>JAUMJL010000152.1:1307500-2615000 GCA_033558185.1 Dromococcyx pavoninus
TATTGAAAATGTATGGATTGAGTATAAGTAGGGCATTTAACCCTTCTACAGAAAGCCAAGCAATATGAGAAAACTAATGTCTTATTTTTAACAGTGCTGTCATAGTGAATTAGGAGGAAAAGCAAACTTTTGAGGAATTGAGAACTGCATTCAGAAGTCCCTATTCTACTAAACTCCTGTAGTCAAACAGTGAAATAGCTGTAGAAACAAGAAGAGCAGCTCAGTTTTGTGTTGAGAATATGACTCAAGAAAATGTTTACAATATTTTCAGTGTAGTCATCAGGAAACATCTTTTCTGAACAGTTGAGGTTTGTTTGTCTGTTTTTTCTCCTTACTGGATCAGAGTGTAATAAAGTTCTCTTCACTTTTTATGATTACTCAGTCAGATAGGTGATTAACAGCAGTGATTAGACCAAAGATCTGTTTACTAAACCTAGACCACTGCCTGATCAGAAAACAGCATTTTCATTATTCTTCTATGACACTCTATGGTGCTCAAGTTTCATTAGGATAAATCTTTGGTGATTATCTCTCTATATATAGATTGTATAATGAGGTGTATTGTTTTCTGGGTTGATGATGTACCTGGCTATTCTATTCCCAGCTTTCAGTGCTGAGAACTTGCTGGAAATTGTAAATTCCTGAAAAATCAAAGAGGTTACATTAAAATCCACAGCCATTCAACTCACTTTTGCGTGCTCTTTTTAGTTCATCTTGTGGATAAATGCAGGATCAGGACCTAAATAATATCTAACTTTATGTTAAAGCACTCTATGCTCATGCAGGTTCTCATGAATTTTCTAAAAATTCTGGTCAAAGTGTCACTATTCAACAGATTATGAACTCAAGAATAAGAAGAGTAATAAAACAATGGCAAGACATTTGTTCCAGGACAGAGAATTTCTGTTAGTATTATGCCTGTTGTATAATTTTAGATATAAAGAAAAGTATGCCTTTTCATTTACACTTAAAATCTATTCATAAAGCAAAAAACTAAGTCTAAAAATTACAAAGAAAGTATCCCAAAACCCACACATGGTCTTACACTTTTGTTGTGATTTTAACTCTATGATTTCAGAATTTTGAACTCTTGTCTTCATACAGCTCCAGATGCTCTGTTTATAATAAGCTTTTGCAAGTCATTGATCACTTACTTAGCCTGGGGTCAAATGTAGTATATTAAACAGAAGCGTTGGGTAAAAAAAGATATGAAATGGGAAATAAATGGAAGAAAGTAGTGTTTAATTCCCTTATGATTTTTACAAATATATGGGTAAACAAGGGAAAGTTAAAACTCTGGTTTGGAACTTTGTGTTTCTGCCAGTAACAATTTGCAGGGAGCGTAAACTAAAGTTTGGTAGTAACAATGAGATATGACAAAAAGAGGTACAGTTATAACAATTCCAAAGTACCCCATACTATACTCGAAGAGGAATAGAAATGCAGCAATATGCCACACAGCAGAGTCGGAAAGTAGGGTTCTTCCAGAAAAGCTGGGTTTTTTTCTCATGTGACGTGTCAGAGATAGATCTGCTCTTTTCTTTTTTCTTTTTTCTTATTTTTTTCCTCTTTTCTGTTTTGCATTAGTGGAGTCAAGATTGAGTGTATTTCCCACAGGAAAATGAGGTATAATAAATATGGGAGCAACTCAGATGGCCTTATGTTCATAGAACCTGAACCCTCTTTAGGTATAGGTTTCAGTGCCAATTTCTGCTGGGAACTCAGAAGAAAAACCTGTTTGACAAGCTTAATATTAGGAAGTACATTAATTACTTGTGAATAGTGGCCTATGAAGATTTATGGTAAAAACAATCACTGAATAACAAATATATAAAGTACGTATGTACCCATACATATGTATCTGTCAAGAAGGTCAAACAAAATCAGTTTGCAAAACGTTATTGTTTTGTTTTCTCAGATTCATATACAACTAATAGCAACAAAGAATCAATAATTTATCTGGAATAGGAGTTCATCAGACAATTATTAATCTGGGCATGAAATGACTTGCACTCCATCTCTACTGTATATAAAATCACCAGGGTGAAAAGAATTCTGTTGCTGAAATATAGGTGACTGAAGACTGTAACACTGAAAGGTCAAATGTTAAGATCTATTTCTCTGAGCAGGATTCTGCTTTGAAAGTAACTTAAGAGAAATTTTGCCTTTTTTTTTAATTCTTTGCAGTTCTTTTCCACATCATTGTATCTAATGTTACAAACGATTGGTCATTGAGCTTTGGCTTTCATTCAGCAAAGACCTCAGTGATGAAACAGAAGAACAAAGACATAAATTTGCCACTCTGGGAGGGACACAGTCAAAGATGTTTTAAGAAGGTATGTTTTACTAGATTTGAAGCTGAAGCCTGCAGGTTTAAATGCTGTAGGATATAATGTGCATTTTCTTGTCTCCTTCATATGGTACGTGTTTAATATTAAGGATTTTCCTATCAAAGCATCATAGGGAAAAAACTGAAAAAGAAAGTAAACTGTGAATGTTAAGAGGCAGCTAAGAATTGAATTCATGTGTGCTGAGAATGAACATCAAAACTGAATTTTCAAACTCTCTGAGAAAGGTCTGCTGTTTCCTGGTTATAATCAGAACAGACTGATGGTAAATTTTGATAACCAACAGATAAAAACAAGTGTTCAGGTAGATCCTGAACCCTCCAGGTAATATAGAGGCCCAAGACTGAGTCACCAATTTGACGACTCATCATGTGTTATACTTCTGCCCACATACTATTAGACTGCAAAGAGTGGAGCTTTCAGGGTCCTGGAAAGAAGAGCTGGTACCCAGGAGAAGGGTTCCCCAAAAGAAGAATTGGTTTCAGAAGGATGAAGATGAAGCTTCTGACTGCAAGTAGGTACCTGGAAGTGAGGAAATCTCCTGGTGATGTGGGGGATGGGCAGACACCAATGCTGGGACAGCCCAGGGCCCATGACCACTAATGCCTGAGACAGGAAATAGTGAACAATGCCACAGCAGGAAACAGTACAACTTCCTGCCCAGCTAATCCAGTGCAACAGCCACCTGTCCACACAAAGTCGAGGGAGTGAATGCATGAGATAATAAGGTAGGGTACACTATTGTCTTCTTGGTTCTTAAATAAACTCCCATCGGCCAAGCAAGGTACTAATATTCAAAGGTGCATAAACCTTCATCACCTCAGCAGTTGTTACAGGAAGCAGGAGTGCATCAGTAAGACGATAATTAGGATTATTTGTTTGTTTGTTTGTTTTCTCTCTTCAGTGAGTCATTTCAAATTCCTTGATATGTGAATGGAAGAAGCACAGGTCTTAACCACTACAGGACATTGTCCTTGGAACTCTCAGATTCTCAATTATTTTGAAGAATCTGCAACATTCCTTCCTAAATAAGAAAAAGAAATAGTATTAGCTATTAAAAAGCGCATCTTAGGCCTCATTTACTGCTGTACTATTCTTTAAGAATTTTTCTCCCTGACAGTCCAACATCCCATAATATCCCTTATTCTTCTTCCCCTGCCCCTCCTCCAACACATATACACACACGTACAGAGAAAATTTATTTCTATGACTCGATTCTTACAATTTTCCTAATTCATGCTCCTCCACCAAATTAGCCACTCAATATTAATACCATCACTAAAATGTTTCAGGATATTAATATCTTCATCAAAATAGTTCATAATAAAGAATGAAATCTGTATGTTGCCCTTCCAGTTTCCTTTCTTTCTAAACCCTTTTCTGGTGCTCAGCTACATCAGGACAGGGAAGCAGCATACTTTTAAGTATTTCTTTTTTAAACTAGCTAAACTGCTGTGGTAGATCTATGTCTGTCTTTGTGAAATACTCTGAGACTCAGTTCTCTCTTCTCCTACCAGAGATGACTTCACAGAAATCCCAAGCTTTGCAATATCAGGGTGTTGTTAATATCTCTTCTGTAAACTCTTAAGTGAATCTGGCAGTTGGTAGTGATTATTAACCTTGCACTGAACCAGCAATTAATCTGTTCAGGCTGCAGAGGAAGAAGAAAGAGAGAGAGAAAGAATGAGAGAGCACAAACTTGCCTGCTCTGGCTCAGTGATTCTCGTGAATCTGAGTGTCATGATCTGATATTGTTCAGACTCATTAGTATTCTCTATCTAATCTCCAGATTAAATTCATTACATACATCATTTCCCCATAGCCTATACACCCATTTGTAATTTTCATGACATATTTTTCATCTGCATGCTGTAGCCTTGGCAGTGAAAACATGAGGTTAGGAAACAAAGCAATTGATACATATGTATTTAGTGGTGTGTGAAGTAATAACAGACAAAAAACCTAAGCCTTTTTCTGCCCTGTCACATTCTGCTGCATCATGCTGACTGTGGAATAAAGGAAAATTTGGCTCCATATACCTTTAAAATGATCTCATATCCATTGGCATTTCATTGAACTTCAAGGCAGATGCACTATTACTTCATTTTAATGTCATAAATGAGTAAATACAACTGCATTTTCCGACATTATCAGGTTTACCTTGGGTGGGAAGACTAGAGAACTCAGCATCTAATGCCAAGGGTGCAAACTAAACAAGGTTGTAGGAGTGGCTGTACTGAGGGAGTGAAAAAAGTGTAGAGCTCTGTCTCCAGCCGTCAAGAGTACCAGTTGCCCACAGAAGAGCAAAAGGGAAGGACAAGAATATAAATAAAAATAATTTTCCTGATTATTGTTATCCAGCAGTCTGTAGCTCTTGACTTTCCCGATTCAAGGGGCCGAGGTTTTTTCCTTTTCTGAAACACTACAAATTTTTAGCATGTACAGGATTCTGTGGCAAGTTGTGAAACCTATACCTAGACATTTTGTGAATATTTTTTTGTTGTTTCTTTGTTTCAAAAATAGCATTTGCTAGTTTCATTTTAGCCTCCAGTTCTTTTTGAAAGATAGAAAGAAAAATCATTCCCTCTTCTCTGGCTCTATGCCAGTCACAATATTTATACAGCTCCATCATACAACCCCTTAGTGATTTCTTTTCCTGACTGAGAAGACTTACTCTATTCAATCTTTGCTTGTTCAGAAGCTGTTCCACACCTTTTATCTTTCTTGTTGCTGTCTCTGAGCTTTTCTCAATTCTTCTATATTCTTTTTCAGATGAAGGGGCCAGAACTGTACATAACATTCAAGATGCTGACACACACTAAAATTATACAGTGGATGAATGTGTAATTACATCCTTTCCTCTCCACTTGCTGAGAGTTTTTCTATCATCCTCAGACACTTCTATGCAACTCACCTTGCTCTATGAAAAGAAACACCTTCCAGGGGTAATGATTTAGGTATTATGTAAGCCTGCTAAAGCCATTTGGTACCTCTAGGTCTCACGTTACTTTATATCAGTATACTTTCATAATACACTACCATGACTTCATGCATAATTGTATTCTGCACATCTTATGATGGCATTTTTCCTCTTTACAAGTGTTAGACACCTTGCAGAATTATCTTTAGCTATGAAAAGATACATTTACATTCTTTGATCATCTCATTTCTTCTGATGTCCCATTGCTTGTTGATATATATTATCACATAATCATTTGCCTGATTAGTCTCGACATTGCAAGAGAGATAAAGGAACCATTTTTGCTTCTAGACTGCTGAGTCCTTCCTTTTTTTTTTTTTCATAATGAGCTATTTTCTGCCTTTGTTGCTAAGATCTTTTTGTTTCTAAGTCTGGGAAAATTCCATCTGTAGTGAAGTCTTCCACATTAAAGTCTTAGTGAGAAATCTTCAAAGCTGGTCACTACTTGAAGGATTTACTAATCATAGTTTATCACATTAAAATTGTATTAAAATATTTAGAAAGCAAATAACAGAAAGTGGCTCAGTGGTCTCAGTTCATTAAAAACCACATATTATTTCAAAATAATTTCATATTGTTAAATGGAATATGAGATCTGATTTAAGAGTAGAAAAAAAAGCCTAATGTATTTTTATGTGAAAGAAGATTTGTGGGGAGCAGTAACGTTTGCAATTTGACTACTTTCTATACAACAAACAAACAACCCCCCAAACTCACAACCTCTCTCTTCTACTAATAGTGATAAGGAGAAATGCCTCTTGGAGGGTTTTCTTTTGCCCATGTTTCTTACAGATCTGAAGTGGTACCTAGAGATGAAGCAAAACTGGAAGACACCTTTACCCAACCTCTCAGATGTCAGAAGCCATATTGAATTTTAGTGTTTGCTATAGATGGGCGCCTGAACCAGGAAATACAGACACACATGTACATGCAAACACACATATACATTTGCAAATAACTCCTCCACTTTCAATTATGTTCCTAAAGTTATTATTTGCTTCTGTGCTTGTACGTGTTTGAGTCAGTGTCTTTTGAGTTACAAGAAGTGCTCCTCCATCTTCTTTGGCCCTTGGGATGCCTCCTCCTTGTTCATTTCTCTAAGTGCTTCCATGAGCCAGAGGATCCCAACTCCTCACATGCTGCACATAGGATTAGTCTCCAGAGCGAACCCTGTAGCTTCCTGCAAGCTTCCTTCACTCCATAGATGCTGCCTGAAAAGTGATTCCTTAAAAGATCTTAATATGTAAGTAGGAAGACAGAAATAAAATCAATATCATTCACAACAACAATGGGAAAGAACAATGCAAAGATGGCAGAATCACACACCAGTGCAAGGGTTGGCTTACACTATAAGTACATCTGTTGCTTTCAGCTTTGTATATGAGGTTACATGCATTTACAACTAGACATGCATGCATACAGAGTACTCACACACACACATCCCCAATCCCAAGGAGTAGGCTTCTTTACTTCACTTGTATTACTGTCTATTATATGATTTACCAAGTTATTCACAGATCTGACAGAGAGGTCTTCATGGGAGTCTTTGGAGGTTGGGTGTGAGGCAGGAGCCTATGATTTTTGGATGTTTTTTCTGTATTGTTATAATGTGGTCCACACACCCATAGATGATGCTTCTGGTCTTTCCCATAGAGAAGAAGCTATCCTTGGTCATTCCTGTTTGCTTCATCCAGGCAGGATTACTAGGGTAATGGACAGACTTTGTTTTCTTAGAGTAATCTAAATGATCTGATGATATTACAGAATTCAGTTACCCTATATTGGTGAAAAGGACATGCAGAGCCTTCCACAGTGCCTTTCCAGATGACCACTGCCTAAACCATATAATTTCTCTGCCTCCTAGTTGGCTGAACTGTAAGATTGAATAATAAAACCTATCTTCTCAGATACCTTCAAATGTGCTGTAGAGCTATAAGCAACTACTATCGACTGACTCTAAAGAAATAGTTTGCTTTTCATCTGCATTCAAATGGTATTTATAGCACACAACTTAAAAAAATCTATTTTTTGTAACAGATTATGTCCTATATATGAGTGATTTTAGCAGCCAATATCCATACAAAAATTCTTGAATGCTTCAGGTGAAATTCTTCTATGAAAAGCAGGTGTCTCGCACACAGTCTGACTTGAACTCTCGAAAGTAGTGTCACATGCTTTCATTGAAAATGGCAGCACTATTTCATCAAAGAGGGGTGGGGCTTTATTAACAAGCTTAGATGATGAGATAGCATTAGCTTTGAGTAGAAACAGGTTCCTTTCTTTGGCCTAGTTTCCTGTGGAAATACGTCTTATGCAAATATGTTATCTGTTTGTCTGTTGTTTGTCCATTCCAATTTGTCTTTTTTCTTATCTGTCAGCCAGTTTTCTCCAGAACTACTTGTAAGCCCTTTCATCAATTTCAACCAGATTTGAAAGAGGGGTAAAAAGACCATTATGTCCAATAAACTATTTGTTAAATATATATAAGAGAATGAAATTAGGACATCTATGGAGAAAGAAAGTAGTAACAACTCAGCTTCCTATCTTCTGTTAGGTTGAAGTCAGATTGTTTACAAGCACATGTGCATTGGCCAATCCATCCACGCAGCTGGATGTCCATATGAACCTTTCAGAATGATTTCTCCTCAGATGACCCTCTCATGGTGCAACACTGGGACTGTAAGACTACAAACACATGCAAAACTAGGTTTCAGGTTTTGATTCTCGTTGAACAACTTGATAAACGACCTCTTTCATTTCCAGAATGACTTTACTGTTTAGTACAATATTCTTTACATCTGATGAGGATCTATGCACAATGATTTATGCACCAGAATGCTTTTACTATTATTTTTTTTATATCTGAAAGAAAAAGTTTTATATAATTTCTTTTCTGTCTCAAGACCCTGCTCTTACAGGTGTAGGTTGCCATGAGCAAACCAATCCTCACTCCCTACTAAAAATTAACTACCAAAAGACTTCTAAATCTTTGTTCTAGTGGAGTCTTTATTAGGAAACATATTATCTTCATTATTGATACCTCCAATCACATTACAAGAAAGATAGATTTATGACAGTTGAATAGTAGGTGCAGGAAGATCTTGGTGTAGAAAAAGTCTAGAATATCTCAAAGCCTGCCTACATCTCCATATACCCTCTCTGACAAATCTTTTCCACCATAATTCACAAGAGCAGCTACCATTTTCCCTACAATCATAAACAAACAAACCTTCTCTAATTAGTTTCATGCAATGACTGAGGGAGCAGAGTTAAAGATTCCATTAGGAGCCCCGGTATGCTAATCTAATTAGTTTGGGGAAAAACTCAAATATTATGGAACTGGAATCAATAGAAACTCTCAAAAGCTAGGTTAACATTTCAGCCACAAAAAGGATTATGCGGACATTTCACTATTCTTTTGCTTGTGATTTTCATAAGCAATAAGCAGAACAAACACAATTCTTATCTAAAAGGTCACATGTAAATGAGCATACCATGGCCGGAATATTTGTTGTCATGAAAAAATTAGCAAAATTAATTTATGAGCTTTAATGTAATCCATAAATAATTTTCACACTGTGTTGTTGTTTCAATTAAGAGAAAATATATTCGACCTCTTGAAATAAATGTGGAACTTTTAACAACTAGCACTTCTTCAAAATCTAATTTACACTCCAACCAGTTATCTAAGTTTTGATGGAGCTGACTCGTAAGACCACTCTCAGCAGCTGTCAGAGCTCATCTTTGAGGCTTTTGCATCATAGCTTTTAGTGAGAAAAGAAAACTCTACCTAAATTAGGGGTAGAATTTGCAGAAAGTGGCTCGGTTGTTTTCAAGGACACTTCAAGGTTGTTTTCAAGGCTGTGTTTCCTACAAGTTGTAAAGCCCAAGAAATTTCCTTGAACTTTTTCATTTCATGTGAAATCTGCACTTAGTTTACAAACTCCTACAGAACAAAATGAAGTAGATCTGCATGAAGTAATACTTAATTATATACAAACAAGTGCTTTCAGATTTGGTGATGATAAAGGAAAAAAATCAGCACTGAAAAAGCAGCATTGCAATATCATTGCTGAAAATGTTTTGCTACAGTGAAATTTTACACCAATGTGCCCTTTATCATTACTTCAGCCACTCCAAATTGCTTGTCTGGACAGCAAATCTAGCTCACTTTGAAGCTTCTGTCCTCTTCTTACCTATTATTTTGCTATGCATCATGTAGCTTCTAGGCAGCTTAATTGTTTCTTCACACTATGTAAACCATTTAACTTCTCTGGCATCATACAGAAATTAAGCTCATCATGGATCCAGTGGCCCAGATGACAACGCTTTCCCACAGGGTACAGCAGGGAACTGTATTAGTGGTAAGGTTCAAAGAAAACTATATATTATCTGTGACACATAGCTGTAAAGGGAATGGAAAAAGAAAGAGATTTGTCAGATTTTACTTGTAGTGGTCAAGTAATAAGGTTACAAATACTGATTCAGAATCTATTGTCAGTAAAAGTGGTAAGGGTTGCCATTTGTATTCAGTGGGACTTGTTGGTCAAATAATGATCAAACTGAGTGAAAGCCGTAGAATTTTGCCCAGCATTTGTTTGTAAGCTAGTCCTTCTGGGTTAGCAACCAGTATTGAATCCCAGTATCCCAAAATGTGATTCAGAACACGATTTTCTCTAAATGCACTTGCCAGAGGTAAATATAATAATTTATGGAGTGTGCAGAAAATGTTTTCTTCAGCTTTTTGTTATTCAGAAAAGGTTTTCCTTTACTCTCACTGCTAGGCTTTTATTCTGGTAGTCTTATTAAGGTCAAGCCCTATCAAAATATTACTTCTGGGGTCAAAAGGGTAGTGTAGTCTTTCCCAAGGCTATTACACATTTTGGTGATCAGCTGCTAGAGGGCACTTAAGAGAGATCCAGAGCAGTACACCAGCCCCTGGAGAATGAAACAACATCTAGTTTTTGACAGCTTCCTGTAGTCATGAAGTGGAAGATTTATGAGGTTAGATTTGATCTCTAGTCCTGTGCAAAGCCAGGTATGCTGTATGCTGCATTACTAAACAGGCTACTAGACAAAGCTAATACAGCTTTTTAAAGGTGAACTTGAAAGGCTACTTTTAAATCTCCTGCTAGCTAGCTAAATCCATTTTAATGCCAGCTGTGAAAATTAGGGAAATGTAATCTCACAGGTGCATTTGATTAAAGCAAACAGCTAAAACAACTCTCTGTCTACTTTGTGGTTATGTTTCTTCAGCATCAGTGTAAGAACAAGCCTAAAGAGGATGAATTTTCATTTATGTTGTTTAAAATTTTTTATATTCTTCTATGCTGAAAGTAGTTAGGACCCTCTCTTCACCTCGTTGTGTAAGCCCTACATAAATATGATCCAAATCTGCATCTTAAGCTTACTAGGAACTTCTAAAACTCTTCTTATGTTACATTACATTCATTCATTTAGACAATGATAAATTAAGACAGAAGTCTAGCAGCCTCCTCGTAAAGATTAAGTTTTTAAAGACAAATTTTTAAATGAGAATTTACACTTTTGTATATTATGTTCTGTGATCAAGGTAAAGAGTAAAATGCATTTAAGTGCTTGAGCTGCATCAAAATCAGCCTCAGTATTTTACAGATGCGATCAAATTGCTGAAGTATCTGTGAGCAGTTCCATGCATTTGATTGGAGAACTACTTTGAATTGACCCATCATTATTTCAGTGCCCTAGAATTCAGTATCTGCTATCTGCAATCGTGGACCTCAAAGTCGGTCAATAAATCTCATGGTAATCAAACTGCTATAAAACTTCATGGAAAAGGGGGGGTGGACTATCCCTCTTCTTCTTTAAGGTAAACGGAGTTCTTCTGATGTTTGCAAACAGAAAAGGAAGCAACTCCAGGAAGAAAAGTGAAAAGTATATTCCCCCAAAACCCCAAAAGATAGTTCCTGTAGGATCTATCCAAAAGCGGGATCTGGAAGGGATATGCTTGTACAGCACAGAGAGTGAGGCACAAGTCACAGTTGTTTAGAGCCCTTAACTGGGTGTATGTTGCTATCAATCAACCTTCAGTCTTCCTGAATAAACCTTTAAGTCATGTACTCTCCCCACTAAACCCAACGGACATACTGACTGTCATCAGTACTAAGCAGATTTTCTTTTAATTATACAGGACTTAATTTCATTTTCCTGTAAGTACAGGTAAGTTGTCAGACTTTTCTTTAGTATTTCCTCCTTCTCCTAATTTTTTAATTATGCTGAAATGCTAAAATACTTTCTCATCACACTGTTTTATTTACCTGCCTTTAATTGATATCATTTCACAGGAGGTATTATCAACTATGAAGATGATAAATGGCTGGATGTCTTTCCAGAAGCTGTTTCAGCAAGCTGTTGGACGTGAGATTTATTCGCATGCCTAAAGGTCAGGATTAGTTTTGCTATCAAAAAAGCAAAACAAAACAGAAGAGTGAGACTTACTTTACTTAGAAATGATGCAACTTGTCAAGTATGGTGTGTGTTGTTACTTGATAATTAGCCTGAGACAAGCTTGTAGCTGCTTCAAAGTACATTTTAAATCAGACCAAACTGAGAAGTCTTTGGAGATGCATCACTAACAATTCAGTGGAAGAACAGGATGCTGTGAATGCTTATTATTCAAGCATTTTCTTTCCTTATGCATGAGTTATATGGAAGCAGTAAGTACATACTTCTTTTTTTTCCCGTCTTTGATGCAGATAAAAATACAAGTCAGCCAAAACACACAGTGATCTAAGAAAGGTGAAACAAAAATCTCATCAGACTTTAATCCAATTTCTAGGTTACCAGAGATGATGACAATAAAAATAACTAATGAAAAAATCCTTATCAGGCATGATTTGGAATTATGAACAAGAATAAATATATATAACCCCCCCCAAATTTAAGGCTTAAATTAAAGGTATTGGGATTCTTTTTTGCAAGTTTGTAAAATGCCTTATGTGCTGGGTTCCTAGTCCATAGATCATGGGTGAAACAAAAAAAACTGGCATAATACTGTTTAATGACAACTGATGAAAAATTAATTGGGGATCACAAGCAACTAGAAATACATCCATGGGTTATATTGTGTCTTGGACTGTAAAAAAAATCCAGTCTCATGCTGAAAAAAATGTAACACTTATATGACCTACATAAGAATATGGAAAACTATATTTTTGTATTTCCTGAAAGCATTGAACAGGATGTGAGTGCTAAGAATTTGATGTCAATGTATACAGATAATGTTTTACTGATTAGAGAATATCAACAATGGTGTACAGTTTTGTTTAGAGCTCTAACGTCTGAAGTAATGTAAAAAACCAAAACTATTTGCTTGAGAGCGATGTAACAACAAGTAATAACAAAATGGCCACTGAATTATTAGCCAGTAAGAAATATTTTTGTCAGACATTAGCATTTTATTGTATGGTTTGGCAATTTCTGTAATTTTTTCAAAAGTGTAAGGAAAAAGAATGGAGTGAATATATTGCACTACTTCTTCCAGGTTATAATTTATAAAGTCCTACCTCTGGTAAGTATGCAGAGACTAACGACACTGCAGCCATAGGAGAGGACAATCAAGTTATAGCCTAATAAGATCCACATACAATTTTAACATGAAGCAAATATTTCTATCTATCTCAGTAGTCTCCTCTAAAGACATGAAAATAAAATTTGAACTTACTCTTTTCAAAGCAGTAAAATATAGAGACTTGACATGACATTTCTATTGAAATGAAAAACAACGGATTTTTGACAATGAATTATCATTGAAATAATGCAAAAAGACACTTTCCTTAGTATTCTTAAATGTGAGCAAAGGAAATAATGTGATCTTTAGCATGATCTTTGAGGAGATTTGATCGTCGAAAAATTCATGGGATGGAACGAATTGGCATGCCACAAACCATTTGTGAATGAGGCTTTTAAAATTACAAGAATTTGGATGCATGTGTGCCTGTAAGAGTAAAGAAAGTTCTTTAGTTATGTTAAACCAAAACATTTAGAAATATCAATGAGTTTGTTTAAGCATCTAGAAAAACTATACTGTTAATGGAGGAGAAAATTAAGGAAAGAGATGGACTAGGATATCTTTTTTAATCATCCTGGAACTAGCTGCAGGTGGATGCAATGAAGGTTCTTGAGGTGAGTTATAAGAAGTGAGAAATAATATCTTTGACAGAAAAAGTTTGTGGTATAACAATAATTATACAGAGTAGGTAAAGTAATATGTCTGTCAGTATGTTAAAGAATTCTGAAGATTCACATAATCTTTCAGTCCTGCACATATGATGCAGCTGATTCTGTAGTGTCTGATTCTACACAGTGAAAAAACTTTTGCTGTTAGGTCTTGCCACTTCCTTTATAGTGTGAACTTAATCGAGAGAGAGAACATTAGAATAGGAAAAGCAAGGAGAAAATTTAATCTGTGCCAACTAGAAAACAAGCGGAGTTGTGTAGAGGTCTGGTATGTTCATGATATGAAAGACACCAGTTTTGTATTGGGCCATAAAGGTCACTGAATGTGCATTAGACACGTACTTTTTACTGCTATTTTACTGCTATAACGCTATTTTCATAGCAATCACTTTAATTTACATGACAAATGTTCTTAAATTTGCTTTCGGGTATAGTAATCAGTCAAAATGTAGTATTCACAACAAAACATGAAGTGACAAGGATTCAGGCAGGCCTTAAGAGGCCCCTAAAGAGTAAATGTATTCTGTTGGAAAAAGGTGTTTCTTCTTTCCTGAAGAAAAAGCTCTGTTGCTGTTACATATTGTGCATATGTATTATGTATAATTTTTTTCTACTGTCTTTATAAATGTAATGTATAATAATGCTTTTCTGCTTTTTTCAGTGATCATCCCCCAAGACAGTTAGCTGTTAACTAAATACTGTTTACTCCAGTTATTAGCTATTCTCTGAAATGCTTTTTTATTTATTTATTTTTTCAAATTTGCTGTACAACAATGTTTTAAACCAGACATTTATGCTAAAAGAAGGGATATTAATTTTCTGTACATATCATTTATTTTGGAAAATTCAAAACCAGGTAGAAACAGTAAGTACTGAAGAAGGTTTTAAACTGGCTATATGTAAGAGTACAGGGGACAATGAATGAACCATAGCTTGTAGAAAATATGTTTCTCTAAGAAGGTCTATGTTTCACTGTTCTAATTGATATTTACTTACGTAAATAATATATGCGCTACAAGAAATGCTGAATTCAAGAAACCTTTACAAGCAAAACCTTTTTTAAAATTGTTTTGTGATCAGATTGGGAAAGGGAATGGACAGATGAACATATTCAGCATTTACGAGTAGATGAAAGAAGTTAAGAGGAGATTAGATTTCACAGTATGTATCAACAACAAAATATTATAGCGACCTTTATTTTAGAGGAGAGAGCTGAGAGGATGAAAGGAGTCACTACAATTTTCTCAGAAAACTACATTACTGACTTTCCACTACAAGATAAACTGGCACACTTCTAAATGCAGAAAAACAACTCGAAATATCACACCTCCTTAAGATATCAGCTAGATTATTATAATTAAATTACACCTATTTGGGTATTATATATGCAGATCTAGGAAAGAAAGAAGTATCATATCTCACATAGCAAGGCATAACTTAACAGAATGAGTAACTGTATGTCAGCATTTATAAGCAATTTAATTCCAAAGGCCAAGAATCACAAAAAAAAGATGCTTCTTATTAATTTATTAGAGGTGTGTCGTGTTTCATTGGAGGAAAAAAAATTGCAAAATTCCATAACCTAAGCTTTGATTTACACGATATGGTAAATCCAGAGATATCCTGTTAAACAGATGAGTCTATCAGCATTTACATTTATAAAAACATAGACATTAATAAAATAACAAAACCACCAAAGCCCATTAATACCTTGCTACACATCTTTGTCCTTCCATAAGCAGTGCTATCATTACCACTTCCTAAATTAGATTGTAATGACTTTGGACATAAATTAGTAATAAATTCTATTTTTTTACACACATATCTATGGTCCTGTATTAGCAGGTGAGCTATAGTTGTTATAAAGAGAGAAATTGCTCATAACCTTAGGATATGAGTTGATCTTAAGTAGTTTAAATGCTGAGGAGGCAAATTATACTGAACTCCAAACGTCACGCTCAAATACTTTCATACAGTGAAGAAAATCTTTCAACTGTCAAGTGTCTGCTATCACACCTTCATGCTGCAGGAACACGCTGACACAGGAAGCATTGAACAATGATAGTTCTAAGTCAAAAGGAATAAAGGGGATTTAGACATTCCACGGGTGTCAATTTAGAGTCTTAACAGATATAAAAAAATATTTGATTTTATATTAACAAAGTCTTTTCAAAGACAAAATCAATTCAGTTCCTCATTACTACTCAGTAATGATTTAATGTCAAGGAAATGCATTTTTGTTTATAAGCGCCTTGGAGAAATCAGGTCTTTGCAAATTACCTTTTGAGATTGGAGCAGTGAAAATGAACACCTTCTGCCATCACAGCAGCGTCAAAAGTGGTTTTCTTCAGATCAAGGTTGTCTCCCTGGTTGCTTAATTTTCCAGAACATTCTGATTTGGTGATGTTTCACTAGAGGGTGCTGAAAAGTTGTTTTCTAATGTCTTCTATAGCTAACTGAAGTATATATTTGTATGTTTGAATAAAATGCAAGTCTAAATATTCAGGCTATAACCTTTACTGTGTTTGTGAAGCACTGATGAACTATCTTTGGCTGATAGGCTTGAGCGTCATAATCTGCAGAAAAGGTAGAAAAATGTTGAAGTTTCAATGATAGACACAAAACATGAATTACACAAGTTAAGTTAATCTTAATAATTAATAGTATGCTTTGGTCTTTCTTGATATGCATAAGAAAGGGTCCAAATTAGGATACTTTTGCACAGCTATCCAACAGTTCAAATTTCTTTCAAGTGTGTTTTCAGACCATCAACATGCCACTATGGTGAGTGAAGAGGATTAATTAAAAAAAGCTAAAACTTTACATTTCTAGAAAGACTGAAGTAAAATGCTGTGTCTTCAGCACAATATGGATAAGCATGTCTTTTTTTCCAGTAGTTTCAAAGCATTCTAAATGAAACAAAAGAGCAGCAGAAGAAATAGCAGGTGGTATAATGTTGACTGAACTGTCTATGAATCACATAAGTCCAGACCATACTTCTTCAGTGTGTACTTATGACCTGTTAAATATCGTGGGAAAAATGGTGATTTCACTAAATGATTCTGTACTTCAGTGATTTTGTAAATTACAATTAGGGGCACTTACAATATCTAGATTTCTGGTACTTTAAGACACTGTGAGAAATAATAGAGAGAACAGCTACCAATTAAAAGTCTCCTGTAAAATAACGAGTCCCGAAGAGTGATGTAGGAGGATATGTGATTCCTGTACTGATATGGCTGGCACCATTTTCAGCCAAAATATGTGTTATATATAATACATTTCTGCTATATCACATAGCAGTGATAGCCATACATGGAGGTGAACAATTATAAAGGAAGTTCACCTTCTTTATTTACATCTTCCTTGCCCTTTTTTTACCAGCTTTGTTGCCCCAGCAAAAGGTTTTCCTTATTTGTAATAGCAATATTGACATTAACGTCAAAACCGTTTACAAGCTGCTTATGACACTGCCCAATAACAATTCGTTTGCAGACTTTTTTAAAAAATTTAAAGGTACTATTACAAGACACCACAATGTGTTTGGATTGAACCCCCAGAACCTGCTATTGGCACAACAATGCCAAGATATTTCATCTGCTTGTAACACTAGAGATCTGACACTTGCAGCTGAAATCGTGACAGAAATGTTTCCATCTGTGTGAGCAAAGCCCCAGAGAGGTTTCTTAACAAGGAAGGAGCTGCCTTGCCCAAAAGAGAGTTAATGTGGCTGTAAACTGCACAGATGTGACACATTCCTCGGAAAATAATTTCAGGAATTGTCTTTTTGACTGCATAGTCTTTTGAAGGCAGTTGTGGGTTCACTTAGACCACCTTCTGCCATGGGCTAGATGTGATGTGGACTTGTTCATGCGGTAATATGTCTGAGATGAAGAGCAGCTCTGTGTAAAGGCCCTGTAAGCTGGCATGTGGCTACTAAGGAGAAAATTTCCCTGCTGCTGCGGTTCGGAAGCTCTCCTTCCTCCAACACCTCAGGCTGCCCAAAGTATTCTGGCCTTGATTAGAGGTGAGTCTCATTTCTTTTCCTGTCAAGCACTGATGCTTTTTTCCCTTCAGGCAACAGAAGAAGTCGATGCAAACCTTTGTACATCATTCCATGTAACTGTTGAACTCTAGGAGTTCTTCATATCACTTTGCAGTCTTTTTGGGCTTTGAAAGCAGCATGAAAGGGCTAGAAAGAACAGTGGAGAGGAATATTCTCTGCAAGGTCACAGAACGGATCTAGTTGTTATTGATATTATTTTCCTCTTGCAACCATCCTTCTAAGGATAGAATAAAATCTCTGTCATTTTTCTCCCTCAGTGGATCCTAACCTTGTCACAATCTGAAAATTATTTCCTTTCCACAATAGATAGAGCTATACCTGAGCAGCACTTAACAGTTACTGTTTCAGTGCAAAGCTATAGGCAACTTTGATATGCTAATTATTGACACAGCAGGTGGTAATTTCTCAGCTGAAACAATTGTGTCAATACACACTTTGGAAGTTTGAAATTCATGTAAATGTCATCAGTAAGTGATATGTTATTATGGAGAGAACTTCAGTCCACAGGCTCACACATGTACTGCCATGGTCCATTTTAGCAGTCAATTGATGCATTTGAAACTGAATATACTAAACAATCAATGTTTACTTAACATTGCTGATGAATATGCATCCTAAAAATGATAGAAAGAAAGAAGCATAACTGTGGGAAGTTTAAAAACTCAGATCTTAATGCTACACTAATAGAAAAAAAAATTCAGTTGCTAATCCTAATTACCCATAAACAACTGTAACATTTGTGGATTTACCTTTCAAAGCATTTGAGCTACAGTAGTGATGAAAAAGCATCCACAGAGTGTCTTCCTTTTTCACTGTAGTCTCTTATAACGTTATGATACCTAAACCAATTTAAACCTCTATTAGTAAAAATGCTTTGAACTGAGACCTTACATGTCAACTTGCAACAGAGAATGAATTTTTACTGTCAAGTTATGATCCTCTAAATTAGGAGATGCTTTATAATTGAAGTGCTGACACAGACTTCTAATTGTAGAGGTGTTGGCAGCTGTTGCTATGCTAGCATTTTATTAGCAACTTTTGCATGTGAATATTGTTCATTAAAAATTTTACTTATATCGCACGCATACAGTTTATAGGCCACAGAGTGACAGCTGTGTAAAATTTGTCAAACTAGAACACACGCTCTACATGCAAGCACACACTAAATAGATTAAGTTAGCGTCCTTTAAAATATATATGGCAAATATTTTATAGATACGTGTCTAAAAAGAAAACAGTTTATTAATAGGTTTCTGATACCGCATTAGTAATAAAGGAAAAACAGAACTTCTGTTTTAACTAAACATTAAATTAGCTCATCTATAGTAGTTGTCAGAATTGCAAGTGAATGTTATACACTACAGATATAATTGTGGTAGTGTTCCAACCCTCCAAGCAGTGCAGATGTTATGCAAATAGTTTTGTGTTTTTTTCAGATGGTAAAATGTGTTGGGTTGCAATATGAGAAGGAATACCAACAAACATGCACACACATTTTGACAAAAAAAAAAAAATCACTGAATTCCCCCCAAAGCACAGTCTTCTTTTATACAGTGTTAGAGAGTGATCCTCACAGAAACTCTTGATCGAAAGGCAATATGCTTCCTAGATAAAATTTGGATCTGAAGCTCACCAGAGCTGCTGGGTCTCACTCTGCATGTCTGTGTGTGCACGCTCGAGAGTGCGTATATTCAGAATAGTCTGACTGCAAAGTACCAACGTGATATGTTGCTACAAATGTCATCATAATCCTACTCTATCCATATGTACAATTACTGATGTATTCTGCTGGTGCATGTTAGCCACCATTCAATCATTCAATAATTGCATAATGATAACATAATATGTCTTAGTTATGAGACTTGTGTAGTTGTTGAAATATATTAAATAATTCCAGACTTGAAAACCGTGAGGTTTCATTCAGCTTTCTAATATTTCCATATATCTTCAGTGGGGAATTCCATCCATTACAGGTTGCACTGCAAATGGTAGTTTACTTAGTTCACTTAAAATGCTAACAAATACATAAATACAAGAGCAAGTTTAAGTCTTCTTTTTAACCTTTATACTTTTTTTTTTTTTACCTTCTTTTTCCTTCTTTTTTTTTCAGGAAGATAGTTAATTTTATGTCAAAAAACCCATGTATTTGTTAAGCTGGTTCTGTGACATTAACTTATTCTTTACATAGAAAATAGGTACTCAGGAAGTCACTTCCCATCAGTACGTTTAAAAGCATTGTTATTTTTAGTGGCTGTTCTCCTAAGTATATGTCTTTGTATTTCCATGTATGTTTCATTTGACGAAGAGGGGGGAAACCAGATGCCGAGATAAAAAGATTATTTCATGGCAACTTTTCAATGTTATTTATTAGAAGAAGTTGGATGCCTTATCCATCCTATCTATTCTTATCCTATCTATTCCCTATATATACCTGTCTTTAACTACTTGCTCAATTAAACAGATTTGGTTTTCTCAGTTTGACCGTATGTTTTTAAGTCTCTGTATTGTAGTTCATGCCTATAATCAGACATCCACATATAATAATAAATTCGTATGTCTTGGGTTTAGTTGCTTAATTCCTAACCCACATCTTTTGCTATTACTGCCTACCAACTTTTGTCATGTCTATTATCTCTTTTATTCTTTTGTGCTTATATTCATCAGCATATTGGATCACAAGAGTCCATCTTTAATAGCGGCACAGAGAATGTGATCACCTGGAATTTTTGTGTTGGAAATTTAGAGATAAATCACTGATGATTTTGCATAAGTTCTCCACATAAAATATATTAAATTTCAATTAAATATTTTATCAATATATCTCTTTTAAAAAGGGCAAATATCTGATAATGGAGTTATTTTATTTGGCAACTGAATTAAAACCCTTGTTACTGAGATCCACTTTTACACAGAACTATTTTTGAGGGAATTTTTACGTACAGTCAAGGCTTAGGCATTTTTTTCTTGAGGTAAAAAGTACAAATAAAAGAAAAAAAAATTTTAAGAAAAGAATGCCACTGGATATGTTTCCTGTTCTATCTTAATTTATACTTCTAAACAATGTGTTCAAGAAGACAGATTAAGATGCTGCAACATACCATTTTCTCTTGCTCTGGTAAGGAGGATCCTCATACAACAGGCAGTAGATCTCTCTGACTGAACCAGTGTAAAGAACTGAACAAAAGATTTGACCTAATAATAGTCATTATCATATTTCAAGAGTAAGGTGAGCAATTTGCTTAATAAGAGACTAGGGGTGTTACAGTCACTGGGGAGATGTTTACATGAACTATGTCAGAAAATGCAGAAGACAGACTTTTATTTATCTGTTTATTTATTTATTTATTTGGGTAGTATATCACTTTGTCAAGAACAACTGCATGTGTATAAGAGAGAACAAATTAGTATTTTCTCCTTTACCAGAGGAAGTGCAGGATGGAAAAGGTGAAGCAGTTATAATGTCTTTATGAACTGCTCAAACATCTGCTGTCAGACCTCTATAAATAACTTTCAATTAGTTAAACAAATGAACATACAAATCACTTTCTTTCAAAAGCCTGCATTACCCATATAAATAAATAAGCAAGAAACAAACAAACAAATCAATAAATAAGTGACAATAAAGGCTGAAACCAAGCAATAATTATAGTTTTGCTTCACACTTGCAGTGCTGGGTCTTTACCTGCACGATGTTTTCCTCCATGGCTTTAAGACTATATTTTGCTTAAGAAAATAAGAGGGTAAGATATGGAAAAAAATACCAGAACATTCACAAAAATTTTATTGCTCTGATCATACTGAAATGTCAATTTGATTTCATCTCTGCCACCTGGAGGAAGCAGAGCTCGGTTTTTCATCCTAATGCCTGTCACTAAATTTCTTCAATATATGACAACACCCTGGGAAGGGGAAGTTCGGTTTGGGTATGCCAGGTGTCCTAAAGAAAAAGAGGGCTCCTCAGATCATTCTTGGTGGTTTTTTTTGATTCAGGGTTTGGGTTTTGGTTTTGTTGTTTTGTTCTGTTGGGTTTTCTTTATGTGTGTGTTTTTGTGGGAACCAGTTAATTTTTCTAGAGAATAATATTACCTTGGTAGAAAGGTTTTACAAGGTTTTACAATTACTATTGTTACTACTATTGCTTCTTCTACTACTACCACTACTATTAAGCAGTTTTGTTGAAGTGAGGTATCATGGTGTACATAGATTTCTAAAAAAATGAAAACTAAATTAAAAAATAAAAAGGAAAATTACCTCTTTTTACCGATAATACAAACATCAATCGTGCTACTGAAACAGATCCTCTAATTTAAAGTGAAGACAAGGAAATTAACTGAAGTTAAAATGTCAGTGTTCAGTCCATTAAAATATCAGCATTCTCTGATGCTTTTTTCTTTAACTGTGCACCATCAATAAAAAATCAGCTCTGTAAGATTCAGAGGTGCTTTTATTTGATCATTTTATGGCCTTATAATAAACTGGAGAGCATTCATAAGGAAAATGCTAGTACGCTGTGCCTCTAAAGATGTATTATACAATGTTGGATGGTGAATGAAATCTAAAGTGCAACCAGGTAATAATGCCCTCATAAGTAGTAAAACTGTTGCCACCTAAGGAGTAAGAGTAGATTGGCATGAGCCAAATAAGTTTATAGTATGTATGTATGTAAGTATGTATGAATGTATGTGTGTACACACACCTGTATATATGAGCTATTCTTCCACAGAAATAAATAAATAATATGTTGCAGCATGGTTTGATGATGGTTCTGTTAACAGGAAAAAACACTCTAAGACAAACATGTTTTCTGCAAGTAAAGCACTTCAATTCAAGGCAGGAGTGGCTTTAGTTAAAACAATCTCTTTATGATCTGACACTAATTTATGAGGTGTACCTTATTTATCATCTTCTTTGTTTTCATAGTCTTTTCCTCTTCTGGTTATCAGTTATATTTTTAGTATACTTTGTTTAGTTTTGGCCGAAAATTAAGTCCTCTGAGGATTAGTGGTGTGCTACACCCTGAATTAACTGCCAAAGATGCAATAATTTTTCCTTTCTGTTTAATTGTGTCGTGGAAACAATCAGTCATGCAGCAAAAGCAATTATATTTTTGTTTTTATTCTATTTTCTTACTATTTTTTGTTAGCGTCAAAGTGCATACAATGTTTGAAAAGCTGCTCCTCTCTCTCAAGCACACTCCATCTCTGTGAGACCAAGGAATAAAAACAAATCCAACAGCAGTGAAATAAGTGTTGCTTTTGACATAGGTTACATGGTAGAAGAAAGAAATGCATATTCATAAATACCTCATAAAAATATTTTTTCAAGCCTATTTAATAGATTTTGACAAAAATAAAATAAAATTAAAAAGATGTGCCTACCTTCTGCAGAAAATTACATCTATTCAGCAAAACCGAAACACCTGAATGTCAAAAATACTCAGCTGAAATATTTTTATTCACATCTGCTGATAATAATGCCCCATGGGTGTTCAAAAGACTCATGCCACTACTCTCAGTAGGTTTGGTTCATTAGCAAAGCTTTTTCCCCTTGATGCACTTTTGGCCAACATGTAACATGACTATTTTTCTAATGTACTGAATTTTCAACTCCCATGGGAAGACTATAGCTATTTGCTAAAAGTTGAAGCTATTATTGAAAAAAAAAATGATCTGGTAAGTGAAATATTTTGCATAGAAAACAACCCACTTTTTAGGCAGTTTTATTTGCAAGCTTGGTATTATAAAGCTCCAGTGCTACAAAGCACAGTATCAGCCAATCAACTAACCAGCAGGCTGGGATTCCAACTTAAACTTCTCCATAATACAGGTAGTTATTTGAAAAACTGTATGATTTTTTAATAAGTTTTGCTTTCTGTTTCAACAATAATCATAAGGAGGCTGACCACTCATTTGTAACGCACAAAATAGCTTTAGTTCATTGAATACTGCATGCAAATATACCAAAATAAATCTGCCTTCCTCATTTTACACTGTCTGTTTGTACATCATTCTTCTTCATTGAGTGAGAGTTATTCCCAAATTATCATTAAGTGCTGATCTTAAATCTCTAAGGATATAGGAAAACTGCTGATGAGAAGAAACACCACAGATTTCTTTGGATCACATTCAGTGTTTTCTGCCCTTGACTTCACAGAATCCAACACAATTACATTACACTTGATAAACCTAATTTTCTCCTGGTATAACCTGATGGAAACTAGAGAGGATGCTCTAGTGGAGAATTTGGCTATTGCTTTTCTCATATATTTTCGTGGTGAGTGTTAAGCTTATCAAATAAACAGCATCCAACATGGGGAAAAATGGACATTGCACATTAATATCAAGTAGAAAGAACTCAACTGATCCCAACCAAACTTTAATCATATATCTTGTAATTTTATGAACTTTCACGTGAGCTAGTTTCTATTTAAAAAAATGCATCAGCAACAATAAAATTTAATCTTTTTGACAGTGTAAATTTACCATCTCTAAACATGATTCACTAAAGGATTTTAAACATGTCAGAATTAATCAAGTTCAAAAAAATTGAATAAATAGTCCCCCTCTTAAATATCTTGAACAACAAATAGTTGCTAAATCTCACTTAGTAGTATCCACAGAAAGAGATAAAACCCACATTAACCATGGAAATCTAACCATTCATTCATGCACTATAACTCTCAAAGTGCATGCAAAACAATAGTTTCTGTTGCTGTCTCATTATACTGTCCATCAAGGTACAAATATAATGTATTTTCTTACCTTTTGTATGTAGCATTGGAAAAATCTTGCACAATTTTTTTTTCGGTACTATGGGCTTAACTGGAAAATCTATTAATATATTTACCAAAAAATTCATTTGATACAGTTCATAATTTTTCAAAATAAATATTGAACATTTTTTTCATTAATTCTCTAGCCTTACTATGTAAAGTATTGCATACCTTAATATTATTGGTTTTTTCCCCTTTAATGGACTACTTTGGCATTCAAATTAATATTAAGGAACTTTCTTTAAAGCTCTTTTGCTTGAATTCTGATCTTAATAGGCTGAAATTCAATTTAGTGGAGCAGAGAAGAGGGTGACTGGACAGGGAGGGCACAAGCATGGTGAGACTGGGGTGTGCAGTGCAGCTGTGTGCAGCATGACTCATAATCTAAGACCTAGGTTTCCCCTTCCATGCTCAGTGCAGACTATTGCAAAATACATTATTTTCAGGATGCAGTTGGAAAATGCCAAATATCTAAATCAGTGCACTGCAACAACAGTTGCCTTTTATGTTGTACAATTCCACAGCATCAACTTAAAACACTGTTTTAACAGAAACTGTTTTAACTGCCTATTTCCTTTGAAAGTCAGAGAAAAGACCTGCTCTCAAGGCCACAGTTTCTCCTCTCACATGCTGCCGCACTGCAATCGTGATCAGCAGCCCCAGCAAGCCCTCAGCCTCACTATGCTGAAGAAGCTGGGCCTGCTGCACGATCCGCAAGTCAAACATGATCCAGGCATTGCCCGTTCCAGGGAGCTGGCCTGGGCTGAGATAGGGTCATCAGCATGAACTGGCAGACCTCTGGATACACTGGAAGATGCATTTTCAAAGCTGAAATTAGGGCCTGAAACAGATTAGGAATATTTATGGTTTTGGTACTAATCATTTGATTGGAATACTCTGCTATGTGCTAAAAATGAGGAAATAAATTACCATAGCACTTAAACGCTCTATCTTTTGTAAAGGGAGGAGCAGACCTTAGTTCTTGTCTGAACCTAGAGGCAAAGTCGCACTGTGTCCATCAAAAGATTACAGAAATCATCTGTAAATCTTAGGTACTTGAGACAGTGCTAAGGAATAATAACTATATTTTTCATTGAAACGGTTTTCATTTAGTTCCATCATTTGGAGATGATAAAAAAAAGGAAATGAAAGGTAAAAGACAAATGCACCTACACATAATGGTGCAAGTATGCATGAAAGATGATCCTACACAGCATATCAAATACAGCTCTAAAGCAAAGATCCATGAGTTAATGGGAGTGTCAGTGGTGGTTAATGCATTTCTCTGCATGGGATATGAATCACGCCATGCCTTCTTATCGTAAGGAAAGTGTAATTTTAATTCATCTCTGATATCAATGTGGATCTGTGAGCAAATAAAACTCGTAATGGCAATTATTGCATTTTAATTACTGAATAAACTATTTTACATATAATGGTAAACTTGCAAATGCTCTCTAACTTTTTGAATACTAAAAATAAAATAACTATAGACTGAGAAAAAAGAATCCTCTTTTCTCAGAAATATGCAAAAATCAAAAGGAACCAGTACTTTCCTAAAGTTGATAACAATTTTATTTAAAAGAAACAAACAAATGAATTAGAAAAATAGTATCTTGAGAGACATGTTTTCCTCCTGCTTATCTTCTACATTCTTCTAGTAGTCACAACAGTAGACAGTTGGGATGATATCACCTGACCCATGCAGAACACTGAAAATATGAGTTGCATTGCTGAATACTCAGGGTTTTTTTTCTCTTAGAATGACCATTCTGTAGTCTGAGCTAATATACTATTCTGAAAATTGAATATTTTTGCAATCATTTTAACTCAGAACTGAACAAAACTATGCTGAAAGATGCTTATATTTAAATAAATTAGAGGGAACTAGCAAATTGCAGAGGTTGAGATACAGGATGAATCGTGGGCATGAGGCAACTTTATCCGAAAAGGGTCCAAAATATGTTTTATCTCTGAATTCTTGAAGAGTGAAAAGAAAATAAGCAACAAAGAAAGCAACAGAGGAAGCTAGCTTTCTCACACAGTCACCCAACCTTTGTAATGGCAGATCCACTGCTTAATCTCTATTTACAGGAGTCTAAACTCTTGTAGGCAAATGTAAATACTCAGCACAAGAATGTGTGCACAATGCAGACATTCTTTATTCCTTCAGATCAAGCCCTCTTCAGTATGGCTCATTGTCAACAGAAGATAGCTGTTTGTGTAGAGCGAAGAAAAAAAACATTGTCCACTGTAAACTTAAGCCCCTGCTCCAAAATGAAGATTATTCTAATTTGAAACACGTCTGTCTTGAGTCTTGGCATCAAGATATTTTCAGGCAATAAATACCTATAAACAAGCTCCTCATTACAGATTCCACAAAGGGCTTTATTCAGGTCTCTAAATGAAGTTTTTAGTGTGTATTGGGCAATTTTCTCATTTATTACATGTGATAAAATTTGTAAACAAGATGTGATTTCATTAAATTAATGACAGACAGAGATTCTGTAAATGAATGTGACCAACTAACACATCGATTTCTGGAATACATGAAGTGTGGCAGTCTCTTAAAATTAATGATTCTCTAGTTTGCTGTGTTTGTTCTGCACGGTGACAGTGTGCTCTAACGAGAATGCTTTGGTATTGTAAAATTTTAGTTAAGTTAATGGTAATTTTGCAAAATGCAGTGCGAAAAACTTGAATGTAACAAAGAAAAAAGGGGGGGAGGGATAGAATATTATTACTAAATCACTTAAAATGGTTGGTATGTCGTAGTTTGTCATTTGATAATTATTTTGCAATGCTTTTAGCAGACATATTGCTTCCCTAGACAGAGATTGTCTGAAGTTTTCATTACAAACAGGAGCCTTCAGGGAAGAATGTTGCCTAACATTAATTAATAATTATACTGGTTTACTCTTTAATAAGGTACTTTACAAGAGATTATTTCTAGATGGAATATAAATTAATGCAGATATGTTGTTCTGACAGTCATCACAGTATATGAGAAAGTAGGAAAGCAGGAGAAAAGGTTCAAGGAGGGAGGGGAAGAAGTAAGAGAGGGAGGAAAGAGTGGTACAGAAGAAGAAATAATCTCTTTATTGGCCCTTCCTTTTGCCCATTGACATGTACTGGGAATTATCTGACCTCAGAAAACTATCTGATTGTTGATTGTGTTGTAGATGGGAGACGACTGCATGACTGCAAACAGTGAACATACTTTCTCAAGCCGTATTTATGGTGCCCCACAGGCGACAAAGCAAATCAGATAATCAATAGAGAGGCTGAACTTGATATAGAGGAATTGTATTGTGTCTCCTGTTCCTATTTTATGCTTTGGAAGCTTTCAGGTGGGTATTTCTATGTAGGAGTCTTCTGGATGTGTTTTTGCGGAATCAGGACGTCATTGGTTCACTTGTCTCTGCTTCAGTGTACAGGACTTGATCTGTTTTCTTTTTTTTAGTAATGCACTGTACGTAGAGCTTGAGGTTGCACGCAATTATTCAACAAGGAAAACTTTTGGTTTAGAAATATCAAAAAATAAATCAATGAATCCAAGATGCAGGCTAGAAATAATTGTTTGTAACGCCTAAAGAACTACTTCTGTCAACTTCAGATCATTCACTGGTGACAGATTACCCTGAAATCTATTTTACTTGTTTGCAAATGCATTTTTCTTTCTATCCAATGTATTCTTAGCTGTCTTTCAATAGGAGATAATCCTTGGAGATTAAAAGAGGAAATGTATTATAACTTTTCAGTGGCCATCAGCAGTGTTAATAGAAGGCTGATGCTTCATGCATTATTGTTCAGACTTGTACAACTGGAGAGTTTCATCCTCAACTTTCTTTTCTCTAGCTTTCATAAAGTTTTGGTGTTGCCTCCCAAGCTAACTCTACAGGCAAGAAAATTAGCACATTACCTTGGGCACGAAAACAGTTGTCCCAAAAGTCAAAATCAGAGAACATGGCATATCATCCAAGGATGATGGCGGATGATGCAGGAGCCATGCTTCAGCTTCATGTATGCCCAGTGCCAGGTTAGTTTTCTGCAGACCACATTGGTACAGAGAGACTTAAGTTCTGCCTCAGTGCTGGAGCAGGGGGAGCTGTTTTTCATGTCAGGCAGTCCTAATGGAAAAGGTATATGGTGGACTACTCCTCCCTCTCTTTTCATCCATGTGTATCACCTCTTATAGATATATTTTTTTTTCTTCAGTTCAACATTTGTTCTCAGAATTCACAATAAATTACCTTCTGAGGTGAAAACATACTATGCTCCAGAAAAGGGTAAATCATGAATTTAACGTAAAAATAAGAAAAGTTAAAAATAGATAAGATGTATGAAAGGGACAGCATTCTGTTTGGTTGTATTGTTGTGAACCCAGGTTTAATTCACAAAAATTATCTGGAGATCTATATACTTGGTATGTTTCTCTGATAAAGAACACAATCTGAAAAAGAAAGCAGGAGAAAGCAATTATTTTTGTGAGCATAAACTATAAACTAACATGTTTGCTAATTTGGACACTAGCTTCACTCTGAAGCTTAGCCAGCCTTTTATAATTTAACAAGTAGCCCTGATAATCTTCTATACTGTGCACAATCATTGTGCCATTTCTAATTAAAACTGACAAATGCCCTGAAACTTCCCCTAGACAAATATGGCAAGTTTGGAATAGCTTGAACTGGCTTAACCCTTTTGGGTTGTATTTTTAAATAGGAACTTTTTAGAAGAGAAGCAACAATGTACAGAAAACTATAAAAAGACCCTGTATAAATGCCCAGAAAATCATCATAGACCTCTTGTGACAATGTATAAACAATGCTTTCACACCTTTACTATATGAAAGAACATAATGAAAGCATCATTTTTTCTCTAGGTGTGTTAAAGATACTTCAAGCGTCTTTGGAAGGGGAGTCTCTGAAAATAATATCATCTCTATACAGTATGATCAGAGCTGCTGTCTGGATGGCTGCTTGACTGTTACATGTCAAAATCCTACTACAAAATACAGCATGTGCTAGGGCTCTTACAAATGACCTACTTAATCTTGATAGAGGCAGCGCTGGACCATTTAATACAAAGGCATTGTTTGATACTGCCTCCTCTCCTGCAACGAGACAACGTCCTTGTAGTGCAATAAAAGAGTGACTGAACGGTGACATACAAAAATTTGTGAATTGGGAAGCCAGAATCCTTTGCTCTTTGTGCATTGCGACCCAGTTTTAAGACAGTCTTCTCTTCCATGCTTAGTTTTGATTAAATCTAACTGTGTAATTCAACATAGTTATAGAAAAAATATCTTTATTTCTATGAAAACAGTACAGACCTTAATGACCAATTTTTTTCATGAGGCAAATGCAGCATTCGGCAAAATATTGCTAATATATACCTATGCTGTATACGGTCATGTGAAAGGGTATGCATTTTGCGTATTTCACAAGATGAATTTTGCCTGCAGCAATGCAGTCCATTTCTGTAAGGCACAGAGTAAATTCCTGAAACCATGCATGGGGGAAGGAAAAAAAAGCATATGGGGAAGAAATGCCACCAAAATGCAGATCTGTAGCTACTCATATGTTAGAACACTTCTGGAAATTGATGTTAATATCCTTACAGACAGAATACAGAAGTAGCTTCTGTAGAGACATTTCATTCTGGAAGGAAAGTACATTTTTATTGATAGTAGCCCTCTTTTTTTGTATGAATACAGAATATATGATGTCGAAGACCCAGTCTTGGTTCAGACATCCAGCTAATGTTGCAATAGACATCTAATATGATGCACATATTCAGTAAGCATCTGGTTTATAACAAGAGCGGATCTTTGGTCCTTGCATATATGTGTTGTAGGTGGAGAAAGCAGGTGAAAGAATAAAAGAGCCTAGAATGCCTTTAGTTTCTGAAAAGATTTATTTATATCTATTTTGCACTTGTGCCTTCACTTGTGACAACGAGGTCCAGTAAGAGAGTTCTGTTTCCTTGAGAACTTAATGACAGAAAGATTGGGTCAGGGAGAGGAAGACAGAGTTCTACGTAAGGGTTCTGTGATTTACAGAGAATAAAACAATTACAAGAAAAAAAATCCTTTGTGTATATTTCCCATCTTTGCGTGTGTTTATGTGTGTGTGTGCTTCATTTCCTGTTAAAAATGAGCGAAGGCAGGATTTTTGAGGAAAACAACTTCTATGTATTACTTTAATTTGAAACCATTTTTCTGTAAGTTACTTCTGAAAAAGGGCAGATAAAAAAGTTCATAAAAAGATACAGACTCTCAGACTTCCTAGTACAATAATGTTTCTTTTTTTTATACCTGTTAGACTTTTAGATTGAGTAAAGCAGCAGACCTAGCCTATGCTTCCTTGTTTCAATCTCTGTTGATGAGGCACATGAACAGCATTTATTTCCTGGCTGCCCTCTCCTTCTCTCCCCCTCTTTTTAAGCACTTGGATTCATGTACAGCATATTTTGGCTTCTTCTTACATGATGAAGCATCTGCCTGTGATGCCAAAGCTACTGGCAGTGACTGTGTTTGCCCCAGAGCACTTTACAGATGGTAGTGTCATTGCAGATAATGATAGCCTAATATACTCAGGGTAGCAACAGGGGACAGATGCTGCTTTTGTTCAGTTTTCAGTGGTGGATACACCCTGTAGACTAGGTCGGGAGGGGAGAAAGCTCTTCTAAAAACCAAGCAGTGCTGGCAATTTAGGTAATGGCCACTGGGTGGGGCAAAAGTGCACATCATTTAAAAAAATAATAAAAATTAAAATAAAAAGAGAGAGAAAAAAGATACCGTGGATGTTTTGTTGGAAACAACAGAGTCAAAAGCATGACTCTTTAAAGTGACCAGGAGAGCCTCAAAAATCAGTGAAAAAAATAGTTTCTATATATTAAACAGCAGGTATTCTTCATTACATTTATTACTTCCACAATAATCTACATCAAATTACACAGGGAACCATTTCAAGTCATCTTCTGTCTCAGGATGTGGATGGGAGCAAATCATACCCTATAATCTTCCATCATCTCCAGTGCTTTTTCCAGGGGGGATTTACAGTTACGCACAAAATAAACACTTAAAATCTCACAGAATGGCAAAGCACCTTCCTTCCAGAAACTGCAAGCATCTAAAGTACATGCTGTTTGCTTATCTTCTGCCTTTCTGCAGCATAGTCAGATGAGGAAAGCCTTAGCAGACCATTATAATAAGTAGAAGTTTCACTTTACTGCAATTTTTATTAAATGTAATGTTTTAACAAATTGTATTTGTCCTACTTCTCAGTTTAATCTCTTGAGAATGTAAAAAAAAAAAATACATGTTTTTAATGTTTAACATTATTTTAGTGAAAAACAGCATTTTTTCCTCTTATAGGTTTTAAAACTAATAAGAGCATGGACCTTATATTATCCCTCATCTATATTCAGAGAGTGTATCAGAAACCTAGGAGAGAAGCCAGCAGCTGAGCAAAAAAATCACCCTGTACATTAACTTAGTTTCTTGTAGATCCTTTTACCCATTCCCAGATCTGGAAATTGTTTTCTGTCATTCCATGACAGATCTGCATGAGGTCCTCTAAAAGATTTCTTCCCATGTAACAGCTTTTCTTTTGGTATTCTTCGGTGAGAAGGAAAACTGTTGGCCTTATTTCAGTAAGTCCTTAAAAAAGTAGACATAAGAAAGAAAAGAGAAATTATTTCAGCCTTTTGTAACAATTTTTTTCCAGATTTATCCCTGAAAAGCTACCAGAAAATAAACAAACAGAAGAATCCCCATCCTCTTTATAACACACTATCATTTTCTAAATTAGACAAAGAAATTATTCTGCATACTAAATCCAGAATAGAGAATTGCCCTTTCGCTCTAAAAAAAGGCATTAAAATATATTTATTTTTTTTCTTCTTCATCTTCCTACTTCTTCATGACTGTGTTCATCTGTAACTCTTGAAGAACTCTCACATTTATGAACTCAGTAACTTTATCACTTGTGTCATAGGGTCATTGGACAGCTTATAATATAGTATCATTTTTTGGAGGGAAAAAGAATACCATGTCTTATTTTCAACAAAAAACCTAAAGCCAGGTGATAAAAGCCATTCTATTATCTCAATCATTTAACTCCACGGCTGACACCATTTTTCACTGACCTCATAACTAGCCGTCTTTCCACAAACATCCTGATTAGAGCTACTTCCTGTGACTAAAGCAGCCATCTGCCAATGTTGTGAGTCTTTCTGCCCCTAGAGAAGACTATTTCATCTCATTCATTTTAGAGGAACTGACCTCCTGGACATATTTCTACTTGTAATGCTTGGCCTACAAAATGAACTGCTGATTTCAGCCCATTTCCTATTCATCAGGCATACCAATCAGCAAAAGTCATTAGAAGAGATGTTACTGTCTGTTAGTGGCTTTAAAAGAGAAGACACTGGAGAGCTGAACTACCTTGCAGAAATTTCCAGATGTGAAACGGTCTAATGCACATCAGTTTCTTAATGTTCCTAGTCTGTGGATGAATGAGCTTCATTCTCCACCACTGACAACTTTGCTTTTTCTAAACTATTGAAAAAGCTAAATTGAAGAAAAGCGAGCATGGTCATAGATAACAGTGAACTTGTTCACAGTACTTGGACTGCACAGTGTTTCAGATGAGATAAAAAAAAAATCCACTAGTGTCTTAGAATACCTATTAATTGTCCTGTTGTGGTGATGAACATAGAAACAGAACAAGTTAATCTCAATAATGCATGTAGATTTAGGGAAAGGGGGATGACTGAAATATGTAGACACTACTCCTGGATGGATAAGAAAGTTTGTAACAAAGCTGGATATTAGATATTGAACGCATAACTTCCTTCCTGTAACAAAACCACATTTCCACTCTGTCTTGCATTAAAAATCTAAGATAATAATGCTTTTTAATAATGTCATTACTGATAGAGCTTATTACTTTAAAACATTACCCAGTGTTGTAGTACAATGGTCACGCAAACTGTATCAGCTTATATCAGAGCTGAATCTGTTTCGAAAGGCATTATAAAATATGAAGCACTTTGGAATGTATGGAATCATGACCATATAGAAATGAGAAGACAAAACCACAAGTTTGGGATTTTCCTCCAGATAATTCTTTCTATCCAGCATTGCAGTACAATGCAGAGTCTTTCACAGTAACTCAGTTTTGGGGTGTAGCAATGGCTTAAGCATAATCTAACTAGGTCTTCCAAGGTATCTTCTTCCAAGCACTGGAAGCATGTTGGTTGATTCTCTTCCAAAAATGAGCCATGATCCCTGTTTAAAGTAGTTGCAGCTTTTCAGCCTACACAGTGAGTACATTGCAGATACCTCCTGACTTCCCATCCTTGTCTTTGACCAATGTGTCATAATTGTGCTGGGAATTATGTGGCAATATATTCAAAATGGATTAAAATGTCAATAAAAAATTGTCAATAGCAACTTGAACTATTCATTAGGGCCTAAAGTAAATTTAATAAAAATTGCATAAGAGTTAATTTACATAAAACAGCCAAATGCAAAATGAATTAAATAAACTAAAATAAAGTTCATGTATTAATCAGCAAAGCGTTGTTGCTTAACAGCTCCTCCGGGCTTAATGTTCAGCTTAGTTCCTGTATCACACTCTTTCAAATTGCTCCACAGAGACATAAATCTGACTCTAGCTACTGTAAACTCTTGTGAGATTGAGTACATGTATATATTTCTAAGTGGGAATGTAAAATATAGTATGCTGGTGCATTGCATGCGAATTAATCTTTTCTGTAGTAAGAAAAAAATACATTGTAATATTTTTCTTTTATAGAACACAGCCAAATATTTTCAACTTTCTTTTGCTTGGGGTTACACCAGAGATATTTTAGAATAATACTGGACTCAATTAGACAATATGAAAGTAAAACAAGATTGTTGACTTCATTGGAATGCTCCTGAAAAGATACCAGCATGTTAAAAATTTAATGCTAGCCCGAAGTTCCCTCCTTTGGAGTGCCTTCATTGAAATATTTTTCATCATTTAGACAAAATAAAAAAAAATATCTATTTCACAATCTGTTAATACATCAACCTAAGACAAACGCATTTCAAAATAACATCCAAACTTACACTTAAAATCTTGCAACTAGATAATTTATCTGGATTATGCTATATATGCTAGCCTGCTCTGACTGATCTGTTATGCCTCATCGTGCAGTCATCTGAAGAGTGTGAACACAACGAATGAAAATGCAGTTGAGTTGCCTTTTCTTCCTCCAGTTTCTCACTGAAATTCAGAAAAACTTTATCACAACATGCTCCAAGCAAGAAGGTTGTTGTTGTTTGATAAGGCCAAGCAAGCAGTTGACTGCTTCTTGGATCTAACATGAGGGGGATGAATTCCTAGTACATATCTACCTGCTCCCTGGGACCCTGCCCTGGCTGCTGTGTCTCTGTCTGGGAAGATGGAGAAAGAAATGTTGCATAGCATTACTTGTAATACTGGGTCCAGGATGCATCAGACAGGTATTTTTTTAATGTGCTCAAATTTATATCTGAATTTACCTGACAAATGTAAAAAATCTTTAATTTATGTTAATAAATACATGGAAATCTGCTTCTATGGCCACCAAACTTACATGTATATTAATAATCTACTCTGTTCTTCAGTCCATGTTTGTGCTAAGGACTTCTATTATCATAAAATTTATTTGAGTTTTTTTCCTAAATTTCCCTATCTGTAAGATCATAATGATCATTCTGTATCACAAAGAGTGTCAGCTTCAGGTGGAGTGGCTTCACACAAGAGGAAAGTATCCTTTTTTTTTTCTGAAGTCCATAAATGAACCTGCAGCTCAGAGCAAGCTTGTGAAAAGCAATTCTCTGAGGCAAAATAGTTCACATGATCCTACTTAAAACAAGCAGGTAATTTCTGTTGTGGCAGTTATGTGCTTCAAATACAACTAATTGAATTCATAGATTTTTACATAATATTCATAATTAATATTAAGCACAACTTGGGTTTTTTTTAAGCCGTACTGTTTTCAATGATCTCATTAAATGACTGGAGATCATTATTAAAGACAGTCTCCTATGAAAAGCCTGTAGCCATCAGTACTGTAGCTGGACAGCAACAGTTGGGGACAAAAAGCCAGTCTTCGTTTTACTATTGATATGAATTAGAGAGTCACTGTATGAAGTTTTCTAGGGTTAATCACATGTTCATTGGAAAATATTTTTAAGAAGGAAGCATTAAAACATGTTTGATAGTCGAAAGACAACCCCTCAGGTTTTGAATGATAACTATAGTTTGAAAGACTTTCTCCTCTGCATTGATATCTCACTTCTAGACTCACCCTTTAAAACCGATTTGAATTTGATGATGTGGAGGAAGTTACTCGGGCTTCTTCAGATACGATTTCCTACAGCTTCTCTTTGGTCAATCTTCCCAAAAGAATGAGGCCTAATGGGTACCCAGACTGGTTGAAAGGAATCACAAGCCAGAGCAACACCATTGACTGCAAAAATAAACACAGGTGGGCTTTCCCTACCTTGTACCCAATGATATTATGTCACCTGTTGCCACGGAATTTCTTTTGATGGTATGGTGGAAACTAAAGTAAATAACATTCTGCCTAGGATAATATTTCTTAGGAATTTCTTGTTGCCTGACCATTGATATTTCCCATAAGCAAGGGTGGTCTTGGTTAAGGCATCCTAGAAACTGTGGGAAGGGCTTCAAATTTATTTCAAAGCATATCTTGCTCTTAGGCAGAGCAAGGATATGAGCCCTGGATCTATATACATTGTGCAGTTTCTCCACTGAGCTCAGATAGAGCACAGGCTGCTGCAAAGCAGTGTTGCTGCAAATTTGTCAGTAGAATGTCCTCAAATCAATAAAAAAAAAGAGGTCAAACAAAAGTGGAGGGCAAATCAGTTATTGAGCAATCTCTAAAGAAAACCAAGGCCAGGTTAAATGCAGCTTATGCAATTCTTTTTAAAGAGGAGATTCAATAAATGTATGGAGCTGCAGTCCTGATGGTCAGGCTCAAGCAAATGAGAGCTGAGTGGAGAATGCATTTTCTTCTTATCAGTCTTTACTGTTGTGCCACAGACAACTGACCCTGTGGATGACTTGAAACACAGTTCTATCAGTCATTGGATCCTTCAATTGCTGTGTTTCCTTACCTGGGATCTCTGCCCAGCAGAACATTTTATGTTTTGAGTGATTGTTCATCAGTTACAAGGACAACTATTCAGAGTGAAGTAGAGGATTTCTCCAGAAAAGAAAGAGAGGCTAATGTGCCAAAATATAACAAAATTTAAAACATTCCATGCCTAAGTTTAGATACTCTACAATTAAAATTAGTGTGATTTCAGAGGACTTGCTTTATTTGCAGTGTTGTTTCAATATACAAATTGCATATCACTCATTCATTTGAGAAGCTAATTGTGCAGACTAGTTGAATGCATTTTCTTACATAAGATGCATTCTAATGTAACCCTTTAACACTCATCTTCATATGGCTTGTGTTGATTTAGCATCTACAGTAATTCTAAATAGTGCGGTTTTATTGATTCAACTAGTAAAGTCCTAGCAGCTCAGTTTGATGAACTTTCCCTCTAAACTAGAGGAATTGACTTGAAAAGTGAATTTACATTTTTGTTACTGATTACATCTCAAAATTGCTGGTCAATATTAGATGAGCCAATCAACCATCTAAATTTGTCATATTCTTGCATTTCTTATTTTCAGTGCATATTTACATTCTAGGTTTTGACAGCAACATTCATAGTACATCTCCCAGATACATAGAATCTACTTTAAGGATTAAAGGTAGAATGATCAATGTATTTTATTTTAATAAATAAAACATCTTCTGAATCTTCACAAACCTGTGAATCTTACAGTCCTGGCATTCTTAATGTCAGCTAACTCATCTAAGTATGGATGGTTTTGCCAGGGATAGATTATGTGTTCAGGTTTTACAAATCAGCCCAGCGTTCCATATAGTTAAAATTAGTTTTAGCAATGATGACCATTGCACACAGGTGCATGCTCTAATGCTTTTTTCAGCCAGCCATGAGGCTGAGAGGTGTAGTGTCTTCCCAGTTTACACTGATTATTACTTTACATATGGGGAGTTAATATTCACAGTAGGTATTAAGGAGGGTTATTTCTACATAATAAATAAACATTCCCTCAGATTGTCTTTCTTCTTCTTTTTAATAAATATTTTTTCTTGCAAGCACAGATATCTGTTGACTGTTTGTATACTGCATTAAAATGTTCTTTTATCTCTTAAATGTATTACTAAGCATTTTTACTCATGGTTTCGTCATTCCACATTACAGCAAAAATAGATGAGCACATTGAATTGCTTTTTATAGATTTCAGTGTCTGATAGATTACTACAATTTTCAAAAGTATACAGGGCATTTGATATCCAGTTCAATTCCTTCATGTCTCTAGGAAAGTAGTAACCTCACCAGACATCAGTTTTGTAGGCTCTTACTCGTTTTCATTTGAAAAGAAACACTCTTTTAAAATGTATTTGCTTTTGAAAGAGACTTGCAGCAATAAGTAGGGGAATGCCCTTTGCCGTAATCTCTCTAATTAGAGATCCTGCTTGGGACAAAGTGACCCTGTGTATTCATGATATTTCTGAAGAATAAAATTAGTTTGTGTGCTAGTTGGGACCATTTCTGTGTTAAGATTGTTGTACTTACTGAACATAAAACAATAAGAAAAAGTACTCTTTATAGTCTGTAAGGTGTATTTTTTATCAATGGAAAATATGGAAGTTAAAAACACTAGGAACTTTTTACCTCTTCCTCTACTTCATACAAAGAAATCTTCTTAATCTCTCTCTATATAAAAGACTTCAAGAGTCACATAAAAGTTGCTTGGGTGACAAAATCAAAACTCAGAATTCAGTTTCATGAAAACAAATCCAAAATTTTTTTACATGTATTTAATTGGATATGCCAGGTTTCATGGCTTTTGTTTTACGTTTTAAGACTTTTAAGTGATTTTAGTATGCTTAAATTATGGCTTATTCCTCTCCTTTTTTGATAGGTTTCTCCTGCTACATTATGATGCACTCTTCACTTAACTTCTTCCGTACTCTTTTTCTCAAAAAGATAAGAATTGTTATTAGACCAAATAACTGGACTGCTAAAGACCAAATACTTTTGGATGTGAGTCTACAGCAGAGTTCTTCTGCAGTGGTGATGTGTTCTTACTGTGTCTGATGATAAGGTCAGGCAACCTGCATATCCCTCAGCCATTCTACAAAGGGAAACACATTATCAAATTTATTTTATTATATAAGATCAGTTGATACATTAATTAAAACCATACTTCATGTATGTTATATTGTAGTCTTTTGTGGGAGTTGCCTTTTATAGTGAAATTTATCTATAAATTTGTGATTTGAAACAACATTTAAATACTTTTGAATGTCATAAATAAAAACATAAAATACATATGAGGCTTCCAAGTCAGGAAAATATTTATATCATCTTTGTACTGTCTGCTAATGGAAAAGCATCACAATCATATTTGAAGTCTAGCCAAATGGAGAAGAGTGTTTTACTCTGAACTGAAAATAGCGAAAGTTGTCCAAAATTGCATTTCATGTATTTTAGAAGTGTGTGCTCTCAGGATGGTTTAGTGTCAAGTTATTCTACAGCTTTTTTTTTTTTTCTCCCCCTTATTTATTTTTAACCTGAATAACACAAGAAGAAGTGGCAGATAAGGTATGGAGGGAAGTCAAAATGTACTAAATGTAAATTAATATATTAATAAAAACTCCTGGAACAGAAGGGAACTTGTTTTGGGTTTTTTTTGGTGTGTTTTTTTTTTTTTGTGATATTAAACCAGTGGCATATTTTCAAGCTTAAATACGCTGGAGGAGATGGGACTTATTACTTTATGAAACACTTTATCTTGGAGAGAAATCTGTATCCTGAATCTTTACTTTATGGCTAGTACAATTCTCCTTGTCTTCAGTGAGAGTTTTCTCTGATAAGTAGTGAAGGAACTATTCACATAAATATATATATAAACACACGCACACAGATGCATAAACATACATATATAAATATGTAATATGCATAGCTTAAAATATGATAAACGGAAAATAAGAAGAAGGATAAAAAATAATAAAAATTCTACAAGTGTCAGATTTTAGAACTGTTAGGAGTACTATTTTGGCTGCCATGTAAGAACTATATCTAAAATCAACCACAGTGATATCTTTTATTTGAAGATGTCAGTCATATTATTACATCAAAAAGGAAGCTGAAGACCTTAAATGAAGTTTTATAAGGAATTTTTACCAGTTTTTTCTTGTCTGTTCAAGTAACAGAGTTAAGGGTAATTCGCAAATGAAAAATAGTGTCAATGTATACTCTGTTGAATAAGTATTAGTTCATGTTTATAAGATGTTTCGAGACATCCCATTGTTATATAGAAGGAGATATATTTTTACCATATTATCATGTAACTCCTCTAGGTATTTCCCACTTTCATGGTGTACATCATTTAAACTGTTCAATAATCGATACAGTCTTCCTTCTTGGGCAAAACTTGTGTCAACGAGAACAACCATTGGACTGTTCTAGAAAGGTAAACAAATGACACTGTGATCACACTATACGCACTTAGAAATGTTCCTGCAAAATTACAATGAGTGCTAAGACTGCCTTTTTCTCTTATTACATAGGAATTGCAATGCCGATTCAGATACAAAGCCTATCCTGAGCAGAATCTCTATCTGAGAAAGTGGCTGGTGTTAGCTGCTTTAAAATCCTGGAGCTTCCTCCATAGCGTTTCCGTATCATATAGTCTGTCCTCACTTTTGACAGTTTTATGATTGCAAACAGAGATTCAACCCCCAAGCATGGAGTAATTCAGTATGTGTCAATATACAAAAATATAAAACTTGATACCTTGTGTGCAAAAAAGCAAAGTTCTCCAGGTAGAGGTGTAAGAAGAAAATGTGGCAGTTGTACACCGAGGCAACTGAGTGAACCAGAGGGCTGCCATAAATCTCATAAGGGATGAGGGATGCTCAAGGCCATAACGCTCATAATCATATGAGGGATGCTCAAGGAATAATGGTGTGTGCAAGCAGACTTCAACCCTTAGCTGTTTTTCATTTCCTAAAACCATCATTACCTCCATTATCCATCATTTCACTTTCAGTCAACTAATTTGCATCCATGTTCTTATTTTACTTCTCTGAAGTTTTATTTTACATTCGGGGGATAATAGTGCAGTGTAACTTTCTGCATATGCTAATCCTTTCACTCATAAATCATTCCTTTATTCTGAGCATAAAACTAAACTAAGACTAAAAGTCTTCAAGATCTTTTGGTCTGTGTTTAATTTTCAGAATTTTTTCATAGACACTGTCCAAAGACAATCACAATATTGGACAAGTGGGAATGAGTGAAGCCTCTTCTTTGTAAAAATACAGCTAAAGTTGATACTAAGCCCTTGATAATGTTCCTAATTTGTTGGCATTCCAGTCTATATTCACTGTATCTCTTATCAGCCTCTATTCAATTTAAAAAAGATGGAGGACAGTAGATTCCTGTGCAGTAGAAGGCTTATCACTTTGTAGTGAAGTTAAGTTACCTCAGGCTCCTAACCACAGCTGGTGACCTCAAGGGCCCAACAGAATAACACTTGTGAACTAAACTGAGATAATGAGTTCTCATGGGGGCATGCCAGCACTGTGTTACAGGGCTCATCCATTTCTTCAGCATAGCCATACGCAAATAGGTGCCAGAGGTTCTGGTTAGCAAATAATCATTATGGATGGGAGCCCCATGAAGGGCTAGAAATGGATTGAATTAGCTCATCTTGCTTCAGAGGGTTCCCATGGATCCATAGCAGACAAAATCTCTGAACAGCTATTCAGTCTTCTTTAAGGTCTTTGATTTGACTGTGATTGTCAGCCTACCAAGTGTAGGCACCTCACATAAACACTAAACTAGTCCTGTATGCCAATTACAACCAGTGAAAACTGTGGTGTCTGCAGAGAAGGAAGCCACTTAAAAGCTGAACTCTCCTCTTTGATTTCTATCAGCTTGCTTCAGGTAGAAAAAAAAAGACTATGCAAATATTGTATTTTCTTTAAAACTTCTTTCTTCCACGTAAATAGTCAAGGAAAAAACTACAACACACAGACCAGAACATCACTGTATACCCAGTCCCAGTGAAAAAGGAAAAAAGAAAGGTTGAAAGAGTGTTACAATTTGATTTTCCTTTAACTTGTAAGGATACTTGAAACCAATGAAAGCAGTTTGGTGCAAATAAAGTTTGCTCTGGCACTGCTATGTAAAGACACACTTCTGGGTTGTGAGCTGGAATACATTCCTACGCTGTTTTCTGCCTCCTAATTAGTTTTTAATCCACAACATGACTGTGCATCATCCCCTCTCATTGCTTATTATCCTCAAAAGAAGAAATTTTTCAAAAGGCTCTTGAAATTCTAAATCAGTTATATTGCCTGCTTCTCCTACGTATTTTGTTAACTATCTCAAGTAGTACTAACCCTTTAATAACTTAAAAATCTCAGTAACAATAAGCTTTGTAGTTTTTTTTCCTTTTCATGTTATAGTCATCAGAGATTCTCATGGACCTCTGGTCAGTGATTCCAGTTAGGAGTCATATACACACAGATCAGACTTAGTTTCACACAGTTCATGACTCTACCTGTCAGTACTGAAAGTGCCCGGAATACAACTGATGTGATAGTACCTCTATTAAAACTTGGCATAGCAATAAGCATCTGTGAATTCTTTCTAATGATGAGGGATTTAATTTTTATTTTTAACAGCCTATCTGCTTAAATTTTAAGGGGTGGAGTATTCAGGTTTTAAGCTACATTCTGCTGAGGTCTATACACATATATGGGGTTTTTACATATCACAAAATAAAAATTGTGCACACCTGAATATTAAGACTTCTACACTCTAAATGAATTTATGGGAAGTGATATTAATTTTTTAAAATAGTATTTGCTACCCAGAAAGTGCAAAATTGCAGGTACAAGCTTTAGCACACTTGATATTATTTTAGTTTCGTATGCACAAGAACAGATGAGAACTTCCTTCCTTCAAAGCAGGAATTCAGTCCATTTTTATTCCCTGGTGCCTATCTTATTGAAAGTGCATATCACCTTAGACTGACAACTGTCAAATGCCCACACCCTTTCAACTGGTCTCCTCAGCAGTGTATGACACTGTCAGTCATACATTCCTGCTTACATGTTGTACAAATATGGCAAATGTAGGCAGAGGCTCACTGAAGTGATTCTGATCTTTCTTGTGAGATTAATCCCAGGAAGCCCCATCCCTGGAAGTTGCCGCTGAAGATCTTGATAAGGTTCAATTCCTTCCGCTTTCTCATTCAGTATCTTCACTTCAGGAAACTATGACTTGGCAGAGGCTTGGGAAAAGACTAGCAAGAAGAACATTTACTCCATGAGCAGAATGAGATAACAGCCATATAATATACCAGCAGATGTACCTAAATACCTTTTATATTGAGCTTCCCAAAGTTTCTGAAGGAAACTTAAAGTGTAAGTTTAATTTGCTTGCTTCTGCCCTCTCACTGCTATTTTTTGTTCTGCACAATTACATATGGAATAAAGATGATCAGGGTAGTGATCTATGTTGAATAAAGCAAACCTCTTTTTTTTTCTTATTGCTTGATTTAACTTGAATCATTGAACATCATAATGTAGCCTCACACATGTGATGTCACCCCAGCTGACAGGATTATGAGTGGCAGTGCAGGGGTAGGAAGGAAGGTGAAGAGGAATGTCTCAGCTGCCTTTGTTGTCAGTGACACCAAACCTAGCTGAAAACAACGTCTTACAAATGGAAATGAGTTTTCAGATGCAGCTGTTCAAAAGTCACGCACTTGGTATATCCAGTGCCTTAACGAAAAGCTAGCTTTAAAGAAGCACTATGAAAGAGATTTCATGATACACATATTTATTTACTTACTGTTTTTAAGGGAAAAAAAGAGATGAATTTTTTGTTGAAGATACAAAGTTCCCAGTCTTTTGTTTTAAAACTTTTCTTTGAACGTACAGCATTCTTTTTTTTCTATTTTATGTGTGAAAACAACAGCAAGTAAGAGAATAAAACACAAATAAAGAAAAATTGAGATGTACTTGAGGTTTGTGTCTGTAATTAAAAGAGTTAGAAGATTTTATTTTTGGAAGACATTTATCAAAGACAGTAGCATACCATTTGGATACTTTCTTTTCTATATCTCAATGTCTCTGAGTTAACGGGCTGATTTTTACATAACTTTTCCCTTTGCTTTGCTTTCTATACCTGCTAATTGAGTAAATAGCAAGACCTTTTTCCTTTCTTCTCCAGCTTACTAAGCTGCTTCACAGAGTTGTACTTCAAAGGTCATGTTACACCCCGCCATTCCATCTAAATGCAGAGCCAGACTAAATGCTGTAATTCCTAATTTCTCCTGATATTAAATCCACAGTTTAACAAATTAACATAAACATCCCTTTTTTTTGACGAGTCTGGTAAAATTTCCTCAATATCTGGAGAAATTTCACTTTTCTTTAAGAGGCATCAGAGCATGCTTCCCACTGAAGTGGTAAGTGCTTGATACTGTGGCTTAGTGGAGCACTGTATTGGTGTTTTTGGCCTCAGCCTCAGAGAGCTATTGGTCTGATCCTTCACACAGCAGAAAATATTGTGATCTGATATCTGGGACTGAACCAAGTAATTGCAGGAGCTTGGCTGCACCAGTGAAAGGAAAGGTGTGGGGAGGGGTTGTGCCTTCATCTTTCCCTGCAAATGCCTGTTGTGTGCTCTTATCTCATTTGGCAGATTAGAAAGAATTTAAAAAGAGGTAAATAATAAATCTTCATCTCATTTTTCACTTTTCTTTTCTTTCCATTTCTTTTTTTTTCCCCTTGGATAACACCTATGTAGTAGTTTCCAGTCACTAAAGCAGGCTGATAATATGGTAGGAAATGGTGATTATTCTTCTCTGTAAATTGATCTCAGAAATAGTTTAGGGAACTTGCATGCAATGTTTCAGCTAGTATTGGGGAGGGGGGGTATGACTGATCTTGAATCACACTAACATCAAGAATTTTCTGCTAAGTGTTAAATAGCAAGGAGCTCCTAAGCTTGAACTGCCAATGTTCCTGTTTGAAATACACCCCAATTAACTAATTAAGTGTAACTTAATAAATGTTTGAACACCATTTCCTCTCCCCTTCTTTTAGTCCAACTGTCTTGTAGTTTATGTCACTATGGCCTACTTTTCAGCAAGAGCATGTCTTAATATTGAGTGTATCAAATCTAATCCTACGGTTTATTGTGGGCAGCACCAGTTGTCCTGTTCTAAGGCTTTCTCTCTCTTTCTGGTGAAAAACACTTGTACCCTGGCCCTGCTGGTGGCCTGAATCACCTCAATTTGTTCTAGCAATCAGAGGCAGCTGCTCCATGTGAAAGGAGTGTGGACCACTGAACAGAGCATTAGGACTGACCTCAGGCTGAATGCAAAAGGCTCAGCCTTTTCTGCGAGGCCAGTCAAGCATGTGCAAACAGATTTGCTGAAGTACAAAATGGTCCAGTGATTTAAAGCAAGTTTTCTTCTCTTTCTCTCTTTTTCCCTTTCAGAAATGAAACAGGATAGAGGATAGCCTGAGTACAATCTTAGCAACATCTGTTGCCTTTCACTAGGGTCTTGGCCAAGGACAATATCTGTTCAAAGAGGTACTGACATTTTATTGAAAGAGAAAAAAGCCTTAAACAGAGAAGCGTTTGGACATGTTTCCCAACACAGACAGTTGGGGTCTTTTTATGGGTCACAATGCTTTTGGAGAAAAACTTTTCCCCCTCCTCTCTCCCTTTTCTGGAGAAATTGTCAGAAAACAAATCTTCAGCCAATTATAGAGCTCAGTGTGCTTACAACACTGAAGAACAGTTAAATATTCCCTTGTTTGCTTTTATTCTCTGAACCAAAGGGTGTTTGACAACCGAAATCTTAACCACCGTTAATAAGAAGTGTGAAGGAATTTATGCTTAAGATTGTTTCACATCTGTTACTTTCTAATTTCGACATTAATTTGTCCTTTGAAACAACTAGTAATAGCAGTGGAGCAGATGCAGCATTTTAGCACTATTGCGATGACTGATACTCTATGAAGATATATTTTGTAGAGTTATTTGTTATGTTTGTTTTCCTGTGTGCTCTCCACCCCGCCATAAACATTAATTTCAACTAGCACTTAGGAAGAGGCAGTTACCTGTTTCTCTCTCCCTTTTTTCCTCACATAGCTTTTCACAGGCAATTTTGCTCTGTCCAACCATGACATGCCTTCATAAAAATGACAGATGAAGCAGCTGAGTAACTGGTAGGTACATTATCCTCCTGCAGGCATCTGCTGCTCAAAAGACACCTATTCTTTTGTTGGCCTTGGGACTGAGGAGGTATATTGCGTCCCATATGCAAAGCCATCAGCCTTCTACTATTTTTAAGGCAGTAACGGCAAAGTAAATAAAAGCTACTCAAAAGCAGTATAGTATAGTTATTCAGTTACATAGATTAGCAATAAAGTTTTGTAGAAGTGCAAAATTTTAGACAAAGAAGACAGTGCTAGAATCCTCAAGAAGAAATCATGTGGTGCTTCCATTTTTGCCGAATATTGGTAGATCAGGCCACACTGGGATCAGGGTACTTGTCCTCTGTCTGTGTCCCATGATTGACCTAAAAAAAATTGTCTCAGAAAATTCACAACAGAAACATGTATGACAATCTCCAGTAACTCAAAGAAAACAAAAGCAGTACTTCTGTTGAAAATACAAGGCGTGTAGGACTGGTAACTCTGAGATCGGTGTTGCTGAATCATTAGATACAGCATCCTACTGACCACTGCCTGATGTCTCTAAAGGCCAGGATGGAGGAAATACACTAAAAGACTGAAAGACACTGAATGGTTCTTCTGATTCTAGGGCACTATACCATTAACCTGCTAAGTGTGGGAAGAAGCAGGTTCCAGAGAATGGTAATTTTCCTTCACCTGCCCACAGCTCTTTTTTTTTTTTCCATTACACATACAGGCATGGGTAGAAGTAGAAGTAAATAGGAACTGATAAAACTCTGTTTTTATTCTTGCAGTACAAGTGTTGTCGTCATACCTTGAGACCTGCATCTTCATAGCAATAATTAAAGACTTCCACTGCTTTCTGTAGGAGTGACACAAGTGCTATGCTCCACACTCTGAGCTAATTTTCTAACCGACATTGACTTAGATCTTTTGTAAAACTTGTTCTTCTCTCATGGAATCAAAAGTTGTTTTCCCAATGATTTTAATGAATGAATAATCTATACCGAGAACGTGTAGAAGCTGGACAGGATTAAGGGATTTACAATGTTTCTAACATTTTAAGTATAAAAGTAATGTCTGCGTTCTACTTCCTAAGGAATAAAAAAAATTGATGGATGCACTAGCTGGGTGGAAAATTGACATAACAAACCATGTCTCCATCAGCATTCACATGAACTAATTGTGAGAGTGGGTAGTGAGAGATTATGAAGATAGTTACATTTTTTTCTCTGGGTCACTTGGAAGATATTTCCATCTGCTTCCTATGAAACTGCTTACTGCCATTTTAGACTTCTTTCTCAGCATTCAGGTATAGGAGTGTAACATTCATGTTAACATTAAGACATGAAAAGTTTGATTGCCTGTAGGTGAAACAGAAGGTTCACCAGTGTGCTCCTTGCTTGTAGTGTTTCTCATGTTTATACTGCTCAGATTGTACATTTCATAAGTGTTTAGATGTTTAGTGTTTTGGGGTTGTTGCCAGCGTGTGTATGTGTGTGCTTGTTTTTGTCTTTGGTTTGGGTTTTTTGATGTTTTTTTTTATGGGAGAAAGAGTTTGCTCAATAACTCCTGCGCTCTGGGGAAAAACATACAAATAAATAAAATTTGCTTACTTACCTAATGTGTTCACACAGGGAAGGTTATGAGCATCTTGAATACCACTCATGATGCAGGAGCACACATTATTTGGGCCAGTTATTCAGAAAAGTCTTCCAAAATTGCAACTGTAATCTCTGATTTTGTTCATGTAAGTATTCAAGCTTGTATTGACAAACTACACTGGAATACTGAAATCTGGTTTGGGTGTAGATGTCAATGGAAGAGTTATACACATTAGTTTTGTATAGTTGATACAGAGTATAGACTCCAACGTGAAAAGATACATCCTGCTGTGTATGGGCAGGTACTAGTTTATTTGTATACGAGTATATATTGGCATTTTTCATAGGTAACAGCTTCAGATTTTCAGATGACTGCTATACTATAACAGACTCCTGAAGCATGAAAAACTCCCTGAAGTCAACTGGACATCCTATGTATAACTCTTCAGAGGATCAAAAAAATATTTTCAGTCTAGATTGCAATTCCTCTGAAAAACTTTACCTTAGTTGTGCCATAGTGTGAATGTCCTGCAGAATTGAATTTAATATCCAACAGAAACTTATCTAACCTATTTTTTTTCTGCATACATCAGAAAAAGAGGGAGCGCTGATTATAAAAATGGTGATGATACTGCTCCATCAGCAAGATCTTGCTGATGTGAAGCATTAATCCAAGACACAAGTGTTTGTAGATTCATTTATTTACAAATTGAACTATTGTGTTCATCAAGAGATGCTCGTAAATGTAGCTCTGTGAGGTCTGTTACAGAGCTACTGTTTAACTTACTACCACTGCAATGCTAGCGCAGGTCCAAGGATACATAAGTAGCTGGCATTTTGTTTGCACTTCTCAGAGACTGGATTTTCTTCTGTTCCTGCCCTGACTGTGCCTTTCCTAGCAATTTTATTGCACAATCTCCTTGAATAAAACAGAAAAAAAGGCCTTTTTAGGCATTCTTCCTCCCTTCATTGTCTTATAATATTTATTCCTAGATTTAAAAAAAATCTAATGTTTTAAAAATAATTTTAATGCTTTTATTCTCAGCACTTTTTTTGGCTGTTGCTTTTTTTTTTTCCTCTCCCCCATTGGTAATCCATACTTCTTGCAGAGTGCTCAGTGCACAACACTGCCAGTTATGTCCTGCTGTATTCTATCTCAGTGCTGGCCAGCTTGGTACAACCATTTATAGCATGATGAATAGCATCTGGAGTCTGTCCACACAGTGTACATTCTGGACTTAGGGCTTTTTTAAGCCATCTATCCTTGCTTGTACAAATAACCCATTCCTGTGAGACCACAATGAAACTCTCCATTTCTCTTTTAAGTCTTCTGACAGCCTACCTGTGATTTGCCACTGTCTTCTTGTAAGATTTTCAAAACTCTTTCCATGCAGTTGTTTTCCAGTTGATTTCTCCTTGTGCTGTTTTTACTGCTCTGTGACTAATAAATTACCCCCAATGGCAGAAACTTTTAATTTTGGACCTTCCTTATAATTAAACAGGCTTGTTTTCTACCTAGTTTCTTAACTTCACAGGTTGCTCTCTGACAATTCCCTCTGTTGCCTTTCTCTGTTCTTCCTGACATGACCTCCATTTCTATCTGCATTTATATTTATTACCTTAGGCAACAGTAATTTCATATTACTTTTACAGTTACGTTGCCTCAGATTAACTAGTTTTACTTCTGAAGAATACCACCATTCTTGTAAGTAAGTTAACTACATTTGCCAGTATATGTGGGTCAAATATGTCATCAAACGACTGTAGAAACTCAAGAGAAGATATAGAAGAACCAAAGAGGAACACATACAGCCATGATGGTAATGTTAAATTGATAAGGTAACACTTCCTAAGTTGAATGGGTGATTGTGGATACATAAAGAGACCTCATAAATACATCAACTGAATCACCGTTATTTGCTACAGTTTAGTTCATGGTGTGGTTTTTTTGGGCTACCATATCTTTAGAGGTTATTCTTCTAATGAACAGGTTGCTGAATTTTTGGAAGTTATTAGGTAGGTCTCCATAATTACTGTGGGTCAACGGGGGATGGGAAAAACTTATCAAATATAGACAACAATGCAATTGTCTCCAAAAATCCGTTTAAAATTGGGATTTAAGCCATAAACAGGAAGACATGGAAAGACAGAGACATTCTTGTGTGGAGTATCTTGTTAAAGGCAGTGAGTGTCTTCAGTTTCAACAGACCTTTTGTTTTTCCTTCTGCTATTGGTAGTAACGAGAACAAAAGAAGACTTTACCTAAGAGACATTTATAGAGGCTGCAGTATTTGTACAGTGCAGCATGTGCTTATGATAGGAAGAAGTCTTTTCCTTTAAAAGAGATCTTAAACTGCAAGCTTTCCTACTTGCCTCATGAAAGCCTAATATCCATATATATTTTCAGAAAAAGTAAGCATTTTGCCTCATATCAGAGGAACTTTGCAAGCTGTTGCTGAGTGCATAATGGAAGTTATTTCTGCCTACACAGCCAATGAGTTACCAGCATCCAGGCAGCAGATACAAGACGCTGCCTTTTTCAGAATGAACATTATGAGTGTACAGGTAGAAATGTTAATATTGAGAGACTGTCAGCAGCTCAGGGGACGGAGGACAACTATAAACTTTTACATTTTGTGCCTCAGGCCAAAATCATCCCTAGGCAGTAGCTGCCAAAGCTCTCACCATCTAAGAAGCACTTCAGAGTATGTTTGAAAGCAGGTATTGTGGTCTTAATTCTCCCTATGGATCCACTATACAGAACAGCAACACAACTTGTAGTTCAGTAGTCAAAAGATGGGAAAGTTGTCAGCACCAAGGCACCCTTTGATGCCTGTAGCCAGTCTTTACAAGGCCCACCTAAGAGACAGTCCAGCATGGTCCAATGTTTGTTTTTACAAACTGTAGACTTTCCTCTGGAAATGGTACACCTGTACTTCTCAAGATGACTAAATGCACTACAAAACATATTAGAAAGACAACAGCACTGTAAGTACGGATTGCAGCCAAAATGGCCCAGTCAATGTATCGGAACGGACTGACTCATTGGCAAAACCCACCACCAAGACAGTCAAGAACAAATTGTATTAAAAAAATATACATTTGCTTATTTACTAAAAATGGGAGACTGCCAAAAATGACTAAGAATAATTGCTTCTTTATACTTTATTCTGCCTGTGCAATGAAATTAAATTGGTCTGCTTAGTCACACTTTTTGCTTGGAGTCACTGGGCTGTTTTGCTCCCATGAAAGTCAAAGGGTTTAATACATTTTATTTTGACATGACAGCTTAAGTATTTAGAAAAATAATCATACAAAAATATCTATCCTATTTCCAGCATAGCGAAAATAAGTTCAAATGTTTTCACAGACACAGAGTTTAATGAAAAGTTTTGCTTGAGAGAATATAGATTTTTGGAACATAAAGCACATCCTTGAGAGAGGTCTGTTAAGTCAGTAAGAACATCATGAAATATTCTGTGAAGGTCTACACATGAAAGCTTTTTAATTGGGTGATAATTGGCTATTACAATTCTCCATCAGTAAGATCTGGATCAGAATCAAAAATAATGAGAAACAATCCTTCCTTTATAATGATTTTAAGTGATTTTAAAACTATTTTGATTCTGAAGAGCAATGAAGAAATTTGAAGTTGTTAGGTAAAGTTTACGAAGGTTGTGACCTCGTGTAGATATTATTTTATCATCCCATTCCCAAACAATTATTTTCTTTCTCTTATTTTAAACTGTTCTGTTTTCATCATTGAAGTCATAGCTACTGAATTAAGTAGGAAAAGATAAGGTTCCCAAATACTAGTTACATCTCAGAATGAATTTGGAAGAAGATAGAACAGAGGTGTTTGCGATATTTAGTGATGAAAAAAAGATAATCTGTCCTTGAACCTTGTCCTCTAAGGATCAGTGCAAAGAGTCTTATTTTGATTAACTCGTGAAAGATGAATTACGGATTGAGGGAGGAGGACAAAGGAAAGAAGAATCTTTAATTACAATCTTAAGCAACAGTGTGCAATCATGTTTCAGGATTTTCCTGCCTGAATACATCTTATTACACTGCAACCATGCACTCAGATGCTCCATAATTTGAGAATGAAGATTGCTTCTAGTTGCCCTCTTTAAACCACTTCTTCAGTTCACAAATGCCATGATGTTGAATTGCCTTTCTCTGATTAGAAGGGTGTCATTGGAACATGTCTAAAAATGAAGCTAGAAGACAAGGAACAAATAGCAGTTGCATATTATATTTATGAAAATATGCATGAATTATTTCCAGTTATGTATGCAAAGGCTACAAATGCCCAAACTAAAATTATATTTAAAAGAAGTCCTTTGTGATCTAACCTTTATCCTCACATTACGTATTTTCGTTGACACCACACTTCACAGCATACTGTGTAATAGGAGTGAAAATTAATTATCAATGCGCATTAGTTTTTTCAATAGTATGTTGAGAATCCTTTTCTCATAAAGCTAGAAACCAAAAGATACTGGCCAAGGCTCATTTCTTGCCGTTGCCCTTGGTATGATCCATTGTTCTAAAAACAGTAGGCGTTAAAAATATTTTTGTCCATGGAAAATGTCAGATCAGCAGCTCCGCCAACACTTGGAACCTCTGCCTTTTTTTTTTTTCTGGAGGCGTCCTGACTTCTGGGTGATTATGTTTCAGCTCTAGACCTGTTTCATTCTGCAGACCCAAAAGGCTTCAGTAGTGCTGAAATAAGGCAGAAAGTTCGTGCTGCCGCTTTCCTAGCCGCACCAAGTCCAAACAAAGCATGTATTCATTTCACAGTAAGGCTACCCCGGGCAGCTCTGGGCTTGCAGGGTTGTGCTCGGATGCTGTTCAGCACCAGCCCCAGCGTGACATTGCGCCTTCTCCTTCTACCGCTGCGCAGAACCCCAGCACAGTCGCCTTTCTCCACTGTTTGTTCTATGAAAGCACCTGGTTTATTTATTTCATTATTTTGGGGGTTTGATCCTCTCCCCCCCCCCCCCCCCCCCGGTTTATACAGCGGTCGGGTAGGAGGGATAGCAACACTGGAGAGGCGAGGGGAGCAAGTGTGCGGGTTTTTAGGTCCTTTGAGCAGGTTAGGGGCACGTTCCCCCGGGACCTGGAGAGGGGACTCCAGCCCGCCCCCCTCACTGCCCCCAGCTTCTCCACTGCCGGAGAGGCGAATGGGCCAGAGGAAGAGGTGTGGATTTTGCAAGTTTTCAGGCTGGGGAGACTGAAACGGCAAAACTGTAAAACTGAGACCCTGCAAGTTCAGATTAGTTTTGCGACTTTGTCTTCAAGCCTCAGGAGCTCAAATGATCCTGGCTTCTAGGGCAAGCTGGGGTGGGGGTGTGTGTAAAGAAAAATAAATTCTTAAACTCGCTCCTTCATCTCCGCGTTTCAAATGCAAATCGGGTGATAGATTGGCTCCCGCCCCACCCCCCAGCCCGGCTCCCGATTTTTATCCAAAGGGCTCCATCTGTATATCCTGTCAAGGAGGAGGAGGAGAATGAGAGGCGGAGGGGGGGAGGGGGGGACAGTGGGGCCGGGCAGGCTACTTGCTCCCTGGATGCCTTTCCAATAGCTGCCGCTGGTTCTTCGGCGGGTACAGAGTCCCGGTGCTTCCTCCGCGCGCCTCGGACGGTGCTGGCAGCCGGCTCTGGCCAGCGAGTTGTGATATCCCCTGCCCAGAGAAGCATCTCCACCTCCTCTGCCTCCTTCCCTCCCCTCCTCCTTCCCTCCCTCTTCTTCTTCCTCCTCCTCCCGCAGCCACGATCCGCACCCAGTCGGAGCTGGGCTTGGCACTGGCACCCACTTCTCCCTCCGTGTGCCCAGCGGCTGCCCTTGCCGTGCTGTGGAGGAGGAGCGGAGCGGCGCGGCGGCTGCGCTCCGACCTCCGCGGGTGCGGGCGAGTGCGCGGGCGCGCAGCCCCCATGCGCCCCGCAGCCCGGCCCCCGTCTGGGCAGCATCCCGCCAACACTTCGCCGCGAAGCCACTGACGGCCCTTGGGATTAAAATACTCACTGCGCTGGGCAGCCGAGGGAGAGGGAAAGCAGGTAAGTGCTGCCTGCACATGTGCCTTCCCTCCCGTATAGGTAAGAGGGAGATGGGAATTAGTTGCAGGAAGGGTCTGTGTGCGGTTCATCTCCCCCACCTCGCCCTCAGGATGCTCCTTCTGGGCAGCAGGGATGCGGCTCTGCGGAGTCAGTAGGGCGGCGCGGCGGCGGGTGCAGCGCTGAGTTCCCTCTCGCCCGTGCTGGGGGGAAGGAGGGGAAGGAGCCGGCGCGGTGGCCCGAGCAGCGCGGCTGGGAACGGCCGCGGGGGCACCGGCACCAGGTGCGGCAGGGAAACCACGGGTAGTAGGGGCACTAATGCTACACGCGTCTGTGCGCCTTCTGAGAAAATAAGAGAACAATAGTATCTCTCTGACTCTTTGGAGAAAGTCTCATAGGAAAGCGGGGAGGTGGGGTGGAGGAAAGGGGGACCACGGACTTCTGCAAAATAGAGGCAGCACTCTAAGTCCTGACTATCTGGATCCTTTCTGCCAAGCCAAAGCAGCTCCCTTGCTTGATCTTGGAGTTCGGCACTGATGCTACACAGCAAAAGATTACTGAGGCCAGGAAATTTCCCGAGTTATTTCGCAGGGCTTTCCTCCTTTTATGTCAAGGATGTTCCAGAGTTTGCAAATGTTGAAGTGACGGGAGCTTATTTCTTTGATTAGTATTCAGCTGGTAAAGCTAGCTCTGCAGTGCTTGGCTGTTCGGTACTGACCCTTCCCCCTCCACCCCGTCCCCCCATCTATCCACATATCCACACACAGGCATGCCCTGCTTTCCAATAATGGGTTGTATGCACTGGTAGCAAGTGGCTTGTGATCTGGATCCTCAGACTTATAGTTGCTAAATGGAGGAAAAAATATCCCTTTTTGAGATAAGATTTAGCCTTTATACTGATTCTTTTTCAAAAGGTGAGGTAGTTCAGGTGAGCCAGGACTCTGCAAAGAATGTCTTCCCTTACAAATTGGAGGATTTAAGTAGGGATAGGAGGTGGACACTAGTGAGGTACTCTGATTCTGGGAATTGAAATGTTGATACTTTAATCTTTTCCCATTGCAAAGATAAAATCTTGTGTTTCGATAGATAACTTCTCAAGTCAAAGCAGACTTGAAAGGGCAGAACATAGTTCATAGTCTCTTTAACAAGACATACTGCCTTGCCATTTTTCAGCTAAAACATAGGTGATTGTACAACTTTGAAGAAAATAAATTGCTTTTCCAAGACAAAGAATTGATGAAGGAGCCAAACTCTTTACTAGTGCCAGTTTCTGAAACAGCATCTGTGTGAGTTCACACAGTGATATGTGACTTTACTTTTCTAATCCTTACTATATTTACTATTTGTTTCTATGTTACATTATTTGAACTTTGCTGAGAATTGTTCCTGGCGAAAGATAGGTACTTATTCTGTTTCTGGAAAAGACGGGTCTATGTGATCTCAGGTGAATAGCTATTCAGATGGCCAAATTAGATTAGTGTGCAAGTTGCGTAAGTAAATTAAGTTGACTTAGAATATAGCTTCTAAAGGCACAACAGGTCAACAGATAAAGATCAGTTGGGAAGTGATGCTGATTTCCTCTTAGCAATATCAGTTTTAAAGATGCCAAAGTGAAGTGAGGATGTTTAGAAATAATATGACTGTGCCTCATCAAAGCTAGTTCAGTACAACGGGTGTGATATCATCTTTGGGGGAAAAAAGAACAAAAAAAATGCTAAACAAATCCATAAGAACCGTCAAGAGACCAGATGTGACATCCTGTTTAAACTCCTTATACACACTTTCATAGCTGTTCAGCCAGGGGATCTCATCCAGACACACTTCTTTTTCTAGGGTCATGAAGAAATGCTGTTAGATTTAAAAGACAATTGCAATAAAATCCACAGCAAGGGGAGAAAAGCAAAGGAGCTAAAAGCTGACTGACAACTTTTAATGTCAAGTATGCTAAATATCTTGCGTTTGAGTACTTAATATATTACAGGTAGCTTTTAATCTATTAGGGAAGTATCAAAGGTAATAATCTGAGCTGCCACTGCATGTTAGAAGTGCCTTTCAGTTAACATGAATAAAAACCCAAACATCAGTAATATAGACTGTTTTCTTGCAAGAAACCATTAAAGACTGCAGTTTTAATCAGAGGGCATTTCACCCTTATAATGGGAGACTTCACTGTGATTAAAGGGTGATGTAGGTCATTAGAATTGTGTTAAGAGTCAGATGACAGTCTCACAACTCTCTTAAGAAAATCTACTTTTATTGATTTAATAGCAAAGCACTCTTGATTATTTGCTGTTGATTTAATAGCAAAGCATTCTTATCTTTCCATATAAAAGGGTAATTGCAACACATTTGTATAACTGCAGATTATCCATGCATTATCTGATGAGCAGAATTGATATAGCATGCATGCAGATTTTTGCCTCTGTGTGTGTGCACGTTGTGTCCATATTTTTCTGTTTCTGCAGCAGTTAGAGACCTGACTGAAGAAAATCATTGTTAATGCAAAACCTTAGGTTGTTTTAGTTAAAGTTCTACTTTGCTATAAACTAAGCCTTTTCTCAAATGTCTTCAACTCACCAGTGGACGCCAACAACTACTGAAAATGAAAATATTTTCAACTTCAAACAGTTTGCAGATGAATATACTACTTGAGAGTCAGTTTTAATTACAGGTTGGCAAGAATGTTTCTGTATATGATTTTGGCTATTGGTTTCAGTATCTGTTCAGCAGCTCTTCAGTGAAGGCCTTTCCTAAGCCATTCAGTTTCCTTTAGTTTATCATGCACATTTTTTTCCCCATGTATGCTTTCATTCTTCTACTGGGTATTGTTTTTTCATGGCAATAAAAATCATTAAATTCTAGCTGAGGAAGGATGTATAAAATAGATGATGGTTACTTCAGTTCTTCCTGTCAAACAAGGCTTAACTCTAAGCAGTAATGCAGGAGTGCCTCCTCCGGGAATTCAGGGGTTCTGCAAGAAAGTCATACCTAGGTATTGTGTGAAATTCCTCAGCCTAAAAGACGCTGCAGAAATTGAGCTTGTGGAAATTTAAATATTGATTTGATTGGTTACAGATATACAAATACTGCTGGCGTTTCCTGTCAATAACTGATGAAATTAACATAATCCTTTCCAGCGACTTAGATCTATAAAATGTACTATAGCAAGACGAAAAAACAGGAAAGCACTTTTTACATAGAGGAAATGATATTAAAAAAATCTTTCTTCTATTATTTTTTCTTGGAGAAAAAAAGAAACCTACCAACAACCCAAACAACTTAGCACTCTAGCCACATGCAATCTTATGATCAAGTGCAGAGCAGTGTGAAAGACCAAAAGCTGTTGCCTGGTTTTCTTGACGCATTATCTGAAGCCATGTAATTTACTGAAGTATGCCTAGTGTTTTTCTGTTGTCTCATCAGGTACTTTCACTTGAGTCAGAGGGTGTTTGAGACAGTTCAGTGTAACAGTGCCATATGTTTGGAGCAGTGATATTTTTTTGCTTGATAACCAGATGCAGACTGCAGGATGTTCACTACATTTACGGATCTCCCATGTGAATATTTAGGCCAGTTAGCGGCAGGAGCTTGTGGAATGTAGTTGTAATGTCATCTGGCACAGGGAGTTAATAGGTTTCATCGTACTGCCTTGACTTCCACAGCTTCATTTCACAGAAGGGTCCCCACCTCACTTGCTCCACACCTACTTTTTTCTTTTTTTTTTCTTTCCCTGAAAATAGTGATAACCAAACATTACAATCTACACCATAATCAGACATGTTATGTTCTCTAAACCCTTTGTCTCAAGGATCAGAGTTCCTGTGCCTCTGAAAGAGTCTACTTAGGATGTCTGACATTGAGGAGCTGCAGGCTCCTTACAAGGAGGAGTTTTCTCCACCAGAGAAAGTGACACCCTTTCCAATGGGGGTTGTAAAATTGAATGTCAAAACATAAATATTTCAGTGAGGACAGTTCAGCTGTCAGGGAGCTTACCTACTGATTGCACTCTATTTAAGGGATCGTGGTTCAAGATCCAGTGGCAAAGATCACCCTCAGAATTATCTCAGTGTGCCAAGTCTTATTTTATTGAATGACTAAGGTAGAGAAAAAACATCCCAAACATGGGATAACTATGCACTGTTTACCAAGCTAAAGGAAAATCTACTAACAGGTGTTGTCTGGGCTGCACTTTCAGAGAAGTGAAATCCAAGATTTGCAATGGTATCAAAAATTGAAGCAATCTGATCAGAGGAGAACAATGGGGCAGGGTGCAGGGAAGGCTGTAGGAGTGAAGAATTCTTTAGTTGCATGGGTGCCCTGAGCTGAAAGCAAGGCTTCAAAATAGAGGAATGTAATACAGATTGGTAGAGTTTAGTTATGGAAAATATTCTGGGTTTCTGTTTCTTCCCAAAGAGTTTTGCGCCTCGGGAAGACTTTAGGACAATATACAGTGAAGGACAAAATTTCTTGAGTGTAAGAGGTTGATAGTGAAATGATATAGTTTGTAGGTTAAGCTGACACTATGACACCAGTAGCAATGTGTGAGTGGAAGTCTGTAGGAATTTGTGCTTTGGCTGCAAAGGTCCAGTGGCGTGAGTATGATCTCAAGAGCCTTCAGCAAATGGCTCTATAAGACTGAGGAGTTCTCAACGGTAGAGTAAGAGAGCTTTCATGAGGATGTCTAGGAGACTGAAGGCATATTTTGCCCATATCAACTGATGCTCGCTGCAACACACAAACAGCGAGGACTAGTTTTGATGCGTTGTTTCAGAAATTATGGAGTGAAGCAAAATATTCAGAGAGATTTTCAGTGGGTGTAAATTACCCTTAATTGCTTGCAGTGAGTGGAACTATTCCTTAAAGCTGAGGATTCATGATTTGAATGTTTTCAACAAATCAAGATTGTCCCTCGGAGACAGTGCATAATAGTGTCTTTTTGACACTAGCAGATTGTTTTGGCAAAGTAGAGTAGTAACGTTTTTTAGATTAGCAGTATTCACCAGAACACTTCTGCTACTCGACAGTAGCTTAAATATAGTTCAGTTTCTATGCAGCAGATGGGAGAAAATGTAAGTTTTATGATCTATATTGAATAAGGAGGTTATTATTTTTGCAGATATATATTCTTCTGTCTGATGTTTTGTATATCAACCAGCTATTTTTTTTGATGCTTGTAGCTGTTCACACAGATAGCTCTGGTAAAACATTACTTTGTGCACAGTCCAGATCTCATAACATACCCCTTGAATTACACACCAGTTGTTATACTTCATATTTTTAATATTTGTGATTGTCACTGGCTATACAAAGTAAAAAGGGAATACAGGCTCAAATGTGAAGGGTAGAGCCTAGTGCTTTAAATATGCTAGCAGACAAATTAATTTTATTTTTACAGACTAGATTAATTTTTATGTAGGCAAAGTGTGAGTGAGGAGAAAAGATTGTGTTTGTCCCTGTTTGAGGAGTGAAGTAGAATTTTGGAGATACAGAAAGAAGATATAAAGGAGCACTTATGTCCTAGGGTAGTAGGTAATTAATTACATCAATTGTATGTGCAAATGTTTCTCAGTTCTGTGTATTCCAAGTCCTCTTTGTGCAGAAAGTGGTACTGTGTTATAAAAGCACATCTTTAAACACAAAAGACAAAAGAGTTACAGGGCAACTTTGCCTTCTCCTCACACTCAAGCCTGTAAACCCAGATGACAGAGAAGGCACTGGAATCAGAGTGCTGCATTCCCTCTTTTGCTGTCAGTCACATCTGCTGCTGCAAGTGTAACCCTGAACACTGAAGTTATGCCTTGATGAGGAAAAATAAACCAATAGCACCTTTTAGTTTTCAGCTTTATGAATGATGTATTGTTACTTATGTGGAGTTGTGGAATTCTTACTAATGGACTTCACAGAACAGGTGATGTTGAAGTGCTAGTTATGCTTGGACGAAAATACAGTATTTTATTTTTTTAACATGTAACCATAAAAATTCCATATAAATATATATATCTGTCTTAGTAAGAAAGGTCATGAAATGCAATTTAATAAATAAATTCCGAAACCAGAAAAGATATTTAACTACTAGATAATTTTGCTATTGGAAGTATCACACTGAAAAGGCAGTGTTCTGAAAGAACTATAAATAAAAACCTAAAAAAAAGGGCCTCTAAGAGGAGTATGAGGATATATTCTGAAGAAGAGTAGGAAGGGAGGGAAGAGTGCTTCAGAGCAGAAAGTGCTGCCACACAGTTGAATACAAATAATTGGAATTCTGGAGACTGTGTGGTGAAAGTATTTAAGAATGAGTAAATGACAACATTTTTTTTCTGAGGGATGTGAGTATTCTGCTTTTCATCAGATTGTGCTGTCTAGCATATGGGCTGTTTTTTAGTTGGTATTTTGGGTGAATTTTTCGGTTCTGTGCTGTGGTGTGTGGCTGAGGACCACGACACTCCATATGGTGGCTTTCATACTTTCCTGCAGGTGTAAAAGAAAGGATATAAGAGAACACTATTTGAGATAAAGGTTAGAGCAATTCTAGGTTTGAAATGTCTGTTCAGAGCAAGAACAAGACATTTCAAACTGCTTAGAGGAAAGATTAACATATTGTAAATGTTTTAGTGGCGTTGCTTAAGAAAATCCATTTCATATTTTTGTCTCTGATAAATGACAATCTGCTTGTCAAACTGACAGTTTATCAATATTAGATGTCTTTAATCTAATGTAACTGATGTAACTTAGACAGAGAGGGAAAGTAAAGGGTGTACTGAGCGGTAGGAAGTGAACATATCACCAAGGAAGCACAGCTACCCCCTCATGGCAGCCCTCTCAGTAATTACTATGTCATATGGTCATGATTTACCCAACGAGTCAGAACAAAATTGAGCTATGAGTAGTTGAGATTAATAATTTTAAATTATTCTCTCCCAGTGAGATTAACCTGAGTGTTAATTCTGGCGTGAAAAGAATCTTGGTCCATGTTGGAGAAACTTCTTTTGTAACTGTAACATCACATTTTGAAAGTTTGGGTCTTTAGGTAAGACATTGCTTATTCTCTTTGTTTTTGCCTGGAGGGAGATACTGGATTTTCACATATGGAAGCTTTCAAATTGCTGCTGCTTAGCAAACATGCTCAGTGGGTCTGTGGTTTATCCCACCAGTCTCTAAGCAAAGCCTTTCTGGTGCAGGGCAGTACCACAGAAGGGATTACTATGAAAAGGCTTTAAATGCAGCCTGTAATCAGAAGAGCTTTTTATTTGTTTCATGTTTCTGCCCTCTAGGTACCTTTGGCAGCACAATGCATAGGCGTTCTGCAACTAGAAGAGCCTGACATAGTGAAAACAGCAGAGATCATTTCACTCAGTTTAAATAGTAGTGTGTAGGGATATAATGATCAAGTATCTAGAGCATTCAATGTGCATGCGATTTAATGTCTAGGCTTTTTAGATTAATTAAATGTGGAAAGGATGAAATCTTCTTTCTTCCATGGCTTCCTAAGTAGCAATGGTTCACTCCGAATGAATGCCTTGTTATCTGATTTAATTTCATTCGCATTTTTACCTTGTGTTTGGCATTTCTTAAATACTTCTCATATGCCTCATTGCTCACTGAGACAAAGAGGATGCATATTTGAAAGGGAGAGCACTATTTATCTGGGGTTAATGCAGGTGATTCCCTTGAAAGGCAAAGCTATGTTTGGTTCTGACTGACATAACTTAAACTTTTCAAAACGTCGTATTAAGTGTCATTTTTACTTGGCCAGAGAAGGCTCACAGTGCAGAAGGCAGAAAAAAGATTTGTTTAGGTAGTGATGGTTTGTTTTTTTTTTTCAAATTATTTTTTTAAGTGAGTTCTACTGGTTATTAAATGGTCAAGATTTTGAAATAAAAATGGACGAGATACACAAAAAGACAAAAATTGGATAAGTTAGTGCTGAAAAATCATTTATCACTAAATCAAGGTTTCATTGAAAATACAAAATCACATTATCCTCTGGTCTTTCTGAATGTTTTTGTGTATACATATAGTATACATATAAATCTAGTCTAACATGCTTCTTACTATGCTTGACATTTGCTTTAGGAATGTAGTAAAAATGAGTGGGGAGACTCTGAGGGCTTTTTAGTGGGTCAGATTCAGATCAGAAAAAAATTATAATTCTGACTAAGAATCAATCAAATTGTTCCAATTCATCTTACACTCCTTTAAACTCCTGTTTTACTTTTCAGATATATGGAAGGGAGTTAAGCTAGCATATGTCTTTGCCATTAATATAAGTTTCTGCCCGTAGTTGGTTTGTAGTTACATCATGGTAAAGGCAAATAAAGCAGACTGTAGCAGACACAGGAGGAAAAATCAAACAAAATAACTGTAAATAACCACATTTGCTTTGATTATTTTAAAGAGAAAAAAATCATAATTTGTACTGGGGAAACTGGTGTACTAAGAGAACAGTCTAAGAGAACTTTATAGCTATAGATACAGATATATTGGCAGTAGTAATGCCATCCAAGGAGTGCATCTCAGAGACTTATTATATAAACTCAACTGTGCTGCTGATGAGAGAAATCATAAATAAACATTTTTGATGTGTATGTGAGAGCTGCAATGAATTTGCATTCTTATATTAAAAAAAAAGTTCTGACAACAGTTCTTGTCTTTTTTTTCCTGCGTAGATACCTATTACACCATTTCTTTGTGAAGGCTATTCAGCAGTGGTGGCTTCTTCGAATTGACCACTCCGCACATTGTTATCTTTGGACTCTCAGCTGACACCTGGCCGGAGGCTAGAGCTACTGAAACAACTGGAATTGTGCCCACTCTTGTCAAGGTTTTTTTCTTTCACGGGGAAAAAAAAAAGATGAAGTTGGGCAAAGTGGAGTTCTGCCATTTTCTGCAGATACTAACTCTTTTCCTGTGTCTTTCTGGAATGAATCAAGCAGAGCTCTCAAGGTCCAGATCAAAGACCTACTTTCAATCAGGGAGGACGAGAACCAAACGCAGTTGGGTGTGGAATCAATTCTTTGTGCTGGAAGAATACATGGGTACAGACCCACTCTATGTAGGAAAGGTAGGGGATTTAAACAAACTTTGGAGGGTGCAGATGCTTGCATGTTTATATGCGTGTTTATATGGTGCAATCTGAAAATTGTAATTTCGTCAGTGTGGTTGACTTAAGCCAGAATGGATCAAAGTTTCATAGCTTGAAAAAGGAAAATGTTTAGCACTTCAAAACAGCAACACATTACACTCCTGACACCTCTTACAATTTTCTTTAAGAGCTTTTCGTATTAGGTGTGCTACTTTAAAGTACAGTGTGATAATGAAAGTGGTTTACCACCATTGATACAAATAAAATATTTTACTACTCATATTGGATGTATATTTTGCATAGGAGTAGAGAAATATAATGGTGAATATTCTTTTGTAAGACCTGACAGCGAGTCCCAGAAAACAGAAGTGTGTTGTTTGCTCCTAAAGATCAGCACTACTGAAGGCAAGAGAGAAAGAATCAGGCATCTGAGGGTGTGACAAGTAAAAAGGAGAGCGTGTCTGTGTTACTGCTTTGCTCTGGTGTTGCCTGGCTGTCAGATTGGCACGCTGGGGGCCTTGCTGCCCTCCGTGCATAGCACAACACAGTGGCTTTACCTTCCCTCTGATGGATGCCAGGCCAGTGCAGAAGAAGCCCTTAAATTAGGGCATCCCAAGTGACTCATTCTGAGTGCCTGTTGCTGCACACCGAGCACGCAGAGCACAGCTGTGATTCAGGCCTATGCTCATTCACTGCCTTGTGCTGGTGGGTAAGATGCTTCCTTCAGCAATTACAAAGGAAAAAAACCAACCTCTTGTGTTTCTGTGTAACATTTATGTGTAATCATCTTATTGAAAGAAAATCCCATTTTTCTATGTAGTATCAGAATCAATAAACACAGTTTCTCAGTAAAATAATAGAAAATGCATAGAAAACAAGGGAGTGACAGCTTTTGGCAAAATGGCATGCTTACAGAAGAGCAGATGAAGTAATCCGAAATCCACTGCTTCAAATATACGAGTGCAATGAATTTCAGCTTACTTAATTCGTCCTACTGAGACAAAAACCTTGATATTTGTGTTAACACAGTCAAGCGCTTAGAATTTAATCATGCCAACCGAATAATCAAGTTAAATGGAGAACTGCTGTCATAATTACAGCAATTGTTGTGTTTAGGTGCTTTTCTGGACCAGGGCTAGTATTTTGCGCAATTGAGATCCTAAGAAAAATGTGCTAAAAGCAAAAATATAATTTCTTATTCCAGCAGTCCTGAAAGTTTTTGTTAAGTTTTAGATTATGTAAGTTTCCATTCTGATGCCATGCAGCTGCTGCTTAGCTTTTTGGCTTTTCAAAATTGTTCTCAAGTTGGAGCTTCTGTTGCGCCTGTAGAAAAATGGCATATTTGGCATTAGTCCTCGCTGATAGAGAGGGAACTGTGGCTTACAAATTAAAATTTCTCTCCTGGAAAAGAAGTGTTTTAAACACTCAGCTGAAGACTGCTTTTGATCTGTAGCGATTCTCATATTCATTCAATTGCTAGATTATGGCCAAAAGTGCTGTGGTAGTGCTAGAGTACATGATATTTGCATGTATGTGGTTATTTTTAGCTTCACAGTCTGCTTTTTCCTGTCCTTTAGAGGAGTCCTAGCATTCATAAGCAGATATCTTCTGAAAGGCAAACCTTTTTATTCTGAAACAACAGTCTGTGCCCAGTCTGCTTTTGTAACAGCAGTATGAATTGTTGGCTCAGGAACTCACATTTGTACGGGCAATTCATTTTGTAGGGAAAGCAGATAAAAATTTGCACTTGCAAAAGGAAGCCGATCTTCCTGGAAATGGAGCTCTTGCTGAGCATCATAAAAGATAAGACGTGCCCAGTTCGTAACCTTCCCACTGGAGAGACTTTTTACTGTGTGGTTCCTGAGGTGCAATCATGACCACAGCTGCATTCCCACACAGGGGAGCAAAGAGGTGAAGAAGAGATTTTCCTTCTGTATGTTAATATATTATGTGTAGCACCACTCTGAAGTGAGCAGCAGTTGCTTTCCTTTCCCTCTTCTCCTCTTAAAAATATTGCTGTTCTTGTTTCAAATCCTTTGCAGGCAGATAGGGACTGAGAAGACTGAAATTTGGATAGGAAGGTTGCTTTGTTGTGGGGTTTTTTATTATTTTTTTATTTCTTTCTCTCTCCTTGGTGAGGAAACTACAGCAAAGAGCTGGCATAACTTTACTTCTTTCATCAAGTGAAGTGGAAACAGCAACCAGACACTACCATGTATTCTGCAGAGTGCTCTGCTCCTGGGGAGGTCAGATCTTCTCTGCCAAAGGATGCTTTGCAGGATGCCAATGTAACTGCACATCCAGCAATGAGGAACCTTCGTCCAGATTTTAAGGGCTGTGAGATAAAAATGCTTCAGAAACAGTCAGGCAAATGGAGCTGCAATAGTGAATATTTTCTCCCCTCCACGGTTTTACAAAGCCTGGGCAATTCTGTTTGGAAGGCATCATTTGGAGACTATTAGGGCTATGTGGCAAATCATTCAAAAATCATGAAATACCAATGTTAATTCCACGTTCACTGTTAGCTCTGTGAGTGCATATTGACACTTTAGTTACATGATCAGGGAGGGTAAAATCCTATTCATTTTAAATAGCGTAACGGAATTCCAATTCGCCTAAGTAAAATGAGTCTTTTAAAATAATTTTTTTATTTAATGAGACTTCAGATCCATACTTGAGGTATATCAAAGCCTTCCTTCTCGTAGCCTTGAAATCCATGTATTGGTAGACAGTTTTTGGTTTGGTTTGGTTTGGTTTTTTAAATGTATTTATTATCTTAAGGCAGCAGGGACCTGTTTCTTGTGTCACTGGAGAAATCTGTGGAGGAGTTCCATTAGTTTTACACTAACAGGAGTCAGAAGTGTCTGAGGTTTTTTGCTTTTTTTTAATGCAGGTCTTTCTTCCCCATGGTGTGAATTTTACTGATCTTGGATTCAATCCTGAGAGTAACCCTAGTGCATTTTGGGAGGTGCTTAGCATGTAAGCACATTGTGGACTGAACCAGGTGCAAGATTTTCTGTCTGTCAGTACAGCATATGTATTGGTTATTAAAGGGCTGAAGATTATAACTGTTTAGTCCACTTACCTGTTTGTATTGGCACTGTTATCTTCCAGATATGCCATACTGGAGATGAGGCAGTTGACTATGATGTTAATTCGGCTAGAAGCATAGGTGGCTTCTATTTTCTGCAAAATGTTTACTACTGCTTGGTAATATGTTTTGTGAAATGCCTTACTCTGTGTTTTCCATATAAATGACTTTAATGGAATCTATTTGGGCATAAAAATAATAGTACAGAGCTATTTTAAATTATTCAATACGTGAACACCTAAAATTAGGGAAAAGTGTATGCTATCACATTGAATATTTGAAAAGCAGTTTACAATCATGTAATTAAAGTCTAAATAGGTATGCACTGGTAAAAAGGAGTGCAGTTGGAGTAGAACTTTAAAATTTTGTTGTTATCGTTTTTGTTTTTATTAAATAACTATCAGACATCCAGGGTTTGATTTTGGCTGTGGTTTGTTTTTTTTTTGTTGCTGCTGTTGATTTTTTTGTGGGTTTTGGTTTTTGGGTTTTTTTCAGTGTTCTGCTAGAAGAGTGTTAATCTCCTCAAAATTATCACAATGACATAAAGTCTCGGCTGGTAATCCTTTATTTTTCTTATAAAAGAAATTAAAAAATATTCAGAAGAAACTCACAAATAAAGTGGAAGAAGTGAGAAAAAATTAATTTGAGATGCTGATTGATGGCTGACTTCATTGTTTTCTTTTGGATCCAAAACAAAGATCCTTTTCTAATTCCAATAGCTCTAAATTTAGGTATAGTTGAAGACAGGGACATTTTCAAGCTCTTTGTTAAGTTCAACTATTTTTTTTTTTTCCACTGAAACCTTACTAAGATATGAAGGCTTACTAATACTTCTTAAAAATGACGCTTGGAAATTGTACGGTGCCCTGCGTGTTATTGTTATTTATAACGTATGGGGAAGGAAAGCATAAGTTCTAACCTGCATTTTCTAGCTGGTAAAATTAAGAAAAAGTATTAAAAGAGTGTACTAAGAGCATGTACTTTGTTAGAGCTGACAGCTGTAGCCTTCCAGTTCCCTTTCACTTGCCTCTTTGTTTCTCTTCTAACTATTTGAAGATAGAAACGACTGTTGGATTGAATTTTCAGACATGGACCAAAGTTCATAAAAGTGAATATTTGTGTTATTATTTTCTGGAGCAGTACAGAATGAGTGAAGCGTAAGAGAAAATGCAGTGATCTTAAACATTTCCTTGAAAATTGGTGCATTTAAGAGAGTTTACATGTTTGTGCCAAGGCAGGATGGGGAAAGGGCTTTTCAAGTGGCAAAATAACAAGAATTGTATGTTATTGTCAGTATAGAGAGTGCATTGTTTTTTCCAGCCTCATCATTTTGGAGGGAAGGAGGCTGGAAGGGGAGGATACTGTTTCTTTGTATTTGTTTTTTTCGTTTGTTTTTTAAAGGTGCTGATGAAAGTGTAATAGGGCAATAGATTTATTTGCATATTCTTTATTTATCTATGGTGTGACTTTATATCAAGCCATACAGATGTAGTCCGAAGTAGGACTCTCATTCTCGATCATAACCTGACACTTTCAGATGTGACTGATGACCTTTTGACTGTCTTAGCTAAAATACTTTTAGGTGATGAGTACTGTGGAAGCACTGGCCACTCAGTCAAAATCAGACCAATATGCAGTAATATCAGCTGCTGAGAAACTTAGAGATGTTCATCTGTGAATGAAAGAGCTGAGGATCTCTAAATAGGAATTAGCCAAAATAGCTTTTCATCTCTCTAGAAACACTGCAGTGGTTTTACTGACACTTTGTAAATGGAGAGGAGATGAGGTGAAATTACTAAGTGTAGGTAAAAGAATCTAGGCTGCCTCATTTGCAGATAATGGAGCAGAAGTTGTGATTCCTTGAAGGGCTGTGTCCTTACTGCTCCCTCTGTAGGCAGCCAGTGGGGACCTGTGCTCTCTGCCCAGCCCCAGCCTGGGGTCTTGATCCTCTAAGTGTCTTGCACCTCAAAGTGTTGTGCACAATGTTCTTGTCTGCTCTGCAGTTAAGCTCCTGGCTGAGAGTAGCTGTAGCTCTGCACGGCCTTTTTTCTTCTCTTTTTTTTCCCCTTAGGTACTTTTGTGGGGAAAAAAAGCCCACAACCCAAACCAACTCTTCTTCATCTGTCTTTGTGGACACTGTAGAAAATAAAGATGGCATAATAACTCAGAGAGAAATTTTCCATTTGTTATGTTTTTGCTCCTTTTCTATTTATGTTATCTTTACTTTTAGCATAATCTTTGAAGAACTGTTGTTTTATATACTCCCAAAAGGCCATATATGAAAGTGAAAAAAAGCAAATCTGCTGTATTTCTGATATTTATCCATCTCAGGAACTCTTTATTGTTCTGTGCTATGAAAATTGATAACAGTTGACCTTTTAAATAAAATGGAACATACCATTCCTGTCAATGTTTTTCTACCACAAGTGCTGCAAATGAAACGTATAAACAGACAAAATAGTCAAGTCCTGCTTACCTGCTTTGTGGACTGTATAGGTCTTGGTGAAGGGATACTTCAGCTGTACAGTAGTGATATGAAGGTACCGACAGCTTATACTATGGTGTCACTACTAGCACACACTTTTTTTCACTGAATGGTCACTGTGGGCTTTGCATTTTTCCATGCTTTGCTTTATTTGGATTACCCTCAATAACTGAGAGCTGAATGACAATCTGAATGTTTTCTACTTAGCATGCAGGGATAAAGTGTCTCTGGGGAGAATGGTGAGATTAAGGCACACAGGAAGAATTATCCAGAGGGATAACCTAAAATCTACTGCTTTTTCCTGGTTGATTTCATTAGCCTGCAGAGCTACAGTGTGATTTCTTCTTTCCCTTTTTATAGGAAGTTGTCTTCTCATGTAGCTGAATGGAAACAGAAATGGGTTTTATGCCGGGGATTTAAAGTGATGACAATTTCACATGTTCAAGCACTAAAAGACAATTTGTATGTAATTTCATTATTAGAAGCAGTAATAGAGTTGAGAGACTTATGGTTGGATACTGAACCAGAACATGCAGCTTTTTGATCTTTTACTGTAATATAGAACATTGATCCTTAACATGTGGCATTACCGAAGAGGAAGGTTAGTGAAGGTGATGACAACATCCGTAAATTAAGTAGCCCTCATCTCAGCTTTTTATTCAATGGCACAGCTATGCTATTTATATAATCCTGTAATAGCAGTTCTGTATTTCAGTAGACTAATAGGTCTACCTGCTGTGCTCTTCTCTGAATTTCTATTGGGCATTATTTGAAACTACAGTTTATGGGTCTCTGACAAAATAGAAAAGCATTAGTAAAAGCTAATTTTTCAGTGATATGTAGATGCAAGTCTCCTGTATGGTTAGCTGGTTATCAGAAAATGCCTTCTTTTTGTGAGAACAAGAGATGTACAATTTTGATGTTAGTCAAGTTCATGTTGTTTCAGCTGACTTTTTTTTTTAGCCATAGTCTAACGTTTCTTCTTTTCATCTGCTGAGCTTGTTTTTAGTCCTCTAGTTCATGCTATTTGCTGTCACTTAATATCTTGTTTTGCCTCCATCCTCTAGTCTCAAACTTGTGTATTAACGACGTTGGAAATCCAGCATGATAAAACTAGGGCTACCAAGAACTGTATTTGCATTATTATAGGGCTAAGGAAGTCCTGTCATGAACCAAATTCTTACTGTGCTAGGCACAGGGCAAGTGAACACAACACCTGCTCTAAAGCAGAGAAGAGATCTTGCAAGACGAGGCAGTAGTGAGTTAAGAAGCAACAACAGAATCTAGAGGAATATGGAGACATTAGTCAACATCCCAAAAATAGCTTGAGAAAAATAGCTCATTATCGTTCTTTGCTATGAAGCCAGAATATTATTTGTTCTAAAAATGAGAATCATGCAACATTTTTAAAAACTATGAACAGATAACAGGGAGTTCTTTCCTGCTTTCATTTTCCATCCTTCGTGGATTACGTTAGTTGAAATTCATAAGTGCAGAGGCTACTTCTTCTTTCAGATGAGTGAAGATAAAGTATATTTTTCCATTGCTTTCCAAAGATCAAACAGCATATGCTTTAAAGTTTTACATCTTGTAGCCTGCTATCACACTAAATTTTCCATGTTGCCTTTTTTTTTTATACCTGTACTGTTAGACATAAATATCAGTCTACAGACCCACTGGACATTCATTCCATGTATTTTCCATGTGTCTAAAAGAGCTGCCAGGACTATTGCTACCTTGTCAAAAGTCCTCTGCTGAATTTCTTCTCTGCCCCACATTACTGTTGCAAGGGGAGGACAGATTGTTGTTATGGGTTGTTTTGTTGTTCTTTATGGTGTTGTTTGGTTTTTTTTTTAGTAATCACTTAATAAAATAGTACCTACGTACACGTCAAGTTTTTCGGTGCTGACTTTACCAGTCAAGGGGAATACCTGGGACAACACATTTAGAGATCCTGAATAAATCAAGCAATGGTTCCTTCATGTGCAATAAGTTGGATTTTAAATAAATATACTTGTGATAGGTGCTGGAAAATCTCTGCATTATAACCTTTTCCTCTTAGCATTATGCATTTCTCTGGAAGAATTAGCTGAGCTAAGTGCTAATGGTGGAACTGCTGAAAGAAGAAAGCCATTTTGCTAGGTTGCTTACTTCCTTCAGAATGACAATTGGCTATCTTATGCTACCATCATCTTCTCTGTCACTTTATCACTGGAAGAGACACTTACAGTCAGATAAATGAGGGACAAATAGCTCTTAGGAAAAGCAGTGGATTTTATGCTGTTAAGAGAACTCTAATTCGGTCACAGCTGTCCAAACCATGGTCATGGTATGAAAACCAGTCTACACTACAAGCAGAAATTTGAGGAGGTCACAATGCTTAATCTCTCACAGCATCAGGACTGTAAGCTGGTTAAAAATAAGGGGGTTTTGTTTACATGATATTAAAAATATGTTGTCAACACCTAAATATCGTAGAATCATTGAATGGTTTAGGTTTGAAGGGACCTTAAAGATCATTCAGTTCCGACCCCCCTGCCATGGGCAGGGACACCTCCCAGCAGACCAAGCTGCTCAAGGCCCCATCCAACCTGGCCTTGAACACTTCCAGGGAGGGGGCATCCACAGCTTCCGTGGGTAGCCTGTGCCAGTGTCTCACCACCCTCATTGTGAAGAATTTCTTCCTAGTATCTAATCTAAATCTTCCTCCTTCCAATTTAAAGCCCTCCCCCCTCATGCTATCAGTAAATGCCCTTGTAAAAAGTTCTTCCCCAGCTTTCCTGTAGCCCCTTCAGGTACCATAAGGCTGCTATAAGGTCTCCCCAGAACCTTCTCTTCTCCAGGCTGAACAAGCCCAACTCTCTCAACCTGTCCTCATACCAGAGGAGCTCCAGCCCTCTGATCATCTTCATGGCCTCCTCTGGACCTGTTCCAACAGTTCCATATCCTTATTATGTTGGGGATTCCAGAAGTAGACACAATACTCCAGGTGGGGTCTCACAAGAGCAGAGGGGGAGAATCACCTCCCTCAACCTGTTGGCCACGATTCTTTTGATGCAGCCCAGGACATGGTTGGCCTTCTGGGCTGCGAGCACCCATTGCTGGCCCATGTTGAGCTTCTCATCAACCAGGATCCCCAAGTCCTTCTCCGCAGGGCTGCTCTCTATCACGTTGTTCCCCGTCCTGTATTGAAAGCGTGGATTGCCTCAACCCAGGTGTAGGACCTTGCGCTTGGCCTTGTTGAACCTCATGAGGTTTGCACAGGTCCACTTCTCCAGCTTGTTCAGGGCCCTCTCGATGTCATCCCATCGCTCTGGTGTGACCACTGCACCATTCAGTTTGGTGTCATCTGATTTTCTGAGGGTGCACTCGATCTAGCTGTCAACTATAGATTGCTTTACCTCAGTCTGTAAACAGGAATCACCTTAACTTCCTGATTCTAAGTGTAAACTTAGCCAATCAAGATGCTCTATTGACAACAGAAGAACACATCATGAAAGGGTGCTGATCACCAAAATGCTCATAAAATTATACAATATATTTAGGATTAATTCTTTCAGATATTTTTGACTTAGCCAAAAAGTTACTACCATTAATAATTCCTTCCCTGTTCAAGTATTTTCTGGTGCCACAGCCCTGTCTTTTGAAAAAGAATATCGTTGTTTTCATGTGTGTAAAACATGTAGTGCAGTAGTAATACTCTATAAATCATAGACAATATAGTAAAGAATAAACATTATTTTATCTGTCAGATGAACCGTAATACCAAGACCGATAAAACTCTTTTGCATATAATAGTTCATGTGCAATTATTCATGTACCAGAAAGTACAAAACATGCTTACTGGATCAGTGCCAGACTCTCTTTTTCAGAATGCTCCCCTGAGAGAAGGTGGTTTGAAACATTCAGGGAGGTAGAAGTTTTTTAATATGTGTTGCTTATTAAGTTATGCTGTTAATAGAGTAACTGAAGGTTTAATCCAGAATCTTGAGATCAGTTTTATTGACCCTAGTAGACCATTTGAGAATATTAATTCCAGAATGCAACTATTTGGCCACTTTAAAATCAAATTTTTAATTTATATTTTATTCTGTAGGTTAGTAAAAGAGGAATACTGGTTGGCAACAGGTAGCAACATATTCCACATTTTGACAGTGAAAAAAATGGTGGCTTTCTTTCATATAGTCACATAGTATTCTTACAGCACTGAAGACCTGCTTTATGGTGTTTCATATGTATAAATAGGATATATGTTGAGAACAGCTGTAGGTGGTCTGACATAATGTTCTACCTATATCACAGGGGATTCATTGGCATTCTCTGAGTGGAAAGAAATAAATTTATTGTCATTTTCCATGTGATATATGGAGATTTTTCTGCATGAATTCCACGATACTGTAGTCATACCATCCTATTTAGTTTTCCTGTTTCTGTAAATCATGAGAAATTACCTTGAGGACTATAAAGATACGCAATTTTGTTGCTGTGGAGAGAGTAAGAGAAGATTTAAGCCGATGAAGTTATTTTCCATTTGAAATGCTTCCAAAATCTGGTCCTTGGATACATGTGTAAGGATGATAAGCTGCTTAAACATTTCAGACCAAATTGTAACCCTGCTGACTAGGCAATCAAGCAATTCATTTTCTTTACAAGGTAGGCAAGTGCTGTATTAGGCAAAGTTTAGCTTGTTATTCCATAACAATGAAAAGTTTTCAGACACAATTGGGAAAAGCAGATGGTCATTTCTTAAGTTTCCATATCATGCTATAAATGCAATGCCATAAATGAGCAAAATACTTAACTTGTCTTCTAAAATTTACACAGATTATATGAGCAGAATAGACATTTGGAAAGGACTTGTCATATTTGTATTTTTTTTTTTTTACTTGCAGGGCTATAATGCTGCATATTGTTTATATTAAAAACTTTTAAATAATTCCTCTTGCTCCTGGATGTTCATAATCTTCATGCACATGTAGACTGCTTTCCTCCTAACCCATCTTACCCTTTACCACTTAACTGTTGTTTAACCAAGCAATACATATTTCACACTACTAAAAAGTTTTCCTTATTAGTCAGCACTCTAGCACAGTTATGTGTCGACCTTTACTACTCTTTTATTCATTCCCTTTATTTTTTCAATATCTTCCCGACAATAAAAAGCCCTGAACAAAAACATTCTCTTATACCATCAGCTAAACAGGAAATAAGCCAAGTGAAATTGTTACTTCCTGTCTCATTGTATGGTTCAAATTGTACAATTCATGTTTCTTTCTTTCTCTTCAAGCTTGTGTCTGCTACTATTCTGGGATCTTAAAGCCTTATTGCTTTTCTGTTTTATTCTTTCTGCTGAATCAAGTGTAATCCTGAGTGCGTATCAATCCCTCTTCAAAAATTTGGAATGAAAGGAAATATTAGGTGTTTAAAAAGTTGTTTCAGTTTATCTATTTGACTGAATTAATCCATGTCAAAGGAAGTTTTATGAAGGAAACCATCAGGAATTGGAGTGATAGCAGTGGTGGAGCTTATACTTAGATGTGTGCATACGTGTATATGGAGTTATCTTACATTGAGGAATAATTCTCACTTGTATTAATACATTCATTCAATTCAGATTTATCATAAGAGTAGAAGACACCATAAGTATTCTAGTCTTAACTATTTTAGTACAGGAAAACAGAGATTGAAAAAGTTTAAGAGAAGAAAAAACATCTGAAAGCGTAAACGTGAGAATTCGAGGACCATGATGAAACAATATGCTATGTTTTCTTACTCCAGAGTATGATGTAAAACTGAAAAGAACATACCAAAGTGATCAAGGAGAGGATGAATTTAGATTAAGGATCAACAATGATGTGTGTAGGTCTTGATTCCCTTTGCTCTTTGCTAAGGATGCTATATGCATGTATATGTGGCATATGTTATTTTAAGTCCTATCAATCTGCCACAGAGGGGATCTAGAAAGAAGACCTTGCAGGTACCACCTCTAACTGACCTAGTTATGTTAATACAGATGGAAAGGATGGCAGCTACGCAGAGATCCAATAACACCCAGGTTTGAGAATTGTGCAGGAAACTAGATCTGTTAACTAGCAGATACAAGTCAAAGAGACAAAAAGGTAAGTAAAGTTAATTTCTGATTGCGAGAGGAAGTTACTATGTGCAAGGAGGTAATCTGTGATAAAAGTATCATGAAGTCAAAGACTAGTAGAAACCTGATTTAATGTTTTTTCTGGGAAGAGGAAAGCAAATGATAGAAAAGAAAAGATGTAAATATGTCTTATAAAACATATTTGGAGAGAATTTGGAATTTGATCAGAAAAAAGCCTAAAGCATGAGCAAGGTGGCACCGAACAATCCAGGACAAGAAGGAAAATCCTTTCATCCCTAGAGATTCCAAGAATTACTGTGTCAAGATGAGAGTGTGGATAAGCAAAAAAGCAACATACAGATCTGAATGAGCCTAAGGAAGTCTGAGCTCTCAGCAGATGGATACAAGGATACGAATACGTGCTGCTGTCAGGGCAGCAATTGGGACATGTCGAAACTGTTTCCAAATTAAAAAAAAAGGATTTTTCTTGAAAACCAAAAAGATTAATGCTCTGGTCTACCATTAAGGAAGGGAGCTCACGCTTCAGAAAATAAATTTGTGTATGGGGTTAAGGAGATGAAATAATGACAACTGTGAGGTTTCTAGGTCTTTCAGAACCTCAGTAGACACCTCCCCTTCTAGACTGGTATTTTGACATTCATTGTTTCATGCAACTGTATTTCCTTCAGTCGATTTGCAGGCTGCATGAGAACTTTTTCTGCAGACTAATTTCAATGTCCCATTAGTATTAGATTTTGATCTGTACTATGTAAGCCACAGTATCACATTCAACAATTTCCCTTCATGTGTTTTAGGAAATAGAACTGGGTAAAAGGTGGTGGTCCTTTCTGCTAGTCTGATGGCAAAATCATCTTTTCCAGAATGTTTTTTTTTTCATCAGTTTTACTTCTAGTAGCACAAAATTAGATCAATGACTGCTTTTCATGTGGGAGGATTCAGACTGAGAGCCCGGGTATCCAACAAGCAGGCAATGAGGCTGTGAAGAAGACAGAAGGATGAAGATGTCTACCTTGATGACAGATCCTTCTGTTAACTTTAGAGATATAAGGATCTGTATCTGCAGACTACACTAAAAATTCAAGGTATTTCCCTTTACTTCTGAAATAATATTATCTTTTGTGTATCATATACAATGGCCCACCTTCCAGTTCTGACCATTTCACTGTCATGCTGTATACTAAAACTACAAAGACCAATTTGGAACACAGTTTTGGACTGTAGCAAGATGAACTAACAGGTTGTAGATCAGATTAAATTCTCTGGAAAATTACTTTGCAAGGTATTAGCAAGATATAGGGGAAATATACTGCAGCTTAACCATCAAGGTCAGAAAAGTTAATGTGAACAAAGTGATCAGGCGCTATTGCAGGTTTTCCTAGAGTCAAACACTCTTGCACCTGTGAATAAACTTTACCCATAACAACTTCGACAGAACCAGTAACAACTCAGAAGCACCGTTGTAGAAAGTAACAGAGTGAAACCAGATCTTCTTTTCCCATAAGTACTTGGATCTGTTGGAGGTATCAATACAAGTGACAGTGAACATTATATTCAGTGTTTTCCTAATCTGTTCTCAAAATCAATGTACGTTACTGGTTTTGTTGTTGGCAACAGAAGTAATGCAATAAAGAAGAGATTTTTCTTAAACTCTAAAGCAGTAAGATACTATTTAACAAAGTTTGTTAGAAGATAACTTTATATTATGGGTGAAGTTTTGGAAGGTAAAGTAAGAGTTGTTTTGTTCTTCATACGCCTGAAGTCATGTGTCTCATTATACAATAGGCAAAGGTCAGTAGACTCTTCCTGAAGTTTTGCTGGGCTTAAGGAAAACATTCAATACTGCTATTTTTTTTTTTTATTCCTCAGATGAAGGTTTAAATTCCTTCAGGGTGGAGTGTGGGACTGTCAGAAGAAGCATCAGTTTACCACATGAAAAGGCAGCTCAGGGATACAAGTCTTCACATTGGCTTAGAAACCCGGAGTGTCTTCACTAAATACAAGACACTGGTCTAATTTGTGCCTGATTGTTTACAGAATAGCTGAAAATTTGGTCTTAAAAGTGATTGTATAAAATTATACTTCGTTACTCAGTAGGTGAATTTTATGTGAGTCACACCTGCTTGTTGTGGTGATAATTTTATTTCTACTTATTGTTGCTATTAGTCCTGCTGAGCTAACACGGTTGAGAGACAGCAAACTGCATTCTATTATTTCTCGAGTGTCATCCACAGACGTGTTTATTATGTTCCACTGACTTACACCTGCACGTCTGTTGTAAGCTATGGGACCATACATTTTTACAATGAGAACAGAATCTGGAGATAGCAGGGGTTTTACTTGCTTATTTATGTAACCATTATTTGTTTCCTGCTAAGGAAGAACTCGCCTTTACGAGACTCAGTCAAGATTGCAATACGAGGAGCTAATATATGACTTGTCTACTGAGTCTATTTGAAATGCAAGTTGCAGAAGGGCATTGCTAGTTTTATACTACCACTTTTCAGTATGCAGCATATTAATAGATAGCCTGTTTACTGTCTTAATGCTTTTTTATGATCAAATTGGTTTACTTGGTTAATCCAGTTTGTTCTTTGCCAGTTAACAATGAATTCACTAGATTTGCTGTTGAACTACTCTCCTTTTGCTTTTATTGCTATGTTTGTATGTAACAACACCTAAAAACATAACTCTATTACTGAACTGCCATGCTTTCTCTTTGATAAAAAATGGAGAATTTAATACCGCATTCTGTTTCATTTATTCTCTTATATAGCCATTGTTTTTGCCTTCCAGTCTTTCACCTGTTGTAAAAGTAACTGCAGATTAGGTATTCCTTATCCTGTGCTGCAATGAGCATTGGCCACAAGTGTTTGATCACTTCTGTGGGCAACATGCTTTAAGAGTTCATCATGTATTCTTCACTGCAAACAAATTTAGAAAAAAAAAAAGTTTCCTAAAGTTTATTGAGCTAATACATATAGAAATTAATGGTGAAAATAAAAAGGGGAAAAAGCAATAAAAAGGGGTGTATGTGTAAAAAAAATAACCCAGTACCAACCAACCACAAACTCCCAGAAGAGCGGAGAAACTGTGGGACCATTAGGAAGACAAAGAATTCATGAGTTCAGAATGCGAGGAGTAGAATAGGGCTGAAGAGACACAATGACATTTGAAGATGTACATAGACAGGAAATATAAATTGCAGTTTTGAACTATAAGTGAGATTATTGAGTAGAATTTTCGCTTTGCAAAGTTTGATTTTTAATGATATTTGAAGTTTATACATCCTTGATATTCATTAGTTTATCTGATCTGCTTGTGACTTTTCTTTGGAGAAGCTTTTACTTATTTGTGTTATTTTCACAAGCTATATTTCATATATTCATAAGTAATATACTTTTTACTAAACTATTATATCTAAATGACAATTTGCACATTTTTTAAGGGAAAATCTGTAGAAAAATAACATAAATAAAAGATCTCAGTTTCATGTGAGAAAACAGTTACTGTTTGGAAAATATTTACTGAATTTAGAGTAACATTTCCCTTCTGAAAGATACAAAATTTTTGGCAGAATCTGTATATGAGCAAGGCTTAGAATTTCATGAATAGGGATATAATTAATTATTTGTTTTCCCTTAAAAATATAGCAGGAGATATTCAGTGGATGGAAAATGCTCTCTTCTTCCGGAGCATAAAGCCCTGCTGTTTTACACCAAGCTATAGAGAGCTTCCCAAAGGGGGATTATTTAGCACAATTTGTTAAATTTGGTGATCATTTTAATGGACCACACAGAAAGTGTAAGACAAAAGTGAAAATGCCTTGAGTATAAAGCTCTGAACACTACAGTTGGTGACAGAAGGCCAATCAATGAGACAGTAATTCTAAAAAAATACAGAAAGATCAGATTGCTTGTCGAATTAGAATTGCTTTAATATGAGTGCATGCAAGGGGATAGCAAAGGAGCTGGAAACTTCCCATCTGCTTTGTATACAAAGTGATTAGATTGTGATCACTTAGTCCAAGAGGATAGAAATGATGCACAATTCTGCCAGGATGAGACATGCAAATTGGATCAATTAAGCTTTGAGAGTGCTCAGACAATCTGGTAGAGAAGTTTACATGCTGTGTCAAGTGAAACTTAGCAAAGACCAGTCTTGAATGCTGGGGGCAAGTATTATAGTGATTTAAACACTAATCTCAGAGAGTAATTCAGTGTTTTCGGATTCGGTTATAAAACCAATCAGATACTATAACAATCAGATACATAGTAAAAGATCCCTTTACGAGCTGTTTGATGGTATACACAAGAAGTATGATACACAAAATAGTAGCAGTTATCTGAGTTGAAAATTTGAGGGTTTATAGATGAGAGGAATTCAGATGACTGATCTTGTTCACAGTTAATGGAATACACGGTACTAATAACTCCTGTACCTTCAAGTTGACCACAATGCTTCAGAAACACGAAGTGTTCTCATAAGGAACTCCTTGTGTGCTCTTGTTTTTATTGAATCAGAACACACTCAGAAGGGGAACAATGTGAAAATGATCATTAGATAAGAGATAATTTCATCAGGGGCCATCTAAGAATTTGAATTATGTACCCTATGCAATATCTTTTATAGCAGCAAAGGATATGTCATTTCAATTAATCAGAGGAGTCTCTATGTAAATCGAAAGTTCTCAGTACATGTGAAGTACTGCAACCTTCAGAAATGAGTTTCTGAAGGAAGACTTCGAACATTTGCAATAGAATCCAGATGGCTTTCAGAATTAGAAACAGGTCTGCACAATTTGAATTTTAATGTAGATTCAGAAAGCATCCACGATCAACGTGAAGTAATACCTGCCATTTCAGTATTTTCTCATAATTTCTTAATCAGTGGTGTATAAATTTATTGTATTGCCAGCATTTAATGGCAGTGAGTAAGAAACACAACAAGACCGTGTTCTGGTAGAAACGCAAGGAACAGATGAAAAAATCCTGGGTTGGCATCAGCATTGTGCATGGCAAAAACTTTTGATGAATTTAAATTTTAATCTATAAATATATTCTCTCATCATTTGGAATGTCAAAATATGATTCAAGAAAACAAGGTGTAATGACTGCATAGGAATTTGATGAGATTGTCTTTATTAAACACTCATTGTACTCACCAAAGTAGAAAAAGGCGCCAGGAGAGCACTCCCATTACATACAGCTGTTAAAATCCTTCTAAGCTGGAAGGCTTTACAATGAACATAGTATTGTTCGTGTTAAGGCAGTTTGGGATGGTTTTGAGAAACTAATGCATTATCCTCCCCCTCATTTTTTTTTCTAAAAAACAGCATAAAACATGGGCATTAAAAGCATCTCTTTCCCAGCCCTTAATCCTGTGGAATAAAAATGCCTATCAAAATATGCATTACTATCTTGAGATGAGTCTTGTTATATCTGAAAGCCCTGGCAGAACTGCAAATTTGAATGGTTAAATAAAAGTTAAGAAGAAATCAAACCATATTCACAAAGGATCACTTTAAATGATCTTCACAAGGGATCACTTTAAATGATCTGAATGGTTTAAGATAGACTTTCAAATGTCTGTATTTATTGTGCATATCCCACCTCAGCTTGTTCTGAATACTGAACAGTTACAATGTGAATTTATGTAATGGAACCACTTAAGCTTTAAGTTCTGCTTCTTAACAATTAGTCTATGTGATACATATTGCTGTTCGTTAAAGTAACCTTCCTTTGTACAGGGATTAAGACTCCATTTCAGAAAGGTGTTTAGGTATATGCTTAGTATCGACTTTTATGAGCGTTAAGCAAATCATGACATGCTATACATGCATAAAGATGATTTCCTAACTTAAAAGGATTCTAAAATAGCATTTTCATTTGATATAGCACAGGGTTAAATTTTCCTACTCTTGGAGTAAATTTTGACCAATGGGTTGCTAATTATCTAGCCAGTATATATGTATGAATGGGTATGTATTTTAGAGACCCTTTTGAGTAAAAATCAAAGTGATAAACCATCTTGGGTGAGATACATTAGAGTAGGAGAAAAAAGAAAGAAAATATCCTATAGTCTACTGAAAAAAGGACAACTTATTTGTCATTCAGTATTTTACCTTTACTGAATGGCAATGTTAGCAATCAGTCATAGCGGTTAATAGAAATCACTACAGAAATGTTAGGGTGTTTAATCAAGCCAGACTGAAAAAGAGATTCAAAATGAAAAGCAAACAGACTGACAACAATAACTTGTGTTTTAAGATAAGAAGTTAACCAAGGGATTCTTTAGCACTTCTTAAGTGGGCTTACTTTAAGGCATGATAGGAAGATATCTAATACTGCACTTTCGTTTGTTTTTTCTTATTATATTATACTAGCAAAGGAACTGTAGTGCTTTGCTGTAGATTTTCATTGTTGCCCTTTTCATAAGAAAGAATGTAATCATATTAAAATGTTATAGCAAAATTTTACATTCAGAATTCTATGTTCTTACTTTATTTTCTTGACCCATTGTCAGCTCTGAGCAGTTATTACTTTTTCCCTAACATACTTTCCCAGGAACTAATTATATGTGCAATGGGAATTGTGTCAAATTCTTAATTTTGCACTTTAAATCTAGGAGTTGTCTCATTGATCTTAGTGGGAATACTTGTGGGGTTAGATTCATGGAAATGCTTTGAGAAATATCTGGATGGTGTAAAACATTTATAATGTATATATAACCAACGTGATCATGTGAAGAATTGTCAATCTCAAGTTGACTATAAATCTTTCAGGAAAGTCAGCACTAAGTGTTGAATTTATCCAGACAAATAAAACTTTGAAAAGACAATAGGAATTTTTTTTTAAGAAGAAAAGGACAGTAACAAACACTGATGCCCTGACATGTATATTACCACATATGTTAAAAATGAAGTTTCATAAATTTTATTTAACAACTCCTTGACTCCTTTCAGGGAGTTGCAGGTTAGTATAGCTGTGGACCCAGTTAATTACATTTTTTCTGTGTTGTAAATGTTTCATCATTAAAAGGATCAGATTATGCTGTTTTCTGCAGTCCAGTACTTTATAAGTTTCTACAGGCACGATTAGTCACAGTAATTACTTTAACTGCTTTACAGTTACATATTTTACCATTGTCTTGTAGTCTGTCAGGGTTTCAGCACTTGTTGCTAACGTGCAAGGTAGCATTAGCAGTGGATTTTTAGTACCATTACACTTTCAGGAACAAATGAAATTTGAGGAATTGATACAACATAAAACCAAACAAAAAACAACAGAAAAAAGCTTTACACCCTCCGGGTATCTGTTTCTTGGTACTAATGTTCTTTGGAAGCAGGTTCCTGTGAGAGAAGTCATTATCAACCAAGCAACGCTGCAAGCTATTTTGGATAGTTGAAGCAGAAACAGGATAATCACTCTAAACTATAGATCAGTAGTCTGACAAAGAGGAGGCGATATGGGGGTTATAATTTCCACTCTAAAATAAAGACATTCAGTAGAAGTACATGTCTTATCTCAGAAAAGACTTTAATACCAAATGAATTTTTTTTTGTAAATGTATTATTGACATGGTAGTCAAACAAGAAGTGTGTATGACTTTTTCCAGCTCAGTACTATTACAGATAATTCTTTAGATTACAGAGTTAGGTATGAAAAAAGAAATCCTCTAATATGCTCTCATTTTCTGTGCTTGAAATCCTAGGCCTGAATTATCATTTCTACTATTGCTAAGTAGAAAAAGCAATACAGGATAAACAACTTTCCATTCAACACATTTGTATTCTTTTTTCTTATTTCTATTTTCAAAACCAGGGAAAAAGTACAAACATTCATTTTGCTTTATTGCAGATATATAAATTTTGCTGTCGCTTTCTTATTTCTTCTCCTCTCTTTCCCTCTTTCCTGTGCCATACAGCAAAGTGCATTCATGCGTCCTCTGATCATTATAAAAAGGCTTAAAAATCATAAATAATTAATGAAGGATTAACATATTTTTGACAATGTACAGTGGTATAAGAACAAAAAATATTCATATTACTGTAAACATACATTTATGCATATATACATATATATTTCATTCAAGAAAAATGTATGTTTAAGAGACAGTTCTCTTTTGTATTTATATTAACATTTTTCAGCAATTTTTTGTGTGTAGTGGGGAAGAAATTTGAGAATAAGTTTCTTGAAGTGAAGTTTCTTGAAGGTTCTGTTTCTGTAGGCTGCTACATGTGCATAAACTTTTCAAGCCCATGGACATCTCCTAGCCCAGAGATATTCTTCTACAAAGTGTACTAGGGTCTTTGGTATTTATTTGTGATGCTACATTTTTTAAGCCTGATCACTTCCATAGAAGTTATATGTGGGGAATGCAGGAAGAGAATTTTATTACACTGCTGAAAGAGAGAATAGTAACTTTGAAAGAATTTTGTCTTACAGCTTCAGTGATTCTTGGCAACAAAATGAATCAAATCACTGGACCAGTAAATACGTTGGTTTAGTATATAACAGCAACTAATATGGTGCACTGTGAATAGATCTGAATCTGAAAATACTATTGGTATGTATGGAAAAAGAACTTAGTCTCTTTCCTGGAGAATAAGTAAACACAGAGACTCAAATACAGGTGGTAAGAACAAATGTTCAGGAATTCATAACAGAATTTCGTCCCAATGATATTTTCACAATGTAATTGTTTTAGGCACTTTTATGAATGAGCTTTGTGTCATTAGTTTTTTTAATAAAAAAATAAATATCTTTGGGTAAAGCTGAAGCAGTTTTTACATGGTAAGTCAGACAACAAATCCTGATTTGGTTTGTCAGTGATACAGATTTGTTTCTGAAATACTCAGAATGCGTACTCCAAGGAATAAATACTGGTGGAGTGGGAGTGGTTAGGGAAAAAAAAAACAAACCAAACCAAAAGTGAATACTGAACAGGCCTGTAAGAATTCTTATGTACATATTGTTTACAAACAGTGTGATATGTTTTCCCTATTCTAAATTCTTGCAAGATAAATTCTGAAAAGCTTGAAGTGTGTGTGTGAGGGGAAAGTGGGTCTATTTTTTCATTTCTATTCTGTTTGTGTTATGTTGCCTGCAGGCTCTTGGTGGTGCTACAATACAGTACTGCTGTCCTCTCTGTGCCCGCCCCCCCCAATCCTGATAAATATTATGCAATTAGTACGTGATGATGCACACTATACAGATGGCTTTTTCCTCCCAAAGCTGCCAAACTGTCTTTTTGTCTTTTTAAGAGTGTGAATGACAAATAGTCATTTTGGAGAGTGACATGCCATGATGATGGCCCATTAAAACTCCTCAAGAATACTCAGCCGACTACATATGCCCACTCAGCTCCATCTACAGCAGCAGCTGCTTCTGAGTTCCTCCTGTAAGCTGCACTAATCTTAATGGGCTGGCTGCACAATTCCCTGTTGCCACAGGGCATTTTGTGTTCTTATTAAAACTAGGGGGGAGAAGGCACAGATTTGTGAGTACAGCATCTACAGAAATCGGAAGAGGACAGAATAAGAACATGAACATGTGAGTGTGTGCTCACATGCGTGCATATCCATATGTATGTATACATAGGAATACTTAAATGTACATGTACATTGTGTACATATATACAATCACTGTGTCACTGTATGTAAAGAGCTAAACTAAATATGTATATATATAGAGAGAACACTATAGACACAATTGAGTGTTATTATGAGAAAAATGTCATAAAAATGTGACATGATTGCTCTTATCACATCCAGTTCTCAGTATTTCCTATTAATTATTCAACTCACTAGCCTTTAGATGACAGTATCTCTTATTCCTAGAGGAACCTTTCATCTGAACTTTGTCTTCCACTTAGAAGCCTTGAGGGCTTACTTAGATAGTAACTGGAGTGTTATGAAGTGTAAGCTTTAGAATTTTGGTACTTCCATTTTTAATTTTGTTGGAATACTAATCATCAAGGAATTAAAAGAGTTTCACTGTTCTTTTTCCCGTTTCACCCCCCTTTTCCAAAAGGCTGGCAAAATTAAATATTCACTTCACTTCATATGGCTGAGGCGATAAGGTTATTATCTTCCTGGAGCACTGATCAGTCATTTAAGAATGTAACAGATATATATTTTTTTTACTAAACTCTTCCACCAACACTTCCGAACCTTTTACTGGGAAAACAACATGGGGGAAGGGGGAGACAGGAAAGCTTGTCTACTTATTCCAAGTTTAATCATGGGAGAGAGTAAGTCTAAGGAAATGAATAAAAATTCTTAATATTTTAATTTATTAGTCACAGAAACATGCATTCTGTAGCAGCAAAAACATTCAGAAACTACATTAATATTGGAAATATATATGTATTTTTTTAAAAATAGAATGATGTCTTGTTCATTCAGAACAAGCTGATACTTGTGCTGCTCTCCCTGATCATGGTTCTTAGGTTTTCCCCTCTGGTTCCATCGTTTTAAAATCAAAGACAATTTAATTATGCCCTCTTTTATCTTTTTAGGCTTTTTTCAGTGAACTAGGAGTAGTACTATAGTAGTAACACACACCCTCAGTAAAATGACACCTGACCAGATTCAGGTTATCAGGCTTTTTAAATCCTGTTATAGTACATTAAAAAAAGCTCCTGTTAAAGCTACATAGCATTACTCTCAAATACTGTTCTTGCCTAACACTGATCCGTCACTGAAGACCAGCTCCACTTACTACTTTAGCATTTTGTTTCATTTGTACTTTTTCTTTTTCCTTGCTGTTTCCTCCTATTTCAGGTTGTCACTCTTTCTTTTGTCTATCTCATCACATTTGTTTGAAGGCTTTCACAGTCTTTTTCCTATTCCTGTTCTCCTTCGGTCCTTTAGACCTGTCTATGTTCTCATGCACTTCATTTTGTTTGTTTGTTTGGGTTTTTGGGGGTTTTGTTTGTTTGTTTGTTTGGAGGGGAGGTTGTGGATTTTTTTACTTTCTTGCATTTTTAAATCTCAGTTTCATCTCTTCCCTCTTTGTCCTTCTTTCATTTCTGTCTTATCGTATGCTTTCTTAATCATGCATCTCCATGACTGCCTTTATTGTAGGTGGAGCTTTGTTCTCACAGGCTTTAGATTCACTGTTGAATATGAGTATCTCAGAGGTCAAAATATACCACATGACATATAATATGCCTGCAGGAGGCCTATTAAGAACTAGCTGTGGGATGACACAATTGATACTCCCAAAGGAATGTGCCCTGTTTTTACCTTGAATGTGAAGTGCAGTCACGTGATAGGTAACCTCTCATTATCCAGTTGCATTTCTGTTGGTACTGGGTAGATATATTGTTTTGTGATCATTCATAGGACTCTAGTATTGCCTTTAGCAAGACAAAAGAGAGAGTCTGAGTTCAGGTAGCCCGTAAGGACGGTGCTAGAGGTGAAGAGATCTCAGGAATGTCTTGGACTTTTCTTGTTTTCAGCATCTCTTAGGTCTTTGGTTGGCTCTGAGCATTTTAGACACAATTTTGGGAGTTTTAGATCAACACAGAACTGAAATCTTGTTTAGGCTGACTGGGTCTTGAGTAGGCCTGTCACCGGCTTCTTGGGTTAAAGAAATATAATGTATTTATACTGTGGGCTGCAGCATTGGATCTTATAGTCCCATGTGACTGTCTCTGCACTTGCCTGACAAGGAGAAAGTCTGGAGGCAACAAAACAGTGCATGAAATTGCAAGCATGTCAAAGTGGCAAATTGTGCCATCATGGCACAGTTGTCTATGCTGCTTCCCTACTATACTGACAACATTTGCCGAGACAAGGAAACTCTGGCAGCATTACAAGTGTATTGCTTCTTTCCAAACTCTAATTAAAAATGTTAGGGTTTTGAGTATAGCCATTTATATTGGCTTGTTCTCTTGTGCTCAATATTATCTGTTATGCTGAATGCACTGGACATAAACGAACATATTTCTTTCTGAGCCTGGGCTTGTACAATAGTTTTACATAAATTTATAAAACCAAAAGCAAAAAAAAGCTCTCTAGGAGCTCCTTTATCACTTTCTCAACTTTTGTGGGTAAAAAGACTTTTATAAGAAAATCATTACCTGCTGAGTAATAACTTCACTAGTGCCTGGGTGTGAAGTCAATTATGTGAATCACAAGTCTTTGCTGACATCAATAAAATGTTGAGGAATCTGTTTCTGTTCCACGTGACTTCTGTAATGAGGCTGAAAAGGAAATAAAAAATGATATCTTAAGCTGTTCATATTAAAACACAGTTGCAGTTTACAAAACTGAGAGTTTCATAAATCCCTCTGAAAACAACGATTGTATCAATAGGTAATATGTTTGTGAGGCCCTAACATATTGGAAAAATATGGTATGTGTGATAATTTGATTTTTTTATACCTTAGTGCCATTCTTCTATGCTGAATTTTAAATATTAGATATTATTTGCATTGAAATTATTCCAAATCAGCAACATTGAACCCTTAGTTATTCTGATAGCTAACAAATATAGTGTTATTTTTTAAAAAAGAAGAAAAAATACAAATATCTCCTGCTTTATGTGTCATCACAATTGAAAACAGTTAACTAGATGTGATAGTCTGAGAGGAAGGAATTCAAAACCTTTTAGTTGCAATGAACAGAAGTTGTACGACTCTGGCTGTTGTGATGAGCCAAATTAAGTCTTTTGTTTCAAAACACCTACTTATTTTCATCTTCTGGAAATTACATGTTTAATCCATATACACCAGACAAGTTCCCTTTTTAAATCTTCTTATAAAGTGTGTGTGAGGCATGTTGTATATGAAGACAGGGGTGCCTTCCTCCCACAATCAATTCAGTTGTTTTGTCATAGTAAGTTGTAGTCATACAGTGGACAACAAGATTGCTCCTGGCTTGTTTTTCTTCCTTATGTCCTTTTTTGCCTCCTAGTCCCTCCTTGCAGGAATACAGCTGCACCTGCGTAACTTCCATATCACCAAGAATTATCGGTGCCTGAGCAATCATGAGGGGGCAGTTTTTACTCCTCTCCTCCCTTTCTAGTTACTTTCATAGTGAGAAAGGAAAGGTTGCAGGCAAGGTAACTCTTCTGTGAGACAGGTTTCCATTTTTCTGCAAAGAAGTGCACATTTCTAGTGGTCTCAGGGAGACATATGAAACATCTCATGTTTGCTCTCTGTATCTCATTCTCACCATCACCTCTCTGATCCTGGTGGTGTTGAAAACCTGACAGCTCTTAATTTTCTCCCTATGCTTATCTTCTTCAGCTAGAATCTGTAGACTCTGCAATGAAACATTAGCCATACTGCCACAGGACGAAGACCTGCAAAGATAGATCTTTGAGGAAGAAAAAAGAAAAGTGTGAGAACATTGCACCTGCTGTAAGGGTTCCAGAACTGAAGATCAAAGAAATAGCAAACCTATCAAACCTTAAACAGATCAGTGGTGGCCAGATAAATAACTTTTAATGCAGTGCAGTACCTCTGCTTACTGATAAAAATAAATATCCTTCTCTTTGGAAAATACTACTTTAGCATACTTTAATGGCAAGTAATGCAAAATGACATCATCTGTGGATGTACGGATCTGTATCTACAAATAGACAAAATGCAGAAACTACAGAGTATTAGGGATCTTGAAGGAAATTTTTTATTTAGGTTTTCCTAGAATAATCATTATTCTAAGGGTCCAAATAAGTAAAAATTTGTTGAATGAGACTATACTAAGCTTTTATTGCTGCATGAAGAAAATATTTCAGTGAGGACAAAACTGCATACATTGAAGGAGTTAGAGTAATAGTGCCTTTGCTACTGATTGAACCTGACTGTTTCCTTCTCTCACACATATTTAAATAAGCATTTTCTAAAACTGAGAGAAGTTTTAGGAGTTGAGCCTAAGAAGGTACAAATGCCCTCTATATGAAGCTCCTAGCATGATTTCAGAGACAAGTGGAGGGCACTCAGTAAATTCTAAGAAAAAGTGTATTTCTTATAAGCACTGACCCTCTTTGCCTCTACAAAGCTTGTGTGGCTTTTCTTATTAGATTTGTTCACTCTCTGTTACTTTCCTGGAAAATCAAAGGTTATCCTCCTGTTGAAAATGTTGAATCTTTGCAGAAGTTTGCTACTTCCCTATTCTGTTCTCCTGTGCTCTTTCTTGTACGTGGTGTAATGCAGAAAAAAATCAACACTAAAGCATTTAAAATCTTCAGATTAAATTGATGTAGAATGTAACATAGAAGAAATTGGATCCACATATAATAATTGAATATTGAATCTCCTATTGGGAATGAGGTTTCTTGAAGGCCAAGTCAAACTGGAGAGTGACCATCGTGGGTATTGCGTGGAGGCAGCAATGGGTTAAATGAATTGGAAGTATGGAACCATCGTTACCTATAGGATTCCTCTTTCAGAAAACAGGGAGGAATGAAGCTCATTGCGCTACACTATGGCCTAGATTTCCATCTCTTACACAAGTGTTTGTAAGGGGCACAAGAACAAGAAATTATTTTATTCACAATATTTACTGTGAACTACTTCTGAAAGAAAATTTGTCTGGGATGTTCCAGAATGGGATCAAATGAGATTTAGCTAGTGAAATTTTGAATCCTCCATGTGTCTTGAAAGAAGAATTTGAAACTGTCTTTTTCTTGATCCTCTCTACTTCAAAAGCCATAGTTCTTGTGTGCAGCTATAGAATGAGTTTCAGTTCTGTCTCCTAAATGGATACGTCTGTAGCAAGTGGGAGCAGTGACAGACAAGCTAGTAGATATCACTGCCACAGGTGCTTTCTGGTGCTTTCCTGTAAAGTACAACTGTCTTGGGGAATAGTATCATTGTATATGACTATTGCCAAATCAGTCACAAGAGGAAATAACAATATGTGCTTAATCCCATGTCTCATTCTTAAATGTACATATTTTTAAAATAACAGTAAAAAACAACCACACACACATGCAGAGAAAAAAAAGAGGAGAGAAAGAAGAAAAACCCCAAGGTGCAAAGTAATTTCTAAAGCGAACATTATAAGGGAGATATTTCTTCTCCCTTCCTAGAATTTTAAACTAAATAGTTTTGAAGTCCCATTTGGTGGTAGCAGAGCTGAAAATACAGTACAGGACTGCTGTGTTCAAAAACTTTGTTCCTAGTTGCAAAACAGTGATGCCTTTACATTAATGTCTTTGAAGATCACTCTTTGCAAGGATTATATTGGAGGAGACTGCAATAAAGGTGATCTAAAAACTGCAGAAGACATACTTCTGAATTTTGTTGGTCTAGTTTATTTTTGCATTTTTCTCTTGTATTATACATCTAAGTTATTTCAGATTGACACTAAAAGACATTAAGATGCAGAAAAAAGTTCTTTACTGTGATTTACGCAGAATTGATTGTACTATAGTTCCAAAGATAAACTAAAGCTTGAGCTATATCACCTGCCTAGGGTTAAGTACATAGTGAATGATGCATTGCTAACTTGAGCGTGGGCCAGTATTGTTTTTTTAAAGGCTTAGTAGAAAAAGTTTTAATAAAGGATAAAAGAAGTTTTTTCTACCAAAGCCTCAGCCTTGGAGTAACGAAGGTCATTGCTAATCGCTTTTCTAATCGATGTGGTAGCAGCTTTCTACCAATGCATTGTTCCAGAAAGTGGCTTCTATTCAGCATTTCACTCCAGGGCACCAGCCACTATAAGTGTAATCCATGAGGAGATTTATGGACCTCAGAGTGGGACTCCTTGAAAAACAATATGTTATCAGTGAACCACTGAGTAAGCAAATGGGAAATGCTAAAGCTACAAAATTTCTTCTTTCTCTGGGATATGAAAGCCTTACTCAGTTCATCATTTACACTTCTGGAGTTACCCTGAAGGTCTCTTTTCTTTCAAAGCACTTCTAGAAAGTTATTCAGGACAGGGCTGGATCTAAATACAAGGTGAAAGGAAGGCTATGCAGCTCTGTAGCATGAGACCTAAGTGCGAGTGCTGCACTCTGGCCTACTCTGGCTTTGCTTCACCCTCATAAGAGAGTGCAGTGTTGCCCTCAGCAAGTTGAGACATGAATCCATTCCCATCTCTGCCTGGAGAGATCTACTTGCACGTCTCTAACCTTCAGAAAACTGCTCTGTCTGATAAACTGCTGAGTATAGTGGTGTTATCTGCTTTTCTCTCATCCAACACATCCTTAAGTATGCCACAAAAGGTGGAACAACTTTTACAAAGGAGAATTGAAGAACCTCAGCTGCCACAGAAACACCAGTGCTCTGCTAAAATGTGTGACACGGAGAATACTGAATCACTTCAGGAAGGAAAAGGCATTGAGTCTTTGTATCCCTTAACTTCATTTCTTGGCCAATATCATGCTCAAAATTTCAATCTAGACTGTAGGATTCTGGCTAGTAGGGGAACCCACGCAGTGTGTCTCTGTAGCACATAGACTTATGCACCCTGAAGTAGGTCTTAGAAAAATAAAATAGAAAAAAACCAAGTAAAACAAAGTCAAACACAAGGCAAACCCATTCTTACTTGCCCAGGCCACTGCCCCTTTGTGTGGAAGATGGGTACTTCTTTCAGTCAGATTTGAAAAAAAATGCCAGATTTGTGAGATGAACAGGGGTATGGGTTATTGAACAAATCCTTAACCATTAGGCCTGAGGAATATGCAGTGCTGTGGATCTTGAAAGAGTCGCGACGTGAGATATGTTTTACCTTGATCTGCTACCAGTGCCAGCACTGGCTGTTACCAAATGCACTGAGAAGCAGAACTTTAAATGTTTGGAGAACTCCACCAGAGAAATCTCAGGCTTGCTTAGGTATCTCAGCAGTTAAGTAGCAAAAGAATAAGGGTAAGGTGTATTTTGAAATGACATACCTAATCTAATTTAAACATCCTAGTTCTGCTTTTTGATCCGGTCCAAAGCTCGGACTCCAATTCTGTCTTAAAACAGAGAGGGAGTGCACTGTAATTGCGTAAGTATGAGATATTCAGACAGTGTAAGTGAAATAATGTGTAAGAAATAAACAGCTTTTTATATAGCTGAAAAATTATAAACTGATCATGAATACTTCCCTACTGAAATAGGAAAAGGTTTTGCAGCTGTGCTGTTATGCCTGAGATAGCAATTTTCTGCATGTCATTACTATCTCAGTGATACTCCCAACTGAGAAAAAAAAAATGTTAGTGGAGGAAGTTACGTTGATTACGAAGATAGAGTTACCTCCAAACTCAATAGGACATGGAGTTAGGGCAGGTGCACAGTAAGAGACATAAACAATCCAAATATTTTTAATGTTGTCCTCAGCTATTTACAAGTAATAATCCACTTTTTAACAAGTGAGCAATTACTTTGAATTTTACTGATGTTCTTTTCATTTGTACCATATTAAACACATCATGTGTTTGTGTTACTTTAATGTGATGTCCATATCAATTACATTGCCAATAAAAGTTTGAAAAGTGTATGAGAATTGTTGGAATCTGCATTCTGCAACTGGAAGATGAGACTCGATGGAGATAAAAGAGTTTTGAAACCTGTGGAATTTTGCTCTGTAACTTAAAATAGGTTGCATGACAAGGAAAAAGTTTTTTTTTCTGTAAATCTCTCTTGCATTTCTAGCAGAAAATACATTTTTACCTACTGAAGTGCGTTTGTTTTGTACCTGCTACAAGTAGTCCTGCAGAAACTACACCTGACTTTTGATGCTGTGATAGGATACTTGGTCTTTCTCCAACTCTGCATTTCTCTTAAGTTAAATAACAGAAATTGTGATACATTTTACTACTCTACACAGTAAACATTGAGGAAATCAATATGTTTTTTCCCATATATGTACAGGAGCAAACACACACTGACATTAAATTTATAGTGACATTTGTTTGAAATTTCATCCTTTGGTAGGCTAATAAGCTGAAAACAACAATTTAGTTAAACTGAAATAGGAATAGTCACAGCTATAATCGTGTGTATGTGTGTGGCTGTATAAAACTGATATGAGAAGACAGTAAGACAATATCAAGTGTATTTAAAAATGAGATTGTTTGCAGGAATATATGAAATTATCTTGCTTAAAAGAGCAAGCTGACAGACTCTGCTGGTCCCTTGCATGCTGTGCACAATAAATATTCAGCTTATCTTTCCAAGAACAATAAACTTACTTGTACTACTGCTCAACATAAGAATTATTTTTACATATCTCCATACCATTGACTGTCTTGTAAGTTAATCTCATCTCTCATCAATTTTTCACCAGCTTCACTCTGATGTTGATAAAGGCGATGGTTCCATCAAATACATCTTGTCAGGCGAAGGGGCAAGTTCCATTTTCATTATTGATGAGAACACGGGGGATATTCATGCTACAAAGAGGCTGGATCGAGAAGAGCAGGCCTACTACACGCTCCGAGCACAAGCACTAGATAGGCTGACTAATAAACCTGTGGAACCAGAATCTGAGTTCGTCATTAAGATTCAGGACATCAATGACAATGAACCCAAATTTCTGGATGGTCCTTACACTGCTGGAGTTCCTGAGATGTCTCCTGTGGGTAAGTGCAGAATACATTGTTGGCATTGGGGGAAATTTGTTCCTGTTGCCTTTTTAAAAATTTCATTATTTTTTACTGTATTGTACTAAGCTACTTAATTATCTATGAGGCACCTGCAACATTTAGATGTTTCAAGACTTAACTGGAAATAACATTTTACATTAAATTAAAAAATGTTGTGAAATTCAAATAGCTATGTAGGGATTCAGACGAGCATTTTATGGTGTATTTCACATTCCAGTGCCCAGAGGCTTTGTTTTGTAATTCTCATTAGCAATAATAAGATTCACACCTATGCTATGCTATTCAGAGGTGATAATGTATCATTTTGTTCAGATAAAGTCCATTCTTAGCAAACTCTTTGAATTCTTGCCAGTGCATAGCGTTTCTTTTTTTTGTAAGAGTTGCATATATAAGTAACAGCTTACTATGTATCCTTTCCGATACTGAAATTTGGCTCTGTGGGAAATATATGCAAGCAGCAGGGATTGGTGTACATCTTGAGATAGTTTCAAAATTTCAGTGGAATGAGAGAAATGGCTTTTAGAGTCTTCAGACTCTTAGTTGGAGAAGTAGAAATGCGAATTTTTCTTGAGTTTGAATTAGGGAAGAATTTCAACATGAAATCCTCTACATCATTTTAAAGAGACTGAATGCTCATCTATTGTCAAGTGTCACTGTTCTTTTGAAAGCTGACTGATTCAGACAAGATAGGAGTTTATCCTAGAGACATTTTGGTAAATTTTATTTTAACCTGAGATTATAAATGTAAGCATGAAGCTAAAAAAGCAGAACAGCTTCATCTACTTCAGAGGAGATATGTGTATGGGAATGTTAAGAGAGTTATATGGTGGTTGAAATTAGGATTTTCTTTACTTGACTTATTTAAACTCTTATCATTATTTGATATTCTTACAGCAAGACTGCCATTATAGCATTTGCTGTAATGTCCTCATTAGCGTTTCGTATGTTTTCAGATGTTAAACAATGCCTCTGAATTAGAGCTAGAGTGAGGAAAATAGTCTTCCCTGCCTAAGTGCTTTTTAGCAATCATTAATCAACATTAATTTTAGATTTGAAACTCAGCTTAGGATCCAATAGCTGATAAGTAAAACAATGCTAATGAGTATTCTGTTTATTTGTTTTACTAAGAAGTAAAATTTGATACTTGGCGCTTTTTCATTCTCACTGAAACATTGTATGAATGGTTGAAAAGGGCATAGTAGCCTCGGAAAGAAAGATATGCAGCACAGCTTTTGAGGAGTGTCAGGGAGGAGATGAAGTCATGATACATTGGTGAGAACTTTTCACTGCTGCACTTTGGAAAAACTCAGATAATCAGATAGTCTAGGGCTGTAAAACCTGAATGTTCAGAACTTCAAAAATGTGTACTGTAAAAATATATATATTAAAATTTGATAATTTTATTTAGAATTAGATTATTTAAGTGAGCTGTGGCATGCATGCAGAAGTTGTTGGAGTTTTGCACTGTTGTCTTGTGCCCTGAAGAACAATATCTCCACATTACCCTTTTGCATGTGTAACCTCTGTCCTGTCATATACTGGCATACTGACATATGGACAACTACTGCAGATATATTAGGTCTACCAACACACATAAATCCATAGCTCTACTCCTCACCCATGCTCCATTTTTTCCAAAAATATGTTGGGAATCAATCTGTGAGGAGTGCACAGTGTGCAGTGGAGAACATAGGACTATTTTTCAAAATGAGCTGCTTTTGCGTGTTTTGGTGAATCTTTACCATATAAATTACTGAAACAAATTCTCTCTCATATGGACTGCAGAGCCAAATATAGGTGGAATATTGTGCAAAATTAATAAGTGACATATATACTCTCTGGGACTTGGGTCTCCTAAGAGCAAGTTCATCTTCATGAGCTTCCTGAAAATGTACATTTTAACCATCTTCATGATTTGTATCACACAACTAGTGAGTACTGCATTGTTACTGAATAGAATATTACCATGAAGTTGCCTGTGTGCCACTTGTCTTAGTCACACTGATTCATAGTTTATTCATATAACACATTTTTTAATTAATCACCTAGAGCATTCATGAAGTATTAAGAGGAAACAAAGTATCTCTCTCCTATTTTGCTTAACAATATATCCACGACTAATTGACAGTTAAACAAAATGAAAGAGATCACAGGATTGTAAACCCAAAATAAATCTAAAGCTTGGAGAACTATAACCCTTAACCTAAAGGATAGCTATGCAACTATAATGATTCTGTATTTTATTTGACAAATATTTTAGGACATTATCTAAGGTTAATTGAGGTCAACCTATTTTGTTATTTGAAGTTACTTTGGGTCAGGTTCAAATTATATTTGGGTCAGGCCCAATTATATTGATTATCTCGGATAGGGTAAATATATTGATAGTCTGTAAATCTATTCATAGCAAACCCCTCAAAGATATGACTTACCTCAAAATAATAGCCCTTTATTTTTAAAGTATGTGTATTACATTAAATATCTAGCAGTGTTATATTTCAAACAAAGACATTTCAAGTTGTAGTTCAAATTGTATCAAAAGAATGTTCCTATGGTATTGATCCCAAAACTAGCTGATATTAGATACTGATCTATTTGACTTATAGCAAGGGAACTGGAAATAAAATTTCTAGTACCTAACGCAGTTTCTGGTTTTGTTTAATCTTCCCTACTCTTCACGCATATCATTTTATTTCTGATTGAGATGGATTAAAATATTTGATTTTTATACCAAAGGAAAAAAAAAAGGAAAAAATCTTTATATTGTTTAAATCTTTGGTACAAGTGGGTAGTGGATTTTGAGAATGTCTCTCTCCAGTCACAAGCCCCCTCTGCTTTGATTTATCATAGAATCATAGAATCCTTAAGGTTGGAAAAGACTTCTAAGACCATCAGTTCCATCTGTCATCCCAACACCACCATGCCTACTAAACCACGTCCCGAAGTGACAGAAATACACCTTTTTTTAATACCTCCAGGGATAGTGATGCCACCACTTTCCTAGGCAGCCTGTTCCGATGCTTCACCACTCTTTCAGTAAAGAAATTTTTCCTAATATCCAATATAAACGTCCCCTGATGCAACTTGAGGCCATTTCCTCTCTTCCTATGACCTGTCACCTGGGAGAAGAATCCAACACCCACCTCACTGCAACCTCTTTTCAGGTAGTTGTAAAGTGCGATAAGATTTCCCCTCAACCTTCTCTTCTCCAGACTAAGGAATCACAGTTCCCTCAGCCACTCCTCTTAAGACTTGTTCTCCAGAACCTTCACCAGCTTCATTGTCCTTCTCTGGACCCGCTCCAGAACTCTGTCCTTCGTGTACTGAGGGGCCCAAAACTGAACACGGAATTTGAGGTGCACTCTCACCAATGCCAAGGGGCACAATCACATTCCTTGTCTCACTAGGCACACCATTTCTGATACAAACCAGAATGCTACTGGCCTTGGAAACATTGTGGAATATTGACTTCAATAAATTAAAGTAAAAATAACATTCTAAATTCAGGGTCCTCTCTGCAAAAAAATACTCCCTTCCTTTCAAAAACTCTTCCCTTCCTTTTGCTCTGATATCAGAATTTAAATAGGTCAAGTTCTCAGCTTATTGTAATTCTGTAGTATCTACCAATATCTGTGAAAGGCTAGGTTAAAGATGATAAACATTCTGGAAAAAAAACCCTCTGAGATCTGTGCCAGCCATACAAAATTCAGTTTATTATTAGCTAGTAACAATAAAGAAATATGTGGAACACCCTTTGATTAGCAGCATGGACTTTTCCTCAGTATTTACTGCAATTGCTGAAAAAGTTTGTGCAGTTACTACATGTAGAATTCTTTTTAATGAACTGATATGCAAGTTTTGTTAGAAAAGCATAACTGTAGAGAAGGGTAATTGTTGAGGAATCCCTATCTGAAAGGGAAAGACACTTTTTCAGTAAATAACTCCCATTTATTTTTTCAATCATATCAAATACAGAAGCTACAAGAAATATTTAAAGTTGTATATGTGAAGCTACACATTGTAGCAAGTCACTAATGAAAGTTTGGAGTAGCGTTAGTGTCCTGTTTGCACCTGCAGTCTAGAGCTCTTAACAATCCTACAATAAACAAGATTTACTGGGATACTCACTTTGCTGGGTGGAGTGAAAGTGTGCTGCTGGTTGTTGACTGTCCTATGTTACCTGTAAATCTTAATCTTGGATGCATGTATGACAGTTCACTGTCTGTGTTATGAGGTAGGGGAAAGTGTTCAGAAGTAGAAGGAAAACAATTTCAGTCCAGAAACACAAATTCTCCTTTTGTAAGATGATGTAGTTGGAACTATGATGCATCTACACATTTTCCTTAACCTATACATTTATTGAGTATCCATGAATATCTACAGAGCTTTATTGGTTATGTATTTTTTTAAGGAAAATAAGCATATGAATTGGCATCAATCCATTGTAGGAAAAATTAGGACAGCTCGGTTTTGTAAGTCCTCTGAAGGAATTTCTGGTTTTCCAGACAAATGTGATCCCTCTGGGAACATCTCTGGAAATCTTCATGTACTGATCTTTCCATGCATTATATTTCCTTGGAACTGTTTTCCTGCGTGTAAGACTTCTCACATAGTTAGCATACCTTATGGTAGCTTGCATGTTCTCTTTAAAAAATATATTGCAGAGAAATCTCCCTCTTGGCATGGATCTTTTGGAAGCTCAAAGTTTTCATGTGCAACTGGGAAATGACAGCAGCAGTTGTTCTAAAAGATCCTTCCCCCATGAGGTTTGAGAGAATTTGATTAGCACAAAGAGACTCGAAAAGTATCATTGTTTTAGTTGCTGATTACACTCAAGTGGGGTGAATGCAGAATGATTTGATGTTAGACTTTCTACCTAATACCACCCTCCCCCCCTCCATTTCTAAAGTGTCTATATGTTTGAATGGGCAAATCTTTGTTTTAGGAGAGAGCCAATTAGGTACAGATACTGACTTTATTCATCTCACGATATGTAGAGGGTTTGTTTGTTACATCAATGGATTTCTACAGCAAACAAGCACTTCTAAGCTTGCAGGATTTTCAAAATGTCTGTGTTGAGATTGCAGAGCCTGTAATTTCTTTGATCTTGTATTGGTCTGGAGTCCTTGAAAGCAGCAAGAGCAAGGAGCAAAGATGTAACTGTCAGTGAGGTTTATAAGCACTTTTACCAATATTTGCAGACATTGTAAGTTTCATTGGAAGGGCTTAGAGATTTTGTAAATGTGGTAAGCCTGGCTTTCACAAAGAACACAAGCAGTCAAATAGTCGTTATGTTACCCTTGTACTCAAAAGCTGGAGAGACTCTGACAAGTTTAAAATTCGTCTTGGTATGAAATTACAATTTAGAGTAACCTGTAAAATCAGTTTGACATATTGAGTCAAAGCTCTTAGTTACTGGTGAACAGAAAATTGATGTATTTAAGTCCCATAGCTGATAGATGACTTGATGGATTAACTACCAATTTTATTTTTCAACTTTCCATCTACTTAATAGTTTCATGTGAAATTTCAAGTTGAGAATAACCTTTTCCCTGTCCAAAAATATTAGACAGTCCACAAGAGAGAAAAATTGCATTGAAAATAGAATTGTAATTGTAATACTTTGTCATGGATGCTTCTAGAGGAGAGAACAGGAATGTGGGTTAGCTAGGCCATAACTTAAGTGGATATAGTTGTCTTATGAATGATCATTTCTGGTCAGAATTCGTTCAAGCAGGTCCCATCTTGTGTAATCTGTACCATTTTATGAAGGGTTGCACTTAATCCTCTCTTTCTCCAAACCTTCAGCCTGTTTTGAAGACCCATTTATGATCTTCTACTGAACTGAGAATTGAAAAGCTGAGGAAGATGTATGGGGGATGTACTATATCAGACATGAATTTCTGAGATTTCTCCCATGCATTTCCTGAAAAAAATTCAAATAAAACTGACCAGAATGCAACTGACATTAAGTTCGTATTTGATGCTTGCTATTGCAGTTAAAAAGTGATTTCTGGGCTTGCTGCTTTCATTTTAGTGTTAAAAGTGTGTTCATGCTTTAACAAATGCATTTCTCTTATCTTGTGTCTAAATCCAGTTTATGAAGGAATCTGATCCTCTGCAGAAGACCTTTATTTGGCATTTGCTACAATATTAGTTTTCAACCAAACCTCCAAATGGGTCCCTAGGCTGTTGAATAGAAGGTCTCAATATCCCAGACAAGTGAGATAAAATAAGCCTTTCTGGTTATCAAAGGGTGGTTGACCATGGCCAAGACCCTGGCTCCCAAGTGTTTCATTTTGCTCTCAGCACACATGATGGAAGCTGAAGCTGTTGTACAGAACAAAACAAATGGAAACTGATGCAGAGAACATAAGGAATAGAAGCTGGATGCAGAATGAGATCCTCACAAAATATTCCCTTCTTGCTAAGCAGTTAGACATTTTGCTTTCTTATTCTGGTAAACATAGAGACATTTCTTGCTCAAGAAATATTTATACAGCAGTCTGTTACCACAACTGATACTAAAGTGTTGCAGTTTACTGAAGGAAGTTCATACTTTTTAAAGAAAAAAGTTTTCTCTGAGCTGAAACAGAAACTCTTCAGCCATCTCTTTATAAAAGGGAAAGGTTAAAATTAAGTTTTATATGTATATGGGTACAATTATCAAAACATATAATATATATGTATGTATATTTGAGTCTCTAACTACTCGTTACAATTTTAGCAAGCAGATTTCTCCTCAAAGGGATACTATTACTATATTTCATGCCTAAACGTAATTCAGGCATCACCATCATGTAAGAAATATTTTTCACATACTCTCCATTGACCAAAGGCAGAGATAGAGATTGGGGAGACACTGAGTAAAATGATTTTTATTGCTGTAAGTCAAAGGCTGAGACTGTTTGGGAAGACAGGACTCTGTGACAGCTGATACTGCTAGTTTTTAAAGAGGACCTTATACTTCAAGCTGGAAATTATGAAATTCAAGCATGGAAATGATGAACAGTTGGGAAAAAAGCTCCCTCACACTGTTCCATATATATATTGGCATGGCATGTTGTGTAAGAGTACTCCAGATTTTTGGATCTTTTATGTACAGTAGTCTCTTAAACATTTTGCAGGTACTTCTGTGGTTCAAGTGACAGCCACTGATGCAGATGATCCTACTTATGGCAACAGTGCTAGGGTGGTTTACAGCATATTGCAAGGACAACCTTACTTTTCTGTGGAGCCAAAAACAGGTAACTTTCCAAAAATTCTCTGACATAATGCCAAGAAAAAAGAAAATGTGCATTAAAACTTGCTAGGAACTCATTAATGTGATCTTTTGATTAATTTACTACATTTGGATTCTGTTGATCTTTTAATTTTTTTTTCTTCAGAATAGATTATTAAAACCACACATCTGAGCTATGTGATAAGCAAACATTGCTGGAATGGGCATTTTTATTGTCTTGTCAGTCTACCTGTTCTCCGGTCTGCTGCCTCTTTCTGATCCCTGAAAATTCAAGATGTTGTGAATAAGTTCTTTTGCAGATGTTTGTTTTAGGAATACCGGAATGTTACATAGCCAGATTTCCTTAGGTATAGATTTACAGCATAATCACCTCTCCATTCCACTTTTCAACTGAAGATTTTTTGTTGGAAATATATCTTCTCTTTATTAGTTTGAAGAAGAAAGCACTATGTTTCCAGTCCTTATGTGATGTAAAGTTTTGCTGCCACTTTCAAAACAAATTACTGATAGAACTTTTTTACACTTTTTATGAAATTTTGTGAAGATTTTAAACCACAACAAGATGCAACCTTTAATCCTCTGTTAATTTAATAAACATTTCCCTTTCTATTGTATCTACTGAAAATAAATTCTCGCTATGCTCAATTCAGTTTGGTGCCTTCGCTTACACCAATGTGGAGGAGAGTTATAATCTTCATTTCAGACATGGATAAGTTGAGATAAAGGAGAAACAAACTATTTCTCCTATTTATCATATACAATCTGTGATATGAATCAGACCTGGGTCCCAATGCTATGACCAAAAGTTCACACTGTATTTAACAATATCTAACTTTGCATAAATAAATATTGTTATTATTTTCATATTGTAGCAGGTCCATCCTCAGTAGGCATGTATAACACTTTCTTTCCCCTCAATGAGCATGATTTATAGTGTTTTCTCTCTCTCTCTCCCCATGTGTATGTAGGTACGATATATATTGTCATGAAGACTGCAGACAGCCCTTGAACAATAATATGGTAGTTTCTGCTAAATCAAAATCTTTAACAGATTCAGACTGAAACGTTTGCATTCATTTTCACTTTGATTGAAACTCAGATTTCCTATGTGCATGATAATTAGCTTCCAATTGATTGATTAACAGTGCCTGGCAATTTAACCATGATAGAAAAAGAAGCAGATCAGGAAAAAGCAATGTAGAAACAGTAGCATACTGTACATTAATTGTATTTTAACATATCTTGTAAAATGGGTGAAATAGTGCCAGACAGTCTGTGTGTGAAATAAATGTTTCAACACAGAAATGATTAATGGGAAGTCCTGCATTCATAAGGGAAGAAAGGTATAAAACTCTAACGAAACATTCAACAAATATCAGATGAAGAGATATGTGTCCCAATGTGCCTCTCCTTTATTTAGTTTGTTTATGTTTCCTTTGCTGCTGACACTAAGTGCTGGTAGAGTAAACAGCTGCCTCTCTGGAAATCAGAGTTAGCAGCTGTACTGTGTACTGAGCATGAAATATTCATAAAGCCATCAAGTTTTGAGAAGGCCTATTTATTTTCTGATCTATCAACAGAACTGAAAAGATGAAACTTGGAGCTTTCTTCTGCTTTTCACTTTAAATCAATTCATTACAAATTGTATGCAGATCAACAGATGGATATAACAAAAAGTTCTTCAGATATTACAATATTTCCATTAATAAATAAAAAGTCTCTCCAATAATTTAGAAGTGATTATTGTTAAAGCAAATATATGGTAAAATAACATAAGTTTGTATCTACATGGAGAGTTTCATGATATCAATATTAGTTAGAGTTAAGGTGGTGAATGACTGTTCATGGCATTGTGAAATTAATCTTGACTGTGGAATCTTAAAAGTGAATAGAGAATAATCTCTTCTTCCTAACTCTAGAAGAGTGGGAAATGAAATGCAGACGATGACATCTTCCAGGGAAGGGAGTGTTACCCAAGGCATAACAAAGTCTGTAGTTCAGGGAGAAGATGTTCAGAAAACACAGTTGTGCATGGCATCACCCAAAATATCTAGTACTAAACAGAAATTGGTGGGTTTTTGTGAGTACTTAAAATAAGCATGTAGTATGTCAGCTCCGAGTCAAAAACTGTGGTGTTAGAGTTGAAATTAATGCATTCCTTTCTTGTTCCAATTATTAATCCACTGCTACCTTTTAAATACAAACTTAACTTTCTCAGTATCTTATTTCCTTGTGCATTGACTTGTTTTAATGTAGGTGTTATCAAGACTGCCCTTCCGAATATGGATAGAGAAGCCAAGGACCAATACTTGCTAGTTATTCAAGCAAAGGACATGGTTGGACAGAATGGTGGATTATCTGGGACAACATCTGTAACTGTCACCTTGACTGACGTTAATGATAACCCACCCCGCTTTCCACGACGTGAGTTACTTCATGAAAATATGACTTGCAATATTATTTCTAAACATTGTTATTTTCTTTACACCTCATACTATTGCTCAACGAAGAGTAAAAGTGCTCAGCTTCAGTGTTAAGCACTTTGAGAAACACTGACAGCACAGTATATTATTTTTTTATTGCTATTATTATTACTACTGCTACTTCTAGTACTATTGTTAATACATTGGAAGAATCTTTTTTGCCTAATGTTTCAGATTACATGAAATGAAGTGATTTACAACAGATGCATTTTTTAATATATTTTACGTCCTATCTATGAATAGCAAGAATAAAAAGGATACGCCTTAATAGGCATTTAGCTCTTGCCCTGTTGAGCTTCAAGAAGCATAATTCCTTAATTTGACTCTTAATAATTTTTCATATTCCTTTGGCATTTCAGCAGGATTTCTCTTGTGCATACAGTTTTCCTGAGGAGTTGGTCACAGAAGAGCCCAAAAGTAATCATGGCTCTCATCCTAACCAAAGAAAGGAGTACACAGTGTACGCTCAAACCTGAAGAGCTCAGTTTATTAATAGCATTCTGTTTGGGGTGCTTTTTTTAAAAAAAAAAAAGGACTTCCTAAGTAGAATTAAAACAATGTGAAGAATATATTCATGTCTACTCCAGTGATATAAAAAATTATCTGTACCTAATAGATTTCCTGTTAGTTCAAGTAAACAATTGCTTGAAATAATAATAGAATACCTGAAGTCATTTTTGAAGGTGATGGTGTTATTGGCTACAGACTGCACTCAGATACCCTTTTGACAGCACATATATCATTTTCTACTTGAATGAAAAAGCTGGAATTTTAAAGAATACAGATGGTGCACTTCCTGTTAAAGACATTAATATATATCAGTTTCTAGTCATATTTAGGTTACAAACTGCCTAATCAAGGTATACAATTATAAAATAATAGGAATTTATATTGATATAATTTGACTTATTTGCTTTTTTCATCTTTTGTGAAAAACAAAGTAAAATAGTTTCTGCATTTGAACTCCATAGCAGGCATTCACTTCATTATTTTTTATATCTTTTTTATATCTTTGCTTTATATTTCTCTGGTCACAGGAAAAAATTCTATCCATACTACTAAAAACCTAGCAAAATAAAGGGCAATTTATTTTTAGATAAATAATATATTCTGGTAGGCCGACAAAATTTTCAAGTCCATGATTTAAAGGAAGGTAGATTTTAAGAAGGCTAGGTTTTTTTAGCCTACGGTCCCAGAAGACTCTGAATTCATTACATTTTTAAATTTCACAGGATCCTATCAGTATAATGTCCCAGAGTCTTTGCCGGCGGCTTCTGTGGTGGCCAGAATAAAAGCTGCAGATGCAGATGTGGGAGCTAATGCTGAAATGGAGTATAAGATTGTGGATGGTGATGGTTTAGGAGTATTCAAAATTTCTGTTGACAAAGACACCCAGGAGGGAATCATAACAATTCAGAAGGTAAGTCTGATTTTTCTTACTGATTCTGTTTGGATCTATTCAACATAAAGGCAGGTAATGAGAGTGTGAGGTTTTGTGGGCCTTATCTGCTGTAAAAGTTTCCACTGGTATATTTCATACTGACTTCAGTGTGTGTTTGTGTGTGATTTTGAGTTTTTTAATAAATTAAGTTCTTGTAGGTTTTTTTTGCTGATAGCTTTATTGTTTTGATGGGATTTTTTAAAAAAATATCCTGCAGATGCACGTTTTGGTGGAAATCTAAGCTTAGTCTCATTTGTCCTTGTATTAAAAAGAAAATGCAAAAACATGTTTTACCATAAAAGTGCAAGCTCCAAATACAAAACGGGTCCCAAACCTAGTAAAAAATAAAAAAATCTAATTGTCTTTGGTTGGTGTTTTTCTGTTCAGAATGCACACATTACTAACATCAAAATTATGTATAAGTAAGAATAGTTGTTTTATAACATAATATAACATAAGAATATATTATTTAAAAAATGGAAACATTTAAAGAAATATTTTTCTTAGCTTTCTATATGTACAGTTAGAAAAATATCATTTTAAAATTGGAAAATCATATTAATATAAAAATATTAAAACTCAGCATTCTTATCTTGCTGCAAGACATTTTAAAAGAGTAATTTTGTGAAAAATAAAAGAATGCTGAAATATCTTGCAATAAAATTTTAGTTTTGAGGATAATAGGATAAAAACCTTAGACAGAAGAATCTCTTCTCATAGATTTTCATATTCTTCATGTGTGAATGCTTGGCAATAACAGTACTGAATCCATGGCCCTAACTCTGCCAAGCAATTTAATACTTCCTTAAATGTGGAACTGACTTGGCATTTTAGAATATGTGTGTTTCTGAACAATATGTGTGTTTGTAGTTATTATGATTTCATAGCAAATTTTTCTTCCCTATATCTTTAATCTTTGTAAATTTCACCTACTAGTTTTCAAAGTTTTGGGGTTTGGGTGTTTTTCCTCCTCTGCTGCATCAATTCTTTTCTAAAGCAATATAAAACTTTGGTAACATTTTTCCTTTGGAAGAATTTAACACTGCATTATGTTACAAAGCAATGGACTAATTCTCTGATGCCCTAAACACCAACTGAGACCTGGTAAGCGTCCATAGATGTCACAGCAAATGGAGGATGTTCAGCACCCTTGAAAGATCAAGCTCTAATATGTGTAATGTGAATCATCTTCTTTCAAGGCAGAACCATCCATTTTAGGCTTCTTGCAAACTGTGCTGATTTCTACTTAGCACGTCTGAAGTGTGAATAATGAAAAGATAGTCGTTGCTTTGTTCAACAGCCAAATTCAATGTGGCTCCTTCAGTTTGCTCATTTAGGGTTTTTGAGCAAAGATCTGGAAGAAATATGCCTGTCTTAGAGAGAGAGCATTTATCAGTGCCAGAGTGAGCAACATTGAATCAGTAGGGAGCTTCAGCAATCTGAGAGCTGAAGAGTTCATTTTAATTTTTAGTATACTTGTTAGTCAAAGTGTTTGTTACCGGAATATCCTGATTCCAGTGTTTTTGCAGTAGATTAAATAATTCTCATTTGTTATTTCTATAATCACTTTAGCTAGGGAGCAGGAATTGACTTTTCAGTACTGAACATTTGTCCTGAGAAGGGCTCTGTGAAATAGCTATTGGACTGCATTAAAAAGGTTACAAAATTTTGACCTGATGAAAAACTCTAATTTGTCAATAATTTTTAAAAAATAGATACTGATGTATTTTGACACAAGAATTAAAACTTTTTTCTCTGTAACATTAGGTCGTTTTTCTTATTTACCTGCTATTATGGACATTCTTTCCCCTGCCATACCCAAAGAAAAGTGTCCGTGTTGAGGGGCACCTCCTAAACCTCTTGATCCATTTAGGTCTTCATTTGGACTCCAAAGACCTCCTTGCCTAAGTCTGAAAGACCCTCCTTGCCAACCCTGCAGATACAATGGCAGGGAACATCATTGGCTAGAAGGGAAGAAAGAAAGTGCTCAAGCACAGTAGCTAACAGGCAACTGCACCTTGTTCTTCTCTGGAGGGTATGTACAGAGAAGACCATAAATGACAGTGTATGCAGGTTAAATGGGTTTGAACCACCAAGCCTAACCTGCTAGATCACTATGGAGTCAAGCAGAGGTTAGCCCTGAATGATAATGTGTGCTCGTTACTATGAAGTCAGGGAAGAATTTAGATCTGTAGCCTGGAATCTGCCTAAACATTTTACTGTCCAGCACATGGCATTCTGTGCACCTCTTGAGTGCAATTAGCTCTCTCCTTTTGTGTCCCTGAAATGAGCTGAGGCATTGTAAAACAGCTCAGCCTCCAAATGCATGCCCATCATTTTAAACTCGTGTGTATTTATATGCTCAGTGTACAAATCAGTGTAAAATGCCAAGGCAAAGATTTCTCAAGTCTCACTTTGGTTCTAAATGCAAATCCATGCCTTAGCTTTGCATACCTTTGCTGCAATCATACATACAAATCAGAAGGCCAGGCATGAAAATCACTGCCAGTACCTCTGAGCAGCTGAAGGCTCTGCTCCGTTCATTTTTGTGCAAGGTGTTGTGGAGAACATTTGGTTATCAGAGTTCCACATACAAACGATTTTACGTTCTGTTTTTAGAAGCGTAACTGTTTTGAAAAATTGACTTCCTCACTGAAAACTATGACTTTTTTTAACACAGAAGGATGTCAAGTTAAAAAAAAAAATTTCATTTTAAAAAAAGACTGAAAAGTGAAATTTAAGGATTCATTGAGCAAAGCAAAGGATTTTGAGTGCTCCTAGGGGATGGAATATGAAAGAAAATGCCAAAGGATCAAAAAAAGTTTCAAATAAATTATTTTTATATATTAATTCAGGAAAATTAACTCTTTTTTGCTAAAGAGAGAACAGTGTTGTTTTTCAAATACTATTGGTTCTATTTATAGTTTTTATAGCCATGACAGGTTTGGGATTGCATGTTCCTGAACATGCAAGTACTGTTGTTGCTTAATGCCTAATACCAGTATACCCTAGCTGCTTGACTAAATTTCAGTTCAAGACAATATTTTGACAATAAGCTAGTACTCTTATAATTGCTCTCCTGACCATAGACTTAGACAAGGGAGGAATACTTTCTCTGTGTTTTCATCCACTTAGTCTTTATTCCTCCAGAGAGTAAAGAGTAAGCTTGTGCTGCCTTATACCACACAATTAAGGGGTGTGCATGCTATAGCACTGTACAATATTTGCTTCTATACGGCTTTTCACATACTTGTGACAACTTGTTTTCTTTTGTCCTGGTTAGGATGTTTGAATTAGGGTTAAATGAATGAGATACGACCTTCATGTATTCCAGCAAGTTTCTTCAGTTAATTTGAGATAAAATCTTTCAAAGTATTCTTTGAGACAAGGGTTGACTTTTGTTCATGAATATAAGGCTTAAGTAATATCAAGAAATTCAGTCTAGGTAGAATTGATTATTCCTGAGATAAGTAAAGTTACAATTTAATCTTATGACAGGAGCTAGTAAAAACTGTATTGAACCATTTACTTAATTATTGGCACTAAAAAATAAAGGCTATCTTCTTCCGCAATACATAATACAAGTGAATGGGACCTGTAAGCACAGTTCAGAGTGGTATTCTTAACTTACAGGAAGGGTGGGAAAGTAGTGGGAAAACTAGTGGGGTTGTTTTCCTGTAACCTGCTACATTCATGCAAGTTTTTGCCTAATAGTTTCAAATCACTGTGGAAACCTCATTTTTTTCTTTTCTCACTTTATCTTTTATTAAATAATAAATAATTTTAAATGTTTTAATCCTGTACAGAGCATTCTAAAGTTACCACCTCTCAAACTTTTTGCTAGAGTTCTGATGTTGTAAATAATGTGAGAGTTTGGCTATTCTCCACCCTGTAGATGAATTCCTAAGTAAATCTAATTTAGATACCTAAGTTACTTTTAAGGAGGATTTAGGAAAACATCTATCTTGGGTGATCTTTTCAGAAAAAAAAAATGTTTTGTATAGTATTTGGAAAGGAATTGAACGTTTGTATTTCTCAGAAGGACTTGAAAATTTTATCCTCGTTCACACTGTGACTCAATTCTCCATCCGTAGAGTAGGATCAAGTGTTTCCCATGTTTTCATTTGTAATTACATTCTGCTATCAATGCTCAGCTAGTAAGGACTCAGGTAATTTACATAGATAAGTATTTGGAAGACAAGTGTAATTTTTCTGAATATATTGGAATTTTAAAAAACAGTGTTGAATTTGTCTCTGCAGTAGCAATCTTAGAACTGAAGAAATTTTTATGGAAGTGAATGACAATTCAGTCATTTAATACAACAAATTCTGAAGTGATCATGCAAACCTTTGTGTGTACAATTTCACGTTGAATGTTCACAGAATCCTGATTGTAATACTCATGAATTGAATCTTGGCTTCATTTTCTAAGTAAAATGCATACATAAGACCATATCGTTTGTAGTTTCTAAAGCACTATTCCTAAAAATAGTGCACTAAAAAAAGCATCATATAAGTACAGTTCTCATTTTATTCACAAAGTTGCAAGATATAGTTAGACTTCAGTAATAATAGCTTAGTAGGAGAACATCTTCAGATAAAAACCTGATAGACGTTCTATACCCACCTACACCTTTATCAAATAGTTGATGCTTATAGTAGTGATGGTAATGTAACAACAAAAAGGGCTGCAAGGTATATTTTTATTATTTGTATCGTATGTGAATTTTTGGAATGTTGTGAGGTCAGATTCAAGCCATTTTGAAGACTATGGAGAGATTTGAGTGGATTTGAGTGCAAAAAACAAGCCTGAAGATTTTGCAGAGAGAGGATTGTCACATCTTACTGTAGCAAGTGACAGGCATTAAGATTTCACGTGGTACTATTCTTGCTCAGTTTGCTTTCATTTCTCCCCTCAGTGTACTACCCTACCACTAATGTCACCAACCAATTTGAATATTAGAGGGAAGGATGTGAAAACAGTGTTACAAAGTACTTTCTTACTGCTAAGAGATTATTCTAAACCCAAGTTCATTCTAAGAGTAGTACTGGCAATTATAAAAAGGGGGGGAGGGGCTTACGAGTCTGCTTTTGAGTGAAAAGCTATCTTTCTATTACTGTTAACATTTCGCATTTTTGCAGCTAGGAAATTTTCTTTCAATTCTATATCAGAATTTACAATGTAAGATCTTGAGTCTTCCATGGTTCCTTTGAGAGATAATGTGCATTTATTTGATGTACTGCAGTTTGCAGTATAAAACCTTAACTGGGATTAGAAATGGGATTTTCACCTCTGAAAAGCACATTGTTACAAAGTTGCCATACAATAAAAAATTAACATTACAAAGATGGACTTTCTGTGAATGCTAAGTTCATATCCAGCCTCTGTAATATAGATGACCTGTTCTGTAATTTGCTTCAGACAGGATACCATTCTTACCCCTTAAAAGAAAAAAAAAAAGAGAAAAAAAAAAGGAAAAGAAAGAAAGGCACCCAAAGCCCCCAAATGAGAGATTGATGGATGATTTCTGCTCAGGATCTTATCAGATAACACTAATGTAACACTGATGTACAGATATTAATGAAGCTGTCAAGCTCTGTTCACTGTACTGGAGGACTGAACTATACATTGTCTATTTAACCTTCAACACTGATGTAGTGATTCGTAGTCTGTTGTCTTGGTATTCCATTATTGCACTATTGTGCTTTTGTTATAGCAGAAAATAATGAAAGCATGATCTGAAGGCCAGTTAAATAATACTCTCTATATAACAGACATCAGCGATAATTACATAAGAAGAAAGAAAAAAAGGAAACATTTTCAGTTCACTTTTTCAGTCTGTCATTACTCTCTGTAGTATTTGATGTCTTCATTATATTATCTATGAACTGTTGAAACATTTCCACCAGGTCACGCACTCTTGCATACTAATCAGTATCTTAGAGGTTTTGGTTTTTTTCCTAGATTATATCCTGCTTCAAATCTTGGTGCCTGTGTGCTCACCATAATATCTGAGGATGTGTATCTTGTAAGAATAGACCAAGGATGATGACTGTAGCTTTTGTACATGTTGTCACACCCCACAGGATATAGACTCTGCCACAAAGAACTAAACGAAAACAATATTACTGTCCCTATATAACACAATTGTGTTTGATATCATAAAACCCCTTTGACCAATCCATACTTCCCCTTTTCTAAACACCAACTTTTCCCCACTGCATATACACATGCATTCTATTATTTATTTATTTATTTATCATTAATGAGGACTCTGACATTGAATGCCAGTTGATATCTAGGGCAGGATTCATGTTACTGAAAGCAGATGTTTGCTTCTTCCAGTTGTTGATACCTCCTTACTAGTTACTGGTGAAAACCAGACATTCCTAAGTAGACCAGCTGATTTCTTCCCTGGAAGAATATTGCTACACTTACACAATTAGCATCATATGGTTATTTTCTTAGATGTACATGTCTAAGTTTGAGAAGGTGAAACCTGTTCTTAGTAAACAAACCTGTTTAGAGTATGCATCTATACCATCATTAGTTTCTTTCTCTATAAGGAAATAGCTTTCTAATTAAAGTGGGGTTTGTGTTTCCTCTATTAGTCTAACACTCTTGTAATCTAGTCAAATAAAGAATGATCTCTTTCTACATTACAAGAATGAAATATAATGATGTACAAGTACATGCCAGCCCTTGTGATAAACATTCACATGGAAAATAGATTTTTTTACTATTTCAGTTATTAAAGTTCTAATGTAATCTTATTTAATAAATATATAAACATGGAACTGTCTTAAAAATAATTTAAATAATAATTATTCATTATTGAGTTTGAAATTGATGTCCAATTACATATATTGTGCTCCAGGCACTCTCTATTAAATCAGATTTTTTTTAATATTTTTTCCTTAGGATAACTGTGGTGTTAACATTAGTATATCATAAGAAACTATCTTTTCTCCAGTCTCATGTTATATTTACATGTGTTTAAGAATCATTATAATCTCAATCATCCAGTTTAAACAGATATAGCTGATTAATGAGAATGAATTAGCCTTCCCTTCTCTGCTACATGTTTTTGTACATTCTGACTGAAAATATACTGTTTGCTAAAGGTTTGCATTTTTTTTTATTTTAGTTCAACAAATCTCATACTTTCGCCTCTGACATTCTTCAGGTTATTGTTTCTTTAGTAAATATGATACATTTATTGGAAAATGAGAAGTCTTAAAATATTTGTGGTTGTCGTGTCCTTAACCTCGCTACCCATCTGGTCATATCAGTTGCCTAATTGTTATCACCACATAATGTAGTTTCTGAGACATTTTTCATATTTTGAACATCACATTACATTTGCATTATGGCTCTGAGGTTTGTTTCATAGTACACATGTAGTACTTTAAATATAAAACCAAAATTAAAATTAAAAACAATTAAACATGCTTTAGCAATAAATACGGATGAGTTGTAGCAAGTATAGTGATTAGTTTCCAGACAACCTTTGTTTTATGGCATATCTGTGTTTGGAGACCCATGGATGCTACAGCTCAGGTTCAATGCAATAAGTAAGCACTTGCATAACATAAGAATCACATGTATTCCTGTTTGGAGAAGACTTTTGCTGCTACATAGAGTTTATAAAAGTTCAGTGCCTTTCTGAATGTGATGTGTTGCAATTCATTTTTCATTTTTAAATCCAGACTGTTTACAGCTGTACTGTAACGTCAGCGTTATTGCTGACTTTAAGATGCTCATTTGAGATTTACCCTGCTGTAACTCAACTAAGAATTTAGATCCTTGCATTTGTAGGGCAACAGATGTGTGCTCCACACCTCTGCTGCTCTTCTGAGTGAGTACGGGAATGTTTTGCAAATGCTGCCGGATTATTTTGCAAGCATGTTTTGAATTTCTATGGGGTATTCAGAATCAGAACTACAGAAACCCTTTTAAAATCTGATTTATGAATTTGGAATTATAGTTTGAAAAGACAGTTAAGTAATCAGACTGCAGTTTTTAATAATAGAAATGTGTGAGTCCTTTGTTGCTGTTCTTAATGATTGGAATTGCAAAGAAATAGTTAACTGAGGAACTGGTACAAGCTGACAAACCAAGACTACAGATATAGGGTAAATAGTGCTAATATTAACATAATGCTTTGTTCCAATTATCATCTGCAAGGTAAATTTTTTTTTACCTCCAAAATAATTTTCTTTTCAGCACTTTGCTCCAGATCAGATATCCTATTAATTGTGGGTGTTAATTTTTAATTCTAATGTACTTTTTATGCCAAAGGAAATGATCAAAGAATATTAAAGTAGAATGAATTTGGGAAATATTAATATTAAACAATCTCAAGGCTGCATCTCAATACAGAATATTGTCATACAGAAAATGTAATTTAACAATTGCCGTATTTTCTACACAAATTGGACTAATAATTAATTAGTCAGTCCCAGTGCTATGCAAGAAAAAACTCAAAACAACCTCACAATTTATACTGAGTTCTTATGACTGATGACACTTAGATAAAATATGAGTAAGATAAAAAGATGTATTCATTCAGAATGGTGAAATAAGGGACAGAATATGATCCTCACAGAAGTCAGAGGAAGTTTTGCTAATAAATCAGAGAACACGTTTCATTCACAGGTAGAACTACCTTTACCAGTAAAGTCACCGGAGAATATTCACTGGTGAAATGCTGCAAATAGTGTCCTTAGAAACTTAAAAAATCAACTATCCTCTGCCAGTCAACACTGCTAGTTGGATACAAATGGCAAAGTTCCTTTTGAACATACTGAAACTTGTAATTGAAACAGTTTTGTGATAAAGTCACTGGGTAATAAAATTTCCAAATAACTTTACCTGTATAGGAGCTGGATTTTGAAGCTAAGACAAGCTATACCCTGAGGATAGAAGCAGCCAATATGCATGTTGACCCTCGCTTCCTCAGTCTGGGACCCTTTAGTGATATGACAACAGTGAAGATAATTGTAGAAGATGTTGATGAGCCGCCTGTGTTTACTTCACGTTTGTACTCTATGGTGGTGTCTGAAGCAGCAAAGGTTGGCACTATCATTGGAACTGTAGCGGCCCATGATCCAGATGCTTCAAATAGTCCTGTCAGGTAACTATAAATAGTCTTATTTGTTTACTTATTTAGCATTTGTAATGAAGTTGTTCATTTCTTTGCAGGAGGGTGTTTGGTTACACTGAAAGCAATAAGCTAGCTTTTTTCCATCGCCAAGGGAGATTGAGTTGTTCTAAGAGTTTGCGTATTTTGACTTTTATACTCCTGAACTACAGGAACTTTCAAAAAATTATATGTTTAAAACTGTGTAAAAGAAAGATTCCAAAGAAAAAACCTCAACATATGACTCATATTTAATTCTAAGTTTAAGAAGAGTCTATTATTATCTAAGAGAAGTTTTGTTCTCTTAAAGCAACCAGGACCAAAAAATATGTATGTAATATGTATATATGTATATATGTATGTATGTATATATGTGTGTATGTATATGTATATATGTGTAATATATATGTAAAATATATATGTAATATGCGAGTGTCTCTGTGTGTGTGGACAATGATTCATATTCTGCCTGCACTATGCACCAGACTGTACATAAATTCTTTTATGGTAAACCAGAACTGAAGTCCCATAGAGAATAAGTATCAGAAAAAACTCTTTACATGAGAGAAATGGATCAGACAAGAGAAGTCCTGTCCTATCGAGGGTGTTTAAAGGTAATATTCATTTGGCTTTTGTAAATTCTTCTGCAGCCAATTATCTTCTATTTGAATGGGAAGAGATATGAGTGCTTAAACTGTCAAAGGCCTCTTCATTGTCTTCATTGTGTGAAGAACCTGAAAGTCTTCCACAGTCTAAAGCAACCATAAGAAAACACAAAGTATGGATCTTATGTTTGCTGTATCTCAGTTCAAAGTTCAAGGAGGAGTACTCACTATATGAGTTAAACCAATAATGTTACTTGTTATTTTTCATATGCAGAGCAGTAATATTAATTGTCAAAGGAACAAAGGATTTAGAGTATAGTACTTCAGACTGTAATTTTGTGAACTTAAACATCTGCAGGAGGAAAAACTCATGTACAACTAAAAGTTAGTGCTAAGTTTAATTTGGTTTCATTGTTCGTTTAGGGCAAACATAGAAAAGTACTTCACAGGTACAGAACATTTTTGGATGTCACCCTTTTTAGGTGATGTTATATTTTTGCTTTCATGTATTGAAGATGAACGTGGGACTCTACTGTAGCTCTGTGTTTTCTAAAGCAACAATCTTAAGTTGTAAAAATAAAACATATGTTTCACTCTTAGAGGTGACATACATGTTTCCTCTCTCTCTTTTGTTATATATTTGCAGCGTATTCAAAATAGCTGATTCCTATCGTGTATAAACAGGTCCTTGATGGATGGTTGGCAGGGATTTACTTGTGAAATTTATCTTTGCTGAGCTCTTTCTTTTCTGTGGCAGTGTTTTCTGGCACTGATGTTAACATCTGGTGTATAGTATCTGGTTAAGCAGAATTGTGTAGAGTAGGATTAAATCCAGTTCCATAAATGCATTCAATGCTCAGAATACTTTTCAATACTGTGTAAATATAACAATGAGTTTATTCTGCTTGATCTGGTTATTTTTTACAATGCCAGCGTTAAAAAAAATTAGTTATATCCCGAGCTTAAGAAGTATCTTGAAAATTTTTTCTACTTTAAAGTTGTTCGGAATTTGAGAGGTAGGAAAAAGAGAAATAGTGAGAGTTTATCTGTGTTTTCTAATCCACTGTGTACATTGTGAGGGGTACTGACAGATCATATAATTTAAAGCTGTTCTGCACCTATTATGATGAACATAAGAGTCAGATTCACCTAGAAATGGAATGGGTCAAGGAGGATTAATGCATAATGCTTTTCATGATCTATTTCACAAGTTTAAATTATTAATCTATCAATACATATTCCAAACATTAGATTACATTGATATTTATAAAATGATATTTATAAAAAAGATATGATGCAATTCAGAAAATGTTGAAATTACGAGATCATATGCAATTAAAATGTTGACAATACTGGAGCGGGAGAAGTAAATAGTTTGAGAATAAGAGGTTAACTTATGGACCTGGGAACTAGTGATGTTTGAACTAGCTTAAGTAAAGGATTTAAAACTCCTGCAGCTCAAAGATTTTGAAGTATTAATGGCTGCAAGGAATTAAAGGATTAAAAATATTTAAAATAGGTTATTTAGAATTTGAATATGATACAACACTTGTAAAGAAGTTAAGGGGAACTGCTTGCTTCCTATGCATAACAATTATTTTTCTGCTTGTTTCGTAAGAATCTGTTGTCCAATTTGTATAAGTTGTTTGCCCTTCCTTCCTCCCTTCCTCCCTTCCTCCCTTCCTTCCTTCCTTCCTTCCTTCCTTCCTTCCTTCCTTCCTTCCTTCCTTCCTTCCTTCCTTCCTTCCTTCCTTCCTTCCTTCCTTCCTTCCTTCCTTCCTTCCTTCCTTCCTTCCTTCCTTCCTTCCTTCCTTCCTTCCTTCCTTCCTTCCTTCCTTCCTTCCTTCCTTCCTTCCTTCCTTCCTTCCTTCCTTCCTTCCTCCCTCCCTCCCTCCCTCCCTCCCTCCCTATTTTCCTGCCTTCCCTCCTTCCCACCTTTCCCACCTTTCCCACCTTTCCCACCTCTCCTTCTCCTTCTCCTTCTCCTTCTCCTTCTCCTTCTCCTTCTCCTTCTCCTTCTCCTTCTCCTTCTCCTTCTCCTTCTCCTTCTCCTTCTCCTTCTCCTTCTCCTTGCCCTTCTCCTTCTCCATCTCCATCTCCTTGCCCTTCTCTGTTTCTTTCTTTCTTACTATTTTTTTTGAAGAAACATCTTTGGCTCTTCAAATCACATGGTGATAGTGTTAATAATTGGGAAGTCTAAGGGCTGGCAGGAGACTGAGTCCCAGCCATGGGGCTTGCCAAGATTGACTACATAGCAGAGGTGACAGGCATGGTCTCATGGGAAAGCTTGCCAGCTATAAAACAGCTGAAAAGCACTGCTGACCAGATAAACAGTGCTGACATGAAATAAAGTAAAAAGTGAACTACAGTTAATACAAAACGGAAAAAAAAGTGAAGGAAGGAAAGCCTTAATCCATGAAAACTGCTGTTATTGTTGTTACTACTCTCTACTCCTTTCTCTCACTGTGACATAATACAGTGAAACTATTCTGATCGTGTAACAAGTTTCTGCTCTAAGATTTTGCAGCCAAGAGGGACAGAAAAACTGTAGAAGCTGGTATATTACAACACAGAACAAACAAATAGTGTCATAAGATCATTATATCTGGGAAGTCCTGTTTTTTACTAGCTCCCATAATTCTTTCCTTCCATGTTGTTCAGAGGTCTTGATTAATGTAATACCAATAATCTAATGTATCATCAGTGTGACAGGAATTGTAATGATCCCACCTCTTCTAATTTGGACATTTTAATTCATCCTGAGTGCATGGAAGTGCTCTGTAGTACGTACTTGGTCTAAATGAGAGTGCAGGAATCTGATCCGATATTAAATCGAATGTCAAGAATATCCCAATTGTTAGTCTAAATCTTCCTAACCAAATGTCCCTTTCTCTCAAAAGAGTTATAAGCAAAACACCCCAGGCATTTTGACCTTTTCCCTTATGCTATTTTCTGTTTGCTAAGAAGCTCATTTCCTCTTCCTAAAACAAATTTGGACGTAAAAGATATGTTAAGCTAAAGAGTTAAGGTCATGAGCCTGTGTTTGTGTGATGACAGTAAAGCACTGGGAGCTGACAGTAATGACATGCAATCCTTGACCTACCCTGCATCATCTCTCTTTTTTCCCCTGCCCCTGCAGCTCTTGGTGACTTAAGGGCGCTTGTGCCAGTGATAGAAAGCTCTTTGCTCAGACTGCCAGCCCCCATGAAAGAAGTTCCCAGCTGATACTGCCGTGTGGGAGATTTACATCTTGTCTGCTCCTTAGCTGAGGTTCAGGAGGATACTATTCCATGAGTAAATGAAAATTTGCCTTACAGCAAAGAGGAAGAGAGAAAAGAAAAGGGAAAACTTATAACCTCATGTAAGAGGACTCTGTGGAAACAGAGCTTGCCATCGTCAGCACGGGTCACTGGGTAACTCTCACCTTTGCATGCAGCTGTGCTTCTCTCAACACCCCAGAGAAACTGAACAAAACAAAGCTGAAAATGTGGAAACAGTGGAAACTTTTCCTCTCTAATAATAAATCACTGACACGTTTTTACAAGCTGTAATTGAATATAAATAAAAGTTTTCTTTCATCCTTCACTTAGGTACTCGATAGATCGAAACACAGACCTGGAGAGATATTTCAATATTGATGCCAACAGTGGAGTCATTACAACTGCTAAATCGTTGGACAGGGAAACTAATGCTGTTCATAATATCACAGTTTTGGCTATGGAGAGTCGTAAGTAACAATTAAAAGATTTTATTGACTGTTTATGTGTAAAACTTCAAGTTTTGTTTTGATCAACTGCATTGACATAAATTATGATACTTTCAGACCATGACAGATAAAATAATTTCTTACTCAATGTAAAAGAGACCTGTGTGTTATAAGTATCTTTATCACTTGTTTGATAAATAAGTAAACAGATTAAGTATTTGCACTCTCCTTTGCCTCACATCTTTTATAGACTTTTGACTTCTGAAAAACAAGTACAAAGGAAGCTGGAATATTCTGTCAGCAGTCTCAGACCAGGTATCATTAGAGGAAAAATTATATGGAGTATAGAGGAGAGCAATTAACACGTCTTAGTGATGGCACTCACTTAGAGTTGGTTGCTGTTGGTCAACCACAGAATTCTGTGAAGGAAAGGGAGGTGAATGCTTGTATGGTTTCACTTCCTGACTCTTAAGATAAAAGATATTTTCTACTTGGTATCTTTTCTGTTGTGAGATGAAAAGTGTTGAAGGATCGAACCCTCCAAGTACATACAACAAGAATTCTGTTAATGCAAGTTTAAACCTAACCCCGTTCAGCTTTGAATACATTCCATGAAAACCTATGTATTTTTGCTGTTATATCTGAAGAACTTATGTCTTCAAATTTCATCCTTATTACTACTCTGTTGGGCTATGATAATAAAAGAGTTTTCTGGTCTTCTATTTTAAAAATCTCTCTCTTCTTGTTTTCAGTGAGGTTAATTTAACGTTTAACCTCAAAGCTAACATTTATCATCTAGTGTCTGCATAAATTTGTCTTACAGTCTGAGGAGTGGCATTTTAGTCTAGGAAACCAGCGTGGAAACCAAAACGTTTTCTGGGTAGTAACAAAACTGTCAAGGTAGAGAGGAGGCATACCTGACACAAATGAGAGTATAGGAGCACAAGTAATACCTTATAATGCTTCATGCCCTCCTTGGTTTTCAATAAGCTTAGATCAGCAGAGGAAAAACTTGGTGTAAAAATTGCTTACTCCTCTGGTATTTCATATGTAGAACAAAAAAGACCAAAACAAAGCACTTTGTGATCTACATCTGGATTCATTGCTCTAGACACAATATTTACTAAAATCTGTTTACAATGCTGTATAAAAAGATAGACTCAAATTTGGAGGTTTGTACAGTTTTTCCTTCTATCCTGCTATATCACTGAGACCACCACTTGTGGTAAAAAGAGTAATCATGGAATCATAGAATCATGGAATGGTTTGAGCTGGAAGGGAACTTAAATATGATCTAGGTCCAACTCCCTGTCATGTGCAGGGACACCTTCCACTAAATCAGCTTGCTCAAAGCCAGTGCAATCACTCTTTTCCCTGCTCCAAAACAGTAGTGTTATATAGCACAATAAGTATAGCATGAACTGATGTCCTTTATGCTTAGTCCAGAGATATCTGCTGTTTAAGGTGAAATGATGACATTGGACCCTGAACAAATTCATATTTTAGCTAGAGATGTGCATCAGTTTAAGAGTATGTTCATCCTTAAAGTGTTCAATATGTTAATAAACAGTTCTGAAATACTTAGTTGTGTGCGTGCTTTAAATACTTCTGGATTTGATTGGGAATACAACTTAACTCTTTTGCTGTTATAGATACGGAATTCTGGTTTTTACTTCTTAAAAGCCTGATCAATCTGAATTGCAATGAAAAATCATTTAACCCATAACAACCATGCTATGACCAATATGAATAGTGCTGTTCTGGATAGCTATACCCCTTGGTGATGGTTCTACATCTTCTTGCTCATTTCCTTTCATGTGATGTGATTCAATCCTGTGTGATTAGTGACGTAAATTTTCAATTTATCCCTGAGAGTAAAATCTTAGTTTAATCAAAGCAGCTGGAAAACATAAACATTGTTTCCACTAGGTCCATAAGATAAAGCCAAGAGCTTCCTTTGTCTTTCTTGGACAGATTGTGATTTGTTTGACGTGTTTATGCAAAAGAAGAATGCAAATGAAAAATGTACCAAAGTGTAACACGCAAGGAGCTCTTCTTGATTGTTTTGTTGGCTTCTTTTCCCATAGAGAATCCAGCACAGGTTGGGAGAGGCTATGTAGCCATCACTATCCTTGACATCAATGACAATGCTCCTGAATTTGCCATGGAGTATGAGACCACTGTCTGTGAAAATGCTCAACCTGGTCAGGTATGGATTGATACATTTTTTATGTTTATTATTATCAGATAGACATTCATTCCTCATGAAAGCATGCCAACTTTAAGATAAAATGTGTTCATTTTATGGCAGTAAAAATGATGCCTACATGTGCAGCATAAGCGTGTATTACTCAAACCCTAACATCTTCACCATTACCTCTGAAGAGAAAGACTCAGGATGTAAAAAATCACTTGTTGAATGTACTCTTAAAATCTTTGACTTTCTTGCTGAGACATTTTGCTGAAGTCATTTGATTTTGAATAATAAAAAGAACGCATAATTCCTCCTAATTTTGCTGAGAAATGGGAAGTCATAACACGGAGGCTATTCTGAGGCCTACCATTCCTGAAATGCGTACACGCTTTTATTTCCTTTAGGAAATATGACTCATAATGCCACAATTTCAAAAGGGAGATGTATTCCTACCATGTTGCTCAGTGTTTTCAACTCCCCAAACATCCTCCAGGTAGTCCTAGATTCGACCAGAAGTGTTGTTTATCCTTGGTCTCTTTCATATTTGGACTTTTCCTCTCTACTTTGTAACAGCTCAGAAAATATATATATTTTCTCATTCTCTCTTCTCTCTCCCACAAAACTAGTAGATGTTTCACCCACATAGATCCCTCATATTTCCTGAGAAAACACACACTTTTCCTGGACTTCTCCCATAATGTTTTCCTGCCTGTGGCAAATGTTGTTCATTGCATGCTTCAAAAATCACAGCATAATTTGAATCCTTAACAGAAAACACTATGATTGTTATGTTGTGTTCATGAGAAATACAGAATTTGAATACTCTTACTGGAATACCTGTTTGTTTTCCCTGTGATCTAGTCAGAACTGTTAGTTCTGAGTGTTCATTCTTTCTGGATTTTAAGCAGTGGTGACACTTTTTTTTAGAGGCAGATTTAGTCAGAATTTTAGAAAATAAAATTGGAAAAACGATAATAAAAAAGAAATCACAGACAATATTAATATACTTGAATCTTGTCTTTTTATTCATGGTATTAAAAATTATATTAATTAAAGTGCTCAAAAGCATAATCTTCTCCTTGCAAAATTTTACGTTGATTGTAGCCACTGTTAACATCATTAAATGTCATCCAGAAGATACACTTCTTCCGCTGCTATACACTTTATTCTCCAAACTCTGGTGAACGACAAGACCTAACATTCTCACAGACACTGCAGATCATTGCTTTTGGCCAATGAAGTTTGTACAGGGAAAGTAAAGAGTTGAATGACATTTTAGTTTTAATAGTGTCTGTACCTGCTTAGGAGATTAAAAGACCAGAATGCAATATGAACGGGACTCAAGGGAGGGTTGATACTTTGATAGGTAATATAGGTACTATACAGTGTACATGTATTTATGCTTTTTACCATTCCAAACAATGAAACCTTGATGTGATTCAAAACAGGTGATCCAGAAAATCAGTGCAATTGATAAAGATGACCCACCAAATGGCCATCAGTTCTACTTCAGTTTAACAGCAGAGGCAGCAAATAACCACAATTTTACATTGCAGGACAACAAAGGTAAGAACATTTTGTTTGGGTAAATGTTCACCAATGACACCTTTAAATTTTAATATATGATGCTGATTATGTCGTACATAAACTTCTATTCTGCTAAGGACATTAGTTAAACTACAATCTGCCTACAAAATAATTTTATCTGTCGATTAGTTGTCAAGGGAATTAAGCTGTTTTTTGAATCATTTAAAGCCTTGAGCCAAACTCAGCAGCTTCAAATCTTTCTTTACTTTTTCCCAGAAGTCAGTCCTCTCAATTTTTTTCCTTGTATCTATAGGGTTTTATCTCAATTATATTTTACCTTGGGGTAGTGACTGAAAAATGTTCAGGTATTCATGTTTTATTAATATTACTCATGGCATAAAAAATGAGTGGATAGTAAATCGAGAGAGTTTGTTTTTTTGGAACAGCACATTTTTTCAGTAAGTGTACCACCTGTTGAAGAATGCTTTTTATAATGGAAGCTGCCTACAACGTTTACACAGACTTCTTATGCCTATTTCCCCAAAGACTTATGCAAAGACTCCCACTGAAATCACGTTTCTATTAGTTAAAATATCTGAGAACAGGCTTCTAATTAGTTTTCTCGTTAATGGCACTGCATATTATGGCAGCTGGGCATGTGTCAGTCAGTTTAGCTATTAGCTGAAGCAAGTAGAACTAGATAGACACTTTGTTACTCTTGTATTGCTCTTTTATGGATCAGTACTAAACTCGAGCTACAGTCATCCTTATTAATAAAACAAGAAAAACAGACATATGGTGGACCGAAGGACACTGTTGGTACAGACAGACTTTGAACAACATTTACTAAGTATAACGTGACCTAATAAAGTTCTCTCACATAGCTATTTATTGCCTTGCCCTACATGTAGTCACTGACATGCTTAGTTTTCTTTCTATGAGCAGCTTGCAGTTTGATACTAAAACTTGTATTAGTAAAACTTATCAAAATAATGAAAATGCTTTAGAATAAGTCTCTGTTCAGAAATCTGACATTTTTATAGGTACTGTTAAGTATTAAATGAAGAGAGAGACCGTCTTCTAAAGAACTTATAGTTTGGAAAAAGTAATAATATATTTCTGCAATGCCAGTAAAATCGAGTTACCAGACACAGCAGCAGTTGCCTCTTCTGATGTTAATTAATTTTATGCATGTCTCATATGATGCTGTATGAGGAAGTGCTTGTATATTTTGCCAGACAGGTCGTAATAGATGACATAATAGATGATTTATAGTACTATCCATATGTCTGTCTATAAATAGGTGGATAAGTAGATAGACAGGTAGACAGAACGACCTCTTCTGTACTTTCTAGGAAGAGTAACTCACTACCTCTCAGGAACTATCAACCTGTATTGAATACAGTGTCTTTTGCACATATTTTCTGGAACACTTGGACTTTTTAATCACCCAACTCAAAGCGGCATTGAACCACATATTTTAGTTTGATTATATTAGTCATCTTGACTCCCAAATGAGACTGAAAACAAATGCATGTTTTGTTGTATGTGCAATTACCTGTATTTTCGCACCAACTAGAATTTTTTTGCATTCAAAAATATTTTACTGGTCTTCAGAAGCTATTAACCTATTAAAATCTTCATCCTTTTCATTAATATGGTATCAATATCAGTAAATAATGGAAATATATTCTTGAAAATCAAACCTTAAGTAGATTTATAGTCACTTAATCTGATCATTGAATGTTGAATTTTCTTTTTTTATAATCTCATGTTCAACTGTCTATCAAGAGTGTGAAATTGTGAGCTTAACTAAAACCTCTGCAATTTTGAAAGTCTTTAGTGAAAAATAGAAATCTTTTTGTTTAATTGGTTATCATTTCTCAGCAGATCCTGTCTCTACAGATTCTGAAATATGTGACCAGGGAAGATAAACTTGTTGAAATAATATAAATGTGTTTATAAAGTCTTTTAATTGAGAAGACTGTACTGTTTATAAACTTGTGTTTTAGAAAGGTCATGATTTTATATTTATATTTTTATTCCTTATCTAGATAACACTGCAACAGTATTAACCAGAAGAAATGGGTTCCGAAGACAGGAACAGTCTGTTTTCTATTTGCCAATATTCATAGTGGACAGTGGATCACCTTCACTTAGTAGCACTAATACCCTCACTATCAGAGTCTGTGATTGTGATGCAGATGGCATTGCTCAGACGTGCAATGCAGAAGCATATATCTTGCCTGCAGGACTTAGCACTGGAGCCCTGATAGCAATATTGGCTTGTGTCTTGACACTGCTAGGTACGTTTTCTTCCTGTTACCCTTATTTTCCATTCAGTGTATGGTAGTAAGAGATACACGTGTGTCTTCAATCTCTACCCCCTGCCCCAGTTTTCTGTAAACAGGGACAGTAACCATTAGAGGCAGAAAAGCATTTCATATCATGAGCCACTCAAAAGCTGCAGTGTGGGCTTTTCAAGTTCTGATACTTTGTTTCCATGCCAAGCTGCCTCCAAAGGTATTCATGAAATAATAGTAAAAGAAAAAAAAATCAGATGAATCAAATGTAAAATTTAAGAGAGAAAATGCAGAGTATTTGGTTTATTACTCACTATATAACCAGTATTCATCTGTGTCCCCTTTTCAGAGATGTAACTATTTTTAAAGATTTATTGATTTGCATAGAACAGAAGACATTCAGAAAATACAACAGATGTATTTACTGATGGGAATCATATTTAATTGAATGTCTTCTACAGAATGGTCTTTTGTTTCTTCTACAACTGGTTATATAGTTGAATTTTATGTTGTGGAGTGAAACTACAACTAGATAAAGACAGTGGAAAACAGTGGAACAGTGTCAATATCCTGATTTGGTATTTGAATAGGTCAAGCGGAAGACTTTTGTCCACACTTCCGTTTATAGCATTATTTCAACAATATTTATATTTCTCTTATTGACTTTCATTTACCTTACTGTAAACTGCTGGAAGGAAATGTCCTTTATGCTATAAACATTTCTAAAGGAAACAAAAAAAAAGGAAATCCTCTTATGTTGTTGTTAGAAACTAAAAAAAAAATCACTAACTCTGAACAGACTTACTAAATAACTGTGTATAGGAAGTGCCATTTCCAGTGTTTTCCGTATTTTTGAAAAAACCCCAACCAACATATGGTTGTTTAAACTCACTCAACACATTGTTAGGCCTAGGTTTAAGGAGAAGTAGAAGAGAATGATTGTCAAAAGTTTTAATGAACATTTTTAAATACCATTTTTCCAGTAACATTTCTAGGTCACTTATACATCCAAATGAACTTTATTTGGACATGAAGCTAAATCATGGATTTCAAAAAGATGTACAAAAGATTCTTTCACATCCACTGGCATTTGTATCAGTGGAAAAAAAAAACATTTAAAACTTTGTTCAAATATACTTAAGAAGAAAAATTCTGTAACAGTAGAAATTCACATCATCTCCAATTGAAATGTCATCATTTCTGTTATATGTAAAGCTGAGTTTCTGAAAATTGCATAAGAAACTACTGTCAATACAACGCAGTCTGTCCTGGCCATAAGCTTTTCTTAAGTAGGAGCCGTATGTCTTAAAGAATAACACTAAGTGGAAGCACAACATGTTCCAGGCAATAACTTGCTTATTCTACTCAGTACACTGGAGTCCAAATTCAACCGGTAAATCAAGCAACCTGAGTTTTAACCAGTCACTTTTAGAGTGCTGAACAACAAGTGTTTGGTAAAGAACTGAGGATAAGCTCTCTGAACATAGTGTTTGGCTGTGCGCTGAAGAGGAATCTGGCATATGACCACCTTACCATTGATTTTATTTGTCAAAAAAATTGATCTTCCAAATTCAGCTGTCTGAATGCATCACCGCTGTTCATCCAAATACACATTTGCGTGTGCTGTCATCACTTCCAATCTTAACTGTTCTTCTTGGGTGCAGCGCAAAGATGAAGGCGCAGTTTAGGCTTCATGTGTATGCTAACCCCGGCTTTCAGTCCTGTATTTTGGTAATGTACCCTGCTGCTGTTTTGTTCCCAGCCACCTGTCAATCTTCACAAGAAAGAGATGCCTAAGTGTTAATGCTGCCCAGTGAAACCACAGTCAAGTGTTGTTACTTATCTGGTCCCAAAGCCTTTCTTCTTTTCTCATTTGTACCTAGCAGACATTTTCTGTGGTCAGCTGAATAGCAGTACTGCTAGGAAATTATTTTTTGCTTTTCCCTTCTTCTTTTCACATCTGTTCCTGAGAAAAAATCCTGAAGACCTACTAGCACAGCATAAAAAATAGGCTGTGACTGGTGGCTAGTGGTTTCAGAGATAAGACCAAGGGATGAACATTTTTGTGTAAGAGTTTATCACTGGAAAGAGGAGACAGGCTACCAGATCAAATTTTTTTTCTGACATGAGATTAAAACAGAGTGTAAATTCAATCATATTCATCAATGTCATCTCAAAGTGAGTGCCAGCTGTAAAGCAGAGGAGGCATGAGATTTGCATAAATGTAATGGATATATCCATTCTGGCACTAGTATATTGAGTACTCAACAAGCTCTTACCATCTTGAAGTTGGTAATAAATAACCATTCGTTTTGACCAAGGCTCACATTGTGTCAGTGGGATTTCTTAGTCTTGTTATTTTTACTTGCACAACAAATCAGTTTTAGGTAAGCACAATGTTTTCACTGGTGCTAAGAAGGAACAATGTTACTAAATCATACTAATTCATTATAATTACATATAACATGGTGTAGATTATTTTTTTGAAACTAGAATTATTTTTAAAGTTAAAAACATTTTACCAAAATCTTCTTCCCTCCCCATGTTGACTGATGGGGATTAAATTCTAAACTTTATTCCACAAGAAAATTGTAGTACTTTGTTAATTACTCAAAACAGCTTTATAATCATTTGCTCTGCAGAGAGGCTAGGTTTTAAAGAAAGAAACTAAGAAAAATGCTTGCAATTTATTCCATAAAAAGCATATGAAAAGCTAGTTTGTATTCATTTTAGACAGTACACAATTTTTAGAGAAGTAAGTAGGAATTTTTTAACTCCTCTGAAAATTATATGGTAATTTAATTCAAGGTAATTTTTTTCCGTTAGCATCTTCCAGACACAATAATTGCTTTTATAACAACGTTTAGCATAAAATGTGTACATAAAATCACATAAAAAAAAGAATGTTCACCTGTAGATAACCCAATCATATTTGAGAGGTTAAAGATTTTCTTTGTGCTGAAACAATGGAAAGCTAGATTTACGTAATGTTTTTGCATGATTTTTATCTTCCATATTTCTGAATATAAACTATTAGTACCACCTATTTTTTTTTAGAAATTCTAACGAAAGCCTCCTATTAGTGTCGTGCTAGAGCCTACAAATTAATAATACATTGATTAAACTTCAAATAACAAATATAAAATATTATTTTTTTCAGTTGAAAGATGAGGAATTTGTTATTATGATGACAATACTTACGAGAACCTAATTAAATCAGGACATGTAATTGTGTGAATCGTAAACAAGAAGAAACAGTCCAAGTCATAAGCATATAATTTTCTAAATAGGTAAAATGTGCACAGAATGTGACTATATAGCATGTATGTGTTTTGGTCCTGCGTTTTTAAAAGTGATATATCTATAAATGTTTTAATTTGGAGGTATCTAAATTAAGTCATTTAAAGGTGATTCAGTATGCGATGTAGGTGCTGTTCCCTGAAAGTTATAGAGCCTATTAGGGTCACTCAGTGTGGGCATTTAAAGGTGACAATCACTTTGCACTTATCAATCTAAACTGATTAAACAACAGTTATATATGAAGCTTGTTAACTGTGAATTAATGCAGGTTTCCTAGGTGCTGGCCTCTGTAATCCCCAAATCTCATCTGACTGTACTGACAACTGCAAGGTATAACTAAATAGGTTATTAGTGCGCTGCTTACATGGCTGAGCATCTCCAGTCTTCAGCTTTATGAATCATGACACACCTAAGGCATAAACAAATGTGCAGGTTTGCTCGCAAGTGATGTGGCTTATTACTAGAGTAAGTGCTGGGCTTAGAGATACAGTGTATACACAGTGTGGTAATGCTTGTGATTTAGTTCTGTCCCTTATTTTATAGCTCTACATGTAGCCTTTTCCCTTGGGTTGTCTCGGGGCTTTTATGGCTTCTTTACGTTGCAGTTGCCTTGAGTACAAAAGGAAAGATGAATGCTAAAACAGATAAATAAGCTCAGGTGGCCTAAACCTTACTTTATTCCAGATCATACCAAAATGGAAATTTCATAATAATTCCATAAAGCACACTGCAAAATGGCAAAGCAAAAATTCATCCTTGTTTTCAAAGGTGTTTCTTTAAAGATTGCTTTAAGTGAACTGAAACTATTTATATTATCATTATATCTATACTGATACAAGGATACAAACTATGTATTACCACAGCTAATACATATAAAAATGACATTGTCTCTTGTCTATTGTACCTGTTAAAAAAGAAATTAACTTTTCTATCAAATCAGGTAACAAAAACAGAACAAAAATGTTAGTTTATATCGACCTTTATTAGTTCTGATTATTTAATCTTTATAATTAGTTGCTTCTAATATTGGTTGATGTGTTTATTTGTTAAATCACATATGAAATCAGTATTGCCATTTCATCTCTTTAGCATGAGTTCAGTGTATCAGTATGGAGCCAAACTGGTGACCTCAATGTGCAATACATATATCCCTAAAGCCTTTCCATTGCATTATTTCTTCTCTAAAAATCATAAAAGTAGTTTTTTCTAGGTGTTCAGACAATCACCAATTACTGACTTAATCTCTGGGTTTGTGATAAATGTAGGAAAAATCCCATCAAGACATAATGAGACACGGATAAGCTTTAAAACCATTTGCACTTGATTTATATATCAGTGAAATTTGTTTTGGGCATGTATTCATCTCTGCAGTTCCGCAATGCAGCTAAAGCTTTGTTCATTTGGAAGTTAAACTTTATTTTTCATGGCTGTTGGAAAGGCTAGAAATGAATAATCTCATAAAGCCATCTAAATGCTAAAATATTTAACCTTTACAAAGACTCCATATTTATCTTGGCTTCAAGCAAGTGTGAAATGTACAAAGAATACTATATAAAACATTCATTGTATCTTCATTTTTATTATACCTTTAGGCAGATCTGTCTACTAAGTTTCATATTTTTCACTTATTAGCAGGCATTTAACTTTCAAAATGAAATATGCTGAGAGGGAAGGTGGTTTGAAAATGCATTTACACTTGAGTAAAGGAAGTTATTAGCTACTTACTTACATGTCAAAAAAATTGTGGCAGTAAATGTTAAAAATAATAATTAAAAAGTTATAACAATAGCAATCTTGGCCTAAACATATATTTGTACTGTCAGCAAGTTAATTCATCTTAAAATATCTTTTATAATCAGGAAAAACATTAAGAGTGAAGTGCAATTGTTTTCTCTATGATGACCATTTTAGGTTCTCTGCTGTATGATTTATGTCTCAATTTGTATTATACAAATATCAGAATGATTTGAAATTTCACAAAAGCTACTTTAAAGGTCAAAATCTTATATTGTGAAACTGCATATGTAAATACTGTTCAGTGCAAAATGCCCCAAACTAGTGTCTTCTGAATTCAATATGTAAAACATGAATTGGGGACATGCCAGGGACAACGAAGTGAGAGAGTGATGCTGATACTGCAGTAATATAGAGTCACAAGGCATCTGTTAGTAGATGGATCATTAGATGTGTGCCTTGTAGCTACTGAAAAAAGGGGGAAAAATATTGCCTAATATATATGTCAAAAAAGTTTAGGAAAAAAGTACACTTTTTCCTGTTTTCTTTTTAGGCATACATGGCTCCAAAGGAAAATAAAAAATAATTGCAGGAATGTTCACCTTTAAAGTCAATTTAGCCAATTCCAAATAACTATAGCATCTGTAGATGTACAATACAGTCTCTGAATGACTGGTGTGTTCTAAACAAGTGAGCCCAATATTAAGTCATGCCTCATAATGACTAGATTGATATTGATTTTAAAAATTCCTCCGTGAAAAGAAGGGCTTTCAAGGATGGTAGCCCTGCATCACACAATTTATGGAGGCCACTTTTGAGACTACCTAGAAATCTCAAGCTTAATTTTATCTGTCAGCTTTTGCTATTCCAGATGTTTATAAAGAATTTAGTATCAAAGTACTGTAAGTAAATATTGTAAACTTTAGCCATATGAATGCATATAATCACATATTCTGAAGATTAAAAATAAACATAAAATCAAAAGGGATCAATTGACTGTAATATTACACTTCCTTTTCAACTTAGTGTTATTTTTTCAGTCGTAACGACGCCTGCTATTTTCTAGAAGTATCGTTAACTAAGCAAATGTTATGCAGATGCTACAATACAGTATTAATAATTTTCTAGGACAGGGGTGTCATACTCACAGCCTGCTTGATGAATCTGGTCCTCCACCTTGTTTTATCCGGCCCGGCACCTTGTTCCTACCCGACGGCAGTGCTGAGCTCCTTGTCCCTGTGCTCCTGCAAGTGCTGGTCACGTGTGCAGTGTGTGATGTGCAGGAGCAGAAAAATGGCGGGAGCTGTGACTTTGACACCCTCTGCTCTAGGAGGATGATTCACTCTCCATCATTTCTCACCGATGGTTTTAATATACATATTACTGGTTTCGTATTTTGTGTGTCAGCAATGATGTTTCTCTACCAAAACTATATTTGAATAAGAGGAGCCTTGAGTTATTTTCTCCCACTTCTTTTGGCTGTCTCTACAGTTTAGTATTAACCTTCAAGCTGAAGGAAACTTTAAGGATTAAAATTTTTAGAATAATTGTATTTCTAGCACTGGCTGCTCCAGCCCTACGAGTTGTCATGAAATGTAATGCATAAACCTCAAGTACAGTATTTTGGACTTTGTAGGAAAATGAGAACTTATATAAATGCATTTAATCCATGAACTAAGAAAGTCTTATTTTACACATTGCTCAACAATTGAGTGTTCTACAATCTATGATTTTTTTATATATATATTTTTTTAAGGAGAGATTGGCCGTACACTTTAATTCAGTCACTCCCCAAACCATGGTAGTTAAATTCTATTCAGTTACTTTATGAATGTGCTTTTATTACTCAGGCAATTAAGAGTTCAGGAAAAAGGTCCCTTTTTTATTTCATGACTGTGTGATTGTAATAGTCAGTCTGAATCAGTCCTAAAATTTATGTTTAGCAGACAGCATAGGCTATAGAATTAGAGATGAAAACGTTAATTCATAATGGTTTTGGAAATAGATTCTTTAACATCTAAAAAGCTTATGGTTTAAAAGCTATTTCAGAACTTGTCGGGTTTCAACTCTAACTGCATAAATTGCCTGCTACTTTCTTGGGCCATATAAATTAATGAGTACTTCCACTACTAGGAAAAATATGAGGAAACTTTAGCACTGCTAAAACTCCAGTCTTTCTGTGTTCCAGTTCTTGTCTTGCTGATTGTCACCATGAGGCGACGGAAAAAAGAGCCCCTAATTTTTGATGAAGAGAGAGATATCAGAGAGAATATTGTCAGGTATGATGACGAGGGGGGTGGAGAAGAAGACACCGAGGCTTTTGACATGGCTGCTTTGCGAAACCTCAATGTCATCCGAGACACCAAGACCAGAAGAGATGTGACACCTGAGATTCAGTTCTTGAGCAGACCAACTTTTAAAAGCATCCCAGATAATGTCATTTTTAGAGAATTTATCTGGGAAAGACTAAAAGAAGCTGACGTGGACCCCTGTGCGCCACCCTATGACTCCCTGCAGACATATGCGTTTGAGGGGAATGGCTCGGTGGCAGAGTCACTCAGTTCTTTAGATTCGATCAGCTCAAACTCTGACCAGAACTACGATTACCTCAGTGACTGGGGCCCTCGCTTTAAAAGGCTTGCGGATATGTATGGGACTGGACCAGACTGCTTATATTCATAGCCTTGGAACCTTTCTCTGAAAAATGCACTGAAGAATACTAAACCAGAAAACTCAACCTTACAGACTGAAGAAAGTTGTAAATATTTCTCCATTTTTAACCTTTTAGGTTTTTTTGCCTTGGTGGAACATATCTTCATTAGACTTGTCCTAGGGACTGCACTGACCACACAGAATATGAGCATTTGGTGGCATTTTTGATAAAATGAAATGCTCAGCCACATTCAAATAGATAGCAATCCTCAGATACCTGCAGAGGCAACTCACTTTCAAGATTATGTTACACACTGTGACCTCAATGAGCCAATGATACTCTATAGATGCCTTCACAGTATTGCTATATCTAGAACACAGTGTTGCTGGTGTAAGATAAGTGTAAGAAGAAAAAAATTTACAAATATAATATCTTGTTCAATGCGACTTTAAAATATGTAGTGTTTACAGACGCAAGGATTTTTTCACAAATTTTCTTTTAAAATGTTGCATGCAGCTTGCTAGGCCAAAAACAGGACAGACATGAAAACAAATAAAGCCCAGGACATTATTTTCTTTCTTCTCCCTGTTTGTTCTCAGAGCTACGTAATTAGAAGTGTCTGTAATTTTCTGGGTAATTTTATGAAAAATTACTTTTCATACTAAGAAATTCCACAATATTTGTTATCAACCTACTGAAGTAGTTTGCAAACCACATAAAATGAGAAATACAGAGGGGTATTCTTATAGTTGAAAAACTTTGTGATGCCCATGTGGGTATAGAAAAGATGTTGCTATCTATTTGCTCTTTTTTATTATCTCTTCTGATTTGTACAGGAGAATTTATCCTTTTTTATTATTATTTGACATGAAGTGTTATATTTATTTTGGAGCTTCAATCTCCACTAAATTCAGGTCCATTTTACTGCCTCATGGTTTTAGACTTGTCAGTACATGCTGATTTTTCTCCAGTCTCAGACAAACGTGGGAAATGAAGCATGGAAATGGAGAAATTACAGTAAAGCAATCTCGCCCACCTTTCATCTCTCAGAAAGGAGAGCAGATCCAAGGACGTGCAGTTGTTCTTCTGAGCCATTACGAAGTCTCAGACATTTAGAAATATTTGTACATTGAATTTTTGGAAAGAAGACTACAGAGGTAGCTGGGAGTGTGTTTAATGCAATCTTTAATTATCAAGGTTAAACATACTATATGCTTCAAAGACTGTAAACACCTTGCTTTTCTCCTTCCCCTTCTCTTTTGCTGCTGATGAATCACAGTAAAAGACTCTTCAATTTCTTTCTTATGTTAAACAATGTAATCCTATGAACTCCAGAGATCATCCTTATATCCTGCTGCACATAAGTATTTTACCCCAAAGGTATTAAGTCACTACACATAATTTTTACACTGATTCAGGAGTGCCAAAAGAGAAGGATAACTGCTGTTGGTTAAAATACTGTACGATTTTGAAGTAGGATTTCTTAGAATAAGACAACTTTTATATGATTCTGACAGTATTTATACTTCATCGTTCATGATTTATTGCTAGCTAATAAGGCATATACTCAAGTAAAATAGTGTTTTTAAGAATTATTTTAGATTCTTTTATTTTAGGTAATCTGTAGATGAGTTCCTAAGTTAGACTTCGCTCCTGCAAACTTTTTGCTTGTACCTAACTTGAAATGACTTGACTTGCCTGCAGTTACTGAGAGGCATACAGATTTGTTTGCAGAACTGTGTTTGTGAATCGAAGGTGCTCCATAAAGGATGATACTTAATCTAAAAGTACTTTTTTTCTGAAAGAAGGGTCATTGTACTAACATCCTAATGTATGGGTGACACCAAGCTGGGAGATGGGAGGTTATCATTAAGGCTTTGTAATTTTTGCAGCCCATATTTTCAATTAAATATGTGAAAGTGGCCTTCAGCTCCATCAGAGAAAAAAAAAATCATCTGCAATATATTTAATTTGAGTTACATTTTGATAGACAATCATTGTTTCATAATTCAGTAGATTTGCTTCTAGTTGTATTAAATATATATATATAGGTATATATATATATATATATATATGACAGATTTTGTAATGGAACTGAAAGATATTGCCCATGACTTTTAGTCATACCTGTAAGATTTTCAATAAAAAATTAAAAAAAAAAGAAAATTAACCACGTGTATGCAGTTTAATGATAGCAAGGTATGCTGCAGGAGTTAAGCAGGTATTAAATCAGCAAGGTGCTGAGAGAACAGTTTTTTATTAATCTCCTTGTTTGTAGGAAGATAATTCATGCATCTGGATTAAGGTGTCAAAAATGCTGATCTTTAGCACATAACTCTCAAAGGAGATTTAAATGTGGTTTAGAGTAAACAGCACAATTCCCTTGCTTTTCCACCCTTTGTATCTGTAAAGAAACAAAAAGGTCTGCAGTTATGAAACTGTAATAGGGGAGAAGTTGCTGTATTTTCTATGGAAAGAATTATGCTTTTCTCCAATGACGTAAAAACTCTTGCACATATATATTTTCTGCCCCACAGTTCTAAAATAATTGAGTAAATTTCTTCTTACGTTATATATGCTTATGTATTGATGATTTTCTTGCAATAAGAAAGAAAGGCTGAAATCTCTTACTCTTGATGTCAGTTGTTACTATAGTATAAACATATGGTCTGCATAATACACATACTATATAATGCTCTCCATAAGTGACCATGAATATAGATTTTCATAGCTTATAATCTGATTCAAATTCTTTCTTTGAATATTATTTATATTGCATAGCCTGAAGTCATAAGGTATATTCTACTGACTAAATAGAGTAAAAGTTAAGAAATGTTTTCTCTATGCTGGAATGGTTATAAGCATATTAATTAGAAAGGCCTTTTAAAAAGACTTCCCATTTTATTTGTTTATTTAATTTTCTGAAGAGCTCCAGTATCTAACTAGATGCCACAAATCTTCCTTAAAAAGTTTGTCTCTTTCCTTCCATCATATTAAAACTGAATAAGTTAAATTAAAATTGAGATTTTCAGGCACCTGGAAAAGCCACTGGTTTTGACTATGCTACTGAAAAGATCATGGAAAGTTAAACCATTTGAATGAGATTTAAGGCAAGACTCCTTACTGTGTTTTGAGTAGTGTAGAATCTACTGAATTCAACACAGTTAAACAGCGGACATTCTGACATTTTTTATTCAAAAGAATAAAGTTAGAGTGGTCACTCTATTAAGTTACATCTCCACCAAGACATAGCACAGTCCTTCCTAAGTCCACTAATTCTGATAACTGGATTAAAATAGTCACTGTAGAGCTCATGAAATTTGATGACACTGACATTTCCTTCTCCCAAAGACTTACAGGAGGGGGGGAAATTACTTCATTTTTACTTGTTGCTTTCTGTGTTGTTTTGAAAGGGGCATTTTGCTTAAAGTTAAGGTCTTTTCTTAATTATTTTATACTATTTACCCTTTGGGTGCTGGCACTCATCAATCATAAAATATTTTCATTCCTTTTTTTCTTTTTGGATGAAAGCATGTTATAAAATATAAAATAGAAGCATCTTATTTTTATGGACAAGTACTCTTGTATGATATAAAGAAAAGTGGTAGTAGCTTATCATTCTGAAAAAAATAAGTATACTGTAAAGCTTACAATTACATTGACTTTTAAGATCATTAAAGAGTTGAAAGGTGAAGAGAATTTCGTATGTCGACCTTAGTATTAAGTTAAATGTCATATGGCCGATTTTATTTTTCTATATGCAGAATTATTCTCTACTTTAGAATCTATGTGGAGCGATAATGCTTTGAGATAACAATGTATTCATCTCATTAGTGAGATTTAAATGGGGTCAAGTATATTTTTATTGGTCTGTCATTTTAAAGTGAATTGAAAAGGATAAAAATGTATTTTTGTTTATTTGGCAGAAACAGGAAAATCTAAAAGATAACCAGAAGTCTGCCAGTTGCAACCATAACTATGGCATCACTAAGATTCCCATATATATATATATATATGTTTCCCAAATACATCTGGAGATATAGTTACACTTCAGCATCCTTTCTTCCATTAAAGAATACTTCCTCTGCTCAGTATCATTGCAGCTAAAAAAGTATTGTATTTGTATCACAGTATACAAATGAATAATTATTTCCTAGACGGAGGGAATGAAAAACAATCCACATTTGAATGCTATACTTTGCGTTGTGACTATGGTTTATCCTTTCTCACAAAAAAGAGTCTTTCAATGTGCTGCCTTAGACAAAAATATATTGGATAAAAAACTTGATTTAACTGAGCATTGTATGACATGAGATTGTCATGGAATCTTTATGTAATGAATAAAAAAAAGGCAAAAAACAAAAGCAGAAAACAGCATAGGAATTTCTTGGAAATCAGAAGAAAATCTGATTTTAAGACACAGTGGTGTATATGCATGCCTCTTATCTCATACATATAATACACATGAACACATAATTCATACATATAATACATAATTCATAAAAGCGTATGTATTTTTAAACATTCCAGACACAAGCTATTTATTCTAAAATACCTCTTTTACCCAGAGAGTATCCAAGAAAATGAACCACACTCCCAAAAATTTTGTCTAACTTCATTAATGTCTGATGTAGAAAAATAGAGTTTAGACAGGCAAAACTTTTAAGATTACTTTTGCAATAATAGCAAATTGTTTTCATGATTTGAACCAAAATAGTTTAGAAGCTGTTAGTAGTTTTGTGAGGAGTGCTATTTCCACAGTGGTTTAAAGTCATAAGTAATTTTTTTTTATAAAATCGTATCAAATTGAAACCCTTTTCCTAGAAATGGCTTAAAGTTTAATGGAGTTTAATGTTTGGTTGCTTAACTATGGTCATCTATTGCGCATTGTAACAGCAGGCTGAATACTGATCCATGACTAGTAAAAAGACAGGTATTATTTTCTCCTTTACTCCCCACCATCTCTGCCAAAGTCAGAATTTCTTTTCATTGTACATTAAAGCCAAACCGTGTTGAAACTAAGTTAGACAGAGTAGGGAATTAGATCTTGATCTCCTCCTCATAGGGGCTGAAAGACTATTTACTAGGTCATTCTATTCAGTTTTTCCTGTGTGATGATGTCTTGACTCCTAGGCCATACTAACTGAGACCTGTGAAGCTGTTCGGTTTTTTAATTCTTTTTTAATTCTTAAAACTAGTGTTCTTTGGACAAGCTGACTTTTTTTTTTTTTAACTTTTCTTTGGCAAAAACCATACCAGTCAGGTATATCCTGACATTCTTCAATTTTCACTTCAAACACACCTTTTTCTCTTCTATCAATAGCACAGAAGAAAGTCCTGTATGTTCCTTCTCTTTGATGTCAACAAGCTATGGATAAAAAGCTAAACATAGCATCAACAGATTTCAGTGGAACTAATCTGTCATTTTCTCTAAACATGAGCTCACAAACACTATAGTTAAGCTACCATTAACATCATTCAAGTCATGCCATGGGTCTAATCTTACAACTTTAAAATATACTGTAATTTTCTCGCACTACTGTCAGCAATTTGTACACATTTAGCAAAATCAAATTTTAGGTTTGGTAAGTTATGTTACCTGTAGCTCATTTTCATCATAACTGTTTATATCATAGTTTTGATGAACAGAAAAAGATGGGAAAGTTAAAAAAGTAAACTAGCAGAAATACAAAATGCCCCTATGTGTACTGATTTTAATAGAGTGTTTTAATTATTGCCTTACTTTAATACTCCCTAATACATTGTTAGCTTTTCCTCTCATTGGAACTAACTGATCCCAGTGCTAGGATAGTGTGTTATCAGTTAGGATAAGTGTGATATCCAGCCAGAAATGCAATCCACATTAGACCATTAGAGTCTGACAATAACGGTTAGTCTGAATTTTAATGTCTTTATATGTCCTTAATGATCAAGACATCCTTTATTATTAGCACAATGTTGAAATTATATAGAGAAAGAAGTGTTTACCGATGCACCTAAAAATGCTGGGTAAAATCCTGATCACGTTGAAGTACGCTGTTGGGGAAGACTGGTAAATTAGCACTTACAGCACCAAGACCAGAGACTGGCAATTTGAGCTGGATAACCCTTTCTTTTTACACAGTCTCTTTTACTGATTTTCCTTTTCTAAAAGCCACAATCTGCATCTTTTAATGGTAATAAAAGTGGCTTAACAGGATGTTTTAATGGCATAAACTACTTCCTCTTTATCAGTATAATACACATAATCTTGCTGTAACAAATAGTACCCTTGCTGACAAACACCATTTCTGTGCACATGCTAAGTACAGAAAGTGTTACAAAAGGTTTACACTTAATGAAGTACCAATGGTGAAATACTGGATGGAAAAATAAAATCTCTTTCTCCCTAAAATTAAAAGAATAGAATATCTGAGCTGTAAAATCAAATTATTATAACTTTCCTCAGACTTTGTGACCATCTGTAGCTTTATTGACTTCCATGACTGTAGGTACAATCTAAATGGATTGTAATCTTCCTGTTTTGAAGTCTGTTTGCTTGCTGTTGCTGGAGATTTTATTAACATAGAAAGGGACTGGAGCAATAAAATGACATACAAATTAGGAGTAGCAAGTTTTTCCTGGTGTTTTTATTGCTTCATACATGATCTAGTGATGTGAAAAATAACATTTTACCATATGCTACTGGAATAAAATTTCCTCTGAGATAATAATGTTTCCATCCTGCAGAACAATATCTTCTAGCAGTCTACAGTACTTGGCTTGGTCTCATATTCCTCTTCAAATACAAAGGAATAATTATTAAGGAGAAAATTAATTAAGTGATAAGCTGAATAAGAAATTTACTCCTCCTCAAAATGTTAAGTTTTCCTTGTTAATGTGCGATGAACACATGAATGGAACTCTCATATGACACACACCCTGTTGATGCAGCTAGTATTTCAGGCAGGGTGTTTGATCACAATTATTTCCCCTTCAGTTTCTAGTAGAGTTTGACTGTGACATATAGAAAACAGCTACAGTGATGAAAACGTGCAGTACATTTAACTCAAAGGACACTCTGAAGATTCAAGCAGTGTGAAAAATAGTTTTTTAAAAACAGGATAGTGAAAAAATGGGCATTTTTCCTCCCCTTTTCTCTTCTTCCCTCCCCTTCCATCCTCTGTCCTCTCAAAGATAATACATGACACTAACATTTTTGCTAATATATTATTTTGCTGTTTTGGGTATACATTCGTTGTCTTTTGTAGCATTCACATGTGGAAGGTGAATGGAGAACAAAGCCAACTTCAAAGTCAAAGCTTCAGGATTAGGAAAATGTTTTAATAGTTTGCTTCTCTTTTTATGTGACCTTGACAAACTACCTTTAAGGTAGAACTATGAGTTCTCTTTCAGTGTAAATTATTATATGATAACAAAATAAAATAAAATATAAAATACTTACAGCTTATCATGAGAACAGGTTAATACGTTATCCATGATGTTATCCATGGCATATTTTTTTACTGTGTCTTAGCACAGGTCAATATACTTTATTGGAACCTAGAAACCATCTTGGCTCATGCACAAAGCAATTTTTTAAGTGATTTTAATTGAAGTAGCTGTGTGAAATGTGGGATTATTTCAACATTCAAGGCCACAGTTCCTTGGAAATAAACAGAGGTAAAACAATCCAGACTTCTTGTCCTTGTGGGAACAGGTAGACATATATGGAAAAGATAGGAAGTAGAAATGTTCAGAATTTAACACCTGTAATGAATTTGGAAGTAAAACCAATTGACTACAACTGAAAGCAAGACAGAAGCAGAGGGGACACCTTTCAATGGCTTGCATTCTAATCATTCTAATCTAGCCAATTACTGTCATCTGTATTAAGAGTTGTCTTATATTAGTTTGGCCTTTGTGCATTAAAAACCCTACAACTTCAGAAACTGAAAATATTTTTGTTGTCTTCTGCTGAATTTGCATTCACGGAGAGGTAAAGCAAATGCATGCCAAAGCTGCGGCTGACTGGCAGTCTGTTCTCACCTGTAGCATAGTTGAGATTATTAGTGTGCAGAGACCATTCTGAATGACAGTGATGTCTTGCTATCTCGTTCTCCACCATTTCCTGTACACATCCACTGCTCATCTCTTTCTCTAGTTCCTAATTCCAAGAAAAAAATTTATCATTTTTAATTCTTTCTCTGTGGTGCTTCATTCAGTTGTTTAAAGATGATGATTAGACCTTCTGAACAGAACAGAAATATTACTTTTACTCTAATTACCAATATTAATAATGCTGCCAAAAATAGACACTACTGGTGTTGAAATCAGAATATGAAGTTATCTGCCACTGATCTGTTCTGTGACATTGGTTGAATCATCTGTCTTTGTTGTCTGTTGTTATAAAGGCCTGAAGAGGAACAATGTGTTTTCAATATTTGGTAGAATGAAAATATTATGGTAACATCCATGTAATAAGTCTTTGTTTGGTTGATTTATATTCTAAATTGTAAATATGAATTATACTTGTGAATAGAATTCAATCCTGGCATAAGTCTGGAGTACACCATTCCTGAGCCAGTGTCAGCAACAATGTAATTGCAGTGTTGTGTATAGGATGGCAAGGGAGCATTAATAGACGAAGAGCATTCCTGAAAGTGATTTGGCATCAGGAAGGCATATGAACATAGTATGATAGTCATACCAGTTGGGTGGAATGTTGTAGGAAAAAAAAAACACAAAAACAAAAAAAAAGGCTGCAAATATATTCATTTCACAGACCTCATGTTCCATAGTTTCAGACAAAGAAAGATTGAATTAATTTGCTTATTCATTTTGTATTTGAAGTAAGTGTTCTCTCAAATCCATGATGAAACAGTGGTATATAAATATATTGGAGGATTAGTATACTCTGTTCTGAGGTAAAAGAGAGCTTTAAACCTTTCTGTTGAGTATACAAGTGGATAGAGACAATTACTTAATTGATGTTTTAATATTGATGTTTTAATATGGACGAAATCATATTTGCAAGTAACCAGGAAAGTTTTTGAGAATATATATTTCCCTCAGCTAATTTACTTCAACAGTTGAAGCTTGTTAAAATCTATTCCCAAAACAAAACATGTATCTTTGTAAAACTTATGATTTTACTAATCTAAGATTAATAAATATAAACTTTATTAATATGGAAGCTCCATATGAGGAGGGAAAGTTAATTCATCCTTCTTGCAGTTCAATCATAAACCAAATGGGTTTTTAAATTTAAAAAATTATCCCCCCTTTGGAAATGAGAAATAAAAAAGTTCGCTTACTAGCAAATTGCAGTCGCAAAGCAATGTGTGGGCAAAACTAATGGTATTGAACAGATTACCTCACTGAATAATATCTCTGAAGTTTATCTACCATGTGCATCAGAAATCATTACACTTAGAAAACCAAAGTGGAGTCAGCTCAGGTAAGCTCTCATCAGCTTTAGTAGCAAAATAGGTTTTACTCTGTCACTTCATCTCCATAATATTGTGGTGGATGGAAATGATATGAATCAGTTGATACAGAAAAAGCTGAAACATTGCTAATTTTAAAGTTGATTATGCTGTCCAAAAATATTCTATATGTGAAATAATTTATCAAGATTCAGGCCAATAAAGCTAGACAACTCAAATTTTTGCTGAGTGAACCAAGGATGCCAATACTCTCATATCAAAATAATTTTCTAAACTAAATGGAATCTCACAGAACACATGTTCCATTGTTTGCTTTCAGCATGTTTAAATGAAAAAAAGGTCAGGGAAACAGAAGACATAGGACTTCAAAGAGCTCAAAGAGGGATTTTTTTAACTACAACAGCTGTTTCGTTTGTCATCCAGTAGGTCAGACTTTGTGTCATATAATAACAATAATTTTGTACTAGAGCAACGGTGAATCGACCCAAAGAACAAGATGTCTTTTCCAGAATGAGGCCAGATTCAGATTTTCAAAGATGTTTAAGCATGTGATCAATGACATTGTGGCAGCTAAATACCTATAAGGCCAGAATCAGAACTGTTCCCTCATCTCCTAAATTCCCTGGAGACCAGACGTCTGAGCACAACAGTGTTTAGAAAGTGAAATGTGACAAGACTTTCTGCCTTAGGAAATCTAGTTATAAGAGAGAAAAAGGTCATATGTAACTTCACCATTTTATATTTTGTTATTATGGTGACAGAGATCATACCAGTCTATTAACTATAAATGACCAAAACATTGTATGAAACTTTATTTGCACAATTTCCATTAGAACTGTATAAGTTAAATTACTTAGTAAACCTCCTTGATTTTTCTTGGGAATCTTTGGTACTTCACAATGAAGTCTTTTATAATGTCTAATTATTTTTCTGTGATGATTATTATTATTATTATTACTATTACTATTATTACTAAATTTAATGAATTTTATTATTATTTTTCTGCAAATAAGATCCTGACGTTTATATTACAAGACAGAGAGCAAATTCAATAGCTTTCTTACATATTTTTCAAGGAGCTAGAGTCACGTTATTAACATCCAACAAGCAGAAGAGTATGTGCAAGATGACATGATGTTAGACTGAAAGGATGCAACTTAGACTAAAAGGATGCAACTTAACCAGCTTAGAAATGGGACATCCTGTTTACAATGGATTGTATTCACCAGAGAGCTGTTAAGTATGAATTATTAAAATCAGAGCAGTTCAGAAAATGTAATTGAACACAGGAGACTAAAAATACAGCTTATAGTCTGCAAGCAAATAACTTTAACATTCTCCTAGCTTTAAAATAGATATAAAGGATAATATGAGCATATAATTTAAAGGTCAATTAGTTGTGGTAGTCCATCAGTATTTTGTATAGTAGCCATGTTGGCAGCTTGAAAAATAAATGACTGGTCACGTGGTTGTGTAGACTTCTCTTATGCCCATATCACTTCACCTTTCTGTTATTTTTCTTCACCTCATTGCACTTAACTTCTTTCTTCCTTTAATAAATCTATTTTATTACACAACCCCTCAGTCTTTAAAAGGTTAAGATGTACCAGGTACTATCTCTATTTGGGTTGCAAAATCAGCTTTTTCGTAGTTTATTAATCACTGAATTTGGTAGCACTGCCATCTAGATCCAACTAGAACAAAATTCTATAGCAGTGTTTAAATTTGTTCATGATTTTCATGATTTTTCCTATTTCTTATAGAAGTCTATGAAAAGAGATAAAACCAATTCACTGCCTGATGTCTTCACTTTCTGCTTATTTATGAATTCTAAAAAAACCCCCAAATTTTCAAGGAACTGTGGTATTGTGTAGAGGAAAGAACAGAGTAAGAAAAAGGGACGTCACGTCTCAGGAAGTTAATAGTAAGTTGTGAGTTAGAAAGAGATGCTAGTCAATAATATTTGAAAGACATTACTCTCAGCTTGTTGTCAGGGAACCTATGACAAATTAATTGTGTTTTGAAACTAGATCTTAGAGAATAAGTCTTCATATAACTGCTGACTGTTAATTTAACATCTTTGTCAGCAGTCTCAGTAAAGACAAAAATTTCTGAATTAACACAGGCACACTAAAATACACTCTCTCATTCTATATGATTTCACAATGTTTCCTTTAGGTCATATTTTTTAGTCACACTGGCAAAGAAAACCTTTAGTAGCCATCACAGAAGAATGTCAAGAAAGCTTCAGATGTTAATGGAGTGTTAATTCAGCATTTTTATAATAGACTTAGAAACAAAGGGAAATAGTTGACTAAGCAAAGATAATTCAAGTGGAGGTCAGTCATAAAACCGTTCTCATATTTAATCAGCTGCCATGCTCAACTTTCAGAACTTCTAGTTGTGTTCAAATCAGGTCAAAAATAATCATTAAACCAGGTATGTATTTAGATAGAATTTACATTCAATTTTTGATAATGTTCCAATGTCATCCTACTTTCTTGCATCTTTTTTCCTTTTACCTATACGAAATTGCAGATCCTCGGTATGTAATAATCTCAGTGAAATACTGGAAGGAATAAGTAACATCATAGTTATGAAACTCTACAGTTTGCTAGATACTGATTGTGAAAGAGATACCATAATAACTGTAGGGACAAGATATTCAGAAGATATTCTGAGATGGCAGATATCTCTAGCAAATGCTGAAAGGAAGCAGTAAAATAAATTCTTTTAGATCCAGAAGTATTTTTATTAGAGAATTAGTGTCTGACGTGTTTAAATGCAAGACAAAACCACGCCTTTGACTTTCTAGTTTCTTATTTTTAATTGGTGATGTTGATTTGTTCGAATGAGGAACACAAAGAATTTTTTCTAAAAACAAAAAAAAATTGAACAGGATCTTTTATTCAAAGCAGAAGGGCAAAATAACTAATATGGAAGAAGTACAAGACTTACTTAATTAAAAAACACCAAACCAACCTCAAACAAGTCCAAAATAAAATTAAGAAGACAAACAAAAAATATGGAAAAATCATCTACAAGACAGATCGCTACGATACCATTGCAAGGAAGAACAAAAACAAAGCAAAAACAGCAAAATATAGTTAAGCTGAACTTTTTAGAGAAAATTACAACTGTCAGTGTCAAAGATAAAAATAGAGATGGGTGAGCAGGAATAGGAAAAAAGAAGAAAAATGATACTAATAGATGCTCAGAAAGGAGTAAAGACCAAGGTTAATCTGTTCCAGTTCCCCAAGGAATGTTTTTGCCTTGGTTGTTTTTTTGAGATTTTTTTAAAACCTACTGCTATACAGAAAAAAAACAATTACAACATATCATAAAGAAAAAGCCCCGAACCCCCAGTATGTAACAAAAATAAGGATATCTGAAATGGAAATAAAGCTTAGACTGCATATTCTGACAAAAACAGTGTAGTCCATTAGTCTTTATCTGTGAAGAACCTGTTCCTTGAAAGAATCTTCACTTGAAATTGAAGGTCCAGTATTATGCATGAATGTTGCCAATGTTCTCTGAATGGAAAGCAGCAAATACAACACTACATATACGTCAAGTGTATGTACATAATAAACCTCAGTGCTGTGTAACAGCTTAGAATGCATTTTGGAGAGAAAATTATCGAATCCATGGCACTCCAAAGATTCTTAAGTAAGTTACAAAATTATATTAAACAAGTAACACATAAGATTCACTTCATATATACATGTTTGCAAATATATATGTGCATATTTTCTGAACACTGGATCTATTAGATCATCATAGTCAAGTCAGTCTAGTATACCTAGACTTACAAAATCACTTCATGTAGCTCCCTATAGAAAGCAGTATTTCAAATGGACATATATTCCTTCAAAATTATGAATAGCTGGGTAACAGGAAAACGATGTTACATCAAACAAGAAAGAAATTGGACAGTGATTTTCCTCAGTCATTATTCTTGGGGTGGATTTTTTTTAATATTTTAATAGACACATTCACGCAAGAAGTAAATGGATGCTCTGAGGTGTGCAAGTGATATAAAATGGAAAGTATTATCTATACTCCAGAAGACCATATTAATAAGTGGAAGAATTTAGTGAACTTATACACTAAAACAATAGAAACTAAACTAAATTTTATAATACAAAATACATCTATACTTCAGACAATGAGAATTTGAGCCTACAAGCGTAAACTACAGAAATCATACCTAACAAAGGAAAAGAAAATTCTGAATACATTTGTGAGTAATAGGCTTACAGTGTGACATGGCTGTGAAAATGCTACTGATATCCTAGGATGCATCAAGCAAGGTATTTTAAGTACAGATAGGGAAACATTTCTCCCCTTTTGTAACATGTTCACAGGATCTACTCAAAATATTCTATACAATGTTGCTCATCTGATAATGATGAAATTAATCTGAATTACATGCAGAAAAAGACTATAATGTTGACTATGAGAATGGAAAAAAATCCATGAAATCATGTTAGAAGTAATAGTGAAACAAATGTTGAGAGAAGATGACTTTATTTGTAGGTGTACAAATGTAAGTACAAGAACGATCTGCTTTACCATACAATGCTGTGCATGACCATGCAGATATAAAATGGTCAGGAATAATTCTGTCATCACAACATGTTTCTAAGCAAGGTCCTAAGATATCTTTGCTAATGTTTTTGGCTTTAACAGAAAAGTTGAAAGTACGATAGAAAAAGAGATCACATAATACAAAAATAAATGAATTCTAATTCTCATGACAAAAGACTATTAAAACCATTTAAATTTTCAAAGACTGCTAAAATAAACTTAAATATTTTATTGATCAAATATATGGATCCTGTTTAGTTGGTGCTACACAGAATTTATATATTTTGAGTTTGCCTCTTAGATTAATAATCTGGCTCTTACAGGTGTTCTACTTCTAACCTTCCATCCCAAAAAAACACTTGGATATTGGTCACAGGCTACTGTACAGATTCACAAGTGGATCTAGCAATACTCAGCTTATTTCAAGTACCTCTATGGTGTTTCTTGCTTAGTTGTTAAAGATTATCACATATCATTAAATCAGTAGCCAGGAAATCATCCCAAAGACTGATTGGCAGAAAACATTGGAAAGTTGTTTTAATTTCCTGTGCAGTGTCTTTATCTAGAAGATTTCATCTAACCTGTTCACATTCTTCCAGGAATCTGGCACATTGTCAATGTTGTTAGTGTTCTCAGCTACATTTCCCTACATTTTTTTAGCTTTGATCTGATAGTGAAATACTGAAGTCTTTGCTTTTTTGAGAGAAGATAGTGTTGTGACACCTGAGGTGTTCAGCTAAGGATTTTTTGGTGCCTATCTAAATAGATGTTCCTTAATCTGTAAGTGGTGAGCACTGGACTGTATTGCAAGTGGTGAGCACTGGGCTGTATTGCTATAGCTCTCCCCTCCCACCCCCAACCAAGCTCTATTTCCTTATTTCTTTGAACTTACGAGTTTAAGCTGTATTTATTGATCTTTTTTCCAAACTGATAAGAGAAATAATATCACATTTTTGTGTAATTCTTGTTCTTTAGGATCTTAAAGCAAGTTTCTGGGTCCATATTACTGAATGGGTGTAAATTGGACTTGAGATTAGGTGAAATTCATATAATGTTTCAAAATTTAAATCTCTATTGTAAAGAACAAAATTCTAGCGGTTAGAGTTGTCTTAAACACTGCATCAATGTATACGTATCAAATCACTGGTTTCAGTTAAGGAACTTTTATTTACCCTTTTTTCCCTTTACTGGTACTTATCCCACCTTTCTCAATTTCTGTCATTTCTCACTGAATTCTGAAACTATCTGTTACCATTGCCTTACTGTATGGTACTCAGGACCACTTTTGGAGTAGTTAATTGTGAAAAGACGTCTCACCCTGGCACACTGTAGCGTAGACTCATGATATTTCCACACAGGTGATTCTCTCATTCAGTTGTCATGACCAATGTTACTCTTTTTATCGTTGTGTAGGAAAGAGAAAGAAATGCAGAAGAAAAGAAATAAGGCGAAGAGTAAATTGGTTTTCTCAGAGAGAAAATAAAAAAAGATAATGTTTTCAATGGAAATTTATATTTTTAATAGTGAGGAAACATCAGATTTTCATTATTTTGATCAGCAGTTTTACTGTTTTATATGCCGAAATAACTAACTGTAGACTAGTATTGAAACATGATTTTTTGATTTTTTTTTTCTGTTTTTTAATCTTTGTCTCCTCCACTGCTTTCTCTGATCTATCATGACAAGGATGTAGCATGGAATTGTAGGTTATATTTTCTCAATACTTTTGTTGTCTGTTTTAAAGCACTGTTTAGTAATTTTTATGTAATAGTTTTACAAAGTACATAGCTTTAAAATGCATATCTTTCATTACAGAAAGCAGAATGCCTTATAATATTAGATTCACTGACATGGAATCATGCTACCTTTGAATTAGTAATGTAATTTTTCCTTTAATTAGGGAAAGATCAGAGTAGAATGAGAATAATAATCATAGCCTCAAAATTTTATATTTATATTTTGCTGGTTGTGAGGAACTGAAAGCCTTTTTTAAGTTTGATACAAGTATTAATGGTCTGTTTAGACAGAAGAAGCTAAGAGTTGGGGAAAAAATAATTTAAGTGATTTACCCAAGGCCACACAAGGATTCAATTCCAGTAGCAAAAATAAGATTCCATAATTTAAGTCTCTTTTTTTCTCTAGCTAGACCTCATTCCTGCCAAGCACCTGTCTTACAAACAAATACTCTTGTTCTCAATAGTGAGGTCCAATGAAAGGAAATGAAGTCACCTTATGTGATTTTATTAGTTGACCTGTCTTGATGAAATATTGAATCCTCTAAATATGGTGCATAGAATCTATCTTTATGGTCCAAAATTTGTTAACAATGCTCTTTTACTCTCATTCCTGTAAAAACTTTGTGTGCAACACCAGAGGTGCATCCTTATAGCACCATCTTTTGCAGCTGGGTAGACTTACAAGTAAAAGAGAGTAGATGTGATTGATAGCAAAGGACTGACTGTATTAACAGCTTGAATAAAAAGACATATCAGACAGAAATGTGAAGTAAGTGAAATACCTTCTATCTAAATATACACATGCAGTTGCAGCTGTTTCCGAGGTAACATGATGTGCCTTTCTGAACAGTAATTTCCAAAAGCAGGTGTAACTTTCAAGGGATGAGTCGGTGCAGAAAGACATTCAGACTCATAACATTTTTAGCTCCAATAGTCAGTTATTTTAGGTGACCTTTTCCTTGTCATGGGCTTTTGTATAATCACCAAGCAAAAGTTTGCCAGGAAAATAAGTGCAGTCTTCTGTCAATCTCTATCTCTGCTTCCTGTAGAGTGATCCATGCTTCTGTATATCGGTGAAAACAAGAACAAAAATAAGTTCATAAGAAAGTCAGGAGGAGCAAGAAAAAGTATTTGATTAAGGCTTTACTGCCGGATAGAACAGCTGTCTGTAGGGTTTTTTTCTATCTTTTATGCTTATAAAGCAGGGCACTAGCACAGGCAGGGAATCCATTTCTCTACTGCCTGAAGTCTGTATAATTTCTTACAGCTTTTCAGCAGAGTGCATGTAAAATACCTCTATTCTGATCATACTCACACTTCTTTGCACACAAGATCATGACTACTGAAGGCAGTGTGGAATTAGACCAAGAAAGACGAGAGGACTCTTTCCTTATGATCCACACTTAAGAGAGAAAACACAGGATAATAACAAACACCAATGCCCTCAACTCACTTAAAATTACATTTTTATAGCGTACTTATAAAAAGTGTTACTTAATCATCTCTCAAAAGATCTATTTAAAATCTATGCACAGATTCATAAAACTAGATTTCTATTGTGTTACTTTTAGGTGCTATTAGGCACCTATTAGAACTCTGCTCAGAGTTCTAGTGGACTAAAGCATTTATGTACAGAATGAATATGGAATATCTTGTCTTTTATCTTTGATATTCTCTGAGTATATATTGCTGCACCTTAGTTGATTTTTCACATACTCTGAGGGTTGTTTACAGTGAAGGACTGCAGTTTTGCAATTCTAATGGTTTTAATGGGCTTGTTATTGCATAAAGCCCCACACAAGATTTTACAAGATGAGATTAAATATTTGTTTCTCATTCATACTTAAAGTATTTGTTCACAGATTGAAAGTAGAGGCTTACAGTCACAGATGTGACTGGCTACCTTACAGCATTATAATGGAGGGTAATTATCCATCATTTATATTCTACTTATCCCTCACACGCTCTCACTCTTATGTACATAGATGAAACTGAAGAGAATATAAAATATTTCTGTTCTGCTGTATTTTTGAGAAAAGTCAATACATATGTATGTAAATAGTTTTTAATATTTCATCAGCATTTTAGGTAAGAAAAAGTTGATATTTTTCAAAGAAGCTTTGAAATTTAGAGATAAATTAATATCCACAATAACATAAAAATGGCCGTAGGTCAGACTAAAGGTGAAAAATTATTATAGAACAAAACTAGCAGGGAGTTAAGGTGCTGAAATGTTCTCAAAAGACATTCCTGGCCTTGAGAAGACAGTTGCAGTTTCAGGAGTCAAGGCAGCTGATATGTCCTTGTCTGTACTAAAGAGATGAAATTTGGGAATGGAAAGTGCTCTTCACATTTCTGGCAGATACGTTCTGCTTGCCTGTTATCCTAAACAGACTTCTTTTTCCTCAAAACAATCTGGTTTTGTATAAACATACTGCACTTCAGAGACTTCATATGATTTGGCAATGATCAGTTTACTGGTCAGGGAAACATGGACGATTACAAGTTTACTCATGTTCCTCAGCTGTCTCGTCTGACCAGACAGTAATGCTGACTGATTTGCACAGTTTGCTTATGAACTATGTGAAAAACCTATCATTGCATTTTGAGAAATTGCTTTAATCCAGTAGAGGTTCAATGGTTATACTGACTTGATGGTTACATGACTTCTTTACCTACATAGTTTGCACAAATTTGAAAAGGTATCAAAGGTGCAGAATCAAAAAGAAAAAAAGTATTTCTTGGTTATAAAAGGAGAAAAGGAAGCGGAATGAAATTTGTCTACAATTGTTTTCAGAGTGTGAGGCACAGCTGTCCTCTGCACAGAAAGCTACATTTTGTCTATAAAAGGGAGTGCACACATAAAGTAAATTCTAATATTAAGGATAGTTGTATCAAATTGTGAAGGATGTACTCCAAAATAAACGCTATCTGACCGTCTTTAGGCATCACAGTATGATAGAGGATGTAAATGAAAGACATCGGCGCGATGTTAGTTCCGGGAGTCCAAATTGAGATGAAATAAAAAGAAACACCTCAATTAAATGCCTCCCTCCCTTCCCCCCCCTTTTTTTTTGAAACTACACTGCAATTTTTATCAAGCCAGTTAGTTCCAGGTTCTACAAGCTATAAATGAAGTCTGCACGTGAATATCATATTTATTTATTAGGTGAAAATTTGAAATGCTAGCTACAGCTGCCTATGTGTTCAGATAATTTCAAAGTAATTAGGGCCTCCTGAGTACTAGTTCAGGTTAGCTGTTTATCACTGTATAGTGTTCTTCCACACTGTACTATCTATTAGTTTTCAACACCAATTTTATTTGATGGCTGAATAAAAAATAGGGAAGGAGAAAGGAAAGAAGGAAGGAGACAGAACGGTAGGAAGCAAGCATGCAAGATTTAAGAGCTAAGATGTAATTAGAGATTTTTATTGTAACAGCTAGGAAATTTACATATGAAGCAGGGCGGGGGGGGAAGTACTGTAGTTTTCAGATTCATCTTTTTGCTTAGATATTGCAGTGATTCAGTTCTGAATAATGTCCATGTCTTGATCCAAAGGCACAGAAGCAGTCATACGGGCTCCACTTGCCTTGGAACATGTAATTGACAATCAGATGTATGATCCAGGCATAGATTTAACTCTGATGTCCTGAATTTGTTTTTTTTTCATGTAGAATAAAAAGCACATGAGAATGAAAGAGGACATGCAAGTCTGAACTCTAGCTTTGTAGCCAATGAAAAAAACAGTGGCAAAATTCCCCAGCTGTGCTTATTACTACTGCACAACAGTGCTAATTACCCAATTTCTATATTTATAGAAAACTGGTGCCTCATAAATATCCAGCTGCGCTTTTATCTAAGTACAATATATAACCATTTGCTATAAATATGTACATTTGGTAGAAGCATTTTGTAACGGTTAAAATTCAGGATTAAATTATGAGAATGTTCATCTATTTTTTTTTTATTCATTATTAATACAGAAGAATGTTGCTTTTCAGGAATATCAATGTGATCCATGCCATTTTCAGTGAACCCATCACTGACCATTTAGCAATTTTTGACCATGAGGTCTATACGTGGAGGATGAGGGGGTGTGGTGTGCAGTTAGCAGTACATGTTGACAGGAATGAAGCAGATTAGCAAAGTTTTCAGTCACAATGGATAGTCAATGACGGTGCCAGCCACAATGCTGGAAATACTGTCACCAAGAAATCTGTCGGCAGTATGGAGCTTTACAGGTGGAATAAAACCAGAAATGTTTATTCGGATGAGATGAGTGGAACATTTAAATTATTTGTCTGCAAACAACCACAATAGTAGCAAAACCCTGACATAACATAAAATGGTTACCTTTGAACTTGGGATAGATATTATAGGCACCAAGGCACCTCAGAGGCAGAAGGCAAGTTGTCAGCAATTAATGGCTTGTGGATTTAGGAAAAAAGCAGGATGTCAGCATTTATGCAGTGAAGGGTAAGAGAGTACATGGGACCAATCTAGCTGACAACTGCAGGGAGTTTTGCAAATGTTTGCAAGTGGCTTCTTAAGAAATATTCATCTGAAAATGACTATACCTATAAATGGATTATGGTATCTAAAACTCCACAGTCCTTTTACTGTCAGTTCTAGCTGCTGCTCTTCTTCCATCTCGTCTAATAAGATTTACCTTAAAATGTTTGTGCTATTTTAACAGCAGCAGCAATAGCTGAAGAGAAGAAAAACAACCAACCCCGTTTTTATGCCAGACAAACCTCTTTCTTTTTATTAGTCCAAATGGTTCCAAAGGCTGTTTTTGTATAGTGCATGATGTGTGTCTGGCTGCAGTGGCTATATGTAACATGAGGATGCAAAACTGGCAAGATGGATTTTAGTCTACTGCTGATGAACTGGCTCCTTTTATCCCTCTTCCCTCCCTGAAATAAACTGCTAAGATTTCAAATACCATCCTTCCTCCATGTAGTCACTTAACTAAAATGGATTTTAAATGCTTCACCTGTTAAAACTCTTCTTTTTCAAACAGCACTGAAGGAATGCAGAGCAATAAAAAACTGGCAGAAGTCCCAATGTCACCCAGAGAGGGGGAATGGGAGAGTTCAGGAAACTAAATTGCTGCTCAAAATATCAGTAATTAAAATTAATTGAAAATAATTAAGCAACTCCCATCTTCTTGTTCCTCTTCAGTGTTTATTTAATTTTGATATTATTGCTATAGTAAGTTCATGCGCAGGCTGAAAGCAAGTTGAAAGGAATCTATATGTTCACCTCTAATTCTTTGCAAGAGCATGTCAGGGAAATGTGGGGGCTGGGGGCCAAGCCAGGTCAGGGCCTGGCACCTAGGGCCCGTCCCACCACCAGGAGCAGGGAGACAGGGAACACTGAAGTGGCCCCAGTTCCAGGCATCAGGCACCTTACTGGCGACAGGGATGGACCAAATCTGGGCTAAGACATGGACTTGCAGATGGGTCCATCTTGATGGAGCCCAAGGCAGGAATGTGGGGACACGGACGGTCTGAGGCCAGTTTAGAGTGTCCCTGTGCGCCCTCTTTCCAGGGCGCCGGAGGGACGGGATTCCCTTTGCCACGCAGCTCTGAGCTCCTCATTGGGGCTTCATGCTCTCAGCCCTTCTGAATGGTGCTGCTGTGACCACTTCAAGGAGAGGTACATTTGAGCAAAGGTCTTTTACTCATGGTCCAGGCAGGTTACCTTTCATCCCAGCTTCAGGTAGGTTTGATGCTGGGCTCCCTATTCTCTCATCCTCTTCTTCACCTGTGGAGGGCCTGGAATTCCAAGGTAAGACCAGTCTTTTCTGGTGTGTGGTCGCTGCTCCATGTGAAGGTCCCTTGTTACCCAGGAGGCTCAGCAGAATGAAGACAACGCAGTTCACAGTCATCTCAACACAGGGACCCTCGTATCTGTAAAAACCCGCGTATAGAAAAGCAGAAGTTTTTTGTAAAATTACAGTTCAGAGGGGTTTGGTATAAAATGTATTTATATCTTATTAATTACAAGAATTCAATCAAAATCAAGTCACAGTAAAAAACATCTTGCTTTTAATGACTGAATGCCATTTAATTCTTCTGTTATCCAGCTGGGATTTTAGAAACTTAAAATCAAAATATTTATTCTGAAATTAAAATGGGGAGAGAAGATAACACTTATTGGAAGAAAGTGAGACAAGGCTGTAATGACAGCTAATACTCTTAATTAGAAAAAATAATGTAGCTGTGATAGTTGAACTTTTGAATCCATGACCTCTTCTTTGTAACCAAAAGAGAAGGATCAATCCTCAGTCAAAGACCAGGCTAGTTGTAACTATTAAGTTTTACACACCTTCTCTGGCTTCTCATGCCACTGTTTTTTCCTTTCAGGGTCTCCTATGCAACTTGTGGGTGCCTTGACTGTGACAGTAATGTTATAGGCCACCAGTATAAACCTGATGAGTCAAATGATCTAGAATAATTACAAGCTTCAGGAACTAACAAATGTGGAAAGAAATACATCAGATCACACACTGAGTTTAACTCACTTATATTTACTGGGTTTAGTATGCTTTCAGATTTGATTTATGTCAGGGAGAAAAAAGTGTTAGAAAGGATGGGGGAAATGCATACACCATAAAAGAAATAACCATATTCTGTGGGGAGAATCTTCTGTTCTGATGTGAAAAAATTTTCACTGAAAGAAAAATAGTGTTAAAAATGTTTACCAAACCTGGCTCTAGATTAGGACTTCACAATATATTAACTTTTTTTTAAAGTTTCTCAGTTTTCTTCCATAGCTAATATCTTTCCCCAGTTGCTATTGTTGATATTATGCTGGCGCTGACAACAGTATGTGGAACGTTCCCTAACAATAGCTTATCCTCTCCTTCTTGCTTTTTGAGATGCCTGAGCAATGAATTTTCTCTACTGGATACTTGCTGTCTCATCAGGTCTTCCTCACTTCTAAAAGGTAAGCTACTTTCTCCTTTCCTTTGATTCCTTTAATTTATTTCCAAAATTTCATTCTGAATCAGAACATTACCTTCAATCAGCTGGTATGCTGCTGGGCTTCTATTTCCTTTGTATATAGTGTCAGGTACAGAGACATTTAAAGTTGCCCTCATCAGCATAACTCCCAGCATTACAAGATCTAGTTGTATGGCGCAGGCTGGAGCTAACCTAATCCCTTTCAAAGAAGAATTGCAAGTATAGCAGACTGGTGAATGTGTGCTAAGCACCTAATTCACAAAAAATATGAATACATATAAGTACATAAGACCTGTTAAAAGACTGGCTTTTTAGCTCAAGCTGTCAAAATTCGTGTTTATATTTGTGGAATTTCTCAATTTGTCTGCTATTGTTATTGCTATCATTATTGTCAGTTTTTCAGAACTCAGATGGACAAGATTCTGAGCAACTTGATCTCAGTTTGAATTTAGCCCCGCTTTCAGCAGAAGTTTGGGCTAGGCAAGGTTCAGAATATCCTTTGAACCTAAACTCATCTGTACTTCTATGGATTGTAATGAACTTGAATAGGACAGGCCTCTGTTCAGTAGTGAATTTAATGCTCATTCTGAAAACCTCATGACCGTTACTATTTTTAATTTATTTTTATCTCAAGTTTTAAATGACTTACTGAAATTCTACTGCATTTAATACCTGATATTTCATCCAGTACATTGTTTTCTTTTGCTTAAAAATAAAGTGAATAATAGAAAGAGTTGAGAGGCTCAACAACAAACTTCCCAGTAGAAATCAGAGGACTATGAAACAACTCCTTGGGAGCAGTTGAAGCTTTCAGTGTTTTTTTTGTTGAGAAAAAAATCAGGCAGTGAGAATTCTGGTTTTATGTCAATTGTTGACATAAACTTTGCAATTTCAATTATAAAATTTCATAAAAATCCCTGGAGTTTTCTTTAAAAACTTAACCAAGTTGGACTCATTTGGTAGAAGAGCATTCCACCAATACGATAACCTCTTCATTCTCCCCACTTGTTTTTTTAAGTTTGTCTTTACTGTATTTCTTAATAGGTATATTGCTCTTATCAGACATACAGGTAGTTCTTGATTGCTTAAAGCAAAACAGAAAGGAAAGTATTTGAATTCAAATCCCAGGTCCTGTGACACAGCATGAGATTAGTACTCAGTCTTAAGCCTTTAAGTGACCTTAGAATGCATTTTCTCTTCCTCATCAATGCTAGGTATATTTGCAAATTAAGGGCTTTAGAACTGAGCCTTTTCAGCATCTCTTCAGAGAAGATATTTAGACCTATTTATTAGATCTCAAGTTACATTTGTTCCGTTTCAGAGCAATTTTTTCTTCCAGAAGACCCAGTGTTATCTACTTCTGCACAGCTCCTCCTTCCCCTTTTATTCTTCGGTTATATCCTCCAAACCTGCTATATCCCCTCATATTTAACCCCCATTGATTTTAACTCCCCTGCCATGTTCCAGTTAAGCGTGTTCTCTTAAATGGAACAATCACTTGTCCTTGTCATTAAGAGGAACCTTTTATTAAAGAAGTTAAATCCAAAGAGCAGCATATCAAAAAGGTTAACAGCAAATGAAATGGTGCATTTCAGCGTTACTTTGGAACATCATTAAAATTTAGTATCTGTTATTGGTCTTTTTAAGATCCCAGCTTACACTGAATCATCTGATTTTGTCCTTGTAGTTTCATTAATAATTCAAAATCTCTTGTTTCTAATGCCTCATGTCAGCATCTCTGTCAGTGTCATGCTAATAATTTTAACTTCACCTTAATAACAAAGGAAGGAGATCAGCATAAGCAGAGAGAATGAAACCTGAATTCCAGCCCTACAGTACAGATCAATCAAAGGAAATGTGTTTTCCAGTGAAGGGTAACAGCAGGCTAAAGAGGATTTTTTTTTTAAAAAATAATTAATATTTTATTGTATACTAAAAAGAATCACATGTTTCTACTGCAGGGAATATTCGTATGGAATTTAGCTAGAACATATGAACAACAAATTATATCATGGAGACATCTCATAGTATCTTATTACCTACTAGTTAGCATTATCTTGCCAAACATTGTCATTCAAATGGTGAGAAACAGAGAGTAGTCAGAGGGGAAGACTGACGGGGTGGGGAAAGAGAGAGGGAGAGGCAGACCTGTACAGGAATCAAATATTGACTCTAGTGTTAGTTTCAAGTATAGAAACGAGCAATTATATAGGAGAGAGGACTGTAACTTTATAATACACTTCTGTTTATTATTTTTTTATATTTATAAAATGCATTTATATATTTCATCTCTGTAGAGATACAGTCCATGACTCATATTTTTTTTAAAAAGATAAATAAAAACATTTTAAGAAACAATTTGGCTGCCATAGAATTAGCACTCTCCAGCAACCCTTTCTTTCCCTATATACATTCACAGTAGGAAACCAGTTTATCGTCTCATAACTGCATAAGCCACATCTTCTAAGATATAAAAAGCATTAGCTTCACTTAATACAGTAAGTGACTCATTCAAAAACCGTGAATCTTTTTATTGGAGGCTGGTTTGTATTTTTCTTCAAAAATATAATTTTAACAGTTATTGGTGCTCTTAAGAACAATGCTTCTTTGTCAGTAGCAGAGAAAAAGTATTCATCTACATATATTTTTCTTTTTTTTGATGTTTGTAGAATGTGAAAAAAGTAATAGAGGATTAATTGGGAAAGTAGTATCATAGTGAATACTTGTATAATATTGTTTATCTTCAGAAGTATAACAAAAAAAATCCACTTTTGGAAATTCTCATGTAAAGAATAAATCTTGCTGAGAACTTGGGCTAGTCTGTTGGATCAAGTATTGGCTTACTGGAGATTTTTCTGACTAATTGACATTCTAAGAACTTTCTTCAGTATAGGAACCATTATATTCATCAAATGTAAATTTCAGCTTATGTACGTAATTTCATCAAAACAATAAAGGGACGAAAAACGTTGTTTGTTTCTCCCTCAAAGGAGACTTATTTCTCCTTTTAGATGTGTTTCACTTCATCTATACTAAAACAAATACTTACTTAAAACACTCTTTCCCACATAATCATTGACTAATGTATCTGCTGATAGTGACTGTTGTATGCTATGGCAGCCACTCAGACCTAATATAAATCTTTGCACACAAAGATTCCGTCAGCACACCTATTGGAGACCAATTTTTTTCTTTTAATTTATCTTTCAATCCGTGTCCACACTTTGCACCTTTCATGTAAGCCAATTGTCATTATACATCACGTATGGACATCAGGTTCCATACATCTGAAAGTACATAAAGTGCTGTATATATTTTAACATCTATCAAATAGAACAATTACCTTCCAAAAAACTCTCTTATATATGTGGTCTAGATCATACCATATAGGGTGGCTCTACAGGAAAAAATAAGTAGGTTGAGTCCTTTAAAAAATGAACCTCAGAGAAGTAGTTTCTTGAAGATTATTGCATCTTTCCCCAGTATACATGAAATGCATTATATTCATTGAGTAGAACGGACACTTTGTGAAATTTCCAGGGTAACATGAGGAGCAAACCCTTCCATTCAACATTATGTTAACTGTTAGCAGTACTTAAAATTAAGAGATTACATCTTCTATCTGTGAGTACTGGCCTGAGTTTTGCAAAGAGAACATGGGAAATAATACACTTTAACTAATTTCTAGGAGTTTTGTGTAGTATTTCATGTGTGATTTATGCTTACTGATGTTTCTCCACACCAAACTCATTAGGTGTTTTTTTCTAACTTTTTGTTTGTTTGATTTCCCCCAATACTTTCTAGTATGATGGAACATGAATCTTAGAGATAAAATCGATGGCAAAATATAAGTATCTTTCTAATTTGTCAAATGACTAATCTTCTGCTAGAAAATTTTAAATTTTACTAAACAGGAAAAAAAAGATAAAACGGCAGAAAGACCTTTAGAAGAAATGATTATTTCTTCCCTTCACCAGGATCTGGATGATTTTAGAAAATCAGTATTATGAATTGATAGCTTTTTGGGAGACCATATATTGCAAAGGTAGTTTACAATCTTAAATGTTCATTAGTAAGTTGTTTAGCCCATGGCTAGGCAGAGCAAACTTTTCTTTCAGGCTTTACTTCTTCATTCTAATTTTATATTGATTTCTTTCACAGGAAACTTAAAATTTGTCAAACATACTTCCATAAAAAATGTTTAGTATTCAGTTAAGGAATGTTTAATATTGATAGGAAAACACACTTCAACTTTTGGAAAAGAAAAACTTAAATTCAAAACCAAAAATATTTTGCAAACAGTATGTTAACATGTTTATGTTTAGGGCCACAGAGTGTGGAAGCAAGGGCGGGTAGCCTGGGAGTAATATAGAGGAAGTATCTGAGCAGACAAGAGATCAGGTTAGGAAAGATAAAGTCCTGAATTTAACTTGGACAAGGACATAAATGGCAACAAGAAAAGCTTCTACAGGTATGCCAGTGATAAAAGGAAGACTAGGGAGAATCTGGGCCCTCTCCGTGAGGAAATGGGAGAACTAGTTACAAGGTATGGAAAATGCTCAGGTACTCAATGACTGTTTTGCCTCAGTCTTCACAGTAAGGGCTCAAGCCACACTGCCCAAGTCACAGAAAGCAAAGGCAGGGACTGGGAGAAGGAAGAGCTGCCTACTGTGGAAGAGGGTCAAGTGTGAGTCCATATAAGGAACCTGAAGGTCCACAACTCCATGAGAACTGATGAGATGCATCTGTGGATCCTGAAGCAACTGGCAGATGAAGCTGCTAAGCCACTGTCCATCATATTTGAGAAGTTGTGACAGTCTGGTAAATTCCCGATGAGTAGGAAAGGGGAAAAATAACTCATATACCTAAGAATGGCAAAAAGGAATATCTGGGGAACGACAGGCTGGGCAGTCTCACCTCTGTGCCCAGCAAGATTGTGACCCTTCTGGAAACTCTGCTAAGGCACATGGAAAATAAAAAGGTGATTGGTAACATCCAACATGGCTTCACTAAGGGCAAATTATAACTGATGAATTTGGAGGCCTTCTACAATAGGGCTACAGTGTTGGTCAATAAGGGAAGAATAACTGACATCATTTACTTGTACTTGTGCAAAGCATTTGACACTGTCCCGCATGACAACATTCTTGTCTCTAAATTGGAGAGATATGGCTTTGATGGATGAACCGCTCGATGGATAAGGAATTGTCTAAATGATTGTGTTCAAAGAGTTGCGGTCAACTGCTCAATGTCCAAGTGGAGACTGATAACGAGTGGCATTCCTCGGGGGTCAGTATTGGGACTGGTGTTGTTTAACATATTTGTCACAGACATGGGCAATGGGATTGAGGTTACCCTCATCAAATTTGCTAATGACACTAAGCTGTGTGGCACAGTGGACATGCTGGAGGGAAAGGATGCCTTGTCAAGCTTGAGAGGTGGGCCAGTGTGAATGTCATGAAGTTCAACAAGGCGAAATGCAAGGTCTTGTACCAGGGTCAGAGCAATCCCAAGCACAACTACAGGTTGGGTGATGAGTGGAGAGTAGCCCTGAAGAGAAGGACTCGGGGGCGCTGGAAGATGAGAAGCTCAACAAGAGCTGGCAATGTGCACCTGCAGCCCAGAAAGCCAACCGTATCTTGGACTGTATCAAAAGAATTGTGACCAGCAGGTTGAGGGAAGTGATTTTTCCCCCCATTCTCTGCTCTTGTGAGACCTCACTAGGAGTACTGCATTCAGTTCTGGAGTCCTCAGCTCAGGAAAGGACATGGATCTATTAGAGTGTATCCAGAGGAGGGCCACAAAGATGATCAGAGGGCTGGAGCTTCTCCCACAGGAAGACAGGCTGAAAGAGTTGGGCTTGCTCAGCCTTGAGAAGACAAGGCTCTGAGGAGACTTTATAGTAGCCTTCCGGTACTTAAAGAGGGCCTACAGGAAAGATGAGGAGGGACTATTTATCAGGGAGTGTAATGATAAGACAAAGGGTAATGGTTTTAAGCTAAAGAGGGAAGATTTAGGTTAAATATTGGAAAGATTTTTTTCCTGTGAGGGCGGTAAGACACTGGAACAGGTTGCTCAGAGAGGTTTTGTGGATGCCTCATTCCTGGAGGTGTTTAAGGCCAGGCTAGATGAGGTTTTGAGTGACTTGATCTAGTGGAAGGTGTCTCTGCCCATGGCAGGGGGCTGGACCTAGGTGATGTTTAAGGTCCCTTTCAACAGAAACCATTATACGATTCTATGATCTTATGATTATTACTCATGACAATATTAAATGAGATTCCTATCTATCAAAGCACCTTTCTAGTCTTTCATTTAGCTGTAGTACTAAATTTATATGTTTATGTACTTTCTCTTCTGCCCTGCTCTTTGAACAATGAAGTTAAAATCTCTTGCTTGATAAAAATCAAACAGCTGTTTCTATACTGGTTGTTTTATCTGAAGTTAGGTAGTACATTTCAAAAGTGTTTGCATCTTTCCTGCAAATTAGGCTTGCAAAAGCATAATACCCAAAATAATTTGCAAAAATAAGATTATATAGCGTAGCTGGGAATCCAGCTCCTAGAATGTTGTGTGCTGATTGGCTTTTTAACTTGCAATTATACGGAATACATTCCAAACCCCTTTGTTTCCTGGGCAGTGGCATCTTTTGCAGAAAACACCATCGGTAATGCCTTATTAAAATACTATTTTTGTGATGGATTCAGTGGATGGCTGAAGAAACAGCTCATCAGAACAGCCGCATACTGATGACATTGCTGTAACATACCATCAGAATAAGGCATACTAATAATATATGATTAAAAAGACCCCTACAGGAGTATTATGCAGGAGTGGATTACAACCAGGCAGAAAAATGAAGGCATAGCTTGTAAACTTTCAGAAAATTGTCACTGATGCAACAGCATTTGCTTTCTTGCAGAGTATCAAAATATTGTCTTCTGGACACCTTGTCCCTTCGGTGTGAGCCCTGAAGGTCTGTGGACATGCAAGATGTGAGCTCACAAGTACAATCTCTCAGGCTTGCCTTAGCATAAGACGATGGTTTAACTGTTCTCCAGGGTCAAATTTCACTCCCTTCTCTATCGTGGCTAATAGAGGCATAAGAGTATGACACATAATGCACTGGTAATGTGCTTCTGATAAATGCTCCCAGAGAGTACGTCCTGGAATATACTGCAGTCAAAGAGGTCTGTGGCATATATTATCTCTAGTTACAAGGTCAAAGACAATGATATACAAAACATGAAATGAAAATTGGATACAGAGAGAAGGCATTGTTTAAAGATTGTCTAAATATGTTCTTGCTATTGGAAAGATTTGCTACAGGGAAAGATCAAATCAGTCAAAAAAGTTTGTAAAAATATCTTCCAAGAAAATTAAGAACTGAATTTAGTTTTTGAATGTTTACTAAATGGAAATCACAAGACATGAGGCAGTAAATACTCCTCCTTTGGTGTCAGTCTTATTAACTTAGGAACTCTGCTCCTTTCCTATAGAAGACATTGAGGTACTCATAAATTAATTATCTAGGTATATCTATAATTTTGTTGAAGCATCTCATCCTTTTTCATTACACTATTGCATTATCTTTGACTAATATGACAATTCCACAATGAGCAAAGATTTGTACATTTCCAGATAACCATTTGATTCATGCTAATTGAAAGCATTATAAAATTAATCTTACAATTACTAAAGATGTGCTTATTAATTTTTTATGCAATGTTATCTGTTAGAAAGCATTAGCAGACCAAGAAAACAATACCCGAATGTGTTAAGAATAAATTAATCACGAAAATTATTTAATTATATAATCATAACATACTAACACAAATGTGCACGTATGCACATATGGACACACAATTCATATAGCAGGTAAGCTGAAATTATTTAGTACTGAATTATGGAATAATATCTCATCAGCTAACTGACCCAGAGAAAAATATTTTCTTCATGACTTAACACATGTAATTTGTGAACAAGTATGATGCTTATATATCTTCAAAGTATTGTGGAAAATTTAGCTAACTAATCATTTTATGCTAATGTATTTATTTAATGTAATTCAATCTAAATGAACTTTACAGCAAAACATTTTTAGTTTTCACAGATTTTTTTCTACAGAGCCTTCTTTCATGAGTCATTTTCCTTTTTTTTTCCCCACCACTTTTTAATCATTGAACAGTGTAAAACTATCTGGAGCTTCTTGCATGTTAACCACAGTGCTTGCTTTAGAATGTAAGACCAGGAAGAGACAATCCATACAGTTTCACATGCTCTCCTGATTTGGATATTCCCATGTGCTACTAAGAACATTTCTTTTAATTCTAAGAAATTTTGTTCATTTTACCCTGAAGATAGAACACGGAGACAGAGGAAGTGAGCAGTCTTTCTTCTCAAAGGATTGTCAATGCACAACAGAATTTAGGGCTTTTTGGAATTATAGAACCATCTGGTTGGAAAAGACCTCTGAGATCATCAAATCAAACCATACCTGTCCGTCAACAAACCATATCCCTTAGCACCTCATCTACACGTCTTTTAAACACCTCCAGGGATGGTGACTCAACTACCTCCCTGGGCAGCCCCTTCCAGTGCCTGACAACCCTTTTAGTGAAGAAATTTTTCTCAACATTCACTCTAAACCTGCCCTGGTGCAACTTGTGGCCATTACCTCTTGTCCTATCACTTGTCACTTGAAAGAAGAGATCAACGCTCACCTCACTACAGCCTCCTTTCAGGTGGTTGTAGACAGCGATGAGGTCTCCCTTCAGCCTCCTCTTCTCTAAGCTAAGCAACCCCAGTTTTGTGGATAGACTTAATTTTTGCCATGTTTCCTTCTGAATTCTCCTCTTTTTATTGAACACTCCAAAACCAATGGCATCTAAAGTCCAAGACCTCCTGCAGTCTCTAGCCCCACAATCCTAAGGAATTACAGAGACTACAGTATCATGTTACCTTATGTTTATCATCCACAGTTTATTCTGTCCTTTTCTTTAACTTGTTTAATTATCCCTTTCCTTATGCTTAAGAAAATAAAAAATTATGTATCAAAATATCTTGCCCTATCATGTTATTACTATTTCAACATATATTTTCACAGACAGGCTTGATGCATAACAATATGTTTAGTTAAGATATTACACACTAACAATATTATGGAACAAATTTAAACATGTGGTTATTTTTTTTTTCAATTCAGTATAACTTTTAAGACTCACTTTATTCTACTTTCTTGATTTTGTTTGGGCTGTCAATATGTTTTACTCATCCGACTTACATGTACTACCTTATTTTTGGACAATTCTCCTGAAGAAAATAATTATTTGCAAGACCTGAAATTACCTAATGTGATCCCCAATAAAAAAAATATTTTCAAGCCCCATCTTTTCTGGTTATTCAGCAGCAGGATTCCTGGAACAATTGTAGAGGTTGTCAGTATAGGCGATTTTTCTCAGGCAATGATCCAAAATGGTTTAATTCTTAGCATATACTGAGCATTTGCATTTTTACCTTTCTGTGTTATATCCAACATGTATTGAGATGTCCAAGAGGTTCTGTTGTAATTCTCCCATTCTTTGTTATCTGTCTGTTGCCTTTAGCTGCTCTGGCTTGACTGTGTGATCCAGGCTTTCATTGCTGTCCAGGAAAAAATGCTGATATACTTGGCTTTTTCAATATATAATGAAACCATTATTATCCTACTGTCTTTTGTATGTCCAGTAGTACTAGATGGATTAGCTGAATTAAAAACAGCTCTCAAAGAAATGAAATTATTCCACCAATGCTGGCACTTGTATCAAAGACTTCCTAATTACTGGTGAATTAACTGTACCCAGGATTAGGAACCTGCTGATGACAAGGACAAAGAATTGAGAAACACTGATATTTATATGATAATGAACAGTAACATATAATAAAGTTTTAGCATTAATTGCCATGTTTGCCTTGTTTGTTTCCTGCTACATCTACCATGACTTAAACTATGTTGTTGATGGATCACAATCAAACAGCATACTAATACTTCATAGATTCATAGAACAGTTTAGGTTGGAAGGAACCCTAAAGCTCTTCTAGTCCAACCCCCATGCCACGGGCAGGAATATCTTGAACTAGGTCGGGTTGCTCAAAACTGCACCCAGCCTTGTCTTGAACACTTCCAATCATGGGACATTCACAACTTCTTTGGGTAACCTTCTTCAGTGCCTCATCAATCTTATCATAAAAATTCCTACTTATATCCAATTTAAATCTACCCTCTTTTATTTTAAAACTATTGTCCCTCTTCCTATTGGTACAGGTCCTAGTAAAAAGTCTTTCTCCATCTTTCTTACAAACCCCCTTCACATATTGAAAGACTGCTGTAAGGTCTTCCCAGAGGCTTTTCTTGTCTAGGTTGAACAATATCAATAATCTCAGCCTTTCTTCAGAAGAAAGTTGTTCCAGTCCTTTGACTGTCATATAAGTTGTTCCAGCCATTTAAGTAATTCTATATATTTTTCCTGTATCTATACAAAAAATGTACTTTTACTAGATCAGGACCATGCTTAATTTTATGATTCTTACTGGTTTTCTAGTTCCATTAAGGACAAATTTTTTTCCCAATACCTAATTAATAACATTGAGATAACTCAGCCCATTTTCTACCTTCTTCAGTTACTCTGTTGTCTGTGCAAATTCTGTATCAATTTTAAAATGATTCTTTCCTCAACAGACCTTGTTTACTCTGGAATTCTCATTGCTTAACAAGCTGTTCTTTCTCCATATTCTGGTCAAGTTCTAAGTGCTCAAGATGCCAATCTGCTGATTATGCCAAAATTGAAGCTGAAGCAGCTAGTGAAATTGCTTTGACATCTACAATGCTGGAAATGTTTTAAAATCCAAATTGAAGGTATTTCAAGATTATTTTTAGTTTCACAGATCCAAATTATTAAATTAATTGCATGTACATAATGTTTCATTAGGGAATGTTATCTGGAGAACGCTCTCTTATTTTGGACTCCCCACCAGAAGAAAGACACCAATGTACTTGGAATGAACCCAGTGGAGAGCCACCAAACTGATGAGGGAGCTAGAGGACACAAAAAAAGGCTGAGAGAGAAGAGATAGCTTTGGGGAGACCTTGTTACTGATGAAAACTACTTCAACCATGGGCACAGAGTGAGAGCAAACTCTTCACACAGTGCAAAGCAATAGGACAAAAGGCAATGGTTACTGACTGAAAATTCTACTTACATATTAGGAATTATTTATGAATTTGTTAACTTGTTTGTCTTTTGGGGAGTAAGTAAATGGAGTGCAACATCAAAAATTACTTATATTTGTGGCCCAGAGAGAAAAAAAAAAGAAATACAGTTTGATGAAAGTAATTGTGTCACTTCCTAGGTAGCAAAGATTTTGAAAAAAGAAGGAATGACATTGCTAACCTGTGCCTCTGTAGTAATTTCTGAACCAAAAACAATAAAATGGGCAATTAGCATCCTCAGTTATGGGCTGAAGTCAGTTAGCAAGAGCTGCTGAAACTGATATTGCTGCTCCACTTAGGTTCCAGGTGTATGCCCCAGCCACGCTTCTTCTCACTGTAGCAGGAGAAAAGAGAGAGGAGTTATTGATTTCCTAGCTACTTCTAAAACTCCCATCTTTTAAGGTATTATGGCTTTTGGTAGAGGGAAGGCTTAGCATGCAGTTCAAACAAATTGGGAGAGTTGGTCACAGTGAGTTTATAGATGACTGGAATCTGTCTATTTGGTTTTGATTCCTCTTTATATTTTATCTGCTAACATGTGTGTTGCACTACGGCAAATAATTTAAAGGTTATCACAAAATAGTAGCTTTCTGTTTTAGTAGCACCTGCTTTATACTGACTTTGTACTGATCACATTATTACACGAAGTAAAACATAGTGCAGGATAAGGAATTTTGCTTGTTTAAGCTTTTTTTTTTAACAGTTACCCTCAATAATGTCAAAGTTTGCTAACATATGCCAGAAAATCATCATAGTTATGGGAATCAATTTGTAGCCTAAATAAATGGGATCACATTTAGTAGATGATATTACTCACTTTTTCTAGTGACCACATTATTATTAAATAGGCATGAAAAATACCAGTTACGTAGCCCTGCAGTAGAATGTCTTCATACACTTCCATAAAATGCAGTTACTTTTCCTACTATCTGCTTGTTATGTTTACAGTTTACAATACATACTGCTCGGAGATATGGCGAGATTATGACCGCAGCTACACATCATACGGCTGGAAAGCTATAAAAAGACATTTACTAGTTTTCATTTTTACATTTAATTCCAGCGCTTGGAAAGTTAATTTCTTAATCAGCTTCCCTTGTAAATGTTTCCCAGGGATTTATCCAGACATATTTAACAATGTGACAAAATGTAGCCCTGAGAAATATTTGTTGCCAAAAATTAAATTCTGAGATATAATTATAGTACCTATTATCTTTCATTGTGCAGTGTAGCACTGTGCTATGCATGAAGAAATGTGAAAGATAAAAGAACATAAAGAAGGAATGTCTCCTGTAATGATTCAACAAAATCAAAATGGACTGTTATGTAAATTTACTAAGTGCCACAAGGGTATCTGGAAGTGGGAACTTGAATAAAAACAATAATTAAATTTTATAAGTTACATTATTAAATAGAGAGAGAATGCGATCTTTTTAAAATCTATGTAAAATCAAGGCAGACTGTTAAACTAAATATTTTAAAATCAAAATAGCACCTCTGTTTTATTAATTACACTGATCATCATGTCTGTTATTCTATTATGAACCTATATCCACTGTTGTCCCACTTCCCTACATTAATACATTAGAGGACTGCATTTCACAATTACAATGATACCAGTCAAAATGGTATGACACTTCAGGTATGCGTGCACTGAGCAGTAGTTTTGTAAGAGAGAAGGGACTGTTCTATTTCTTCCCATGACAGGCTAGATCTGCATTACAGAAAGTCTTTTCCATCCTACTCCAATTTAATGATTCTACCCAGACACACCAACCTCATGAATGCCTTCTGACTGCTGATGTTTCACTACAATAAAAGGTATCATTAAAACGTCCAGTGTTCAAAAATACATTAAAAAGTTTAAACAAATTTCTGGCTTCAAGTGATATTTAATGCCCATAACCTTCATAAGTAAAAAAGCCACCCAGAGTCATGAAATGTGAAGAAAGTCAGTATAAAGCCATTACTTTTTTATATGTTTAGTTACATTAAGATTGTTACTTGCGTGTTGCCAACTACACATCCATAGCTTTCAATATCTGGCACGTTTATTAAAAGACAACCAGCAATGTATTTTTAAGCAATGTTAAAACACCATCAAGGAGAAATATTGAACTTGTTCTTCAAGATGAATATTTGCAAACTACAATATCACATTTTAAAAATGAGCAATATTTTCGAGTTACTCAGAAGAGGAAAACAAGTATGTTATATGCATAGGATTGGTTTAGAGTCTTTTGGACCTTCAACTGTTTACATTTAAGACAAAACTATCCTTCTTTCTACATCTTCTTTTCCTTTAACTTAAAACTTGACGGCTTCTTCATACTTAAAGTGGGACAGTAGGGATGCAAGCTAGAGGACATTAAAAATCTTTGGAGCCCTTCATTTCTGCATTTTGCTTACTCAGTCAGAACAAAACTTAGTTCAGGATCAGCGGGAATTTTTCCTGGATAGAATAAATAAGTACTATTGGAAGTGTTCTACTCCATCTGTATTGTTCATTTCCTCCCAAAATATTTGAAATAATTCGAAGTAATGCCTTCAATCAAAGGAAAAAGTGGTTATACTCTATTCATGATGTTTTGCTCTCTTTATAGAATTCTATATGTTTTTGTGGGTTCTGTTGCCAAAAATACGTGTTTCATTTTGACCTTACTGAGAAAAGTTGCAGAAAAGAAGACAAATTAGGTAATTATTTACCTTTACTTCTTCCAACACTTCATTTATTTGCAGTGGTAGTCACTGTTTTTCTAATTCATCAGCCAAACTTGATTTTAGAGGTGTCATGACGCTTGTAAAGGAAATCTGTCTAAACCTAGGATTCATAAAACTTTGAAGCTATAATCATCTGTAAATTAATATATTTTTTTTTGAAAAAGAAGAACAAACATCATTAGCACAGTAATATGTATTTCAATATATTTCATTGTATTTGGAAACAAAGTTAGTTGTTAATTAATGCCCATGATTTCTCCCTTTTTCTAACTCACAATTTATAAAGTCAGGTTACAAATTTAGGCATGGATTATGCAATTTGCTTCCTAGAAATACATAAATTAGCATATGTGTAAGATAACTTGTGTTAGAGTTACGAATTTACTTCAGTATTTCTACTATATACACTTAAAAAAATAGACCATTTTTTTCTGAACAATAGTATCAAAAAAGGCAAATCTGTTCCACACTTTTAACGGGTTTTTAAATGGTTTTCAAGTAAAAGATTTTTATTTTTTTCTTCACTCCTGAATTTCCTCTAATAATTTAATCCTTTCACCCTGTTCTAAACTTACCGACTCCTCTGATATCTGCCTAATCTCTCATGACCACATACAAGCTAAAAACAAATCTATTAAGGAAATACAGTGAGATTCTTCTAGGACATGGGAGTTTAAATTTATAAAATAATATATTATGTATAATTTCTCAGAGTCTATATGTACTTAATTTTTTAACTATATAGGTTTTTTTCTGGTCTTATTTTTAAATAAGACTGCAATGTTTTATTTACACAGACTTTGATGCTTTTTATCTGATCTGAAAATGCTCAAAACCAAAGAGGTTAAATTGTCAGGTGCAGGTCACTGTGGTTCAGCTAACAAACACAGAATGGTTTTCCCCCTCTCACAACAAGCAATAGAGATTGAGGTCAAAGACCCCAATTTCTACATTGAGAATTCTCTGTCACCATTTAAACATTATGCATTTTAACCTTTCAGTGTAAAACATTGACAAAAAATTGCAAGCAAGTCGGGGGGGAACAAAAGTTTGTTGTTGAACTAAGGCTTTATAATTTGTGTAAATATACAAAAGAGAAAGAAATGTAGCTAAACAGTAATTGCGGTGAAATTTGAAGTCATGTCTGAAGTGGAGCCTTGCAAACTTTACAGGTTGACCTAAAAGAGCTGGAAGAAAGATGGTTATTTCAGAAACTCGAAAACTTCTTTCAATACTGGGCTGCTGCATAAGTCCTCCAACTTCCAAACTGTCACCCTATTGAAGGAATCTAAGGATGAATTAAAAATAAACTAAATCATAACACAATTGAGAGAAAAGGTCTCATTCAAGAGAAAGGAGCTGGTGATACTAACAGAGAGACATTTGACAGTTTCCCAGGTTCTATATTCATATTGTGCGTAACATCTGAAAACTATGCACACAGGAAACAAACCCAACTTCAGTCTGGCTGGGATGATATGTACCTATAATTCAGACAATTTTTGGGGGTAGAGGGTGTCAATACACTCAGTCACAGTGCTGCTGTTCAGAGGGTCCAGTTCATAGGCAGGCTAGAAAGCAAATGATCATAAATTGAGTAAAAGAGATGTTCAGACTGGATACATGGAAAAGAATTTTCTCCCTGAGAACAAGCCAACAATGGGGCAGTCTGCCCAGAGATGCTATGCAATCCCCATCCTTGGAGGTTTTCGAGACCCAAGTGGACATAGCCCTGAGCACCACATGTCTGACCTTGGAAGTGGCCCTGCTGTGAACAGGAGGTTGGAGTGGAAACTCCTGAGCTTCCATCTGATCTGAGCTATCCTTTGACTGTAATTGAGTGTTACAAAAATTGTAAGAGATATCTCATTGTCCAGGGCACAGAGGTAAGAATGATCAGACTCATACACATCCCCTTCTCTCAAACAAGCTTTTAATGTGAACTTTTTCAACTCTTTTTCCTGATCATCTGTGCCCTATTACCTAAAGGGGATTGAATTATCTTTTCTTTGCCTATTATGTGCTATCTAGGCAGATATTCACTTGCAACCTTATGCCTCTAGTAATAAAACTCTTAAACTGACAACGATAATCAGTTTTAGAAATGTTTGTGAAGCTAGACCTCTGTAACTTGAGTCCTTCTTCATGTCTTTTGAGGCTTGTTAGCTATTAATTTTAGGTTCTAGAAGCTATGTTAACACTGTTTTAATTGGTAAAAATGTAAGTGAAAGATATTGACTCATCAAATATTTAAGTCACAGCATATCTCAATTTACTTAATTTTTTAAACTTAATTATTATCTTTTGTGTAATCACTAAGCTCTGGGATAGATTTAAGAACTACTCTAAGACTGAAACAAGTACTCTATCTAATAGAAATTTGTTAGATAAATTGTCCTTTTGTTACATAAACTAGCAAAAAGCCATAATCTGGATGAATTAGGAATTTCAGAAGGCTTAATAAGTAAATATGACTTTTTCAGGTTAGTTTACTTTTGAGTGACAGCGATTCTGAAAATTCCAGAAAAATAATAAAATATAATAAATTGTCATTTAGTTCCTGAAAAACTGGCAGATAACACTGTTGTGCAAATAAGCACATGGTATAATTGAGAATGGGAGGATCTTAACATAAAGACATTAAGGTTTCACAAGAACCATAATTTTTATTTAGCTGAAGAATAATTGCTCTTACTAGAATATGCACACATACAGTCTTTAGAGAGCTAAAGATAAATGAAGTGTTTCACTACTGGTGAGAAAAAACCCCAAACCATAAATGCATGTGAATTGTACAGAAAAAAATGAACTTTTTAGTACTATTTTATTGGACAGAACTTGGGATAATTCTGGAAGAACCAAACCAAAATTCTAGTCCAGTGAAGTCTTGAAGTTTCTCTATGAGATGAGATGTAGTGACCTAAAAGCAAAAATTAAGGATATTTTTCAGCATTATTTATTTTATGATCCTGTTTACTGAACTGTTTTGTGAATAGTTGTGGTGATGCAGAAGCAAAAGCGAGCCTGGAAGTCTGGTACAAAGGATGCTTAAGCTAGCACTGCCTTGAAAAAAAGCCTTTAGAATCATAGGCAAGTCTTACTCCTCTGATCTTATTTCAAGCATCTGAAGTGCCCGATTCATTCAGATGTTTTGTTTCGAAACTCACATTAATTGCTTGATTTGCCCTGTAATCAAAGACTGAATAATTGAGGGATATTGCTTAAATTGCCTTAACATTCTCCCATTGCAATGCTGGGAACAACGTAGAGACACAATCAAAACTTCACACCTGACCTGCATAAAATTAATATTTTATATTCTCTTTCTATAAGCCTTTTACATTTATATCTGCCAATTTACTTTTAGTTTATTGTTCTTCTACTGTCCTCTTTAAGGATTATCTGACATAGGAATTCATTTAAGTGCTCTAGCCAATATGATCAGCATTATTCAAGAAGCAGGTACTGCTAGGCCAGTGAGGAAACAGCAGAGCTGACTGCAAAGGAAAAGGCAGTGCCACACTGCATTTGACATGGTGACTGCAGGCTGAAAAACATTGCTTCTTGTAGCTCAATGTTTTACATACATACACAATAAGCTTTTGCATCATCACATGATTTTAAAGCTGTTTTTACTTTCATGGGACAGGGAAACAATAGAAATCCAAGCATCTCTGAGATGTCTAAGCTGATATAAAACTACTCTTTCATCTCTGCTCCTACTGGCTTCCCCAATCAGATGGTTGTCCTTATCTGACCCTTTTATCAGTAAAAGATAACCTACATAAACAGTTCCAAAGTAAGGCAATTACTATCGAACTGACTTTCTGGTATGATAGTGTATGGGACTGAAACAACTGCAAAAGGGATGAGCTGAGCACCAGAGGTGGTGCAATGTATAAAAACAGAGAATAATAGAATCATAGAACGGTTTGGGTTGGAAGAGGCCTTAAAGATCACCTAATTCCAACCCCTTTGCCATGGGGAGGTACACCTTCCACTAGATCAGGTTGCTCAAAGACTCATCCAACAACTTCTCTGGACAACCTGTTCCAGTCCCTTGCAATCCTCACAGTGAAAATTTTATTCCTAATACCTAATCTAAATCTCCCTTCGTTCAGCTTAAAACCATTATCCCTCATCCTATCACTACACTCCCTTGTAAAGACCCCTTCCCTAGATTTCCTGTGGACAGAATTATTTCTTCCAGTCATAGTAAGAAGTGATTCCAGTTCAGAGGTTTTGTGAAAAGTCTACCTAAAAGTTTAGCTTAGTTTGGATCTGTGGACTTTTTAGACAATTCCAACCTCATTTTTGTCTCAGCACTGAAATAGGAAGGCAGAAGAAGTATATAACATTGAAAGGGCCACCTTGTTTGTTGAGGTCTTCTGACAGTAGTCTTGGTTTTATCTTTTCTTTTTTTAATCTCTAGATATATAATTATAAGTGGGTTTTGCATATTTGTATTTTTGCACTCTATGAAACCACTATTATGTCTCTTTTTCCCCCTCTGTTTCATTCACAGTTTTGCAACTTATTTTTGTTTCTGCCTTCAGATTTTCAGGCCATTTTCTACTTTATTTCTCTCCATAAAGAAGTTCATCATCAGGTCAGAATATATAGCAGGGTAAGAAATATAAGTGCTCTTTTTGTTTGTTGTAAAGGTAAAGAGGTGGAAAAGTAACATTGAGATGTTGTGATTCCAAACAGCTAGTGGGATTTCAAGCACTGGCTCATCTGAATGTTTCAGAGCAGGTATAAACAGTAAGATTTTAAAACCACTGCCAATTTTTGTTGTTGCTGTTGTTTTGTTTTGTTATGTGTCTATGGTAATAGAGCAGCTTTGGACTTAGCAATGGTTGAAGATTGCAACACAGTTCCTGAAATATGAGAGCTATACGGTGATAAAAATTCACAGTTTAATTCTTGCGGAAAATAAAGAAAATGTATTTGATTGCAATGGCTTTGTTTTGGTTTTTGTTGAGTCAGATGCTGACATAAACTTTTAAAACTGTATTTTCAATTTTAAAGTTAGCTTTCTTAGGAAAACACCACAGTCCATTTCACTGTACCATCAATTTCAACAATTCTCTGCCTTGATATGGTATGAATTTAAGAGGAATACAGTGAATTAAAAAATATAAGTATAGAATTTACATGAAATATATATTAATATTGTAGTGGGTTGGCTTTTGGGTTTTTTATAGGTCTTCCTTAACAACAGAGGTCAGGATCTATGGAAGTATTCCATATCTTCCTTTAACATAAAACAACATATAAATAAGGCGTACATAAGAGAGTTCTTCCCTTTTCTTTTCCTGTGAGGCTTGGGAGCAGAAGGTCCCTTGTGATGGTCCTGGTCTGGAGCTGAGGCCTGCAGCGGCTGCTGTTGTCTGCCCAAACGTCGGGGGAGAGTCCTGGGTCAGATTTAGCTGTTCTGCTTTCCTCAGGGGAAGTGGTGAGATTTTGCTAGTTCTTTACTTTATTAGTCACCAGGTTTTACAATTGTGCATACCTGGATTTTTGTTCCTTTTTGCCCTTTTTTTCTCCATTTTCCCTTCCCCTCTTCCCTTTCTTGGGAGTTTTGCATGAGATCCTTGCTGTGTGTAGTTAAAATATATGTAGAAATACACACATGTTTAGTGTGATTTCGGTTTTTCTATATTTTTTTCTTTGAAAAAGGGGGAGGTTGGGGAAGGGACTAAAACTGAGTGTTGGAGAGCTTGGGGAAGCTCGCTAAAAGTCACTCAAATATATGTGCGTATAAATATTTAAAAACTAATAGATAAAAATTATCACATATAGACTAAGCTGGCTATTACCAAAAAACTGAAATTATTGTTGAGATTTGGGAGGAAGGAAAAACATTCTAACACTGTTTTTCTATGTTTTAACTAAGCACTAAGTGTAATTTAAAAAAAAAAAACTGTTTCAAATGTTCTCTAAAGCTACAGTTTAAAACTCTTGCAAAAGAAATGTGGAAAAAGCATACCAATATCTAGGAGAGAAGAGTGAGAAAAAAAGAATAAAAAATGAAAGTTCTGAAGACAGCTATCAAAAATGCCAATGACATATGAAATATGGAAACTGCTGTAAATTAATCAGGGAGAATAAATCAAACGAAACCAGAAAATCCAGGAAACCATACCTATGAAAATCAGTGCTGCAGGAAAAAAAGGGAAACTAAAGAAGACGAAATGCTGGCATGACATAACAACTAATAAGAGCTAACATATAGCTAACAAAAGGAGGCATGCTTTTACTGATGGAGAACCACTGTGTAGTGAAAATTTAATTAATCCTGGAGACCGAAGCAGTGGTAGTAATGCATTTTAAAAGATATCAAGTAATGGATATACTTTAATATCAGTGTTCCTTTAAAGTATATTTAAAATATATATTACCACACAAAGACATTAATATACACGGTTACAAGAACATGTCCTAGTACATCTTGTGAATGATCTATAATTTATAATCCCCTACAAAAGGAGCAGGCTTGAGTCACTGTCAATCTCGGACAGTAAGATATTCTAACTACCCTCAAGTGAACATTTCAAACACAGAAAATTCAGCTTTCAGGTACAATGTAAGTAAGTACCGTAGTTTTTCCAAGACAGAACAAATTCTTAGCATTTTTAATTAAAACACTATCGGAGCAACATTAGTAGAGAATAAGAGCCACAGGCATAGAATCATAGAATCATTTGGTTGGAAAAGATCTCTGAGATCATCAAGTCCAACCATACCTACCTTTACTAAACCATACCCCTAAGAAACTCATCTACCTGCTTTTTAAGCACCTCCAGGGACGGCAAATGAACCACATCCCTGGGCAGCCCTTTCTAATGCCTGACCACCTTTTCAGTGAAGAATTTTTTCCTGATACCTAAACTGAATCCCCTCTGGTACAACTTATGGCCATTCCCTCTTGTCCTATCATCTGTCTCTTGCGAGAAGAGACCAGCACCCACCTCACTACAACCTCCTTTCAGGTAGTTGTAAACAGTGATGAGGTCTCCCCTCAGCCTCCTCTTCTCTAGGCTAAACAACCCCAGTTCCCTCAGCTGCTCCTCGTAGGACTGAGGAGCTTCACCAGCTTTGTTGCCCTCCTCTGGACGTGCTCCAGCACCTCAGTGTCCTCCTCATACTGAGGGGCCCAAAACTGAACACAGTATTCAAGGTGTGGCCTCACCAGTGCTGAGTACAGGGGCACAATCACCAGCTGACCACACTGTTTCTGATAGAGGCCAAGATGCCATTGTCCTTCTTGGCCACCTGGGCACACTGCTGGTTCATATTTAGCCGGTTGTCAACCAACACCCCCAGGTCTTTCTCCTCCAGGCAACTCTCCAGCTAGTCTTCCCCAAGCCTGTAATGCTGCATGGGGTTGTTGTGTCCCAGGTGCAGGACTCAGCGCTTGGTCGTCTTAAACCTCATCCTGTTGTTTTCAGCCCATCGATCCAGCCTGTCTAGATCTCTCTGCAGAGCCTCCCTTCCCTCAAGCAGATTGACACTGCCACCCAATTTAATGTAATCTGCAAACTTGCTAAGGGTGCATTCAATCCCTCAGTTCATATCATTGGTAAAGATATTGAACAGGACTGGACCCAACACTGAACACTGGGGAACACCACTCATGATTGGTTTTCAACTGGATTTAACTCCATTTACCATCAACCTATGGGCCCAACCATCCAGCCAGTTGTTTACCCAGAAGAAGATGTGCCTGTCCAGGCCAATGGCAGTCAGTTTCTCAAGCAAAATACTGTGATAAATGGTGTAAAAGGCTTCAGCAAAAGTACGCCACATCCACAGCCTTTCCCTCATCTACTAAACAGGTAACCTTGTCATAGAAGAAGATCAGATTGGTCTGTCAGGACCTGCATTTCATAAACCCATGTTGACCAGACCTGATCACCCACTTGTCCTGTGCGTGCTGTGTTATAGAACTCAAGATGAGCTGTTCCTTGATATTGCCTGGTACCGAGGTCAGACTGACAGGCCTGTAGTTCCCCAGGTCCTCTCTCTATCCTTCTTGTAAATGGGCGGAAAATTTGCCAGTTTCCAGTCAAGTGGCACTTCATTTACCAAATAAGGGAAAGGAGTTTAGAGAGGACGTTTTTAGCTCCCTTAATACCCTTGGGTAGATCCCATCTGGCACCATAGACTTGTGTATGTCTAATTGGCCAAGCAGGTCTCTAACTAAATCCTTCTGGATCGTTGGGGCTTACTGCTCACCGTCTTTTTAAAGAAATCTTCGGTCAGGCCCCAATCTCACACTTTTTGTTTGCTTACTTCATATATTCCAGGTCAACTAAATGCCAGAGCTGCTTACAGAGACTCATTGCTTTTAAATTGTTTTACTTAACTGGCACAAAATGTCACAGCTCCAGGGAGTGAGCCACATTGTTCACCAGCTGATTAAATGAATGTGTATCTGTATACTGTGCTGACTTATGTCTGACAAATGCAAAATTTGTTATACTTTGTTGAAGTATAGCTAAAATTAATCCTAGTTACACATCCAATTTTAGTATGAACAGAATTTATACATTTTAATGTGTTCCTCTGCCTGGAGAACATGAGAAAGATGTTTGATTAAAAATATTTTAAACCTAATCTACTCATCAGCTGCATTGAGTTTTAGATTGGTGAAAAATAAATTTCAGTCTTGGTATGAAATTATTAAATAATAAAATGTAAGTTAAAAATAAGACAGAAAATACAGTATGAATAAATTGAAAATATTAATGAGCCAATGTAATGAGGATACATTAATAATTAATGTTATTTTAAGTAAAAATATGAATACTTTATGTGTTCTTTTTAAGGTTTTCTTGAGGCAGTGACTACATACATATTTAAATTACAAAGAAAATATATTTTTTTCTGATCCTCTAGCAATGTGTATGACTACAAAACTCTCTACTTGATATTGTAAATAATACTTAAATTAAGTATTTATCTTCACAATTTTTCTTTAAAATAGTACTTGCCAAAAGTATGTCAAGTATTTTATTGCTCATTTATACATAATAAAATTCTTACGCAACTAATAATTCAGCAGAAGCTTTCTGAGACTGTAGAAATTTTAGCTGTGACCATTTATGTTCTCAAGCTATGCATTGACTTACAGTTCTTCTGGAAGGTCTGCTGGGAGAGACAGGTCATTGTCTCACTGGAGGGGATACATGTGAAGTATAACATCAAGAACAATTTTATGCTTTTTGGGTTCCTTTTTCCACTAAGCTGAAATACATTATGCCTAACATGTAGTGAGCATAACATGATCCTGTCTCAGACTTTCTTATTCTTATATGGAAAAAGACATGTAGAATGGAAATTCAAGTGGAAAGCATTTCTTACATCAATCTTCCTCATGCAATGGAAATCCTCAACTTAGGAAGTGATTTGGATGCCAAAAAACCCAAGTGTCTCAGGCTATTTTAGAATTATTTTAAAAGAGCCTGGTTTATACCTGACACTCCAATGTAACATTTCCTGTAGGTCCCATTTATACCAGCTTCTGTGAATATCTCTGAAAGGGTACTAAATCTATTGTTTAGACACCTAACTTCCCCTTTAAGTTACCATTTACCTTAAGCTCCAATCTAATATATACTATTATCGCATCTTTCTTTTGTCAGGGTAAGAATGGCTCTGCTGATAGTAGCTTTGAGGTTGCATTTCCCGGATGATCTGGTTGACTTTCCCAGAGCTTTGTCATTACACCTCATTTGTAAGCCTGTCTTTTCTGCAGACAGCTGTGAGTAAAACAATAGCTGGGATAATTGTATTCTTTCAGACTGAAAATAATTTTGACATCCGACAAAAAATCTTAACATTTCTTTGTCTGTAGAAGTCTAAAGAGGCATGATGAAGCATGTGCTGATGTTACTGCATCAACTTTAGCTTTAATACCTTCTCAGAGGAAAAATTATTGTTTTTCATGCTGTGGTGGTCACCCCCAGCCAGCGGGAAAGCCCCTGCACAGCTGCTTATGCACTCCAGTGCAGCAGGATGGAGGAGAGAAGTAAAAAGACAAGAGCGAGAGAAACTCATAGGCCAGCACAAAGCCTGTAAAAAACCCCAAACCAAACCAAAAATCAACCTCAAATTGATCCCTTGCCACCTCCCACTAGAATACTAATGTCTAGACAATCTGTGATCAATAGTTTCCTTAGAAAAACTCTCCCCAGTTTTACTGCTCAGCATAACATCATAGGGCATGGAATGTCCCTTTGGTCCGTCAGGGTCAGCTATTTTGACTGTGTTCCCTCCCAACTTCTTTTTCACTTTCTGGGGGAAGAGAGTGAGAAACAGGCCTTGTTGTTGTGCAAGCACTGATCAAAACACTGGTTTGGTCACATATCTGAAACATAGTGCCATATTGCCCACTATGAATATAGGTTGTACTAGAAGATCTCAGAGGTCTCTTCCAACCTTGTGGTACTATGATACTGTGATGAAGAAAATTAGCTCGATGGCAGCCAAGAACAGTAGACATACAGATGCCATCTGGGGGCAAACAGCGTAGAGAAGAAATTGCAAGTTAGAGTCAGATCTCTCTTTTATACCGACTCTTTTTCTTGCCCCAATACTCAGAGTCAAGCTATCAAAGTTAGAACTTTTTTTGCACTTTCAGTCTCATACTTATCCATGATGAAACACAAAAGGAGAGATTTTACTTACTTCTCCTCATTCCTTGATGATTCCATACAGATTAGGTAGAAGCAATAATCGGTTTATATTTTCAATTTATCTCCCTGTGCCCAGTTAAAAAAAAAAGAAAAAAATAGACCCATTTTTCTTGGAAAAATTCAAATCAGAAATACAACTAGTAAAGTAGGTGGAAAAAATGTAATTTTTCCTTTACTGTGAAAAGTTTAAATGAAAATTGAAGTTTGTGGGTTTAATCAAGTTTGTTTATTTGTTTGGGATTTTTTTCAGGTGGCCAGTACCATCAATACTGGAAGACAAGTTCTTTCTGGATTTTATCTTTTCCAGGTAAGTCTCTGAAAAAAATAAAAAAAAAATTTACAAGGAAACGCTCTGTTGACAAAGAGAAAAATGAGAGGATAAAATGTATTTTATTTGTCTAATACCTCAACCCCATTTTTTTTCAGTCCTGAATCTCTAAATTGGCAGGTTTGGGATTATAGCAATATTAGTAGTAAAATAAATGTTAATTGATCTGTTTCCAGTTCAGGCATTGAAACAGGCTGCCCAGGGAGGTGGTTGAGTCACCGTCCCTGGAGGTGTTTAAAAAAATGGGTAGATGAGTTTTTGAGGGACATGGTTTAGTGGATGATGGGTGCGGTTGGACTCAATGATCTCAAAGGTCTTTTCCAACCAGAAGATTCTATGATTCTGTATTTGCATATGTAGTCTTTTTGTTTTCTGTTTAGCCTGGTAGCTAACTATTTTGCTGTAATTTTATAAGCCATAAGGATATTCAAGGAACATTTTTTTTGCCATAATATTATTTAAAAACTGAATTACGAGTATTCTTTTTCTCCTGTTGGTATTCCATTGGAATAAACTTGCCTGTTACCCTAAAATGCACTATGAATTGGCATATTGTTGACAATTGTTGAGAACAAACCTCTGTTGCAGTGGTGGTGAAAATAAACTAACTGCCAATACATGAAGGTCAAAAACATTGTCAGCACCATTATAAAAGCACGACTGTGACCTAATTCATCTTACACTCACCAGTTTCACAGTCACCTTGTAATAGCTGCTCAAAAGCTTTACTTGAAGAGGTGAGAATAAAAGGGGATTATATTAATGGGCATCATGTAATATTTGCTGAGCTGGAAATTTCAAAAATCCTTCTACACACTATGGCTTCTATTGTTTTTTTGCTACTGCTTTTTCTCTGTGGTTCCATCTAGCCAGAAACATAGAGGCAATTGCTACAGCAAAAATCTTTTTCACCAGGATTCTGGTGGCAGGGTCTATATGTTGATTTGCTAGATGTGAAAAGTGGATTTATGCTATATTGTACTGCATTATAAGTGAATAAAATTAATTTAACTGCAGTAATCTTTTGATCACGTAGCTGACTTTTCCTTCATTTAAGGTCTTTGCTTTTCTGACTAGAATTTGCTTTTGTCAGCACAGCAGAAAGTGACATATGGTATTTTTGTTGTTGCTTGAAATAATCTTCTGTAGATCAACTGGATTTCCCAAAAGAGCTTTGCATTCAACTTTAGAGAGAAAAAAAAGAGATGAAAGAAAACCCCAATTCACTATACATTGCATGATTAAAAATCTCAGTAAAGGAAGCTCCCCTATTGAAGTCAATATATTTACTTTACATTTTTAGTGAGAAAACAAGGGTTGAATCTGTTCTATGATGTATCAAAGTCTTGTGAACCCTGATTTAGGAAGTGACAGAGAAAAAAAGAAGTTGTGTTTTTGTTTGTTTGGGTTAATTGTCTGAGGTATCATAAACTATTAACTTGCTAACTGTTGGCTTTGACTTTCCTTGTGATAGAAAAACAAAAGACAATTGTAAATCACTCTGGATTACACCCATGCTCCTACTTCACAGCAACTAAAAGCTGACCTGCCAACATAACAGAATTTTAAAATGACACCATCCTAACATGTGTAGCATCTGCAATTAGAAATCACCATTTACAGAAATATTTTTTAAAAAAAAAATCCCCAAAAAACAAAAGTAAAAAATACCAAAATCATACACTGAGAATTCTGAAGTTGATATGTATTTCACATTACAAAATATTCACATTTAAGTTAATGTGCAGCATAACACAGAAACTGCTCTATAATTTGAATTCAGAATGTGCAAACTTTATTTTTTCTGCCCACCAGCACAGTACATCAATTCTTTTCTTGAAGTTATTGCATATTGATGGGACACTTTTCTACTGACAGGCAACAAAAAATTAAGTCAGCACTTATCCAGTCAAAGTGGCTGAATGAATGGGAAGGTTAACGCCTCAAACTAGGTTTAAATTAGTTCACATTTCTTTAATAATTGCATTTCTGCATTCAACTTGTTTTAAACAGGAATATGTTTGATTCACAGTTCCTAAAGGCTAAGTTACGAGTGTATGATGGAAGACTGTTATGCTTCAAAGCCTACAAATTCAGATAAAAATTACCGTAACTTTCATAAGTTTTTCAAAGGTCAGTGAAGGGCTTGAAAGTTGCATGAAAACAAAAAAGAGCTATGGGCAAAATAACTAGAATTGATAATGACCTTTAAGCAAATGAAGAATGAAAATCAGAGAATACTTATCCATATGGAAGAGCAAAGATTCTCATAAAAAACTTCAACAACAGGACACAAAGTAAAATAGCTCATTATGACTGGAAATGATGGACTCGTACTGCACTAAGGCAAAAAATTTCTCAGACACAGAAAAGCCTATGGGGAAATTTCATGTGTGTGTATATGTGTGTGTGTATATGTGTGTGTGTATACCCATTTTTAGGCTGGTTTACTGAAAGCAAGAGTAAGCTTCTATGTTCTGTTGTTGCATAAACCTGGAGGGTTTTTGATTTACACTCCCTTTTGAAATAAGAATTAAAAATGCATTGGAACAAGTGAAAAGTACTGCCTGAGTGATTTTTATTTCCTGTTTAATTTCCTACAATTTCATTTCTCTTTTTATCGTGATACCTGGCTGAAATTCCACTTTGACAGTCTCCTTTCCATATAAAGTGAAGTTCATAATTTATATTTTGGTAGGTTTTGTCCAAAACGTATTCAAGACAGTATTCAATATAAAATAACAGAACTATAGAAAGGTTTGGGTGGGAAGGGACCATTAAGGGTCATGTAGTTTACCCCCCCTGCAGTAAGCAGAGACATAGAATCATAGAATATAATAATAGAATTGTTTGGGTTGGAAGGGACCTTAAACTCCCTAGAGCCTTCTCTTGTCCAGGTTGAACAACTCCCTCTCTCTCAGCCTGTCCTCATAGCAGAGGTGCTCAAGCCCTTTGATCTTCAACTGGATCAGTTTGCTCAGAGTCCCATCCACCCCGACCTTGAATGTTTCCAGGGATGGGTCTTCTAACGTCTCTCTGGGCAACCTGTTTCTGTGTCACTATATATACGTGTACAAAATTTCTTTACTATTCACTTTTAGTAGGGTCTGATAAATTCATAAATGATTTTTAGAAAGTTAATCAGCGTCTGAGTTGAAGACCTCAGAAGAAATTCTAAAGCTTGGTGAATACCTAGCCGTTCAAAGTAATACATGCCTCAGTGACTGATAAAGAGTTTGTTCTTATCCTATAGACACCGAATACAAAACCACATTATAAAGAGAGAGTTACTATACTTATTATAGACCTTTTATGAGACTTTCCTACAGGAATTTGACTCAAAATTCTTGTAAGTGGACACCAAAGCTGAACTTTCAGGCTACTGAACTATATTAAGTTTTTATGAACTTTCAATAACCAGTCAGTTTCAACCTTTGCTTATCACATATTTCTGGCTGCCAATCTGTTTTTAAAAGTTAGTAGGTACATTGTGAGGGGTAAAGAACACTTTAATTAAACACTGTAACATCTTGAGTTAATTTTGGAATTGGCTCTTCTTTTAACAAGAAGTTAGACAAGGTAACCTCCAGACATCATTTTAGCTACTATTTTTTTTTCCTTGTGATTTCTACTTTTCCACTGCCATTTTAGACTAGAATTTAGGAGATGTTGATTTTCACCGGTTTTGGGTTCTGTTTATTTTTTTGTTCTGCTATTTTGATGGAAATTCCAAAGTTGCATTTTTCCCTAGAAAGAGTGAAAATAAATAGCTCCTACTTCAAGAAAAAAAAACCCGAACCAAATTGAAATTGCCATTTTCCTAACAAATTTTCTTTCAGATAAAAGAGTAAAATAGAAAGAAAGAATCCATTATGTGTTTTGAATTTTTATATAGCAGAACTGAAAATATCCTAAAGCATTTACCTTAGAAATAAAGACACTAGCTATGTCAAAATATTTTTCAACTTGGAGTAAAAAATTGTAGTTTTCTTTTAAACGAAGAATTATGTGCCCGTATTTGTATATTTCTATTAATTTTTTTTATTTTAACATGAAATGCATTTTAAAATGAACAATAAATTTCCTTATGTTTCAGACTGTCTTTCAATCTAGTCAAGAAAAAAAAATTTTTAAACAAAAAATGTTGACTCCAGTAATGAAACATGTTATATATATTTATATATTATATAAATTTTATATAATATATATAATTATATATATTACATAACAGGCTATACAAATACAACTATAGAAAACATAATTCTGTAATCAACTGGGCATAAAGTCGCAGACAACTTCTCAGAGTTAGAACAAATGGTGATTGCAAAAAGAACACAAAAGGAAAACCTGTTTTTCCACAGATGGAAGTAAAATATGCTATGATACTAAGTATCCAATTGTGAGGCAGAAAAATCTGAGTGTAAACAGTATCACAGCATATATATGTATCTATGCTATGTGTTACGAAAACATATATTGCATATATACAGACACAAACCTTAATATCAATTTTCATATATAAATTCTCTGTTACTATTTACTGCACAGTATTTCATATGCATGTGTAACTAAACATAAAAAAAAGCCTTGCACAGAACAATTTTTATTACTTTTTAAAATTTTTGTATTCCAAACTACCTTTACTGAAATATAAATTTTCTGTGCATGGAATCCTCAAGATTAATTCAATGTTGCTTAAATGCTGGCTGTGTCAGCATGTCAGTAGATGGCTAGAAATTACATCTAACCACTGATGCTTAAGGACAGGCACTTCAAGACAAACAAAAATCCAAACAGATAAAAGAAAACAGAAAATGAAAGAACATTCTTTGAAAAGTCAGGTGCAAATTTAAGGTTGCTCTTAGGCAAGTTAATATATTCACACTGCTTATGAAGTAGAAATTGACCTCAGTGGCATTTTGGGACTGATCTTTTGACAGAGTTGAACTCTTTATGAACAATTTTTTCTTGTGATGCAGAAATAAGAATGTCTTTAGGAAAAACCTTACTAATTTAAGACTAAAATTAAAGGTTTCTTTAGACAAATTTTTATTAAGTATTATTAATGCAATGAGAGATTTCACTTTCTGCATATTGCCAGTATTTTTTTGTCTGACTTCTCTTTTTCCTACACCTCAGAACTCAGTTTATATCATGCTTATAAAGACACAAATTTTTTTCTTGTATTTTTAGAGTTCCATTGATGTTTCAAAATTGTTATAATTTCATCCTCTCAACAATTAGTTATTCCTTTCTACTCTTTTTCTGAAGATATTGGTGTTAGTTTCTTGTCAGCAGCTTTCAGTCTTGAGCACAATACAAATAGACCTTTCAGAAAACATAGTGGCATAAAAACAGATTTACCTTTGGAAACAGAAAGTGATCAAACACCTGGGGCCATTCAATTTTGATTAATGCCCTGTTTGGCTCCTGCAGTACTGCACCTGTATATCGGTCCTTAAGCAAAGAAAGGTTCAATGTGAATTCCAGTGCGTTTACAGTATTGATTTAAATGGACCACCCATTGAATAAAATGCTACTTGGTGTATTATTGAATACAGAATTTTAATGTTGTTCTGATGATTTGTTATGTTTATGTATATGTACTCTCTCTATATACATACACGTACACATACACTTTTACACATATATGTAGATTAAAATGGAATAAACCATACAGACTACACTCAGCTATGACAATAATATTTTATTTCAGTATTACTCCTAATACTTTATTTCAGAAAGTTATCTTACACTGCCAGAAAGATATGTATACTTTTCTGCATTACATGTTTGACTTCAACTTTGTCATTTTTTCAGATAATAATGGTGCAAGAAAATGTTGAAAAATATAACAATCTGTAAAGCCGGAAATTACAACTGAGCTAAGTTCTGTTCTATTGTTAGCTTCTTCTGTCAAAAATATGCAATGGTTATGTATACTTTTGATTTAGGCATTAATAAAAATTCAATTATCTATCTATGCATTTTAAGGATGTAATTATCTGAATGTATATTCATATAGCTCAAATCTTTAAGCACATATTTTTTGACTGTACATGGAAATATAACACAATTTTTCAGCTACAAAGAACTCTAGACATTACTTTTTGTAGCTATGATGGAATTTGGATTTGAAGCTATCCGGTTAATAATAGACCTTATTTTGAAATAAGATATTCTTTAAATTTTGTGATTTAGTTATCAATTATTTCTAATCTCACCAATAGGGGAAAGGAAGAATATTAGGCAATACAAAAAATTATTCTTGCACCAAGTTCTGAAGTTCACAGATATATAATAATGCTCATAGATATAATAAGTAATGCAAGTGAATTCCTCCTGACAAACAAATACAGTGTTTGGTTATATTCAATAAATATTTTGCTTAATCAATGAATAAGTAGTACTCAAAAGGTTTGCTGTGTACCCTGTGGTATATCACCCAATGACCCATCGCAGTTTAAATGATCCTATTGAGACACTTTCATCCAAATATTCCAGTTTTACAACCTACAAGTTCAATGTATAACCCACACTTGTTGACTTTTCTTATTGCATGTACCGTAAAGTAGTACCGCTCCGACATATTGAAGTGAGCTTGGATTTATCCCAGAATGACTCAGAAAAATATCCAGCATCTCCAGATTATGCTTCTTTATTTTCTTTTTTTTCTTTTTAACGTAGAAATCTGGTCTTTTGTGTAGTATGTGGACTACATTTTCCCTCTTACTCCAGCAATTAAGAGTGGTAAGACATAAATAACCGAATCTCAATTAGTATTATTTTTGTTTGTTTATTTGTTTGTTGGTTTGTTTTTTTGTGTTCTTTTTTTTCTTTTGTTCAGAAAACAGCAACTTAACAGTTCTGCAACATAAATAGTTTTGCAACAATAAAGTTTTGGATTTCATAAATTTTGGTAATTTACATTAGAACTGGATGATCAGATAAGAATCACAAAGTTAATTTAGACAACAGTGCAAGAGAATGGAGGTTAAACCTTAGATTTTGTCCATGAGGTCTGCCTGATGTGAGATTTGCAACATATATATTACTTAACGTTGTCATGTTTACTCTGTATACTATGAGTAAGGAAAGGGTGAGAAAATTAACATTTGGTTGAAAGACTCTTTTTGGGGTTATCCCTTCAAAAAGTACAGAGCAATTTGTTTGTGATTTTTTGAAAACTTTAAGCATTTGCCTGGAAAGAAGCTATATCAACAGGGAGAAGCTGAGTATAAGAAAGAGAATAATTAAAAGCTGAAGCAGAAGAGGAAACTTTAAGGGGCAACTTAAAGCATTTTCCAAGTCATGAAGAAGCAAACATGTTGTTAAATTCTCTTCTCCCTACTAGGTATCCACTGTATTTTGGTTTTGCTCTATATGATGTAGTGATCAAGGCTTGTAGTAAAGTATATTTTGAGACTCTTACACAATAGCGTTGTCACTTTTTGTATGCAGTCTACCATTTATGAAAGGAAAAGTGAAAACATATTCTCACTAGCTGACCCTTTTAGAAAGTGGCTGGTTGGAAGAACCATCATTTCAAATGCAGGGGGTTTTATGTAGTTCAGTAATATGGTTTAGATTTTTTCAGAAAATTACGTTAAAATACGCTCATAAATGAGCAATACTACATAAACATGCACATATGACTGTAATGAATTTCAGTAATGAAAGCTGTGGATTTTTCTTAAAAGTACTCAGTTATAAGACCTAAAAATACATTTAAATGTTCTAATAAAAATGCCACACGTTTTTCTGTGGTATAAATTGTTAAAATCTTCCATTAACATTTAACAGTATGAACAGTACTCTCTTCACTGTCTTTGTAGTTAATAGATATAGTGTATTCAATTTCTTGCCCTCTGAGGAAGTTCTGGCAATGGATTCTGATCTATAATCTGTACTTAAGGGTTCAGTAGGTTTTTAGGAATGATCATGGAGACTTTATTAATCTCTAATAAACTCAGCTCTTCCACTTCATTTCATTGCTGAATATAACAATATTTACTTCTGAGTCTAATTATAGAAGGCACAGCAGAACAGTTAAAATTATGCCCCTGGCATAATTACAATGGACTTTGTTTATCTGCATGCCTTTAAATGCCATTCAACTATGTAATACTTTCCTTTTGTTCTGGCTATTTGTTCCTGAGAAATGGCATTTACATTACTAAAAGAAAAACATTAATGTGAGATGGCAAGCACAATTTAAATCTGATTGTAAAACAGGTAGTGCTCCAATGTAGAGAATGGTCTTAAAATCCCCCTCCTGAACCCCCCCCCCCCCCCCCCCCCCCCCCCCGGGCCTCCAGCTCTTAAAGGAATAAAGCAAACAAACAAAAATAAACTAAAAAAGGAACTACATCAAACAAAGAAATGGTGGAAACCGCACAGGAATGGTAACAAAATTTTCTACAAAGCTTACTTGAAAGCCATTTTTTCATTCCTGTGATTCTGTCTTTGTCTGTGATTAGTGTACTGCTATTAGAACCTTAGCGTATCTCTAAAAACCTTGTGTCTTCATTTTTTATCGGAGTTTCTTTTGTATGTAATATTTACAAGACAGTAAGTATAAACATACTCTACAGAGGATATACTAGAGAGCAACTACGATATTAAAAAACTTAACCTCTCTGATGTTTGAGGGGAAGGAGATGAAGTATGGATCTAAGGGGCACTACAACAAAATAATGGAAATAACAGTCTTAGTGTATTTTTTCAGTAGAGATTAATAGCATGGGATGTCATGTGAGCAGATATTTCCGTAAGAGCAAGTATTGTAAAATGTAATTAATGTATGGAATTCCAGTCTGTACTTTTTTTTCAAACAATGTAAACTTTTTTGTTTATGTTTCTTTCAGCTTCTAACCACCTAAAATGAGAACATTACATGGTGTCTTAATGTAAACCACTTTACTATCCTAACACTAAAGATGTGGGTTTTTTTTTTATATTATTCATTAACTACTTAGAGTGTCAAGCATATGTACATGCTACAGAACATGTAATATGAGGGAGTAAACGAGACTGAAATACATGGAGAAGGGTCCAGCTTGTGGTTTTGTAATGGTCCTAGAGGGACATGGAATACTTAAACTAATAAGACCATCACTTTTTATTTTGTAGCTCCTTGTATTTAAACATCTCAAAATGTTTCTGAACTTGAATGAAAAACACCCTACACCATCAAGGGATATACATATGGGACGTACAGAAATGTTTAATTCCCCATTCCCCATTGAATTTAGTCTCTCACACTGCTCTTTAAACATTTGTCACAGAACTTCAACAAAATTCAAGAGGCTGAAGACCTGCCCCTCCTCTCCCCTGTATTCTAGTTTTATGACATATTCAATTAAAGCTGTTGGTATTCAAGTAGACATGATGAAACTGACTTGTAGTTTGTGTAAAACACTAGGATTGGTGCCCTCAGCTGACGAAAAATGTCAAGACATCTAAATTAACATATATGGGTAGAATCTTTACGTTTTTGCTTAACCACATTAATCCAGGAAAGAAAATTAATTGAAAAATTGTGTTATACTGTGCCAACCAGAGATGTTAGATTCCTATGGGAGTAGAAAGGTAGAAGTCTAGCAAAATTTCCAATACCTCTGGTAAACTGAATATTTGTTTATTAAAATTTTCTTTTCACAAAAGCAAATCATCTTCAGTATGTAGATTACCATTTAAGCTTTGTCCATGAAAGCATAATGACTGCGTTAGCCATTCAGATACATGTTTTTAAAGAAACTAACTAACTAACTAACTAACTAACTAACTAACTAATTATTCTAGAGGTATTCCTCTGCAATAATGCTGAAAGTCTTGTAAAGACAAATATGATGATTCAGAATGGTCATGTACGACTCTGAAGTTCACGTATTTGGATTCTCACAAAATGTCAAAAATTTTGGTTTAAGTACTTGGAAACATCTGACAAAAACCTTTCATTGCTTTCCATGTCAGTATTATAACGATCCAGAAGGACAATTTTTTCTCCTCTATTTGACAGTTTTCTGTCAGATTTATTGAGATCATATTTTTCATAATATTAAATAAGATATATTATTGACAATGAGAATCTGTAAATGACACAAAAAGACCATAGGTAATTAGGTTGCATTAATTCTTCTCTTGATATATCTGCTACATATGTATTTGCTATCACAGTATCTTAGGATTAGTGATTTTTAAAAGATTTTCTCCCATTACTCAAATATATTAAGAAGAGTACTCGAAACACAGCATATATACTTAAATAGTAGTACCCTCAGACAGCTACTCTGGTGTGATCTTCCCTTAAGTTTGCCACTCAAGATATCTTCTGTTTTTCAGAAATCAGAGGGCAGTTGGTAAACCAGCCCCTATCTCTACTTTATCTGCAAGATTATTTTTTTCCAAAGCTACTTCAGTTATTTCTATCCTTTTAGTCTCTACAGGGGGCATCATCTTGAAGACATTATGAGCTTTTATTAAAAAACAGGCTATATCTGTAGAATGATTAAATATTTTTTTATTTGATTATTGACTCGTGTACTTTCAGCTACTTCCAGTGTAAGAGAACATACAATGCTACATTCTCTTGAATTATCTGTTTACTTTCTGTATTGATAGGTTTTATTTTAGGAATACTAACAATGTTTCTGGCAGTGACTACAGGACAGCATCCAATTTAAATTAAACAATGCCACGCTCTTCCTCTTCTCTTGCAACTCTCAGCCAATTCTCCCAGAAGGGGCAAATTCTGAAATCTCTGTGGGGAGTTCTGTTATCACTGTATTTGTATACACTGTGCACAATACTGCTGCCTTCAAACTTCCTGTAAGCAACATACCCCAGTGCATTGCTATGGTGTGTGGGTTTTTTTCTTGAATTTATTGTCATACTGTAAGTATTTGTGTGTAGTCTTTTCTGACTGTGAATTTAGACTTAGCTTGACCTTTTGCCTCCAGCCCTTCTCCATATGATACTTGGAATCTCAGTGACATAATAGGAGAAAATGTTTGCTGCCCATAAGCCCTGGGATGGCCTGAGGGGAGTTCTTTTCTTGAAAACATCTAGTCACTAATTCTATGTCTAACAAAATTGTCTTTCTTGGACTTATTTTTGTTCCAAATTACAGCCGTGATATGCGGTTTCCTGCAAAATTTTTTTTGTGGATCTACTTTTGTGACTGGGAGTTCAGTGGTGCACTGTGATCATATGTTGACTTCATACAGCCTTGGCAGGTATAGACATTTGAGTTCTGTCTCCTATGCAGCACTAAGTTACAGCCCAGCTACTCTTTCTTACACTCTGAATGTGGGTCTTGTGACTTTTTTGTAAATGTCTAGTACACACCTTTGTGGTAAAGTCTCTAAGGGTGATAGGTAGCTGTGTTTGCAAGGAGCAGTCTTCCTCCCTTCCCACCAGCTCATAATTCACTTCCAAGCTCAGGCAAGCACTGAAGTCTCAAGTGAGCCAGTTCAGTTGAGAACAAACTACATAACACGAAAGATCTGTTTTCTGCGAGTTTAGTTCTCTGAATGAGTGTGCTGTGGAGACAGACAAGCATTGACGATGGAACAATGGAAGCAATTGGTGCTGAGGATCTCGGAGCAGGCACAGGAGGGGTCGAGCGGCTTTTTTGGCATCAGCTCACTGCTGCAGTGGCTGAGCTTTCCTTGATGTCACTCTCAGTTTCTTCTTCTCTATAGGATCTTGGACTCATATCCAGCTTTCTACTGTCTGCCTGACCTCACTATATAGGGACATGTTTTTTTATTTAGTCTTTCCTTTTTTTATTTTATAGTTTTGTAGCAAGTCTGCTTGCCTGAAACTGAAAGCTTTACCTGGAAACAGAGTCAGTGTTGTGGCATACAGCAACATCCCAAGTGTTTGCTTAGCAATCACAGCTCTCTTTCTCCGCTTTCTTGCTTTCAACAGTGTTGACTTAGCCCACTGAAATTATGAAATAAAGATCACAGTTACCATTTTAATATAAAATATTCATCAATTATTACAGAGCAGCCCCAATTCAATCCCAACATTTAAATTTACTAGTGAGTGTGTGCATGTAACAACAAACAATCAAACAAACACTCTTCTAATGGAGAAATATTTCTTACAGAAATGCAATAGTAAATTTATAATAACTGGTACCTTAATGTTTTGGTAAATTCCTAAGGAGAAAATAAATAACACAATCACCCATAGTCAAGTGCCATTGGTTCTTTTTAAGAGGAAAATAAGTATCCTGTTGTGTACTGTAACGCAAAAAGAAGCCTTGATGAGGTGAGAATAATCTCAAATACAAAAAGCTTATGAGGTTTTTAGTGCTGTCTATTGTTCCAAGAACTACTGCCAAATAGTGAGTCAAAACATAATTTAAAAATTCATACTGTAACAAGTTGTTTTCCTTGGATGTACCCTACTATGCTCAGAATACACGTGTAGCAAAACAATACGCTTTCCATGTATTAGCTAAATGAGGTACAATTTTTGCTATTGGCTTTCAAATGCCTCTACTGCGTTGACAGCAGACAACGATATGGCTTGCACTGAATCAACATAAACATTGGTTTATTATGGAACCTTTTGTCAAACAAAGGACACTAAGTACTTTTATTTAGCATTTTACTCCATATGTCCTCTCCCAGATAAACTATTTATGAAAAAAATAAATGTAGTTGTGTACTTCTAATTTTGAAATGAACTGGCTTTATAATTTCATTTTAAGTGTATTTAGGCTCTTCCCTCCTAACATATTGTTTCCCAGGTTGTCTGAGGTTCTTGGAAAATATCTACAAGAGGAAAAATTCTAGGTATGCATCAACAACACTTTTTCAGCTTCACTGACTGCTTAAAGTGCAGCTTTTATATGTGCCTTGTGCTGCTTTCCTTACCATGTTTAACTTGGAGAAATCATGCTTTTAAGTACATAAGATTTGACAATACTATGTGCGTAATTAATATTGGTTGAGAAACTAGGAGTGGCACTTTCTGAGCTTTAAAGGGCCTGGATGACTCCATATTACTCATGCCTAGACATTTCAGCATATGTCAGCACTGCAGGATTCAGCATAGAATAAAGGTGCCTGAGTTTGTTTTAAAATAGTTTGAACAGGTGCTTGTGGCAATCTAAGCATTGCAACATGGAGCTCAGCGGGGGCAAATTCATCCAGATTTTCAGCAAGTTGCAATCCACAGTACAGATACAGTATTAAATAATGATTATTTGGGTTTAACAAAATTATTCCTTTCACTATGATTTCAGAAAAATAAACTTAAGTAAACTAAAGCTGTGAGGGAAGAATTTCAGTAAATCAGTTTCTGAAGACATTGGCAGATAGAGCAGATTTTGCATAGCTTTCAAACACACAGCCTCACAAAAAAATCCATTTTTTTTAATTCTTTGGAAAGTAACAACTGCATAGAAGAGATTCAGTAAGAAGAGATGGGAGATATCGGTCACTTAATATGTAAGAGTCTGTTACTTGTGTCGATTACAGGAATGGTAAGACTATTATTATAGATCTAGTTTGTCACCAGTTTACAGTCTGTCACAAATGTCAGGAAATAAACTTGCTCATGAAAAAGTTCCTTAGTTATCTTAATCTTGCAGGCTTTGTACATTTACATATGAAGGCATTTTCAATACATAAAAAGAACTATGTCAGATCATAACAAAAATCACTGTTATCTCCAACATGGTCCTTTTCAAGACAAATGTGTGTATTTGTTTTAATGCAACATAGTAAAATGAAAATTCCTATTATATATTTTCAGTTGCTTTTAAGCAGTTTGTGTTGGGATTAGTCTTTTTGGAAAAACTCATGGAAAATACAATGAAGAAAGAAAACACAAATTTGTTCACATGAACAATTTCTTTGAACTGTTTGGAAGCCTTAGATCCTGAGTTGCAATACAGAATTGGTGTAAGGGATACAATCTTCTCCAAGGTAGAAAATATGCATTTTATAATTTCTGTGAAGTTCTGACTAAACATAGATGCCTTACTAGCATCTATAAATCAAAATCCACACAAATACATAAGTCTACTAAAAATGTGAGGGCTCCTTGGTCTCATCCTCTCAGTGTCCTCATTCCTTCACTACAGAAATTAGGAGGAACCCTCAGTTTTGTTGAAATACAGAGAAGTTATGTTGAAGGCTGGAAATTTCAGAGTTAGCTGGGTATGAACTTGATTTAGAAAATGAAACCAATCTGTGCTATGTGGAAACACAAAAGAGAAAATTAATGGGAGAATGAATAAAAATAAAAGGTTTGAAGAACACGAGATGCATAGGATAAGGTTAGTATTAAGGGGCAGGCAGAAGCACAAAAGATTATCAAAATTGGGATCCGTAAATTTCATAAATCCCTTTTTGTGGAGTTCACTGTCAACAATGACACCTTCTCTTTCATTAAAAAGTGGCCTGAACAATAAAGTGTATTATGGCTAACATTGTTCCACTGTGAGAGAACTCAGCGCTTCTTTCAGAGTAGATTACACTTTCAAGGAGTTTTGAGGGTACTTTGCTCTGTCACTTTGCTCTACTTTTGAGAATCTAGGAAATTGCAATGAGAAGGTTATATTGAGCTAAGTAACTCACCAAATACAATTACAAATTTCTGCATTTAAAATTAGGAAACAACATAATTACAGTAACCTGAATAAAATATTGCACTTTGATTTAGTTAAACTTGCCACCAGAGATTTTGTTTTTCAGGTCTTATATTTTATTGGACAAAATTCAAGCTAAGTGTAGTAAATCAAGAATTCAAATACTCTTCAGAATCACTGCTAGATCTTCCTACCCGACAAAAAATATCCTTTCCCTTCTAAGAATAATATTTACAAAATGGACAGACAGACCTTACAAGCCTTAAAAAATCTGTTAAACCCCTTTCTATGAGTTTCCTAAACAGAGTTGTGAACTTGGGGATGGTTTCTGTACTACAGAACTAAAGCTGATCAGTAAGAACTTGACTGCTACTACATACAACTGATTTTGGAGCCTCATGATTAGATTCTAAAATGCTGAGCAATGATATTAAACCAATTTTTCCCAAGAATATCTAATACCAATTAATTAATTTCTAATGATACATATACAAACAAAATTTTGTTGGGTAAGCTAATCTTGAATTAGCAAGAACACCACCGCATTGCCAGATAAAAGGTGGCTCATTGGGTTTATTGGGCCTTCCCCTTAAACATATTGTTAATCAAGGTATTCTGGATTAATCTGTTCCAAGGGTGAAATAACAAGGTTTCTAAGCAGAGATATGTAAATTGAAAACACTGTTTTCTGAAGGTAATTGTTGACTCTTTTCTGAAGTGGCCATGGACATAAATCTGTAGACAAAAGAAGAGAAATACAAGTGTGTAAGACAAATTTTTTTCTTTATTTTTTTCTTTATTTTTTTCTTTTTTTCTTTCAAGAGTCTTTAAAAATTAATTGGAGAGAACATATGCAGATTAATATTTTGTTGCTGGCATTAGTACTTAAAAAATTCCACCTACAACCAAAATCAACCAAATCAAAACAATTAAACAACTTAGCTTTTGAAATTAAGTTAAAGAACTTAAATTAAGGAGTGATACCAGACAAAGAAAGCAGTTCCTAACAGGCAGGCAGTCGCTGGCCAGTGGAGCTGTGGCCCACTTTGCCTTAGGCTCTTCATGCACTCAGTGATTAGCTGTTGGGAAACATCTGACCTAGACCTAGAGGTCATAATTATTCTTACTATAAAGTTATAAATAAAACTGAGAGTATGAAGGCAAAAATACTGAGATGTACATTGTCATAGGAGCAGGAAGCTCAAGTTTGATCTCCCTTGCACTACTGCTGTGACATTGCAACACCATAGATAACAGTCAGATTTGATTCACATTGTACTGAACGGGAAGTCAAATCCTTTGCAGTAAAATCCTCGTTCTTAAATTTACAAGTGCAGAATATAAAAGTGAAGGTTTTATCTCTATCTCTGATTGTTCACTGCTGAAGTTCGATACAACGAATCATAAGGAAGAAACAAAACATTGGAAAAATGCAAAAGAAATTCAAACCTCAATGCAGTAGTTGACACTGAATATACATTTCTTTTTATACATTTCTTTTTTTTTGTAATTAATAAAGCTTGACTGGCTTTGTAGAGACCCAGAATAGAGAATGAGTATTCATTGCCTCAAAAGGCTACTCCTTTTTCCTTTTCAATTAATAAGGATATTTTTCCAATTCTCTAATTTTCTCATGAAATTGCTTAATATATTCCCTAGGGCTCATGAAAAAATAATTTATTGCCATTGTGAAAAAGAAAAGTAAGAGTCAGGTAACTATTTTGCATGTTTTCAGCTCAAATTTAGGAAATTATTCTACTGCTGATGAGAAAGCCTTTAGTAAATTAATTCTTGACATGCTTTAAGCAGATTTTTTCAGCCAAACTAAAATTATCTTTTCCAGACAAACATTGGGTAAAGATAAGGTCATTACTGAAGGAGTTGTGATCAGTCATCTAATGCTGGTTAGAAGACTCTGAGGAGAAAGGGTAGACCTGATGAAAAATTGTTTATCATTTTATCAGACTCATGTTATCCATTAAGGAACAGAACCCAACTCAAACAGAAATAATCTAATGAAACATAAATTAATGCAAGTACAAAGGCAAGTGATATTTTTGACATTGTTATCAGATAAATTCTGCTATGACTTTACTCAAATGATCCCTTATTATTGGATTACAAAAAAAAAAATCAGAAAGTATTTTGGCATTTAAGTGCATACAGAGAAAAATATATATTAATGCTTTTTTACTATCAGAATATTTTATTTCTGAGATTCTATCCTAATTTTAGAGATTAGTATTTATTTATTTTCTATACCTATTTTTATTTATGAAGCTATAAAAATAATTTTACCAGTTCTTTTTTTCATGTGATGCTGATATACACTCATAATAATTATCTTTTAATTTACGCCAACAGAGAGTGCATGAAACATTTTTTAATATTTTTCAGGATGTTATGAGAGGAAAAATATTCAGTATTTGCTAGGAGCTCATGCAGAGATCTAAAAATGCGTAAACAAAATATAAAATTTCATTAACTAGTCACTATAGCCTTAGCCAATATAGATATTTCTTTACATTAATACACTTTTTATTCTATAATTTAGCTTTTCTTTATTACTCTTCATTTTTTCACCAGGAAAAAAAGAATATCTTTTAAATAAGCAATATAACAAAAAAGTGGAGGAGAACACTGAGCTTCTGAGACAGCTAATGTACAGAATATACTACAATGATTGGCTATTAAAAAAAAAGCATAAAAAATCTTGAAATAATGTTAATGTTTAAGAGTTTTGTTAAGAATGAAAAAGTTCAGAATACAAGAGTGTGAAGATGAGATAATTCTTAACTGTCAAAAGACTCTCCGGCCTGCCAATCTTTTAGAGAATATCTGCATAACATTACTTGTTTCTAGACTTACTTTCGTATCAAAGTGACAGAATTACATATTAGTATTGGAAAACAAATTCAGCAATACTCTTCCTGCATGTTCATAGATATAGCGTCTCTTTATTCTGTAACTAGCAGCATTTTAAATATAGAATTTAGGAATTAGATAGGAAATAGTCACCAAATGATGCTTCTTTCAAAATGTATTGAATATAGCACATCCCTCTCTCTACGGGAAAGTAGCAGAAAAGACTGATGTTGGTTATAAGTGAGTTAAATGACCACAGTACATGGTGTCCTCAGGGAACAAATGGGATCCATTATGTTGTTGTATGTTTGATTGACTATGGTATTGACCTTAAGGATCTTGTTTTTATGTCAGATAACCGCATACAGATAAAGAATTTCGGACTCTTAGGATTCCTCTAATCATGCAGGTGAAAAAATAAAGTGAGGGGAAACAGAAATACAGCCAGAAACAAACTAACTTATGTCTTACAACAGCATGTCTCTGCAGACTCCTCAGTATCCTGCTCTCAAGTTCTGCAGATGTACCAAAATAATGGGGGGTGGAGGGATGGAAATTGACATTGACAAGTGCCAAATTAACCAGACAAAAGAAGAGATAATGAGAAAAGGAAGCAAGTATTATGGTGACAGAGAGGTAAAAGCTAATATTAAAGCTAAAGATAATTTACTTCAATTATTTTGTTAACAAATGCAGTTTAATTTCCAATTTGGCTGTGCACCATTTGTATCCATTTATTTTTGAAAACACTTCATGTTTTCTTAATTTTCTAGCAACAGTAATGATGGCAGAAGTTGGTGGGAGTAGATTTATAATAAGCTGTCACATTAATCTATCTTGTAGAATAAGCTAAAATATAAGTTCTGTAATATGAGGTGCAACTGCATTTTATTTAGCAACCCTTATTATCTTCTTTTCTAAATATTTTAGACTAATTTATTCCTCTACTGAATTAGTGGCTTAGTGTTTCATTTGAACCCCATTAAAGTTATGTGAGTGAAGCAGATGCCTGCCTTTGTAAGATGAATATATATGAGTTCCTTCAGTTTCTCTGAAAACATTTGTTCGGAACATGTCCTTTCACTCAGAAAAAAAAAACCACAACAAAAATAGACTATAATATGCAGCCAGTTCTGTTCCAAAATACTATTTCAGATTCAAGGGAGATGATGCAAAAACACTGAAAGCTGAAAATATTACAATAAAAACACAAAGCATTATAAAAATTATGGCCAATTGAGTAATAAAACATCATCCCAGTTAATCCATACTTCCATTCATTCTCTTTTTCCTCAATCTAATAAATAAGAAAATTTACAAACTGACAGGTTAAAATATATGTTTAATGTAGGGATTTCATCTAATATTAGGTAAAAACCAAGTCTGCATTTTGCTCATGACTCCCAGGATACAATGACTGACATATCTATTATGTGAACTGCTACAGATAAACTATCTTTTTAATTCAGTTTTGCACAAATCTACTTTGATAGAATGGAACATGCTTACAAGGCATTTAATTCCTTCTTTACACAGAGTATAATTACTAAAGGAATTACTGATCTAAATCTACATAGTCATTAATTGAAAAAGCTCTTCTTTCAACAAAGAACATTCTAATAACCTTCAAACACAGATGGCAAACTTTGCTTTAACAGTTTCTATTTTTTTTTATTTATTTACAACACTTTGTAAGTTCCAATTCCATGGATATATTTGCTGAAGTTGCCAGACTTTCATTTTATGATAAACTTTTATCTCTTTATTGTAATACACAAAGGGATTTCAAATGCAATGTTTTATTCATTTTTTAAAGCCCGAAGCTCCTTAAAAGTCTCTGAAGGTTGTTTTAAGGAAACTTTTTGTTTTGTTTTGTTTTTCTCTTTCTTTTTTTTTTCCTTCCTTCACCCCTCTCTCCCCCTTTCTAACAATCAGTAACAATAGGACTCTTGTGATGCTCAAAATACAAGTTATTTTTTACCCTTAGTGTCAAGGAGTCTGCCTTCTGAGTGACACTCCCGGGGACTCTTAAATGGGATTTGTAGTAGGAGTTATTTGACACTGAAAAGAATTACTCAGCTTCTACTTTCCACTCTTTCATGAGAGCAAGGAGCAAAGGTGAAAAGTTGCTCCTAGAAATTTGAAAGGCTTGTTTCTCTTCAATAGTCTGAACTCATCTTTTGTTGCCATGGAAGACAGAGTCCTAATCAGATAAAATCATTCATGACTCTATGAAAAAACTGATTTTTTAAAGGGAACAAAGCAAATGAGTTAAAGAAAGAGAAATAATATTTCTAGATGGCTATAACACAGTCGGTTCCTCCCCCCAAAAAAAGAAATAAACACCATATTAAATTTTATTTGTATTTCTCATTTAATATTACCAGGAGTTATAAAAAACAGTTATGAAGACTGGTTTAAACTTCTGAAATATTTTCTCACCAAAAGAAATGCAATAATTTAAGCCAGATTACCTCCAACAGTCTTTTCTTCTTGTACTTGTTAATGATAAACATTTTTTTCAAAACTAGCTTTCATATTATTTATATTTTGATCCAAATTGGAAATTAACATGACCAAATGGAACATTAGATTATACACTATGACCTCTTATAGAATTTAGGCACATAAGGTTTTACCCATTTACTACTACATTAAACTAAACTTGATATGCTTGATTAAAATATCTTTCAAACAGCTTTTATGATTCAAGCTCAGAATGTTACACGTCGTACATGAGAGATACTGTACACATTGCAGGAACTAGATATAGTGGAACATTAGAAAAAATATGATATTTTCTTATAGGGACTAATCACAAAGTGGGAATAATCAGGGAGGGAACTAGTCCCAAGCAAAATCAACCTATTCTAACAAGTCTGTTTCTTGCTTTCACTTAAAGACAATTTGAGGCATGGGGAAATAACAAGATGTGTCATAACTGAAGAAAAAAAAGAATCCCTTTTTTTGTTTCCTACAGAAACCCAACATCAAAGGAAAGTTAATTCCTTTTCACGTTAAGGAAGTCCGATCAAGTTGACAGAAGAAGTAGTTTTATGATGAGATTATTTGAACTGCAACTATTAGGCAGGTTCATGCATGTGTGTGCTCTGATGATGCAGAAGTAAGTAATTTCATGGAAAAAGATAACTGGAAAAGAGGTGGTGGCAGAGGAGCCCAGGGTTCAACAGGAAGAAATTTGTAAAAGTAGGTAGTCAGTGAGAAAATTTTGTATGGATTTAAAAACAAGTTTCAGTGACAAAATTTTAACTCTGACCTGCTCTGTTAGAACCCAACAACTGGTTTTATTTACCAAAAGAAACAAAGTAATTTTGCTTGTGAATCTGGCATGCAACAATTTACTGAAGTCATATTTACATCAGTGGACCTGTGTAGGTATAGGGAACTATCTAAATATGTATAATTAGGTTTCAGAGAGTTTTTCATTTTTTTTCCTTGTGTTGTCTGACTTCAACCGTCAGTGCTCAGATTCTCCATATGCAAACAAGCACATCAAACAGAGAGCCCCTCACCTGCAAAATTCAATAGAATTAGAGCATTATAAGAAGACAGGACATACAGCGCTGATCATGTGTGCATGGCACGACCAGGCAAGCATACCAACCAATGATTTACATGTTTTTTTTTGTCCCAGTTACCCAGTATTTTCCCACATTTATACCTCTTTAAATCACCTAAAGCCAACATTTTTGATAGAAGGAAATTTCCTTCACTCACTCTCCAAAAACAAATTAATGAAAAAATGAGGTCTCATTTGAAAATATTTGCTCTTTGTAAAACTTATTTTCATAGGTATATACCAGTAATCCCTCTGATATCAAAAGAATAGGATACTTGAAAGAAGAAAGCCTTGAAGAAATGTTCTTCAAGGCAGGGTCACCACTCGTTCCCTTTTCTCCTGTTGCTCTCTTTCTCCATTCTTCCTTCCTTCCCTCCCTTCTTCCCTTCATTCCTTCCCCCCTCCCTCCCTCCCTTTCTCTTTATTTAATAAATGGGTGAGTTGTATGTTCATAATAGCAAATGTTTAGCTTTTGGGAGGTCAGATGTATTCCTTAAATATTTTGTATTGATAAATCACGTCTATGTTTCCCTTTACCAGTGGACTTCATAGGGTTTCTGTTAGTCAACTCTTCAGACTGCAATTGACAGGGAGAATTAGAACTTCTGCATAAGCTTACACAGAATATTTATGCATCAGGTTTGGAGTACAGGGAAGAGTGAAGCACAGCTGGCATACACCTAAATCGAAACTGAGGCAAAGATCTGGGAATTGAATACTCTCAAGTTCAATGTTATAGGTTTACCTTTCACTTGCTATAAATATTTATACATTTCTAAGGTTTATATACCTGTTAATAAACAAAAACTTCCCTAGGATAATAAAAAAAAAATCAAAAAAGCTATTTCTGCAGCTGTTTGTGCAGAAAAAGAAGTCAAGCAAGAAGGGATCAAATAAGTTTAGAATAAAGTGCCAGTGTTTTCTGTGAAAAAAAGTCTCCACATAATTACCTTAAAAAACCTGATAAAATGAAAAGATACTAACATTGTGGAAACAGGAATCTGAAAGCCTTCTATCTGCCTCTGCTTTCATCATGATGTCGGGTTTGCTGTTGTTGAACAAGTCACTTAAGGTCCTGTCTTTTATTTCTTCTGAAAAAATGTGATCACACTCTCTTATGTGAAATAAACCTAGTAAGGAACAAGTGGCTAATGCTTTAGATAGTGCAAGTAGTAGTATCAATGGTAAATATTGTTCTTTTTTTTCGTATTTCTGTGCAGAAAGGGAAAAAAGAAAAAGGAAAGAGAATTGTCTGATGGAAACTCTTCCAGCTGGACAATGAGCAATCATCAAAATGAGGAGACCTGTGTAACTATGTCATCCATACTGAAATTTTCCAAACCAAAATGCCCCCACAAATTTACCTTGGGTTTTGTGTTAGTATTTTTTTTCACAAAAGTATGCCTCATTTTATTCTATTTTCTCGCTTCTTTTTATTCCATTATATGAAATTATGCAAAGCTCAAAGGAAACCCTGGTTGCACTGACAACAAAATGGTGGAATTCAAGATCCTCCAGGCATCAAGGAGAGTGCACAGCAAACTTGCTATGCTGGATTTCACAAGAGCAGACTTCAGCCTCTTCAGGGATCTGCTTGGTAAAGGCACCACGGGATAAAGCCCTGAAAGGGAGAGAAGCCCAAGGAGGGTGGTTAGTATTACAGGATCACGTCCTCCAAGTGCACGAAGGATACATCCCAACAAAGGGGAAGTCAGGCAAAAAAGGCAGGAGGCCTGGATGGATGACCAAGGAACTCCTGGACAAATTTAAACAGAAAAAAAAGAAGCTTACAGAGGATGGAAACAAGGATAAGTAGTGGGAAGAATAAGTCTGAACAGCCAGGGATCAGGTTACATCATCCTAATGAAATACATCTATTAAGAGTATTTTGGAATAGCTGAGATGTGACTCTTCAGAATTCTTTAGGTTCCTTTAGAGCTACCAACTTAGAAATACAAATTCTCTCTAGCCCTTGTCTTTTCAAATAATCCACATCTTCACATATTCAGGGCAGGATGAACTGGTAAAGAAAATATACTTTATTTAAACAGCCTCAATTATATAATGACCTATTTGCATTTTAATAGAGATTTTGAGAAGAACACCTGAGACTTCCAATAAAATAGGGATTTAAATTTGCAGGTAATTAAGGATCAAGAAGATTGTGAAATTTCTGTTTGATCTATTTAATAAACTTGTTTACTGTCATAGACAATAATGTTGCTGACCCTAAATTGTCCCAAGCTATCAAAGGAAAAAGTCTTCCTTTGACTGCACTAATTACTCAGAAAGTGAATGTTATCCATGTCAGAAATATCCTCTTTAAACTGAGATGCTGTTTTAGCAATTGCATCTGTAGCTCCTGATGAATAGAGCAGGAAAAAAATTGAAGACAAAAAATGCTGAATATATCATTTTAATCCTTAAATTACATATAACATCCTAGCTTTGGCCAGCAGTTATCAGCTCTGGTCAGGTAACAGTGCCTAGGGACTAACCCTACATAAATTCCAGAGGCATTAGTAAGACATAGTCGTATAAATCCCATGAGTATTGATTGCAGAATGAAACTCTGCACGGTGATTACAAATGGGTCAGAAGTGAAGAAATTGTACAGACAGAATGTCCCACAGGTAATGACCACTTGGGGATTAAATGCTGTTCTCAGATTACAATCTTTGACACAGAACTGCGAATGATATTTCTTTAGACAATCGAATGAGGCAAAGGCAGACAGTTTTATATTATTTAACTCAGCCAAGTCAAAACTCTCTAACATGTAGTTAAGTCTCTATAAGATTTTCTGGGCTTTGCACCTAATTGGCATATTCATAGTCATGACTTTTCTGCCGACAAACGACAATCTGTAAATTTCAGGGCAAGTAACCTTCTTAGCCATGTTGTAATCTCTGTTTCAATTCCAAGTGGTACAAGTTCACTGTACTAGAAAAAAACCTAACAACTGCAATGAGAGCAATGAGAAATCAGATTCGTACTCAGATAAAAGAGTATTATGTCAACATCACTTCTTCACTCCACGTCTGGGAATTTAGGTGCTCTTTTATTCTAAACAGTGATCACTTGCTATTCTCTACTTAAAGTATAACAGGTCTGCTGGAAGATGAGGCTTGCGGCATGTGCCATGAACTGTGCATGGACATTTCCCTTATTGAGGCAAGGAATCAGACCGTTTCCTGCTGAAGTTTTGAGCTTGTTTGTTTGGTCAGCTGATTGATTTGGTTTTATTTTGGTTGGTCTTAATACTTTAGATTCATTTTTTCTTCTTTTGGCTAATCATAAAGTTTTTTCTTTATGAAGCCTTATGTTTAGAGTCTAGAAAAGTTTAAAAGGAAAGGGACATCACAGAATACCTCAGATGCTTTAACCATTCCTAATTCTTTCTTGTCAAGAACTGTTTTTGATTCTCTAACTTAACTATTTCAAAATGTTTAGGACTCATTTATGTCGAAGAAATGTGTAAGAAATATATAGCTTGAAGTGTGGTGATGTTACCTATGCCATAGTAGTGATCCTCACTAGGACTTATTTGTATATGTGACCTGAAAGTTCTCTTAGCCAGATGTGATTCTTACACTCTCCTGCAAGGGAGAACATCTGGCAGTGCTGTATCATGGCCGTATGGCCCCCTGATGCCATGACGGGGTCACAGCACCAATATTAACTTCAATATTATCAGCCTAACCCAATGAACTGAGGACATCTCCACAGCGTCCACCAATGTGATCATTCTCTGTAGTGAGAACTGCACACTCCTGTCCCTAAACACCAGATTGGCCTGCTCAGAAGTTTGTTGCCTGTGAGGAGATTCTAGGGCTCCAGCCCAGAGTAATAAGGCAGTGTCTGAGTGGTGGCAAAGATGGTTCTGATCCTGGAGCTGGACTGAGATAGTCCATTGCCTTAGTGGCATCTTGAATTTGTGATTTTTAGTACACGAGGTTGGATGAACAAATGCTGCATCATGACAGGGTTTTAGCAGTGAGGAGTAACAGGTGGTGAGTGAAAGACTGTGTTGGCTGCTTCTGCCCCTCTGCAAACATTAATTAGTTATTAAGAGAACATTTTTCCCTTTAAAAAAACACAACCATACACTTAGAGCTAAAATATGATCATATTTGTAAATACAATAATTTTGAATATTACAAGTTTCATATGTAAATGAAGGTGATACTTTTCGCACTATACATTTCTCGTTCCAGTATTAATTGCAGACATTTGTTCTCACTTCCATACTTTATAATTCCAAACTTTGTACGTGCTTTAAAAAAAGGCTTAATAGCGTAGGCCTGAGATCAGTTTACAACAAATATCTTCAACTGTGACGTTGTTGCCACAATTGATTCGACTGACCAAACATATCAAACAGTTTTCAGCTGATTTGAGGTGAGTGAATATCTAATTCAAAATATATTCAATCCCACATCAGACAGGAGACCTATTTAATATGGTATAAGAAAGAAATATTAAAAACATTTCAAAATAACATGAAGAAAAATAACCTGAATAAGAAATATTTCACGCTGAAATGGATGACAATTTTGGTGAAATGCAATGATATATATTTTCTACATATCGGTATCATGGAATTTACGTAAAGAAGTGGTCAGAAATATTTCAGTCTCTAATCTTGTGTAAGGATCAAGCATCAGGAATGAAAAATAAGAGTTAATCTTCAGAAATATTATTATTTTTTATTTAAAATTGTTTAGGTAATCTCATGTTAAGCTTTCTAAAGTACCTTTACATGGTTATTAAATATGATGAATTTTGTCTGCCTTTCACCTTTCAAAATATATATTTATATAAGTGTTTATATCTGCATGTATGCTTATGTTTTGGTTTGTGCTTTGTGTTTACTTTTATCAGTCCTAAATTTTTTTATCTGTTTTGCTTTTTTAACTATAAAAGAATACAGTAACTTTATATCAAAGAACATTTTTAATCATCTTCCCCTTCCAGATTTTTTTTGGATGTCCATTATGCAAAAATCCTAGAAGCATATTGTCTATCATTGTGAAGTTCCAATTCAAAGAGTATTTTATACACAACACAGAAGACAACTTTCATCAGAAAAAAAGAAAGGGATTTTGAAAGCCATACATTTTTGGCTTCCTTTGTGCAACGAAAATAGAACTAAAAGGAAAGGTAATTGGAAGGCCATTTTAAAAAATGAGATATCTATTGGTTGTCACTGCTTTAATATTTCAGAAATTTGGAGATAAAGCGCATCCTTTCTTTGACAGAAAGCGTTGTTCAGACTGCCATTATCCAAGTCAGCAATTTCATCACTTCATAGTGAATGCATCATTAGAAAAAAAAAGAGAAAAAAAATCCACATGAACCACTAAAAAAAACCCCTCTCAAATAAAAAAGAAATATATTTTTCCACCAATATAAAAGGTCTATATTTGATATTTTTTTCAGTCCTTACGACGTTTCCAGTAGGATTGCAGCTATAGCAGATTTTTCTTCATAGTCATAGAAGTTCCTCATTGCAGAAGAAAAGTTTATTGCTTAAAAGAGAATGTGGTAGCAATTTAAGACCAATGGGCATGAACTGGTAAAAAAAGGGTGTGAGGTGGGTTAGTGTTTTTTTGTTTGTTTTATCTGGGGTTTAGGGAGTTTTTTCATTTTACTATGAGCACATAACTATTAAAATTGCTTTCCTATAGAAAAGGGAAACGGTTATTTGAAGTTCAATTTAATTTTTATTTATTATTAGAAGTTAAGCAAATTAAAATTCTAGATGATGTCACTAACTGACAAACTGGAAAACAGACAGATTAGAATCTGAAAAAGAATGAACTGATAATTAATTTCTTAAATTCTTTTAGACAGTATCATCATTTTCATACTCTTTAAAAAAAAAAGAAAAGAAAACAACAGAAAAGTAATGGAAAATAATTTCATTTTAAAAGTTGGTTAGGAAGCTAATTCATAAAACTAACAAAATATCATTGAGGGAAATGGCGGTTACATATTTGCCTAAATTCATATTGAAAAATTCATCAATAGCAATGATAAATGTTTACAGACATCACTGCGAGTATTTGGTGCTGAATTCTGTCTGAAAGCATTTTGAAGCTGATGAGCTGATCCAGTTTGATTTCATTTATATATGTGTTAAAATAATCTTTTGAATAGTGAAGACCTGTGGAGAAATATGTACTTATTATGGTTTACAGATAAACATTCAAGCACAGAGGCATGTGCACCAAGAGATGGACAAACACTGGTCAGTTTACACAAATATTTGTTGATTCTGGAACTCTGTTATGCTTTTTCAACACAGGAAAATGTACTGGCAAATCCTTATAATTCATAGCATTAGAAACATCATAATTGTAATCGTCTTATTATTTGTAATTACCCCTTGCAACGCTACCTTGATTGCATCAGTTCCATATTCTTCTTCTGTGTCCAGAAATGTTCATTACTGTGTAACCCATGTTGTATCATAAAATTCTTATGAACACATGGCATTGATATATGTATTCAGCCATCTCCACACCTAAAATCGCAAGAATCATCAACTAGTGGTTAAATGTCTCCATTCTCTGTGTCCAGAAGTGATTTTCTGTTAGGATATCCTTCAGTGATAACAATACTGTTCCAGTAGTACTCTCTGCAGATTACAGCTCAGTTTATTTACTTCTTGCTTCTCTTAGTAAATTATTCTTCAGTTTGTTCTCACAAGCTACTGACCTCTTATAACTAACTCCAATCTACTGCCATAGCACCCCATCTAAGCAACTTCCTATGTATAGCTGTATCGCCAATCTTTGGGTAGTCTGATCTGCCTGTCTTTCACTTTGTCCTGTCTAGGGCTTTCTTGTTAAGTTTTCTACAGACTCTTATTTTAACTGGGCAACCTCTGATCTTTGATTTGAATAAGGTCCTTTGCCTGACTTTATGTATATATTTTGTGACTTTGTTTCCTACTTTCAAAATAAGTTTATGTGAATTTAGCTAGAAAGGTGTCAGAAGAATTGTTTTCGTAAAAGCTAATTTTTTATGCACATCTCTATGACCTCAGACGCATTCCCATAAAATCTCATTCCTCTTTCTTACCTTAACCCTGTTCTGTAGGAATTTACTCGGACACAGATTTCCCTCTTTTCTTCCTTTGATGGAGATCCATAGTTTAATGGAGTCAGAAACAAGATATAGTCTTTTTGCCATCATGTTATTGTTTGCCCAACTCAGCTCTGGTATGCTAATGTCAAAGGTGAGTGATTAACTGCAGTATAACTAATTCCCTCACTGCCTAAGCAAGTATTACTGGAGAGTAAATGTGATAGAAGTTATTTATAAAGGAATTTATAATTTCATAGTATAGTAATTTGTGAGGCAGGTTGGCTTAAAGGTCTTTGAGGCTTGAGGGACCATTCCTCACTATTTCCGACAGTAATGCCATCTGTACAGATGGAGCAGGGCAAAAGGAGTTGAAGGTTTCCTGGTTTTCTGCCTTCTTATTTTTTAACCTAGATCTGTTTACTCATAAAGTAGTGTCATGTAATGTTTATTACCATGAAAGGAGAACAGTAGTCGTTTTAAACAAACATTGGCATGAGATGCCTTTTTTCAAACATCTGTGGTAGCAAGGCTCAGAAAGTTGGTAGTCATTTATGGTTTTGGCACAACGTCTTACAAATTTCAAGTTTCTCCATTTTCCCATGCTTTATAGAGATTAAAGGTTAATTAATTTACATGTGACTCCTAATCGATTTTTAAAAATTGTTTGATTAAATTAGACTCAATTTGGTTTATCGACTATATTTCATATGTCATTACATACTATATTCAAACTGGAAAAACAATTACATTTTCAAATGTAGGAAAATATTGAATAAGTATTGAAAATAAGACAAGATCAGATAAATGAAGAGTTCTCTCTTTTTTTTTTCTCCTAGTAATACACAAGATGAGCTATGCATCAAGTCAAGATATTGCATTAGAGGATTAAGCAATTGTTAAAATATATTTCTCAAGTTAATCTATCCCAAGTAAAGTGTAAGAAGGTAAAGAATATTTTAAAATTAAGGGGTTTTTTCTTGCTCCTATAGTTCAAGTATTATAATTATTATTGGCTTATTGAATATTAAGAAGCATTTTGAGAAAGGAATGATAAATTGATTTTCTACCTGGTTCTATTCAGAGCAACCTTTGGCCAGTCTCTCAAATGTTTGTAAGCCCTTGCTCACTGTTTAGATATGTCCAGTTGGTAAGTCAAAGATTATTAATAAAATATTAATATTTTACAATTAAAAGTGCTGTTATTTGCAATGAAACTCATAATGATCTTAACAGTTCAAATATACCATAGCTGACTTTCACAAGGATGTGTAGTTATGTCAGAATACTTTATGCATGTCTTTGAGTGATTTCCTTGCAAGAATGTCTTCTAATTCTTTGACTAATTAAATATAAAGTAAACAACTTCCTTTTCAGATTGGTTTCCATAATCTGAGAGCTGAAAAATAAGTAATGTCTGCAGCCAGGTTGTATGAATATGTAGGCAGAGAAAGACCAAACCAAGTTGGCTTCAGGCTGGTTCCAGATGTTTTTCCTGACTCACTTTTTTCCACACACCAGAAGCTTCTGCAGTTTCTCTTTGTTCTTCCACTGTTGTTTTGTTACACATGGCTACCAGAGAGATGCAGGATGCCACACTTCATGCAGGGCCTCGTGTAGGACAGCATACCCCAGGCCAGTCTGTTTATGCATGCCAGGTGGTGTTTTATATCCTCGTAGGCTGTGCTTCAGAAAGGGGATATATGGGACACTTATCAAGCCACTCCCAGATGTGTCCAGCCTCTCCCGGGAACTTCTCAGCTGCCTCCATCATGGGGAAGTGGTTGTCATGTGCTTACCACATGCCTCAAAATTTTCTTGGTTCTGTAATCCCAAGTGACAAGGTTCTCAAGCTTATAGCGGCCATTGCTACTCTTCTGCAATACAGAAGTATTCGCTGCTTCCAACCTGCTCCAGAGACCCTCCTCACCTACCGCTTTGAACAAGCCAGATAAGCACTCCTGCAGGGCTGCTTCAGGGAGATGGGACATGGTATTATGAAGAAGAGACTAAATCTGACCATGCCTGCCTTCCTCTGCCTCTTACAGAGGTCACAGTCTTCCCAGAAAAAAAAAAAACAAACTGTTTTTTTCCTTGTACTTTTACCTTCATTCTGGAGTATCTAAAAACTCCATTGAACTGCTTTTCTAGAGTAGTTCTGAAGCACGACATAAGAAAATATTACCAAATTTATTTTACTTATCCAGTAACATTCCTAGGTTTGGGGTATTTTAGACTCTTAAAGGTACTTAAGAACAATGTCTGCACATACTGTTGATTTAAAAAAAAAAGTGCAGCTATTAAAACTTATTTATTTATTTATTTCCATTTATTTGTTTCCCATGAAGAATATCATGGTTATAGGTTTATCCCAAGTGTTAAAGTGTCACACAAAATTGATAATGCTTGCTGCTTGGAAACCTTCATTATAAAAGTGATCATTTATCATCTGAGGTATATCTAAGGTCAATCAATGCCCATCCACAGCAGGCCATGCATAAGATAAAGCATAGATATTTACCAAGATAGTTTCCACCAAACAGAAGGTAACACTACACAAGTTGTCTGCAAGTAAGATGTACGCACTTTATTTTGTAGAACTGAAAGTGTTTTGGCCTCTGTTTTCCTTTGCCTTGGTCATTTTGGTAGAAATTCTTTGCAGTCTGTTAGATTTGGAGATCTTCAAAGCAGCACAGAAAGCATTACAGAAAGAGACTTACAGACAGAAAAATTAAGATAACTCTCAAGGAGTTCTATCCTCTATATTAATATGGTTAGACTGATTTATCCATTTTCATTTATTAACTTTAGTCTCAAAGCTGGGTAACTAGAGAGTCCTTTTTCAGTTTAGTGTCTGATATCAGAATAAAAAATCAGTTTCTCCTGAAATCATTGCTTGGGAATCTAGGCCGTAGTGCAGAAAAATACAGATAATGTGCAATCAGTCAAATGAGGAAGAAGAGTTGGATTTGGGAAATCTGTATTGTCTTAGCGTCTGATTGCTGCACTTATTACAAATAATGCTTATGCTTCCATTTTGAATTTGTGCCTCTCTCTGGACTTTAACTACAGAACAACTTTCTCTGCAAAATTAATAACCTGAAGACTTTCTAAAGACATCCTGCGGGCCTTTCATTTTTGCAATAGCAGGAACAAGGTCAAAATGCCCAGAAGGGATATGTCAATGAACTGGTGTGGGTTGCAGTTGTTGGAATTACTTTACTGGTGCATTGCAGCAAACTTATTTAAGCTGTAAATTTTTAGTGAATGTGTACTTTTCATCTTCTGGAGCTGTACAAGGACAGTCAATGTGATACTTAAAAGCAATGACACTTGAGTTGATTAGGTGGAACAAAAACTCTTAGTAAATATGACATTTTATGAAGTGTACCATTTATCCTTTGATTTCTTTTTTACCTCTTATGCAACATTGTAACACATAACTCACCATGTAAGGTAGCATTTTTATATGACAGAAGTTTAGTAAGTATTGTCTCTCATATGCATATCTTGTTAAACGTTAAAAATATGAACTTATGTTTATAGGATGCAGTTTTAAAACACATAGGTTCTTAGAAAGTTGGAGGAAAGTCAGTTAATACTTTTTTTGCAGATACGGCAAGAAAGGTACATAATTGACTTAAGATACTAAATCGCTCTTCTGAAATGAAGAATGATGAATTCTCATACTTCAACTAGAAAGGACATGTTGGTTCAGTCTCTTTTCTCACTTTTACTTGTGTAAAGAATTTCTCCAAAGATGGACAAGGACTTATATGTCTGTGTGAGAACTGAAGGAGAGAGCATTATAGTCTTCTAAATATAAAAATTTTAACCATTTTCTTCAAATATTTCCAGTACTTCATTTTGCATTAAAAATATCTGCTGCATATAAATACTTCAGAATTTTACAAAATGTTGGCCTTTTCCTTACTTAAAACATCCTTCCACTACATTCTATCTGCTATTTAATAAATTAATGATTTCTAGAGTGATTAAAATATAAAGCATGTCAATATAAAAACTGAACAAGCCCTAAACAGAGTTAGTTTGGACATACAAAACTGCTTTTTCTTTGGTTTTCAGCTTTTTTGCTGGCTCTTAGGTCTTATTATGATACTCAAATACCAAATGAAGATCACAGAGAAGCTGGAGCCAGCTTTCTCCCAGAGGTACACAATGTAAGACTATAAGGCAAGGAACAAAAGTTATAAAAAGATAAATTACAGCTAGATATTAGGGGAGGAAAAAATTTCTAAAGGAGCAATCAATCACTAGAACAGAGATGTTGTCGAAGCTCCAGTCATGGCCACACTCAAAACTCGACTGTGTGCAATCTGAGCAACCTGGCCTAACTTTGATGTTGAGTCTGACCTTGTAATTAACCCTGCATTGAGCATAGCATTGGAGCAGATGACCTCCACAAGAAGTGCAGGATGTCTCACCAAAAGATCACTAGAATATCAGCTCACTCCCTTTTATGTTAAGTAGTCACGTTCTTGCCAAAAGTAGGGCCTCAAGGTTGATATGCAGCCTACAGAAAATGGATTTTGTCTAGTTCTTGACAGATGGTTGCCATATTAAAATCCATCATGAGTTTACACAAGCTAGTAGCTATAGTGATAAGCACAAATGGAGAGAGAAGTAACTGAGTAAGTACAAAAAAATACTGCTCTCTTGTTCTACAGATGACTTAAAATAGATAAAGCCCAAGAAACAATTTAAAGAGCTACTGTGAGAGATTGTTACTATTAGTTCTGCCCTCAGTATTTCTTCTAATACAGAACACAAGCAACTAGACCAGCATTTTATTAATTTCACATTTGCCCTTGACCTTAATCGGATTTAGAAATTGCTGAACACATGATATCTTGGTTTAGGTTTTCTTAAAGGCACTAAGGTTGTTGAGCTATGACAGGATTATGACTTTTCAAACAAAATGACTGTGTATAGTCTGATAGAACCGAGAAAGGAACAAAGGATTATGTATTTTAGATCGACAAATATAATAAACATGACCATCTGAGACTCATTGATGTTATTGTTAAACATTGTCAGAAACAGTAAACAATAGCTTACTCTTTTCAAATATATTAGCTTCTTATACCTTAAAAGACAGTACAGGAATGCATCTTAGGGTCTATTACAGCAAAAGAAGGCCTTTCAAGAGAAAGTATGAGAAAGGATGCTCAGCGGGAAAAAGAAGGCTTGAAAAGCAAAGCCATTTGCCACTTCAAAAGCTGCACAGATATCATTGTTTTGAAGTCAATGGGATATCTGTTTTTCCTTTACAGCGTAAGCATTAATATGCTTTGCTTTACAAAAAAAAAAAAAATTGGACAAGCATTTTGGAAATTCTGCCTCAGAGACAAGTGAATGTTAACATCAAGCAACTCAACCCAATTGTAGCTTACACAGATCAAAGCTGGAAAATGTGTAGCCACCTAATGCGAGTGGATAAGAAGGATCACATAAAAGATCACAGAACACCAGAAACAAGACAGAAACAGGAGTAGAGAAGTTGCTGTATGTATCATATAATGAAAATTATGAAGGGAGGCATGATTTAGCAGTGTGTGCTGTCTGAAACCTGTCAGGGATCTTATCTTTAACCATTCACAAACTCAAAAAATATAAATACAGGGAAAGTGCCATGATCAAACTTTGTGACTAAACAAGCACTTCATTTCTGGTTTAAATCATGGCATCTTTCAGTGAAATAGAAGACTAAAAAATAAATTCTCTGACCCACAGAACTACAATAATATGTAAAACTAACAATTAAACCTTTAGACTAGAGTCAGTTGTTCCGACTGCTTCTGAGTAGCTGGTGTCTAAAAGCTTTCTTTTCTAGAAATCTGACCTGGAAATACTGGATTTTATCTGTTATCTGGACTTCATGATGTTCAAGAGGTTAAAAAATGTAATAATACATATCTCAGTCATTGCAAAGGAAAAACATAACTTCTGTATTCTAATTTCCAAGTAAAGAGTATGAATTTCTATTTTTAGATGGTTTTCTCCATGTCATACAATTAAATGAAACAGTTAACACTATTCTAGTTCATACAAAATAAATAAAGACATCATAGGTACACAAAGAAAAGAAACTACGAATAAAAGTGCCTCCTCCAGCTCAATTTTCAACACTTTTCTAAATCCAGTCCCAGATGCTATATACTTGCTTAACACTCCAAGTTTTTATTGTAGTATTCAGTTTAGAGAATTATTCTATTAAACTTTATTAGACATCCAGATCAATTTTAAGTGACTTTCTTTTCAGATACCGAGCACATGTTACTCTCAGTGGAGTAAGAATATCGGTACAGTCTCGGCACTTCTGAGAATCAAGTAATTTTGATAGATCTTACTGTAACACCATTAACACTCTTCTTACATATTCTGACTTCTAATCATACATTTCACTTTTCTCAGTTTCTCTCAAAAATGAGAATGTGCTTCCATTGAGGGATGAACAGAAGTAATGCCTTATCAAGTCTGTGTTTCTTCTTAGAGAAAGAAAACCAAATAGAAACAACTAATCAAGATATTAATACCTCTATAAATTTAATTTCTATTTGACTCAATAGTATAAAAACATAGTAATAGTCAAAAGATCAATTTTCTACTTTAAACAATATTATACCTTTTCCTTTATTTTAGTCTGTTTTTTAAAATCCTGGGCTCCTACTGATACCTTTTCCCTGATTATTTATAATAAGCTATCATCTCATACATTTCAATGATATAAATTACATTTTGGAAAACTAGTTTTATAGTAAGATATCATTGATATAATGGGGCAGATATAAGCAAGGAAAAATTGAAGAGGTGCGTTTATATGTGTATGCATATATGTATGTACATGTGTGCATATATATGTGATCTTAGTAATATTCAATTCAGATATATGGCAATTATGTTGATAGACCACTGCTAAGACTACAGAATTAGACAGTTAGAAATACCAAACCCAACACTGTTTGTGCAAGGCTAATTAGATGACTTCTGTGTTTAATTTCTTACTTTTTCCTCATACTCCCATTTCTATTTGATGTGAAGAATGAACCTTTTCTAGGAATTATTCATGTTAAATAACAAAAAAGGATGTGGTTTTACAATATTTCTGATCCGTGGCAGAAAAGTAAATATGTCTGAGGAAACATGGGTTTGAAAAATCATTATATAAAATATAGGTTTTTTTCTTTGTTTCAAAACTGTAATAATTTATAATTAAGCAAAATATTTAAAATAAACTTGTAAAAATGAAAGCAGCTGAATGTTCATTATTTTCTTTCTGCCCAGAATTTCTTTGGATGCAACAATGTTTTATTTTTAGAAACCTGGGAATTCAGAAAAACAGCTGAAGCCAATAGGATTTATTGGTAACCTTTTGAAAAACTATGTGATGACAAGAAGTCGGAACAAAAACAAGTGCCACAAATGAAGAAATAAAATAAACTGAAGTCATAAAATTTGACAATGTTCTGCATATCATCTCCATCTGTAAAATGGTTATGGTGTCTGATGAGGAACTTCGAGAATGTCCTCTGAGCAGCTCATAAACAAGTTACATTTGTGAAAATCATGTCATCAAAAACTTACATTAAGTCTTCTATTCATTGAAATATATTGATTTTTGACTGATCTTTTTGGCTAATTTTTAGTCAACATTGAAATCCATTGTTATCTGAACCATCAGTTGATGGTGTTAAATTAATAGATAGACTTGATGATCTGAAGGATCTTTTCAAACTTAAATAAATGTATGATTCTATGATTCTATGATCAGTCACATGAAGATGTTCCACTGTGTTCATAACCTGTACACAGCATATAAAGATTTCATAAAATTAAGACAAAGAGACATCAAATTCAAATGCACGGAAAAATTTTAAAATAGATGTTGTTTGCTCATTCTTTCAATGTTGTCTTTATGCCTTTGATTGCCCTAAATTAAAACTGAACTAAAAATTCAAGGTCTAGGTTGCCATTGTATAGGACTATAGGGAATGCAAGAGGTGCATTTGGTAAACATAGACCTATGTATATATAGTACATCAGGCTGAGTTTGGTCTCATATTTCTAGACTAATCCAGCCACTCTCTCAGTCCTTCCCCTTAAAAAGATAGGACCTGAAAGTAAGACAGAAATGTCGTGGGTCAAGATACATTGCCATCACAGGCAAAACAGTCTTAACTTCAGGAAGACTAACTTAATTTAGTTTCAATAAATAATAGAGTAAACCAATGAGAAATAAATTGAAAACTAAAACTCTACCATCTATCCATTCCCTCTTCTTCCCGGGCTTAAAATTTTCCTTCTCAGGTCCTGAAATTCCTCCTCCAGGTTCCTCCTCCACCTGATTAGTGGATAAGATAAGTTGTAAACGATGCTGCACTTGGCCTACATCACAAATGAGCTTTATCCTTTTCCCTTTCGCTCATGCTTAGATTACTTGCATTCCACTCAGGCTTAATTATACTGACTCTCTTAATCGTATTGATTGTCAGAACTCTAATTAATTGTCAGAACATTTAATTCATACGGTGGTTTAAAACTTGTTTAAACTAAACAATTTATCTGACATTGGGAACACAAAACTGTCCACAACAAGTGAAGGCAGTTGTTCCACTGCTCCAAGGGTGCCAAGTCATTCCTCTTTCACCCTGTATTTATCCTTGCCACCATAACAGATACTACACTGTTGATTATCAGAGGATACATGACATTAGAGCTGTCCACCCAAAGAGAAACAAGATGTGCTCAGGATTCTGCAGTTACTCTTACAGAGGCTTTGAACAAAAACAATGATAGAGTCTGATTTCTAAGTGAAATTAGAAACATATATAATGATTTACTTTTTTGAGAAAAGAAGTGTAAAATTTTATTCCAGGGAATGTTTTTAAAAATAACTTTCTAAAGAGAAAGGCTATGATGAATTTCTGTGGAAGGCAGCTGAAAATTCATAGGCAGATAAGAAGAGATTTGGAGACATTATACATCTTGTAATTTCACCTTTTTGAAGTCAGGACTTTCAAATGGTGTGTTTATCAGTTTTATTGTCACTTTCATGAGGAAGTTTAAATATGAGACATATTTATCCTATGAATTTAAGACAGTAGATCTTTACATTCAACTTAGTAATATTTTTTTTCATTGACTTGGAATCCATGAAAATTAACTTCTTCATGCAGTTATTTTATACTCCTGTTGAATATTTTCCCTGGAGAAAGCTGTCGTTGTGTACATAGATGAGGCTAAATTAACATATTAAAAAAGAAGAACTCAGTCCTGAAAAGAGTTGAAAACTATTTAAAATGTTGCTGACAAAATGCTGCTGTAGCACAGAAACTATAATGTATTTGCACTCAGCGTCCTTGTAGAAGCAACAAAAGCCATGAAATCCAAGACTACATGCATTATTTCCAAGAGGTATAAATATAGCCTAGGGACTTAAAAAAAAAGCGAAAGTAAGTTGGCATGATTAAATTGCTGAGTCATAGAAAATAGTCAAGAGGACCTCATTCAAAAAAGTGAAATTGTGTACAAATGACGAAAATGGAAGGAGAAAAAAATTCTAGCAGGTTAAATACAAAAGGCAGGCCAAATGAAGAGTTGGAGAACAACTTTCAAAAGGCATAAAAGCCTTTAATACATTCTTTTCCAAATGCAAAAGAGGTAGGAAACCCCCACAGACATATGAAAAAAGTAGCTCCCTGAGAATATAAGGTCATAGTAGAAAGACTAAAAGAATCTTTTGCAGCTATACTCGTTGAAGAAAGTGAAAAAATCATCATTCTTGAATTCTTGCAAAGACTGACACAGAGGACTGATTGTAAGTTGAATGGTTGGTAGGAAGGTTTACAAAACTCGTAAAGTGAACAGCAACAAATTATCATTACTTTTTTCATTCTCAAAACAATGTATGATTGCTGCTTAGTTGTTCATTACTCAGTGATTAGGACACTGGTATGAGATATAGGAGTCTTCCTCAAATTCTCTTCTACGTCTGAGGCAATTTTAGTTCATGAGACCACCTTTCACTTGCTTTCGCTGACGAAATACTTTTGTAGAGAAGAGAAGCTCTGAGATGAAGAAATGGAGAAACACTGCATTAGAAAACTTAATAATCACCGGTTTTAATATTCAACAAAGAGATGAGACATACATTCTCAATTTTGAGCACAGTTAGGCAGTGGTAGACTTAGTTGTATCTTTTTTCCTGTGAGGGCTCTTTGGCACTGTGTTTCTCTGTGATGTTCCCATGGAAATTGTTTACATTCAAAAACTAATCTACTCATAGATATACTAAAGAATTGTATGCTAATATCCTATGAAATTAAAGAATTATTGATAGAGGGGAGATTAAAGATTACTGACTATAGTGTTATAAGATGGCTTAACATTTGGAAAATATTAGTTATGCATGAAAAAATTTGTGTCATTCTGTACAATTGCCTATATTCATAGATAATTTCTGCTAATGGCATTCTTTATAATGGAGTTAATGTTACAAACAACATGATCCATTTCCCATAATGGCAACAAAATGAGAAAAAAAAGTATTTCCAATCTTTCACACTAAGGGGCTATGGAACATGAAGAAGTCAATTGCCTACTAATTTCTTAGATAAACAACATTTCCATTTGCAGCTAGCTTTTTAAATGAAGTTTGCTAACTGTCCACTGGTGGATGGAACACCATCATGGTTAAGGCAATGTGTCAGTGGAAGACCTTAATGTGTTATCTTTTAAATAAAGCAGCAAAAGACATTTTTGTGGGATACTACTATTACAGCTTTCATATGGTAGAATAATCTTTACCTAAAAAAACTAAGGAAGTGCTGAAATGAAACACAGGTGATAACATTATTGATTTGGGAAATATATCAGAAAAAAGAAATAGTTTTGAAACACTGTGGTAATAAATAGATGTAAGTAGTACTAATTAATGACTGTTGGAAGTATGATGGTGTGAGGAAATGGTAAAACCTCCATATCAGTGTCACTGATGTCCAAGATTAACATAAATTTGTATACATTTAATCCTTACAGCTCATTATTTAAATTAAATACTCCACCATTTCAGAATATTTCAGGGAAACATTGCATATATCAACACAGGAATCTTCTACATCACACAGCATCGCCACAATGTCTTTTATTTTGCTTTTTTATCAATAAAATAGCAGAGCATTAATTAAAAAAATGAATGTACATCAGAGGAAAATTGTCAAAATATTTATTTTTTCCAGTGCAGCTTACCTTTAATTTTCTCTTTATGTCTCGTATTTCTAGACATTTCTGTGAAGAAGTTAATATAGATTTGAAGGACTCATTTCTTTTAATGCACAGTCATGATTTTAAAGATTCGGTTATGTTCACATTGAGACTACTGGAAGTTGAGTGATAGATGACAGAGACAGGGTGAATACTATACCAAAAATAAATCCTACAGCAGCTATTCTTGATGCTATCTATGTTCTTTCAGTACAGCCTTTTACTTAAGAATTAATTTTTACAGGATAGTAAAAATTAGTTTCAAATAAAAAGGAATGGGCCCCTTGTTTGATCCTCCAGTCCAATCAGCCAGAGATTATAGACAAGACGAACCACACAAACCCAAACCCAATAATTTTCAAGAAGAAGAAATATTTCAGTATACTTTCATATACCATATCCTGTAGAAAAATCCAATGACCAAATATGCGACTGAAGTAGGATATCAAGTTGAAGAGCACTTATTATTTGTGATAAAACCAATGTAAGAAATCAAGATTTGAACTAAACCCAAGTGAATTATCTAAGACACTCGTATTGATAGAAGTAGGGCATGAAATTAATATTGAGATACAACATTTCATTCCAGTTTTTTTCCACCAGCAAAATGCCCATTTGGTTTATAAGATAAGCCCATGTTAAAGGAACTGAGCACCATTTGCCAAATAAAAAATGAATTATTAATCTGCTGAAGTTTATTCAGGTGTATAGACAGAATCATTTATGCATCCTACAGTACAATGAATGCAGTGAATAATGCAAAGAAAATAGCAATATAGTTCAGAAATGGTATCACATACATGAATGCAGGTCACTCCAGCTGACTAGGCCTCTTAAAACCCCAAATTGTTTTGTAGCAAATGTGACAAAAATGTGAAATCATACTTCAAACACTAAACATAAGGAATAGTGCCTCAAAGGCCCCTTTTCGTCAGTATTCTTCCACAGCAGGAGGGCTCGATTAATCTTCCTGAATTTCCTCAGGAGGTATATAACTCACTCTTATGACGCCACAGAAGTAACTGTAGGGGTCTGAATATATACATGATAGGCTTAAAAATGCATAGGTGAAAAGGTTTTGAGAGTTTTTGCATAACCAGTACTACTCCTCCTAAGCGTTTTATTGTGTGCCTGCAATTATGAGCCTATTGGTTCATGGAAAGAAAAGGAAATTAAGTTTGAAATGTGTGAACTGAACCAGACCATATGGACTCCTTAGAAATATTTTCCTTAACAGGCACACAGTTTTAATCTTTCTTGACAACTGAGAAACAAATATCACCACCTAGGAGCAGTATACAAAATGTAACAATAAAAATGTATAAACAGTTCAAGCAACATCCAGTTTCACAATCACTGCAAGTCTAAGACATTACCACTCAGAAATATTGTTGTTTATTTTTTAATCTATTACAGAACTTCCGTAGAACTTCCCAGAAATTTCTGAAGCATGCATATAGTATAATTGCACAAAAAGTCCCTCTGTCGTGTGCAATGACTAGCTACAGAACGATACAACGTATAGACACTTCTAATTGTGCAGAAACTGTTCGACTTTCATGGGTCTTTTTGATAAGTCTTCTGCATAGAAAGAAAAAATGCTTAAAAAACTATTGATGATTTTTATCCTACACATAACAAACCAGAATTAATTTACAGGACAATTATTCTCGCTTATTCAAGCCACTACGTTCCAGAATTTTTTTTTTTGTAAACTAAATATTTATGCAGTCTGTCTGATGATACTAACAGCTTATGATAATTTGCCCCTGAATATACATAAAAATGAACATGATACACTTATGCAATGATATCTCATATCCTTATACTGGAAAAAAGCCAAAGAAAACAAAAATAAACCAATTGTGAAAAAGAATTTTAGAATTATATTCAAGAGAGAAGGGTTTACACTATATAATAGCATTTCAAATATGAAGAATACATAAGCAGTAAAATACATATTTCTGAAGAAGCTGATGAAATACACATTTTTAAATAGGAGCCACTAATTTCTGGACATCTGCCAGTAGAGAAACAGAAGCTATGACATTTATTCTCTTTTAAATTAAAACTGCCTAACTCTGTAGTCCTTACTTTGTGTAGGGAAAAAAAAAGCAGATGTTCCGGCATACTTTATAAGAAAACTTATTTTAACGAAAACTATGTTTAATAATCTCTGTGTAGGCTGTATGTGGCACAAGGAAAGCTATATTCTGTCACCGTTCGTTGCATTAATAGCAACTGGTTTTGGTTGAGGATATGAAATTGCTTACTATGTGAGTTAGTAATCTAAGAGTTAAACAGGAATCCTTACAAGAAAGAATGTCAGAATTTGATTGTAAGTTATATGCTTGCAAGAATATTATAAAATTCAAATGAACATGAGTAAGGAAAAATATATCCTGAAATGCACTCATGAATGAGCCTGAGGCATGTTTTCATAACATGGGCTTATGTAAAAAAGTATTAATTTTAATTCAATGTGGTAGTTTAAATTAGTTTTCAAGAAAAGAAAAATGCTCTCTAAGGAAAGTTTAGGAGTTCTTGTTCAGGATTATTGTGCTTTATCTGATTGGTGGTTTTCTACTTTGGATAAATCTGCCTTCATATTGGAAAACACAACAAATATAGCCCACACTTCATTGAAAACGGTGTTTTAATCACTGAAGCTCTCAAAGTAAAACTTAGATGTTCACTTTGAGAAGTTCTGTGGAGATAATGGTCTGAAATAAGAAAAGAAAGAAAACCAATGAATTTTAATCTGTTCTGAATTCCAGAAAAAAGAAGCATATACAAAACTATAAAAATATATTTTATAAAGCGTCAGTTAGATCAGGTTTCTTCATAAGCTTTAAACTGGGAAAGCTACAGTTTTATAGTGAGACTAATGAACAATTTTTCTATGAATGCTAAGAGCAGAATGTGTGTAAATTCCTCTGTTTTTCCAGAAGACATAATGAATTTGATCTGAGCACTCATGTTCTTCTTCAGATTGCTGAGCCTCCCTATTGCGCATGCAAAGTATGTTCATGACATTCTTTGCTTTCTTATAAGGAAGGATTATAGTTAATGAAACATAGCTGCTTAATACCAGATAGCTTCACCTGAAATAACACTATATAACGCTTCATAACGTGATCATTGATGATTCCCTGCTGCTACAGCACCAAGAATATTAGAAAATGTTTTGATATCTGCTGTTCTTGTTTTACAGAAACATAATTTTTAAGGCCTTTGCTGATCTCTAAATTGGAGAGGTATGGATTTGATGGATGGACCATTCAATGGGTAAGGAATTGGCTGAACGGTCACACTCAAAGAGTTGTGGTCAATGTCTCAATATCCAAGTGGACACCTGAAGCGAGTGGCGTTCCTCAGGGTCTGATGCTGGGACTGATGTTGTTTAACATCTTTGTTGCAGACAAGGACTATGGGATTGAGGGTTCCTTCAGCAAGTTTGCCTACGACAATGCAAAGCTGTGTGACACAGTAAAGTGTGACCCTAGAGGAAAGAGATACCATGCAGAAGGACCTTGACAAGCTTCAGAGGTGGGCCTGTATGAACCTCATGAAGTTCAACAAGGGCAAGTGCAAGGTCCTGAACCTGGGTCAGGGCAATCCAAAGCACAGCTACAGGCTTGGTAGGGAATGGATTGAGAGTAACCCCTAAGAGAAGGGTTTAGGGGTGCTGGTGGATGAGGAGCTCAACATGAGCTGGCAATGTCCACTTACAGCCCAGAAAGCCAGTCATATCCTGGGCTATATCAAAAGAAGTTTGACCAGCAGGTTGAGGGAGGCAATTCTTTCTCTGTATTCTGTTCTTGTGAGAACTCACCTGGAGTACTGCTTTCAGTTCTGGAGTCCTCAGCACAGGAAGGACACGGATCTGTTAGGACATGTCTAGAGGAGGGTCTCAAAGATGGCCAGGGGCTGGAGCAACTCCCCTGTGAGGACAGGTTGAGAGAGTTGAGCTTGTTTAGCCTAGAAAAGCCTCTGGAGAGACCTTATAGCAGCCTTCTTGTTCTCAAAGAAGGCCTACAGGAAAGCTTGGGAGGGTCTCTTTATCAGGGAGTGTAGTGATAGGACAAGTGATAATAGTTTTAAGCTGAAAGAGGATAGATTTAAATCAGATATTAGGAAGACTTTTATTCCTTTGAGGATACTGAGGCACTGAAATAGCTTGCTCAGGGAAGTTGTGGATGCCCCTTTCCTGGAGGTGTCCCTGCCTGTAGCAGGAGGCTTGGATCTACATGATAATTAAGGTCCCGTCCCACTGAAACTGTTCTGTGATTGTATGATTTTATAACATAAAACTCAAAGATTACCTATGTATAAGATAATTCAGAAATCTTTCAGCCTTTGATTTCTTTGAGCCCCATGGATGTCTGAAGCTGAGAAGATAATATTAAAGGGTATATTCTGACATTTGTATTTTTATTCTCTCCAGGATGCAGAAATAGGTTTGTAGCTTGTCAGAGCATTTTCTAAAATACATGCTATGTTTATTAAACTGTGAATATCTGGGGATTTTGTGATTTTTTTTGTTTGTTTTTGTTTTCGCTCGAAATACATCTGGAACATATTTTAGATCATCTTATGTCCTATCAGATCAGTCTATTTAACTGTTGATGAGTATGTTATATAAAATATTTCAGAAAAAGCATTTTACTATTGTATTTTTCATGTAGTCAAAGGGTTTATTTTATTCACTGATGAGCTGTTGTATCTTTTCATTTCTCCTACTACCAGAATTTTCTCTTGTATCATGAGACAATTAATACAAATCCTACATAGATGATCTTGCTAATTGTTTTTCCTTATTTAAGTTTACTTTTATGATATTTAGCTGAATATGGTAATTTTAGAAGGACAAGTTAAACATAGTATAAAAAACTCAACTAATTTTTTTTGTTTTGCATTAATTTAATTGATTCATTCTCCAATAAAGTTCCTTCCTTGTTACAAAGAAAAACACTCTTCTGCACTTTCATTAAATTTCTAATGACCATCCTTACACTAATCTTCTGTATTCTGTGCCCTATAAATCTGTCAGGGACTGGAATAGACTAATTTATCTGGTGGATAGGCCACATTTTCTGCCACTTGGGTCTGTAGTGATCAAACCACACAAAAGGGGATAAGAGGAAACAAAGAGAAAAATCTAGAGCAGTATCAATTTCAATCAGGTCATTTTCCATCTCAGAAAAGACATTTTTCCCATGTTCAAAGTTTCCGATCTTTTCCCACGTTTATGGGTCCAGCTAACTCTTCCAATGTTAGCCATTCTTTCACCTTTAGCCATCTTCATTTTCTTACCCCAATTTGAACTCACTCAAACTGTGTTTTCAGAGTAAAACCAGCTTTGGCAATGATGGATTCTATAATTTGCAATTCCTTTCTCTTTTTCCATCTTCAGTTCACCTTTTCCGTGAAGCTTCATTAGCCCTAACATTTTTATGATGTTTCCAATTAATTATCGGATACTTGGAAACTCAATGAAATAGTTCAATTTTCCTACTCCCTGACCACTTCAAGTGGGAATGTCAGAAATATTAAGAAATCTATTTTAGGTAAAAGAAATAAATTCTTTCTCAGAAAGGGACATAGCCTTCTGAGAATTAAAATGAACTATTGAGGAGGAATGGACTTAAATGCAATGATTCAGAAATACTATTGCAGAATTTCTGAACGACTGTGCTAAAAGAGTAGTGTTGAGGCTGCAAATGAAACACTGGAGTTGAGAAGCAATGAAGCTGAAGTTACTGTTTAAAATCTCTGTATAAAATCTGATATATTCATAGAGGTGTATATTAAGCCTGATTGATTGCACATATTCTGAAGTACAACAGGTTTGGGTGCGTAAGTGCAGAAAAGCTAAAAAGGCAGATTTTGAGCTCTGTTTGCCCAGGGCAAATTTAGACTAGACATTAGGAAGAATTTCTTCACTGAGAGAGTGGTTGGGAACTGGAACAGGTTGCCCAGATAGGCAGTGGAGCCTCCATCCCTGGAGGTGTTTAAAAGACGGGTAGATGACATTCTTAGGGATATAGTTTAGTAGAGAGACAGGCGCGATTGGATTGGACTTGACGATCTCAGAGGTCTCTTCCAACTTTACGATTCTATGATTCTATGTATATTCTGTATGCACACATGTGCACACACACATATATGTATTTGACATACGTAAGTCTTTTTCAGTTCTCAGTGAAGTTTAACCTAACTTTTGAGGTTAGAGGATGGATGGCAGGAGGGGAAAAAAAGACATACAGTTTTAATGGACTGATCTATAAAAATAAGTTACTTGCAATATTTCTGGAAACTGTTGTTCTTTACATATACTTATTTTAGACACTTGCTCATTTGCTTTGCTATTGAATGCAAGGATGTCTCAAGGTAATGTTTTAAAGAAAAAGGTTATTATTCTCTTTTCTTCCTAAAGTCTTTCTTCAACTATGCTAGTCTAAGCTGATAATTAACACTTAATTATGGGCACTAGGAATATACTAAAGCTAAAGAGAATGATTCTATCAAATGCATCTGCTAATTGTGAATCCTTAATCTCCTAGCATTTCAAGGACTTTATTTTCGGAAAGGGTCAAATTTGCACTAATAGTAACTTAGTAAATGTTCAGTGTATACTACTACATTCTAAAATGTATTACCTGTTTAAATGAGAATAATACAGTTTAGCTTGCATACAATACAGTTTAGCCTCCATTTCAGTGGGTTTTTAAGTTATATTAAGCTAATCCATTTCTATTAATACAACCCAAAAGAAATCAGGATGGAATTGCTGCAGCATAGCACATTCAGATATTGAAAAATAAGGTTCCACATGCCTCTGTAATTCATATTTACTTGTCCATTTGGACAATAGGCTGTAAATACACCTGTGGCCTGAAAGAGTCTTGAAGTAATTACTTATTTTTATAAAAAATTATCATAATACCTATGAATTTGAAAGAAAACACAAATAAGGGATGCTGAATTCACATTTATGAAAATATTTAGAATAATTTAAAAGACATATTAAGAGATATTTTAGAGAGATTGGGGTTGTTTCACTTACAGAAGAGGAGGCTGAGGGGAGACCTTATCACTGTTTACAACTACCTCAAAGGAGGTTGTGACGGGGTGGGTGCTGCTCTCTTCTCGCAAGTGACGAGCGACAGGACGAGAGGGAACGGCCGCAAGTTGCTCCAGGGCAGGTTTAGACTGGACATTAGGAAGAATTTCTTCACTGAGAGAGTGGTCAGGGATTGGAATAGATTGCCCAGGGAGGTGGTAGAGTCTCCATCCGTGGAGGTATTTAAAAGACAGGTAGATAAGTTTCTTAGGGATATGGTTTAGTAGGGAGACAGGCACGGTTGGACTTGATGATCTGAGAGGTTTTTTCCAACCTTATGATTCTATGATTCTATGATTCTATATTCAAAATTCTATATTTAAAATCCTATCTCAAAAGATATATTTGTTGATCAGTGAGGAAAGAAGTTGTTATGAATATAATGTCAAACTGAAATGCGAAGTTGCTCTGACTCCTGTAAATTGGAAACACTATTATTTTGATTCAATCATCTGCAGTTACTTTCTCAGCTTTCAAGCACATCTGTCATAACATATATGTTTAATTCTGAAAGTAGTTTGAGGACTTGGATTATCAAGTGGTCCTTATAATACACTGATTACACAAATGTTACCTTCACTGGAGTTTTGTTCAAAAAAATAAAAAATAAAATAACAACACAACGAAAACTCCCCCCTCAAAAAAAAAAATCACTTTCATATTTGGTGTATTTGGAGAGTGAAGTACTTCCTAGGTCAAACAATTCTCATCCTTTTCAGGTTGCCAGAGATCAACAAGTTTGTAAATAGCTTTCCATAGTCTATATTTAACATGTTATAGGTAATTGACAGATGTTAATTTATTATGGCACATGTAGTTGGTCATGAATGAGAAATTAACTCAGACCACTTTTTAGGTACATTTTCAAGCACCGAAAATGAACTACAGCTTACAAAATCCATGGGAAGCTATGAGTGAAGCCTGTCCTTATGGTGTGGGAAAAAAAAGAATCTTAACTCAGAATTTCACAATATGCAGTATTCCCTGAGCAGTAAATTAATCTTTGGCTATGGGACAAAAAACACTGGTACCAGTCACTCTGCACTATTTAGTCTTATTCAAAATAGCTAATGCATTTGATCTTCAGCATTACTGATAGTTCTTTTTTCTATTGCATGAAAAAACGAACAAACAAAACCATTGATCTATAGAGTCATTAAAGAAATCGGAATTGCAATTAAACTAATTAAATTAAAAAAATTAAGCAGTCTATTCATCACCAGGTCTTCAGGCATCTGATGACTTGCACCTCTCACAAAGGGGCACAAGGATAATAGCCCAAGAGTTAGTGGGGCTGATTGATAGGGCTTTAAAATAGATTCGAAGGGCGAGGGAGATAGCAGCAGGCTAGTCTGAGACGAGAAATGGGATGACACACCAAAGCCTGAAGAGCTGCATCCTTGTGAGGTTCAGACTGCTTCACAAAGAGATGGGCAAAATAAATGACATCTGAAGAATTTTTACACTAATACATGCAGCACGAGGAATAAGCAGGAGCTAGAAACGTTGGTCCTGTCCCAAAGATATGACATTATTGACATTAGTGAAACCTGGTGGGATGAGTCCTGTGACTGATGTGCCATGATGGATGGTTACAGGCTATTCAGGAGGGACAGACAGGACAGGTGAGGTGGCAGGGTGGCATTGTATACAGCAGAAGAGCTGGAGCTCTCAGCTGGAAATGGCAGAGTTGGGAACTTCTGGGTAAGGATTAAGGGGCAGGCAATCAAAACAGATGTCATCGTGGCAGTCTGCTATAAGCCACCCAATTAGGATGATGCCACTGATGAGTTATTCTTTAAGGAACTAAGGGAAGCCTCCAAGTCCTCTGCCCTTGTCCTCCTGTGTGACTTCAATCTGCCAGATATCGACTGAAAGTACCATACTGCTGAAACAAGAAGGTCAAGAAGATTTCTGACCTCCTTGGAAGATAACTTTTTAGCACAGGTGCTGAGGGATCCAACCAGAGAAGATGCCTTCCTTGATTTATTGTTGGTTAACAGAGAAGTTTTGGTGGATGATGTGATGACTGCAGGTTGCCTTGGTCACAGCGACCATATATCAGTCAAGTTTAACACATATGGTAACAAGATGAAAACTGTCAGCAAGGCAAAACTCTGGACATGAGGAAAGAAGAATTCATGTTGCTCAGGGAACTGCTTAACAAGGTCCACTGGGAAAAAGGCTTTGATGGTGCAAGGGTGCTGGTCGCCTTTTAAGTACCACCTCCAAAGGGCACAGGACCAGGCAATCCTGAAATGCCGGAATTCAAGTAGGTGAGGCAGAAGGCCAACCTGGCTAAGAAAGGATCTTCTACTCAAACTGAGGCATAAGAAGATGGTGTATGGCCAGTGAAAACAAGGACAGGTGACTTGGGAGGACTACAGGGATGATGCTCGCCACTGTAGGGTGGTAATTCCTATGTTTACTATGATAACACGTTATGGGCTGTCAAGTTGAAGAAGAAGTAGTAGATAATCCAGAAAAGAAATAATGAAATCAATTCCATTCTACTTCTTTCATTTTTGGAGCTGACACCTACCAAAGCAGTATTATTTTAATGGGGAAAATATAAAACAATTGGATTCATTCCATGGATGTAAAACTGCTTAATTAAAAATAGTTTCTCTGTAGTTTACATATAAATTGTACTATGTTTGTTGATTGTCTTTATCATGATAGTGCTACATAGGCAAAGTCTCATGCAAGGCAATCAAAATATGTCTGCTTACAGTTTCAACAGATAGCACAGTTTTTGCACAGACCTAATTGTTGGTATTAGGATTGGAATAGGAAAAATAATGCATAGAATAACTTTGCAGCTTAATGGCTCGTATTTACAGACAGCGCTGTCCGTGGATTTAAGTGTTTGAATTTATATATTGTGATTCCTGTATTGTAGATAGACTTGTGAATGCATTAGACATAACGTTGTGCATATTGGCTATTTTTAATGAGTCAACAAAAATTCAGCAGTAATAATGCTGCTTATAAATATAAATACAAGGTAATGTTAATATTTTATCAACATTTATATTTTTTGGTCAAAAATATTTCTTTATTATCTTATATCCATAGCATACTTCGTTTTACAAAGAATTGTTAAAAATCCTAAGACAAGCTTAGAAAGGTAGCTTGCAGAAATATCTTTGTAATGATGCTTCTTAACAGACCTTCCAAAATACAGGGACTTGTGATCACTGATGATAATACAAGGGAATTTGTATTAACTGAAATACAGAAACAAAGAATTCTATGTATCAGAATAAACTAGACTCAGAAGTGTAATTCCCCTTCTTATCATTCAAGGAAGTATGGATTAGGATAGCTATTGTTTGCTAAGTATTTCAGTTACTCTTTTTTTCATCACTGAGTGTTCACCTACGGATAAATTATTCAGTTATGATTTTTTATTTTAATTCAAAAATTTTAATTCATAATACATGTATACATTATATAATTCAGCATGTTAAATGAGTATTACTACAGTACCATTTGTTATATATGAATTAGTTGACTTTAGTGAGAGAGGTAGAACTAGCCTGGATACGTCAATGTATGTGCATCATTGGACAATGAAAGAACGAAAAAGTCATCTTTCATTATCAAACAAAAAAAACAACCAAACAAAAATCCTGAAAATATATAATTTCCTCAAAGGTTCTGAGGATTTGAAAAGATCTTGGATCCTTGGAGAATTTTATGGAATTTGGCACACACATGGGGTGGATGCTAATAAATAAACATGTAATAGATTATATGAGTTGATATCAGCTTGAACTGAGTATCCTGCATGTGTAACATCAACAAGAAATAGTTTTGCTTTTTATTTCTTATACAGAAAAAAAAGAAGGAAAAAAAAGCCTGAAATTCTTGTCTACAAGCCAGATCCTCTACTTCTTCAGACAAAAGAGATTTGATAGATTACATGTCCCAGTATAATGTCAATGTCTTCAGACTTGCAGCTCTGGCAGTATTGACTTCCCCTCTGACAGAACTATTGCCTGTGAAACTCCATCAAAGAATGGGAAGAAAAAGATGTTCAGCATCTGTTGACTGGCCCTGTTATTTTGAGACTTCTTTTTTTTTCTTGCAAGTGCTCTTTGTAACAGAAGGCAACACGTAAAATGGGGAGAATTCATCACTACAGAAATTTACAGAAAAGAAGATGCGTCTGGTGATTTAGAAGTAAAATTGAATTAGAGTGTTTAATGATGTTTTGTTAAATAGTTTTGACTTAAAGGAAAATAAAATTAAAGAAAAGAGGTGCCATACTTGTATCTTCCTCTATTTCCCAAAGAAGTGATGCATTTGAAAAATTTAGATTGTGGCAACATCCGGTTTATATTCTAAATTAATTGTGTTAAACATTGGAATATATATGTATCAAAATTATTTCCAACTAATGTTTTTCTAGATAAGTTTTCTCTGGCAACCAAAGACAAGATTAAGAATGCAATTTCTATGACAAAACCTGAACCAACCAACAACAAAAGAATCCATGTTAATTTTCTCCAGACCTTGATGTAAAATCTTTAGTGTGATAATTGCAAAGCATGTTGTAATGTAATTTTGTGCTCTGAACTCTTCTGCTTTTCAAAAATCAAGAGAAAAACTGCATTATTTACAGGAACTTATTTATAGTGATTAATGCATAGGTCTCACTGAAATAAGGCTTCAGACTTCCTTACAGATTGTGGTCATATTCTGCCAGATTTTCCTGGCGCAGTCTACTGAGAGTTATACTAGAAGATCCATTGGTTAACTCTTTTATACCAAGCAATTTTTAGCATGGGTTTTTAATATCCTTTTCTATGTGTCTTTGTTTGATAAATTATTGTAAATGTTCTCAATTACCCATAGCTGTATTTCAAACACCGCAAAATTTTTATGTATATTTTTCTTGACTATGTTAAATACATACATCCGGTCTTTCACCACCTTAGTTACCATGTCCTAATTAAAACCCACACAGCTCTTCAATCACAATTTCTACACTGTCTTTTCTCCTTTCCTATTATCTTCCTCTTTCACCTTTTTTTAAGTTGAAAACTAACTTGCCTCTTTGTACTATCCTTTGACATCCATTTCTATGTCTTATTTCATCATGTCTACTATCCTGCTTTTGTTACAATCCATATGACCCTGAAGCAATTTACCTGCTTCTATTATAATTATTCTGCAGAGGATGTTTAGGTACTTTTCCCCATTTATGACAATCTCGGTATTAACAAAAGTAGTGATTCTGTGGAATTCCCAAGTCAAAGCACATAATTTAGCCAATAACGACCTCTATAGTGAGATGATTAGACTTGTGTATGAGGAGAAGAGAAAAGGAAGGTAGGGTCGTAACAGTTATATTTTTCTTTTTTTTCTCTCAAAATTTGAAACTACACCTCCTTGATCAGTATCCACACTGTTTATAATAAATGACTTTTTTGAGAGACAAGAAAATGTTAACAAAACATGCTTCTAAATCATATATTATGTATATGCACAGTCCACCTTACCTTCTATTTCCTGGTTTAATGTGTTCCTTTTTTGTTCCCACCTATTTCTTTTATTTCTCCACTTACACCTCTCCCCTCCAAAAAAACCTAAAACCAAACAACCAACCAAAAAGTAACCCAGGAAACAAAACACAAGATGTGGAAGTATTTCAGTCTTCATTTTTAAAAAAGTGGAAATAGCTCAAGGAAATATAATTCTTGTCATGCCATGTCACGAGAGATCTGAAAGATTTGTGATTTTAGGGTTTTTCTGATAGTCAGCTGCCAGGTGGGAGAGGAAAGGATAGCAAATCTATTTTTAATTGAAGAAAAAGCACATTTGCTTCACTGGACCACCAATCATAGATCCACTGTCCATACTTAAATGTCATTTCCTGGATGGCATCCTAGTGAGGAGGTAAATACTTTAAATCCAGGTTGACTTTTCTTCTAGCCTAACAAAGAACCCTGAGTCCTATCAATGGCTTGTTCCAAGCCAGTACAAAGGGCCCATGTTACTAAGTGTTTGGCTTTCTGAAACTTGTTTGGGAACGCATCAGAAACACAGTGCCATAACTTATTTCAAATTGTGCCAGAAAGGCACAGTTCATAGGTTCACAGTTTATAGGTTTCAGCCAGTTAGAACCAGCTTTCTTGGCACTGGTATTGGATGATGAACATGTAAGAGGAATTGAAGTTCCCAAGGACAAATGTACCAGGCTATATTTTATAGATATATAATGGTATATGTAGGTTCTCCTCACCTCCAACGTGACAGATTATAATACTCAAAGGCCTATTCCACTACTCTGGGGATAATTCTTGACTCTCTCACTAAGTAAAGGGTAGTGAGACATTGACATTACCACAGGGCGTCTCAGTCATCTTTCTTTGGCATCACTCTCCTTCGCATTATATAACCCATTAAATCCTCTCTTTGCTGGAAATTCTTTGGCAGCTCAGCCTTCTTGTGCTGCCCCTGCAGCTGTGGTCTCTATGTTACTATGAGAAGGAAAGCATAAGGGATATTCATCAGATGATGAATCATCCTATTCATAGTTCTTATTCAGTCATCCCTGGAGAAGGTCAACAAAGGAATGAGTCTATATCTGCACTCCTTAAAGAAATCTTTGCCCTTGAAAGCCGGGAGGTTGTGGAGAGGCTGTTGTACAAGCAACAGAGCAGTTCATTGTGTCTTCACAGATCTTTAAGCCTTTTCATCTCTCCACATATTTTTCTGGTGATAAAGGAATTGCTACACCACTCTTCCCATTCAATCTCCTCCCTGCTGTAGGAGATACTGGAAAGAAGACAGTCAGACCATCTGTCCTGTGTCTGCCTTGGAACACAAAAGTAAGAAGGTGAGGCCCCCAAAAGGACACTAAAAACTAAGGCAATAATTAGCTAAGGGTTTCTGAGCAGAGCAGATAAAAATATTTCCAGTTTCTGGAGGACTATTGAGTTGCCCAGGTGTAAAAATATCAGATATATTTCAGATTGTATGAGATATAATTTCCTGAAGAGACACTTTGATTTACATCAAGAGTTCATTTACTTCTTGAGCCATTGTTATCACGTGTGTGTATGTGTGAAAGCCATTGGAACAGTTGATTTATCCAGCTCTTCTGGAGAATGTTGTGCTGGCCTGTTGTGGAAAATTATTGCCTTTTAATGTATGAAATTATTGCCAGTTCTGACCACAGTTTAGTTGGCTATGAATTGTTAATTCATCCACTGAATTGACACAACATATGTTTGTTAAAGAAATACTGATCCCTGTTCCAGTTCTTGTGGATATGTCATAAACTCTTTTCTAGCTTTTGCTTGCAGTTGTTGGCTTCCATGCAGAGAGGTAGAATTGAAGAATGTCCCTTGATGGTTTATGATCCCACTGCCACAGAATGGTAATTTTTAAGGTAGGCTCAAACTGACATCGTGAATCAGCATAGTCTGCATCATAAGAACAAGTCTGCATGACATTGCACAGCTTAGTAGTCATTTGACAGAAGGGAAGATTACTGTAAGTAGGTTGGTAAATCTTCAGCAGTCAGAAGACATCTACTTTCTTCTCTGCTATTATTTACACCTAGAGCTTTATAGAATGTTGTTGTAAGTGGGCATACAACTTTTTTTACAAGAGTTTTCCAATGCAGTCCTATGTGCATGGAATTATTTCTCTTGTTGCTGGTCATTCTAAACTAACCAAACAGTAGAGTTTCAATAGTCATTTCTGCACACAACAGCATTTTCAAAATGTAACGAAATGATTTAAGGTTGTCTTAGGAATACTGTGTTTCTTCTTGTCAAAACTTCAGACTAAAATGAAGTGGCTATTTTATAATAGCTTTTTATCTACTGTACAAGTAAACTGATGCAGTTTGACCCAATGCTCAAACCTGACCTTCCAGAATTCCCTGTGTTTAACTCTGTGCTCCCATGGAAGACCTTAGATAGTCCTTTACATTCATGTGTTTTTCATCTCATAGTCACAGTATATAGAAGATATGCTAAATAATTATGAATACTAAATTGTTGATCATAATTAAACATTTATCAGCTATTCTGGTCCTAACAATTAACTACACTGGTTTTATGCCACTGTGACGATAGTATGTAAGCTGGGCATTTATGTGGTGTGATTTTAGTAAGTTCAGGCAAGTGATACAATTTAGACCAATCCAGTAGATGGGGAAACTGTTCAGTCTGTCACTTGTTGCTTTGCTTTATTTTCTTAAACCAGGAGGAAGGGTAGTTTATAAAGAATATTGTGTTTATTCTGAATCTATCAAATGATGATGAGATCTTATTGCAAATCCTGCTCCTCCAGACCTATGATCACTCTTGCATCTATTATGAATTCCTGTATCTATTATAATTTCCTTAATCTGATGTGGTTTCCCATATCTGCTTTTTTTCATAGATCACAGCAGAACTTCCTAGCATTATACAATTTTTACAGCCAAGAAAGAAAGAAATGACAACAAAATCTGCTATAAATCTAGCAGTAATGGCTGATGTACAAATGATAGAGTGGGTCTGAGTATTAGATGGGACTGACAAAGGTTTTAGTAAGAGCATGGATTCAAACCATCTTGGTAGCTGAAAACTCCTAATGTGTTCACATAGTCTACAGGAAAAACAGGCACAAGGAAAGGCAGGTAGTTACATAATTCATCTGTCCTGTACGCTAAATTTCCTGGTTGTGGGAAGTGTGATATATATTTCCCAGGACCAGTTTAGAAACCACAAACTTACATTTTCCATGTCCAAATATATTCTTCTTCACAAGACATCATGTTCCTAACAATGGCTGACACTATTTGTGTTTTATGGCTATATATTCACAGTTAACCCTAGATATTCTGAAATTGCTATAAAATGAAAATATACTATTTTGGTCCCAACATGTATTTTTGTTCATTTATTTGTTTTGCTAATAGGTGCAGGACATGCGGTAATTATACCTGTAATTATAACTGTGATGAAAAAATTGTGGAAAGACTAGAAGAGATTATCATAACATAGAACTGTTCATTTCATTATCACTTTACATTTCCAAAGTATTTCCTACATTACACCAGCCTAGATTCCATTTGTTATTTCCTCATTTGTAGGTTGTATATGTATCTGAATACCCATATATGAAGCTACCATTCACTGCCCAATTGACTGTTAGAAAATGACAATGAACTTTTTTTAAAAGTGAGATCTGCCAAGATGGTTTTTCAGTTGCAGATGTATAGCAAGCATAATAGATTCATAAAAATAAAGTCTGGTCATACATCACGGTGTCCCATTTTTCAGGTAGAATATGGATCTTTTAACTCAGCAACATAGACATCTTTACTTCAGTAAAACTATAAGTACAAGGACTGAAGCCCTGTGTCCCAAGTCATTTACTCTAGCTCATATTCATTATTGTGGAGTCATGACATTATAACGTAAGACCCAGGTGCCAAAAGGAATATGTGTGCCTAAGTGTAAATCTCATTCATAGATCTTTTCTATGATCATTAAATATAGATCAGTACATGTTTCATGCAAAATCTTTTACCCGCATTCTGCGAGAAAGATTTTTGTCGATTAACCTTATGCTTATTTTTGGTATAGGAAAATAATTAAATTTAAAAACATTTTTGGTGTGTATACAATGTGCTACACAATTCGAAATGCAATAGAGGCATTCCTACAAAATGAGAAAAGCTTTAAATGTATGAATGACAATCATAAGATTGTTTTTCCTATAATATTTGAAACACTAAAACCTATCCAATTTAAAAATAGTGAATAGGACTTTTAAAAATTGTATCTATTATTAAGAGGTAAATCACATAGACCATGTATACTAGATTTTGACTCAGTACATAACATTTTTGCTTCTGACTATTTGCCTTTTTAAAACTTTATTTTAGCATAGTCTCAATAAAATAAAGTCAAGGAAAAAAAGATAGGTGTCGGGTGGTCCTTGTACAAGGATAATGCCTCTGTATGTCACTGCTGTATCTCTGGAGGCTGCAAACTATTAAACTGCACTGATTATGCCTGTTACCCTAATGCATTATTCATGAAACTGGCATCACAACATCTTCTAAGAGTCTACTTTTCTACTACTTTCCATCAAAGAAACCATATGCTGTTTTCATAGTGTATTGATATCAGGACATATACAAAGCAGACAGTCACACAGAAGTACTATTTGCTTTCAGAAGAGCTTTTCAAATAGTTATTATTAACACCATTTTTTAATGGCCTGTTTGATTATTCAGTGCTTAAAATATGAATCTTCCATAAGGAGAGCAACTGATGACTGTTATCCCTATGGTGAAAATGATTCACCTCTCTTAAAGCGCTTGCCATTCAATGGAACTGTATCACAGTATATTTTAGCAAGAATGCTGTACATCATTGAATTTTCTTTTGAAACTTTGTTATTTAAGAAGCATTCTTTTATTATAAGAAATAAGCCTTGTTAATCATGCCATGCTGTGTGGAGTAAATCATATTTTTGAAGAACTATTTTTTTTTCAAGACCACTTTTAACTTAATGATTTGTTGGACTATCTGATAAGATTTTCTGAAAATGTTGTGAAATTCTCTACACAATTCCTGATCAAGAAAAAAAAAAACCAAGCCAAAGTCTTTCAAGTATCTAATAAGCAGGTATAAAAATTTGACCCATTCTTATTTATATACTTGTTAATTCCACTATCCCCTCTATTTCAAAAAATGTTTTTGTAGGCAGTTACTTATTTTATATTGTGATTTTTCTAAATCATGCAAAACGTATAATATTTTTATTCACAGAAATATACTGATTTTTGACTGGATTTTAATCAACATTGAAATTCATTGTAATCTGAGCTGTCAGTTGGTCATGTTAGATTAAAGGTTGGACTTGATAATCTGAAGAGGTTCTTCAAATGTAAATTAATCTATGATCATCATTCTGTGAGCAGTCACATCAACATGTTCCACTGTGCTCAAAACCTAGCCCTGTACACAACATATAAAGATATTGCGAAGTTAAGACAAAGAGATGCAAAATTCAGATGTATGGAAGGAATTTAAAATAGGTTGTGTTGACTAAATTTTTCAATGTTCTTTGTATGCCTTTGATTGCCCTAAATTAAAACTGAAAATTCAAGGTCACCATTTCTCTACATATAGGATTATAGGGAACACCTGAGGTGCATTCAATAGACATACACCTACATATAGTCTACAAGACTGAGTCTGGTCTCATATTTCTAGACTAATCCATACTGTTAAGAACTTCAAGGCCTGAGAAAACAGGTTTTTGGCCAGCTCCCTCTTGCTGTTGTCACAGTGGGTTCTGTGTGTACTGTTCGGAACACAGGAAATATTTTTCACACAGCAAACAAGTGCAGTTGATGATAGCCAAAAAAATGGACTTTAGCTACATCTGGGTGAAATTAAAAAGAGTCTGTGCAAACAATCTGTTGCAGTAGATGAAGTAGATCGGTTGTTATGTTGTATTTTAAAAAGCCTTTATTCAAGGTGCCCTTAATGGATCTTTGCCCTTAATGGATCTTCTCAAGGAAATAAATATTTCTAGTGGAGGAAGGCAGTGCTAACCCTCAGTACTTTTAAGTCGTTGCAGGTTTATGATGCAGTGGGATTGTTTTTACATGACCTAATAATAACCAGGACTGATTCATGCTGATGTTAGTCATAAGGCCATACAATCACACCTTCTACTTTCTGCCTCCAGTATTGAAGAATAGTGACCCATCTGCAAATGTCTCAAAAGCAAGAACATTTCATTTGGGATTACGGTGAGGTAAAGGTTCAAGTCCTGTCTGGGTCAGAAACGCATCCAGGTGTCCAGCATGTATCAATGGGCTTTGAAACATCTTTCCTCCTCCCAGGGATGGGATATAGGTTGTGAGGGTCAAGTCAGAATCTCAAAATCACAGAATCCTTCTGCCTGGAGAAGACCTTTAAGATCATCAAGTCCAGCTGTAAACCTAACACTGCCAAGTTCATGACTAAATCACATCCCCTAGCATTACATCTACATGTCTTTTAAATACCTCAAAGTATAGTGACCCAACTACTTCTCTGAACAGCTTGCTCCAATTCTTGACAATCCTTCCAGTGAAGATATTTTTCATAATATACATCTAAGATTCCCATGGTGCGACTTGAGGTCATTTTCTCTTGTCCTATCACTTTTTACCTGGGAGATGAGACCAACACCTGCCTCATTAAAATCTCCTCTCAGGTAGTTGTGGGAAGCAATCAGGTCTCCCCTCAGCTTCCTTTACTACAGACTAAACAACCTCAGTTCCCTCAGCTGCTGCTCAAAAGATTTTCTCTCTAGACCCTTTACCAGCGTCATTGCTCTTCTTTGTGTGTGCTCCAGCAACTCAACAACTTTCTTCCAGTAAGAGGCCCAGCATTGAATACAGTATTTGAGGTGTGGCCCCACCAGTGCCAAATACAGCTCTGTAGTGGGGCAGTGTGGGGTTAGGTCTCAGAATAGCCTCTGTGGGTCTTTCTTTCCTCCAGGGGCTGCACTGGAGGTCAGGTCTTCAGACCTGGCCCTCGTCTGGGTTGTGCTGTGAGGTTGCCTGTGCCATGACATAGTCTTACAAGATCAGACGACCACTTACTGCCTTGACTAGACCTGTCCATGTCCCCATACCTGTGTCCATGGTCCTCCACAGCCACCCCAGACCTTTCTTGACCCCGATTTCTGTTGCTGGTCTTTCTCCATTCTTCTTGTCTAAGTATTGTGGTGTTGGACCTCTTTTTTTTGGTGAGATCCCATACCCTGCAAGCCATGTTGCCACCAGTGTTCTTGGGTGACCTTCCTCATGGATTTGCCCATTCTTGTGGATTCCTGACACCACACAGTATCACACCCAAACAACAGAGAGTGAGAATTTTAAGCGTAGTTCAGTCCTTCGAGTCCCTGAAGACGTAAACGCCCAAGAAACAGCTGTGACAACTAAGATTTGCAAACATCTGTGAAAGTGATGACAAAGCTGCTATATATACAAATGATCTACTTTCTGGCTGTTAGAACCAATCTCTTCATTTCAATGCCAAGCTATACTCAAGGGGCAATTTACAGAAAAAAATATTCCTGTACAAAAATATTGCAATTTACCATAAAGAAAATTCTTGTGCAAAAGTATTTGTCATTTCTGGGAAGCCTTGTTAGAAATTCCGTTATTACAGTAGATATCATTCACAATTAATTACTTTTCTGTTTATTTGTTTTGGTAGTGTAATGCAGCTGTACAATGTTTGTAATGACACTAGCATATCTGAGGTTTTGATAATGTGTGTATACCAATGACATGTTCTACACTGTCCATAAATGTCGCCTGTGAACTTAAAAATTGAGCAGTTTTACTTGTGGGATTTTGGTTAATTTTTTGCAGTACACTCACAGCTGGGGATGTGAAACTTCCTGAACACACTATCTTTTTTTGTTTTGCTGCATTTTGTTCAGGGTAATTTCCATTTTTTTTCTCCATATGTTTGATAACATCAGCATATGTTCTCTGCCATAGCAGATGACCTTTAATTGATCCTCATGTTGTGAGGCTGATATTATATAACTGAAGATTTACCTTGAGAATGTCTCAGTAATGTTTAATGGGTCAGTCTTAACCATTCATTTTATTTCAACTGTCCATACAAAATGCTTATGGATGGTTGGTTATTTGATATATACACCAGATGTCTGGTGCAGCTCAGCTGATAGCAGCATTGCTTTGATACCAGCTATAGGCAATGCTGTGAGACTTGCTATTCAAGACATTTGACCATTTTGTAACAAAGGCACAAAGACTGCTGATGGGTGACTGGCTAAATCATTTGATGTGACAGTTCTAAAAAAGACACAGGCATACAGAGAAGTGGTAAGAATAATTGCATGATACTCATTTTTGTTTGAAGCCAGATTTTTTTTTTTGCATTTTTGTTTTCCCCAGTACCTGTACTGTTTTTTTGCTGTCCTCTGCATGCTTTCAGCTTCAGGCATGATTCCTTCAGTACACACTGCTGTGACATTGGAATTGTCCTCAAATTTCAATATTTACTGTTGGTTTAACATGCTTTCTACCAACTATAAGACTCTTTTCAGGTAAATAATATAATATAATTATATTGTAATGAATAATATAATTTCACATTTATGCATAGGAAATGCATATATAAATACCCATAATGATAAACTAAACCTGTCCAAACATACTTCTTTTTCTGGTCCCATTTTAGGTAAAAAATGGTTCTAACTTTTCAACTTTGCTACTGAAAGTTACCATCTGAAAATGAGTAGCCATTGACTTACTTGGGCAGAATTCTCTATAGATGTTTTCACAAAATCCTGCTACTAATTGATATTTTTTAGAGGCAAGGAGCATGCCTAGACCTTGACTTTATGCTCTGAACTTTCCTTGATTTTTCCTGTGAGCAGAAAATCATGTCAGTCTGGTCTTCACCAGTCAGATTGCCTTTAGGGAGGACCCTTTCCAGCAGATCTTGCTGGTTGTTGTTCTGTCAAGGAGGTTTTCCAGAATCTGAGAGAAGAAACAAACCACAGTGGTTCCCACTGTATTATCATGCAGGTAGGGATCAATGACATTTCCATTTTAAACTCCCAATACATTGTTGCTTTATTCCATACGGTGATTATCAGTTACTCTGGTGTGAAGAAAACAAAAAAAAAGTCTGTATTTACTTAGACTTATCACAGAATTTACTGGCAGCCACTGCCTTCCCCTGAAGCATCTGGATAATGTTTTCAAGACTTACTGACACAGCATTCCCAGATGATCTTGATGTTCCAGTTGTTGTGGAACTTGATCTTATTCTTTTCTAGTTACGGCAGATTGACAGTCTAATAAATAATGTGCACTATAGCTGAAACCTCTGATGAGGTACTACATATTTCTGCTCAGGACTTTTCACTACAACTCACTATCCTCAGCTTTGTTCAGTCATTGAATTATAACTGTGTCTAGGGATCAAGTTAGACATCTGCTGTTTTAAATATTTCAGTGTTTAATTCTTCTAGGAGTTTGATTTTACTTGTTTTGGAGTCATTAGACAGTTATTGACATATGACTCCTCTTTAATCAACGATCAGACCTGAAATCTTCATAATGCGTAACTTCTTAAAGAGAAAATGCCAAAGTGACAATAAGACTGTGACCACCCTGTTTCAGTCCACAAGTAACTGAATATCAATACTGTACCAGTGAGGCCAAGCTGAAGATCTGAGGATCATCAAGTGCATAATAAGATGTTATTTGACATTTTGGTGCCTCTAACATAGCAACTGATCTGTTTGTACATTGAAAATTTGTCCTGTCATACATTTTATTCCACAGAGATCAGAAGGTTCCTTTTGACCCTACCTGTGCAAGTTGCAGTCAATAGATTACAAATAGCACTCATGGTGCTGTTTCAGTTACCATATGACTGGGATATTCTTGATACTGGCTCTTTCTTTTTAACTTTTTGTAGTGAATCCCACTTATGTGATAGTGATGGTCACTTCAGTAGTGCCCAATCAGGAGCATCGAGGCCTGTTTTTTATCATATGAACTCAACATGAAACAGGGTTGAAGCAGACTCATTAGCACAGCAGGTGTGTTCTGGTTTGAGCTAAAGAAGAATTGGTGTTCTAACTTTTCAGATAAGCCTTGTCTAAGTAACTTTATTTTCTGAAAATTAACTGCATGTTTTCAGATGCTGTTTGTCTCTAGAAGTGATAGCATGGGACATTGGTATGCAGAAAGACCATTGTTTGTACTTGTTCCTATAGAAACCAAGGGTTCCTATAGAAACCAAGGCCATCCTTAAGTTGGTGGAATGTGATTAGTGGAAGGGGCAAAAGAGAGCAACACCTCAAGGGAGGAGTGGACAGGACAGGTGATCCCAAACTGACCAACAGAATATTCCATTCCCATATATCATACTCGGTATAAAACTGAAGGCTCACGAGGGTCAAGCTCTCTTCTTTGGTAACTGCCATCTAATACAGGCCTTGCCTGTCTTTTTGCCCTTAAATCCCAATCCATGTGTTCCTGGATCCAGTTCCTGAAGTCCAGCTCCCATTATGCCATTGAGTCCAGCCTGAAAGCTTTCCTCATGCCTGCTCTGCAGCATTTGTGGTAACGTAGTCATCAACAGGGGGCAGAATTTCATAGATTTGTACATACTACTTTCTTTTTAATAGTATTTTCCTTATTAATGTTAATGTTCCATTAAATCTGCTTTTGTTTCGGTTTCCAACCCACAAGTCTGTTCCTCTCATTTCACTTTCCCTGGGAAGGAGGGAAGGGAGTTGGGTCACACAACTGCTCCCATTTAGCTGCCAATTCAGTCTGGATTGAGGCTAAAATGTGAACAGGGTGCTACGAAGAGCTGTGAGCTGCAGACATCAAGCACACAAAAAATATCCGTTCACATTCCAGGTTTTGGGTCAGTAGGGTGCTGTTTGAAAATTTTATTGACAAATTCAAGATCCTCTAAAGATATTTGCTCTTGCTTTTATAGAACTGTATTGCTTGCTAGAACTTAATGCTGCAAACAATTTGTTTTCTTTAAGACATTTTCCTTTCATTTCTCCAGAGTGAAAACAACAGCACTCACACTTCATAGGATTACTGCAATGGATATGAAGCTTATTGTTACTCCAGATAACTGATGAACAATGACCTCTTTATGTCCAGTTAGCAACTGACAGATTGACTTCTAGCAACAGTTTCTGATGTTTACCATTTTCTTTACCTCATGCTTTCATATTAAAGATAAGAGATAAAGCACAGAAGAGTCCACGCAATTAGTTGATTACAATGAGAAAGTGCCAATTGTGTCTTCTCTGTGAAAGTAATTTCTTCTATCATTACAACAGAACAAAAGTTGACAACAGTGAATGCAGCAAGGTCACCTGACTGCTTGGAACTGTGTTTTGGTGACAGCTTTTTTCTTTCTCACAACTTAGAAAAGACCTTTTTTCTTTTTTTTTTTTTTTTAAGAGAGAAGCTCAATTAAGGACAGAGAACACAGTACTCTAATACATCTGCATTTCAACACAGTTGATTATTTTGTGAAATTACACAGAAGATAGAACTAAGGGCAGCACTCTGTGCTATAATTTAGGTAACACCCTACTAGTTTTGCATACATAAAACCACCAGTTGCAAAGGGAGTTCAGGTTGAGGTTCTTTGGAAATGTGATAAAAAATTGGAGGCAGTATGTGTATCTAAAGAGATCTGTTACTCTTGTAAAAGTAACTGAAACTGTTATTCAGCAGCAGAACGATTTTTATGACCATCCTAAACCAGGTGTACATTTGAGTGGCACATTTCTTCTCTCTCATGAACACTGTCAAGCTGAAATTCTCTTTATTTTAAAATCTGTTTTCCTTTGGTATCAACCCCTTTTTTGATTTACAAATCTTGCAACCACATAGTGGACAACTTATTGTTTGAAAAGGAAGAAGTGCTTATTTTGCTGTTAGGAAAAAGAGAATCTCCATGTCTTGTTGATGAACAGGAAAGACAGAGCAATAATACTCTCCTTGAAGAAGTTCTACGTGTTATTGAGATTTTCAGATGCTTTTTTTTGTCATTTTTTACTTTGTTAATGGATCTATATAGGGAAACATTCATGAATGGTATTCCATATCACCACTGTTTCTATTTAGAGCAAGTACATTTATTTAACCTACCTCTCCCCTTGCTTTCCACTCCACGTCAAATTGCATTTTGATAAAACAAGGTCTTCAAAAGAGGGCATCGCAATAAAACAGAAAATATTTTTGAACCTGCTGCAGGAAATGACTGTGTCAGAAGGAAATCAGAAATTATTTTAAGCACTTGAAATAAAACTCCCTCATTCTTGTTGAGTTTCCAAAATGTCTTTCTTGTCATTTTCTTTTCTTCTTGTTATAAACTTAAGAAGAAATTCTACAGCTGTGATCTGTGTACCAGCGGAGGTGGGCAGAAAATTTTGTAATGATCTGTGGGGAAACGACTACTAAGTTGAAACAGGGACTGTTGATCTATACCATTAAAAGTATTGTACGATACTAAAGCTAACTCCCCTAGGCTTGCTTATTTCTATGGTTTACAAAGAAACACTGTATGTTTTGCAAACTTTAAGCTATTATTCTCATGTCATTATCATTTAACTTCCAAATCAGAATGTATATCTCACAAAAATGTTATTACTAGAATGTTTGAAGCTATCCTGCTTTGATCTTGTTCTGTTTCTTTATTTCCATTTTTCACTATGTAACTAGGTTAACATTATATTGTTGAAAAAACATGGAAAGTCAGAACAAAAATAGGATTGCAGATCTTTTTGCTTAAGCATAAATTAATACATTCTGGTGCATTTACATATGTATTGATGCTATCTATGTTTTTTGTAATAACTCAAAAAATAAGTACTAGTATAAAGCACTTTTCTTTTGTCAATAAATAATTAATTTTCTGTTTCTAAATGTCACCTGTTTATCTTATTAAAGACCTCGTCAATTTAAAATAAAATTATTATTGATCTTATGAAAATGTGATTTTTTTATTTCCTGTCAAGTGCTGCTATAATTTGAACAAAAACATACATGCAAAGAAAGAGACATAGCTTTCTATTATTATGTCCTAGTGCAGGCTACCTATTATCTAGTTTGGGATTATCTAGAATACTGGGATGCCTAAATTCTATGAAATATTTCTAACTTCTAGATTTATTCAACTGGATTTTTAATATAACAAAAAAACCCAAAACCGTAAATGAGTCTTACATTTTCATTTGTCATTCAGAATTTATTGGTGACTATTTAAAGAAACATTTAAAACAATGTTTCTTTGCAGAATCCATCAACTATAACAGGCTTCATTAATACAATGTCTAAAAAGATAATTGTTTCAAACCTTAAAGACAAATAAAAGAAAGTAGAAAAAATACATCTCCCATTAACATTTAGAGAACTATTTGATAAAAAAGAAACAAAATGAATTGTGAAGAATTCTGTCTAAAAATACCTACGTGAATATAGTATTTTAAAACATCAGAATGAAAATGTTCTCTCTTCATTCTTTATGTTTGTCTCTATTGATAGAGATCAATAAAAGCTGGAAATAAGCAACAGAACTGTCTTTGTTTTACACATCTTGAAAGAAATTTTTCTTGAAAGTGCTCTGTATGTCTCATATATTTAAAACATGTTCTGTTATATAATTCCTTCACAATCATTTACCGTTCTGTTTTACAATAACAACTGTAGGAATAATTTGCTGGTTTCATTTTCTATCCATATCAGCTTTACATGCACTGCATTTGTTGTGCTGTGAAAGTATCTACTTCAACAACTAAAGGGATGAGAGACTAGAAATTGTCTTTTGCTCATGGAGAAATTATGAGTAAAAAAAGAAATCAAACTGACTGTTGTTGATCTTTTCCTCAGTGCTAATACACGCTTAAATGGACAATGGTTTAAAATCTTGATTTTTACACAGTCACTGCTATTAATTCTCTTTCTTAACAAATAAGTTACAAGAGCAGTGCACCTAGCTATTTTTTCATGAAGCTTTTTTGAGATATCACAAGAGCAAGTTGTGAAAACAGTCAACTGAGAAGAATTTTGAACTTTGGTGAGTGTTTAGGTAGGATGGAATTTGGTAATATAGACGAAGAAAAATATTTCCAAAAATCAATCCTACCCATCCTAAATGTTGCTTTAATCTGTTTTTGCTTACATTTTATCCCTTTATTTATTCAATATATGTACACTTACCTTAGATAGACTGAAAAATTAAGTAAATCCAAGTTACATGCCCTACAGACAGATGGACCTTGATGGTTCCAATGGTGCAATATAACATCAGCAGATAATATGGTTTTTGGTTGAATTTTTCTCTAGAGTAGTTCCTTATCAATATGTTTCTGCCCACGTTTTCTCAATTTTCAACGTGGATAATATTCATATCTGATCTAGACAATTTCTTTAAATACATGCTTTGTTGCCTGCTTTTCTCCACCTTGTGGTCAAAATAGAAGCAAAACTACAAAGCATTATATCATATTTTGGAACATAGCATAAGAAGGACACAGTGAAACCCAAATAAACACAATAAGTCATGGATTTAGAATACTAGAGTGGATACTGGTGTAATGATCACAGTCAAAACCTATAAGGTTACATAACTTGCAGGTATTCTCAGGATTCCACAGTGCACAGGGACAGAAAGGTCTGGATTTCTGTGAATTTCCTTATTGCAAATTAATACCTATAAAACAAGAGTGTATTGCAGGTTATTAAAAAATTACCTCCAGTAAAGCAAGTATAAATATATATACATAAACATACACTTTATATGTATATATATAACATATACATATAAAACAAGTTACAACAGAATTACCATGAATAAGCAAGCATATGTTTATGATACAAACCTTCTATATGGATGGCTAAACATATTGAGGTGGTGACACTACAACACTCATCAAAACACTCCCAGAAATGGGGTAGAAAAGTCTATTTCCATAGATGCTCCATCTCCTGGAGTTTAGAGTCAGCTAGGCATCCTCGGTGGGGGTCCAGTCTCTCCAGATCTTGTGCGAAGAAGCTTGTTACAGAAATTTGTGCAGAGAAGCTCTCACAGAGAAGCAGATCTTGAGTAAATAGCAAATTACTTTTGTATGGTTTTGGTGCAAATATTAAATGGGCATAGGACGTCAGTTCCTGGCTTTGTACATCATCACAGTTTCTTTGTTCTGCCAGTTGTATGTTATTAAGCATATCTCAGCTGCTGATTAGCTTCTCAGGGATGTCCCAGTCTCTGTTAGAGCTCATCAGGGACATCTCAGACTCATGTTCAGTTCATCAGAGTGCTGAGCTCATCAGTGAAGCCTTGGCATCTCCTTATAAGTAAATATCTGTCTTTGTTAGTATGTTTACTGGATCACCTTTATACCTGCTTTGAACTGTCCTATTTTCAGGAATAACTCTTGTTGTATACTTAATAGACATTTATTGAAAATAGATGTTTATTAAAAAACCAAAAGTTATGTGTTGTATAAACTAAGAAATGAAGTGCAAGAAAAATGCAAGTCCTTCTTGGAGAAAAGTGCTTCTACTAAATAGTGGATTTTCTTTCTTCACACCAGTCTTGCAGAAACAAAAGATATACAATTATCATGCTGTTATAAATTGTTCTGTAGGTATAAGTATTTTTTCTTTTCTTTTGTGTTTCTTACGGCTTGTAGGCTTTCATTTGGCATCAACTGAGATTAATATTGCTGAAGAATTATCAGTTCATTACCAAAATGACTTTTCACTTGCATTGTAAAACTGTTAAAAAAAAATTTTTTTTTTCCATTAGCAAAGATGCTAAACTTCAGTCTTTATGGTAAAGGGTTGATACCAAATCAAAATTAATACCTTTCATTTAATATGAATTACTTTATAAGAACAGAATATTGATATTAATGTGGCAAAATTTCCATTATTATCCCTAATCTAGGACTATTAAAGCATTCAAATTGTTAACCTGATAATATTTCTACTTTATTAAAAAGAAAACAAAAACAACAAACAAACAAAAATAAAAAGCAAAAGAAAACCCCAACAAAAAACCTATTGGTATGTATTAAGTGAAAATTAACAAGCTATTTAGGAATAAAATATTAATATCATTCACTTGACTGGAAGGTTTTTCTTTAAGTCAAAATATATGTTACAGGAACATAGTTAACTAAGTATACAGATTAATTTCTCCTTTTATTAAAGGTAAAAAATTCTGCAATGAAACATTACATATGGTACAAGAATATACATTCAAAGAAAAGTAAAAATGAAAACACCAAGCTCCCACATTAACTAACTGAACTACAACCATATTTGTAGGATTTTTAACATTTTTATGTGGTGAAAGCATTAGCAGGTTGATATAAATCTTCTGGAAGTGTCGAACATACATATTCCCCATTGACATTTATATCTGCAGCTCTAGTGAAGCAACAGAATAGATTTTACTGGTCATTTATTCATATAACCCTGAAAAACCTTGCAAACCAACTTTACCCTTCCATTTTAATATTGATATAAATAACATTATTTTTATGTTCTTTAATTTTTATTCTGCTGATTTTTTAGTTATAAAAATATAAATTTTCTCCTTTTATGAGTGCTGGTATTTGGACCTTGTTGACTGTAGGTCTGGTTGAAGGTTTATAGATTCAGACTGTAGAACAATGTGTTGTCAAGATTTTGTCTTTCGATAGGTTCTTTCCCCATTTTAGTAATGTGAATACTACTAATTTAGGACTAATTTATGTCAAGACATGATTAGAGATTTAGACTATGGTTTAGCCCTGGCCAGGAGAAAGTCTTGATGCTACTGTAGCAAAAAGTACAGTCTTTCGAGTACCAAAAAATATTTCACAATTGAAAGAAGGAACCTTTCAGGGTTTTTTTCTTGTACTGTTTGTTCTTAATAAATAAGTTTCTTAACAGAAACAATACAAAGTATAACTTTTATAGCAGTCACTATTTTCTACTCACAAGGCTGTTTTCCACACAGTTTTTAAGGTCATCTTCAGGACTAACTCTTTCAATCTCATATAGTCTTAACATGTTCTTAACATTAACCTTCTTTTAAGTAAATATGAACAGATAAAAAGAATAAGCAGAGCTTTTTCATAATGTATTTTATATCAAACACTCTGTTTTTAGTATCATACTTATTTCAACCTTCTTTTCCTGGAAGTCTCTTAAACTTTGTGTATGATTATTTCTTGTGATACTTGTAACCCTAGGCTAAAAATTGCTACATTAAAGAATGGAAAATTGCTACATTAAGTAAAAAAGGAAAAAAGTAAGAAGTTTACCCAAAAAAGTCTTATTTAACTTCTCAACTGAAGGTTTAAAAAGAACTTGCATAAAAATTAAATGTGTTTCAGAAATAACACTAAAGGAGGACTGCTATCTGAAACTGGTTTTAAGCTTCACTTATATGTTTCTGGTAATAAAATTGTATTTAGAATATTTTAAACCTTGACATCCTAACTTAATAATGTTATTTATTCATCATCATTCAAATGGGATTACTTCTAGTTTCCTAGTCATATAATAGGGATTTTTTTTTTTGTAGTTTTTTATTTCTCTACCTCATCCATGAAGCGTTCTAGGGGATGAATACGTACCTTTTGGGTTTCAGCAAGAAAATGGGAGAAGAATAACTTTATAATCCAATACAATCTCAAGTCCTAAAGGCATGAAAAAAATATAAATACCTCTCTTTTCACAAAAGCATATAATTTATGTATATACTACTTTGGGGAGACATTGAATAACTTTTGTTCAAACCACTAGTTCTTCTTCAGTGTCCTACAGAACGTAATGAATTTTAAAATGCTTTTTTAGTCCAAGTGTAAGACAGCGAAGTCTAAAAGCTGTTACAGTCTCTGAGAAAGAGTCCTGCTTATATCCTGGATACTTTTAGAGCAGTCCCACAAAACCTAAGGCAGAGCTAATCTAATTGTCCATAGGAGGATAAATGCATTTAATTCAAATACATGTATAGACATCCTGCTTACATTTGTCTATGTGCTGTTAGCAATATAAGATAGAAGCATGAAGAATAAATTTTGTCAAATTGGCTATAATGGTGAGGTAAGAATATTCATACCCTTCTTTGTAGCTTTCCATCTGCAGTTTCTCCTTCTATTTCACCTCCTACCCTATCCTGATACAGTCTTAGTAATTTGTTTTTCTTTTAAACAATAGCACAGATTACTGCAACAAGAAAGTTAGTACAACTACACCTCTAATTTTCTATTTAATTCCATTTGTTAAAAGATTGAGATTTCACTCAATATGATATGACATACATGGCATGATGTGACAAACTAGTGCAATTTGGTAAGAGTTATAAAGAGAGGAATCAAATACTTAATAATTGCAGACTTTATCTCTTTCCTCCTTCTAAGCAAATATTCAAAACATCTCTTCTGACACACTTTTATGCCTGGAAAATAATAGTTTTACACTTTTCTCCAAAAACGCAAGTGCCATAAAAAAGTGAGAGAACAGTCTGAAAGAGAATATGGAATTATTATTTTTCTTCTTTTTTATGCAAATGGTAAGTTCACAGAGGATAAATAAAGTTGAATTCCATCTGGTCTACATTAAGTTCTGCCCAGTAGGGAGGGAAAGAAAAGGAAAAATATATCTCCAAAGCTAAAAGATGTTCTTAGAAATAAATTTGAATGTTCCTTTCTCTATGAAGAACAAGGTAATAACCACTCTGATGACGTTTTAAACTGTAAGGGCTAGTCACCAACCTCTTCACCAGCTGGAAAAGAACAGACAGGAAAAATTCTTCCTGAAGTCTCTGGATGAACAGGGACAAAAGGGGGAAATAAAACAGATACAGAAACTTTCTCTCACTGAATTTTACAGTAAAGCTCTATTTGGAATGTGGTCCTTCACAGTATTGTAAATGCCATTATCAGACAAATACTTGTTCTGCTCTTCGGCAGAAATGTATCTGTGGTCTTACGGCTTTTTATTGACATGCAACAGTGCAAACAAATAAATGACTTGGCTGAAGTGATATTTAATAGATTACATTAAAAAAAACATTTTTTATATTTTAAGGAGTTGTTTTCTCTGAAACCATAAGCCTGTAAAATAAACAGAGGATTCTTATTTGCAGGGATGTGTACTGAGAAACCCATATAGAAATAACTGTGTGTGAAGGGCTCACATCTGCACACCATATTGCTTACTCTCCCTTGTGCATGGTTGCACGTCTTATATTGCCATTTCTTAGTGAAGATAGTAACATGATGACTGTGTAAAAAGTATGGTGATTCTTGTGTTTGCCCAACAGCATAGGTTGTCAACAGTGACAGAAAAGTAATTGTTATGAGAGTATGACACTGTGTAAAAACATTGCCTCTTAAATGAACTTAACTGAGAGGAGGAACATACTAATAAAGCACACAGCAACTATGCCTTTGCTGTATCTCACTGCTGATATGCCTCTATGTTGTGGGAAATTGGCAGGAAACTTCAACTATGTCCTTACAAATCTTTAGCTTACCTAGCCTTTGTTGTTGTATCTTGTATATTCCTTAGGTTGTGCTGACAGAAATTCAAAAAATTAATAGAGTAATAAAATGCTCGTGGAAAACTTGAACAATTCTGTCATATTTTTTTCTGAGCAGAATTTCCTATCTTCCATTTTGCAGAAGGAATTTTTTTGCAGCATTATTTACCCAATAATTAACCAAAAGGAATTTGTAAATCAAATTATTTTCAGGTTGTGCAATTCAACCCAATACGCAAATAGTTGTGTTTAGTGGATGAAACTATAGACTTCCTAGTCTAGAAACAAGAAGAGCTGTGGTACATGGAGATTCTTGGAGGTCTGGAAAATGGGTTAACAGTGAGGAAAAGATGCATTTGTCCCTCTTATATCTCAAACACCTTAGAAAAATACAGGCAATAATACTTGAAAGCTACTTATTCTTTTAATAAAAAAATGGAAAGAAGACATTAGAAATAGATAAATGTTTTTAAGTGCTGATTAAGTTCATTTTCCCAGAATATCTGAAGCAAATTCTTCTGTAATTCCAGTATTACAGTAAGTCATTTATTCTAAACACAACAGGATAAAGAGGATCTGTCACATGGATATTTTTAAACTGTCTCCCACAATACATTCCTGATAAATGAAGCATTGCAGGCCAAGCAATAATGGGAAAAGAGCACTAGCAGTGAAAGCACTATTGTCCTTGTATTACCTTTTATCTTAAACTGCAGATGCACAGATAGCCTTTGTTCCTTAACAAGAAACATTTCTTTTTCACTATGTTCAATTCATTTGCTGTGAATAGCACCAATACATCCATGCAGATTTTTTTCTTTGAGTTTTTCATCAAAATGCTTATCAAAGTGAAGAGGCATTCATCTTCTCTGCCTTTAGCATTTCATTCATACTGAGTCATCACCTAAGTAACGCTGAGTTTTATCTCAATTCTCAGTTATAACCATCTTTGGCAAAGGACCACGTTATAAAAATACAGCGTTTTAAAGCCATTTTTCTACTAGAGAAAAGCCAATCAGAAGTGAAGTAAATAAGAGGCATATTAAAAGTAAAACTTAAAATGCTTCATGAGAAATCGTGGTTAGGAGAAAACAAAGATTTACCAATTTTTGGAATCTGATATGAATTTTAACAACTGAGATTGAAGTTTGAATAGTCAAAGTGTAAAAGGAATATATGCCTCATGAGTCCCTGTGTAAGAGCCAAAGGGACTTCAACCAGTGAAACAAAAAATACTTCAGTATGAAGAAATATCATATTTCATTTTTAATGAGTCTGAGATTAGTGCAGAAATCATTACTTCAGCAAAGCAACCTTCCAGCTCTTTGCATGCACAAATTTGAAAGCGGACAAGAATATCTTACTTGATAGTATGCCCAGCCTGCACCTACTCCTCCAAAAATTGAATTAGTTCATTAAGAAGGACATGAAAAGACCAAAGGTTTTTAGAAGATAAAATATAAACTTTTAATAGGTTGAGGAACTCATTTATGTTGCCCAAATAATGTGTCTAGTAACAAAATAAGTAGTCATGACATAGAATCTAGAATCATGCACATGTTGAAGTTAAAACACTTGGGGAATGCAGTCGAGTCTTTGAAAACAAGAGTAGGGTATTTTTTTCAAACAGAAATGGAATATACATTATTTAAACCGGTAAAGTATTTCTTCATCATCCTACAAAAATGACTGTTACAAAAGAAAAGTTTTGGACATTTTTAGCTGTCCTGACTTTATAGTAAAATGAAGTAAAAGTACCAGGAAAAAAAGGAAGATCATACTGTAAAAGTATGAGCTAAGAATATAGACAACAAATATTTTTTATATAACTGAAGTGCCTCTGAAAACATTTTAAAATAAAATAATCAGTGCAAATTTTTAAGGCAACTAATTTCAATGGTGTAAATGTCTAAAACATACCATGCTGCAATATGACTGCTGGACATGTTCATGCATACAGTTTTCTAATTACGTACGTAAAAATTTGCTTAAGAAGTACTTCAGTGAATAGAGAATGGAGTGAAAATAATTCAAAATATTTTAAAATGACGCGTTTTTTTCCTGAAACATACAGTGAACTATTTAAACACAAACATCGTAATTTTTCTTTATTAAAAAGTTAATTTAAAATTATAATATATCTAAAAATAATATTAGTTTATTTCAGTTTTGTTAAGCTTAAATGACCTAGCTTTTCTTCATGATCTCAAAAGATTCTTAAGCTTCCTTGTCACAAATTTTATGTTTTTGTCATGCTCTAGTTACGCATTTTCTTGTCCACATCTTTTTCAGACCAAATGGTAACTACCACCATGTTCATCGTTTAGGCCTGCAAAACTACTGCTTACTTCAGCCTCCATACCACTTGTAGAACTCTGGGCAGCATATTGGGGTGGTTGTTTTCTCTGAACAGGCCATCAATCACCATCACAAAAGAAGACAACCGTGATAATCACTCAAGATGCAATATCCCTCCCTGCCTTCTCCAGAGTGGAAAATAGATTCCAACTTCACCCAGCAGACCAGTGAAGTTCATTGACCGGAAAAAGGGAAACAAGAGTCCCATTTTCAAAAAAGTAAAAAAAGAAAGACATGGGGAACTACAGGGCACTCAGTCTCACCTCTGTACTTGGCAATATCATGGAGCAGATGCCCCTGGAAATTCTGCTGAGGAACATGGAAAACAAGAAGGTGATTTGTGCCAGTCAACATGGCTTCACCAAGGGTTAATCGGGCCTGGCGAATTTGGTGGCCTTCTACAATGGGGCTACAGTGCTGGTGGAAAAAGGAAGAGTAATTGACATAATCTTCCTGAATTTGTGCAAAGCATTCAACATTCTTTTCTTTAATTTAGAGAGACATGGATTTGATAGATGGACCATTCAGTGGATAAGAAATTGGCTGGCTGGTCATGCTCAAAGAGCTGTGGTCAATAACTCAATGTCCAAGTGGAGACTGGTGATGGGTGGCATTCCTCAGGGGTCGGTATTTGGACTGCTGCTGTTTAACATCTTCATTGGAGATACGGACGGTGGGATTGAGGGCACCCTCAGCAAGTTTGCAGATGGCACCAAGCTGTGTGTCGTGGTTGACATACTGGAGGGAAGAGATGTCATCCAGAGGGACTTTGACAGGTTTGAGAGCTGGGTCTGTGCGAACCTCATGAAATTCCACTATGGCAAGAGCACCTGGTTTGGGGCACTCCCAAGCACAAATACAGGCTGGGCCAAGAATTGATTGAGAACAGCCCTGAGGAGAAGGCCTTGGAGATGCTGGTGGTTGAGAACCTTAACACAAGCGGGCAAGGTGCACTTGCAACCCAGAAAGCCAACTGTATCCCGGGCTACATCAAAAGAAGTGTGACGAGCAGATTGAAGGATATTATTCTCCCCCTCTATTCTGCTCTCATGAGACTTCACCTGGAGTACTGCATTTAGTTCTGGAGTCTGCAGCACAGAAAGGACATGAATCTGTTAGAGCAAATCCAGAGGAGGGCCAGAAAGATCAACAGAGGGCTGGAGCACCTCCCATAGGAAGGCAGGCTGAGAAAGTTGGGGTTGTTTAGCCTAGAGAAGTGGTGAGGCCTTATAGTAGCCTTCCAGTGCTTAAATGGGGCCTACAGGAAAGCTGGGGAGGGGCTCTTTATCAGGATATGCATTGATAGGATAAGGGGTAATATTTTTAAGCTGAAAGAGGGTAGATTTACATTAGATATTAGGAAGACATTTTTTCCTGTGAGGGCAGTGAGGCATTGAAACAGGTTGGACACAGGGGTTTTATATGCCCCATCCTTGGTGGTGTTCTTCGTCAGGTTAGATTGGTCTTTGAGCAACCTGATCTAGTGGAAGGTGTCCTTGCCCATGGTAGGGGGATTAGAATTAAACGAACTTTAAGGTTCCTTTCAAACCAAACCATTCCATGATTCTGGGATTCTGTGATAATTGCAAAACCAGTTCCTGCACTGGTAGAATCAGTGTAGTGCTATGTACATGAAATGACCAGTAATGGATTCAGAGATCTACACGTGGAGGACCATTCTTAACATCCTCTTCAAAAACATTGTACTATTCATCAGTTGTCCGAGTATCACCTTCAGAAAGCATGCCACAAAGACAGATCCTACTACCCTGAGCTGTAATTTCCTAATATAACTCAATAACTAATCAAGACCAACACATCGAGCCAATTTTGCATTGAATGTTGGCACAACTTTCTCATTTGCTAGAATGAAAATCCTTACAAAGTCTTTTCCAGTGCATGTCTGCTGTAAATACAGCCATGCAAATACTCAAAGGGCATTGTCAGACTACCCTTTCAAGTTCGTTTGTATTTTAAAAAAACACTAAATGTTCTTTTGATTCTACGGGGTTTTTTTTCAACTACAGGAATGATTATTTCAAGGCTTTTATTTTGTTTTAAATTCTTGGCAGTGTTTTAACATTTTTTCTCAAGATATGGACAGTAATAACTGGATCTCTGTAACAGATATCTCTTCGCTCATTTTTCATATACCCACTAATTACCTACTCTAGTTATGACTTGGAAACTACTGGAAATTCTTACTTATATTTTGGAGTATTTGTCTCCTAATTTAGTCACGCAAATACAGAATTTCTGCAAGGACAGCTTAAATTACTGAAATGAATATTTTTCATGTTCTAACTTACCAAAATGATCCACGTCTTCTTGTGGCAATGTTCTGTACTCTTTATTATTTAACCATTTGCACAATCCTTGAAATCTTTAAAATATTGCCTATAATATTATTTCTTCTAGGACATTGATAAAAGTCAAAAATTCTAGGCTCAGGAATCTATTCTTGGTCAATCTTCCTCCCAAAGCGTTCAGCTATGTTATCTCTAGGATTTAATCATATCTATTAAAAATTATTCATGATAATATTCTAATTTAACTGTAGAGGAAATATAAAGCATTTAAAATCATATTAATGGAACTTTTTAATATTATATTAAAGTTCATGATTTTTAAGGAATGGCTATAAGACTAAAAGTACATATACAAAGTTCCAGAAATCATTTTGATTAAATTTGCTGTTGGATATATTCATGTTTTAGTTCCCAACGGCAGATATTAGTGCATATTTATACACTGCAAAAACTTTTAGAAATGTTAACCTTACTATATACACTCAAGATTGAAATGAGTTTGTAAGGAAACCACTCTCAGCCTGACTAAAGTCTCACTCAGCAAAATCAGTAAATACATAGAAAAAGTCTTGTAACTTTTGTTTCGATACTAGTGTGTGGGAGCTAGGGGATGGGTCATGGACAATGAGATCCTTGCCTATTGATTACTCTAGGCTGCTGTTTCTTACAGTAGGGAGAAGCATATTGTCACAGGGGAGGTCACAGAACTGCTGTTCATTAGGATTTTTGATACAGCGATGAAGAATTAAAGAAATATTGGACTACAGTTTACATTAACTTGTTTCTGTCACAAATTCCTTGGCCTGATTTCCCTTATTATTTCCAGGTAGAAAGATTTTTTCAGACAGTAAGAGTGAGATTCATTGTTAAATACACGTTAATATGAAGTCTGCATGCATTTACTGAAGTGACCATTTTGGTTTGTAAGATGCTTCCTTTCAAGTACTGAATAACTTACCTGCTCCTATACTCACCGGAGGCTCTGGTTTTGTGAAAACCTTTCAAATAAAAGGTGTTGTCAACAAGGTAACGTCACAGTTCAAGTTTAAAGAAATCTACACTTCTGACCCCTTTCAGTGAACCCTCAAATCCTCATTATGTATGTCTCTATTCCTTCTGAGAGGCACACCATTCCTCCAATCTTGATGGTACATTAGACTCCTATAATGGAGCAAGTTTGCGTAGGTAGAAATAAGTTGCTTATATAAGGCACAGGTGAATGTTTTCCATTTCTGCCAAAGCTGCCCTGCCAGTTATGTTCAGCAATAAAAGTCTCTGTTTCACGAAAGGCATAGGAGAAATCGAACAATATCACATGAATTCCTTAGCACTGCTATTTAAGGCCCAGAGTGTGCTACTTGATGAGACATGTCCTCCTTCTGACCCTAATCCAAATAATATGTGGGGCCGAAAGAATGACTTTCTGTACCTGCTTTGTGCACTCTAGAAGGAACCAGAAGAGGAAGAAAAAACTGATTCACCTCAAACTAAGATTAAGACACCTGCAAGGACACATTTTGTCCCACTGCCTCAGTCATAGTTTGTGGCATTTACTCAAACAGCACCAGGCATACACTTCACCAGATCAGTTAGAACTTCTTAAATAGAGCTATGTCAGCATCATATCTGGATTACAACATCAGTGTAAAGAGAGGGGATGTGTGTCTGACACAAAGGCATGTGAGATGGCACTAATTTTAATCCAGAAGATGACAGAATTCAATAATCAAATACAAGAAGAAGAGGAATACATCTCTGGGCTTTTCTCCCAAAAATATATTATGGTATTGCTTATACAAATACTTGCTGTGGATCCGTATGACCTTGATTGTAAGTTGTGTGTGGAGAAGGGAAAGTTAGGACAGCTTGCTGAATAGATGAGCTCCTGCTAGCCTGCAGGGCTAAACTCTTCATAGAGACAAAGAACATATTAGAATAGCCACCCCTAGTGTATGTTAATACATTTAAGCAGAAGAGGGTAATAAACACCTGGAAAACAGAGGAAATTAATATGCAATGTCTGAAAATGAAAATGTCATGACGTATTCTGAATGTGTTACTATTGAGATAATATCAAACATGATTTGTCTGTACTATTTCCCTGCAGAATAAGCTAACCTCAGATAGTCACAGAAATATGAAGTACTTAAATAATTTCATAAGTGTGAAAATTAAAACTGAGGCAAGTAATTCTGGTGGATTGATATTGACTGGCTGCCAGATGCCCACCCAACTGCTCTTTCACTCCTTTCACTCCCCTTCCTGAATAGGACAGGGGAGAAAATGAAATGGTAAATCTTATAGGTCAAAAATAGGCAAGAATATCACTTACCAATTACTGTTACAGTCAAAACAAGCTCATCTTAGAGAAGGTTAATTTAATTTATTTCCAATTAAAATATAGTAGGATGGTGAGAAACAAAAATAAAACCATCTTGCTCCCATTCCGCATTCTTCCCAGGCTGAACTTCACTCCTTCCCTCTCACGCTGTTTCTCTGGACCAGAGTAGGTTCTCACCCATGGGATACAGTCCTTCGCACATTGTTCCAGCATGGGTCCTCTTCATGGGGCACAATTCTTCAGGCACAGGCTGCTCCAGTGTGGGCCTCCCACAGGCCACAGGTCCTGCCAGAAAAACTGTTCCTATGTAGACTCCTCTTCATAGACCGCAGTTCCTTTCAGGACCCTACTTCTGTGTGGGTTCTCCATGGGCTACAGCTTCCTTCAGGATATATCCGCCTCCTATAGCATGGGGTCGTCCACAGGCTGCACAGTGGGTAACTGCTCTGGTGTGACCCTCCATGCGCTGCAGGGGAACAGTATGCATCACTCTGGGGCCGCAGGGGAATCTCTGCTCAGGCACCTGGAGCACCTCCGCTCCACTCTTCTCTGGCCTTGGTGTTTGTTAGAGAGGCCATTCCTGCAGCCCCCTGCTGCCATCACCCTGGGGTATTAATTCAATAGAGCAATGAATTTTCAATAATTTCCAAAACCAGATTGTGAAAAAAAAAACCAAACCAACAACACAACATTGTTAGTGTTACATAAATAAAAATAAAAAACTTTATATATAAAGGTTAAACATAGCAAGTTACCAAAATTCTTCTGAATGCTTCCACTGCCGGTACCTGTACAGAAGAAAACTATCCTTCAGTAATTAACAAAAATAATATGAAGACAATGTGAAGGAGTAGACTATTGTGTATCATATTGCTGATATAATGCTCAGGTTAAACAGAGAATTGGAGACAATTGTAATTATCAAAAGTTCCCCTTAATCCTATGTTTAAAAGTAAAATTTATTTGCATGCTTTTCTTAATAATTTCTCCAGTTTTTAATGACTTGTGAAAATCTGAAATAGAATAATTACACATGTGGAAAGTTGTACTCTGTGAAAGATAAAATGCTGATTTTGTGTATTCTCAGTATATAGATTCATAAGAATTTCTGTATGTGCTTTGTAGCTCAGTTAATGTCCGTCTCTAAAGGCACAACATGTAATTTTTACTCCAGTATCCTGCAGTGAACACATAATAAAAAATATAAAACAAATAAAAAAGCATAAAATTATTTTTTATGGTAAAGAGTCTTTGGACTGGTATTGAAAGAGGAAATCAGTAAAAAAACAGTCACTCTCACTGCTCTATCCTTCTGATGAAAAGGGCAGTAAGCCTTGCTAGAAATAACGTATCTTTTTTTTAGCAGAGAAAAATAAATAAATGTACTTTTATAAATTGCGTTTATTGTAGGGAGCTAGAAGTGGCACGTATGATAAACACTTCTCTTAAAACTACTGAGGTATATTGTGATTTTGCTTTGTCCCATATGGCTTGCCTGGAGAGATTGTTTTAGATAAAGAATTTTCATATTATTCTTCAGAGTTCCCAACTTTCCTGAAGAAAATGTAAGCTTTTCACAAACACTAAAAAAAGGCATTAGACCAAAATGAGTGTAGACTTTTGCAACAACATATTGAAAACTGTATTTTATTGTGAAGCTCAGCATGAAGCAGCCTCATGAACTCATATAGAGTTATTTCTTATGATGCAATAAAATAAAGTTTTCTTGCCTAGGCAAGATATAACCAATAAAAAATCAGCCATCTTCACACACGTTTATAAAAGCATCTGAAAAGGCAAGCATCATTACTGGACCAGGTTGTTCTTTGTGTGTAGCCTTAGCAGTGAGAATGTTGCCTGCTTGGCAGGGATTTGTACCATTTCAGATATCATTTTTTTTAAACTTTATTTTTCACTGGTCTGAGGCTTTGCAGCAATTAGTGTAGTTAACCTTGAGCCTTTGCATACTTGTTTCTGTCGCAAGATTCTACTCATCCAGAAGGTATTTCATGCTGATTTTGGTACTTTAACAATCTCTGCTCATGTTAGCATTCCACATAGATTAATAGGTACCTGTTCAGCAAGTGCCAGAATACATGGAAATTTATATAGGAGGATTTCACTAAAGAAGGCGGAGAAATTGTTAAAGAAGACCCCTGTTGGTCTCAGCCAGGATTTGCTACTACAAGAGATAGGCATGTGCATGCCCTGAGGCATGTGTATCCCCTGATATTTGAGAAGCTTTGAAGGCAGCCACATGGTTTTGGAAACAAAGGAATGAGAACATTGCAGATATCCTGTTCAATGGAATAGGCTGGATTGCCTGGCAGCATGGGCTATGTGGTGCAAGGCAGCACAAATGAGAAGGCTTCCTGTCCAACCTCCTGTTTTGACAAGAACATAATTTACCTTACCTGTAAATTTGGAAACTAAAGTGAGCCAACAATAACCCTACCTGTGTCAGTGGAAGAACAGAAAAGTCAATGGTGTTTGGAATTTTCTACAAACCTCACAGGATGAAAGGAAAGTACAGGGATTGAAGATACGAACAAAACATTCATGTAGAATGAAAACTGTGTCAGGATTACAAAGCTTTCTGATGTTGCATAGTGGCTAGCCAGCTTCTGGAGAACTTGTAACGATAAACCCACTGTTTATTTTTTTGTCCTATACCAAGTCAGTGTTCTGACCATTTTGCCCTGTGTTACTTGGGGAGGGGGGAACAAAAAAAAAGTTGATCGAATGTACAGCAATATATAATACAGATGTAGCTCTTAGTTTTATTCTAATATTGAAAACTCTAAATGATACCAGATGTATGTACATGTGCTTTTTCTTATTTTTGTTTTTCTGAATTTTTTCAAAATAAATTTACTTCTGAGCTGCATTGAATTACACATAGAACTCTTAGAAGCTATGAAATAAGTATCAGAACCAGAAGAGTCATCTTAACTGCATAACTATGCATTTGATGCTAATTCTCTGCCAAATATTAGTAAATACAGAGTTCTCATTTTATTCAAAAGATCTGAATTCATCCTGCACATATAGACTGGAGCATAAATGCTCCAAAATAATTTTCAAAGTTTAGGATTTTAAGCATCTCCATGGGATTCATCTCCAGTTCCAATCACCTCCTACAAACCCATCACCACCTCATCTACATTAGGGAATTATATATACTGGAAAATATTCCAGGAGGTCACTCAGCTCATCTCTCTGCGTCACTCCTTCAATACACTCCTTCTTGGACGCTATCACTCATTCCAGAAATCTGAGAACTGTGGTCTATTAAGTCTCATTATCATAGAAAATATGCTTGAAGTGGGCCTACTTTTTTCTGGATCTCTAGGCTAGAAGTACATGCTGAAGAGACTTTCTTCCTTTTCTGGCCTTCTAAGTGCTCTTTTCTCACATGAAAAGAGTCCTTTTGGGAAAGCAGACCTCACCCAGACCCTCGTTGCTCACAGGGTTTGTTTTTTTCATTGTTGTGACTTTGCTTGTTTGGGTACTTTCGTTTTGGTTTGGTTATATTTTCGGGAAGTAATCTTATCAAGATTACTAACTTTAGCTCCTGTCAGTAACTGGAGACAGAAGACGTAATGTATGTTTATCGTCCATACCCTGCCAGCTTCCCAAACCAGTTGTGTAGCAGCAGTCCTTGCCAGAGGGTGAGTGGGGCTGGTGGTGAGAGAGAACTGCCCTGATAGGAGTTATGTAAAAGATGGCTTGCCACATTCTGCTGCCTTGGATGTGAACTTGGAGACTTTGAGAGTGAACATGCGCTTGCAATTTGCTACCTGCATTGACTGAAGAAAACCGCTGAGGAATTGACATAAGAATGGAGGAATTTCAGTCAATATTTGATACTGCTTAGCAAAAAAAAAGAGAAATTACTAATCAGCCAGGGCCTCTCTTGTCATTCTCTTTTGCAGATGAGTGGTTTCTACAAGATTGTGAGATTCTGAGATTCATCTACCTGTAAGTTATTTGTATGTCTCAAAGTAGATGATGAATCTAGTTTGGCAATGGCCTAGACATTATTGATGTCATTTAAGCAGGACTAGCAATAAAAGCAGAAGCAGATTCAGTTTTACGTATGGTTTGCTTTTGAAACTGCCAGTGCGATCATACGGTGTGCATGTAACAGTTAAATATTAGCCATTAGGTGCTGGACAGGCACATGACAAAGTAGGAAATATTCAAAGTGCTATATAGTGTAATGCTGTTTAGTTCTATACAAGGCTTATTTACTACATAATATGCCAATAACCACTCTGAGCCACCCATCCTAGAGAACTTGGATGACTCTTTGGAACAAATATGAAGACATTACAAATGTAGACATGATGATTAACGTGATAGTATGTTGCAACTTTTTTATAAAATGCTGATGCAAACCTATGTAAGCATCGGCATACTATCATAGTCCCAGAGGCTGCAGAGAAATCTGAGGTAAAGCAAGACAATTATTCAGCTAAAACTATGAATGATTGAGGACATTTATTAATAATGGACCATTAGTGGTGGCAGAGATATGACTTATTCATGAAGCAGCACATGATGAGAACAATAGCCATAATGGTAAAAAGCTTTTACCATAAGACATCAATTGACTAAGGAGCATTTCACCTGCTACCACTATTAATAATGTCAATAATAATACTCTTAGACATTAAGACCTCTTAAACAGGTTCAGAATGTTTTGAAGGATTACTTTGCAGAGCTGTTGCTAGCCACTAACACTATGTGATTGCAATTGTTCCTTCCTTCCTCCCTTCCTTCCTTCCTCCCTTCCTCCCTCCCTCCCTCCCTCCCTCCCTTCCTTCCTCCCTTCCTTCCTTCCTTCCTCCCTCCCTTCCTTCCTTCCTTCCTTCCTTCCTTCCTTCCTTCCTTCCTTCCTTCCTTCCTTCCTTCCTTCCTTCCTTCCTTCCTTCCTTCCTTCCTTCCTTCCTTCCTTCCTTCCTTCCTTCCTTCCTTCCTTCCTTCCTTCCTTCCTTCTCTTCCATTGTGCTAATAAAAGCAAAATTTGACAGAATGTACTTCCAAAATCAAAAATAATTCTATTTGGATTTTCACCTCGGTAAAAAAGGTAAACCAATATATTATGCATGGAAAAGATAAAATATGGAGTCCAGTTAGTATTCTTTGCATCACATATAACATTGAAAACTCATCTATACATTTATTAAAATAGCTTTAGATTCATTCACATATTAGACTAAAGTAATGTTAGCAGTTGTATTAACTCTACAGTGGCTAATGATGCATTTATAGTATTGATCACATAATACAGTATAATAAGCAGAATTAAACAGATAGAAATGAGTGTTCATTTAAATGTCAGAATATTACTTATTAGAATTTACAATGCTGTAGTCAGCCAAAAGCTTTGAATTTATCATAGATTAAGTTATTCCTTATGTTCAGCTTCATTCCCAATGTAATTTCATTAAATCATATTCTTTCCTTCTCCTTTTTAAGGCCAGAAGACTGCTTGAATGAGAGTTACCTAAAAGATAAGACTGCAATTTAGGATTGCTAATAACAGTGTAGATTGTGCAGATAAATAAGTGGAAATTGATCTCTCCAGAATCCTCAAATGATTCTTAAATTCTAGCTACATTATGAATATTTTACCAGAAAGAAGCAGTACTTTATTTTTCTGACAGTAAAGGTTAGAGTGACCATTAAAACAGCAGCCAGGACGCGTGCCAGGAACAACTTTGTTTGACATGCTTTTAAAAACCTCAAGAGGATAAAAGCCACCACCTACTGTCTCAATGACAGCAGTCTAACAAGGAAGGTGATTTGTATTTCGAGGACTAGTCCTCTGGGATCTAAGAAGTTTCTATAGCCTTTTTAAAGCAATTAGGACATATACTCATATTGCACTTCTATACTGGAGCCATTCTGAATTTGATTTTTTTTATAAATGTGCAGTCATGGAGGCACCCACTATCTATGAAATACAATTTATCATTTCATTATCCATAATTATTGACTAGATTTTAAAAAATAAAATAGGCTTAGTAGCATTCTCCTACTGTTTTTGCTGGGGGTTTTGTTTGTTTGTTTGTTTGTTTTTAACAGAAAACGTTCTTCTATTTTAATTGGAATGAAGAAGAAAAGGGTGGATGTGTTGGATAGGTAAGTAATATATGGATAACATTTTTTTCAGACTCAGTATTTTTTTTTTATCTAGTGTTACTCAAAATTAGATTTTTAAATTCCTAATATAAAATGTATTTCTCCTGGAATTTACTTTCATAATCTAAAATTTGAATTCAGCTCCAGTTAGTATTTGAAACAGTTCTCTTATAATTATGAGTCCAATGGACATGTATTCTTTGATTTCATTTTATCCTAAAATTAAAGACTTGTCTCCAAAAATACAGTTGAAGCTGAATAAACCTTAAATTTATGAGTATTATGAAAGGTTCTTTGAAAGCAGCTGTAATTACAGATCACTTATATTGATATTTTTCCTTCCTACTTTTCCCTTTAACTATGTTTAAAGAGAAAATATTATTCAAAATTTAAATTGTAAATCCTGTGGTACATTTATAAAAAGCATTCCAGCAGAAATGCAAAGAGTACTATGATGGTTACTAGAATATTATTAAGTACACTTACACTAGTTCTCATGAAATGTTCAGGTTAAAGTTTTTGAAAAGTTTTTCAAGCTTGCAGCTAACACAGTAATCTAACATATAAGTCATTGAGGAGAAAAGTTTGGAATATTTCTTGATTTTCACATCAGCAACATATACAGAACACCAACTTCAACAACACAAGCTTAATTATAGAATCACAGAACGGTTTAGGTTTAGGGACCTTAAAGATTATTGAGTTCTAAACCCCCTGTCATGGCCAGGGACACCTGCCACTAGACCAGGCTGCTCATTGCCCCATCCAACCCGGCCTTGAACACTTCCAGGGAGGAGTCATCTCTCCACCCTCATAGTGAGGAGTTCCTTCATAATGTCTAATATAAATATTCTCCCTTCCAATTTAAAGCTATTCCCCCTTGTCCTGTCACTAAAAGCCCTTGTAAAAAGTCCCTCCCCAGCTTTTCTGTAGTCCTTTCAGGTACTGGAAGGTCACTATGAGGTTTCCCCGGAGCCTTCTCTTCTCCAGGCTGAACAATACCAATTCTTTCAGCCTGTCCTCATAGTAGAGGTGCTCCAGACCTCTGATCATCTTTGCAGCCTTCCTCTGGACCCATTCCAACAGTTCCATATCCTCCTTACATTAAGCACAGTAATTTCAGAACAGTATACAGAACTCCAGGTGGGGTCTCACGAGAGCAGAGTAGAGGGGGAGAATCATCAGCCTGGACCGGCTGGTCACACTTGTTTTTGGTGCAGCCCAGGACATTCTTGGCCTTCTGGGCTGTGACCACATATTGCCGATTCATGAGCTTCTCATCAATGAGCACCCCCAAGTCCTTCTCTGCAGGGTTGCTCTCAATCACATCATCTCCCATCGTGCATTGAAACAGCAGGTTGCCCCGATCCAGGTGTGAGACCTTGTGCTTGGCCTTGTTGAACCGCATGAGGTTCACACCGGCCCACTTCTCCAGCTTGTCCAGGTCCCTCTGGATGACATACCATCCTTCTGGTGTGACAACTGCCCCACTCAGCTTGGTGTCATCTGCAAACTTGCTTGAGGTTGCACTCGATCCCTCTGTCTATATCATCAATGAAAATATTAAACAGCACTGGTCCCAGTACGGACCCCTGAGGGACACCACTTGTCAAAGGTCTCCATCTGGACATTGAACCATTGGCCACTACTCTCTGAATGTGGCCATTCAACCAATTCCTTATCCACCAAACAGTCCACCCATCAAATGCATATCCCTCTAATTTAAAGAGAAGGATATTGTGCAGGACTCTGTCAAAGATTTTACTGAAGACTTTACATTAATATTTATTAAAGATTGTCTTTGGACAATGCACTCAGATGCGTGGTGTAAATTTCGGGCTTGTCTTATGCAGGGATAGATGTTGGACTCGTTAAACCTTGTGGGTCCCTTCTAACTCAGATCATCCTGTGATTTAGTGATTCAGTGGTTCTATGACTCCTCTGTATATACCAGAAGGAGTTGTGTTTGAATACTTTAAAGTATTAGGACTTCTAGAATTACTATTGAACATGAATTAAAACTGTTACCAAAACAATCTAATTGTATGTAACTGTCATTTATTAAGAAAAAATTGAAATTTGTTAAAGTTTTGTGCTAATGTAATTTATGGGGTTTTTTGTTATTATTTCTCTACCTTTATTTTAATGTCTTCTTATTACTGTTTAGAAGACAAAACTATGAAGGTAGACATTGTTTAATTAATTGTAAGTTTATTTTTAAAAAGTTACGTTCAAAAAATCAAACTCTACAAAAATGTATACACAATTAAACAGTTCATGAGTATATGATTATATTTATTATTAGGGTCATTAATTTGCAATAGTCTTTGTCTACCAATTTCTAGCTGGTTTAATATCATAAGTTGAAAGATTATTTATGTAGTTCGTAGAATTGGTGGGTACTTAACTCACTCTTTGTATCTCTAGTAGGCTTTATAGTAATTCTGTTTATGCTTCTCCTGATTAATTGTATGTACTTTATAAGTCTTCGGAAAAAAAATCTTTAAAGAAAAAAATACAAAATGACAGCTGTAGATGTCATGAACTATAGCTATTGAGCCAGATCCTTACTCCTGTAGCAATGCTTTAATATCTGTGAGGATTGCCCATACCATAGTTATACTCAAGTATACTACAGAACTCAATTAAAATCTCCTTTATACGGAGCAGTTTAGTTAATGTATTAATATCTTGATTGCACCATAGTTCCCTGCCAAAATCTGCCCCTAGATCTATGGGCAAATGGAGAAGAGCTACTTTTTAATATACTATTCTATGTTTGTAAGGGTAGGTCTAGCACATGGAGGGTTTAGTCATCTTCCACCAAAACAGTATAAGATTTTACTACTTGTGGCAACTCCAGAGCTTCATATTTTAAACATGTCAGAAATTACAAATAAGGTTTTTAACACATTAGAAATTTTTCTCTGGACTAAACTATTCTTTTTAACATAATCTTCTTCTTGAGCCTCTGAAATGATACAGGATAAGTTTTCACTGGAAAAAAAAGCATCTTGAATTTTTGAGGAGCAAACAAAGATAGGCTCATTTTGATTCAAATTTATCTCTGATTTACTGTTCTAGATGCTTTTCTGCCGTAGCTCTATTGTTGTAAACAAATCCATATGACTAATAAATGTGAGTCACTGAATTTGGGTGATCATAACGGTCCTTCACTGACAATCTGGACTCCAAGACCCAACTCTGTTGACCACAAAAGCTTTTATACTTTCTTTACAACAATCAATGTAACTGTTAATATAGTACGACAATGAACTCTCTTCCATTTCAGGGTTTTGGTTTCTTTGATTTGGATTTTTCTTTGTTTGTTTCACTGACAGGGCTCCATTATTATTAAAGCCTTTGACACCATTTCTCACAGTATTACACTTGAGAACCCGGCTACTATTGGCCTGGACAGGCACGGCCTCTGCTGGGTGAAAAATTGGTTGGATGACCGGGCCCAGAGCGTGGTGGTAAATAGAGTTAAATCCAGTTGGAGGTCGGTCACGGGTAGTGTTCCCCAGGGTTCAGTGCTGGGTCCAGTCCTGTTCAATATCTTTGTCAATGATCTGGACAAAGGGATCGAGGGCACCCTTAGCAAGTTTGTACATGACACCAAGCTGGGTGGCAGTTTTGAACTTCTTGAAGGAAGGGAAGTGATGCAAAGAAATCTGGACAGGTTGGGTCGATGGGCTGAAAACAATGGGATGACGTTTAACAAGACCAAATGCCGAGTCCTGCACCTGGGACACAACAACCCCATGCAGCATTACAGGCTTGGGGAAGACTGGCTGGAGAGCTGCCTGGCAGATATGGACCTGAGGGTGTTGGTTAACAACCGGCTGAATATGAACCAGCAGTGTGCCCAGGTGGCCAAGAGGGCCAATGGCATCTTGGCCTGTATCAAAAACAGTGTGTCCAGCAGGACCAGGGAGGTGATTGTACACCTGTACTCAGCATTGGTGAGGCCTCGCCTCAAGTACTGTGTTCAGTTCTGGGCCCCTCCCTACAAGAAGGACATTGAGGTGCTGAAGTGCGTCCAGAGAAGGGCGACGAGGCTGGTGATAGAAAACAAGTCCTACGAGGAGCAGCTGAGGGAACTGGGGTTTTTTAGCCCTAGAGAAAAGGAGGTTGAGGGGAGACATCATCACTGCCTACGGCTGCCTGAAAGGAGGCTGTGGCAGAGTGAGCATTTATCTCACAAGTGACAGGTGATAGGACAAGGGGAAATGGCCATAAGTTGTGCCAGGGGAGGTTCAGACTAGATATTAGGAAGAATTTCTTTACTGAAAGGGTGGCTGGGCACTGGAATGGGCTGCCCAGGGAGGTGGTTGAGTCACCATCCCTGGAGGTGTTTAAAAAATGGGTAGATCAATTTTTGAAGGACATTGTTTAGCAGAAGATTGGTACTCAACGATCTCAAAGGTCTTTTCCAACCAGAAGATTCTAAGATTCTATGATTTTCTGTGTTCTCTGAGAATAATATTGTAAGAATGATAAAAAAGACAAAAAACAAACCATAGTGACAGATATTGACAGTATTTTTTAAAAAAGGAAGTCAGTTTACGATAGAAGATAAACAGCATAATTTACAAGTTAACAATTAATTGTTTCTTGTCATAATAGTTCTTCAGAATATGACTGAATAGCTTGTTTCTCAGTGAAATTGAAATGAATGACTCTTGCATTTTAAACTTGACAAAAATCTAGCCAATTTTCTATGATCTCATTAGTTCGTCTACCTCAATATCTAAGCTGAACTGCAGTCTGTTGACTTTAATATTGCAATGACCACAAGGTGATTGATGACCTTGTTGAACTTTAAATGGTAAAGGTGCAAACAACTTAAACCCTTCTGTCATACTAGAAACTGGCACTGCTTATTTTAAACACAGCCTTCACTTATCCATGGAACTGCTTGGGCATACCCTTGTCTTCTAGCACTTCATACAGTTCTCCTGTGTTTCTAAAAGTTTACACTGTAATTCTGGAATTTATGGGATGAGCCTTTAGTAGTGTTGGAGTAAACAGTCTTCCTGTAACAACAATATTCATGGTTTGATATGCAAAACTTGTTACCAAGTAATTTCAAGCCTGTAGTCAATAACAATGAAGAAAGGAGAAGACAGAAAAATATAGCATAGAACAGTGTGTGAATATTATAGGCAACTGACACAAGGCGGAGACAGTATAATTCATGCAAGTCCTTTCTGAACCATTCCTTGTTTGTTTTATTGTTTCTTTTGAAGCAGTGTATAATGAATTAATAATTGCAAGCAGTAAAGCAACACACAGCTGCTCACTCACCCCACCCCCTGCAGGTGTCCCAAAACGTATAGAAAATAAAAGAAATGTCAGGAGTTTTAAAAATCATCTCACAAAAATAATATTGAAAAAGAAACACAAGTTTGCTAAGTCGACTCAGTATAAAGTCTTGTCTAGACAAGGCATTCCAGTGAAGACTCCTTTTGGATGCCTTCGCCAGTGTAAACTGCATATTTCTCAACACATTTTCCCAGTTTAAAAGGAGAATCCACATTCCTCTCTTCTGTGACTGAATTACCTAACATATAGCAGTATGGAATTGCTTTACTAAAAACTGGTTAATACTTTGGGGTTGGTCCAAGTGGTGTTTTCCTTTTTTCACGTTTTTTTCACTACAGCATTATTTGAATGAATGCAGTTACTTCTACAAAAACAAAATTGTTTGTATATATGCCTGTAAACTTCGTGTAGTATGCCAAATGAGGGTAATTTTTTAATGGCTTCAAGCTTGAATGCCATTGAAACAGGGGAAATCCCAAGCACAAATAGAGGCTAGATGAAGAACTGATTGAGAGTAGCCCTGAAGAAAAGGGCTTGGGTGTGCTAATGGATGAGAAACTCAACATGAACCAGCAACTTAGAGTCCAGAAAGCCAATCGTATCCAGACCTGCATCAAAAAAAGTGTGACCAGCACGTCAGTTGAGGGAGGTGATTCTAACCCTTTTACTCTCCTCTTGTGAGACCTCACCTGGAGTACTGCATTCAGTTCTGGAGTCCTCAGCACAATAAGGACATGGATTTGTTAGAGCAAGCCCAGAGGAGGGCCACAGAGATGATCAGAGGACTTGAACACTTACCATATGAGGACAGGCTGAGAGGATTGGGCTTGTGTAACCTAGAGAAGAGGAGACTCTGGGAAGGCATTATAACAGTCTCCATGTACTTAAAGGGGGCTACAGGAAAGCTGGGGAGGGACTCTTTATAAAGGGTCACATTTTTAAGCTGAAAGAGGGTAGATTTACATTAGATATTAGGAAGACTTTTTTTTTCTGTGAGTGCAGTGAGGCACTGGAACAGGTTGCCCAGAGAAGTCATGGAAGCCCCATCCCTGGTGGTGTTCAAGGCCAAGCAGGATGAGACTTTGAGTAACCTGAAGTAGTGGAAGTTGTCCTTGCCCGCGGTAGGAGGATTGGAACTCAATGATCCTTAAGGTCCCTTCGAACCCAAAGCATTCTATGGTTCTATGAAATCTTACTTGATCTGTTAGAGATTAAGCTGTCACATGGTCTTGAACAGGTAGAGAGCAGTAAGTATTATCAGTTTATATCATAGTTTGCCACTGGGCTAATTTTGTCTAGACTAGGAGGGTGGAACACTGTCTTTTTAACTAATTTTTTGATTGCTGCTGGGGATGCCTGACACAAAGGAAACTGCAGCAGAAAAGGACAAACATGACAATTTCCAAAGTTTTAAAACATTCTCAGTAAATGTTCACACACACATAAAAAGAAGATACTTTTATCTTAATCCAGTGGTTAGTCTTATAAACAATTGCATTTTACAAGCTTCTAGCTGTACTCAGCTAGGAGATATCAGGTGATCTAGACTGTTAAAATTCTTAGGAGTATGATTACTGAGTATGTGGTAACTTTTTCTAGAGTTGCTGTATATGGTAGCATAAAAATGAAGATCTTTTAATAGGCAAGAGAATTTTTAGGTTTGAAGTTCATATACACATTTAAAGTACATTTATTCCCTCTCCTGAGTAAAAAGACCTAGGGGAAAACAAACTGCAACAACAACCAAAAGCAAAACCTAATCTTTACAGCACTAAGAGAAGGGTGCCAGAATATCGAGGAAAAGCCTTGTTTTGTTGAAGGGAGGTCACAGAAATTAGGCTTTTAATACCCATGAACAGGCATCTAATAAGCCATTTTTTATTTTTTCAGAAAACTGAAGTATTTTGGCATAAAAAAGCCTGGCTCGAAGAAAGAAACTGACTATCTAATTGTGCTGTATTTCCCATTAATCATTTCACTTTTTGGATATTTTACCTGCAATCAATTGTTGTGGTTTCCTAAAGAAACTTTCTGTGAAAGATGAAAAAACTGTATCCCATGCTGCAGTCACTTCATCTCCAAAATTCACGATACCTGCATACTGGAAGTTATGCAGCTGAAAAGTTATTCTAAACTATATAATCTAATTCCCACACAGATAAGTAGGATATACCCACTACAAGCTAAGTGTTTAATTCTCACTTTCTTCCGTTTCCTACCTTTTTCTCTTTATGTCAGTCATCCACACCACACAGAAACCCATTACCTTGAGTTGATTTTAGCCTACAGGCAGTGTACATAAGAGGTTTTCCAAAGGATTAATGCCCTTTATGACATTGAAATCTTGCCTTTTGAATTAAAGGAAATCAAGAGAAAGGAGTCAGAGAGCTGGTCATGTATCTTTCATCAGACAAAATGAGATTATATTGTACTTTAAAAGTGTATAGGATGCAAAACTCTACTGTACATATTTGAAAAAAAGGAATCCTGATTTCATTTGACCTAAGAAAGATGCCTCTGGGTATCTTGTAATGGATTGGTGGCCAAGACAGCTTCTACCCAGCCCCTGTGGTGACTCTTCAAAACCGATTCTTCTGGCTTTGAGATCTAGAGAGGACAAGGTTGTGAGGAAGAGCTGAGGTATTAATAAGGAATAATTTTGTGGTATAAATCTGTTTTCTTGTTGTCAAAAACATTCTGAAAAGCCTCATGAGCATGCCCACATCAACAATTTTATGATGTCTCATTCATGTATGGATATTTTCTGCATCAGGGAGGGTTTGAAGTGTGTCAGAAGCCTATTATTATCAATTATCTAGCCTCCATTTCTCCAGATGAGTGGCAGGTATGGATCTTTGTATATGGTGGCCTTTGATTTTTTGTCATTCTTGTTGACTTGGGGTTTTTTTCCATGCCTTTGTTTGTTTGTTTGTTTGTTTCATTTTGGTTGGTTTTTATATATGTTCCACAATTCAGGATTCCTAAGAAAAACATCTGGCTGTAAACCAAAGATTTTTGACAGGTATGGTCATCAATTCTTACTTTTCCTAAAATTATTATGCTTTGTGATTTCCTTAATTAATAAAACCAGGGCACGTATTCATTGCTATCTTGTAAAGAATGCTCTTGAAGTGGAATTTGCTGAGGAAAACTTTTAGGTGGGGCCCTTGTAGTCCATCCTTTTTTTAGAGAGTGATTTTAAAGAGGGAGTGATAAGAGTGGGTAGCAACCTGTGGGGTTTTTTCCTTCAGTCACTTCCCATGTATTACATTTTGTTTGTAATACTCTGAATGCAGTTTCATGCCTGTTTTTTCACAACCAACACCACAAAAGCATGATGAATGCCATTTGTGAGACACTGTCCTGCTAATAGTGATGGACAATACGAAGGAACAATTCCCCTCTGATAAGCATTGCCATTCTTTCAGACTCAGATCACCTCAGAGAGGCCTATAGTATGTTGTGGCACTCATCTGGCACACAAGCCATGGTGATCTGTTTTCACTGTGAGATTGATACTGTTTCTTCTTAGAAATTTCTCTGCTTCCTTAGACTTACTTTGTATCAGGGATAGCAGATGCAGAGAATATACTTGTGTACCCAGCAAAAGGATACCGAAAGCTGTTGAATGAAACACTGAGCAGGAGGGAAAGCGCAGAGGGTATTGTGGGAAGAAAGCCAAGGAAGTGTCCTACAAATCTAAAGTGGCTAGGAATCCAGGTAAGTCAAAAACTGGGGCCCCATCCTTTGAGATGAAGACCAAGGTGTCCAAAATGTAACATGAAACCACGCAGCCTGAAAGAGACATTGAAGATAAAAATCCCAAATACTTTTTCTCTGACAGCTTAACTTAGGTGAGATGATTCTAAATTGACAAAATACAACTTGTGATCATCATTAATTGGATTGTTTGAATGAGATAATTCTACGTTTTCTTTGTGTTTATGCATCTTGTATTAACTTTCATTAGAGAAATTTGCTTATCTACATGTAATTTCTAAATTACTCCTGCAGACCTATTATGTGGTCTAGTTATAGACCACAATTTTTTCCGATTCCCCACCCTTTAAATACCATTGAGAACTGTTGACCTCTTGCTGTGAAAGTGGAAATAATAACATGCACACCTTTGCATGCTGCTGTCAGATTTACTATATGCCAAGTCAGCCTACTTCACATTGAAATACTCTTTTTCACACATTGAAAGAAAAAACACTTACACGCTATTTCCAGGACTCCCTGAAGTGTCTTTAGATACATACTCCAATAATAGCATGTAGTAGTAGTCAGGTCCACTACCTGTTTAAGCTCATATAATTGACCTTGCATTATAAAAGAAAAGGAAAAAAATACTAAAAAATTAATTAAAAAGGAATACATGTGAGAAACATAGTTTGCATCCATGTCATAACTTCATGAACAACTGTAAGTAATTATACACATCCAACGACAGGGAACAGAGCTGCCTTTATTTGGTTTAGGGTAATTGATCAGGTAAAACATTGAAACTTCATTTCACAGTATAAGTACTGGGTATTAGGAATTTCACAGAGAAATACTTGCACTATAAAGTAATGAAGAAAGAATGCTCAACAAACCGGTCAGCACAAAATTTCTCTGAAGAGGTTTTTTTTTTTTGAGATCTTTAACCACCTGTATGAAGCAATCTTTTCTTGCTATTACAGGATTTTTTTTTCCATTTTAGTAGGTATCATATCTTTTTGGTTGCTGGTGGTTGCTGCTTAGAAAATCTCAAGGATACTAAAACAAGGAGCTTTTGGATGAGTTAGTTACATTAGAATCAAGTTTGAAAAAAGTGTATATACGAGTAAACTGAAGCTGATTTTATTATAAAATGCAAATTATAGGAAAAAGTTTGCATTAAAATACATAAGAAAGTCCATAATATTGTTTGAAATATTCTACCTGTATGCCAACATATCTCTTTAACTTACATGACTAAAATTTATCTTTTAAATTCCATATAGATTTTCTTCTTGCCTGTTTGAGACAGATACGTTACTCAAGAGCATAAATTATTTGCTTTATAAAATCCTAGAAATCCAGGCAGACAAAGAATTCTCCTTCACTTGTATAATTATACTTGATTTGATTGCACTAACACAATTAACCCATTAACATTGCTAAATACACAAGACTGAAGTAATTTTGTTTTTAAAGGAGGATACGAATAGATGTTGAGTTGTTGATAGTCCTTTTATTCCTCAAAAGGAAATAATGTTATGGTTTAATGGTGACTGGATTTAAATAGATTTTTTACTAAAATAAAGAACAGTTCTTGACCACAGGGACATTCTCTAATGATGTTTTTTTGTGGTATAAATTCAAATAATAAAGTAAAAAAAAAAAAACCAGTTTCTATTTCCATGCAACACTGAAAAATGAAAGGGTGACCAAACTTGCTCATTTAACAAAGTATTTGGAAAAAAATGTATCATATTTCTACTAATACTTCCAAGTTTTGGCATTGTGAACATGAGGAACAAATGTACTGTTATTTAATTTCAATTACACTTAAGATATTTGAAGAGCTTGGGCTTCCTTATGCTAAGCTCCGCATAATCTATTACCAAAAGATAGTTCCGTCTTAAATCTCAGCTAAACAGATATCACAGAGCAGGAGCAAAAGTTCATTGTACAAATAAATGAAATTAAATTTCTCCATAGCATCTGTAAGCAGCAAACTCGACATAAAATGTCTGTGTTTATTATTGACCATCACTTGTCTATAACTGGTTTAAATTCTCTTCAGAGAAACTCAGAAGATCTTTTCTTTAAATTCTTTTCTGTAAATACTGTTTATAGGTGTAGTCTCAGTTTAGGTGGAGATAGATTCGCTCCAGTATGATTTCCTATTGAAATCTTAATCAATATCAAATAGGAACATGGTTATCTATCTCAAAGATTTTTTTCCTGCCGAATTTGTTTTTTGCTTCCTTAGGGCTTCATAAGTGCCATTAATACTTCTTATTATACTGGGATGGTAAAATACTTTGCAAAGTTAAAAAAATTCTTTAAAAACAGAATTTATGCTTGTATACAAAGACTGTAAAAAACATAAATGTGAATAATTAATTTTGTGTGTTATATTAAATTAATAACTGTTAAGGAACTTCTTAAACCCAAATAATGCAGGAAAATCATAAAAAAGAGTAGAGAAAAAAACTCAAACAATATAATTTTTTGTGTAGAGAGTGATACAAATTCAGAGCTGAATGTTGGAAGCTTCCTATATGCTTACCTACATAGCTACTTCAAAGTAAAAAAATAAAATACTCCAGGTGCATGTTTACGCCACACATACTGCAGAAATTCTCTAGTTCTGATGTGACTGAATGTCCAATTAGGATCCTGAAGCTTTATTTCACAGTATAAGTACTGGATATCAGGAATTTCACAGAGATGAAAAACTTTCCCCTTTGGAAGTTTCATACTGGGGTTCTAAAAGCTAGATTCTGCAGTGATTGTTTCCCAGAGACTGAGTTAATATAAAGCTGCATAGCACATCCCTCTATCTCAGATTACAAAACAAACTAGCAAGTAGTTGAAAACTTTTAGCTGTTCCTACACAAACTACATTCTTTATTTTTCTTATGGATGGAGGGCAGTATGAAAGGAGAGTTACTGACCTTCTGCACATATTAACACACTGTAAGACTTTGTGTACATAATTGCTGAATAGGAACCTCCAGTATTACTCTAAATGTCATAGGTCTTATAATCAGAATTAAATACCTTAAGGGTGAATTGTTCATCACTGAAATACAAAATAAACCCTTGGGAGTTGCAAGCATGTGAACCAGAAGGCATAGTAGAAAGGCTCATACATAATAATGCATAAAAGACAACATAGTCAATTTAAACTAAATTTCTGCCTTAAATAGCTTATTGTAATGAAGTTATTTGTATTATGACAGATAAAAGTGACTGCATATAAATAAAGCTATATGTTCTATATTTATTATTCATGTTTGACATATGCATATTGAAAGACTGATTGTACATTCTATTCCCCTGTGGCAACATCTGAAAGTGTTATAAATTAATAACTCAGAAATTGTCATACAAATTAAAAGCAATCATACATGTTAGTCTCTTGACTTATAGCTGGACTTTGCAGGCTCTAGGCATTGTCAGTTTCGATAATCCTCAGTAAGTCTTTCTGTTTAATTATGAACCCTCTTATATGCATATGACTGAATAATTCATTCAAACTACCATGCTGTTTGCTGTGATAAAAATTTTATCTGTGCATACTGGGAACAGAAGAAGAGCAGTATTAGTGCTCAGTTTATTCTTTCCCAATAGTTCATGATATTTGCTTTGGTCTCCTGTGATCAATAATGTGCCAATCCAACAGTTATTTTCAATCAGCTTTTGGATGATTGGCACACTGTCTGCAGAAATTATTTTTCATAAATTGAAGCCAGCAATATCCCAGTGCTTCACTGGATGGTATTGAATTTGTGATGAAGTCCTATTTATTGGTCAGCTGCTCACAGATACTCTTTGTTTATTCCTTACTAGATGACAGTCTTAGGATCCAACATCAAAATTGGTATAATTTGAGTAGTCATTCAATAAATTGTATTTATCATACAAATACAGGAGGAATATCTTAAGTGTTAAGCAAAAAGATGAAGACCAGTTGGTTTATTCAGTCTGGCTTCTATTTTTACCGGAAAGAGTTTCCATTTAAAACTTTGAACAGAATCAGGCTTTCTTCCTTCGCAGAAAAAAAAAAGTCTTTTACATTTGTTTATGATTATAAAATTTTTTAAAAAGTCTATTCATATATAAATGTGTTTATTTCTTAATATCACCAATCTGAGAAAGCTAATAGGTACTTGGAATATTAGCTGGGAGGCTAGAAAAACTAAACAAATAAATCAGGACTGCATGTTCATGGGGTTGTGTGTTCTATCTGCAGGAATGACATCTGCATAAGAAGCAAACACACAAAGAAATATGTATAATATATATGTCATACATAAAAAATATGTTCATGAACCATACCTACACATTTAATAGTGGTATAATAGAGGTAATATGCTAATAACTGGGAGTGCAGAAAAAGAAATTAAAGCCAATAAAACAACCTTCAGTTTAATCAACATAGACTTCTTTTTTTAATCTTGCAAATTTCATGACTTACCAGTGGAAAGAAGAAAATTTATTGTAGTATAATATGGTACAGTGATAAAAATATTAAGATATGAATGTAAGGTTAATATTTCTGTCACATTAGCAGATAATCTTTGGATAAAAAATAAATAATACTATGGAAATTACAAAAGTTCTATTGGAGTCTGCTAACTCTTAGTGAACTTCATTCTAGAAAAAGTCGAAGGTCGTTATCACAAATTATCTTTAAAACGGAACAGTGACATTGCACAGTAGAAGAAGTCTCTGGAAGTGAACTGAGTTATTTTATTGTTATTGTTCTTAGCTTTTTTTTTTTTTTTGTGCAGAGTATAATGTAGTTCTGTAGTGTCATATTGAAGTAACCCATGGATAAAATAACTTTTTCACTAACTTAAATACAAATAAATGGATGCCAAACTTGACCTGTAATGAACAATTACAAGAACAGCTCACTTGTTCAAACTAAAGCAAACACTTTGTTTCTAAAAGTGAAATTCAAGTTCCATTTGAAAATATTATCACTAACAGGTTTCTCTTGACCGTCATTACTCAAATAGAAAGAGAAGGTTAACAATTAAATATAATTCCTTCCTTCCTTCCTTCCTTCCTTCCTTCCTTCCTTCCTTCCTTCCTTCCTTCCTTCCTTCCTTCCTTCCTTCCTTCCTTCCTTCCTTCCTTCCTTCCTTCCTTCCTTCCTTCCTTCCTTCCTTCCTTCCTTCCTTCCACATTAAAATATCATCTAATCTATCCTTTCTATCAATAAGATATAAATTTCTGTATCAGTGGCTGTTGGAAGATGTTTAATTTGCTGTAGATATGTAATATTTACTACACCAGTATTACCACAAGCAATGCAGTCTGGGTTTGGTTTGGTGTTGGACATGGGTGGAAGATGAACTGCTCCTGATTCTTGTCAGTACCTGCTTGCTGGGCCTGATTCCAAGTAAAATATTAGGATAGAAACACACAGGTGTCTGTTGTCTACCTGAATGACTGCAATGACAATAAATACAGCCTGTGTGAACACATTCAGAAATCCTTATAACATTTGTAGTGTAAGGATCTTTACAGGGTTAAATTGGTTTCAGGTTAAAAGGGGGGCAGGAAATAAGTGTTCTTAAATGTTATTCCTCCTTTCCTTATAATCTTTTCCAGAAGCTTTCATAGGAGTTCTTTTAGAAGTGAAGTAGGTGGGTTATTTTTTCAAATTAAATTTTGACCCGACCTAGTCCTGATAGTCCAACATACCCTGAGATGGATAGAAAAAAGTCTTTTTGAACTTTTCTTAGTTTTGAAAGAGACTGTTAATGTTGTGGTTACTAACAAACAATTCAGGCCTCTGGTATTTTACTGTTTAATGGCATTCCACATGTAGAAAAATGGAAATCCAAAGGAAAGAGAGTTATGCTAGGTTACTTCCTGATTTCTCCAGTAGTTGCCTAAAGTTTGATTTCAATCTCTTGATTGTAACTCTGATTACTTTTAGAAACCACCTGGTGAGCATGTTCGCATTCTAAGACAAAAACGAAACTTACTGTGCCTAGCCTAAGGCAAACTCCATTGGATTGTCTCCACTGGAGACTACAAAAGAAAGAGAAAAATATTAGGGCAACTGTGTACAACAGTAAATCCAAAGAGGTCAAAGGCCTAAAGCCTCGATGGTTCTTTACATAGACTTGAGCAGTAAGGGGAGTACAGATAATAAGGATACTAAATCTAATAAGAATAATTTCATGCGGCCAATATCAACTAGCATAAGGATCCAGGATTTAAACTAAATAAAGTATGCTGGTCTCAGCAGCCATTTGAACCTTTCAGATGATTTTGAACAAATCTTCCATAGTAATGGAAAAAATTGCTCTTCCATTATGTCTTCTGTTTGGGGCTTAGCTGCTTTCTCATCACTGAGACACGTTTGCTGCCAGACTTGTCTGATGCCAGTAATCAAACAGCATTTTAATCTTTAATATTTCAGTATTGGTTTAATTTCACCTTTTATTTTTATAATGACAAGATGACTTTAATGAATAATCTTTTATGTTGCCCATTCCATGAGACTGTCCTACTGAAAATCAGATGATTCCATTTGAAAATAGATGGATTTTCAGATACTTTAAGCCAGGAAGTCTTTCCTGTGTCCCTTGCTTGTTCTTTCTTAGTCATTTAACCACATATATTTTAAACATATTTTACTCAGCTTCAGTCGCTGTCAGGATTCAATATGATGAGTAGATGGTGAATGACATGCCAGAGTGGTTCATGACTGGTGATTCTGGCTTCAGATTTAGAATTTTGAGGCCCTGGTGAAATATGTACACTGCATTATCTTCAATAATCATTATCCCTCCCTTTCTGACCACATGTTTGGGTTACTGAGGTTCTTGTGTAGATTTTGCTAGCAATTCTTTTGGTGTTATTGAATGCAACAATGTACAGACATCCAGTTATTATGTATTGTTATTTTATGATATGTTAGTGATTAGTTTTGTAAGTGTGGATTTTCTGTCCTGCCTTTTGATATTTATTTGAAGAAAATAAAATATACATTTTATCTGGGAGATATATTTCATCAAGTCACTGAGCAATTCTGTAACAGTTGTGTAGTTACCGATATGATTTTTTGGTCTTCTGATTTCTTCTCCATCAACACTCATTGGTGTGAAAGTTGATTTCTCAATGGGGAGCACATCTCATCTGAACCCCCTTGTTACAAAGAGGACTGTGAGGATCTGATCTTTACACTCTCCTAGGAACTTCCTAATGATGTCTTTGCTCACTATCTTATCATATATGTACTCCTGCAGGGTCCTGAACTCCACCTCCCTGACCAAAAATTTTAGAAAGCAAAAGGAAAATTACAGTGAAGTTTTTTTATGTATTTAGGAAAGCTGTTAGCCTACAAAACGTCTGTTATGGTGCAATACCTGCTACAACTTTCTTTCTGAAAATGCAAAGATCAGCTCCTTTATGTGCATTTTGTAAGTCTTAGACATTGTTTGGGTGCAAGGCTGCATGTGTCTCGGGGCATTGTACAGCTTTGCAGCAGCAGAGGAGAGAGGGAGAAGGCACAGGAACAGATACTGCTCCCTGTTCCCACCCCACACACCTCTGATGTTGACTGCTGAAGCTCAGGCAGGAGCGGTCCTTACTGCACATGCTCACCTGAAGATTTTGCATGGATCTTGCTTCTGGCAAGAATCCGTTGAAATGCCAAGTGACCCCTGGAGCTCCCCGTCTCAACTCAAGAACTTTCCTGAAGGCATTCCTACTCCAATATGAGAACTTTCTACACTGAGAAGCACTGCAGATGCAGAAAGAACTCTCCTCACATTCTATTAATAGGGGACAGACCTCCTCTACAAACAATCCCTGCACATGTGCTCATGACCACTATCCTGTGGACCACATATCCTGAGGAAACCGCTGTTGGACTCCAAAAGGGGGGTGATAATTTTTCTCTTTTTCCTGCTGCTTCTCTTCTTTCTCTCTTTCTTTGCCTTATCTGCTCCTTATTTTCTCTTCCTGTTCTCTTTTCTTGGGCACTCTCAGATGTATTTGATCTTATCTGAGTTCTTGTAGTGGCAAAGTGCAGACTCAGATCTGTTCAGTTACTTTCTCTGTGTACAAAGTAAATATTGGATGTAATCATACCCTGGGAGTGATTTGTTGTTGTTCCGAATTGCTGTACAAACATGTAAAAAGAAATCTACCCCTGACATCCTGGGGAATAGATCAGCTGGGGCTGGGCCCTAACAAGGAGCTCCATGCACGTCTGTTAAAGAAAGTGAGGTGGAACTGATCGTTCTGATCAGATCTGTTCAGAGTATCCTTTTCTAATTTTTACTGCCCTCAGAACAAACTACCAAAACATTCTCCATTGCAGGGTACAGCAGAGATGTCCAGTCTGACAGTAAATCAGTCTGGTCCCTGTGTCTCAGACTGGGACCATGATCAGGTCCACTGCAGGCATTTAACGGAATGTTTGCTTTCAGTTTGTGTGTCTACTCAGAAAGTCTCATTTGAATGGCTTAGGATCCAAGGGCATTTCAGGAGTTCAGTCTTGGCTTTACTATTTTATTCTGCTACTTTTTGTCTCAAGTTAAATCATAACTACCACCTTTCTCAGATATAAATTTAGAAAGAAATGTGCACAAAAAAAATTGAGCAATAGTACTCTGCTTATTCTGTTACTGAAGTTCTGTATCAGGGTCCTTAAATTCTATATGGTGACATTGGATTTATCCTGAGTGAATAGGTTTTGACATTGTAGTCTGTTGTCTTGATCTGAAATTACACCTTACTCGTAACTTTCAGTGTCAAAAGATGTATCAGTATTTACAGTAGCAGCAGATTCCTCAGAGGAAAGGAATCCATCTGTTTGCTTTAAACATTGTCAATAATTCTTATCCTCTGTATTTAAGCTTTATCATTAATTGCTAAAAAGTATTTCCAAATGAACTGTATGAAAAATGAAATATAGAAATATTAATTTTAAGTGAAAAGTACCATGTATTTCTTTTCAAATTAGAAATCAAAGAATTGCATTATAGAGAAAATATGCAGGGTGGGGGGAGTTGTGTATTTTTTTCTCTGTTCTTTTTTCAGTAAAAACAGAACTTCATTAGCAGGTCTTTAATTAATTTTAGGTTTAGTGATGTTGACAAAGTTGCCTTCTTAATGCAAGTAGTGAAACTTTGGGAATGTTTTGTGTTGTGCCTCAAAACATGAGGTTATTGTTGAGATAGTTTTGCATCAGAATGTTTTCAAAATCATAATTTTATTGAAAATGTAAGAAAATTTCTATTGTAGTTCTTTTTTGAAGACCAACAAGGTTAAAGTAAGGCCATGCTTACTTCTTAATTGTGCAAATTATTACTGTAAGTCATTTGTTAAAATGATCAGGGATCTGCACTTACATGACCTTTAGTGTGGATGCTGTCCTAGTTCTGTAAACACAAGAGGTTTAAACAAATCATATCTACAGATTGTAAAGGAAAGGTGTTCAAAATCATATCAAGATTATTTTAGTATCATAATTCTCTTTCGAGTATTCAGCAGGTTATGCAATAAATAGGTCTAATGCAAAGTTTAAAACTTTTTTTCCTGTGTGTTGACGTTGTGTGTCTTATTGACTCAGAAGTAAAAAAAAATGATCTTGATGTTTTTTTAAAGGAAGAATTATCATGGGGATAAGAACTATATTTTTACATCTTAAAGAGCACAAAATTAGGAGAATACTCTATGGTCTAACCAAGCTGGAGGAGATAATTACATGACAACTCCTATTTGTAGGTCCCAAAATCTTTGTGTGAACCTGAATGTTTCTGATTCAGATTTCCTTTTCAAAAGACCTGCTGTCAAAATACTTATTAATTACAATAAAGATAAAACATCTTTGTGTACATTTGACCTGAAAAGAAGTATTATAAACCTAATGTAAGCTTGTTCTAGTTTACTGAAGTTACATTTAATAAGATACAATATGATTTCTAATACATAGCCATACAACCCTTTTTATGGCAATTAAGAATTTAGTGTTTTTAAAAGTAAAAATTTGATTTTTTTTTACCTTATTACTTCTATATCACTTTCAAAATGCCTTGTAGCCCGTTTAGACACATAGATTTAGTAAATGTTTTGAGAATTTGAAATGGAAAAATATATATAGATTTTACTATCTGATTTAAAATGTGGAAATCTCTTTAGGGATGTACAGAACTTGAAAAAAATGTCTGTGATCATCTACAACTGTGCATTCATATCTGTGTATATCTATAAATTCTTATTTCTTTTAGGCATTTTAACATTTCCCAGTTTTCCTTAGTTTAAATTACATTACATTACACCTCTTTATCACATTGCTCCTTACAATGTATTTTGTTTCTGCATCTCCTTTCTTCTAAACCTAAGTTTTGCAGTACCATTCCAAAGCCTTTTTAATCACTATTATTTTAATATTTCTGTCAGACTGAAAATGTAAGGTTCATACCCATCCTACTGTACTCTGTCATGCTACCCTCTTAATCTCATTCTAATTGCAATGTCCAATGAAACTCTGATTCTAAATACCATCTCATATCTAATTGCATGTTAAGCACAAAAATAACCCTGTTCACAAGATTTAAAAAAAAAAACCCAAACCTGAAAACAGTTTTGTGTTTAGTCAAAAATAGATCAAAAACAGTAGAAAGGAATGCAGCACAAATTATTTTTATGTACAGTCTGCTTGGAAAGCAGCTGTGAACAATAATAGATAACTGGATTGGACTTTGAACTACAATATTAACTCTCACCTTAGTTTTGTGGCAAGTATTTTTATTTTGTTATTTTTATTTTGATTGCAAACTCGCTTAGGCAGTCTTCATCGCAGTGTTTGTATGAGACGTATGAAATCAAGCTCTTGATTTCTTCTGGCTGCTTTAAATATGGATCCTAGAAGCAATTACCAGTTCACCCACATCTGGCCTCCTAGATTAGTTTCAATCCTTTTTTTAGATGCCAAGTTAAGTAGGAAAAAGAAGTTTACAGTGTGACAGAAGGCATCCACCATATACAGCTAATTTTATGTCATATTAAATTGATAATTGTAGTTTATATTATATTAAATTTTTCATAATTTCAAAACCTAAGTCACATTTTATACTAACTTCTCAGATAAGTAGATCTCTACAGGTTATCTTTTCTGTATCCATTTTCCTCATATCATCAAATAATAAATATTCTGTCTCCTTTTATAGAAGTTTTGTGTGCTTTCTGATTCCAAAGAAATGGGAAGCAGTATCAGTGAAATGTATTTTCAAATTTAGTTTGAATCAACTGATATTTAGAACTAAAACATACTATTTTATGCTATTTCTTAAATATTTATATTGCTAAATATGTGGATTTTGTAATGATATTCCAGGTTTACTTTTATGTCTATATTTGTATATATTTTAACATCCTCCCAGACAAATCCAGATGCAACTTTACATGAGTCAGAAATACGTCTTTAAGTCAAAGGAAGCCTAATTGTGTCCTGGACTCTAGTAGGCAAGGTATTGCCAGCAGATCAAGAAAGGTGACCTTTCTCCTCTGCTCAGAGGTTCTGAGGCCACACCTGGAACTCCATTTCTGGGCTCCCCGGTGAAAGAGAAAAGTGAACATAGAGGAGATAGCCCAGCACAGGGCTAGGAAGATGGAGGTATTGGAACACCTTTGATATGAGGAAAGGCTGAGAGAACTGTGTCTGTTCAATCTGGAGAGGAGAAGGCTTAGAAAGATATCTTATCAATCTATACAAATACTGGAAGTAAGAGTGCAAATAAGGCAGAGCCAGGCTCACCTCAGTCGTGCCAGCGACTGGACCAGAGGCTATGGACATAGAAACACAGGAGGTTCCCACTGAACATCGGAAACACTTTTTTCCCCAGAGATGTTGTGGAGTATCCATACTTGGAGATATTCAAAAGTTGTCTGGGCATTCTGTGATTCTGTGACATGTAGCGTGTCCTTTTGGTTTGTGTCTGGGATAAACAGACAAACTGCTTGAGAAATGAAGAAAGGTATTTTGCCAGCATCCCCTTAAGAAATATTTGGAGGCCTAAAAGCCTAGCTTTAAAGAAAAATAAGAAATTTTCTCCAACAGGAATTTATTATGAAAACTTAATTCACAACAATAATTCAATGCTTTTAGAAATATTTGTGAGACTTAGCTAAATCTTGCTAATGTATATATTTTTACATTTCTCTATAATCAACATTATAGAGCTTATTATCATTAATGAAACTTGCATGTTAATGAAAAACCTATAGAAGCAGTATTTTGATAAATAATACAATTCTATTTTTTACTATCTAAGGTTTTGACCCTGAAATGGATCAGATGTGTCATACCTTCTTTTCCAATTTTATTCAATGTATAATTAAGTGGAGTAATTTAATTTTGACACAACTTACTGGGAGGCTGGAGAAACATTGACATATTCATGAAACGTAAAAATCATTTCCAGAGTTTTTCATGCTCATGTTTTATCACCTGTACATTTTGTTTAGTTCATACTCTTCCATAGGTGATGAACAGCAATGAGAACAGCTTGGATTTGTCAGAATGAATATGTATATTCTGTTAAAGATCATGAATTACCAACAATATTTTCTACAATGAAACACAGCTTATTTAACATATATCATAAAAGCTGGCTGAACATATGAAGGTTTTCAGAAGATTCTTTAAAACCAAAATTGTTTATGTCTTGGTATTGAAATGCATTATAATTATAGACAAAGTTTTATGTGGCACCATACCCATTCCGTAAAATATATCTTCAATGAGGCATTTTAGTCACAACCATTTCTCATAATGTAAAATGTAAGATATATGAATATATATTTACATGATGTATATCTGAGTCACATCTGTTTATATTGATATACATATGTGTATCCATTTATGTTTGTATATATAAAGATATTTGATACAGATCTATCTACATATATACATATGTCCTAAAAAACTTGTTTCCTATGAATGCTTCCACATTTCCTTACTAGAATGTTAGATCTTCATTTTGACGAGGAATTCTAATTGAATCAAGTCATACTTATGCATTGCAGCCTAGAACCTAACAAGAAGCACAGATTGGAATTTACTTCAATCCTGTGTACTATGAAGTGACACTGATGTATGGAGTTCTCAGACTCTGACGCTGTGATGCTTCATTTTATGCTTTAATGATCCTTTGATGTCTGTAACCCAACAGTAACAACTTGAATCAGTAAATGGGAGAGTTCCACCCTAAAATTCCACATAGGATGGGTGGAGAAAAGTCTTTAGTCCTTTAGGGGGAGTTTAAAAGGGTGCTTCCCCACCAAATGAAATCAAGCACGAATGTATTAACCAAATTTCCTGCATTGATAAAAACTGATCTGTGAACATAGACAGATTTTTAATATTCTATTTCTATCATTATCCTGAGAAAAAAAATTACTTCTTTAAGTGCAAATGTTAAATTTCCACTGCATCAGACCTTTCAACATTACTTCCAAAAATCGTATTTCTTCCTTTCTGAATAATAACTTTCAAGCACAGGCAACACTGTCCTGAGGTCTTCAGTAATCCAAGTGGGTGCTAAATGTTACCTATTCCCCTTTCTAAGTTCATTCCCGCCCTAGAAACAGTGACTTCAAGTGCAAGAGCTTTCTTTTTCTTCCTTCAGTTTTTCCTTGCCTCCTTCTGACTGTAGTACTACAAAGGACATAGCTACCTAGGAAAAATCAGTATCCAGAATTGTTTAGGTATCCTTGCCTTGACCTGGCTCTCTTGAAGGACTTTGCTCTGGGAAGATGTGGATGTCCCCTCCCTGGATGTGTTCACAGTGTGTTGAGCAGCCTGGACTAGTGGGAGGTGTCCCTGCTCATGGTAGGAGTGTTGAACTAGATGATCTTTAAGGTCCCTTCCAACACAAACAATTCTATGATTCTATGATACAATGATACAGAATATTTTTCTGTTGCTTTGCTTCTGAATCTGACTATGTGTACTCATAACATTTAACAAGATGTGTGGGGCAAATAGTAAGTATATGTCTATTACATGTGACACGTATGACTCTTATAGCCTTATATTTACCAACCATTTCTCTAAACTGGAGAAATTTCTTTATTTGCCACCCAGAATAATGTAAGACCTCATTCAGACTGTGTAACAGTACAAAATAGGAATTGAACAATGTTAGTATGTGACCTTCCAGAGGAATGTGAACTGTAATATATAGACTCAATATGTAGTCTTTTGTGCTGTATGAAGATTGCATTTCAGAGGATCGCCCATTTTATAAGGGAAAGAGATAAATTAAGACAGTGAAGGTGTACTTGAGATATTTACCTAATGTTTAATTTCTCAATGCTGTTTAATTTCTTATCACCTAGTCTCAGAACTACTAAAATGGTTCTTCTCATGAAGTGTCTGATAAGTTATAAACAAAATAAAAACTCCAGATATTTTCAATTGTGTGAGCTGTCGAGACAGGAAAAATGGATCTAAGGCTTACAACAGCTCTAAGCGAATTGCAAGGATGAATTTAATAACATTGACCATATAAAAAACCAATGACGTTTGGTTAAGAGAAAGAAAATATTTAAATGTCAAAAAAAGATGCATTCGTGATCATTCTAGACTTTCAGAAGGAGATGGGTAGACCACTTTGATTTGGTGTGTAAAGGAAGAGGAAGAAAAAATCCATTACATTTTGAATTACCACAATTCCAATAAAATTGTCTGCCAGGAAATGAAAACACATCTTGATTCCGGAAACAGAAAACATGATGTAATAACTATAAATCCCTCCAGCTCTTACAAGCTAGAGAAGGACAGGATGTGGGAAGAAAAAGACGTTCTCTATATTTAAAACATGAAGTTATTCCTTGAGTACAGGAGGAAGAAATTAAATCAAAATGACATTTCAGTACTTAACATATTAATTATTACGAGATTTTCACACATAATTCTCACAAGTTGTCTGTCAAAACAGATAAATTCAAAATCAAAGCAGGTTATAATTTATGAGTAGAAAATATAGAAGGAAGTTTATCAAGGACTGCCCATTCTTCTGGTACAGAACAAAGCTCTCTTCTTTCATGGCAAGAAGAGTTCTTTACTCTGGAGAATAGTTCTTTTCCTAGAACAGGATTTTCAAGGGATGGGGGTTTTCTGTAATGTTCTTCTGGGACATTCCCTGGTCTAGCCATATCCTGATTCTACATATTGTATTAAATCAGAACAGGAGTGAAATATTACAGGTTCACTAACATTAGTTGTGTTACTGCTTAGTGACTTAAAAAAAAAAATATCTAGATTCTGGATTAGCACAATCAGTGCACTGTTCTAACCCTTAAAGGCAGGGACAAATTGATACTCGAAAATTAAATGCTTGAAGCAACAAAAAATCAACATGTATTGCATAGATATATAAACCAGGTGTAGATACATCATTTAAAAAACTGCAATGGAGTTCTCAACATCATCAGCATACAGGTGGTGGTTGACAAGGTTGCCTAAAACAGTTATCTCTTACACATTACAAGAGAAGTGGAAAACTTATACCGAAAAAGTATGAGATGCCTGATTCAGAATCACAATGATAGACTTATTCATATACAGTGGACATCCTCTTTTGGCACTTATGATCAACAAACTCCAAATGAGAACAAGAAAGAAGATGGAATTCAATGGTTGAAAGATTTTACCAAAAGGGACATAATTTGTAATTTATAGGCTGACTGTGGGAGAAAAATACAGGTTTTTCATATTGCGAAGGGTAAACTTATTATATATCTCGTATATTGACATATAAGCTTGCCATGTATCTTCAAGATCTGAAGAGGAAATTGAAAGCAAAGTTACATGTATCTAAGGAGTTTTGAGCAGAAAAGCTTTTCAAATTTCCTATGCAATGAAGTACATCTTCTGAAAGAGGCATGAAAACATCAACTCTTTTTTCATCAAGGTTCAATAAACACACATTTCAGACATATTTTCTTTAAATACAAATACCAAAACAAAGCAACTGATAAACTCAGATGCTGTCATAAGCAGGAAAATTGTCGTCTGCCAAATAACTCTTTGTGAAGTTTTTAAAAGGCAATGTCAAATTTATGTCAATTCCAAAAAGACTGGAGACTTAGTCTGGCACATGAACTATGTCTGTACTACTTTATACACCCCGTTTGCGAACGGCTCCCTACTCCTCAAGCCAAACTGTATTAGGCATTTCAAATATGCATTGATGTAGCCTATTCTTCCATCATGGAACATTGGTTACATTTACAGTTCATAACACTTCTGTGCACCTTCATTCAGATCCTTCAAGATCATAAACATGCCATGTTCAGCTGCACCAGTGGCTTTCATTAAAAAAATTGCCATTATCTCAACATTCAGGTAACATCTGTTGCATGCTGCAATAACATCCTCCCAATTGTCACTGCTCCTCATGTTTGTCATTGAAACCGCATATTCCGCCTGTGCTTTTGGTTGACAGCCTTTGCTACCGTGGACGGTTCATAGAACTTCCTAGATCTCTACCATGATGTCACTGCACCTACCAGTGGTTAAAAACATGAAACCAGATGAATAAAACAGAACTTGCAAGACATTAGGATTAAGCTCAATGCTAACGGTACAAGTATGGGTGATTTACTGTGACAACCTATCTGAGGTCATGGAAGCTTTTGCCCAACATAGACTGGCCAACTAGCAGAAGGCAGCTGACAAGTCCAGATAAGATATGTCCCATGATATGTGGGGTTTTAGAAGATCAAGGACATGTTCTGGGCAATCCAGAGCAGCAGGACCTTAGTCTGGCTAAGGCATAGAGATATCAGCAGGCCGTGCAGGAATACTGTAGCTAGGACACCTGCAAGTGGAATTTGGCAAGATAAACAGCCTAGCAAGTGAATAACAAGAAAGGGGGGCGATGCACACATGATTAAAACTAAGACCTTGAACAGGATCTGAAACTTACAACAGAGATGAGTGGACAGTAGAGACTGACCTGTTGTAAAGAAGCATTATTCGAGTGAACAGCACATGTTAACCAATTGTTATTATTGTTAAACGTGAAAGTAGATAAGATAGAGTATATAACCATTAGCAGTAAAGCAGTAAACTCGGCTTCTCTTTGATCATGTGACAAGTCCGTGACTTCCGCGTCAACATGTGGTGCCCGAACAGGGACCCTCAGATCGGCATTGGATGGATCAGCCAGACCAGTGATTACCGGCGACAAGGGGGTGGAAGCTGGCCGAAGGTGAATGCTGCCCCAGCACTCGGGAAGACATTAATGCACATATAAATAGAAGGGAAATACTGCCCTGATCAAGCAGACAGCCGAGGAGGAGATGGGGTCCACACTCTCAAAAGAAGAAGAGGCAGTGGTTAAGCTCCTCCAAACTATTCTCTCTATGAGAGGACTTTCATATGACTCGAACTCCTTGAAGGCTTTGCTACTGTGGGTGCAAAGCAGGAATTTGATCCCCACTATAAATGCTGCTTTTGAAATCCCAACATGAGATCAAATAGACGAGAAATTGTGGGATGAAATTAGTAAGGGATCCAAGGAGGGGAGCAAATTTCCCACTGTGTGGAGACTGATACATGAGACTTTAAAAAATATGAAGGCAGAACGTACAGTGACAGCCTCTGCATTTGCTGCGTTGTCGCCTGTTAAGGAAGCGCAGTCAACTGCCGCTCATGTGTTTTTAGGACCCAGCATTCCTTTGGCAAGGAGGGGAGCTAGTTCTACTTAACACTCCTCCGAAAAACAGACATTGTACACAGTCCCTATTTCTTCTCCCAATAATTCATTTGTCACCACAGGGAAACAAGAGAAGCCTCTATCAGATTTGCCCAAATTGTCGCCCTCCGACAAGCAAAGCGGTTGCACTCTCTGCCTCCCCCACTTACACCACCCTCTCCTTCAAGTATGTGTGTACAACAGCAGCAATCTTTAGGGTAGGAGATGTTCAACTACAAGAACTGTTGAAAAAAATAGAAGATTTGGAGACGGGAGTACGAGTCATGGAACAACAAATTGCAGGGCCACCGATAAGTTCTTCCCCCCCCCCCCCCCCCGTTAACCCTCTTGTTTCTGTTCCAGAATCACTCTTGCACCGTCATATCTGGGATTTAGGGGGGTGAAGGGGGGTGTAGGAGTTAAATGGAGAGGAATTGTAAAAGATGAATATTAGATGGAACAGTGATACCTTCAGCTTTTCCTGCTATAATTGATGGGGGTCAGAATATTTGGGAATCTTTAGACTGGAAAATTTTGAAGGAAGCAAAATCAGCAGTGTCTCAATATGGGTTAAAATCTCCATATACTCAGTCAATTTTGCAAAATATTTTTTTGAGTAATCTTTTGGTACCCCATGATTGTCATATGATTGTACAAATGTTACTTTCTCCTTCAGAGCAGTTACAATTTTTTCACCATTGGTAATTATCTTGTGAACAATTAGCGGCCATCCCATGACAGCAGGGGGATCCTCTTTATGGTGGTATCATTGGGTAGTTTTGCCACAAGGCATGAAAAATTCTCTGACTATGTGTCAAATGTTTGTGGCATGGGCCTTACAATCATTTCGATCCAACAATCCAGATCTATTAGTGTACCGTTACATGGATGATATACTAATAGCTGGAAAGGATTTTGATACAGAAAAAACAATCAAAGAATCAGCAATTACTTTAGAGGAGAAAAGTCTAAAAATTGCCCCAGAAAAGGTTCAGAAAAATGAACCTTGATTGTATTTGGGATGGATTATTAGAGGTGGATGTATTAGACCACAAAAATTGAACCTAAAAACGGAAATAAAGACTATTACAGATGTCCAAAAACTTTTAGGAGATATACAATGGGTAATATCAACGTGTGGTATTACTAATGATGACTTAGCCCCATTAATGCCTTTATTGGGTACCACTAGTAATGCCAATGAGAAAAGACAATTAAATGTGGAACAAAAACAGATATTAAACCTTATAACTGAAAAGGTTCAACAAGGAATAGTAGCAAGAAAGATTGAAGAGAAGCCTTTACAGCTAATGATTATTAACTCTTCAAAATATTGTAAATATCCTTTAGGAATAATCGGTCAAGAGAAACATAATAAATGGTCAGTTTTAGAATGGATTTTTACAGCATATACTCCAAAGACTGTGGTGATAACACATATAGAGCTGATATTCAATTTGATAATAAAAGGAAGACAACGGATCATTGATATTTCTGGTTTAGACCCCAAAACCATATATATACCTATCAGTAGTACTTATTTAAATTGGTTATTAGCAAATTCAGAATTAATACAAATAGCCTTAGCTGACTACCAAGGAATCATTACTGCACATTATCCTTCCGAAAAATGGTTGTCATTAATACAATTACAGGATTTAGACGAAGAACCATATAGATCTGAAACACCAGTGGATGGTCTGACAATTTTTACAGATGCAGGAAGGAAATCTAGAAGAGGAGTAATTACTTGGCAAAAAGATGGTCAATGGCACCATCATATTTTAGATGGGGTCACAGAGGACTCTTTGCAAACCTTAGAATTACAAGCAGTTGTATGGGTTTTTCAATGTTGGCAATCTCTACCGATTAATGTGATTTCAGATTCATTATATGTTGTAGGTACTGTTAATAGGTTAGAGAGAGGAATGGTTAAATCAGTACAAAACAAAATTTTACATATGTTGTTGTTACAACTGTTACATTTATTATCTCAAAGATCTTGTCCATATTTTGTTACTCACATTTGGAGTCATCAATTTAATAATGGGTTGTCTATTGGTAATAATATTGCTGACTAGTCGGTAGCAATTGTCAAAACAAATTCAGTCAATTTATTTGAGCAAGCCAATTTGTCTCACGAATTTTTCCATCAATAGGCTAAAATGTTGACCAGAAAATTTAATTTGTCACAGAATGATGCGTGTGGTATAGTGCAGTCTTGTCCAGTGTGCCAAAAAGAAGGGTTTGGCTTGGGCATTGGAGTTAAACCACATAGATTACAAGCCTTACAACTATGGCAAATGGATGTTGCTCATATCCCAGAGTTTGGACGTTTGAAATATATACATGTATCTATAGATACTTTTTCTCAAGAAATATGGGCAACTGCTCAGACTGGAGAAGCAGCCAAGCATGTTATTAAGCATATGTATGCAGCGATTGCTGCTTTAGGTGTCCCATGAGAGGTAAAAATGGATAATGGTCAGGCATATGTATCTCAAACATTCGCACGTTTTTATCAAACTTGGGGTATTCATCGGATCACTGGCATTCCCCATTCTCCGACATTGTTGAACGTGCTCACACCATGCTGAAATCACTTTTGCAAATATGAAAAGGGGGAACTGCAGGGGAGGCTCCCGCAGAACAACTTGAAAAAGCATTGTATGTGTTTAACTATTTACGACTCACAGAAAATCGATTATCACCACCTATTATAGTGCATCAAGTATCAGTACAATTGGGAATTGAGAATTGAGAGTTAATTAAAGTACAATATAAAGACTTTCAAACTGGAGAATGGAAGGGGCCAGTGGAGTTAAAAACGACTAGTAGAGGATATGCTCTTTTTTAACAGATACTGGCCCAAAATAAGTTCCAACACGATGGGTCAGACCTTGGTGATCCTCTTGATTTACAGTGTGAACACAGTCATTCTCTGGGTGGTTCTACAACCAAAGACGAATGTATGGGTAACAATAGCTAACATCACAAACCAGGATACATTATGTTTATCCATGTCAAGTCCAGAAAATCCCTTTTCTACCTGTTTAGTAGGAATACCCATAGATGAGTGAAAAAAAAAATAAAACCAACAAGAACTTCAGGAACTGGAACTGTTAGGATCAGTAAAAATGGATGTTAATGCTACGCAAGAGATTTATAGAAATGCAACAGCTTTGGTGTAATTATATAAGTTCAAACATATCTCGATCAAGTAATGTACCTATGGCATTTCCACAAGGTGTGTGGAGATAGGTCCTGGACAGGTATCTCATCAAAAACTAGTGGAGGCCCATGTAATCTGGGCAGGCTAACTTTATTAACTCCCAACACAATCATGATACATGATCACTTAAAGAAATCACAGAAGATTAGGAGAAAACATGACACATGCATTTACAGCAGATTGTAATGGCAATGTTACATTTTGGGATACCTCTCAAATTTGGGCAGCATTGTTTTTTGCACCTGGAGTAGGTGCTGCTGCAGCGTTGCGAAAAATATCTGATTTAGGTTGTTAGCTTAGCAAGTAAACTAATATCACTTCGTTACCTCTTTTAGGATTGTTAACAGATGTTGATTGTGTTAGACATGCTACATTATAAAATAGAGCTGCTGTAGATTTCTTATTACAAAATAGAGCTGCTATAGATTTCTTATTATTAGGTCAAGGTCATGGATGTGAAGAATTTGAAGGAATGTGTTGTATGAATTTATCAGATCTCTGTATCAATTCACAAGGAAATTCAACAGCTAAAGAATGGGGTTAAACAACTATAGATGAATAATGATTGGAGTTTACCTGGATGGTTAACATCAATTATAAAAATGGGATTGATTATTTTCATCACGATATTGATATTAATGATGATTGTACCATGCTTAATGCAATGTTAAATACAAATGATGGAAAAAAACATGAATCAGATCTGGATTGCCCAAAAACAAAAATGGGGATTTGTGGGGTTTTAGAAGACCAAGGACATGTTCTGGGCAATCCAGAGCAGCAGGACTTTAGTCTGGCTAAGGCACAGAGATATCAGCAGGTTGTGCAGGAATGTTGTTGCTAGGACACCTGCAAGTGGAATTTGGCAAGATAAACAGCCTAGTAAGTGAATAACAAGGAAGGGGGGCGATGCACACATGATTAAAACTAAGACCTTGAACAGGATCTGAAACTTACAACAGAGACGAGTAGACAGTAGAGACTGACCTGTTGTAAAGAAGCATTATTCGAGTGAACAGCACATGTTAACCAATTGTTATTATTGTTAAGCGTGAAAGTAGATAAGATAGAGTATATAACCATTAGCAGTAAAGCAGTAAACTTGGCTTCTGTCTGATCACATTGATCGTGTGAAGAGTCCGTGACTTCCGCATCAACAATGATGCTTTTATGGGACATATTGCTGGCATGCAATGCAAGGCTGGAATGCCATGCAATTGCTGGCATTCTTTTGCTCCCAAAGCACTACCAAGAATCATTAATAGTTTTAAACCATTAGGCAGCCATGTGTAACGTGCTAGAGCCTTTAGAAACTCATCATTATATGAAATGGGATAGGACAACAAAATCTTTTTATCTATAGCTATCAGAGCACATAGGGCAAGTACAGGACTATAAAGGAGCAAGATATTCCTTTAATCATTTTTACTATGCATTCACTTTGGGACAGTCATAGGCTATGCAGCTTCTCTGTAGAAGGTTCATCCATTCAGCTAACAAAATGTACAATCTAAGGGATAAGATATATGATACTATTTTCAAAAATATACAGATTATCACAGACTCTTGTACTTACAGCAATCTATGTAAAGATGTCTGTAGCAAATTCCAGGTAAATTAATATCTTTCATGCAATTTGAAATCATGTAACTGCTATTAGTAAATATTTCCAAATGCAGATTTCCAAATAATTATACTGTAATGGGACTCAGTACAGCAATGTAGCACTTGCTTTGAGTCACATACAGATTTAATATGACAAAGTTTGGATAATGCTAATAACTCATAAGAGCCAATCACAATAGGTGTTAAATGATATTTTTAGCACGCTAGATATCCATAGCTTAAAAGAACTGCGTTGTTCCTCTTGGTTTCCTGGTTCACTGACTGTGTTCAGCATTTTCCACGTTTTGGGGTTTTTTTAATGGTGAGGACTTAAAAATACAGAGTCTAGTATTATCTTTCTTATGTATCCTGTACAAGACATTTCTTACTGTCTCTTACGACTAACTTACATCAAAGATACATTATCTTTGTAAAGTCAAATTGTTTCGCATAAATCACTCTTAGGACATCATGAAGGTACACACACACTTTGAACAGACAAGGGGTATCAGATAACAGAAATATAGAGGGTAAGCCTGAGCAAAATTGTAGTGTCAAGGGTGAGTATTTAAAAGTAATTGAATTAATATAAAGATAACAGAAATTGTTTTGCATTTAGTGTATTTTTTCTACATAGATATGAAATACATTAACAATTGTACTTGGTATTCCTGTCAATAACTTTATTCCATCCTACAGAAATCACATTGTCACTATAATCATATGAAAATAATTAGCCCTGAGAATTAAGATGATAATTGTTAATTTAATTTGTCATGATCTAAATTAAAATGTGAGGGATTTTTGGCATACATGGGAAAAATATATCTTTATATATATAAAAGTTATCATTGACTGCAACAGGATTGATGACATTGACTATATCTTGTTGCAATGGATGGTAGATTTTAAGGAAAATCTTACTAATGAGACAATTGTTTTTGCATTTCTTACTCAACAACATAATTGTAGCTGACAAAAAGCATCTTAAAATTCTTTCAGCAAAGTTGTCAAAATGTTTCTTATTCTGTCTCCCATCGGCAGACTTGACTTCTGATGACAAAGGGCAGAAAAACCTGTACTGCAAAGAACTAATTAAAAATGTAGAAAATTTTTTAGAAAGTTGTGTATGATTTGAAGTTAATAAACTAAAAGCAAGTAAGCATGACGTTTAATAAATGAAGTAATTTTCACATACTAACAAATCCATCGTAGACAAAAATATTTCTTGGCCCACTTTGAAAAATGCCTGGAGGCAAATGACATAAAGAAAAAGGACTCCGACCAGATCTTGAAATCGATTTCAGGCAAATAATAAAGACATAATTACATGCTGAATTTAAAAAAATATTGACCTTCACCGCTTCACTACTCTGTTTTGAGCATTTTTTCTATGTTGTTGAGACATTTTATGAGTGCTTGGAACAAATTCCAACACTTTTTTCAAAATTTATCAAGCTTTGTGAGTTTTTTGGACCCACAGTTTCTCAAAATGGCCATATTGACCAATATGTCCCTGCCTAAGGCCGAGGGCTTGTCCTAGATTATCTTTAAAGGTCCTTTCAAACATTTCTTTGATTCTATGATTCTATGATTTATTCTTCATGTTTCATGTATATTATAAGCCTGTTTGTCTATATGAGAGTTCCTGGTTTTGACAGGAAATAAACCACCTCTGTTTTCTGGGGACCCAGCAAAGCCTTTATGGACATACTTTGGTTCAGATTGTAAATGGTATGAATCAATCTACTTTAACACGGGATGTTAACACTCATACCCTAAAATCTGCTGTTGTAAGGTAGAGCACTTTGGGGTATGCATATATTCTAAAAAAATCAGAAATTTTGTGGTACATTAGGTAGATTTGACTACTCAAACAGTGTTGCATTTAATCTATATAAGTTCATAACAAAGTCAAATAAAATTTTATCTTTTAAAAATAAACACACATAAAGGCTTGGAAAGGATGAAATCCTGACTTTGCAGAGTGGTTCTTATGATGTGCTGCAACACTTACTTTTTTCAGAGAAATATATATTTCATATATCTACATGTGTACCTATATATCATATACACTTACATACATATGTTATGAAAAAGAAAAAAAGCCTAAAAAACTTCTGTGGAATTTGTACCAGACTCTCAATTCTCTCTCTTATGCACTAAGGATTAGTTTGCTGCAGCTTGGCTTTTTTTCATCTCTCAAACTAAAACTCCAAGTGTCGAAATGGCTTCAACTTCTCTGTAACTCCGGTTGGTGTTTTAACATTGTCAGAGCAGTTTCTTTATAACCATCGTAAATTAACCCCTAGAGAAAAATACTGTAGTAGTGAGCTTGAAGCAAAATTCTTCCCAATCAGTATGTCTTCAAAATAATTTGTCAGATAGATTTCCAAAGATTGATTATGAGATTGCACATAAATAAATGGTTATGTCCTAAAATTTTGTGAGTCGTCTGCTCTTTTTGGTTACAAAGCTTGTACTGTTTCTCTATCAAATTAATTGAGACCTTCTATACTAACTCACTTTCATGTCTTCTAGAATCCCAAAGGGAGTCTTGTCAATCACACAATCACTCTAATGCCATTCTGCAGTTGACCTGATTCGGCACTGAAAAGGAAGAAGTGCTTCTGTGCAATCAGACTAGAACTGATGGATATCAAGGAGACTTTGACAGACTCACTTAGTACAAGGCAGTTGTGGTATCTAGGCAGGATAGAGCAAGAAAAAATGCACTGGGGAAAATATTCACTTTGAGAGTGACTTTTTTTTTTTAACAATCAATGCAGAAAGAAACAAGGACAAAGTAATGTCTGTGCTTATATGTGTGCCCACAGCTGTAACTGCAAAAATGCTAACCAGTTTTGGAATAAACTCAAAGTACAGATTTATTTGGGAAGCTCAGAATGACACATCTGACAAACTTGATAATATGAAGATCCACAAGAGTATGAATCAATGTTGTTTATCTTGAATTTAATTTTAAATAATTCAGAACTCGACAATGAAACATATAAGGCCCCAATGGTTATAGGCATAATTTTCAATTGAGAAATTTCAAATAATTCAAAATTATACACTTTGCATTTTGACTTTTGTAACTGCAAGCTTTAACACAACAGTCACAAAGGTACTTCCCATTGCAAGAAGCTGCTAAACAGGTAAGCATATCTCTAAAGCATTTAAAACACACTCTCAGGCAAAAGAATTTTTAAAATAACAATATTCTATACAATAAGTAATGATATGTTAAAGACTATGTGCAGTTCAGTATGAGGAAATAATCTGAGATAATTTTCTCTGAAGATATTAATACCATATAGGACTAGTAGTATCATGTACCAGTTTGCCAATATTTACCCAGCTTTACTCAGTCTTGGTCTGGAATTAGTTATGGCAGTCTCACTTATTTAGTTGTTTATGGTAAATCAAAGATGAGTTTATGCAGAGATGTAAATGATGTTCACATACAGCCCAGCTTTGGTTGTTCACCTAATTATCCGAGGCTTCTTGTACAATGAGTGTAAAGGAAAAAAGTCCTTTTGTGGGTATCATAAGGAAATACTTTCTGGTTGTGAGGATGGCTGAGCACTCGAAGAGGTTGCTCAGAGGTGTTGTGGAGTCTCCATTGCTGGAGATACCCAGGAGCCATCAGAACAACCAGCTCTAGGTGTCCATGTTTATGCAGAGGAATTGGACCAGATAATCTCCAGTGGTCCTTTCCAACATCTACCATTCTGTAATTCTGTGACCTCACAGAACCTACTTCTCTGCTTGAAATTCAGAGGAAACCCACATTTACTTGTTTGCTACAGTCAGTATCACTCGCTATCAGATTATTCCTCTCACTGGTTCTCCTTTCCCCAACCCCCAGCTGGTATCTATCTTTAATAGTTCTTCTGAAATTAAAGAAAATATAGCCTAGGGTGAAGAATTTCTGTTAGAAAACAAGTAAAAAAAAGTGGTTAGAGTTTTAAAATTTTCTTTTGGAAGAAAAAGTCAGTTTGGGTTCTTTTCTTAAAATGTAAAGAGAGATGACAGAAATTGGAATCCTGAAACAAATCAACAATTATAGCCTAGGAATAATCTGTGTATCATCACAAGGCCAATTTTGCATTTTTACAGAAGAATATATAGCTAGCTTTCTAGTGTCACTATTTTTGGAACCAAATTAAAGGCTGATTGTGTAAAATATTTTCACTTTTATGGAACAGAATTTGTATATTTTATCAGATAAAGGCCCATTGAAAAACAGTGGGAGACAGAAATCTGATTAGATAATTTTCAAAGCCTCAATAAATATTTAGGAAGGTAACTCTTACTGTAATTAATAGAAATTATATTTGTTAAAACCACTGAGAATGTAAGCCATGGAATCTTGGACACGCTGCAAAAAAATGAAGATCTTACATAACTGGTTATGTGTTCTTTTACGAGGCTTGAACCTGGTCCTAGATTAAATTACTCCTGTTTCAGAGTCAAGTTTACATCCCTTTCTAAGAAAAAGATACACATGCAAGGTTTAAATCAAAACAGCATGAAGTCTAGAAATTTGTCCTCAGGCAGCTTAATTACTTAGTGTCCAATCACCTTTATATAACCTATAATATACATATATGTAATTAGACTGTTCGTGTGTTCATAGAACCATAGAATCACTTGGTTGGAAAAGACCTCAAGTCCAACTGTACCTGTTCACTACTGAACCATGTCCTTCAGAAACTCATCTACCCATCTTCTAAACACCTTCAGAGATGGTGACTCAACCAGCTCCTGGTCAGTTTGTTCCAGTGCCTGTCCACCCCTTCAGTGAAGAAATTTTTCCTGATGTCTAGTCTGGACCTCCGGGGGCACAACTTGCGGCCATTTCCTCTGGTCCCATCACCTATCACTTGAGAGAAGAGACCCAACACTCACCTCACTACAACCTCCTTTCAGGTAGTTGTAGACAATCATGAGGTCTCCCCTCAACCTTTTCTTCTCTAAGCTAAACAACCCCAGTTCCCTCAGCCACTCCTCATAGGATTTGTTCTCCTGCCCCTTCACCAGCCTCGTCGCTCTTCTCTGGATGCGCATCAACACCGCAATGTCCTTCTTGTAGTGAGGGGCCCAAAACTAAACACAGCACTCAAGGTGTTGCCTCACGAGTGCTGAGTTCAGGGACAAAATCACCTCCCTGATCCTGCTGCCTACATTGTTTCTGATACAGGCCAAGATGTCATTGACCCTCTTGGTCACCTGGGCACGCTGCTGGCTCATGTTCAGCCAGCTGTCCTTCTTCACCGGGCAGCATTTGAGCCATTTTTCCCCAGGTCTGCAACGCTGCAAGGGGTTGTTACGTCCCAGGTGCAGGACACGGCATTTGGTCTTGTTGAACTTCATCCCGTTGGTCTCAGCCCATTGATCCAACCTGTCCAGATCTCTTTGGAGAACCTCCCTTCCTTCAAGCAGTTTGACGCTTCCACCCATCTTGGTGTCATCTGCAAACTTGCTAAGGCTGCACTCGATCCCTTCATCCAAATTGTTTTACCATTTGAAAGCAGTTAAGTGAGTTGGGATAGTTATTAGTGCCTTTCTCTGTTTTTTCTGCAAACTATTTTCAGGAAGACAGTAGCTCAGATAAGAAATCTAAATGTACAATTTTTCAAAGAACAGCTATCAGGGTAATAATAGCAATGTCTCGAAATGAAGGATTCTTTAAGAGTTGGAAAATATACACCCTGAATGGATTAAGGTATTTCTAAAGCAACCAAAAATGATATGTAAAGAAATATAACAAAACATTGAAAACAGGCTTGTAGAATGAGAGAAAAATACAGGATCTAGAACTATGTGAAGAGATCTTCATGTTAATGAATCAGAATTCTTCTAATATATGTATAAAAACTGTCCAGTTGCTCTCTAACACAGAATGCACGACACATTTCATTTAAATTTAAATGATTTTAAGGTGAAAGAGGGTAGATTTAGATTAGATATTAGAAATGCATTTTTTACTGTGAGAGTAATGAGGCACTGGAAAAGGGTGCACAGAGAAGTCATGGAAGCCCCGTCCCTGGAGGTGTTCCAGGCTATGTTAGATGAGGCATTGAGCAACCTGATCTAGTGGAAGGAATCCCTGACCCTGGCAGGAGGCATGGAACTAGATGATCTTTAAAGCCCCTTCCAGCTTGAACCTGACTATGATTCCGTGATACCCTCATAAGAACACCGTTTTCTATATAGGATGTACATGCAACATGCAGTGATTAAAGAAAAACAGATCAGTAAGATCAGAGATTCCCTTTATTGTCGATAGGAACAAGAGCAGGCACTGTGTTCAGCTTATTTCTTCTGTGCATTGTGAGAAGCTGCACCAAAGATATACTTTGGTCTCTGTGGGAACAATTCCTATGAGAGCCTCCTCCAGTTAACAGTTGCCTTGTGTGTGTTATCTGGAGTTTGTTGCTGAAAGATGTGGAAAGTTATTTAGTTTCAATGTTCTGTCTTTAAATGGTGCGTTCAGTTCCCTCTTCCATGTTCCAGTCAACTGCATTGGTCACCTTGACTGCCATTTCAACGCCTTGTATGTTGGGATACCGCAAGGAAAGACTTGCTTCTGTTTATACCTCACAGTAACTAGCTATTGTGCAGGAAAAGTACTTGCAACTACATGATGCTCTTAAATACTTATTTTTACTTCCTCACATGCAGGAATTTTCAAAGGGTTCTGCTTTCACAGAGCATAATCTGATGTGGAAAATCTGCAATACAGCTCCTTCACCTAAACAGCCCTCAACATAAACCAAACTCCAGCTTCCGCATCACAGGACTTTCCATGTGAAAAATGTCTCTTGTATCTGGGTGTATGAGTCATTGCTTCACTATTTCTGTTGAAGGACACAATGGTAAGCATGCAATCTACCAAAGAATGATAAAATTCTTCTTGGTGGTGCTTTCTTCTATTTCCTTATTGTCAGGATTTACAGAGAGAGGTATACAGTGTACCTAAGCAAAAAGAGCTTTTTTTTTCTTGCAATGCTTAGATCATGGATGTGCACTGATAGTGTCAGTTTTGTGTTCTAAGTAATTATATATCCAAGAAAGCTTTACATGTTTTTGCGAGTTGGTTTCTTTTCACTGACTGAGTTTCACTTCCTCAAACTCTTGCTTCTATTTATTACAATTGTCATCTGTACTTATTTTGTATATTTCCCTGTATTCTGGGATTATTTGGCCTCTTATCTATGAGAAGTAAAAGGTGATGACTAACTTAATTTTCCAGCAAACATTGCACTTGTCTCTTTTCTTTAACTGAAATGTTATAACACTTTTCTCTTTTGGAGAAATCATTGTCCTCAAGAAAGACACAGTCATATCTTCTGAATCTGAAAGAGGAGAAAAGGGGAAGCACCTCTTTCTCCTCAGTGGTGATATTAACTTCAACATTTGGACCTGAAAATTATAACTTTCCCTAAAATGAGAGACAAGTAACAGGTTTGATAAGTACCTACTCCAGGAAAAAAAAAAAACAAACAAAAACCCAACAACTCATACTCAAAAAACTCACGCTGAATTAATTTCTTATATACTGTCCCCTTTGCTATAGAGACACACACACATATTTACAATCAGGCTAGGTAAACACAAGTTGGTAGAATTTTAACATAAAAGCAGTGCATCCCTTGGGTGTTAGTCCCTGTTTCATTGTTAAACATTTTAATTTTGAGAAATTACAACATACTTTCTTTCAAAACCACCCCTTGTCTGACACAAGTAAAATGAAGAAGAAAAGGAGGAAAAAAAAGGAACAGTGGCTTTGCTTTGCTGTGATAACCTGTCCTCCTCAGACTTATTCAAATCAGAAGAGCTGTGAGATAAATATTCAGTAATTTGATGAAGAAAGAAACAATAGCTCAGCCCTCTTGACCTTTAATGCAATCCATTAACACAGTTCACTAACACCTGCTTTGTAATTAATGTGCTAATCAAGGCAGCAGGGTTCAGCAGTTACCACATTTTTGTACAGATTTCCAGCTTTGTTGCCACGTTGCTGTCTCAGTTAGCTTGTAGCTCTCTTAATGTAGCCTCTTCCTGCAGGAAAAAAATTGGTTTCAGATTTGAACGCTTCACAATAAAGCAGTCCCTTCATGTATAGTGAATGTAATATGCGTTTTACTGAATTTTCTTTCCTAAAAATATATGTGTGCTTAAAACTTAAATGCAGAACAAATGTTGTTCAGATTTGTCCCAAGTTGAGATATTTGGGAATAGTTTACAATAAACAGGCAAACTGTCACAGCCAGAGTTGAAAAGGCTGTTCATTCAAAATGCTTTTTGCTTGGGTTCTGTCCACAAATGCACACAAACAAATCATTTTGTGCCATATATTTCATGTCCACTTGCAATACTAATACCACTAGAATTACTGAAATGCCACCTGTAAAGCAGAAAAGCATTTGAAAACTGTCATGTGGATAAGGTTCCCATGGAAACCAATTTCCTTGATATCCATGTGTTCAGTATAACTGCCTGTAATTTTGTTTGGATACTCATAAAAAAAAATACAAGAACTTGGAAATAATTTACGCATTTTTAAAAGATTATAGAAATACTCATTTGGTGCTCTATCATAGGATAGCAATAACCTGATCAGCATTCTTCACTTATAGCCATAGCCATTATACTACATATGATATATATGGCATGTTGACTTAGAAAGCCAAAGGATTTTACCAGAGTAAACACAGTGATTTGAGTTCTTTGTGCACTATGTAGAGGAGTTATACTAGAACAGCAAGGTCAAGCACATTTGCTGTATAGGCTACAGCATTACTAAATCCCCTAGTGCAAGTCCTTAAGTCTGGTTGCCTTGTGCAGAGCTTCTGTGTCATAAAAGCATTTAACTCCAAATCAGGAGACAGTTGTGCTGAAAATAAACTGTAAGGCTGCACCTATCCAAAAACACTTACAAGAAAATTAGATGTGCTGGACATAATTAGTGAGAAATTAGATAATTGAGATATAAAGATGAAACACTGTCATATGGCTGTCTGTGGTAAGAGTTAATAACAGAAATTACCAAAGGGAATAGTCCTGATGAATAATTGTAAAGTTGATTCCCTAAAAAACAACAACAAAAAAGAACTTCAACCAAACCCCAAAGCAAACTCTAAATGGTTTGTTTTTTTTTTTTTTGGTTTTATTTATTTATTTATTTCTAGGTTTAATTCCAGGAAAAAAAAAACAAACAAAAAACAAACAAACCAAACAAAAGAAAAATCTCTTTCTTCTTTCTACAAAAGTGAATTACAATACTCTCAGATGCAATCTGCTAACCTATAGGTAAGTGCTTAACCAGCTACATGATTAGGACCCTTATTTGCAGTGTAAGAGTTCTGATCTCTTATGAAACAATAAGGGATTGAACTTCAACAGTTTCTTGTTTTCATTTTCTCCTTGGTCTAGTTTTGGCCTGAAAATTCATCTTGTACATAACAAACGTCACCAAGACTCTCTTAATTTCTAATTTTTGTTTTAACAAATTTCGGTCATCTTATATCCTTAGTGACACTATACCTTTAACTTCAACTCTCTATTTACTTTGTAAATACTACAATGATACTCATTGCCCTGTTATTGAAATAAGATGCTTCTTCAATACGAATATATATGTCCATGTGAATAAACTGAAGATGAAAATTAAATACCGGAAAATATCTGAAAGTTATCTACATTTATTTTAAGAAACTTGCAAGTAAGGATTTTTTCTTCTGCCATTTTTCATGTGAGGAAGGGAAAAAATGCAACAGCTTAGGAAGACAGAGAATATATGTTTGAATAAGAAAATACTGGTAGTAGAGGGGAAGAGTACAGACCTTTTGCTTTCTTCAAAACCAGTTCGTGAAGATTTTTTGTTTTAAGTCATTGTGTCATTTCAGTGGGTCCCTAGTCAAACTGTCTGCTACCTCATAAAGCAGAAAACGGTTTAACTCTTAATAAACCATTTCCTGGAATTAGCAAAATACGATATTATACCGATGATAAGTGGTCACTAACATACTTTATTCTGAAATAACATCTTTAATTCTTACTTTGTTATACTGATGATACGATTTGGCACAGAATGAAGACCTGATTTCTTTTTCTGTAGGCTATATCACTTGTTAATTTAGGCAAGCATACCCATTGTAACATATAAAGCAAGCCTGAAATAAAATTTTATTTTGCAGTTTTTTTCTCTGGTTAAAAGAAGGAGCACTCACATAATTCTAAATTCATTATATTTCAGTTCCAATATATAGAGCCAAGATTGTTCTGAGAGTCTTTGTTCAAATACTAAACAAGACAGTTACTGTACATTCGATGTGTCAAAGTTCTGAAAAACGTTTCTGGATAGTCCAGAGATATGCACAAAAACCTCATGCAATGAACTGTGGAAAAGGAAAAGGGAAGAAAAACAGGATTTTAATGTTTAAGACCTCAAAGTGGGAGAGTCACTGAGGAACTGGGGCAACAGAAGGTTTTGTCTGCAGAAAACTACCTTTTACTTTTCAGAGAAGTTCAACTATTAAATTGATAAGACAAGTGTCCTGGTGTTACATGTATCTAAATTTGAATTACTGACTATTGTTAGTAAAACTGAAGTTTTGGATTCCTCTGATTTCAAAACTCCTGGAAATGAGACAAGATTGCATCACTAAAAGAATGATGTTTATTATGGTAGAACCTAACATTAAGGTGATTTTCAGACTTACTCTTCCTGTCTATAGAATGACTTAGCATTTAAATATATCCTTGGATGTTTTATACAAAAAAGAAACCATGTTCCTTCTTTCGAGGCTCAGATTTTTCTGTTTTCTGTTATCAGGCTTTTAATAATCAATAATTGCAAATGATTCTTTCTGAGACATTTTTGTCCTTGCGTACCCTAAAACACTTTTTCTTATATGGTAAATTTGAGTAGTAGTTATCTAATAATTATTTGCAGGTAGCTGAAAGAGCAAATGCACATTAAAATGAGGTTCTTTTCAATGTTTATGGACTGATCAGTTCACTGATATTTTACTTCAGATTTTTTTCTTTTTTTTTACACTGCAATGGAGGAAAAATACTTCTTCTTTGTTTTAGCCTTAAATTAATGTTTAACGATTTCACAAGTTTTAACTGGAATTTTACTCTCTTAAAATGCGTGGGACTGTTTGCTTGTCATATCTTTGCCAATTTGGGTTAGAGTTTAAATTAGAAATAAAGGGATACATGAAGTATTATACAAATGTTTTCAAAGCAATATAATGTGCAGAGAAAATTAATTCAAATAACTCACTAACAATTAGTGTTTGCCAGATATAATAAACATTACAGTGATGGTCCTAAATCCATAGTATTAAGCTAGAATGAAATCTAATCATTTAAAAATTGAGCATTGAAATGAAATATTTATCACATGTGGTCCAACACACAGAAAAAAGAAGGCTGTGCCTGCAAGTCTTTTTATTTAACAAATTAAGAAAACCAACTTTGATCACCTTCAAAATAGTTCCCTTCTGATTTGACACACAGTTGTATATAATATCGCCAATGTTAAAAGCAATTCTACAGATCATTTTCTGAAAGCCTGTTGAGGATCTCCATTCCTTTTCTTTCACATATTCTACGAACAAAACCAAGTTCCTTTGACCCCTGACTTGATTTGCGATTTCTTTGCCATAAGCCTCAGTCAATAACTAAGAAATTTCTCTTATAGAATTCTCAAATTTTTCAAGAAACTTGTTATTATCTTGCTGTTCACTCTTGCACACTTACATTTTCCAACCGAGGGTAAGAAAACATCTATATTTGAACATTCATCCATTGATACTGAATGAAGCGATTGAGTTGTGCCTTGAGACAGGATAGAACTTGTTCTATAATAATCTCTTTGACTATCCCCTCCCACTCTTGGTTTATGAGCTACTGGGTTAGCCTTGAGTTTTTTTGTGCCAGACCTCGTATGCACATTGCATCTTTAGTTGCATATTACCATTCTTTTTCCAACATAAAGGTTCTTTTAAAATCAATTTTCCTTCCTTCCTCATGTGTCACAACTATGTAAATACATGTAAATGTACATGTAACATGTAAATGTAGATTTTTGTCTGCATGCAAATATGCCAGGATCCCTACAAAGACAATATAACTTCAATTATTTTTATTACAATAAAAGGTGAGAACTCAAATTTTGTTTGTAGTTGATCAAGTCCTGAAGGAATCTTTAGGTTTATATTCTAGAAATTATTTATACTGCATAATCTGCAAAAGAGACTGAGAATATCAGGCTCAAATGTATGACTACAGATATATTACCTAAAGATTCATAACAATGGGATTGGTGATTTTTCCCATTCTATACTTTTTGTGTTTCTAAAATGTACTCTTTCACCTAATTCTTCTTTAAGAGTCAAAAAGCTAAACGTCCTTGTGCCTTTACGTGCTGTATAATATGAAATAATAAGGAATTAGTGGGATATTCCTGTGGAACAAGAGACAATATTACAGAGTGTAATTGTTTTTAATTATAAAAAACCTTAACAAATTTTCAATAGTGTATTTTTTTATTGTTTTCTTACAGTTAATCTCAATTCGTTAAGTATTTTGGTATGTGAAGCTTACAAAAGCTTATGTGAACTCATAACAAAGCAATAGAGAACTGCACTCCTTTTACTGCATAGGAATGACTCGGTCATTTTTCTCGCCGAAATTACTGAAAAAAAAACAATTTCAGGGTAAAGCTCTGTGACATAGATAGTACTATAATTGTATTCCTCATGAGTGCTTCTTATAGCTTTTAACAGAAACATGTTTTAATTAAATAAAAGTGAGGAGGGGTATTATTTTGACTCATATTAGTCATTAAAAATTGATCTGATAGAAAAAGTATTTTTCTAATATGCATTAACCTCTCATTCTGAGGAATTTAAGAGTTTGATACAAGGCTTTTAAAGCTCAAATGCATTTGGGGTTTTAGTTTGAAAAGCCAAGCTGGTATTTTTAGAGGAGCCACCTAAGTGCACTCACTGATAGAGAATATTGAATCTGAGTAGCTACCTAGTGCAGGTGAGGTGCTTACAAGTGTGGTAGAAACAGGCTAGCAAAATGCCAGTGTTTTCATAATCCTAGGTCCTAGCGAGAGATGCTTCAATTCTCTCCTTGTCCGACTTACAGAAGAATACATTTGTGCTGTGTGTGCAAGAGCAGTGATAATTGCTCAATCCCAGTTATAAATGAGAGGGTTCATTTTGTTTATTTTTGCTTTATAAGGAGAAAGGCATATCAAAGTAAGATGTTGTATAAGCAAAAAAAGCACCTCTAAATGGATGGTATTCATCTAAATAACAGAAAAGACTGCTATACAGTGGTAATATAACTCATTATACATTTCTGAAAGCCTCTCACTAGCTTAAGAGGAAAGTTCCAAGAAGAGAATCTTATAATCATAGGATCATCTGGTTGAAAAAGACCTCTGAGATCATCAAGTCCGATTGTACCTGTCCCCTTACTAAAGAAAGTCTTTGTTCTCCTAGAAAAGCCTGTTCTCTGGAGATCCAAGTTTTATTCCCATTCCATTAAAATCTTTTGTGACATGAACCTTTTAATTTATCATACCTCATAAATAAAATGGGGGGAAAAACCCACAAACATTTATAGGTTTTAGAACACGTTTGCATATATGTAATTTTTGTGAGCGTTTGATGGTCTTTGAGTGGAATGTATTGCTGAAGTACACATTTATTATTATTTTATATTCATATATATATAAACCCTATATATATGTTACATTTTTTTATATACTATAACTTAGGTTATGGTCCAATAGATTTTTACATGTGCTTTTTGTAACATAGTAGATGATCACGGTGAATTCAAATTTGTGTGGATTTTTTTTTTCTTCAAATAAAGTACTGCAACTATATTTTCAGTTCTACCAAAATTACTGTAAGACCTTCCTGATGTATTGTTAACAAATTTAACAGAAATGAAGGTGGTATGTTGGAGGATGATGTTTCTTGAAAAAGAAAAATATTCATCCTATGTCTCTTTCCCTGGGTACTGAGCATTAGGCAAACCAAGTGCTTTCCTGATTAACAATAAAACTATAAGTAGCTCAAGTATTTGAGTATCTATTTACAACTAAGCTTCAGCCATGAACTACTCATTCAGGTTGTAAGTTCAATTTTTCCACATACTTTTGTGCCTTTGCTATAACTCAGTTAAGTTCCATCTTGCCATCCAGAAGCCTTAAGTTAATTGTGTATATCATGATTTGATTTAAAAAATCAAATGTAATAGAAAAGGGGAAAAAAAGTTAAAGAGAGAAGTGGTCACATAAAGTCTTTTGTGTCACAGGCTCTGAAGCTCCACAGTTCTACTGATACATCATCCAGACTTAATTTAAAGTGACTGGGCTGATGCTACTTTGGCTGCCAGTTATGCTCTGACTGGTGCTACTGCTGTGTGTTGTTAGAACACCTCCTGTTGGACAGAAAAATGTCATTGCTGCTGGCTAACACTGCAAAAAGATGTCATGCTACAGAAATCTGCTGAAAGATTTGAGCTGTCACTATCTGATTTTACTAAAATAAAATAAAATAAAATAAAATAAAATAAAATAAAATAAAATAAAATAAAAATAAAAGAAAGGGAAATGCTTAAGGGAAAGTGGGGAAAAAGGAATAATTGGCTTACAAAAATTGCCTTGGACTTTCAAAATAAAAAATCAGTCATACTGAAAATGTTGGAGAAACAGCTGTCATCAGACTGAGACAGAAGGTGACCTCACCCAGAAAAAGGTGTCCCTAGAGTTCCCTGGCTGACACTGCACTGGATATGTCAGCTTAAATACACCATAATTTAGTACACATGGTTGCAACAAAAATCCAAAACTCAGTAGGAATACACGATCACATACACAGATACACAAACATGGAGATAAATATATATATTTAGATATACGTATACAAGGAGAGATTGAATATATGTAAAGGTCTGGAGGAACAGACATAGACATTGATAATGGAATAGGTAGGTGGTAACAAAAGCTGAGGAAAGCTGAAGAAAACTAACATAATTAGTTGAAGGAACAAATTTAAGCACCCTCCCCATTGTTTATAGGGGACATGACCTCAATTTGTAAGAACCTCTTATATAATTTAAACTCCTAATTTCATACATCCTCAGAGACTTTGCCTATATGACTAAATTGATGTACTATTGTTAATGAAGACTCATTCCACTGTGGAGATACCAAGAATAAATTTTATTAATCACTTTAAAATCAGTTTAGAAATGCATTCTTTATTCATGCTAAAGTAACTTCCATAGACAATTTGTTCAAAATGTCTTCTACGATATATATTTTCTACCTATTTTCTGGCACACTGTTTTTTTCTGTCTGGGCAAGTCTATAAGTACCTAGATCTCAATACATAACAAAACAGTACAGCACAGGCTGGCAACAGACACTAATATCCTCTTGAATATTTCAGTTGTTCTTGCACTATCCTTTGGCAAGATATTGCAGAAGTCATTAGATCAAGTCAGATTCTGAAATTATGGACCTTAGGTAGCTCCATAGCTATGAAACTTGGGCAACTCTAGGAAATTACTTAGTAATATCTCTCTTTACATATATTTTTATATCGATATGAATAAAAATATCTTCAAAGTAATTGGATGAAAATTACTGTAAATGAGAATGATATAAAAAATAACTTTCTTGTTCCTTGAATTTTATTAGTCATTCAGTTTTCCAAAAGAATAATTAAGTAACCTCTTAAACAAAAAAAACCTTGTATTAGAGTTGGGGTTTTCATTTAATTTTAATTTTTAATTACACATTAGAGTGTTCTTCTGGGCTTTTCTCTGTTTTTATTTTCCTTGTGATCATTTTTTACAGAAATAAAGGTAATACAGTTTATACTGAAGAATTACTTCAACAGTGTGTATACTCTTTAAAAAATAAATTTTATATAGTATTTTTATATATTATTAAATTAAACACAGACATTGAAAATGTAATAAAAAGCACCAAAGACAAAATATCTGTGAAGGACTTGATATTCAAGTTCAGAGTATATTAGTATGTAACACAGTTCCTGGATCTGCCTACAGCTTAGGTGCATTAGATTTGAACAAATCGTTGTGACTCAAAATCGAGTTACACTTGATATGAATGTAGACTATCATTAGTGAAAGAAAGGTATAGTCATCTGAAGGAATTGATGTGCTGGGTTGAAGACATGACAGAAAGGTTTAAAACGATTGGGCTGCACATCTTTGGAAGTGTGATATTTTGTACTGGCAGGAATAGAAGTAGGCAGAACAGACTGAACAAAGGAAGATGCCTAATGAGGTTTGAAGGGAAAGATGTTATAGTTGCTGGGCCAAAACACACCAAAATGAATTTAGTTTTCTTTTTTTTTTTTTTTCCCTCGTGGGCTGTACCAGGTTCTCTGACAGCTTCTGCACTTCATTTAGAAAAATGCATACAGCATGCAAGGGAAAGATAGAAAAAGTAGTGGGGGGTATAATACTGACAGAAACTGTTCAGGTCTCATGAAGGCAATAATTTACACCAGTTAAAAACTGGTTAGTATAAAACTTTCTTTTTCTAACAATAAGAATTTGCAGTTTTCCTGCCTAAGATTAATATAGTCTCTGTGTATGCGTAAAAGAAAAACCAAAACAATGTTCTATGCAGTGTCTTATGTTAAATATATGCTATTTCAATAAAAATCCAGATTCCAATTAAATATCATTATATATTTAAAAAAATAAAAATATTCTCAGTTATGCTTCAGACTGCCAAGTAAATAGCAGGCTGAAGATTAGGCTTCAACTCACAATGCCTCATAACTTGTGCAATTTGTGCCTTGATTATTGACTCACTATGGCATTATTTAAGTGTATTATGTGAAAAAGTTGAATTTGAGACTGCTGATTCTGGGTTGGACAGCGCAATGGCTAAACCTGAATGTTCAGTCTTCATCAGTGCGTCCTGAGCCCACACTGTAGCCCACTATTGTGTTAAAACTGTTTGTCTTATAAGCTAGATGCCCAAGTCTGGCCTTGACTGCAAGCTACAGATCATGTCAGGTAGTAGTCTAGACATATACTTGATACCTGAAACAAACTTAATGTGATTGACTTCCCTTCCTTTCAGAGACACTTATTTTGTTAAAATATACTTTTCTTTACCATACGTTCTCTACCTGACAGGAAAAGTATGGCTGAAGATGAAAGACGTGCTGTTTGTTATTTAGTCTGTTCTAGGCAGTTCAGCACTGGGAAAATCTGAAGGCATGGTAATTACATGCATTGTACATTTGAAGAGGATACTTCTTAAGAAAAAGTATATTAAAAAAAAAAGAAGACAGTTCCTTTTAGCAACGGTAGTGTCTTAGGGAGAATAAAGCAGTTTCCAGAACTTATATATGCTTGTAAGCTAGAGAAACATAAAAATTCGTGCTAGAATTTGTGAAGTCCTCCCTTGATTTTAGCTAACACAAGATATAGTTCTCATCCTCACTCACACTAAGAAGAAAAATTGACGGTTACTCTTCAGAAAAAGTTTGAATGGAGATGAACAGAATCCATTAAAACAAGCTCTTCAAATTCTGTGATCTTAACAGGGTTTGAAATAGGTCAGGGAATTTTCTCAGAATTAATTACACTAATTTACTGACGCTTCTCTGACTGTAGTTTCCACAAAAATACTTCATGAATCTTGGAATATCTTCAGTTTTACAGCATCCTTTTTAGTCTGCCAAGAAATGTGGTGTTTAAAACATAAGGCTTCTAACTGATCTTCAGTTTCTTGTTATCAGCTAAAGAAATTACAAACTGGTTATAATTAAATGGTTTCATAAACATGTCTCCACATGAAGGAGAGAATGGGACTGTGTTTGTGAAAGCTGGAAAATATATGTGGCAAAGGACTCTGCTGAGGAAGCATCCTGGCATCATTATGTTTGCTGTGCTGCAGACTGTGGAGAGTCCATACTAGAGCATGATTACCCTGAAGACTGCAGCCGATGGTAAGGACACAGATTGGAGCACAGAAGACAAAGGAGAAGCAGTGAAAAATTTTTATGAGCTGATCAAAACCCCCATGCCTCATCTTCTTGCACCATTTGAGTGGGAGGTAGAGAAGTCAGGAGTGACAGACTGAAGTCAAGCCTGGGTGGAAGAACGTGGTGGTATTTTGGTTTTGGTCCTTGTTTCTCACCATCTCAATATTTCACAGTATCACAGTATCATAAGTTTGGAAAGGACCTCTGAGATCATCAAGTCCAACCTATATCCCAACACTAACACCAACACTAACACCAACCATCATCTAAACCATGGCACTCAGTGCCTCATCCAGTCTCCCCTTAAACACCTCCAGGGTCGGCGACTCCACCACCTCCCTGGGCAGTGCATTCCAATGGCCAATCACCCTTTCAGTGAAGAACTTTTTCCTAACATCAAGCCTAAACTTTCCCTGACGAAGCTTGAGTCCATGCCCGCTGGTTCTGTCACTGGTCACCTGAGAGAAGAGACCAACCCCTGTCCGACTACAATCTCTTTTTAGGTAGTTGTAGAGAGAAATGAGGTCTCCCCTGAGCCTCCTCTTCTTTAGACTAAACAACCCCAACTCCCTGAGTCGCTCCTCATAGGGCTTGTGCTCCAGCCCCTTCACCATCTTCGTTGCCCTCCTCTGGACACATTCCAGCGTCCTAACATCTTTCCCAAATTGGGGGGCCCAGAACTATACACAGTATTCAAGATGAGGCCTGAACAGTGTCGAGTACAGGAGGACGATAACTTCTCTGGTCCTGCTCGCTACACTATTCCTGATGCAGGCCAGAATGTCATTGGCCTTCTTGGCCACCTGGGCACACTGCTGGCTCATGTTGAGCTTCCTGTCAACCAGCACTCCCAGGTCCTTTTCTGCCTGACTACTCTCCAGCCACTCTGTCCCCAGTCTGTAACTCTGCATGGGATTGTTGTGTCCAAAATGAAGTAACCGACATTTGGACTTATTAAACATCATCCCAGTAGAATCAGCCCATCTCTCCAATCTGTCCAGGTTCCTCTGGAGCGCCATCCTACTCTCTAGCAGATCAACCCTTCCTCCCAGCTTGGTATCATCTGCAAACTTGCAAAAATTTAAATTGATATTCTCTAAATGCATCTGTTTGGTTGGTTGTTTTGGGTTTGGTTTTTGTTTTGTTGGGTTTTTTTGTTGCACACCGCCCCCCCCATAGTAATTGGTAATTGACATCCCTGTATTTATCTTGACCCATGAGTTTTTTTTCATCTTGTTTTCTCCCCCTGTCCAATTGAGAAGGATTGAGGGAGCAGCTGGATGGCTGTCTGGCAGCCAGCCAAGGTCAGCTCACCATATCCATACATTTATTGTCAGTCTTCAAACTCTTTGTTTCCTTGAAGGGAGCCAGATGACAAGACTCATCTGTATAAGTAAAAAGAAGAGTTAGACAGGAGGAGAAAAAAGTACAAAGGCAATTTAAGGTGGTTAGCAAGGTCATTGGCTGTCCAAAATAACATAGATTTTTCTTTATGTTATTCAGAGGGAAGTACAAACTATGAACTTCATTAGGAGCAGATTTTCATTACTGCGAATCATTGTATCTCTTCTGCTTCCATAAAGACTGTACGAATTTGTGACAGATAAAGATGTAATGTACCTTGAAATGATCTTGCAGTCTGAAATAACTGAGAAAATCTGTCTTTTAGGATAGTAAAACAGACTATGTAATGTTTATTGGCTGGTTTGTTTGTTTGTTTTTTTCAAAGGATTTCACTATGACCAACACTTCAGAAATAGGAATATATTTTTAAAATCCTAAAAGTACTGGTAAATTTCCAGAGGATTCAACCAAGACTAAGACAGGAATAAGAGAGAAGACAGTGAAGAATGCAGGATATGTAGTGCAGTGTATGGGTATTTATAGCTTAATTCTCCAATGCATAATTAGAATCTGATTTCCATATTGATCATAAAAGTTTTGTCACAGCTTGCTCCTTGCCTAACGCCTTTTTTCCATAGTTCTCATATATTTCTACTTCCATATTCTATTTCTTCCATATTACTGTGTTCTACTTCCTCTCCCACCGCCCCCGTTACTTTCTACTCCTACTATTTTACAAGTCTTTCTGAACCTAGCAGTTACGACATATGGCTTTCAAATTCATTTCCAACAACTGTGTTTCAAACAAGCCAAAAGAGTGTGTCCATTATTATTGAATGCGCTCTTCTTTTGAAAAGTAATAGTAGCTTGGGCTACGTATCTATTGCTACATATGACTACATGCGGAAGCTTTCTTTTTTAAAAAATGCAAATCTTTTGCACATCATGAAGTTTTGTTTGGTATTATTTGGATCTGTGAATCAGCATGTTTTTTACTCTTCATACTTTTTTGCAGATTAGAATCTGAAATGAGAATCATTCCAAAACATGTTCCAAAATGCTGTTCCAAAATGTGTAAGACTTTTTAACTCTCTTTTAACTGGTAAGATTAGCTAATAAAAACAACAAAGAGGATTGACAAGCACTGTCGTTCTATTGGAAACTGTAACAAATATATATGACTTTAAGAATCTCAACAAAACGGTCAATACATAAGTGTCTGGAAATGTTGCAAGGTTCTATTAGCAGGGAAATTTCAGTTGTATCACAGTAATAAATTCCAAATTCTATAGTCAAATATGACATATTTAAATTATTAAATATCTACATAATTCAATTAAATTATTTATTATGGAAATATTAAGTTTAATATCAATTTTAATAAATATGGAAAATTTATTATGAAAATATTTAATATGAATTAGTTTAATTATTTAATAATACCAGCTGCTCAAAACAGCATGAATGATCTTCAGAGAGCATTATTAGTTCCACGAAAAAAAAAAGGGAGGACATGGAAACTCATGTTTCCTGTCATCCTCCCAGCCAAGACATTATCACAGCTCCAAAGCAGAAATTACTTTTTTTTACAGGTTAAATTGAGAGAAAGATTAAATTTTGACACTGTTGAAAGAATATTTCAGTTCATTTGAGAGACAAGTTCATGTATTATAGATGTTATAAGAACCTGAATATGATGCTTAGTATGTCACCTGATTATTTAACAAATAGTTTGTAACAAAGTTTAAAAGACTCCATTTAAATGTGAAAATATTGAAAGCTCTTGATTTGCCTCCTCCATTAATTTGATTCTGTGGACCACCACATTGTACTGTCCTTTCCTTTCAATCTCCATTATGAAATTTCTCAGTTGTTGTATACCATTATTCTTAATATTCCACAACCTCATTCCTTTGATGCCTGCTAGTTTTCAGCCTCTTGATAACAAGTTTATATGTAAAAATCAATCATCTCCAACTTCAGTTAGATATGTCTATAGTGTTTATGCACCCCCTATCCTCCCTGCCCTGAATAACTGAAAAAAGCAAAAAAATCTCCTCAGTTTACATTTTGCAGATTTTACTTTCCCTTATAGAAAAAGTATTCTACATCAGGTCATATTTGGAGCTCTTCCTTTTTCCTTCCTTTTTTTTTTTAAGAGGTTAATCTTAAGTTTATCTAAATTTTCGTTATAGACTCAGTATTTCTAAACAAGACTTACCAAGCCTACTTGAGTCAGAAAAAGTTGATTTGGAAAAGATTCTGGAAGTTTCCTAATTCTACTTTCCTCTGTGGTGTGGCATCCTATACAATTTTTCTACAGGTGTTTTTCCAACATCCTTCGAGGACTGTTATTAGTTTTAATGTTTGTATAAGACTGTTTACTTTTCCATAGTCCTGTTTTATTGATGGCTTATGATTCAAAAATATTCTAATTTACTCACTTTCTCCTTATCCGTAATTTGCTTTCAGTTTATAGAATGAACATTACTATTATGCAAGTTTCATGATCTTGTGCTTCAGGCTATTCAATCTTATCCAGTTATTTTTCCTCATGGTTCATTTATCAATGCCTTTTGATTATTTGTTATATGACTTTTCCATGTTACTTGTATTGATGTTTTTCATAGTTTTCGTATCAGTATATTTCAATATCGTATTCCTGTTTTGTACCAAGTTTTCCAGTGGAAATATGGAATGGTGTTGGCCCTGTAGTTCTTGTGGTTTTCCAATATTTGATAATCTTTATGATTAGAAGATTGAAAACTGTAAAGAATTTCTAAGGCAAAATTGCTTTCCATGATTATGCATGGTGCTTTTTCATTTTACAGAAATTTCTTAGTGAAATATCCAGAGAACATTAAGAAGTAAATGACAGTTCCTGTTACCAAAGGCAAATTAAGTAGCCCACAACAAACTAAGAAGAGACTCCAAACTTGAGGAATCTTCTTTCAGACTTTATATCAGACTACTAGTAAAAGCCTAACCCTGTCAGACATCCTGATCAGTTAGTCCGAGAAATGTTAAAATTAGAAAAAGCCCTCGTAAGTACCATATATCCTTTACATGAAAGTAGGAGTTCTGGGGGTATTGCACAGGACATCGCTTATCACATGGTAATTAAATTATAATTAGATCATGGCTGTATAGAGAAAATATTAACAATACAATATGTACATAAAGAGCTGTGAAAATGATGTTTTCACAAATTGAATTTTAAAGAGAAATTTCTCTCTACTTAAGATTTTTCATTTTGTGGTATGATTCTTCCCCTAAACACTAAAGATAATTCTATGGGGTTTTCAAACCATAAATCTTCTGGTCTAATTTGTAGCACCTTGTATCAATAACCTGCAATGAAATCCGGCTGCAGCTGGCTGATTGTGAATTATTCTCCCTGTGGAAGGGAGATCTTTAGTGCTGCCAAGCCCCGAAATACGTTCAGCATACAAAGCCCCTGACCCTGAGACAGACCTCTGCCTGAGATAAGGAAGAGGGGAATGGTTCTTTGTACATCTTGACAAAATTGTTAGCTTTGTGGATTTTTAGAGCTGTAGTGTGTTACAAGGAGACAAATGTAAGTTGAGAATCAGAGCGGATACCTGTGTCTTTGATTTCACCCTTCTCACCTATAGTGATGTGGGTGGCTTTGATATGAGTCTCAGCAGTGGGGAGAATGCCAAGAAAGCTCACAACTCAGCTGTCATCTTATACACCTCTAAGAGTACTTTGAGGTCCACAGGAGAGTCTATTGCACTTCAGCTCCTCTGTGGCCCTTGTGACTGTTTAATGTATGGAATCAGACAAGCATATAGGGGTAATATTCACTCCAACGCAGGACAGTCTGTACTACAGACACAACTTCACCGATTCATTTAACTGCTGAGCAAATACCTCAGCAATGCCATGACTTAAGCTAACCTTCTCAAGATAACAACGGCCCCAGTAAAAATCTGAGTGTCCTTCAGAAAGGTATGTTTGTGAGTAGGAGAGAAAGTAAAACATCTAAGACGCTTTTCTATGTGTTTCTTTGTTTCTTAGCCACTCATCCTTCACTTGACATGATCTCATTCTCAGCATTCTTGTTCTCACTCTTATTTGACTTGTGTCACTGTATACTGAAAGCAAAGGGGATTTTTTTAGCTTTATTTCTGAGTTATATAACAAAGAGAGATATTTAGGCTGTAGAATAACCCTGGAATGAAAAATGAAAAATTAGAATTTTTTTAGTTAGTTACTTCGTTGGTGTCTGATGTTATGAGATCTGGAAGAAAAGGTGACAGGAAAAACTGCTTACTTATTTAACAGATCATTGGTGGAACTCAAGAGAGTCAGCTGGCATGAAAAATGCCTGTGCTTAGAAAGAGACTTCAAAGTTTTAGCAGCATTATTTCAGTACTTCTAGTCCATAGGAGTCGTCAGAATTCAGAAGTGATGTGACTTGCAAAACACAAACAGGAAGGGTAGGGTTATGGATAAAATTAGCAAATGTATTAACAAATTACTATTATAAGATGAAATATGAATGAAAAACCTACTCATTCTTACCTCAATCTATCCTAGGTAAAGGCAAACTTATATTAAAAATATACACATATTTTTAATCATACAATCATAGGAGCATAGAATGTTTTTTGTTGGGAGAGAACTTAAAGGTCATCCAGTTCCAACCATTCTACCATGGACAGAGACTGCTTCCACTCAATCCGCTTATCAGCCTCATCCAAACTGGCCTTGAACACCACCAGGGATGAGGCATCAGTGACTTCTCTGGGCAACTTGTTCTAGAAACACAGTAAAAATGACTTCCTAATATCTGATGTAAATCTACCCTACTTCAGCTTCAAATGGCTACACATCATCCTATCACTGCAATCCCTGATAAAGAGTCCCTCCCCAGCTCTACTATAGGCCCCATTTAGGCACTGGAAGGCTGCTGTAAGGTGTCCCAGGAGCCTCCTCTTCTTTAGGATGAACAAACCCAACTCTTTCAGCCTGTCCTCATATGTGAGGTGCTCCAGCCCTCTGATCATCTTTTTGGCCTTCCTCTCAACTTACTCTAAACAGACCCATGTGTTACCTGGGCTGAGGACTCCAGAACTGAATGCAGTAGTCCACGTGAGGTCTCACAAGAGTGCAATAGATGGGGAAAATCACCGCCCTCAACCTGCTGGTCACACTTCTTTTGACACAGGATACAGTTGGCTTTCTTCACTGCAAAAACACATTGTCAGCTCACGTCCAAGACCAAACTAAAGACCAGACAGTTTATACTCAAAATAAACAGCTCATGTTGAGCTTCTCATCTTCCAGCAACCCCAAGTCCTGCTCTTCAGGCAAACCTTCAATCCATTCTACGTCCACCCTTTATTTGTGCTTGGGATCGACCCAACCCATGTACAGGACCTTGCACTTGCCCTTGTTGAACTTCATGAGGACTGCACAGGCCCACTTCTCAAGCCTGTGACAGCATCCCTTCCCTCCAGCATGTTGACAATGCCACACAGCTTGGTGTCATTGACAAACTTGCTGAGAGTGCCCTCAAGGTCACTGTTCATGTCTCCAGTAAAGACGGAAAACAATGCTGATCCCAATACCCACCCACCTCTGAGGAATGCCATTTGTCATTGGTTTCCACTTGGACATTGAGCCGTTACCACAACCCTTTGAGTGCAACCATCCAACCAGTTCCCTATCCATCAATTAGTCCATCTGCCAAATCTGTTTGATTCCAATTTAGAGACAAAACTATAATGCAGGACATTGTTGAATTTTTTGCACAAGTCCAGATAGATTATGTCAGTTACTCTTCCTTTATTCATCAATACCCTAACTTTATCATAGAAGACCTCCAGACTCATCAGGCATGATTTGCCTTTAGTGAAGCCATATGGGCTGTCAGCAATCAACTTTGTTTTCTATGTTCCTCAGCAGAGTTTCCAGGTGGATCTGCTCCATCATCATACTGGGCACAGAGGCTTCACAACTTCATATGTTATTTCCCTCAGGACCTGCAAATGCATCTCATCAGGTCCCATGGACCTGTGCACCTCCAGTTTCCTTACATGGTCTCCCACCTAATCCTTTGATTTAGTGGGTGCCCTTCAGACTCCCAGTCCCTGCCTTTGCCTTCTGTGACTTGGCTGGTTGGTGAAAACCGAGGCAAAAATGTCATTGAGTACCTCAGCCTTCTCCATATCCTGGGTGACAAGGTCTCCCATTTCCTTCCAGAGAGGCCCACATTCTCCTTTGTCTCCTTTTCATCACCGACTTACATATGGAAGCTTTTCTTGTTTCCCTTGATGTCTATGGCCAGATTTAACTCTATCAAGGCTTTAGCTTTCCTAACCTGATCCCTGGCTGCTTGGACAATTTCTCTGTGTTCTTCCCAGGTTACCTGTCCTTGCTTCCACCCTCTTTTGGAGTTTAAGTTTGTCTAGGATTTCCTTGTTCATCCATGCAGGCCTCCCAGTGGTTTTGCCTGATGTTCTCTTTTTTTTTGGATGCATTGCTCTTGATCTTGAAGGAGGTGATCTTTGAATATTAACCAGCTTTCTTGTTCCCCTCTCCCCTGCAGGTCTTTATTCCATAGTACCCTACCAAGCAGGTTCCTGAAGAAGCCAAAGTATGCTCTCCTGAAGTCCAGGGTACTGAGCATACTGCGCAACCTCCTTGTTACCCTAAGGATCTTGATCTCCACCATTTCATGGTCACTACAGTGAAGGTTTCCCTTGAGCTTCACGTTTCCCGCTAGCTCTTCTTTGATGGTCAGAACAATATAATTGTCCTTATCTAGATTAAGCCTCTCCTGAAGATTAAGGAGATTTGTTGACATAAAATAATTGTTTTCAGATTAGGAACATTAAGCAACTAATGGTTCAAAAAGTTTTCAGTTGTATAAAATGAAAATTACCTGACTGTCTGCTCAGTGGTCCATCTTGTTGTAGGACAAGACCCAAAACTGAGAACAGTTGGAATTTTCCCATTGATTCCAAAAAGGTCTGACCTGTACCTTTTGGCTGGTCTTATGTAGTTCTTAAAAATGGAGAAAAATGAACCATCAGGAATACAATTTTAGACCTTTTTTGAGAAACAGGGTTAACTCGCTGTGAGTGCCCAAACTTGTATATGTGAATATGGGAAAAAATATAATTTAATGATATGTCATTGCGACCAGTCAGTTTTTAAAGTGAATTTAAAGGTGGAATCTGTTATATTTTTATCCAAGCAGGTTTGTCCCTTGTCTTCATATGTCCCTTTAGCTGCTACAGAATATTCTTGCTACTCATCATGAACAAAATCCTTGTCTGACACATAGCTGTATGTATGAGTTCTCTTCCAGACAGTAATGAATAACTCTGGTACAATGACTATCAACAATTTCTGTTAGCATAAAAAAAATTTTGAGGTGCCCTTTTGTTCTGAGATAGCCTCATGCAATTTCATCACATGTCCTTTTTTATCTGCTAAGAATAGAGATTGAAATATAGTTTCCAAACAAATATGAAGGTGTTAGGTTTGTGTGGAGGGGTTTGGTTTCCTATTTCTGTTACTCCCTGCAATGTTTTTACTTAGTCTTTCTTGTAGAAGCTCCATAAAACATTACAGAAGGCTGAAAATCAAAGTATTAGCAAAATGTACTTGGCTTAATTCAAAGCTGAACAGAAAAAAACAGGGATTTTACAGAAGAAATAAAAAGCAGAAACAAAGCAGACCTTGACTAATGCAATTGATTTCAACCAGATTTTTCTGATTTAAATAAATAAAATCTGTCCAGGATATTTTTGTATATTTTTTTATAACGCAGGGTATAATTTTTGTCCACAGCTCCTTTAGATATATTAATGTTATTCCTCAAAGACCTCTGGGAGTTAAATCTGAAATGAATTCACTTATCCAAGAAAAAATATACCACCGATATCATTGCCTAGAGAAATACTAGGAAAAACAAATAAATCACCATAGCACAATCATTCCAAAGGGGAAAGAAAGTCCAGACACACAGTGTTTTCTTGCACATACAGTATATTAGAGATGCAAACTACCTCAAGGCCTTCAATTGATTTGATTTTTCTGTGATTGGTTTAACTCAGTATTTCAAGGTCCTTGCTTCTTTATTATGTTGTTCTTTGGTTTTTATTAAGTTTTTATTTTGAAATATTATCATGAGAAGCACTTTTTTGAGTATCATTCACGGGAATATATAATGGCACTTACATTTTCATACGACCTTCTTATTCCCTAGGTTAAATTGATGTTTGTTCACTTCCTTTCCTCCACATACTCTTCCCTCACCTCTCTATGTTACACACATATTTAACACTTTGGGAGGAACACAACTGAAAAAATTAGCTATTATGGTAAAATAAGTTGCAATATTCAGTGTTCCTGTCAATTATTAGGACTGAAATCTGTGATCAGCTTCTCATGCTGGGCAACTTAGAAAAGGTGAAGTACAGCAATGCACTGGAAAAACACCTGATTCCTCTTTGCACCTCTGTGATTTTTGACTGCCAGTCTTTTCCCTAGACTAAAGATACACTGTAGTTTCATCTTAACTGCATTGTCTATAATTGCACTTTTCTAGTAATTGAGGTCTGTCTTTAAATAAAGATGGATGTAGAATGGTCTGCTGAACTGGCTTTTCTTCTACCATCTGAGAAAACATTACAATGTGTGCCCAAAACACATTTTCTTTAGATATCTTGCTTTTAATATTGGCAAGCTGTCACTAATAGCTAACCAGACAGAATCCTTTGCAACTTTTCTGGAAACAAAAAAAATAATTAGCATATTTTTGTTCCACTTATTTAGTTGTCATATATGAAACACCTTTATTTTTTTGCTTAAACACATCTAACATTTTGTAAAATCCCCTGTACTATATGTGGACATTATACAGAGTTTCTAGTAGAGATTGTTGATTTATGAGATGAAGACAGAAGATTAACATTACTCCATGACATTTCTTCATGCATTTTTAAAAGGCTGGAAACTACTAAAACATCTTCAGTTTTGTGCTGTTTGTTCTTATTATTTTTCAAATCACAGTATCACAAGGTTGGAAAGGACCTCCAAGATCATCAAGTCCAACCTGTAACCCAACACAACACCAACCCATCATCTAAACCATGGCACTCAGTGCCTCATCCAGTCTCCCCTTAAACACCTCCAGGGTCAGCGACTCCACCACCTCCCTGGGCAGTGCATTCCAGTGGTCAATCACCCTTTCAGTGAAGAACTTTTTCCTAACATCAAGCCTAAACCTCCCCTGACGAAGCTTGACTCCATGCCCGCTAGTTCTGTCACTGGTCACCTGAGAGAAGAGACCAACCCCTGCCTGACTACAACCTCCTTTTAGGTAGTTGTAGAGAGTAATGAGGTCTCCCCTGAGCCTCCTCTTCTTCAGACTAAACAGCCCCAGCTCCCTCAGTCGCTCCTCATAGGGCTTGTGCTCCAGCCCCTTCACCATCTTCGTTGCCCTCCTCTGGACACATTCCAGTATCCTAACATCTTTCCCAAACTGAGGGGTCCAGAACTGTACACAGTGCTGAGTGCAGGGGGAGAATAACTTCTCTGGTCCTGCTCGCCATACTGTTCCTGATATTGGCCAGAATGCCATTGGCCTTCTTGGCCACCTGGGCACACTGCTGGCTCATGTTGAGCTTCCTGTCAACCAGCACTCCCAGGTCCCTTTCTGCCTGACTACTCTCCAGCCACTCTGTCCCCAGTCTATAGCTCTGCATGGGATTGTTGTATCCAAAATGAAGTACCCGACATTTGGACTTATTAAACATCATCCTATTAGAATTGGCCCATGTCTCCAGTCTGTCCAGGTCCCTCTGTAGGGCCCTCCTACCCTGTAACAGATCAACCCTACCTCCCAGCTTGGTATCGTCCGCAAACTTGCTGATGATGGACTAAATCCCTTCATCCAGATCATCAATAAAGATATTAAACAGGACCGGACCCAACACTGATCCCTGGGGGACACCACTGGTGACCGTCCGCCAACTGGATGAGACACCATTCACCGCCACTCTCTGGGCTCGGTCATCCAACCAATTCCTAACCCAGCACAGAGTGCTCCTGTCTAAGTCACAGGCTGCCAGCTTCTCTAGGAGTCTACTGTGAGAGACAGAGTCAAAGGCCTTGCTGAAGTCCAGGTATACCACATCCACAGCCTTCCTCTCATCCACCAGGTGAGTCACATGGTCATAAAAGGAGATCAGGTCTGTCAGACAGGACCTGCCCCTCCTAAACCCATGCTGGCTGGGCCTGATCTCTTGGCCGTTCTGCAGGTGCCGCGTGATTTCACCCAGTATTATCTGCTCCATAATTTTACCTGGGACTGAGGTCAGGCTGACAGGTCTGTAATTACCTGGATCATCCTTACAGCCCTTCTCGTGGATGGGCGTCACATTGGCTAACTTCCAGTCTTCCGGGACCTCTCCGGTGAGACAGGACTGTTGAAAGATGGAGAGCGGCTTAGCAAGCTCATCCGCCAGCTCTCTCATCACCCTAGGATGGATCCCATCCAGCCCCATAGACTTATGAGGGTCCAAGTGGCTCAGCAGATCTCTAGCTTCCTCCTCATGGATTGCAGGAGGGCCATATTGCACCCTGTCCCCATCAGCCACTTCGGAGGACCAACTGTCTAGCGAACAGACTTCCTTACTGTTCAAAACTGAGGCAAAGAAGGCATTAAGTACCTCAGCCTTCTCTGCATCTTTGGTTACTATATTTCCCTCCACATCCAACAAGGAGTGGAGGTCGCTGCCACCCTTCTTTCTACCACTGATATATTTATAAAAGCTCTTCTTATTGTCCTTAACAGAAGTGGCCAATTTAAGCTTCAGCTGGGCTTTTGCTTCCCTGATTTTTTTTCTACATGACTTAACAACATCTTTGAACATGACCTGGCTTACGTCCCCTTCTTTCCAACGGCGATACATCCTCTTTTTCTTACTTAGCTCCTTCAGAAGCTCTTTACTCATCCAGGCTGGCCGTCTGCCCCTACGACTCTTCTTACAACACATGTGGACAACACCTGCTCCTGCGCATTCAAGATTTCATTCTTGAAGTGTATCCAGCCTTCCTGGACCCCTTGCCACTAAGAACTATTTCCCAGGGTACTTTCCTTACTAGTTCCTTAAATCTGCCCGCCGAAAGTCCAGCATCGATGTCCTATTCCTGCCTTTTCTTGTTACATTGTTTACAGAAAACTCAATTATCTCATGATCACTACACCCCAGACAGCCTCTGACCACAACATCACCCACCAGCCCTTCTTTGTTTGTAAACAGCAGGTCAAGGAGAGCCTCACCCCTGGTAGGCTCACTTACCAGCTGTGACAGAAAGCAGTCTTCAATACACTCTAAAAACCTCCTGGACTGCCTCCTCTCGGCAGTGGTAAGCTCCCAGCAGATATCCAGAAGAGTAAAGTCTCCTAAAAGAACAAGGGCTGCCAATCTAGAGGCAGCCTCCAGCTGTTTAAACAACAGAAGATCCACCTCCTCCTCCTGGTCGGACGGTCTATAACATACTCCAACCAGGAGGTCAGACTTGACTGCCCCTCCGACCCTTACCCATAGGCACTCAATCTGGTCATCACCGATCTCAACTTCAATGGCATCCAGGCTTTCCTTAGTATAGAGGGCTACCCCTCCACCCCTCCTCTCGTGCCTGTCTCTCCTGACGAGCCTGTAGCCTTCCATGGCTGCACTCCAGTTATGAGAATTGTTCCACCATGTTTCCGTGATAGCAACTTTGTCATAGCTCTCCCGCTGAACCAGGACTTCCAGCTCCTCCTGTTTGTTCCCCATACTGCGTGTGCTTGTGTACATGCAGTTCGGTTGGGTTACTGACGACACCCTTTGAGATGTCTCATCCTCTACAGCAACATCTCTGGTGCGCCTAGTTACTCCCCCCTCCCCCTTCATACCTAGTTTAAAGCCCTCTCTACAAGCCCTGCCAGCTCCTGGGCTAGAATCCTCTTACTCTTTGGAGTTAGACAAGACCCATCTGGGTCAAGCAGGTCAGGTGCCGTAAAGGTTTCTCCATGATCGTAGAACCCAAAATTCCTTTGCCGGCACCAGCCCCTAAGCCATTTATTAAGAGTGTGGATTCTCTTATTCCTTTCGGTATATATCTCTGCCACCAGAGGAACTGAGCAGAACACCACCTGTGCTCCTGCCCTATCCATTGACCAACCCAGCTCCTGGAATTCCTTTTTAACAACCCTTGACCCTCTTTTAACTAGCTCATCATCGCCAGCCTGGACCACCAGAAGCGGGTAATAATCTGATGGTTTAATTAGGTCCGGGAGTCTCTTAGCAATATCCGCTACCCAGGCTTGGGGAAGGCAGCAGACTTCCCTATGAGTTGGGTCTGGTCTACATATAGGTCCCTCCGTCCCTTTCAGAAGGGAGTCACCCACTGCAACTACCCTCCTTCTCTTTTTTAACTCAATGTTCTGACTTGTCTGACAGGCAAAGTGACGTTAATAACCTCCTCAGGTGAGTTCTCTGCAATACTCTCCTCCACCTGACTGTCAAATTCCAGCATCCCAAACTTGTTCTGTATGGGCAGCTGGAAAGGTGGCATCTGAAAGGGAGGTCTATAACCCCCACGAGAGCAGACCTGCTCCCAGTCCTCGTCACCAACCAGGTCACTCCCCTTATCCTGTTGGTGAGGAATATGGCGTTCCTCTGCCTCCTGGGGAGGATTACTGAGAGGAGAGAGGCTTCTACTCCATCAGTCTATCTCCCTTTCACTCCCTCGGATACTCCGCAGCCTCTCTACCTGATCCTTAAGATCTGCAATCATATATAGAGATACAAAGAAATTCTTGAATCTTCCATTAATATTTAGCATTTGTATTCTATGTCAAAAATGTGTGGCATTTTTCACTTAGTTCTGTTGTGATATATTATACAGTTGCTACAGAGGTGTCACCAATACGGTACAGGTAGAAAATAAATTTTCTGCCTATAGGAGTTTACAAAAAAACAGGTGAAAGGTCACTGTAATACCTAGTTCTCTCCAAGAACAATGACAATGGGAACAGCAAAGGAATATATCATATAGGAGAGGTGATGCACCAAGCCTTTTGAAGGCAGACAAGGCAACACTCATTAGTCTGAACAGGATGGCTTCCTCAGGCAAGGTGGGAACTAACCAAACTTTTCCATACAACCTAACCTTCCTAGGGGGATGTTCCTAGGGTCATTTCAAAGGTAACTGTGCAAATACTCCTATACAGAAAGCTCAGATGAGTTCAGTGTCTCACCCACTGTTGCTGGAGGTACAGTCAGCTGCGCTGTGGTTAGCCTCCAGGCTATCAGCTACTTCTGCTGCCCTTGCAGATGGGGTTCTCTCTGTTAAACAGAGGGATGAGACCTGTTGGCCGTTGGTGTTGCTGTTGTCTGATACAAATACCACCATGTTTGTTGTTTTTAAAGTGAGGCTTCCTGCTAACTTGCCATCTCCTGGTGGAATAAGCATGGCAGCTCTAATAATTGAGAGGGGTTTGTATTGCACTGAGGGTCATGATTACTCTGCCTGACCGTTGGAGACTATGTTTTTTAACTTTTGCCTTGGCAAGCCTATTCAGAAGTGATTTCAAAAAGCAGTATTCCATGCTTGTACTTCACTGGCCAACACATAAATAAATAAATAACATTGAAATGGATAAATGTAGGCTTATACACAGAAACCAACTTTCTTGTAAGGTTGGGAAAGACTTCTACTGGAAAATTGGAGATGCCAATCATGTCTGGATACTTGTTTTGTAAGTTTGGCCCAATATTCATCATACGAAACCACTGCCAGACCCCACAAGTCAGCAGCTGTGTTCATCAGTCACATGAAATAGAGTTGACAATTGTTAAACTGGGTGCCTCAATGACACTTTGAAGTGAATCCCTCAGCCTCCCTGTGTATCTCTCACAGCTCATTCTGCGTAAATCGCTTTAAAAACTTAGAAGTAGTTTTAAAAGAGCAACTTTAAGCATAGGCGGTGTCACAAGGTGAGTGTGGACCCTGTATCACTTCACCTTCATTCTACTGATTTGTTCTGCACCTGTACACCTCAGTGAATGTAATTCAGATATGAGTTTTCAAAGTGAAAAGATGGTAACAAAAACAAAAACTGATTAGGTCTAGACATTTTTATTCATATTTCATAAAATTCCTGTGTACAATATGGTCTATTACTTGTCAACGGAGTGTTTGGGAACTTCTTTGATGGAAAACGGCACTGTTTGTAAGCAAGATTTTTTCACAACATTTTCCTTTATTAACACCCAGTCAAATATGATTCTATGAGAGCAAACCTCTTCAAAATACAACTCAGGATTTCTGACTGTAAAAAAATTAGAGAGTGAAATCCTTTTCCAAGATATATTGTAAAATAATTGTACTATAATACTGATGAAAAAAACATAACTCTCTAATATTACTGAACATATGCCACATGTTCTGTTATATTTTCTTACTTTCTCTCCCCTTTTCTTTGAATGTTTGTAGATTAGAGAGATGAGTGGGTTTTTTCATTTTAGTTTCTCTCTAACCTTTTCATGTCTTTCTTATTGAAGATTTGTACTTTATTTTATAATTCTCTCTTAAACTTATATTTCAAATTTCTATTTCCATTCATCTTACCTATTTATTTTTTTTTTTATATTCTATCCTCATTCTATTTTTTTTTAACTTTTTTTTTTGTAACTTACACCCACAAACACATCCCTTGTATATTTGTTGTTTTTTGTGGACAAGTATATTTCCTATTATGCTTCCTTTTGTTCATCAGCCCAAAAGAGGCATTTTAACTTGAACACCAAAGAGCTGGAAGCATCAAAAAGTCCCCCTGTGCCATACTGTCTATGCCAGGTTTGGTTTTACAAAATACGAGATAAAGCATCAGCTGGTAGAGTGGATTAATTGCTTCTATATTTGCATTATTTCCCTTATTGAGCATTTCTTACTACTTCCTGTTTCTCAAGCTCAGTAAGAACAAGAAAACCTACTCCCCTTATTTAACCCCTTTTTCTCAGTATGACATCTATGTCTCATTGCAAGAAGTAGACTACAAATACTATAGTTTCTTTGAGGAATTGCAGAACTAATTTCGTTAACAGTTCTTGTATTGGCTCCTCTATGTTGCTTTGCTCTATTAGCCTGTTCAAGATTTTGGGTTTTATATTTTACATTCAAGACTTCCTATATTCCATGTTCAACTCTATAGCTAGCGGTATGCCACTTCTATTTATCTCCCTGTGTTCCTCCCATCCTTGGAGATGTGTGGTGTGGTTAGGAGGAGAGTGAGTTAGGAACCAATCTCTTCCTCATTCACCCCTAAAAAGAAGAGCTTTGACTCCGAATACTCCTGCTCTTGCTGAAGGTGAGCTGATAGACAGCAGGAGAGACCATAAAAGGCAGTTCCCATCTCAAACCAAGCTTTTGTTCTTATTCTTTCCTCACCCTTCCTTCTCATCCAAAAATAATAAATAAATGAAACTGTGTCACTCTAAAAAGTGTGTCCAGTTTCAGCATTTGTCTTGTAATCAACTGCAAGACCTCAAATAAGGTGGAAATGTAAATATATACAAGTCTTTGAAAACATGAAGTCCTATGCAAGAACTAAGTATGATTATGATGATTATTAATGACCCTAAGTACTGTGTGATTTTTAAGGCAGAACTGAGACTAGTACACATATCAAAAGAAATTTAAACTAGATTTGAAGGTCTGCTTTAACTAAGTCAATCCCACACCAGCTCCCTTTGTCAATCCATATGTTTGTCATCAATAAAAAATCCTCTCCACACGAATATTTGCAGTAGGAATGATTATGACACATTTCATTATCTTCAGGAAATAGGATGATTCAGTCCTTGAATTGCTGAATACCCGACACAGGTCTCGTCCGCATTGCAGACTTCACTCAGTTATAGCAATTCAGTTGAACTCATCATATACAGCCGGTGCTTCTAACTCTGCTGCAGAGGAATCTTTTCAGCTGTAGTTCAGAGCATAGAGGGATTATTTTTTCCCAAATCCAAAATAAAAGTTACCTGTTTTGATATCACTTACGGTCAGTGTAATTGAACAATTTGACTAAATAATCAATAAGAGTCCTTATTTATTTGTGATTTCTTAAGTTTCTTAGAATTTCTAAAGATATACATTGATTTTTTTTTTTAGTACCCAGAAGATTCTCTTCAGCGATTGAACCCATTTCTATTGTATCTTGAAATAGTTATTGCCTCATTTGTTCCTATTCAAGAATGATAATTACACCTGACAAGCTTTTCACTCTATTATGAAGCATTTGTCAGGTTAAAACACATCAACGTCTTCTGTGTAATGGAGCTAAACAATTCTGAATAAATATAAACAGCCTTTTCCTGTATTTCATTGTTAATTTTCTCCAGCAAAGATCCTTATTCAGTATTTTTAGCATGTTTCAGAAAGCTAGAGTTTTACCTGCAGTTGCTGCACACAGCCACCTAAGAAAAAGCTATTCACAGTTCCTACCCCCTTAGCATAAATAATAAAATATATGCTCTTGGCATAGTGAACATTTAATATACACTCTTATAAAACTTTAGAAATTATGTATGAAATAATATATGAAATAACATTTTAACAAAAGCTCTTTTGTGGTGCTAATTTTCCTCACAGAACTCTTTCTTTCATAAGTGGGAAAAATCACCGAGATGCAAGATCTAAACTCAAGGTTTACACTTGTTTATTTCAGGACCTCATATAAACACATTTCTCACTGATCTTTCAGAGGTGGGTTGGCAGTCTCTGGAGTGTGACCACAACACATAAGGTATGTGTCACCTTGTGACACTTGCTAGATTGATTCTTTCAAGTCAGGTATCTTGAGGAATTCCTGCTTCACAGTTCTCAGTGGGTTTTAGAGAAGAGAGAGATTTTGAGCTGCCAGGTCCAAAAGCAGGAGCAGAACTTTAAGTTTCAAGTGAAGTTATACACTGGAATGCATACTTGCATAAATTTAAAAATGCCCCCAGATCATTAAGACTTCAGATAATCGCACAGGTAACTAGTTTTTTGTAGAAAAATAAAGACAAAGAGTATTCACTCATTTTCATTCACTCATTATCTGCCAGTTAGAAATTATGAAATGGTTTAAAAATAAAATGAGGAGGGGGCTTGTTTAGGTTTTAATTTTTGGGTTTGTATTGTTTTTTTGTCTTAAAAGTATGAAAGACTTTCCAGAGAAGTATGGTCACAAGGAAACTGTTAATTATTTCCTGCTTGTAGAAAATATTTTTTTTATACTTATATTGACTTCTCCACCTTAAATTTTATGTGACACAAACACAGAAAAAAAAAGATTATTATTATTAAGTTGGGGGATTGTATACCACTTTTTTAATTAGAGGAATATTAATCACAATAATTGAAGGAATATAATTTAGTTGGGGTCTTGGTTGAGAGAGGGAGAGAGAAGTGATTTTAAATTTTAATGAGGAAGACTTCAGCCTTTGAAGGACAACTTGTTTATTACAAGACCTGCAGCAATATGAATTAGCTTTGGAGAAGATGCATTCTTTTCTCAAGCATCAGTGAGTAAAACAAGGAGTGATGCCTCACACGAAAGAATATTGTCTTGCAGAAAAACAGTGTCTCTTCATCAGTTTTTGATTTATAAGGCAAGCAGTAGTTCCACCACCCATACCACAAAAAAAAAAAGAAACCCTCAAAAACCTGTAACAGAGAAATTGAATGCAAGTTGTTCTGCCTTCATTGATATGTGACTGCAGATAGTTACGATTCCATTAAAAAATGTCAGTTCTACTTATTAGCCCTTCCTCTGCTAGTGAGGCTTACCAGAAAACACTATATTTAAATACAGACTCAAGGCAAAGAGAAGCAATGCATAATTTGTGATGAACTATGTGACTTACCTTATGAAGAAATAAATTTGTTCACAATATTATGTCTCCAATGAAATTTCCAATGAGCAGTGCTCCCAACACACTTCTGAGGTTTTTTAGAGAGTGCTAGGTAAAAAGGTATCAACATTTTCAAGAGCAGACATAGTATTTTCTTTCTAACTTTATATATACTTCTTGAAAAGGATTAAAAATATACCAACTCTAGAAAAGACATGAAGAATAATTAATATGGTCAAAAACCTCCAGTGAAAATACAACTAATGGAACCTGAAAGAGCGTTATGTCATCATTACATTATGGGTATAGGAGGAGGAAGAATGTTAGTTCTAAGTATAAACTACTCCTGTGCCAAAACCATCAATCCATCTTATTCTTACAAATGCAGGAAAAGTTGTGCGCAGCAGGCAAGAAAGGAGGATTTACTTTTTTATGTATGTCCAGAGTTGTCATGGAATTAAAGGCACTTAATAAACCCTCAGGTGCACATACTTAACTCTTAATAGCTGTAATTTATTGTCATCCTATAGGAATGCATCTCTATTAGGAAAGTTAAAAAGTTTGTAGAAGGGTCAGGATTTTAATTCCAGAAATCTATTACAGATTTCCTTCCTAAAATTTTGTCTGATTATATTTAAAGCTTATAAGTTGTAAAGTCATTTTTTCCTATTTTTTAATTTATCTGTTAATATTTGTAATAAAATTAATCATGATTAATTGACTTTGCAGTAATTGTGTTGTCTTAAGTGCTCATAGAGTATTTAAAGTGTAAAATCAGTACCGAGGGCTGGATATTTTCTCTTTAAGTACTTTTTTTATTGATAACAGATTTGAGAGTTCAGCAATCAGAGAAAAGAACAAGATTTATACTCTCTTTGAGGTTATGTTATTTGTTTTAACACTTAGTTATAAATGGTAATATCATGTACTATGAACAGCAAGATTTTCCAGGAATGGAAATAGTAAGGAAAATTTTTTGAGAGGAAATAGTTTTCCTTTTGGCTTAAGTATTAAATCAGAGTACAGAACAAAAATAGTGTAAAAAAATATCTTTTAACCCCAAATACCCATTACATTCCACAAACATGATTTTTAAAGGCTGAAGTGTCATCCAGATTCACTGTGTTCTATTCATGAAAACAAGTTATTTTTGCAGTTAGCCTTTTGAAAGAATTTCCGTTGAAAAGGTAGCTATACCATAACTGGAAAAACAAATAGATAATATCCATGCACAAGAAAGAATTCAGAGGGGCTTTTTTCTCCATAAATCCTTTCTCTCTCTCTTTGTTTCTATATCTCTCTCTTTCTCTCTGCATCATAGTGCAGAGATTTCTTGTAAGTAATTTTATGACAGGTTAAAAGTGAGAATGATACAACAAATATCTTGTTGTATTGTCACACTTCTTTGATTGTGATGGTTTTTGACATGTTCATTCATAGATTAAAAATGCTAAGATAAATGATAAGAATAAGATAAATCTTCTGCCTCTGTTACCTCTAAAATATGCTTAAATTGTCCAAAATATATTCCACTTAAACCATGAAATTTTGCATGCTTTTTAAGATTTTAAGCCATGACTCTTATTTATACAGAACATAATATTTTAGTCACTTCCTTTTTAAATCTGAAATAAAATACCCTAGAGAAATACTATCATTAATTTCATTGACTTTCCACTGAGTAGCCTGCTGTAAATAAAAATCTGTAGAATCAGGTTCTGAATGAATAGATGGATGGATGATAAATATGAAAAAGATGTGAAAAATCACAGGGAATATTTTTACACTTTATGTCCTTTTTAGTTTGCATTAGGATTTTCTTAGCTCTTGTAATTACAATAGACTGGAAGAAAGCACACATGTGAGACAATAAGAAGTAAACCATGAAGATATGAAGATTAATAACACTAGTCTCCTGTATATCCCCTGAAAGCTGAGTGAAAGAGTTGTTGTTGATGAAAATGCACAGAGAAGAAATTTAGTTAGGTACTGTAATTTAACTGTATCTGAATTGTGATCAAAAAAATCTTCAGCAAAGAACCATTTCTATATTCTTGAGTTATTAAGAGAAAAATCTTCACCTAGACAAATACTGTTCAGTGAAATAATATCAGCTTATAGCAGAGTGTTTTGATACAGAGTAAGTTTTTCCTGTTTTCCTAGTGTCTCTTGGAGTAATGAAAAAACATTTTTTGTTCCACTTCTGGATTTTTTCTCTGTGATTTCATGTGATTAACTCACAGTTATCATAGATATGGTCACATATTGTAAATTTGCCCTACAGAAACAGTATTATCTGTGTGTCTAAGTTGAAACTCCAGAGAGATCATTGCTGTTATGTTAGTATGTGATGGAATGAAAAGTTCAGTTCACATGTATTAATTTCTTTCAGTGCTCACTTATTCATTTCTTAAGGGAACATTTGCCATTTTCCAGTCCTTTCATTCATATGGTAACAGTGAACAAGACAATAATGTCCCTCAGCATGTCACTTGTCATGCAAGTTTCATAGCGTCTAATGAAGCTAAAAGATGTATTGATGAAAAGCAAACTACTGAATAAAATCTGAAGGACGTTTTGCCAGGCACAAATAATGTCAAAATGAGTCATAACACTTTAAACACATTGTGTATCATCTTAGTTGCCTTCTTGTAATTATATAGAAGTAAAAAGAGCATTAAATTACAAGTTCATCAATAGATTTTATTGCTAAGAAGAAAATGCAGAGAGGTCTTTAAGAAATTCAGAGTAACATCTGAAAATTTCATAGCGATGATAGCTTCAACAAAAGCCAAAATATGTCTTTCACATTTTTTTGACACACCCCCCCCGCCTCTAAGATTTTCTTCATAGAATGGTTTGCATTATAAAAGACTTTCAAAATCATCCAGGGCCAATCTCTGCCACTGGCAAGGTCACCTTCCACTAGATCAGGATGCTTAAAGCATTATCCAGCCTGGCCTTGAACACCACCAGGGACAGGCCATCAACAACTTCTCTGGGCAACCTGTGCTTCTGCTTCACGGACCCCAAACGAGAAAAATTCCTCGTAATATCTAATCTAAACCTACCCTCTTTTAACTTCAAATCCTTACCCCTCATTCTATTGCTACAATCCCTGATAGAGGATCCCTTTCCATCTTTCCTGTAGGCCTCCTTTGAGTACTAGGAGGCTAGAACTGAACACACTCGCGTGTGTCCCTTTTCCGGGTTAATGATGGCCCGTCCATCAGTCAAAGCCAAGTCAATTAGTGACAAAGTGCGGTGGTTGGCACTTGCATGATTAACGGTAATCATCACGAGAATTCCTCACTGTTTGCCAATTTGTCCAAATTGGGCCGAATTAGGTTAGTGGCAAAGTCAAAACTTTATTATTATAAACTGTTAAAAACATTAAAATCAATAAACATGCAATAAACATGCAATAATAATAATAATTTAGTGGAACAATTACAAAGAATAGTGACAATGAAAAACCGAATTAATAATAAGTGGGCAAGGCAAGCAAAAAACTTACAAACAAACAAACATAAAAAGCATGCATAAATATATATATAAATAAATAAATAAATAAATATAAATAAATAAATAATTCATTCTATATTTGAACGGGATATGTAAAATGTCCACAGAGGAAAATAGAGCCACATTTGAAAGGTGGCGCGCCAGTTGTTCTCTCTGGGTTTTTGAGAGCCCAATATCTTCTAAGACGCCAAAATTCCCAGCATACCATTTCCCACGTGCACCGAGGGGGAAACCTAAACATTTAACAGATGTTACATTTGTCAAGTCTCGGATTTGTTCCTCCAGATGTTTATATTTTCTTATTTTTTCATCTGCCGCTTCTTTTAGAGTTGTATTTTTAGATTCAAAATGTATCGTCACATCAATAACTAATGCGGCATTGTCTTTAACTAGAATCAAATCGGGTTTAAAAAGTTCGTTATTTTGATTTCTAATAGATAGTTCTTGGAACACCATCCAATTCTTGACACGTGCCTCTCTTGATATTATTTCACATACTCGGTTATGTCTTTTTATCCTCATATCCTTCACCTTCTCACAATAACCGATTATGTGGGCACAGGTTTCCCATTCTTCCGAGCAATGTCTACAAGATCTAATTGTAGACTCAGATCTACCCCTAGATAGAAATTCACGAGTGGGGTAGACATTAGCTCGTAATTGAAGGGCGGTAATAATTTTCCTGTGAGGAATGCCCCTATATCTCATAATTCAATTGTTACTGATGTTATCATTCTCAAAGTTGGTAATTCCCTTTCCTTGAGTCAATAGTTTTGTCCAGTTCTCAAATTCCCTCTTTCTCCAGTTACACGGTCTCGGATAAACAAGCTTAGGTGCGGATACCTCCCATTCCGAGCTTGGTTCGTCTCCCCCAATTAGACTGGTTATTAGCGTTACGGACCTCTGATCCCAAATCGAGGGGATTTTATTTTCATCCCCACCAGCTGTTATCCATAGTTTTTCAAACTCATTCTCGATGTTTTCACTCCTCACAAATTCAACCACTGCAGGATCTGAAGACTGTGCAATTTTATGCAGTCTTCTAGCCTGTAAACAGGGAATTTGCCTTGAAAGTCTCGTAATGCCCAGTCCTCCATCTTTTGTGCTGGAGTAAAAGATGGCATCACAAGTACATTGCGGAAGATGTAACCATCCCTTGACAACCGATCTTATTTCAGCGTCAAGAGATTCGAGGTAAGTAACCTTAACATTTGCCTGGTCGGCTAAGTAAATCACACGAGGAATGATAAACCCTTTCAAGATGTCGACCTTTTGCATAGGTTTTAAAGAAGCCTTATCTACCCGATGTAACCAATCTTTGATCTTCCCTTTCAATTCAGGTTTAGCTATGCCAGTCCATGGATCGATTTGGACTCCCAAATATTTTTCTGAATCTCCAGGGTTGATCATATTCAGGGGAGAGTCATTTATAGTCCAAGGTTTACAATCATTGTTTGTATATGAGTCCTTGGTTGGCTTGATGTAAAAGCCATGACACTTTGCTCCCTGTGTTTTGAGGCCTGTTAGTTCACAAAAGGCCTCTACAATTTCTATATTCCTTTTCATTCCCTCCCATGAGTCACTCAGTAGGACCAGGTCATCAGCGAAGGCTAATGATGTTATTTTCATCGCCTCATGTTGGAATCCACATCCCGTTTCTTCCAGTTTACATAATAAGGTCTCCTCAGATACTTCTCTTGTCTAGGCTAAGCAAGCCCAACTCTCTCAGCCTATCCTTGGGTGGGATGCGCTCCAGTCCTCTGATCATCTTTTTGGCCTTCCTCTCAACTTACTCTAACAGACCCATGTGTTACCTGGGCTGAGAACTCCAGAACTGAATACAGTAGTCCACGTGAGGTCTCACAAGAATGGACTGTCACTTCCCTCAACCTGCTGGTCACACTTCTTTTGACACAGCCCAGGATACAGTTGGCTTTCTGCACTGCAAGAACACATTGTCAGCTCATGTCCAAGACCAAACTAAAGACCAGACAGTTTATACTCAAAATAAACAGCTCATGTTGAGCTTCTCATCTTCCAGCAACCCCAAGTCCTGCTCTTCAGGCAAACCTTCAATCCGTTCTATGTCCATCCTTTATTTGTTCTTGGGATTGACCCAACCCATGTACAGAACCTTGCACTTGCCCTTGTTGAACTTCATGAGGACTGTACAGGCCCACTTCTCAAGCCTGTGACAGCATCCCTTCCCTCCAGCATGTTGACCATGCCACACAGCTTGGTGTCATTGACAAACTTGCTGAGAGTGCCCTCAAGGTCACTGTTCATGTCTCCAGTAAAGACGGAAAACAATGCTGATCCCAATACCCACCCATCTCTGAGGAATGCCATTTGTCATTGGTTTCCACTTGGACATTGAGCCGTTACCACAACCCTTTGAGTGCAACCATCCAACCAGTTCCCTATCCATCAATTAGTCCATCTGTTTGATTCCAATTTAGAGACAAAACTATAATGCAGGACATTGTTGAATTCTTTGCACAAGTCCAGATAGATTATGTCAGTTACTCTTCATTTATTCATCAATACCCTAATCTTATCATAGAAGACCTCCAGACTCATCAGGCATGATTTGCCCTTAATGAAGCCATGTTGGCTGTCATGAGTCACTGCCTCATTTTCAATGTGAGACTGATCAGCCTACAGTTACTCATGTCTTTCTTTTTAAGAAATGAGAGTTATATTTTCCCTTTTCCAGGCAATGGGAACTTCACTGGACCACCTTGACTTCTCAGATATGACAGTGGATTTGCAACTTCATATGTTAGTTCCCTCAGGACCTGCAAATGCATCTCATCAGGTCCCATGGACTTGTGCACCTCCAGGTTCCTTACATGGTCTCCCACCTAATCCTCTGATTTAGTGGGTGCCCTTCAGACTCCCAGTCCCTGCCTTTGCCTTCTGTGACTTGGCTGGTGTGGTTTGAGTACTTGTTGGTGAAAACCGAGGCAAAAATGTCATTGAGTACCTCAGCCTTCTCCATATCCTGGGTGACAAGGTCTCCCATTTCCTTCCAGAGAGGGCCCACATTCTCCTTTGTCTCCTTTTCATCACCAACTTACATATGGAAGCTTTTCCTGTTTCCCTTGATGTCTATGGTCAGATTTAACTCTATCAAGGCTTTAGCTTTCCTAACCTGATCCCTGGCTGCTTGGACAATTTCTCTGTGTTCTTCCCAGGCTACCTGTCCTTGCTTCCACCCTCTGTAGGATTCCTTTTGGAGTTTAAGTTTGTCTAGGATTTCCTTGTTCATCCATGCAGGCCTCCTGGCATTTTTGCTTGACTTTCTCATTTTTTTGGATGCTTTGCTCTTGATCTTGAAGGAGGCTTTCTTGTTCCCCTCTCTCCTGCAGGTTTTTATTCTATAGTACCCTACTAAACATGTACCTGAAGAGGCCAAAGCATGCTCTCCTGCAGTCCAGGGTATTGAGCTTGCTGCGCATCTTCCATGCAGTCCTAAAGATCTTGAACTCCACCGCTTCATGATCACTGCAACCAAGGCTTCCTCTGGCATCTTGAGAAATGCATCCATTCTTGAGCCCCCATCCCTCTCTCTTGTCCCCACAGTATAAGAATGAAGTTAACAAACTGGAGAAATTTCAGTGGAGGGCACTCTGGATGTCAGGAGTGGAACAATTACCCTGTCTTGGAGAGGCTGAAGGACCATAACCAGGTCAGCCTGGAGAAAGGATAGCTTTGGGGAGACCTAACTGCACCTCCCTAGTGCATTAGTTTATTGGCAAGACAAATCCATTCTCTTTACAAACATTCATGGTAGTGTAACAAGAGACAAGGGATATAAATTGAAATAAGCACGGTGTTTCCCCATGAAGACAATCAGGCAGTGAAACCAACAGCCCAGAAAGGCTGTGTCCTCTGTCCTTTGAGATTCCCAAAACCTGACTGGATAAGACTTTGAGCAACCTCATCTGACCCCGTATGTGGCCGTGCTCTGAGCAATCAGCTGGACTAGCTGTCTGTTGAACCTAATTACTCACTGCTCCAACGACAAAAAGCAGGACATTGTAGATTGGTCCATTAGGTTACATAACATTTTACACAGATAATGTTCCAGACACCCCATTTCTGGAACTTTTTACCGTATTATAAGGTCCTGGCCTTTAAAGGAAGTGTCTGATTTTCAAGCAGTATTCTCCTGAAATAATTTGCAAACTGTGTTTCAGTTGTCCTTTTGCTCAGTATGCCTGAAAAATGGCTTTTATTTAATTTTAGCACTTTCAGCTCTATGCAGTTCCTATCACAGCTTTCAAAAAATAATGGAAGCAACCTTAATCTAAAGCTAATTTATTGTTTATGGAATTCTGCTAGCAGTTTTTAGTATGCCTTCACTGAACCTAAAAGTGAATAGTCAATACATTTAAAATTAAACAGGGAAAAAAGGCAAGGATTTGGGGGAAGAGAAAAAAAAATAAATTCGGTTTGTCTTCTCACAGTCTTCTACAGTCATTTCACTTAGTGAAAAGCAGAATTGCAGATTTTCAATCAAATGGAAAATGATTCTGAAAGAAGATCTACAAAATTAAGCATTGTCTACTTAATTCACATGTATAATAAACTCTGGAACTTCTTTTAGCACTTCCCAGTTGTCTCCTGTCATTACACAGAAACTTTATTCAAATGGATTACTAAAGGCAACACTAAGGTCAAGGAAACAAATTCTGCACACTCCTCTTGAATGTGCCATTGATTTCCACATTGGAGCTAAATTTCCCATTTATATTTTTAATTCATTGTGGTTAAAAAAAAAGACCTGAAGAAAAGGAATATAGATAGTCTAGTAAATCAATGCAGAAACTTTTATTCCTTGCAGCACTGAACTGTAGATTTATTACCTTGGAACTAGGTAGTTTCAAGTATCTGTCTTCTTATTGCAACAAATCTGACCCTCGAAATAAAATCACACACCATTGCCCTAGTTTTATTATTAGATTACCTAGTGGTTTAAAAATTACATTTTCCTTTTTTATTTGTATCATAGAAATGAAATTATTGATGCGTTATTTCCTTTCTAAGCATATCTACGTTCCACCATAAAGGTCTTTCGGACTCAAGTATCCAATTACAGTGGACTCACTACTTGATAGACTATGATACAGACAGATCTGGCTGTCATCTGGCTTGGGTGTCAGCAAACACAGTCTTTCAAGTTCTTCTGTTTAGTCTTCTAAGTAATTTTTCAAAATTAACATCTGTAATCAGACAGTATATTTGGACGACTATAAAATAAAATACACACAAGAGCTGCTATTAGAAAATCTGTTCTTCGTACAACATGTCTGATAATGTACCGTGTTTGAATAGTATCACATCCAGCCTTTCCTGGAACCTTTATAGCTGTTTGTTTCTCTATCTGATCCCTCCCTGTAATGTTATCAATAATAGTTTCATCCAGAGTTGCAGCCTTGAGTGAGTGGCTTTGCTGATTTCTCTAGAAAGCATATTGAATTTGTTTTTTTGCAAGGAACTACTGTATCACTGTCCAGATCTACCATGTACTTTATCTAGAAAAGACAGAAGACCATAACTACAAAACTTCTTGTGGGAGACTAAACTATGGTATTGTTTATTAGGATTTATGTTAAATGTAAATGTCAAACCGTAAAAGATATGAAACCGCTTACGCAAAAAAAAAAAAAAAAAAAAAAAACGACTACCAGATACCGCTTGTGCAAGATAAGATAGCCGCCAGATGTCCCAGGAACCGACAGAAATATGAAAAACAACCCCAAATAAAGACATAAGAATGAGGGGTCGATCATGGGGCAAGGAGAGAAGACGTCTTATTTCAGCAGAAAGGGACATCTTGACAACAACCGAAGCATGCGCAGAGTGCTTCCACTATACCACGATTGCGAGAGAAAAAGCGTATAAAAGGAACTGTGTGAAGTGCCTATTTACGGCAGTTGGCAGAGCGCAGACTCCCCTGTCGTCCAGCGCTGCTTTTGCTCGTATTCTACTTGCTATAATTAATAAATTTTAATTGGATTTTGATCCATTGTGGTCTCAATTTATCACATTCACAAAAACACAGTTCTGGATTTTTCAGGATCCAAGTTGACCATGTCCACTAAGATCTTGCAGAATACAAATATGTTAAAACTTTATTCTTTTTAACATATTTGACTCTAATAGCATTGCTTTTTGACAAGAATTTGAAGTGGAACTTTATATATTATATGTATTATATTATCAAGTAGAGTATTAAGATTGATATATAATATTTTATGTATTAGTTATATTCAGGATTAAATACAATGTTGTGAAGTTAATCCTTCTGTGACGTTTCAAAAAGTTCACAGGATTGCAGCATGCAAGATGCTAATGTCTTCTCCAGTGACAGAGATAAATTCTGCAACAACAACAAAAAGGCTATTTAATGATCTCTGATTACAGAAAGCAGGACTTTTCTCTCTAAAAGTAAGTGTAAGTTCTCAAAGCCAGCGATTCAATTTTCTTTTTCCTGTCTGCCTTTCCTAGATGATGACCAAATGTGAGTATTCCTTTTGCTCATAACAATAGATCTTCCTGGGCAAGTCTTATGGAGATTGCCAAATCAGGAGGTCAAATTGTCATGTTGTTTTGGCTTCCTACAGTTTACAGTGGCTATTGATGATTTCCATTTGACTCCTTGTAAAAAAGGGAGTCTCCATCTTCTTTATAACCACCCTTTAAATACTGGAACACTATGATAAGGTCTTCCCTAAGCCTTCTTTTCTCAAGGCTGAACAAACCCTGCTCCCTCAACCTTGCCTCATATGGCAGGCTTACCAGTCCTTCGGTCATCTTTGTGGCCTTTCTCTGTACTGTCTCAAGTCTGTCCACATCATTTTTGTATGGCAGGAACAAAACCTGAATGCAACATACCATGTGTGGCCTAACAAGTGCTGAGTGGAGTGAGAAAACAACTTCTTTATCTCTTGGTGACACTCTTCATGCAACCCAGAGTCCGGTTGTCTTGCTTTGTTACAGCAGCACACTGTTCCCTCATGTTGAATTTGTAATAACCATGTCCCCCACATCCCTTTCCACAGGCTTGCTCCCCAAGCAGGTAGATCCCAGCCTGTACTGGACTCCTGGGTTAAGCTTTCCCAGTGTAAGGCCTTAAAATTGTCCTTGTTGAATTTCATAATTTTTATTGTCCCACTCTTCCAACCTACCTAGATCTTCCTGAACTTTGACTCTCCCTTCCAAAGTGTCCATTTCCTCTCTCAGTTTGATATCGTCAGCAAAATACATCAGGGTACACTTGATCCCAATCAATTTCTAGGGGTCAAACTCCTGTAACGGTTCACATACCAAAAAGAGTGGGTCTGTGTTTACATCAACCTTTTTTTTTCCTCTGGAGGCATGGTGTCCAAAAGAGCTGAATAAAGTGTGGGGAACCTTCATGTTTTCAGCATTGTTGGTGACTATCCACGTCTCCTGTTTAACAACAGACCAGTATTTTCCTTCTGTGTCAGTTTGTTGTTTATGTACCTGAAGAACCCTTGTAGTTTTTGGCATCTCTGGCCAACTTCAAAAAAAGGTGAGCCTTTGCTTTTCTAACTGCATGTCTGCATATCCTGGCAATATCCTTGTGGTTCTCAACAGGTATTTTTTTACACTTCCACCTCTGGTATGCTTCAGTTTTGGTTTTAAGCAGACTCAGAAGCTCGCAATTAAACCAAGGGGGTCTCTTGTTCCACCTACTTCCCTTCATTCAAAGAGAAAGAACTGGTTTTGTGCTTGCAGGAAAGCTCTCTTGAAAAAATCCCAGCATCACTAAGGATTACTAGCTCCCTTAACCTCCATGGAACCTTGCTGCAGAATCCTTCCAGAGCCCTGAGTAAGCTGAAGTTTGCTCTTCTGAAATCTAAACACTTTGACTTAGTATTGACTTTCAGCATGCTGATCAGGATGCCAAACTCCACAATACTGTGAACACTGCAGCCAGGTTTATCACTGAGGTATTAAAAAGCAGATTTTCTTGGTTTGCCAGTAGCAAGTCCTGGCTGACACATCTAACATTTGTATGAGGAAGCAGTCAGCTACATATTCCAGAAACTTTTGAACTGCTATGTTGTTCTTCCAAGAAATGCCTGAGTAGTTGAATCACCCATAACAACCAGACTCTAAGCTTGGTTGAGGGACCCAAATATTTCTTATTTGGCCTTATTATCTTGGTTTGAATGTCAATAGCAGGTGCCTAGTGTAAGATCAACCCCTCCAATCTTGACCAAAAGACATTTAATAGAGCTTCTACAATCATCATAGTTGACCTCCATACATTCAAGGTTGTCCTTAACATAGACTGTTACCCCTGCTCCTTTTCTTCCCCGCCTGTCTTTATGAACTAGAGTACAGCCATCCATTACAATCCTTCAGCCATGTGGGTTGTCCTACCATGTTTGAGCTAATCCTATGGTATCATAACTTTCTCACTGGGCATGGAGCTTCAGTTCCCCCTGCTTTTTCCCTAGGTTGCATGCATTGGTAAACATACACTTGGTTGGTCTTCTGGTTCTCATCTTGGGAGGCAGCTAGGGATTATTTGTCACCGGTCTGCTTGGCCTGGCTTATTCCCCAGCCAGAGGCAATGGTGTGAGTGTTGCCACTGTGGCCCCAGTTCCCTGAGTACTTCAGTTGAAAGTCTGCCTGTTTATCAGAAGGTCAGACCACTGCATTGCCTTGATAGGGTACCATTCTTTGTAGCTTCTGACAATTTCTGTTTCTCATACTCTCTATCTGCTGAGTGAGTTTGTCAGATTGTGAAGATTATCCTCTCAGAAAGTACTCACAATTTCAGAATATCTGTGCTTCATTGCAATGCTTTTCTCTTGTGCCTAGATGAACTTTCACATCAGTACAATCACTGAGCTTTGGAACTCTTTCTTTAATGTCTCCTAAAAACATCTGTGATCACAAGAGAAAGGTCATTGTAAGAGATGATTACCTTTGTTCTAGTCCTTGTTCCATGTTATGCCTTGTGAGAATGGATTCATTTTGTGCTATCTTCTGACCTCATTAGAGTCTGCCAATTGGGAAAGAGAACTGGGAAATGAGTACATTTTAGCTTTTAAGTTACACGAAAAAGGTCATGATGAAATGGTTTCATAACGTATGTCAAACTGTTGAAGATAAATGCGTACAAAGGTTATCAGAATTCATGTACTTAGTGTTCGAATCACTATGGGTCTTATTTTCAGATGCTGACCTTTTCCTACAATAAAACATAAATCCGTACATCTGGGACATGCAAAAGGCCAAATGAAAAATCTAAATAACAAAAAGGAAAATACTAAAAGATTGAGTAGGTGTGTGGGAGAAATATGGACTCAAAATACACATAAGACTGTAAAAATGTTTATGATTTCTATCTGACATTGATAGCTGCATAATTTGCCTTATTTAGTATTTAGTTAGTGTAACAGGATTCCATTTTTAAGTACAAGTATACCAAGAACTAGTGACATAGAGTATTAAAAAACTAACAAATAGCAAATAATAATTATACTCCAGTATGGCCATTGTAACTGTTCATTTCATTTGGTTTGCATGTTAGAAAACACTAAGAAAAATTTTACTTGAAAATAAAAAATATCTTCCTCAACTGAGCAAGTCTTTCAGTGTTAGATTCTCTCAAATACATAGTTCTTTATGCCATTCAACATACTTATTTCTAAGTGGTTGAACTGTGAGCTGTAAAAAAAGTATGTGACAGGTACTGTAAACAGTAAAACAGAGTTTAACTGAAGTATTTTATGTTTAATTGAAGCCTCCTACATTATATATTCAGACTTTCTCTTTCCAGAGAAATAAAAAGATTGTGTAAGTTTAGTATGAGCATTTCATGCCAGAAGAAAGTGTCTGGGCTGCAAGGAAGAATAGAGTCTGAGGATCAGTGCCATGAGGACAAAGCTACACATCCTGATGGTTGAAGAAAATGAAAATAAAAAAGGTACAGTGAAACTGTAAAGACAAACCAATCATTGAATGGTTTCAGAATTCAGCTCAGAGTATAATTGCTGACTTAAATAATAAGACAGATTCAACAAGTTTTTTACAAAGTTGAAGGAATGCTAGAATTCAACACACATAGTCTGTCTCTTCCCATATTCCAACTATACGCATTAATAGTGACATGACATACCTATGAGCCAGAAGAGCGTTGAATGCACAGAATATGTTAACTATCCTGCCTTGACATAGAGATGTAATTCCATATGAGGTCTGTCTAAACACCACACCAGTTTGAAAGCTGCTGTGAAATTTCTGGGCTAATGAATGAAATGGCTAATGTTTTTCCTTATAAGCCATTGTCTTAGATTTCTTTCCAGTTCCGAGATGCCAGTAACTGATCGGGGGGGGGGGGGGGGCAATTTTGTTCTAGAAGACAGCGTTAAGCAGTTTTCAAATGAAAACTCAATATTACATAATCACAGAAGGGTTGAAGATTGAAAAGAACTCCGTAGGGTACCTGATCCAACCTCCCTGCTCAAGCAGAGGCACCTAGAATTGGTTGCCCTGGACTATGTCCAAATAGCTTTTGAATAAGTCCAAGGTGAAAAACTCCACAGATTCTCTGGGCAACATGTGCCAGTGCCCAGGGCTCTGTCACCCTCACAGGAAGAAAACTGTTTCCTGATGTTCAGAGGGAACCTTCTCTGTTTTCCTGTGTGCCCATTGCCTCCGGTCCTGTCACAGGGCAGCCTGGCTCTGTCTTATTTATACCCTCTCTTCAGGTACTTGTACTTATGGATAAGGTCGCCCATCTAAGCCTTCTCTTCTCCAGACAAATCGGTAACAGCTCTCTTTTAGCCTTTCCTTATAGGAGAGTTGCTCCAGTACCTTCATCATCTTTGCAGTACTTTATAAGACTGTCTGCAGTACTTCCACGTCTCTCCCGTACTGAGGGCCCAGAACTGCACACAGCACTCCAGGTGTGGTCTCACAGAGTGTTTAGTAGATGAGAAGGATCGCCTCCCTTGACCTGCTGCCAATACCTAACCTAGTGCAACTCAGGATACTGAGCACATTGCTGCCCGATGTTCAGCTTGGCGTCCACCAGTCCTTTTCTGCAAAGCTGCTTTCCTTCTGGTCAGTTTCAGGACTTTGTACTTCCTTGTGCTGAGCTCCATGAAAGTCTCGTCAGCGGTTTTCTCCAGCCTGTTGAGGTCCCTCTAGATGGCAGCACAACCTTTTGGCATATCACCTCTCTTCCCAGTTTTGTGCACCCACAATCTGGTGGGCTTTGCCTGGTAATCCAAATTGTTAATGAAGATGTTGAAGAGGACGGGACCCAGTGTTGACCCCTGGGATATATATCTAGTTACTGACCTTCAGATAGACCCCCCCGAGTGCAGGTGCTTGTTCAACCAGTTTTCAATCCACATCTCTGCTCATCCGATCACTAAGTCATTAGCCTTTCTATGAAGATCTTACATGAAACAGAATTAAAATTCTTCCTGAATCTAGGTATGCAATATCCACTACTCTCCCCTCATCTTCCATGCCAGTACATGTTTGGTCAAGCATGTTTTCCCCATTCTGAACCATTGTCGATTATTCCCAATCACCTTCATGTCCTTTATGTACCTATAAATGGTTTCCAGGATTAGATGTTTTATCACCTTCCCAGGAGCTGAAGTGAATCTGACCAGTCTGTAGTTCTCCAGATCCTGCTTCTTGCCTTTCTCTTATGCTTCACAGAAATCAAGCTGATCAGGTTGTACTTTTTATTCCCTAAGGAAATTCTGAACCTGCAGGGAAAATATAATAAGTTGTAAACAGGTTCCAAATAAGAATATAACTTTCTTCCCGTGATCAAGTCACTAAGAGAAAGACAGAAGTTCTTCTTGTCCACTTTATCACTATACTGATATCTCTACACGTTGTGTTCAGATAAAAAAAGAGAATTATGAAAGAGGGAGGATGACTTCAACAAGAGCTATCAAAGCATGAGACTATCTGTTTTTAATATATATGGTGAGATAATGGAATGAAAATTCCAGTGTAGTGGGTGTTTGTTATCTGCAGAGTGTGGGGAAACACTATGAACAAATGTCTACTCTAAAGGTAGTGAAAGAATATTTACAATACAAGAAATTCTTCTGTGCCAAGAATAGTAATTTAAGCAGGTAGAAACTGACAATGTTGTTTAGCAGCATTTTTTTTAAGGAGTCTTCCTATGACTTCGTATTTGTCAGTGGAAGACTTCTTCTAGACCTGGAACTACACAGAATTTGTATTAAAGAATATAGTAATTGAATAATGAACTCTCTTATATATATCCAAGTCCTTTGGAAGGACAATTTTTCAATTAAAAGTGAATTTTATAAATAAGGATATGGTCTTAAATTAATATAATGAAATTCAGTAGAATAACTGCTACATTTTTAAGTCAATCTTGCCTCCCCTTCCAGCAAGTATCAAGTTTATAATGGAGAGAGAAATCTTGCTAGGAGGGAGAAATAGCTGATCAGGGAGTTTTATCAGTTCACGTATGGTATTTGAGCCATAATGACATAGTTACAGAGATGACAAACATCATCTGGCATCTAACAAGTGCCATATTTAAAAGAAGAGAAATAATCATTCTTTTAGTAGTTGTCTGCCTTAAAACTATCATGTCAATTATCTTTAATAGACGTGTTTGCAAAGTAATCTTACTAGGATGACAGGAGAGGTAGAAATAGGAAGAGTGATAGGAAGCACAATACTAATCTTCACACTGTAAACTGCTATTGTGTTGCAAAGTATTTTCCCTATCATCAAGAAATAATTAACTTGATTTTGTGTAGAAATGATTAATTTTAGAACCTGGGGAAAAGAATCTTTTGCAAGGATGGCTAAAAAGACATTTTAGCTTACATTGTCTTTATTGAATTTTTACCTAGAGAAATATGGAAAATTACATTTTTAAAAACTATGTGTTTAAATATGTAAACAAGGATTATTAAACTAGGAAACTAATACTATTATGAACATGTTATTATGAACATGGTACATGTTTCATTCCTGGAAACGATTGAGGTCAGGTTGGACTGGGCTCTGAGTAAGCTGATCTATTTGGACTTTTCCCTGCTCATTTTAAGGGGTTTGGACTAGATGACCTTTAAAGGTCCCTTCCAACCCAACTATTCTACTATTCTATTATTCTATGATTCTATGAAAAACTAGCCCAGAAAACTATCGGCCCTCTAGTCTGAAATCTCCCACTGAAGCCAGTCAGAACTTTTCTCATATTAAAACTAAATGAATACTGAATATGAACTTCACTTTTTGAAAAGATGCAGCTCTACTTGAAACCAGCTGTTGTCAGCATAAAACACAGACACTGGAATGATAACTATTGAGCACACTGCTTTGCCTTTCATTTCTTGCACAAAACTTTGCATAAGGAAGTGATGGAAATCCCTGAAACTAACTGTGCTACCAAACTGCATCAAAGTGGTTTTCTGCTATAATACAAATTACAAATTAATGTAGTTCCTTGGAGAAGTGTATTGAAATATGCCCAAATATACCAAAAATATAGACATCACTTTCTTCAATCTCCCCAGACAAAATCCTGAAACGAGCAAAAAGTCAAAGAAAGCAAGAGCTCTTTACCTTCTCTTGGAATCTTTACTCACCTCCAGGGAAGACGGTCTCGCTCTTGTCATGGTTACCTTCCAAATACCCTCCTGTTCTTCTTCTAAAACAATGCTTTTTCACAGCACAAGGCTGTTCCTAAGTGCTGTAGAAGAGCTCTGTATTAATTTCCTGACAGAGTTTTGAAATGTTAGCATCTCATTTGTGGGATTTATCATTTTGAGTTTTCTACACCTTCTAAGAGGTGTAATTTCCCATCTGACTGTGTCTAAGAAGAAGAGCTTCCCAAATGGAGAAAGCAAAAATTCTTGTTTTAGTAATCATGTAAATCTCAGCTACACAGTATAGCAGTAAACAGTTACTAAGGTGTTACTTGTACAGGCTTTGTCTGGACACCAAATATGTTGTTGTTGGCTACTTGGCTGATTGATTGGCAAGACTGTTCTTTCCTAGGCAGGTCTGCCATTTCTTCATTGATGTACAAACAGTTTTTGGGTGCTATATATAGCAATATTTATCCCCAGTAGTACCATGCAGATGTAAAGAAATTCACCATTATATGGATTTTATAGAGTTTGTCTTATTTTTAATGGTTGATTGAGGTTGTCTTATTTTCCATATAGTATCAGAATGTCAAAGACCAGATTTCTGTTGTTGAAACGTATGCCAGAAATTGTGATCACAAAAGCAGGAGTACATAGCAGAAGTTGACAGCTCTAATCCTGCTTATTTGAGGAAATTAGAAAGTGTGGTACTAGTAAATGTAATACAAATAACTCACTTTAGTGCAAAGTTAATTGTTTATGTCTTGTGCTTAGAAAGTGGCATATAGCTATTGTCCTTAAGAAATCATGTGGCAGGGTGTATAACAAAAAAAACTAAAACGAATGTGGTAATCACGCAAGATACATCTTATTTATATTCTGCATTTAATTCTTCTGCTTCCCTACACTCCATCTTTGTCTTTCTGATGCATACTGGAGAGACTGGCACGTGTTGTATATAGCAGATGGATGTGTCATGGCATACACAGATTCTCAGTGCAGTTCTGGCATACACACTTTTTGCTGAATTTGCTAGCTAGCAAGGACTCAAATAGCAGCTGTTTACCAGAAAATGTTGATCACTGTCACTATATTAAAACTAATTAGGCCAGGATGAATCAATGAAACCAAATAACTGAACCAACCTTGGACCAAGCTGGATGAATGTTATTTACATGTATTTCCACACTTTGTTTGCTTTCTTTTTTAAGTGGAAGATGTGTTACTAGCAGGAAGAAATTCCATTCTTATCCAGAACCCTCTACTAAAGTACTTACCCGACAACTTATTCTCTCAATATATTGTTACATTTGTTTGGTGACAGACAAAGGTAATGATACCTGACATTAAGATTTCATCATCAAATGCAATGTATCTATGTGTATTTAAACTTGCCATTCATTCCCATCACAATTTTTCATGTCAACATGTCAGAATTTGACCCTTAGTTTGAGTCTGCTAGGTTGATAACTGACCAGATAACTGGCAGTGCTGTAGGATCTTGTTGTCAGTAACAGATAATAAGAAAATATATTCATGGCTCTTCCTTAAAAACTGAGGTTTTTTTGCAATTTATTAACAACGAACCAAACCTCATTGCTCTGATGCTTGTTGAATAATATCTTGTCCTTAACAACATATGTTTCATCTTTAATTTAACACTCAATATTAGCAGCTCAAAACCAAACAAAGAAAACGATGATGCAAGTACCATGAATTTGAGACTAAAGGTGAGCATCTCAGGAGTAAAAATATTGCTATTAGTAGCTGTCAGTCCTATAGTTTCTCAGGGGTTTCTCTTTGACTTCTCTAGTTATTAATGTTGGAGATTTGTTACCTAGAGAACTACTGCCTTGCAGGCGAAAGAGTATTTAGTACAACTGATGCTCTCTTCTGACAGGATTAAGCTTGTAGTTCTTATTGGAAGTCAACCTACTGACCTCACCCTTCTTTATACACAGCATGTACTGTTACCTCTGTAAAGATATGCTAGGAAGTCTTGGTTTTTATCACGTAAAACCCAAAAAGAAAAATCCCGCTGTGTAGACTTGTCTTTGTGGAACCTACTTGTATTTTAATTCTATACATACAGGTATCTCAGGATTCGATTCGACATTTTTTTGTTATGTTGAAGATACTTCACATCACGTATGCTTTCCTGAATGAAATACATCTATCCAATATATTTCATTTTTACAGAAATAAATGGGTATGAATTAGATTATTAATTTGCATTAGAACAGTGATTATAAAACATAATTTATGAGCTGTACAAACTGCCTCATATATTTTAGTTCAATACTTCATCTGTGAACACAAAATATTTTCTTTTTAGAGGACTCTCCATTTAAATGATTTGCCAATACTTAGCCTTCTGTTTTACTCCTACCTTGAGTGAAATTATAAGCTGTCCTAATATTATTTTTTTTAATAGTATTATGTGTTCATTTGTTCACTGATTACCAGGCTGCTTTTTTTTTTGTAAATTTACACAAAAATAATTGCATTGATTTGCATTAGCACAATAAGTTACTTCTCACTTAAAACAACATGATCATTGAAAATGAATTAGCACAATGACCAAAAGGTGAAAGTCAGCCAGTAAGACTTACTAGAGCAGTAATTTGATTTGCAGGCCTAAACTTGACCTGACTAAATGACTGCAGATTTTGAAGAAGCAAGAGGAAGCAGCTGCATGCATTCTTGGAAATGCAGGAAATAAAAAATATTAATCATCTGTTAAAAGCAAAGTAATATCTGTTCTTATTTGGGCATCTTATTGTTATCCCAAACACTTTGCTTTTTACGGTATTTTTATAATAATTTTGGGGGTTTTTTTCATCCTCCTTTCCTTTTTGACAGAATAAAGAATGTCACCACAGCTGAAGTAGCTCACTCACACTTTACCAGTTTTCTCTTGCAAATCTTTTTCTGGGTCTTGATTGCACACCAACATTTCAGGCACTATTGCAATGGCAGTAGTAATCACATTTGTCACAGCCTTATATTGTTGATTATGTTAACTGGTGTACAACTAAACTACTGATGTAGTTCCCTTCCCTAAAAATGTATTCAGAGCTTCAAGTAGGCTTTGTGAAGAAGATTTATGACTTATGAGAAAGGACACCATCTTTTCTTAGGAGCTCTGTAAGCACAAATAAGTGTAGTAGCATTAAAGATAAAGAAAAATACAGCTACGTGGCCCCAAATGTGGTAACACTTACATCTCTCAAGAGATAAATTACCCAAATGACATGGCAGATTATGGGAAATGAATAAGAGAAAACATATATCAGTAAATCAACAGAAGTTCAAAAGATATTATGCCACGTGTCTAGCTGAAAGGAAATTCGGAGGAGTAGCTGACACACTATCTTTCAGTCACATTCATTGCCAGCTGGTGTCAACATGATACTGACTTGTTTTTATGATTTTTAACAGGAAAGCAGTTCATCTTGTGGCAGGAGAATGAAAAAGTGAAAAAGAAAAAAGCATTAAAGATAGGACAGTGAAGAAGTTCATTCCTAGCTCTGAAACAGACTTCTGGCATTACCTTCGAAAAATGCCTTAACTGTTCCATGTGTGAGTATGTCCATTACAATTCTTATCCATGATCTATGGATGATTATGATAAATTAATATTGTCAAGACTGTCAAAGTCATCCACAGTTAAGTTTGTTTTCAATGAGGACCTGCTTACAACTTTTCTTAACTTTTCTTTTTGTTGTTTTTTTTTTTTAATTTCTAATTTTAAGTTTGCAATTTGATCATTTGTGATTGAAAAGTTTTCCCAACAAGATATTTTCCCCAGCATTGGAGAATGTCTATTGAACAACAAATTTAAGTAGTAAGGTTTTGGCAGTTTTATGTAATGGTGATCTGAACAACCCTTGATTGATATGTCTTTTGGGAAGTAATATATACTTGTCCTGATTTTAAATGATTCACAACCATTATCTTGTATAAATTTCAAAAGAATATTACAAATTTTATCTTTCTTGCCTGCGGTAAAAATCTGTTCTCAAATTAATATATTTGTTACCCAAGAGAATGTTGCCACATTTTTCCTAAAATCCTTGCTGCAACTTTTCAAATAAAAGCTCAGACAATGGGTCTTTACATCATTTTGTGTAACTCAGAGTAATACCACTGATTTTAATAAAGCTATAGAAACATGATTTGCCAGAGTTCTAGGAAAAATATTCATTGATGTAATTCAAAATATCTATGCAAAATAGTCCAGAAACACAAACCAATATTTTCAATAGGAAGCATTTGATGAATACCAGTAATCTGATACACAATGACCATTTAAGAAAAAATAATAAAAAAGGCCAAACACCAAAATACAAAGAAAAATATCCTTGTTCTCAAAAAGTATCTATGCAGTGATTGATTGCGAGAGAATAAAGAAATTTTTCTCTAGTTTGTTAATGTCTGCTACTTAACAAATAATACCTGGGAACTCATGAGCACTTCACTCCATACCTTGATAGTCCTATCACATCTGTAAGGACATAAAAAGGGAATGCAATTGTATCACCTATTTAGCAACTGGCTGTGCCTGTTGAGTGTACATGTTAAGTCCACAAATGTTTTGAACTTTAACCTCTAGGTTACACTCTTATCATATTTAATTTCATGATCTTTCTGAGAAAACACTGCAGATATACTCCAACTTTGGCAAAATGTTACAGTCAGAATTTTCTCTCACTAAGTGGCCTCAGCATGTCAGTTGTATCCTGAAGGGAATACACTGGCTCCCTGTCAAACATCAAATTGATTTTCAAATTGCTTTGATGGCATATAAGGTAGTTTGAGAAGTGTGTATTTATCAGAATTGCTTTCTCTGCGTGAGCCTAGTTTCTCTCTGAGGTCATAAAAAGCAAGTAAATTGGCAATTCTGGAATGTACAGTAGGGTAAAATCTCACACACACACCCCCCCCCCCATATTTAGCTGTTTTATAACACAAATATGTAATTGATTCTCTGACCATTGTCTGTAATGTGACTTGATCCATTCATATGTAGCATTTCAGACACCTGTAAGTGTTAAGTAGTATCTCTGTGTCTCTGCATCCATGTAATGATCTAGACCAGCACACAGGAACTGCTCTTGGAACACACTTTTACGAGAGGGAATCTGATTTAAAGTATGTGTCATAGCTTAAAAGGAAAGGATGGACTGCTGTATGTGCTGGAATTTATAAGTTAAAAGTTGATCTATGCATTTACAAAGAACTTTATGTCGTGTCAGTAGGAAAGCTATGACCAGTGCACACATCATGCAGAGTCCTTCATACACATTCAAAAGTTTGTGTTTGCAAATGCTAGGCCCAGAGCAAAAAATAGCCCTGCTCTAAACATACTCCTTTTTTGTACCATTCAACTCACAAGCTTAAAGTTGAAATCATTAATTTTAAATATAAAGCACATTGCAGTTAGGGACTGTTTTAAAAAATACCAAAATAAAAGTCCTCATTATTTAATTTTAATATCGCTGTAGCAGCTGAACACCTATTTGCCTTGACTTCATTGTGCTAGAAACTTCTGGTTGTATAATAAATGATAAAACCTAAATTTCTGACATTTTGAAAGAATTTCCAAAAGCTAAAGGCATTTTCTGAGTGTATTTTTCCCTTTCAATGGGAGAAGGGTGTAAATGGGGGAACTGCTAAGCCTTCTATCAAATCAGCGATTTACTCTCAGTCTAAGATAAGACAGCACCCCAGATTCTTTCAACATAATGATGAAATTCTATGTCCAAAATTGTTTTTCATTAATCTCTGTCTATTACTGTTCTCTGATATTTAATATATATTTTTCTACAAAATTCATGCCCATAAATTGAATAGATTTTGGAAATGCTAATGAGACACCAACTATCCTCACTTTCTAACTATTAGTTCTACGTTTCCAACTTTTGAAATTAAGAGAACGAACTTAGACATGGAGACCTGATATTGTCTGTTGCCTAAAGGAGAGAGTTAGAGAGATGCAAAAAAGAAAACCAGAAGTGAAGTTACGTTCAGTTTGGGTATGTGTTTGAATTTTTTTCCTGTATTAGGATCTATTCCGCTTTCATTTTTGTGGTGCTCTTATTCAGTGACCCCCAGATAGTACAAAAGGAGATTAATTTATTCTGTCATTATTATAACTGCTCTTCTGTGTGTGTATATGAGAGAGAATGTAATTTTTCGAAATCCATATTTTTAAAAGGTTTATCCATAAAAATAATGCTTTATTTAATTTTTTGAAAATAATTCTCATCAATTACAGACCATCAGAACTTAGAAATCTCTTTCTGTAGAAAAGATGCCATGTTATTTCACAGTATGCATAACAAAGTTCATTAAAGATCATTTTCAGTAAAAACCACCCTGTTTGTAGATAAGTGAAAGTTAAAATAGTGAGAACTGCATAAAATAAAAAAGGTTTTCACATGCTAAAAAAATCAAATAATTATAAAATTCAACGTAATCTATAATTTAATATTTTTTGCAAGGCTATATTGTGCCATGTAGTCTGTTTCTGACTATTTCAAGCTATGCAAAAGGCTTTGAGGAATACAATTTGCCTGCTTTTCTCTTACTAACTTTTGATTCATCAAAATAAATTGTGAGCTCTTACTACGTATTTTTGTAATTGTTGACATAATAACTTGTTGGTCTCAGATGAAGTACCTCAAGAAATATAACAAATATTTTTTAACGTTTCAAATTAAAGATCTTACTGGCAAGTAAAATAATTTTTAAATTGTATTTTTTTAAATAAAAAATACAAAGGTTCATTCTGATGTTTTCAATATGACTATTAGTCTCCATTAAAATTATTTGAAGTTCTTTGAACTTTATAACTTTATAATTGTGGGTGCAATTTCAATGAAATTAGACTGTATGTTTTCTTAACAAGCTTCTTTGTGTAAAATTCAAAAAAGTGTATTTTCTTTCTGGTAAAGAACATAAAAAAAATTAAAATATCAGCAAAGTATTTCAATCAGATAAAGATAGATATAGGCTTTTTTGACAACTTTCTGAACTAAAAATATGCCAAAAGTTTAAAGCTTTTTTCCTCCCAACTGAATTTTCTTACATGTAAAATATTTTAAGATTGCCATTCATGTTCTTTGATTACTACAGATATTTTGTTATTAGCCTTTAACAGCACAAGGATTCAAGTTGTAGTAAGATATTTTAACAGCACAAGGATTCAAGATGTAGTTAGATATTTTATCTGCCACATACTACCAGTTTTACTCAGCAAATACAGAATTCTCCATTTCCTTACATGTATTTCACTCTGAATACTGCAGATGTAACCCCTGCAGTCATAATTAGAGTTTATTTATTTGTTCAAAACAATGTTAGTCAGTTCCACCTGACACATACCTAATGTTATAACATAAGCAGACTAAATGTAAGCCAGACAATTTGTTGTGTAATGGTGTGTCCATTGACCTGGTGGACACACAGGTCAAGTATATGGTGAACAAAGGGTAAAAATAGTTATGTTCACTCATAGTGCTATGAAGTAATTAATAAACATTATGAACAGATTAAGTCTAGTGTACTTCAAGTTCGTCATTTGATTTGGACAAATGAGGCAATTGTAACCTTTGAAAGAGCTGCACTTTTTAAAAAAATATTCACAGTGAGTATTCATTAATTCTATTTTTCATTTTATTTCTTTTTTTTTTTTTTCTATTAACATTCAAGCTAGTTAGGAACAGCAGTTGCAAAAAGCAAATCAGAATGAGCAAATACACACATTTTTTGTAACAAGATAGAAAAAAACAGCAAAATGTTCTGGAAATGTTATTGTTGTCCCTGTGCATTTAGTTCACTTAAAATAGTTATTTTGTAGTATTTTTGTTTTATAAAGGCATAAAGAGCTCTCAGTTGAGATTACTCTCCTCTTTTGAGAGAGAATATGTAAGTATATAGATAGAGAAAATTATTCATACTCCATGGACATGAACCCAACCTCACAAATAAATGCATGAAGTGAAAAAAAGGACTTGCAGAAGTTCACAAAGATATGGTTCTAAGTAAGACCTAAAGCAATGTTCCAAGCTCCAGCATGAAGCTTTGTGCCATACTGAGAGTAGACTTTGGGTAATAAGAAGTATCGTATCCTGGTTTCTGTAGAAACAAAAAGGGAGCTGATACCACTCAGATAAGATGGCCAAGACTTTGATAAGGTTAATAAGCTAGAAAAGCAGTAAAACAATGAATCAGACAGGAATAGGATCCAGGTTTATAGACTCTCTGTCTCTATCTTCTAAACTATGGTGTGACGTTCATGTAAGACAGTCCAAATTAATATTTTCTTAAGCACGGATTATAACCTGTGGGCTCAGAAATTCATTTCTGCAGCCTACTGAGGTATCTTTTTTTTCTGCTTAACTATCTCTGCTTTCTGTGGAACTGGAAGGTACTCAACATTTTAAGAGTGAAATTAGAAAGATAAGCCTATAGGCTATAACTTCATATGACATAAATCAGCATCATTCCAGTAGAACTGTCCTGATTTATACCTATGAAAAAGTACCTATAAAAGTTCCTAATAAGGTAGTAGGTATTTCTTAAAATTAGTGAAAACTTGTCATATATGAATACCTACAATTTATTGTGATAAAGTATCTTTTGGGGAAGACACTTCAGTATAGTCACCTATATTATTATTTATAATGCCAAAATATATTTAAAACTTTCACTATAGAATTATTTAATTAAATTTAAATTACTTAGAAAAAACCTAAAAAGATAGAATTATGAATGAAGAGTATACCACTTCAGCATCTATTCTCTCAAAAGCATGAAGCTCATGTGAAAAATATACTGAATTCCTGCACTTTTAACTTCTGGACATCATTGATCTATTATTTCTTCTCCTTTCTTTTTCTACAACAGGATCTTCACAAATATGACCTAAAAATATTTTAACAACAAGAATTACTTTTCTTCTCAAAATACATTTCCCAAGCTGTTCACTCATAGATATCAAATTTTATTGAAGAATTATGATATTCTAGTTTATCATATCTCGTGTCATATTCGTTTCAGTAATACTATAACCCATATATATACTTGACTAGCATTTGGTGAACATTGGGAAATTTGGCCTTAGTCAAAGTAACGTATACTTCTACTATAACTCTCCATAAAGAATTATACATATTTTGGAAATCAGACCTTTTGTAGCCTAGTTTCATAAGGAATTCAGTAGAATGATATTTGTCACTCCAAATGCCTTATCCCCAGATTATTATGAAGAGGAAATATAATCCATTAAATTTAAAGAGCCTTGGATCATGTGGAAAACAACCCTGCAGGCAAAAGCAGAAGATCTAGGGTTGCCTCCACTGAGTGGCAGTTATTCAGCCCTGTTGTCCATTCAACAGAACACTCAGAGGGCTTTTCCAACATAGCCTGCTTTGCTGAACTTGTTAATACCACAGCCCAGTGAAAGGAGAAGAGGATGGAGGGAGGGAACCAAGGCTTTTTTTTAGCTGTTCCAACTGTACTTGAGTGTTGAAAGGTGATTTTTAAAATTTTCTCAAGAATTTCTTTAACTATTGTGTTAATTTCTTAAAATTACAACTGAAAGTGCTTTTGAAAGGAACACAGAGAGACAAGAAATACAAATTTTTGCAATACATTTTGGTTAAAACTGTACATTTTCTTTTATTTATGCTACTTTGTTCTTCCTTTTTGACCAGATCAACCAGCTCTAGTTAAAACACTTCTGTTCATCATTTCCTAAATACACAAATCAGTACCAGATATGCATTTCAAGTTAAAATAATAACATTATATGTGCCAAATTAAAGATTGTCAGAAAAATATTATATAGCTAGCAATTCAAGTACGTCTGTTTTTTAATGCAGGTTTCCCTATCCTCACATGGGTTAAAATACTGTCATGAGTTCATAAGCTAAGTGTAGGAAATATCTTCAAAGGAACCAGAAGTGAATAAACCTTTTAAAATACCCAGGTCATTAATAAATATGCTACCTGCTTCTTATTGTTATCTCTCTGAGACACAATCTTTCTCAGTCTGGAACCCACGGTGATAAAAGACATAGTACAAATTGCCAGCTTCCTTTTTGCATTGCTATACTTTTTTCAGTGTTTCTTCATCACAACAGAGGTGTTTAAAGACTCTGGAACTGCCCATCAGTGTGAGATGGTGTCCAGAAAGGGACATGAGTTAGGATAGACCATTCAGGAAAACATTACAAGACATTGAGAAGACTAATTTTTTTGCACACAACTTTCTGTGAACAGATCCAACCTCTGAAGCAATCCAGAACAGGATTTTAATGCTCCAGAATTTCTGTTGCTGAAAATCTATACTTGTTGATCTGAACTAGAGTAGGTTACTGAACCATCCCACCATCTTGATATGAAATGTAAGGATCTGAGGGAGCTTTCCCATTATAAATATGTATTTGGCAGCAAAAATATGTGAAGGAAAAATAGAGTTTTAACAATCTTACATAGACCTATATTAGATTGCAAAAAAGTACTATATTAATACTCCTCAGATAATGCTTCAAAAATAGTACTATATATTTAACTTCAGAGGAATAATTATCCAGGCTTTTATTACTGTTTTACAATGGTTATTTCTGTAAATATTTCAGTTAATTCCTATTTTACGAAACAGAAGAAAATTGATTACACGATAATTTAAACAAAAGTGTCTCTAGGTACTGGTGCTGAGTCCCTTCTCTTGGGACAAATCATTAAAGTCTCAAGAAAAACTAATTTGCTACAACTGTCTATAATCAAAATATAAATATAGCTAAAAGTATCCCATTACCACAAAAAGAAGGAAGCAATAGATTTCAGATAGTGAACTGCATGAATAAGTAGAAGCAAAATACGATTTACCTATTTAATTTATTCTCAATAAATGTCATGTGTTTTGTAGAAGTGTTAAAGTGGATTAGTAGAACATCAACTGATTCTCTGAAAATATTAAATAACAGATATTCAAATTCTTTCTGCTCCTATAGGAATAAAATTAGAAGAATATTATGAAAAATGTTGTTTCTGCTTTAAACAATTGTTATACTAGTAATTCAAAAAAGAAAATAACCCAGAAAGATAATGTAGCTGCACTTTCTATGTTTAGTCAAAGTTTTGTCCTTACATCCCTAAAAATGTTAAGAATGTTTACATCAGTTGGAAGAACATAGACAATTTTTGTGATAAAGGAATTGTTTCTCAGAATATACTATATGTATGTGTATGCATATCATCTCTAAAAATACAGTAGCATTATTTTTCCCAGCATTAGCTGGACGTCATCTGCTCGTTAATTCAGATTAACAATGGGAGTTCATGGCATTATGTTGGAGGGTGACATATCTAGGACATTTTTGAAAACCATATTACCAATAGCGTAGGCATATGTTAAGTGCTATGAAGGCTGAACATCCCTATTTCAGGGATAACATAGGTCATAAATTTGCTTGGATAAATAATGAAAAGTAAGATTTTTCTCTGGATGTGTACACTCTTTTCTTTCTCCCTTCACAGAATATGGATATATTTGAGGACAAAAACCAGAAGGTGCAGCTTTAGTTTCATGTACTCTTGTAATAAACTTCTCTTGACTTTATTTGGGCTGGTTTCCATGACACAAATAATAAATTAATTTAATGTATAAAATAGTTTATTACATAGGTTATACTGCAGCTACATTAAAGTACATAAAAATATAGTCACAATACACTTTATGTTTCTTCATTTTATTTTAGGTTTTAGATGCATTCTGAAATCCTAAAATGTAGTTGTTATTTTCTTTATGATAGCAGCAGATGTCTTTTGGATGTCTTGCAACCTATGGCATCCATAGTCCTGGGTAAACAGCCTTAGTTTCTCATGTGGTTTCTGAGGAAGGTCAATTGCCTGGAAACAGAAGAAACAAAGGCCAGTTTCTTTACCCAAAGAGTAATCTGCTGTGGACAAACATCTGTAAATAGAGGAAACCCCTAAACAAAGTTAAAAAAGAGGTTAAGTCAGGTTAATAGATGTGTAAGCAACCCGGACACCTGTAAACCCATGGGCCTCACAAAATGTATTCATGAAGGCTGAGGGAGCTGGCTGTTGTCATTTCATAGCCACTTTCAATAAACTTTGAATGATGAATGAGAGAGGTTCCAAATAAATCAAGGCTCAAAGATATTATCTGAGTTTTAAGAGGCCTAAAAGTAATACCTCTATTGGCTTATCCAGCATGCTTTGTTACTATACTTAACAATATATGAGAACTTCATTGCCAAGTCTTCAGGCATCTGATGGCTTGCACCTCTCACAAAGGGGCACAAGGATAATAGCCCAAGAGTTAGTGGGACTGACTGATAGGGCTTTAAAATGAGATAGCAGCAGGCAGTCTGGGACGAGGAATGGGAAGACGCACCGAAGCCTGAAAAGCTGCATCCTTGTGAGGTTCAGACTGCTCCACAAAGAGATGGGCAAAATGAACCACACCTGAAGAATTTCTACACTAATATATGCAGCATGAGGAAAAAGTAGCAGGAGCTAGAAACATTGGTCTTGTCCCAAAGATATGACATTATTGGCATTAGTGAAACTTGGTGGGATGAGTCCTGTGACTGATATGCCATGATGGGTCGTTACAGGCTATTCAGGGGGGACAGACAGGACAGGTGAGATGGGGTTGTCATTGGATGTAGCAGAAGGGCTGGAATGCATGGAGCTATCAGCTGGAAATGGCACCTCTGGGTAAAGATTAAGGGTCAGGCAATTAAAACAGATGTCATCGTGGCAGTCTGCTATAAGCCACGCAATCAGGATGATGCCACTGATGAGTTATTCTTTAAGGAACTAAGGGAAGCCTCCAAGTCCTCTGCCCTTGTCCTCCTGTGTGACTTCAATCTGCCAGATATCGACTGAAAGTACCATACTGCTGGAACAAGAAGGTCAAGAAGATTTCTGACCTCCCTGGAAGAAAACTTTCTAGCACAGGTGCTGAGGGATCCAACCAGAGAAGATGCCTTCCTTGATTTATTGCTGGTCAGCAGAGAAGGTCTTGTGGGTGATGTGATGTGATGACTGCAGGCTGCCTTGGTCACAGTGACCATATATCAGTCAAGTTTAACACATATGGTAACGAGACGAAAACTGTCAGCAGGGCCTCAACTCTGGACATGAGGAAAGCAGACTTCATGTTGCTCAGGGAACTGCTTAACAAGGTCCACTGAGAAAAAGGCTTTGATTGTGCTGGGGTCCATCAGTTCTGGTCGCTTTTTAAGTACCACCTCCAAAGGGCACAGGACCAGGCAATCCTGAAATGCCAGAAGTCAAGTAGGTGAGGCAGAAGGCCATCCTGGCTAAGAAGGGATCTTCTACTCAAACTGAGGCATAAGAAGATGGTGCATGTCCAGTGGAAACAAGGACAGGTGACTTGGGAGGACTGCATGGATATTGTTCGCGGCTGTAGAGTGGAAATTCGTGCGGCCAAAGCTCAATTAGAGGTGAAGCTGGCCAGCACTGTCAAGGATAACAAAAAAGACTTTTCCAAATATATTAATAATAAAAGGCAGGCCAGTAAAAATATTGGACCAGTATTTGATGAGAATGGGCACCTTATTAACAGCAACTTAGACAAAGCAGAGACTTCTAGTGCTTTTTTGCATCAGTATTCAGTAATGACATCGGGCTTGTGCCCCCCCAGAGCCTTGAGCTAGAAGATCATGACTGGGCAAACAATCTCCTAATCATCCTCAAGCTTGTGTGGCATCGATTGCTACAAGTCGATGGGGCCTGAGGGGGTTCATCCAAGGGTACTTAAAGATCTGGCTGATGTCATAGCGAGACCTCTCTCAATGATTTTTCAATGTTCTTAGGAATCTGGAGAGGTGCCACCTGACTGGAAGGTAGCAAATGTTGTCTCAACTTTCAAGAAAGGCAGCAGGGATGACTCCAGCACATACAGGCCTGTCAGTCTTACTTCAGTGCCTGGTAAGATTATGGAGAATTATGGGAGCTACCAAAAGAACTGAAAGACAATGCAGTCATTTGTCCCAGCCAGCATGGGTTTACAAAGGGAAGATCCTGCCTTACTAACTTAACATCCTTCTATGACAGGGTCATCCACCTGGTCGACCAGGGAAAACGGGTCGATGCCATTTTTCTGGATTCCAGCAAAGTCTTTTATACTGTCTCTCACAGTATTCTCATAAATAATATGTCCAGCGTACAGATGGATAAACACATAATACAATGGGTGCAGAGCTGGCTGATGGGTCAGGCTCAAACAGTCATAGTGAATGGGGTTACATCAGGCTGGCAGCCAGTCACTAGTGGGATCCCACAGGGATCCATCCTGGGGCCAATGTTCTTCAATATCTTCATAAATGACCTGAACGAAGGTCTTGAAGGTTTATTGACAAAGTTTGCCAATGACACAAAACTGGAGGGAGTTGTTGACACTCTTGGGGGCAAAGAGGCCCTGCAGAGGGATCTTGACAAGTTGGAGATCTGGACAATCACCAGCAGCATGAAATTTAACAAGAGCGAGTGGCGGCTTCTGCACCTGGGACATGGCAACCCCAGATACATGTGCAGAGTGGGATCTGAGAGGCTGGAGAGCAGCCCTGCAGAGAGGAACCTTGCAGGTTCTGGTCAACGGCAAGTTGAACATGAGCCAACAGTATGCCCTGGCAACCAAGAGGGCCAACTCTGTCCTGGGGTATATCAAACACAGCATTACCAGCTGGGTGAGGGATGTGATTGTCGTGCTCTGCTCTGCTCTGCACTGGTGAGGCCCCATCTCAACTACTGTGTGCATTTTTGGGCACCACAGTATAAAAAGGACATAAAACTACTGGAGAGTATCCATAGGAGGGCCAGAAGGCTGGTGAAGGGTCTAGAGGGGAAGTCATATGAGGGGAAACTGGAGTCCCTTGGTCTGTTCAGCCTGGAGAAGAGAAGACTGAGAAGGGATCTCATAGCTGTTTACTGCCTTCTCACAAGGGAGGGAGGTGAAACGGGTGCTGATCTCATGTCTCTTGTAACCTATGATAGGTCTAGAGGTAATGGCAGGAAAATGTTCCAGGGGAGGTTTAGATTGGATATTAGGAAAAGTTTCTTCACCCAGCGGGTGGTGGCGCATTGGAACAGGCTCCCCAGGGAAGTAGTCACAGCACTGAGTCTGCCAGCATTCAAGAAACATTTAGACAATGCTCTCAGTCACATAGTGTGAATGTTGGGAGCGCCCTATGTAGGGATAAGAGTTGGACTTGATGATCCATTTGGGTCCCTTCCAACTCAGGTAATTCTATGATTCTATGATCTTGTGTATGTTATCATTCTGGATGGATTTTTTTTTATATAAGCTTATAGTTTAGATAGACCAGAATGGGTTATCTAATCTCACCTTGTTGCTGAAAATCCTAAGATCATGAAAGTAATTATGACTCTCATAAAGCCATGCAAATTTATACCAGCTAAGACATAGCCTATTGGTACTAAAACCCTGCTTCCTTCATGTTTCCATTTCCTGCTGAGCGAAGAAGGTTAGCTTGTCATTGTCTGGATCATTAACTTTTTGGAGAGAGATTTTTGAAAACTCTCGTACAAAAATTTACATGGCAAGACAAACTTCTTAACTCCATAACAAGACTTTTCAGAATCTCCGAAGGACAGCATTCAGAAATCAGCATTTAGATTAGGAGATCATTTTTCTAAACAGCGGTACTTTCTAAACAACACTGGAATACTATTACTGAAGTATAGGGATGATGGATGCACAAGGTAAACAGAGAAGGAAAAGTTCTATTTGTTTACTTCATTAAAATGTTTGCATTCACCAAAGACAAATTTGTTTAACATACGTGGAGCAACTATTTGATAAGATGGCTACCTGGCTACAAATACCTTCCGATTTTGATTGTGTGATTTTTGAAAGACAAGTGTAATGAAAAGACTAATAAAATCCTACCACATTTGTTTTGTTAATATTCAAATAATGTTATATAAACTCAATCAGCTGCATATCATTATGGATTTTCCACAGGCATCTGGCATTTCATCTACTTTATCCTAGCGTTACCTGCTGTCTTGTGAACAGCAACAGCGTTATGCATCTGCATCTACACATACTTGCTTTCTGACAACAATTAAAATTGGCATGTAGAAGCATGCTGAGACAAATTCTTATAATTGACAGACTGAGACACTAGCCAAAGGGGTATACGTTTGGGTAATCCCTGGGCCGACACACTGTTGGTCTGTCAGGCTCAGAAATTATTGGCAATCTCATAGCCTGCACCCAGCAGCTGAGAGTAAGCTGTGCCAACCTGTGGCAGGCTTCAATAGGTTTAGAAAAGCTGCCAGTGTAATTGTCATCTTTAACACTGAAAAGTGCTTAGATGCTATTGTGATAAGTGTGAGAGAAACCATGTAAACAGAAAAGAGCCAGCAGAGTCTTAGAAAAGGCATTGTGCACTTACTATCCCCCACTACTTTGAATTGCCTATAAACACATAGTTTAAAGAAACAAACAAGTAATATATCCCATCAAGTCCAAAGCATTTTGAGAATGTCCTCAGTGAATTGTTCTGATTCCATGTGCTATGCCACATCATGTAATAGGAGGGAGGCCAAGAGTAGACGGAAGTTCCCCAGGTCAGATGGCTGCAGGATGAAACTGTTTCTGTGTTTCTGACACTGGAAAAGCCAGAAAGAAAAAGGGGCATATTATACTTATGTAGATCTTTGTGCTATGAGCATTTTTCTTCATTTCACAGAGGACAAAAAACCCTCTCCTATTCTCAATGTTTTGCATACTACAGAACACAGTCCTTCAAAGTTGCACAGAAGTATTAAAGGCATTCAAGTCATGTTGGAGTGATTCTGAGACCGGTAAGACTTTTTAGATTTTTTTTAACAACAAACAAGCCAACTAACCAACCAGAGAGTTCTGTGGTATTTTCATTGTACCAAGGCGGTTGCGTGTTGATGGATAGAAAAAAAATATTCAGTCATTATGCAAAACCCTACAAGTTCTAAGGCATGATATTACAAAAAAATCTGTATAATTATGAACTTATTTCATTATTCAGTGACACAGTGCTAAATAGAAGAATACAAGAGAAAACTGTGTTTGCTGTAGCAAAGTATCTGGAAGAAGTCGTTCTTGTGTACTTATTTAAAACAACCAAATCAGAAACACAGGAAAGATGACTGATTGAGTTGTTGATAGAGTAATTGTTTTCTTGTTTTTTCCACACATATATTTGTGCACACGCTGGGAAAAACTATTTTCTGCAAAGCAGAATTGTGCATATTGCCTGTTAGTCTACCTTGCCCTAGTGCTTTCAATGAAGAGAGGCAAACTCAGTCAGGTTAATGGGTTGTTAAATCTGCAGGTATTAAATCTTCATACAGTCCTTGCACATACTTATCTTTAAGTAGCAAAAAATGCTGAAATGATCCTCAAGTCAAAAGTCGGGCTTTTCCTTTTACCTTTCCTAACCTGCAAATTAAGGGGGCAATCTGGGATAGTGATGGTTATTATTGAAGAAAAACAACAAAGAAAAGCAAATTTTCTTATTAGCTTCCTTTACAGAAGAGAATCAGGTTAGAGTTCATAAAGGTAAACTGAGAAGTCAGACATAATAGAATCATAGAATGGCTTGGGTTAGAGGGGAACTTAAAGATTATCTAGTTCAAATCCCCCTGCCATGGGAACACTTTACACTAGATCAAGTTACTCAAAGCCTTATCCAATCTGGCTGTGAACACCAGCAGGGATGGGGCATCGAAGCCTTCTCTGGACAATTTGTTCTAGTGCCTCACCACCCTTCCAGGAAAAAATGCCTTCCTAAAATATAATCTAAATCTACCCTATTTCAGCTTAAAATTGTTACCCCTTGTCCTATCACTACATTCCCTGATAAAGAGTCCCTCCCCAGCTTTCCTGTAGGCTATCTTTAAGTACTGGAAGGCTGCTATTAGGTCTTCCTGGAGCCTTCTCTTCTCCAGGCTGAAAAGCCCAGCTCTCTCAGCTTGTCCTCACGTGGGAGGTGCTCCAGCCCTCTGATCATCTTTGTGACCCTCTTCTGGACTTGCATGTCCTTCCTGTGCTGAGGACTCTAAAACTGAACACAATACTTCAGGTGAGGTCTCATGAGGATGAAGTAAAGGAAATGGTCCCTCGACCCGCTGGCCACACTTCCTGTGAAGCAGCCCAGGATATATTTGGCTTTCTGCACTGCGAGCACATGTTGCTGGTTCATGTTGAGCTTCTCATCCACCAGTACCCCCAAGTCCTTCTTTTTTGGGCTACCCTCAATCCATTCTATGCCCAGCCTGTAATTTTTCTTGGGATTACCAGGTCCCAGGTGTAAGACCTTGCACTTGGCCTTGTTGAACTTCATGAGGCTCTCAAAACCCCACCTCTCAAACCTGACAAGGTTCCTCTAGATGGCATCCCTTCCCTCCAATGTGTCAACTGCTCCACACATCTTAGTGTTGTTGGCAAACTTGCTGAGTGTGCCCACAATAACACTCTCCATGCCACCAAGAAAGATTCAAAAATCCATGGGTCTTGATAAGATGTACCCATAAGTGCTAAGAGAATTGGCAGATATTATTGCTGAACCCCTTTCTATCATCTTTGAAAAATTGTGGAGAACAGGAGAGGTGCCTGAGGGCTGGAGATAAGCTAATATCACTCCAGTCTTCAAAAAGAGTAAGAAGGAGAACCTGATAAACTACAGGCCAAGCAACCTTACCTCCATCCCTAGAAAGGTAATATAACAGCTCATTCTGGATGTCATCTCCACGCATCTGGAAGAAAAGATGATCATCAAGATGGTCAACATGGATTCACCAAGGGGAAATGCTTGATCAGTCTGAGAGCCTTCTAAGATGTTATGACTGACTGGGTAGATGAGGGGAGAGTGGTGAATATTTTCTACCTCAACTTCAGAAAGGTTTTTGACACTGCCTCCCCTAACATCCTCATAGGCAAGGTTTGGAAGTGTGGGTTAAATGAGCAGACAGTGAGATAGTTGGAGAACTGGCTAGATGGCATTACTCAGAGAGCTGTGATCAACAGCATGAAGTCTATTTGGAAGCCCGTGGCTAGTAGTGTTCCCCAGGGACTGGTACTGGGCCAAGTCGTGTTCAACATATTCATCAATGACCTTGATGATGGGATAGAGTGCACCCTCAGCAAGTTTGCTGATGGACCAAAACTGGCAGAAGTAGTTGATACACTGGAAGGTCCTGTTGTTGTTCAGCAAGGCCTGGAAAGGCTGGAAAGTTGAGCAGAGAGGAACTTAACAAAGTTCAGCAAAGACAAGTGTAGGGTTCTGCACCTCAGGAGGGATAACCTCCTGCACCAGTATAGATTAGGTATTGACCTGCTGGAAAGCAGCTCTGAGGAGAGGGACCTGTGAGTCCTGATAGACAAGTTGATGATGAGCCAGAAATTCGCCCTCATAGCCAAGAAGGCCAATGGTATCCTGGGGTGCCTTAAGAAGAGTGTAGCAAGCAGGTTGAGGGAAGTTAGCCTGCCCCTCTATTCTGCCCTAGTGAAGCCATATCTTGAGTACTGTGTCCACCACATCTTGAGTACTGTGTCCAACTCTGGGTTCTCCAGTTCAAGAAAGATAAGGAACTACTACAGAGAGTCCAGCGGAGGACCGCAAAGATGATCAAGGGACTGGATCATCTTTCCCATGAGGAAAGGCTGAGTGAGCTCGGTCTCTTTAGCCTGGAAAACAGACTCAGAGTGGATCTTACAAAGATTATAAATGTCTAAGGGGCAGGTGTCGAGAGGGTGAGGCCAGATTCATCTCAAAAGTGCCCAGTGTCAGGACAAGGGAAAATGTTTGCCAACTGCAACACAGGAAGTTCCACGTTAACATGAGGAAACCTTCTTTACTGTGAGCGTGATGGAGCACTGGAATAGGCTGCCTAGGGATGTTGAGGACTCTCCTTCATTGGAGATATTCAACACTCGTCAGGACATGTTCCTGTGAAGCCTGCTCTAGGTGAACTTCCAGGGGCCTTGGACTAGATGATTTCCAGAGGTCACTTCCCACCCTTACCATTCTGTGATTCTGTGATTCTATCTTCATTAAAACACCTAACGTATTTCTTACAAATTCACATTATTGAAATGAAATTATAAAAAAACCCCAAAGTGTTCCATTTTAGAGCATTTTCTTCTCTGCTAAGGGGAAGGTAAATAATGAGCATCTGAAGAACAGGGCATACCTTGAACTATTACTAAGACTACAACTAGCAGTAGGGTCATTTTAGATCTGCTTGTTTGGTAAGAGCGAAGATTTTCCTTTGTACACATAATGTTCTGCCATGTAGCTACACAATAAATGGAGATGAATCAAGGTGTTGCTAAAGCATCTTATTCATAAAATAACAATTCAGAAGCATCTGCTTATACATCCTCATTTAGTAAATATGATGCATTCTGGTTACTTGTGTGGGTATAGCACACGTAAAACAGCACCAATGGTGTTCCCATGTTTTGCTGATTTAAACAGAAGGACATAATCTCTTGTTGTGTGAAACTCAAATTTTTCTAATGCAACTCCAGGTAAATATGTTCTTTTGTAGTTTTTCTAAGCTTATTGTAACTTTTTACTTCATGAAAATAAGGCTAATGAGGTTCAACAGTTTAGTAACCTCTTTTTCTAATTTCACAAGTAATTGCCATAAACTACTTAATGTAGATTGGTCATTCGGTGTATATTTGATGAAAACAAAATGTCTATGCTAATGAATATGTAAATGGTAGTTTTCATTTGTATTCACTTATAGGAGGTACCTGAAATTTTTACTGGTTTTTTTTTGTAATGAACAAAGAGAATTGCTAGAGCTTAGATTAGCCATTAAGAAAAGACTTTTACAAAAATAATCCCACAAATTTCATCACACTACTCCTGGCCAGTATTAGCTGCGTTTGGTTCAGTGCTGTTCACCAAGTTAAATGCTGTTATTTTGTCATGGAACTCATTCATTGGAAAGTAAGAAAGTGAGTCTAGTGTTTGATATTTTTATTCAACACTAACGGTAAAAGGATCATCATTTGTATGTTCAGAGCAAGACAAAAGGTGTGCTGTAGGTAATAGAACCTGCACACAAAAAACCTGAATGTTTTTGTGGCGGGTAAAGATTCACTACCAGAATATGTTCCAAGCTCTGTTAGTTTAAAGATTTTCTGATCTCAGTATACTAGGCTTTTTTACCAAAGAGAGTTGTTCTTAGATATTTCTCAACAGTGCAAACAACCTCTGATTTTCTATTGAAAATTCTGTAGAATTATATATTCTGCTAAATACATATTCTGCTAAAAATCTTAAAAGATCAAAATTTCTACAAAAAGGAAGTAATCTTTCAGTGCATTTTACTGTAATCATCTACCACATTATTTTATCTCTTTATTAACTTTTCTTAGACTTTTCTTAATGGAGGGTTGAGTCTTTTCCCTCATATGATTCTCTTAAATTCCCCAAATTTAAATATTGTTATAAAGCAACTATAATAATATTACTTCAATTGCTCTTCTATGATGTTCCAAATGCTTCTCATCCCTTCAAACAGAGATATAAACTTCCTTTTTTTTTAGTAGAAACTTGCAACCAAATATTTATAACAGAATACCTTAACACCCTGTGCTACTATAAATCTAGAAATGTACTTGCATCTTCACAGTTCTATTAATAACTAGTATTTCATTGGAATTATATGGCAAAAGTACTTAAAATGCATATAAATGTACTTGAGTGGTTAATATTGTTCACGGGTGAAGTCCTCAGGTTTATGAGGAGTGTAAAAGAGCAAATTATTTTAGAAGGATTCTGAAGATTAAGTCTTCAATAAAAAAAAGAGACTTAGAAGGATCACTTTGAAAGCATAAAATATGATCTTCATTTGAAAGCCTTAATTTCTTGGACATTTTGCTGGTTTTCCATATTTGAATAATAGCTCTATAATGTCTTCAAAATTCTTGTTCCACCCTTAAATTCATTGCTGAATTTATGTTCTGGTGAAATCCTTGCTAACAACAGTCTTTTTTTGTCATTCAAAAAAGCTTTTGCTTGTTCACAGTTATCTTCACTAGACTCTACCAGTAGCAGAATGAAGCATGTGTCCTTATATGTCCTGAATGATAGAATATACTTACTTTCTTTACATAAAAAGCATTGCTATTAAGTATTTCTCTTTGTAAAATATGCCTTTAAGTGAGTAAATGACTGAACTAAAAATATGTCAAAGACTCAGGCTTTTCTCAAGGTGTACTCTCAAACTGATCCTAAGACATATTTCCCTTCGCAATCTGAAAACAAATCCTGTGGGAAAAAATATCTATAATAAAATCTATAATTGCATAAACATAAAGTATGCCAAGCAACATAAAAAACCCCAAACCAAAACTAAAATGCAAAACCAAAACCAGAATTCAGCTTATTTTGAAAACCCTGCTGAGTTTCATGCTGGGTAGAAAGAGATGGGTAAAATAACCTAGAAGAGTCACATGACTCAACATGGTTTTGTATTTAGTGAACGCAAAAATAAAACAAATAAACATGAAAAGAAAATTGGAAGATCAGTTTTCTTTGCGGAATAAATTGCGATGTTTTTGGAAGTATAAACTTAGAAAAGAAGTTGTAATAAATAAAAACAGACTAATAAGAACAATGATATGCCAAGATGATTATAGTATTTTGACTACTGGTTTCCAACATTTTCTGTTGGAAGAAAAAACCTATAATACCATGCAAAAATACACTTACATCTTGTTATTATTGTTATTATTTCCCAAAGAACTGATTAAAAGGTATAAATTATACAAAAGGCTTTGAATAAATCTCCGTTGAATGTTGACCTGTTCTGGATTCTTTTTTTTCCACTCTCAATGCAATAGAGTCACACATTCTAGATACCAATGAACCATGTTAATGAACATTTTTCTTCTAATTTTTTTGGTAATTAGTAGCTATGGCTTTCACTTCAGGAAAACTGGGAATATATAATAAACTTTGTTAAAGTGGAAACTCATGATGATATTAATCAAATTTTGTTAAATCAAGAGAGACTGCTGAATCTCATGCTAGCTTTCACCTATACTGTAAAGTACGTCTGGTTTGAAATGATCACATCTGATATCACCCACGTCATGACTCCATATCAGCTAAGGGGGTGAGAATGCATTGTTCTTATATTTCTTTCCTACGAATTCAATTTCCAGACAAATAAAACATAGTTTAGACAACTTATGGTGATTTATCTGTTTTCTGATGAGTGAATGAAGAATTCAGGCTTTCTTGTGGTGTGTGCCAAATAGAGCAATATAGTTACAGCTGTAGAAATTCAAACAGGCAAATCATAGGGAAAACAATGTACCTGATATTTTTTTGAGTCCTGAACTGTTTCAAATGTAATTTAATTTGAACTGGTTTGTTTACTAATGTGGACAGTAATTCATCTTGCGTTGTTTTTTTACCCCCATTCAGGTTGTTTTGGTCAGTCTGTGTGCTCTGTTATCTTATGGTTATTATGCATTGACTACCTTAATCACAAAGTTAAGAACTAAGTCTTCCTGAAATTTAATTGCCCCAAATTTTATTGCAATGACAACCACCATGAGTTGCTGAGTTGAATAAAATCATTGTCCTATATTTACATGATTCAGGATGAAAGACTTCTATAAAAAATTAGAAGACAGAGCAGTTGAATAGGGTAGTTTAAAACAAAAAAATTATTCAAAATGCTTGGTATAGAGTTTATATAATTTCTAGACTGTTCCATTTGATCAAAATAAACAGATTTTTGTTCAATCAACATACTTTTTATAAATGTGCTCGTCCTGAGAAATTCACAGAGTCTTTGTTGAAACATGAGTAAGAACACTGTCTTTAGGAAAGGGTGATGGGAGTGAAAGTAAGAGGGACAGACTTCTACGCTCACTTCTATATTTCATACATACTGTCCCATAGTCTCAGGTGTCTGCAGCAGAGTGCAGAGAGTTCTCAAATACCTTGTCCCATAGGAGAAAGACAACTGCAGCTACTGTATTAAAAGGTACTTAATAAGTGTAGCAGATTGACTTTTGGATTTTTCAGATCTTCTTTAAAAAATGGCCTTTACGGGTCTTCCTTAACAACAGAGGTCAGGATCCACGGAAGTATTCCATATCTTCCTTTAACGTAACCCGACATATGAATAGGGTGTAGATAAGAGAGTACACTCACTTCTTCTTCCGGGAGGCTGGAGAGCAGGAGCTCCGTTGCTGCTGGTCCTGTCTGGAGCTGAGGCCTGCAGCGGCTGCTGTTGTCTGCCCACGTGTGGGGGAAGAGTCCTGGGCCGGATTTAGCTGTTCTGCTTTCCTCAAGGGAAGTGGTGAGATTTTGCTAGTTCTTTACTTTGTTAGTTACTGGGTGTTATAGTTGTATGCCGGGTATTATATAGATCATTTTTGTCCTTTTTCCCATTTTTCCCTTCCCATTGTCCCTTTCTTGGGAGTTTTGCATGGTATCCTTACTGTAGGTAGTTGTTTTTATTTAGAAAATACATAAAATGCCTATATTTAGTGTGATTTTGGTTTTCTATAGTTTTTTTCCTTTGAAAGGGGGGAAGTTTTGGGAGAGAGGGAGACTGAGTAGTTGGAGAGTTTGGGAAAGCTAGCTCAAATCAACTCAATAAGTTTAAAGAATGTCTGGTTAACTTATGAATTTTCACATGATGGACAATTCAGAGAGCCTTGGGAACATCTCATATGATAAGGTTTCCTTTTGTCAGAGCTATGATGCTCTGAGATATTTCCCAGGTGCTAGTGTGTGGGAAAATCTCTACATTTTTATCCAGTACTGAAAGGAGTGTCGTATGAAGTGGTAGGTATATTCCAGGACTGAATCTTTATGGAAGAAAACTGAGTTTGTTTAAGGTTCAACTGGAGAGGCATTAACTTCAAGTTACCAAACATTGTCTAAAATTTTTAGATGACAATGCGTTTTAGCTACAAGATATTATTTCATCACCTCTGAACTGAGTGGAAATATTTAGCCAAGAGCCTTTGATTAGTTAAAAATTACATGTCATTATCTTGAGTTTTTGGTATCACAATGTAGATTTTTGATAAAGTTGTGTAACACATCTAAGAGGTTAATTTGCAAATATCAGTATAGCATAAAAATGCAGGAACTTTAGCACAAGCACTTTAAGAAATTTAGGAAAGGTCATCTAATAAATCAGGAAGATCCAGAACCAAAAATCAAATCTACCTATAAACACTTTCTAAGGGAAAAGATTTTCTTCTGATGTCCTTTCCTAGTAAAGTAATATACTCATTAATTTTAAATAAAAGATAAAATCTCTATGTCCCTTCACACTGTGGTACAAAAGAAAATATTAATAAAATACAGTCTAGAAAGGGAACATAAGACTAGAAATAATGTTTCAGCCACAGGGCCTTCCTTGATCTGTAGCAAAATACTGAACAACATTAGATTAGTGTTTCTTCTAATCTTTTAATTTCCTTTTTTTTTTCCCCAGGACTATTTAAAATTCCAAATTCAAAGGAGCTGGGGACTTGGTCTCTTGAGCCCAAAAAAGAGTTACAATTCTGTTCATAATACTATGCCTCTAGCCTTCTGCTCAAAACCAATTTTAGTTTACATTTAAGTGTTCCTACCAATAAATCACATACATCTGATTTTCTCAGTTTTTATTCATTTACCCCCTGGTAAAGAACATAAACATATGCTGAACTTTGAAATCAATTCAGTGGTTGTTTGCTTATTTTGTTGGGTTTTGGAGTCCTTTTTGTTTTCTTGATTTTGTTTCCAGTAAAATTGATAACAGGGTATTTTGTTGGAATACAGCCGCAAACAAAATAGATAGCAGCTATTGAAAAAAAAGTTAAATGTTTTATACATAACTCTAGTCAAAGAAAATTAAATGTAACGGAAAACAAGAAAAGTTTTCATGATTATGCGTTTTTCAGTTTCATTTATCCCCCTATGTTCTCATTCTTCTACAGATTTTTGAAATATTCCCATACAGATTAATATTTTATTTCTGAAGGTCAGATCTGTTACCTTCAAGATCATGCTTGAGGTCAAGATTGCATTTACCAACACTGGTTGGACAGAAATAATGCTTAAGAGACAGACTTAAGGAAAACTTCCAGCCACAGAGTACAGTACTCAGACAAGTAATTTTACATAAAACCAAACACAAAGTATTTTTCATTCTGGCTAAATGGGTCACACCTCATCACCATGGTTGAGTCATTACACACTTATTATATCTCGTAGCCTTGTTACACAGCCAGTTTCAGGCAGAAGAGTCTCATAAAATTCCAGTGTTTATGCCTCAAGGTGCTAAAGGTCATACATATGTGAAGGATATTATGGATTAAGGTCACACCTCAGAGCTACAGGTAACCTGATACAGAAAAACAGACTAAGTCTTAGTGAAATTTTTGTCCTCACTTTTTGTTTAACTCCATCCTGTCTTGAAATCTATATGGTAAGAGGCCTAGTTCTCAAATCTATATTGTTTTGGAGACATGTGAAAAGGATTTTTGTCTTCATTAACAACTGAAGAAAAATAACCTTTTTTCCTAAAATTCGTGTGATGAAGTTCTGAGAAGAACTAATGAAAAACAGTAAAATGACATCTCTATAAAGAGACAAAATCTTTAAATATCAGACAAAATCTTGATACTGTTGATGCATAATCCGACTCACAGAATAAACTTCATCAAAGATAGTAGATCAATTTGCCTGGCTCAAACTCTTTTTTTCCTTGGAAACTGGAACTTGGATTAAGAAAAATATAGGTATTAGTTGTATACCATTTATTTCTCTACTAGTCTGGAAAGCCTGAGTTCTCATATGTGCTAGTCTCGCTGAAAGTCATTTTTTCCTTTTTTTTTTCCTAAACATAAATTATCTTCTTATAGAAAGATTCACATATTCCTCTTGGTCTCTAATGATTCAATAATATTGGTCTCTAATGGTGCACTACAATATAAAAATGCCAGGAAAAAAACCTGTACTGGAAAATTTTTATCTTTCTTCTTGCCCCAGTTTTGCTCCATTTCAGTTGTTATCAATGTGTAATCTAGGACTGAATCAAAGGACAAGATCACTCCTAACAGGAGATGCCACAAAAAAGGGCTCAGTAAGTATATCCAGCATTTTGCCTCCTTGTTTCCATGAAAGTCAATGTTTGTTGGTGTGTTGTTTGTTTGGGGTTTTTTAGTTGTTTTTAGTGCTGTTAAAATATGAAGTTGTTGAAGCAGAGATTTTTGTTTGGATTCCAATTTACAGCAGGAACTCAGTCTTGACTGGTCTTTTAGGAGATATGATAATGCATTTTGAAGTGTATGTATAAAATGGAGATTTATCTCTGTAGATGCATCATACAACTGGTACTGCTGCTACTGAGAACACAATTGCATATGAATTGAGAGCAGAATGTTGAAAAGTAGTACTAAATGCAGATTAAACCCCACAGCTCTGCAAATATAACACATCCTCTTTACCTGGGACAGGAAGCAGCTTAAACTGTGAGTCATGGAAATTTTTATCCTTCTCTTATCTAGTCTTGGAAATAATATATTTAAGTTAAACATGAACAATAAGGGAATCACAATATGACTGAAGAGAAAGTAAAGTTGCAGAAAAAAAGAAGAAAATTTTCCTTCAATTAAACTATATTAGAAAATCATGGTAATTGAAAGGAAAAAGCACAGAAATTTTAACAGGAAAATGCTGAACATGTAAATTTAGGTTTAGTTTCATCACAACCAAACCTGAAGTTTTAAAAATCTGTCCTGGTGGAGAAAATCAGTAGTAACTCAGAAAAGATAAACAGGTGAAAGTGAAGTATATAAAAGAATCTCTTTGACTTTATTAGACTGACTGCAGTGGTGATTATTACAGTATTATTGGAGAGTTGTGTTCAATCTTTAAACTGAATCCCTTACAATGAATAAAAGAAGCAAAAACAGCAGGTGGAAATCCTCCAGTCAAAGAAGAATATGCTACTGAAAATGTACTAATGATAGAAAACAAGTAGGCTTTTCACATTGTATATAATTTGTTCTTGTATAGCTCCAGTGATGGTATAGAGAGCATATTTTGGATGGCATAGCCTCTTTGATTGACTTCAAAAGCCATTTCAGACATTAATGAACATCTGAGTGATAATGACACTAAACATTGACAAAGAAAGTTGGCATTGTTGAGTTCTGCATTCACAATTTAACTGTGATTTGTGTATTAGATTTCATCAGTCTCTCAGTCAGAAGGTTTTCTGTTGTTTTTGCTCCCTCTAAACACCAGATACATATGTGCAACCAGGCATGTGAAAGTCAATCTGTGTGTTCTTAAACTTTTAAAAAATTCTAAGGACTATGCAGTAAACTGAGAGTTTTGCCAACCACAAGAATATTTTTTTAATAACTATTTTATTTTTAAGGTGATACGTAAATAAAGCTTCTTTGCTTTTGAAAACAACACATGTACCAAAACCTGCTTGAACTGAAAAAAAGAGTGAGGAGAAGGAATAATACACAAAATTTTATTCCTCAAATAGTTATATTGTTAGCAATTACATGGTAATTTTAGATGAGCCAATGAAGATATCATTAGACTAATATTTACTACAGCTTATAAGTGTCAGATTTTATTTACTGAAAGCCAGGAAAGAAAAAAAAACCCAAAACTAAACAAAACAAAAAAACAGTCCCTATCCACCTCCCCCCAAAAACTCCTGTCTTCGTTCTTAGTGATGATGGATAGGCAAAAAATGAAGAGCTTCAAAAAAGATAATTATAATAGAAGCCAGTATTTGATATAAAAATGACCACTGACAAGCTTTCTATGAAATGAATTATCTGAAATTTGAAAATAAATTACTGGAAATTGCCCAGCTTCTTTTTAGATTAGTGATGCCACTGCTTGGACCTCATGTTTAGGATTTGATGCTAAGGATTTATTGCCAACGTGAATTTGAAACCTAGTCTGAAAAATCAACGCTTCTATAAATGACTGCAGAGACATATAAATGAATGCCAAGTTAGAGATAATAATTTTATTTCTTTGAAATCTCAGATAGTATTCCGGATTTCTTTTATCTTGGAATATCACACTTCTACAGTTTAGCCGGTACAGAAAAATGTATTCTAAATGTACTGGGTTTTATGTTATCCACTATTTTAACATAATCTGATAAAGCTGTTCCAGTTGTCTGGATAAGTCCGGAAAAAAAAAAGAAAAAAAAAAAAAACACAAAAGATTTTACAGAATATTTCAGGAGCAAATTTAAAGTAAACTTATTTGGTTCTATATTATTTATCCTGTTTTACAGACTGAAAAATTGACCAAGATAGTACTCCTTCAGGGGTTTGAAAGTTGACCTGTAAGAGATTTTATTGTGAGACTGGTGTATAAATACAGTAGAGTGTAGAGCATATGCAAAAAGTAAAATCTTGAAACAACTAACCATAGAAATCATTTCCAGGCACGTAAAGGACAAGATGGTTATTGGCAGTATTCAGCAAGGATTCGCAAGGCAGAAGCCATGTTTGGCCAAAAGATAGCCTTCTACGTTGAAATGACCGACTGGGTAGACAAGAGGAGAGTAGTGGATATTGTATACCTAGGCTTAAGGAAGGCTTTTGACTCTTCTCTCCCATAAGATCCTTGTAGAGAAGCTACATCTTCATTAATGATTTGGATTACCAGGCAAAGTGCACCAGATTGTGGGTGCACAAAACTGGGAAGAGAGGTGATATGCCAAAAGGTTGTGCTGCCATCTAGAGGGGCCTCAACAGGCTGGAGAAAACCGCTGACGAGACTTTCATGGAGCTCAGCACAGGGAAGTACAAAGTCCTGGAACTGACCAGAAGGAAAGCAGCTTTGCAGAAAAGGACTGGTGGACGCCAAGCTGAACATCGGGCAGCAATGTGCTCAGTATCCTGAGTTGCACTAGGTTAGGTATTGGCAGCAGGTCAAGGGAGGCGATCCTTCTCATCTACTAAACACTCTGTGAGACCACACCTGGAGTGCTGTGTGCAGTTCTGGGCCCTCAGTACGGGAGAGACATGGAAGTACTGCAGACAGTCTTGTAAAGTACCACAAAGATGATGAAGGGACTGGAGCATCTCTCCTACAAGGAGAGGCTAAGAGAACTGTAACTGATTTGTCTGGAGAAGAGAAGGCTAAGATGGGGGATCTTATCAATAAGTACAAGTACATGAAGAGAGAGTGTAAACAAGACAGAGCCAAGCTCTTTTCAGGTGCTCTGCGACAGGACCAGAGGCAATGGGCACACAGGAAAACAGAGAAGTTTCCCTCTGAACATGAGGAAACAGTTTTCTTCCTGTGAGGGTGACAGAGCACTGGCACAGGTTGCCCACTGACATCGTGGTCTGCTTGAGCATGAGGATTGAACCAGATGACCTCCAGAAGTCCCTTCTGACTGCAGTCATTCTGTTATTCCACTGTATGACCATCAGTTTCAAATATCTGTTTTGTGAAACAGAATGGGAGTGTTTTTAGCATTTCATGCAGATCTTTAAAGGTGGTTTGTGGAGAACTGGAGGGGGAACCTAGACGCTTTCCCCCCTACCAACACTAGCTATGGCAGTACAGCTCAATGATTAAGTAACATGAATCTATAAGGAGTGCTGTACATAGTAATTATTCTTCTGAAAAAAGTCATTCAAAGAAATAACAGGAAGAGTTAAAAATATAACAAAATGTAAAAACAAATGTTGCAAAATCTCAAAGTCAGAAAAACTATACTGAACTGATGCAAAGGTTTCAGAGGGAAAAATAACATAATACAGCTATACATCAAAATTTTACGTACATCTAGAAAGAAAATAAATTGTGTTGTATTTAAAATTAATATTTTTCATTTCTTGTGATTTTTTCCTGCTTTTCTTATCAAAATATTTTTTAAAAAAAACAGAAATTCCAAAATACTAAAAATATTTTTAAATTTTGAAATACTTGAGCTTCCAATAGTTTGTCCTTAACAAAACCCATTTATTTTAAAAATCTAAGTATTTAATATCCTTTTCTTAAAATAAACTGAAAAGGCTACTTCAACACCTGCTTCCTACAGAAGGATGTTACTATGTAATAGAACAAAAATATTAATATCTTTTAAAAACAGTGTTGAATTTAAATGATAAGACAGAATTCAAGGAGGGAGTTAATACTGAAGCCAATACTCGATACCTTAGAATGAGTGGAAGAGAGACACAGTAAAACACCATTAACATAGACCACGACTGCTTTGCTCTTGTCTGGGCTCATGCTCTAACCCAATCATACTTGACAAACTTAAATAATATCACACCATTGTCCCAGATTTTCTTTAGGAACACATCTACATATATGTATATATGGAGCTGATATTATAGCTGTAAAACATCTGAGTCCAGAAACCTCTACTAAGACGAACATTAATAAAGAGTCATATCAATGAAAATGAATGAGGACATGCCTTCAGCTGTGATAGTTGGTGATAAAAATCCTGTCATATACTGAACTACCAGAATTTGTAATCCCTACTTGATGCCAACCATTTGCCCTGGGATATCAGCTGAGAAACCTGATGGACTCAATGGAACTTTCATGTACAATTTTGTAAAACAAGTCAAGGTTAAATTATACCAAATGCATGAGAGCCTCTCTCAGAATTGCCTTACATGGTATTTTTGAATATTTGGTAATTTTTTAATTTAGAAAACGAAGCAGTCTTCAGACATCCTGAGGTCACTAAGCTAAATAATCTCTGGTTTTGTTCTCTAGCTTTAGTGGTAAAATACTACACGAGAAAAGAACAAATCTCATTCAGAAAATCACAATATCGCTTACATTGGAAAAGATCTTTAAGATTATCAAGTCCAACCATAAACCTAACACTGCCAAGTCCACCAGTAAGCCATGTCCCTAAGTGCCACATCCATGTATTTTTTAAACATCTCCAGGGATGATGACTCAACCATTTTCCTGGGAAGTCTATTCACTGTTTCATAATCTTTTCAGTGACGGGGTTTTTTTCACAATATACAGTCTAAACCTACCCTGACACAACTTGAGACCATCTCCTCTTGTCCTATCACCTGTTACTTGGGTGAAGAAACCAACACTGCATCACTACAACCTCCTTACAGGTAGCTGTAGAGAGTGGTAAGGTCTCCTCTCAGCCTCCTCTTCTGCAAACTAAACAGCTTCAGTTCCCTCAGCCTCTCTTCTGAAGACTTGTTCTCCAGATCCTTCACCAGCTTCATTGTCTTTCTTTGCAAACTTCAGCAGCTCTGTGTCTTTCTTGTAGTGAGGAGCCCTAAACTGAACATGCTAATCGAGCTGCAGCCTCACTAGCGTCAAGTACAAGGACACAATCACTTCCCCACTCCTTCTGGTCACACCATTTCTAGCACACTGCCTGCTCATATTCAGCCTCTGTTGACCAACACACCCAGGTTATTTTCTGCTGTGCAGCTTTCCAGTCATTTGTCCCTGAGCCTATAGAGACGCATGGAGTTGTTTAGAGCAAAGTGCCGTATTTAACTTTGTTGAACTTCTCACAACTGGCCTCAGCTCATTGATCCAGCTTGTCCAGATACCTCTGTAGAACCTTCCTACCCTAAAGAAGATAAATATCCCAGCGTAACTTGGAGCCCTGGGAAACACCACTTGTGACTGATCACTAACTAGGTTAAACTCCATCCACTAAGTGGGTCACCCTGTCGTAGAAGGAGATCAAGTTACTCAGGCAGAGCCTGCCCTTCCTAAATCTATGTTGACTGGGCCCAACCACCTGGTTATCCTGTAAGTTCTGTGTGATGGCACTGAAGATCATCGGCTCCATAACCTTCCCTGGCACTGCTGTCAGGCTGACAGACATGTAGTTCCCCCAATCCTCCTTCCAGCCCTTCTTGAAGGGGGCATCGTACTTGCTAATCTCCAGTCAGACCTCCCCAGTTAGCCATGACTGCTGGTAAATGATGGAAAGTGGTTTGGTGAGCATTTCTGCCACTTGCTTCAGCACTCTTGGGTGTATCTCATCCGGACTCCTATACTTGTGCGTGTCTAGGTGGAGTAGCAGATTGCTAACCATTTCCTCTTAGACAATGGGGCTCCATTTTTCTCCCTGTCTTCCAGTGCTGGGGACTGAATACCTAGAGAACAACTGGTCTTACTGTTAAAAATTTAAGTGAAGAAGGCATTAAGTACTTCAGCCTTTTCCTCGTCCTTTGTCATTAAGTTTTCCCCTTCATCCACTAAAAGCTGGAGATTCTCCTTAGCCCACCTTCCTACATATTTATAGAAACATTTGTCCTTTGCCTCAGTAGCCAGATTAAATTCTACTTGGGCTTTGGCCCTTCTTATTTTCTTCCTGCATAACCACACAATATCCTTGTAGTCCTCCTGAGTTGCCTGCCCTTTCTTCCAAAGTCTTTGAACTCTCCTTTTCCTCCTGAGTTCCAGACAGAGCTCTCTGTTCAGCCAGGACGGTCTTCTTCCCTACTGTCTTATCTACCAGCACATGGAAACAGCCTGCTCTTGCACATTTGAGAATTCCTCCTTGAAGGCTGTCCAAACTTTCTGAACTCCTTTGCCTTTCAGGGCTGCCTCCGAGGGGAATCTGTCAGCCAGGCTCCTAAATAGGCCAAAGTCCTCCCATCAGAAGTCCTAAGTGGCACCTGCTGACCCCCTCCTCATTTATCCAAGAATGGAAATCTGTGCCTTTTTATGATCATTATGTCCAAGATGGTCTCCAACCATCACATCACCTATCAGTCCTTCTGTGTTTGCAAACAACAGGTCCAGTAGGGTATCTTCCCTGCTTGGCTCACTGACTAGTTGTGCCAGGAAGTTATCCTCCTCGCAGTTCAGAAACCTCCTAGACAGTTTCTTCTTTGCTGTATTGTATTTCTAGCAGACATCTGGTAGATTTAATTTCCCCGGGAGGATAAGGGCAAGAGATTGTGAGGGGCATCACCCAGCGGCTTAAAGAATAACTCATTTGCTTCCTCATCTTGGTCGGTCAGTATGTACTAGACTCCCAACATGATATCTGTCTTGTATGCCTTCCCCTTGATTTTTACCGATAAACACTCAACCCTATTGTCACCATCATTAAGCTGTAGACAATCCAAAGACTCCCTAACATACAGAGCTAGCCCACCACCTCTCCTTCTTTGCCTATCCTTTCTGAAGAGTTTGTAGCCATCCATTGCAGCACTCCAATTGTTGGAGTCATCCCACCATGTTTCAGTGATACTAACTGTATAATAGTTTGCCTGCTGAACAGTGGCTTCCAGTTTGTTGCCCACTCTGCATGCATTGCTGTAGAGGCACTTCAGCTGGTCTGTTGGCCATGTCATCTTCTTAGAAGCGTTGCCTTTAATTCCTTTGAGGTGTTTCACAGGTGTTTCCCTCTTGGCCAAGATTTGCTGCTCTGCTGTGGACTGGGCCAGAGCTGGCACAGCTCCCCTCAACAATTGACTGCTAATGCCAGTTTTCTCATCAGTGGCTCCCATGAGTATTTGAGAAAAAGTCTGAAACATGTTCCTGTAGAAAACACAACCAAAGTTTTCACATACAATACAGATGTAGTAACTTATCCTCTTCATGCAGAATGTAGGTTTCTCCTTCCTTCCCTCCTCACAAAGAAGTATCCTTAATTTATGAAGTCTGTTGCTTTATAGAATGAGTCTGGTAACAAGTTGCTGTTGTATGATCCCTAGTGCTGTAGGTATGTGTATCTGCATTCCTCATGGCCAGCCCTTCTCAGAGCAAGATATTTCATGTAAGCTCTGACCTCATTAGCAATGAGACAAATGAGACTTAAGCTGGTTATTTCATTTACGGTTCCCTTTCTCTGGCCCCTGACTCTCCCACAGAAACTATTGCAGACCCTGAGCAGCAGGAGACCCACCGTGGTTGAGAAACAAAAAAATTTCAGACCAGAACCCATTTTGTTCTTTCCTTTCTTTTCTTTTTTTTTCTCCTAAGAATCCTTGCTTTATTTTTTTCTTAGAAATTTTTTTAAGTAATGCTGTCTTTATGTTAGAATTCTTAATTTGTGCAGCATTTCAAAGGTCTTCACTTACAGCAATAACATTTCTTCACTGTCTAGGATTGCTTATTTTTAATTTTTTTATTTATAAAAATAATAATAACAACAAAAAACCCCAATCATCTGCTCAAACGTAGTAAATAATCTAGCTTTCCATGCTCTGTGAAGAGTAAAAATAGCTAAAATTTATTTTAAAAAGTTAGTATTTTCAGGCTATAGTATGCACAACATGAGTACTGCTCAAAGGCAGAATTTAACCTTTGTTCTTTGTTGGTTTGAAGCGCTCAGCTACTCTCCCATAATTTTCAGCAATTTCTATCTCTGGGTTTCTATAAGTCTTATATGACCAATTAATTAGAAAATAGAGCACCACTTGAAGAAACAAGTGATTTATAATGGAAAGTCCACTTCTGCAATTTACAGTGTTGTTGGAAGCAGTTAGACTAGTTAACTGATGAAATACTAATGCCTGTTCTCCTGAGAAGCTGGTCTTTTGAATATTATCTCCGATAGTATAATAATCCTTACAGAATAAGTCAGGAGTAGGTTAATATTAGAGCACCTCTGTGCAGATAGGTGTAGGTAGGCAGGTGTATACATACCAGGCAGCCACATATAAGATAGTATTCAGGAGCTGCAAATTGAGGTGGTGTTTAGACCAAGTTAGCATACTTTTTTCCTCATAAGCATTTATTTCTGTGCTGGAATAGTAATATGGCTTCTATATCTACAGCTGACTGGTATCTTGTCAGCTCAGGGAATGGTGGGAATATTCACATGATACTCCGCACCTATGTGTTTATTCATACACATATACATACACAGGAACAGAGTTGACAGGAGAGAAACACCTCCTGTGCAGACTCCTACCTGTACCACACTTCTGTTGCCATCTTCCCTGTTGCATCTTCTACACCAGAAGATACTATATGATTTTTTATGCTGCACTGGATACCATTTTGCATAGAATTTTTAGTGAACTCATCAGGCCTTCTTAGTCCCTGGCACAAAAGCCCTTATTGTCTATTTACAGTGATGTAAATAATTTTCAGCTGTTGAAAGGTGTGGAACAATATCCAGACTAACAATTTATACCTAGTTAGTTTTCTATGACTATAGTTTTAGCAATTGGAGGTAAAAGCAGCTCATGAGGCAAATAAACATTGCAATTACAAGGGGATAGATGGACAAAAAAAAGATTGAATTTGAATATCCTTTTTCAAGAAGAGTATCACTGTAAAGCACCAAATACTTTAGCCTATCAATAACAGAATAGTAATTAAAAAAAAAAAAAAGTAAAAATCGATGACTCATAAGAAAAGAGCAGTCACTTTTTACATACCCAGTGTCCCAGACTGCTGTTGGATGATGGCTGGTCAATTTCAGATTAAAAAGTCAACCCTTTAGAACTGTATAGGAGGACATTTTCTGAGCATGTTTGTTTTTTCTTTCTGTTGTCCCGAAGTTGATAACAGGCTTTAAGCAGATCATTTCCTAAAACAGTAACAACAACTTGAGTAACTTTTAGGTGCTTGTTATTTATTATTTTCGTCCTCTCCTCCAACAGCTGAACCCATGTAGGTAAGCCACAAACAAGCCTGATTTGTTTGACTGTGGATGCTGCATTAACAATTCTGTGTGATTCAACAGAAAAATCACTTGGAAAAGAAAATAACTGAAATATTAAAGTTTTAAAGCCTATTTTGAAATGAATCCTCTAAGAAAGAATAAAAATTATTTGCAGAATTGGTTTATGAGAAGCTGGATGCAGAATAATGATATTTCATAAGAATAGTGTATCTCTAACCAAATGTCCAACTGATAACTGACATAACTTTATTAAAACCTAGGTTTAAAAATCCAATCCTGCCACTGAAAAGTTAATCACAGTGTGCAGCTAATCCTGGATATGAGGATTTTCCCACCAATAAGCTCTGTGGTATATAAAGTAGACCCTACAGTAGCACAACTATGCTTTACATGCTGACTTTAACCCATGTGAACCATCTTAAGTAGAAAAAAATAAAAAATAAAAAAGAAAAAAGAAAAAAGAGAAAATGAAAATGAAAAAGAACCACAATAATCAGCATTTGAATTAATATAGGAGCATGAAAGGATGTATATAATCATCTACTTAGTGGAAGCTGCTTGTGCAGTAATTCTCAGTAAGCACTAGCTCTTCAGGTCTCTTGTAAAGCAATAAAAAAATTACTACTTAAATAGATGAAAAGCTATTTTCAGCAATTAGCAGAAAAATAAATAAATAAGTAAAGCTAGCAAACCTAGCTATAGTTCATTAGGATTGTTTCAATAACTTTGCAAAATAAGTTCAATTGATAAAAGTTTTTGACACTGCAAATAGCATACTGCAACAATGAAGATGTATTAGAGCAGTGGTTCAAAAACTAAGAGCTTAGTCCTACCAGTTTAATCTGATGTTTTGCAATGAGGTGCAGAAACCTAATAGACGATAAGGTTTTTAATAAAGTTTTTAGGCTAGTCTGGCAATACAGAACAACACTAATATAAAAGTATTATGCAAACATTTTCAAAATTGTTTCAGTAGTATAACAGTCTATAAAACTGCTCAGTGTTAAAGCATATGAGCAGAGTCTTAATGAGTCCATGTGCTTCTACAGACACTCAGAATTTCCAGCAGTGCAACTGTTTAGTGATATTTTTTCCTATCCATTAGTCTAAGCAAACCTGCATAAAACACTACTACCAGTAAATAGCTCCATACTTTTCTAAAAAATACCATAAATATTCCCATAATTACATTATTTCAAGGACTTTTCTAATATGGCTTCTCACTGCGTGACATTGCTCTGAATGGGGTATCCTATTTCAGTAAAAAGAAAAATACCTTAAAAGAAAATCAGTAGACCCTTTTTTTAGTTTCTACTTGTTTTGTATAGGATAAGCTAATGTAGGTACAGGGGCTTCAGCATATCATTTTCAGGTGATAGGGGTTTAGAGCACGTGTTGTAAATTGGATAATTAGCTTTTTTTTAATGAGGAAGCATGCAGGAAAAAAAAGGCATCTGAGACCTGAAGAAAGCAGTTTTTGAAAGCTATAATGTCAGATTGAGCTGGACTGTTGCCTAGAATGTTCTCAAAGATTAACTTAAAAACCTGAGGTGCAGATAGCATTGAAGAAAAGAATTTTTCTGTTGGAATATGTTTTCCTGTATTTGCACTGCTGCCACATATATATTTTTGGTAGCTCAGAGGATGAAGCAGAGGTATAATCTCACTATATAACAATCACAAAGAAGAAGAAAATTGATATTTATATTTCAGATTCATATGTAAATCTTATCTTTTAGTGATTTTCAAGATTTGTAAATGGTGGTTTTGTTTGTTTCTTTTTTTAAATTTTTAATTATTAAAGATGACTTGTGGTTTAATTTCTAATTTTGTTTTGAACTTCTATGAATTTTATTTTCTTTCACATTCTCCCACATTATTCTCTTAATTACGATTCCCTTCAGCAGCTATTGTGAGAAATAGTAGTAAAGAGGTGAGAATGCAAGAAGCCCTTCAGATATAGCTGGATTCAGTATTCAATCTAACTTTTTTAGGGTATGACAACTTCTGAAAAATGGCAGGAAATACTAAATTCCAAAGGAGTCAGGGAATTCTTTCTCTTTTTTTTTTGGTTGTTGTTGTTGTTTGTTCTTTTTTTTTTCTTCTAACAGTGATCGTACAAATAAATAAACAAGAAATGTTGGGTTTGGGACAATGTTATTTATCAAAAAACCCCAGAGTTTGTAGGCTTTCTCTGCCTACATATGCATATTACAGTGTCAGCAAAAACTTCTTTGTACACCTTAAATAATAAAAAAATCAAAGAGAAAACCTATACTTTGAGTCATCTGTGTAATAAAACAGCTTTCTAGATAAGCAGATGGTTATGCTACTTATGTTCAGAAGCGTTCTATCAGAAAGAAATGAAAGGTATAAAATAACTGTTACATTTGGTGAAAATTATCCCTAAAGTTAAGTTGGCTGATACGTTGCTTGAGTTTCTGAGTTAGCCGAGAAAAAGTGATGATAGGGGGTATAGTATTAGTGAAACTCCATCTCAAACAGCTGCTGCATCTTCCAGTTCACTAGTGGTATTTGAACACCTCTTGTTTTGGTTATTGTTCATTTTTTTAATGTAAATCTTAAAAAAATAATTCTATCATTCATACAAATAAGCAACCCTTATCAGAACAGGACATCTACAGTCATAGAGTAATAATTCCCTACCATTTCAGCATTTTGTTGCCTGTGCATCTAGCTTCATCTGTTACCTTTTGAAGGCATCCCTCTACTTCAGCATACAGAATGTTCCTCCCAATTTGTTGTTTTCCATGAACTTGTTGAAGGTGCACTCCCTACCATTGCCCACAAAATAGCTGAAGACGATAAGCACTGTTAAGCTCAGTAACAGCCCCTGAGGAACACCACTAGACTGTACATTAGTGAAGTGTAGGCCACAACCCATTGAGTCCAAAGGAGTAGTCATTTTCTGCCCCATATTGTAATCCACCTATGCAATTATATTGATTTTTTTTCTACTTTAGATAGAATACCACCTGGCAGGCCCATGGGATTAGTCCTGTAACTGGCCCATCCAGATTGTACACCAAAGGGTTATCAATTAGCATGACAGAAACTCCTGGATTTGTTGCAGCCTACCGTGTTGCTCTACAAGCAGTTGTCGGGGTGGTTGAGATCTACTATGAGAACCAATGGGTGTTCTGTGTTCTTTCTTTTTTCTTCTGTACAAACTGGTATAAAGATTTAATTATCTTTTCCTCAAACAGTTGTGTAGACAAGGAATATCCATTCTTAAAAATTTTTAGAGTGTCGGACTTCAAGTGTCAAATTATTTAAAATAAAGATAGTAATAATAGTAAAAACTGACAAGAATATGAGATCAGATCATATGTAACCATCCTGGTTATATCTACCTTAGAAATATCTTTCCCATTATCAGCTCCCTAGCAAAGGATACAGAATTCTTCCCAGCGCATTATCACAAGTTAAGAGTTACAGTAAAGTATTTATAACGAGACAAAAAAATAACAAGGTAATGGAAAACACCTTTGTTGTCCCAGATCTCTGCAATAGCAGGAATGTTGTTACATATCTATAAAGATACTTTGCACCCTGCAAAGGGAAAATAAAGGTCCAAATTCTTCTTTTATGACAGCTTAAGTTGCAGAAGTGCTCGTAAGTTCCATTTCACAGTAACATTTCTACCTGCTTGCTGAGTTTTTTTGTTCCCTCCATCTCTTTTGCTTTTTTTCTAAAAAGGAACATCAAGAAAATGCTTATAGTAAAAAGTGCACACTTGTCTGAATCCTACAAATTAACACATTAATAAGGAGGAGAAACCTGGAAAGCTAAAATTGTTCTATATGACTGTTGCAGTAATCAAAAAAACCTATGAATTTTACAGGGAATATCAGGAAAAGTTAATTTATATCCCGGACACTATAAATCAAAATTAGAAATGTGGTACAAACTGGATGCATTTTTCAGTGTCCAAAAAGTATTATTCCTTTCCTTTCACCCTGCTACTCATGCGTAATCCATGCCATCAACATGACTAACAACCTGCAAAGATCTGCTTCATGCCCAAGGAATGAAGTGGAGCTCCAGGGTGGTCTGCTACAACAGCTACTTGGTGCATTTTCATTCTCCCTACAATGACTTGCATTATGAATTGTTTTTTTCCTGGACAGCAAAAATAAATAAAAAAGAAAATATCAGCCAGGTAGATTCTTCTTTGGATTTCTGCCATTCCAATATTTTGCAAGCTTATAGCAGAAACATTCACTTTGTGTAGCTTTTTTAGAAAATTTACTCCATAATCATCAGGTCCTTACTGTCTCTACCAGTGTCTAATAACTATAGAAAATAAATATTACAATCCTGTTGCAATAGGTATTGCAAACTGCTTGTATTTTGTTGATGTGGTGAATGCTGTTGGTGTGGTGATTTTTTAGTGAATCTGAAACATCTAGGACATAGTAGATATCATACAGCAGAAGGTTAAGGAGTTTTTCAGCTGGGTGCAAAGATCTGGGAGCCAAAACATGTGGTGACCAGTCAGGAATTTCATATTGCAATACACCCTGAAGAAATAGCAAGGATGAAAATACCTTTCTGGCAAATGCTTACAAATTGTATTATTTCTAACATTGGTTACTTTTTCTCTGGTAACTCTGACCAATAGAAATATCAGGGTTATCCTCATCTTTTTCAGAGCATGGACATAGAACAAGAAAAGGAAGAGTAGAGAGGAAAAGTTTAGTTACATAGTACTTTAACTGTATATAAATTGAACTATGTGTTTTAACAACTGGTCTAATAATAACTTTAATCAGACCAACAGTAAATTCCTGCCTTTGAATATAACTGCTTCTCTGTAACACTATATTGCATCTAAGATATTACTCGATCAAAAATTCTACTCGGCAACTTGTCTGCAACTAATGGGTTACTAATTGGCAACAAGTCTGTACTGATTTCCTTAAACATTTCAACTCTCTTTTATTTCATTTCCTTTGGCTTCTCCACAATTAACCGCGAACCTTAACATAGACTGTTATTTACACAGCTCCTGTTAAAAAAGGAGTAGCGTGTGGCACCTACATTAGCTAAAGTTTTCTTTTTCTTTTAAGGCACAACAAAGCAAAGGTGGACCTAGAAAAGTTACAAATCAGGGAGAGGATAAGATAAAGCATTTCCCCAAGCTGTACCCTTAATTTCATTTGTTAGGGTTTTTTTTTAGCCTCTCATGCACTTATGATCTAGTTTACCTCGGGATTAAGCATCATAAATCAGAAGCTAGCAGTTGTATTACTTTCATCTGGTTTGACAATTGTCACATGTAAAAAATTGTTGACAGTGACGTACAAAACCAGAACAGACCAACTCAAGCAAGTATAACATTTTTATTTTAAATTACATTATTATTCACCAAGAAAGCACAAGCAGTGTTGCAAAAGATTAACTGAAGGCCAGGGAGCTGGGCAGTGGATTGAATATTTCAGAATATACAACTTGTTTCCAGCACAGGAGCTGACCTGTTACATGAACCATTTGACCTCCCTTGGCCTCGATTTCATGTCTCTTTCTCTACATTTCCTGAAATTCATGGTTGCAAAATAGCTATCTCCAGAAAGGGCTGACTTAGAAACCTTTAGATGTTAGTAGAATACTATAAAGTAATAATAACCCTTCAAGACCAACAAGAATTATTGCCAAATAAAATAATTTATTAGGTTTTTAAAAATAACCCCAAATATATTGAAGCTAAGAAGAAAAAGCAGAATCCCCTACCAGGTTAGGAAAAACCGATGACGCTTTGGGGGCAATTCTTCCATCAGTGGGTTAGAGTCTATAGTGACATGAAGGAGATACATTAGCAGAAGTTCTTTGCTGTGGAAAGTCCATCCCATAAGGAGGGATACATCTCTCATTTTGCAGTTTTAGGTATTGTCTAGCCTTCTTTAAACATCTGGGATGCCCAAGGGAGTAGTAACACAGGATGGGAAAGAATTTGAATAACTTACGCCAGTTTTCAGGTGTCTACGATTGGATGAATTGAACCGAAGTTGATGTAAATGTTTTTAGAAGGTAACTGGGATGTTTTTATATTCAGTGATTCCAAAAGCATGGTAAGATTTTTGTGAGAATAAGCAGCTTTGATAATAAGAACCTGCATAAAATATTGCTAAACTCACTGTAATCTTTAAGAATTCTCATAAAATGTTGGTAAAGTCATTTGAATTTTGAATTTATAAGTGATGTAAGTAAATTGGCATTTGCAACCAATGAAATGAGGTTCACCGAATATATGATGAAATGTTTGCATATTGAAATAGACTCTTGGAATTATAAAAGAAGGTGTTTAAGGATGACTCCTTTTGTCACCTCCTTTACGTCTGTTAGCCACCTTGTCTGGTCTTTTTAGAGTTTGTGTGTATGGGATAAATAAGAAATTTTTAACATTATTTCTCATTATTGTTAATCACAAGAAAATGTTTTAATAATAATTAATGTCGGAACTACCTTTGGATTAGTATTATAAGGGATGTGTGACTTTCAGAAACAATAATAGTGTGACTGGTCAGAGCCTGACAAAAGAGAATGAGTTGTCAAGTAATAAAGCAGTTAGGTTATCTAATCTTAATCTGATTTCATGGTCAATATTTTAATTTTTTTCTATTGTATTTTCTAGTATAGATCGGGTTTGTATTTGATTTTTTTTTCACTTTTCTGAGCTGAGTCTTGTTGGCAGCTCATAGTTATTTTCACAGCTAGAATATCCTTGTCCTGTTTAATTACCCTACTGGATAAGTGCCCAGTGTAATAGCAGCTTTTTTTAAGAACTATTTCCAGAGTAGACGATTTTTACTTTTCCCATTTTTAGCCATTTTCCATTCTCCAGTCTTTAAGGCCATCCAATTCTTGCTTATATATCACGTAGCCTCATTATTAATAACGGAGGATATTTTTTACATTTGCAAGTCCAAAATACAGAACCACTATATAAAAAATTTGTGTTCTAGCTCCTAAGCTTCTAAATCAATCATCCAAGATGCCCTTTTTAAAGTCTCTTTTCAGAGGAATCTGTGATGGCAGAGATTAACTTACTCATAACAGGGAATGCGTCATATATGTGTGGGTAGGTTTGAATCCTTTTAAGATTTAATCCCATAACTTCTGTGGTATGCTTTCTGGTCGGATGTATGTATGTAGATATTAATGTTTTTCTACAAACAAATACTGCTCGAACCTCCACATACGATTTTTTTTTTAAATTATAAATTTTAGTATTATTAAAACATTACCTAAATCAAAATTAAAATGTTTGATGAATTAAGAGCCATTGATACCCCGTTCTGGCTTCTGCTATTGGAGAGTTTTGTGAAGTATTTATTAATATTTCCTCCTAGTGCCATATCTAACTACTCTTGCTGGCAAATATTAAGTTTCACACATATTTCTGATTGCATTTATTATCTCTTTGGTGTGGATAAGGTGTTTCATAATGATCTAAAGAGTCTCTCTGTGTGCATGTTTTACCATTCTGTGCACTATATCCTTACTCTTCCTTGTACTCTATGCATGAGACACAAGGCTGATATAGACCCATACATGAAGATTTTTTTTTTCTGGTTAAATATGAAAGCATCCAAATTACTTCTGTAAAATGTGTCAACTTATTAAATAAACATTAATCCACTCTATTTTTCTTTATGAAATATATGTTTACCAATTTTCTGGTAGAGAAATCTTCCAGATTTTACTAATAACTACCGATATTTTTCATATAACTTCTACTCTATTTGTTTGTATTCTGGATCAAGGGTAAAATGCATTCTTTGCCAGAATGTAAAATCATTTAAGCTCCTTCAACTACTTCTCCTCAGAGAGCATATATTAGATCTGACTTTGAAACATAAAATGTACACAATCTTTTCAAAAATATTTTACTCTCATCTGACAGGGTTACTCCATAGAGTTAAGAATCAGTATTAAAACAACCACATTTCCAATGCAAATTTTGAAAGCAAAGCTAGGAGTGTAATGACAGTTTCTGTGAGAAAATATGTATTAAAGACTAAAATGATCTTCAGCGGCAAGCAGGATTGCTACTCAGCATTATGATAATATAAACCTACATCATGATATACAAAATGAAATTCAAATTAAAACATTTTATTTTGGGGCCAATTGATAAGGAAAATCCTCTTTACCAGTCACAACAATGATTCTTAAGCTAAAATGTAATATCAAATTATTTTTTTTTTAGCTTGAAACATCCGAACTTTAAGCATTTATAACTATAGCCACAGTCTTCATTTCCCTGCCTTTTCCATAATAAAACCGATAACACAACACAGAATTCCTGTCAGGAAGGACTGAAACTGGAACCCAGTCTTCTGTCAGGTATTTTACCAGTTCTTAACCTGTCTCATTATCATGTTAAAGAAAAAGAAATATAAAGGAACCTCTTTTCAAAGCATTCATGTAGAAAAACATTGTGTATGACCATACCTCATTAGACCAGTCAATAAACCTTCCCTATATTCCCTCAGGCAGGTCAGGAACATATACTTATTATTTGGAGCTATTCTTGCACTCTTCGCTTCTGCCGATAATACGGACAATTCTAGCTAGTAAACATTTTTAAAACATAAAGGTAATGGAGAATTCTCTTGGGAAACCTATTCCACAATTTAATAGATTTTATCATCATAGAACTCAGACTTATAACTTATCCATTGTTAATTGTGTATTTTTAATTATTGTGATATAACTTATGTGTTTGATTTTGGCTTCCTCAGAATGTTTACTTTCTTAATAAATAGACGCTTCTACAAAACCTTTTTGCAGACTTTGTTCAGCTATATTAAGTGCAGTATATTAAAGGAAGTGTGAAGTTGCTAGGCCAGTTCAGCGATTCTTTTCTCATACAGGGAAATAAATTGACAAGTTTTACTTAGATTGAATAGCAGGAATCTAATAAGATGTGGCCCAGTAACAGCTAAGAATAACTTCTTAATTTGGAACAAAACACTCCCTTTATCTGCTGTGCCAACATGGTCTTATGCCTCTTCAGCTAAAGATAACTTAACATTCATTTTAGGCCATTATTGTCTTTCATATGGAGGTTTATAACAATGGCATAAACTGATTACAAAAATTACATGACAGAGGTATGCGCTGGTAACAAAATGATTTATTGTTAAAGTTCCTTACAGTAGAAAGAGGAAATTATAATATAAGTTCCTGTGGAGCAAGGATTTCTTTAGGATGTAACTCACATAGACCTATAGACCTAATCCTAAAAATGTACTTTTCACTATCTCCATCAACCAGAGCATATAAAATTATTCTCTCTTTCTCTATTCCTCTCCATGGAGAAAATTCCAATAATGTAGAATATTACATCAAATAAAACTTGCTTTGCCACCTCTGTTTGACAACCATTGAACATAAATTTTAAAGTCATTAATACAATGTTTTTACCTGTGAGTCTTTTAAAGCTATTGTGTAGCTACTCATTCATACTGACTCCCTAGCATGAGACTGGCAAAAAACAGTTTTCCCTTAAGAAGCAGATGCTACTTCATCCGTACCTGGTAAGATTACATCTCCCCTTCATTCTCCTCCCCGTATTTTTTCAGCTATGAATATAATGAATGTTTCTGCCCTTACCAGATCTCACATTGGAAATTTCTCTCGATTTTCAAACTCTTCCACATCTTGTATTCTGAACTGACAGGAATTTAAACTCTGCATTGGCACCTTTCAACTAAGCCTACATTCCTTGGTTTTCTTCAATGAAGAACAATTGTAGCAAACATTGCAGAGCTTTTATGTTATATGTATTTTATGGTTTGTCATTATTTTTTGTTTATTCTTTTTTTTCTTTTTTTCCTTATGTAAATTTTGCCTAGCTCTCTGTAATTCCACAGAGAAAAGTTGGCATCAGGATAAAGAAATTATGTAACACATTTTTTTATTTCCCCCTTTTTTCTTTTTTTTTTAATAGCTTTTATCTGTGGAAATGAATCAGTTGATTACATGATGTAATTTCTGTAAAATAATTATCTGATGGGAGAGACATGAATGAAAAAACATGCAGGTGGCTTTTTCCAGACAGATCATTTTGAACATACACGATAATCCGCAGGTCAGAAATTGCTGTTGGGTAGTGCAAGTAAGTGTAAAGATATATTCTGAGACAGCTTTACATTTGTTATGGGATGTTTGGAAAAAAATGCGGTGAGAAATTAATTTTGAAGTCTGATGAGTCTCACAGTGTGATTCAGAATCATTTTCAGAAATGGATTAGCATTAAAACATTTTAGTATCTTATTATCTAATGTTATACATAAAGTTTTATAACTATCAACTTAGCATTTTAAAGATTCTTAATATTGTTATAATAAAACTGACTGCTGTAGATAATTTTATATTCCATAATAAAAAAATAAATCTGTGCTGGGAAATCAGTCATCCCTTAAATTTTTAATGCAAGGAAAATGCCTGCATTTAGATAAACTTTTTCCCAAGTTCAGTAATATATAATGTGGTCGATAGCAGTATTTACATTGGATATTGATTCTAACTTGAACAGGTTTCTTTTCTTCTGTCATCTTATTTGCCAAATTAGTTATTGGTTTATACATTTTCCAATAGCTCCATTAAAAACTAAAATGGTAGCAAATTCTTGTGGGCATTGTAACGAGTCTTTATTTTTACACCGATAGGAAAAGACATTTGTTATAGTTTTATCATCCTAGGAACAATAACTAGACGAATCCAGGAGAGCCTCTGACAATCGTATTAGAATATCTACTAGGGTCTTCTTTTTCACATAAGTATGTTTATATAATGAAGTATTATGCAAACATTTTGCTTATTTTTGATTAATGAACGTATTCAACTGAAACAGTAAAAGTTTATCTTGACTTTTGAAACAGTTTAAAGTTATGGATGACAGAATATTTATCATATGCATTTATGGCTTCTATTCCTCCTTCTGTATTTGCCAGACTTAGGTTTTCAGTATCCAGAAGCGGACCTAGGTATCCAAAGTAGCACAGCTTGCATTTGGACACCTAAACAGACACAAGATTTTCAAATGAGAGTCTCCATCCCTTCAACTCATGGAAGCCCTGGTGTGCTTTTTTCAAAATATCTCTACATGAAAGATTTTCCAGAGAAGAAAAAAAAAGGAAAATAGAAAAAAAAACGACAAAAAACCCTTGAGCTTTTATTTTTTACATTTAAGTGAGGGATGATCTCCTTTTTTAAAAACCCATGGTCATTTTTGGTTGCTGAGATTTAGAAAAAGCAAGCAATAAACAAGAGTTTACCTAATCCCTCACACTTCTATGGGAAGTGTACATGCCTGCAAGCTTTTTAAAGTGAGGTCCCCAGTCTGTAAGGTAGTCATAACTCTGATCTGCATCTGAAATATTTGAACCTAAAGAGCTGAGAGATCCTGCCAATGAGCCAGAACCCTCGAATGCATAGGTTTGAAGGGAGTCATATGGAGGAGCACTAGGATCTGTATTTGCTTCTTCAAGCTTTTCTGAAATGAACTGCCTGAAGATTGTGCTGTCAGGGCCAACCTGCAGAGACTGCCTGTAGAGACTGTGTAGTTCTGTGTTGACCTTCTTCCGAGGCTTGTGTGTTCGCATGACAGCGCGGGTCCTCAGAGCTGAAATATCAAAGGCCTCTGTGTCCTCTTCACCACCTCCTTCATCGTCATACCTGACAATGTTCTCTCTGAATTCTTCCATTTTCTCTGAAAAGGGAGACTTCTTCCTCTGCTGCTTTATGGCTATGATTATCAAAAAGAACACTGACAGAAAGAAAAATAAAAGTAAAAAGTAAAAAGAAAAAAGAAAAGGAAAAGGGAAGAGAAAAAGGAAAAGGAACAGGAAAAAGGAAAAGGAAAAGGAAAAGGAAAAGGAAAAGGAAAAGGAAAAGGAAAAGGAAAAGGAAAAGGAAAAGGAAAAGGAAAAGGAAAAGGAAAAGGAAAAGGAAAAGGAAAAGGAAAAGGAAAAGGAAAAGGAAAAGGAAAAGGAAAAGGAAAAGGAAAAGGAAAAGGAAAAGGAAAAGGAAAAGGAAAAGGAAAAGGAAAAGGAAAAGGAAAAGGAAAAGGAAAAGGAAAAGGAAAAGGAAAAGGAAAAGGAAAAGGAAAAGGAAAAGGAAAAGGAAAAGGAAAAGGAAAAAGGGAGCAGAAAAATATAACATTTCTTAGTATTGAGGATATAGCAAACTGAAGCTATCTTAAATTTATAGAACTGTAATTTTTATGAATGTTATGGTTTTGAGATATGGTGGGAAAATGGCTACAAAAGGACTTATAAAATAGGTGAATGAAATGGAACAGTTCTCTTGGTAGGTGGGAGTTTGGAACTCATGGAAACACAGGTTATACTTTTTGAAACTGCTTTGGTTTATCACATACTATATCAACTTCACACTCAGAATTTAAATCCTTAATCTCTCACCTTTCTCAGATCAAAGACCCATGAAGATCAAATGAAAAATAAGGCTATGAACAAGATATCTTCCTCAGTTAGTTGGATCATTAGTTTCCATAGACTATGCAGGGCATGGTTCAATTATTCCTGTTATGCTGTTTTGGAGACCTGAAGACTATCACTAAATTTTATACAGCAACAATTTTTGTAGCAGCAACACCTATGAAGCAGCCTGTTTCTCTCATATATGAAAGCATTTCCAAATTTTGTTTTAAAGCACTGTTTTTTAATTGTAACTCATTTCATTTTTAGTTGATTGATCCCTTTGAAATCGTCTATGACTTTTACAGAGATTAATGTTTTCACTTCTAACTAAATCTTACTGCTATTCTTTTTAAGAAGTAAAGAGTTTGGGGTCCACAACCTTGTACTCAGTACATAATTTGATACAAGTTACAACAACGACAGAATTTTACCTCACTTAAGGATCTGAGGAACTTGAAATAGTTCTTTATTTCTACATGTTTACTGTATACTATTTCATTTGATAGGGAGCTAACAACACCAAAAGTGAAAGTATTGGAAACAAGAATTTCTATGATGTTATTATATATTTCAAATACCTAGATAATTTCAACTCTTCAAATCATTTGCATAGTGAACTCTTCTCAAGATACAGATGACAACATAGGAAAATGCAAAAAAGTGAAACATTAGGTTTCAGATATACGGCAAGTAGGTTATATATAGAATCTTATGTTATTTCATTTTAAATAGTCAAAAACACCTTTGAAGATGTAATTAATTTAAAATATGTGTGTCTGTAAAGCATGTGGCAGATTAATTTCTTTTTATTTCCCATTAATATATTTATCTATACCCCTGATTTGACTTTTGTGAAATTCATAAGCCCAGTAGGCACAAAAAGTTTATTCCACCTGCAAGTAAGAAGCCCTCGATGAATAATTCCACTGATGGCCTGAATAATGCAGTGATATAGTTTGCCTGATCCTCAGTCCCTTAAGTCCATAACACAATGAGATCAGGTACAGATATCCTGCAACAATGAAAGAAAACTTGAAATATACACTGGCCTTCCTGCGAGGTCACACTGACTACCAGGTCTAAAGCAGGGACTTCATTCAGTCGGGGGATTGCTTTCCAGTGCCAATTCTGGAGACTACCTAGGACAAGGAAAGCTCAGATTTAAATAATGTGGCTCTGGAAGTGCAGGTAAGCCTAGAAACAACATATAAAATAATACATTCCTGTTTTCGCTGTTGAAAACCAGGAGATGGAAATAGAGGAACTAGGCCATACCTGGACTTTGCTATGGAGTCAAGAAATGGCTAGTGTCTGGCTGAAAGTAATCCTATCTAAACATAAAAAAAATGATGTTTATATCCTTGCCCTATCCATCCAATGTGTTCGTAGGGTTAAATAAAAACACATGTATACTTTTGCAAACAATTCTGTTTCTGTAGTTTCCTGGATGTCATCTAATTTTGAGAGCCCAAAGTCATATGAAGATGCTGACACATAATTCACAGGTACACATGCTGCTTCTGGGTGACACAGTTAACTGTGGGACTGAATTATAGGGTTCCATTTCAGGAGAAATTTCAGTGAATTCTCACCAAGAGACTCGGTCAGGAGGTCACAAATATAAAAGCAAATAATTAGAGCCAGTTTCTATTCCTTATGCTAAGGAAAACAAGTTATAAACTTGCAGACAGAATGTAGAATATGGGTGATTAACTTGTTAAACTTCTTTTTTTCACTAATGTAAAGATAGAAGTTATATTGTATAATGAGAGCTTAAAAAAGAAAATTTTTCATCTAGATAACCTTCATATGGAAAAAAAGAGATTTTCTTAAAATAGTTTTGTATTTCTTTTACTGATATAGGTGTTTAAAAACACTATTACTGTATTTGCTTTCATTATCAAATACATTGAGAGAATAACTTTCAGTGAAAGTTCTTGGATATTTTTAGGCAATTATTATAAAGTCTTTCATTCCAGACATTATGTTTGTGTAGCTAGATATGCTACAGTTTTCTTATTTTGATTTTGATAATATTTTTCCTTATTTTTTCAGAATGTTTTTAAAAAACATTTTATGGTATGTTTCCGCAATTTATAATGATAATTTGATATTACACTGCTTAGTGAATTCCTGATTTTATCTTAATTTTCTTATGTTAGAGTTATTTGTGGTTTCATTGGTGGCAAAAATATTTCTGCTAGCATAATCCATCGTTAGTTTTGTGGTATTTTTAGATATTACATTTTATCAATTGCTATATGACACAATATGGATATGCCATATTATTACACAAACAACACAGATTTGGAGGCTTTTCCTGGTTGTTTTGTTGGCATCAGATTGAGTGTAGTCTTCAGGTGTATGACCACCATCTGTGACGAAGACCTAAGGTCAGTTGTTTTGCCTTGGAAAAGACCGACCCATCTCATCACTTCTCTTTCTTTCCTGGCCTTAGAAGCTACCATACCTTAACCTCACTAACTCAGATAGGTACATAGTTTCAGGATGGATATTTAGCCTTTGGGGAACGATTAGTTCAGTGTGCATGCTGTTATAATGTGTCAGTGTCACCAGATCACTCATCAAACACTGCAGGGATATCCTTTTGCTGAAATAAAAGGAAATGCGTCTTAGTAACAATAGCGGCATAGTTCACTAGGTGAAAAAGCTGTTTTCCTGAGTGCTGCCATACAACATGTTTTGCAGTAGCCATCACCCCCATATACTGCAGAAAGTGTCGACTTGAGTGGTTAGTTCTGAGCACCATGTGCCAGCTAGACGTCTCCCTTTGCAGAGGTACAAGCACAACTTTTGAGTATTTAAAACACTTTTAAACCCGCTTTTCACACCCACAACTCCTGAATGTAATGGAGGTCAATTTGCTGTCTGGAGATGCAGCCTTATTAGTAGGTAGAGAAATTTCTTGTTTGTTTCTGGATTTTCTTTCTGAGAGTATAAAATTCTCTTTTTCTTACAGTATTTTATGTTAATCTTAGCTCGCCATTTGGCATACCTGAGTCAGAATAGAGTGCTACCTCTTCCATTATATTCTTATTCTAGCCAATTTTCTTGTTTAATGCTGTCCTCAGTTTTACCTGAGATCTTTACAGACTTAGGATCAACACAGACTAGTAGGACCCTCCCTCAACTAAAGCCAGCTTTTAGGACATTGTGTTAGACTTCAAATTTTCCTGTAAAATGCAGGTGGAGGGGGGGAAAGAATTATAATTAAGAAAACTGAAAAAAACCCAAAACATTTGTCTTATTGCATTTTTTTCTCAACAGCACTGTACTTCCAGTTTTCCAGTAGACAGAACATATTTGTCACTTAATTAATCCTACTCTAAAAAGAAACAAAGTAATTTCTCTTACTTGTACTTACCTAGAAGTATAAGTATGCAAGACAAAATAGCAACTAAAGCCTCTGTGCTGAGGCCTATTCCATACATGAAAGCTTCGTATCTACAGTAGAATGTGTTAACTTCGATGTCACAGTCGCAGACAGTGATAGTAAGTGTATTTGTGCTTGTCAGTGGTGGCTTTCCATTATCCAGAATTAAGATTGGCAAGTAGAAAGAAAACTGCTCTTGCCTCCTGAAGCCACTTTTTGCTGTGAAAATTCCAGCTGTGTTATCTAGAAGATAAATTATTATGCATGAAACACATTTATTGCTTTTTAACAACTATAAAACTCCATTGGAATCTGACCTATTTAAAAACAATGGTACAATGCAAAGATACGTATCAACAAGGTTAAAAAGTAAAACCAAGCCTTGACGTGTGGTGGGGGTTTCGTTTCAATCATGAAAAATTGCATTTATTTTTGACCTATGTATTCCAGGGGTAATAGTAAAATTTGACCTAGGAGCTCTCTTTTCAATGTTAAGAACTAAAAAAATCTCACCGTGCTCAGTACCTACACCTCAGACTAACTAAATGGTTCTTAAAATGGTGCCGTGTAACAGCTGCTATCAATCTAGCAGTTCACAGATAAAATACAGAGAATTTACCAAGCAAAAGGCTTCAAAAGTGTGTCTGGAAGCACACAGAGAAAGCAGGTGGCAAGGGAAAGAAGAAAAAGCAAGAAAAAAAGTCCACTAAAACAGTCTTTTATTTCTTTCTGACTCAAAAACTGGAGCTAGTTGAGCTCTTACTATCTAAATTAGGGGAAAATTACTTAGAGGGTCTCCACTTGCTTTGTTTTAAGTAATAGTATTTAGAAATCAGTTCTGCACAAAAACCAGTAAGCAGCTTAAATTCAGCTCCTGTTGCATTTCAACTAATTCAAATCTGAAACTTAGCTTGTTGCAAAACAAATTAACCTTATCTAAATCTGTGTGGAAAGAAGAATAATCTAGAAATGTCTGCGTGTCAGAATTTTATATTATGGCAGGGTGTGTGCACACAGGTACATAGAAAAAAATTTCTATGCTTACCTATATGATACATCTGTCCAAATAACCTACCTTCAAGTTATTCTGTGTTTCTGTCACAATTCAGAAGATAACTGACATAAAATGCTTCAGATCTGTAGACTTGCTTTAACATTCTCCTACAACTATTCCAATTCATGCTGCCATTTCCATGAAATGGAGTAGAAATCAGAGACTGAGGGCTCACCCTACCATGTTATAAAAGATGGATTGCTTTTTTTTCAGCTGCCAAAAGGAACTGAATGCGTTGTCTCGTGGTTGGCTCTGCTTTGACTTTGCAGAAAGAGCTGAGGTGGGAAAGGCCCAGGGTTTGCACACAGTTTGACCTTAATGTAACAAGTTATCTCTTCCTGGCTCTGAGTGAGAGGTTAATGAAGCTGGGAATTGAAACACATATTAATACATTAAATTTAACTTTGGAGATATTGAGATAAGTAGTTTGTGTTTAACGGTCTGAAATTTCCAAAACTTATTTTTATTGATTTGTTCACCTGGCCAGAACATTCAAATAATTAGCAAAGTCAATAAGAGCAACGTGTACTTCAGCTGAATCTGAAGAAGCTCTTATTTGTAGAGTCTGACTGTAAGTGGTCATCCTCCCTGCAGTTCGATCAGATTTTTCTCTTACACTTTCACCTCAGACTGTTTTTCTTGATGTTCTTCTATATTATTCTTTGTATGAGTCTCAATCTATATTAGTTGTGAATAACATTAAAATACACCTAGAAGACATTTTATGATGCCAATATTTAATAGTGCATGCAGTTTAAAATATATTAGGGAATAAAATTATATTTATATTTATCTGTATTTACAATTTCACTCTTGCTGAAGTGATGAAGTAACAGACATTTAACAGCAGTCTTCTCTTTCTGGCAATCTTGATTCCCAAACAAATCGATAATTTTATGAGAAAGTTGGTGTTTCCCAACATATCCCACATTAAGAAAATAAATTTTAAGGAATAACAGTGTATTGTTCTATCAGAATTTTTTATTTCTTTGAAATAAACCTATATTTTGCTGTTTGTTACTTGGCTGAAAAAAGAAAATAAACTGCTTAGTATTACTCAAATGCAGTTGAAATGCAACTCATGGCATGTTCATATCTTTTAACAATAATTTCTATTTAAGTGGAAATTTTAATAAGATCGGTGATATGAGGCTCACTAGAAGTATATATCTTTTGTGAGGATAATATTAAAGAGCTACATGAATGACACGACCTTGATTATCTTTCACAGTAAAATGTGAGTTGTTTGTGGCCTCCTGAGCCAATGAGAAGTGAAAACGGTGACCTTCTGCTGAGTCATCTCGATCCACTGCACTGATGCTTTGAATTAGCTGGAAACAGAGATAAATAGAATTGTTTAAGAATAGCAGTATTTACTTGTACTTTAAAACAAGAAAAGATATATCAGGTATGTTAAACTGTTGAATACTTCCTGTATGCATGTTGTGCAGTGACGAATATCCACCTACCATACTCAGTCTCATTGAGACTCGCATTCTCTAAATGTTCTGCTTCGATTTTTCATCTGTTTGAGAAAGAAGGCATTAAAATCTTGTGAAAATGTAAAAGTTTTTCCGGTTTAAAAAACGAGGGATAAATGAAGTTTCCATAAAAGAAAAAAGTAATCATATGTATATAGTATTTTGTCCTTTTTTTTCAAGGTGAAAGGTAAAGCATTCTACATGTGAATAAATCCCTCTGTACAAACCCCATTTCCTTTCAGCCCACAAATCATTGACATAATTTAACAGATACATTGTAACTCCAGTAAGTGAGATATGGAGACAAGTTCATGCTGAGTTTTTGATTCTGTGTATTATAATATATTGCTTACATAACTTCTTGACTGCTTTTTCTCAAGAAATCAGAATAGACTTAATTTACAAACACGTCAAACCAGATAGTCAAATAAAAAAATAACAGTTATCATTCCAAATAATATTTTTTACTTTTATCAGTAAATTTTTAATGCCTTGGGCATCAGCATATATTAGTGAGTAACCTTGTCGGTCAGGAAGAAAGTAAATTGAAGCAGACTCCTCAGCTTTCAGAAAAACACGTGATTAGAACTTTGTCTCTCTTTTATCAATCATCTCATACCTTGCAGCCAAAAGAGTTGAAGCCTCAACTTTCCCAAAAGCAGGTAGCATCTGAATGCTACAAGCAGTGCTTTAAAAGCAAAGTATTAAGTCAGTAGAGGTAAAGACAGATTTCCATTTGTGCCTTTGAAAACTCTTTCCCCATTAAACCATTTTTCAGTCAAAGATCTCAGACTTTGGCGTACATTCTTTTTCTTTTCAAGCAAACTGTTTGATGAAATCATCACAACAGAGCACAAAATGTGGCTCATACTCCAGAAGCTTTGTATTTTAGCACCCTTTCAGCTCATTATTTGTGTGAAATTTATTTCAAATCTGTATTTTCACTCTATGGAAAAATGAGATTTTTGTTTCTTATTGCTAATAATGGGAGGAGTGATTGTTCAGTCATATACCTGGTGACAGTGTACAAAGAATGAAGCTTCTTGCGGAATTTTTTTGCCTTTCCTCAAGCAAACAAAATATCTAAGCTGATGTAAACACAGATATAGGCATGTAGATCAAGGAATCAGTGAAGAACAGTAACTGTTCCCTAATAGTATCTAATAAAAAATCGTGAAATTCATTTTTTATGAGGGAGCATATTTCTCAGAATATGCTCAATATGAACAACAATAGAGAACAAAAGTATATATCCAGTCTAGAACATGAACGATGGCACATTTTCATGATAATACTTATGCCATATAATTGAAAAAAATAAAAAAAATGCTCTGCTGCCCTGTGTTGATGATTTACTGGTAAAATCTCCATGGTGGCAGCTGAGAATAAGCTTTCTATGGATGCTCATATGTCTTTATAATTCAAGGCCTCTCAAGCTAGCTAGACTAAACAGGAATTCTTCATGATGAGGATTGTGAGACACTGGAACAGGTTGCCCATTGAAGATGTGGACACTCCCTCCTTGGAAATGTTCAATGCCAGGTTGGATATCAGCTTTGAGAAGCCTGATCTAGTAGGAGGTGTCCCTGCCCATGGCAAGGGTGTTGGAGCTCGGTGATCTTTAAGGTCTCTTCCAACACAAACCATTGTATGACTCTATGATAACATGCAGAGTAGTACAGGAATCTATAAGAACATCTTAGCCATCTATTTTTTTTTATTTTATTTTTTAGTTCAGTTACTTTTCAGAGAAGAATTTCCTACCAAACTACAAAATAAAAAAAAGTGATTTTTGTATTTCCAGTTTTCATTCTGTTAAGTAGTTACATTACCAGGTATTAGCCATGTCTTTAAAAAGTATATTTGTAGTAGTCTATCATGTTTGAAAGTCATAAAATTATTACAGTTGCAAATTAGGTACTGTTTTGCTATGTCAGATAGCTCAGATACAGAATATGTTTGTCCATATAAATTTTAGGTAAATCTGATCCTACCTTTATAATTCTGAGTAGTATGTGTCTAGCAAAAAAACCCACCTTCCCTTGTTTTGGTTAGTACTGTGCTCTTCTACACAAACCCAAGATTCCTGTGGGTATTCTAAGCATATTCACACACCTTTAAGGCTTCACCCTGGAAGCAGGGAAATATTTAGAACATAAGGACAAGACAAACCCTTACTATAAGTATCTTATTGTAACACCTTCATTGAGATTCAGCAAAACCCAGAGGAGTCTATAAAATATTCAAAAAGCAATTGGCAGGTTTGATTTTGCTGACTCTAAAGGAAAAATCATTCAGAGAGAAGGAAAACCTTTCTTTTTTTTTTTTTCTGGTTTCCTAGGCTTTTGTACATAACCTAGGAGATTGTAGCCTTTCACTGGGGAAACTGGCAGCACAGCCTGGAAAACTGTACTTATCATTTGCGAGTCAAGGTTTAAAAAAACCCCACATTTCAGTGGGTAAACAAAGAAAATAGAGTGAACTATGTGTTGCTTCTGCAAGTTTATAACAGTTTAAATTTAATTGCTGTAAAACTTCTTATTTCAGGTCTCATTTATCTAGAAGATTTAATAATGCAGCAGTATTTAAAAAATGTGCATTTCTTTAAAACTGAGTTTAATTCACTCAAGTTTTACTTGAAAAAATTACTTAAGTTCATAATGGGTAGTCCTCATTTACTTTTTCTTTCCAAATAGACTGAGAATACTGCTGGAAATAGCAAGGGCTCCTTTGATTAAAGGACACAAAAAGATGTGACCTGCTATACTCAACTTAGCCATCTATCTAATTAGAGAGCATTTTCAACTAATAAATAACATGGGTGGGGGAGTCTAAGATACTAATAACAGCTCTGATCTGTCAATAGCTAATTATTTTGTATAGAAGCGAATTTTTGTAAACCATTCTGGACTGAATATCTAGCTGACTGTTGTTTGTTTTGCAAATAGAAAGTTATGGAATATGGAATAGTTGACTCCCTGGTAGTCTTGATGAAAATTTTGAACACTTATTTCCTCAACCCCCAAGTAGTCTCACTGAATTAGAATTATGGAGATCTCTAAAAGGAAGAAGAATTCTTCACTTTTACAGTACTTTCTCCTTTCAAGTGTTTTGTCTCTACAAGGTTGATGTTAAGGCATAGACTATCCATCTGAAAAAAAACATCAGTACCATTAGTTGTTACTCTTCAGTACTCTGAGTCTGTAATTTGGAGTCCTTTGTTTGTGACCCCATACCCAACTACAGGTTTACCATTCCTGTTAGGTGGAAGGAATTAAGAGCAGATTTACCATGTTTCTCTGTTTGCTTTAGTTTCTTTTGTCTTGTTTTCCACCGACATCCTTCAATAGGAGCTCTGCTTTGTTTTATAGCATGTAAGAGATCTGATCACCCACCCAGTTTGGGATTACAGAAATGTTGGGGTTTTGTTATTGTCGCTTAACAATGTTTGATGACCATCAGAGTTTAGTGCAGGTAAAAAATTTAAATGTTCATTACTGTAGTCAACACCTGCATTTTCCAGGTAGAAATTCTACCTCGAGACCAAGGTTCTCCTTTTGACTGTTTCTATTGCTTTTTTTGAAAAACAAATCATCATGATATTGATCTGATTTCTCTGAGTCTACTGTTCGAGGTTTCTGCTCATCTATTTAAAAAATAGTGTACATCTCAGCAAAAGAATAATGATTATAAAACTCATACCATGACACTTAGGTGCCTTTTTCTGTTTGTTTGTATATGCCTATAAACTCTTCTTAACTGTTCCATTCTGTTATGAGATAACGTTATTGAATCATGGTCCGTATAAAACAGAAAAAGGAATTTTCCATGGGCCACTGTGTCCACTGCTTCAAAATGTCAAAGTTACACTCAATGCATCTGCAGATGTAGCTCAGAGTAAAGGACTGATATAGAATATATGGTGTTTTCAGAGCTTCATCATGTTTTTATGCTGTAAGGAATGCCCTAATTGCTTTTTTTTCTTTTTAACTTTTTTTAAAAGAAAGCTCAGATGCTTTTTGTAAATGGCTAAGAGAATACAGCAAGGTGAAATAATAAACACAGGCTTATTAACACATCATGCTCTTTTCTCTAATATCAAAAATCACATTAAATCATGATTTGTTAAAAAGGATGTGTTTTAACAAACTCATTTTTATCATTAATTGTATACCACTAAAATTTGGTTAAAGATTTCCTGTCTTCTGTCAACATTTCATTATGTAGAGAAATGATACTGAAAGGTACTCTTTAGTTTCACTAAAACTGATGATTATTTTGTTATATACTAAGCAATGAGGAAATAAATTTGTTTTTTCTTGTCTCAAACGCAAGCTTCTCTGTATACATAGTCACTTCCTTCGATCTAATAAAAATTACTAAACAAGTCGGTTCATGAGTGTTCCTTGGACTACAGGAACACAGAATTGCCAGAATAAATATGTAGTAGAAAAAACAACAGTAATTCTGGATGTAGATATATCCAGTGCAGTCTGTCTTCAGCTAAAATCCGTTTCCTGCACAATATGAAGAAAGACCAACATCCATAAAAAAGATCGAAGTTACCATTCATAAAAAGAGATGTCTTCTGGATGGTCAGCTTGCTTACATATGATGTAAGATATTTGATATATCTTACTTCAAATTTTCAAGCTTCTGTTTCAGGCTGAATTAATATATTAATGTCTTGGAATTTAGGCTTTCTGGGTAAAATCCATTCTTGCTGAAATGTCTCTAGTGTTACCATTGATACAGATTTGAACCATTTTGTGTCCTGAATATTTTTTATAAAATATTACCTCTAGAATTCAAGAGTTTGTAGTTATTCTACACACAGATAAAATGTAATTAGAAACAATTAATAGCATATTGTGGTCATCATTTACTGTATCTAAATATAGTTGTAAAATCAAAAGGTTGAATTAAAAGGGAATCATGGGTTTAAATGTCTTATTAATATTGGTTTTTTCAATCTGATAATAGCTATAATTGCAAGAAGATAGAAGTCTGGTTTTCACAACAATGTTCGTGTTTGATTTATTTTGAAAATAATTTACTTAATACTACTGATACGGCAAAAGTTGTTTTTCTATGTGCAAAAGAATACTTTAGTTGCCGTTAGTGTACAGCAGACTGTATAGGGCAGTACAGAAATGTAACATGAAATGGATAGTGAAAAATCCATTCAAAATGTCCAATAAACAGGATGAACGGATTCTGAATTATGTCAAAACCCCCTATCTATCTTTTTTACTTCCATTTTTATTGTCCAATTTCAAATTACAATCCTGCAAACTTAAATGTAATCCTTTTGTTTGAATGTTTTTCAGAGGCTAAGCTAAATATGTCTGAAACTGTCACAGTATTGCCATACAGGGACATGAACATCAACACCAATTGGATAAAAGCAGACAAATATTTTTTAATATTTTTTTCAGAAAATCCAGAACTTCACAACAAGAATTCTTCTCTAGATTAATGTTACCGTTTGTTAGCTGCCTCTGAGTTTTGATCACTAGAACAAAAATTAGTTTTATTCATAATGTGTTTCTCATTCTTTATCTTAGCCTAGTATACTCTAAGACTATGTAAAAACAACTTATTTGCCACATGACTATATGTTCATTTTATAGTAAACCAGGGAGACACCAGGAAAAAGTAATCAAAATAAGAATATTCATTTTTTGACAGCATCTTTCCCTCTGCAGTGTTTTGTCTTCCCTCCTTTCTCCCAGACACTCTAAGCTAGGAGATACAAATATATTTTGATATATCCCATGAAAGCAGACACAACTCAGCTGAGAGCAGGGAACCAAATGAATCTGAGGGGTGCAGAATGTCTCTGAATATCTCTCAGAATATTGTTTCCAGCTAGACAGATGGAGATAGCTACTTCAGAAACTTAAATATGATAGAATATCTATACAAGCTTTGATCCAAACTTATAACATGGAAGTAAATTCCTGGGCTGTTTGGGATTGAGATAGTACCCTCAAAATTTATGCTTTTAATACAAAACTGGCAGAAGTGGCTGATATACTGGAAGGCTCTGCTGCCTTTCAGTGAGACATGGAAAGGCTGGAAATGTGGGTGGAGAGAAACCTAATGAAGTTCAACAAAAGCAAATGTAGGCTTCTGCACCTCAGGAAGAATAAGACCCTGCACCGGTACAGGCTGAGGACTGACCTGCTAGAAAACAGCTCTGTAAAGAAGGACATGGGAGACGGGGGAGACCTGGGAGACAAGTTGACAACCAGCCAGCAAAATGCTCGCTTGGTCAAGAAGGCCAATGGTATCCTGAGGTGCTTCAAGAAGAGTACAGCAAGCAGGTTGAGGGAGGTTACCCTCCCCCTCTATTCTGCCCTAATGAGGCCACATTTGGAGTACTGTGTCCAGTTCCAGGCTCCCCAGTTCATGAAAGATAAGGAACTACTGGACGGAGTCCAGTGGAGGGCCACAAAGATTATCAGGGAACTGGAGTATCTTTCCCGTGAGGAAAGGCTGAGTGAGCTTGATCTGTTTAGCCTGGAAAACAGAAGACTGAGAGTGGATCTTATCAAGGGGTGGATATCAAGAGGATAAGGCCAGACTCTTCTCAGTGTGTCCCATGACAGGACAAGGGGCAAGGTGTACCAACTGCAACACAGGAATTTTCACCTTAACAGGAGGAGAAAGTTCTTTATTGTGAGGGTGGCAGAACACTAGAACAGGCTGCCCAGGGAGGTTGTGGAATCTCCTTCTCTGGAGATATCCAAGACCTGTCAGGACACTTTCCTGCATCACCTGCTCTAGGTGAATCTGCTTTAGCAGGGGACTTGAACTAAATGATCTCCAGAGATCCCTTCCAGTCCGAACCATTCTGTGATTCTGTAAGCTGATTGAAGAAATATGGCTAAGATAAAAAGATATGTGATGTCCGGATTAAGCCCTTCAACTGCTTAAACTGATTCTTGTGAAAAATAAACTGTGTTAATCAGTGGACAACCAAGTCATCTATAAAATTATTTTTTAACCTCTTGGTTTCTTGCTGAGGTGAATAAAAAACTTTTTCTTTTTGTGAGCAAAAAGTGAAAACCCCCAACTAACATTGAAGGAGATACATCAACTTTCAATTTTGTTTCAAGTCATAAATATTGCAGAAAATATCATAAACTTTGACTGTGATAATTATGTGCTCTAGTATAATTTCCCATTGTTCTTCCTAAGATAATTTGTTAATGAGAAGACTATTTAACATTACAGTCGTGGTTTCCAAGGGCTAAATTAAAGATTCTTGTGACTCTCAAAAAGCTTTAGCAATGAAAAAAAAAAAAGAAAATAATTTTGCCTGTCTGTAAATTGGGGAAAATATCCTGCTCACTCCTCATTCAGATATTACAATGTTAAACATGAATAATTCTGTATTTTATGCTCAAAATTGTTATTATTGTTACTAATACTGTTCTTTACAGTGTAATTTTCTCCAGTAATTCTGAAAATACTTTATATGTATATATTTATTTTGTTATTAAAACATAGCCATTAATGGACTAGTATATAGACGTTGTTTATCAGCAAGCAACTATGGAATAATAAAAACCTTGGGAAATAAACCACCTGGGTTTTCTATTATACAGATATCCAAAACATGGATTAGAAATATTCATTTTATAAGCTTCTATGTTTAAGTCATGGTGTCTCGAAGACAAGGAACGAGAAGTAATATTTGATTTAATGCTTATACTTTGATCTGTCAATGAATTACCCAAAGACCAAAAGAAATGGTTTTCTACACGCACCTCTGAACCAGAGGCAACATTTGCAGAGTGGAAAACTACCAAATGCATAACAAACAAACCAACTGCTGATATAGAAATATATAAATTTGTGTAAGGAGTTATAAAGAAATTACTTTTGCTCAAAGAAAGCGTTATTTAAATGGAGACTAATAAATGTCAAAATACACAAAACCAGTATAAAAAAGGCTCTGTTCTTCAGAAATCAAAACATAGAAAAACATTTGAACGGAACCATCACAGATATCCAAAAGGCCTTTTTCACATGTCTAAAGAATGTTCAGAGTGGTGAAAAACATATAGATTTTTCCATCTTTTCTTGTTGATATTCTGTTGCTCAGTTTATATTTCCTTTTATTTTTTTTAAAAAGTTTTGAATATCCTTTCTTTTCTTTTTTGCATTTTTCTGGCAGCATGCTTATTACATAGTTTGGGGCTTAGGCTGTAGAACTGGATCACTGAAATAAAAAAAAATAAGGCTGTAGAGGAAAGTGGGTGGAGAAAAATGGAGAATCGGCAGTGTACCTGGAGAATTAGGACAGCTGAGTGATGTGACTACATTCGCCTGAGGAGTGAGTAGGAAATGAAAAAAACCCTCCAGGGGCCGTTGCTTATTATGACAATCCTATAAGCTGCCAGCTAAGGAAGGTGTTGCAAGGGCTGTGACTTAAAGATCTTCAGACTTCCACTGAACTAGACAGAGTTTTAATTCAGTTCACAATAAATGATTTCTAACCAAAGACTACAATTAATTTGGTTGGAATATGGTGTAAGTCTAGTTCTTCCAGGCTACGTTGTGCTGTTACTGTATATATTAGGCCTAGTTTTAACTTGTGTGACAAGTATACAAATCATAGATCTATGTTTCATGCTGTTTGTGTTTTCAGAAGTTTCTGTCTGTATTTCCCTATTGCTTGTTTTGGTACACAAACAAGGAGATGTATCGATTTTGCTTTAAAGGAAGAAAAATACGCATCAAACTTCTGAAATCTATATTTCAGACTATATGTATATGAATAGAGCTACTGTTGGAAATAGACAAAAATACAGTTTTTACTCAAAATACCAAAATGATCAGTAACCTCTCAGACCAAATCTTCATTGTAATGAGAAAACTGATGGATAATTCCTTCATACTTACCTGGCCAGATATTGCATTTTCACAAACAAATGTTTCGTAATATTTAGCAAATTCTGGTGCATGATCATTAACATCGAGAACTTGGATATACACTTTTGCTTCTGATTTTTTTTTAGGGTTTCCTGATGATATATGTAAAAAAGAAAAGAAAAGTTATAATCTACTACATATTTTAAACTAATTGTAGACATTATAAAATTTTACTTATATGCTGAAGAGAATAGTCACTGAGACCTACAGACACTGTTTATATAATATCTTTTTAATAAGTTCAAATATATCCTATACATATAGAAAAGGGGATGTTCTTTCTTTTCTAAGGTTCCTTTTACAAAAGGTGTTAGCATTTGTTTGTTTTTTTTTCATGAATCCATTGCGTTAAGTTATAATAGTATATCTTGAAATATATAAGGAAATTTCACAGAAAGTTTTGGATTTTTTTCACTCTCTCATTTACCAAGGCAAAAACTGATTCAAATGTAAAAAATATAATATGATCTGAAGCAACTAGATGAGGTTTTGTTCACTTGGAACAATTTACTGTACTAGCCATGTATAAGTGTACGTGGAAGAAGAGTCTGCTCCTCTAAGGGAATTTGGTCAAGGATCTTATTCAGTGCAACAAAAGTTAATAAGAGAAGGAGGAAGCCATAAACAAAAACATACAGGGACACAAACCCAAGAGGCAAACAATAAGGGGGGGAGGGGGGGGGCGCGTGAGACTGAGAAAGTTTATTCCTGTGAGGTTATCAGATAGGTGACCTTGTCAACTGGGAAACCGGAGGGGCAAAACAGAAACCAAAATACATCAAGACACAGACCTGACAAAGAAAACACAGAGACAATGACAAGAAAGAATCCTCAAAATAATTGATGGGCTATCCAGAAAACACAGGATAACAACTTCCAGGTAGATCTACCTGGCCTTTGTAACTGATAGGACTGTAAACCAGAGGGACCAGAGGTTCAATGGGCCACTGGAACCAATGGAACTGTACAGATCCATGGGAGATGTACAGGGAGGAACAAAGAGGGGTTGGCTACAAAGGGGTATAAAAGGACCCATTTGCATATGAAATGAGGACAATCAGCATGCTCATCTAGTTATGCCCTGTGCCTCCTGATCATCAGTCAGTCCTATCATCTTATGTCTCCTTATTAAATCTTTTCTTGGCTATCTCTCTGCATAATTTCACTTGTTATCATTGCATGTGTATGTGTGCCGCATGGACCAAGTGCCAGCTACTGGAGGGACCTGTATGTATGTGAATGAAAATTTTTGCCAGCTACTGGAGGCAGACAGGGGTATGGACTCCCCTGACCCATAGTCCCAAGTACTGGAGCGAGTACGGGGTGTAGGGGTTATGTGACTGTATCTTCCCCAAAATGTGTGTGTGTGGGATATGTGTGCATGTGTTTTCACTAGTAAATTTTAAACTGGACTCAACAGTGAGTATGCAGTCCACGGGTCCAGGACAGTCACTCAGGAGGTCCATGCTGGTACACTCAGGGGGACTTGCAAATGTGAGATGTGTAAGGGAAAAGTGTGTTAGCACCGAGGGTTTGCCAGCAAGCATTGAGCATGAACCAGTTGGTGAGTTGGAGACACATGAAGTGGATAACAGAACCTGGGATCTGGGCAGAGGTGCTGGCTGAACAGAGAGTCTGTGCAGGTAACTGAAGATATCTGTGAGTATGTATGTGCTTGACAACCTGGAGAGCGGAGTGTGTGGGAGCGGGGTTGTGTGTGTGTGCCTGCATGATTTAGAAGTCCGTCAACATAAGAATGAAAGTATGTACAGCCAAAGTGGGGTGACAATATTGAATTACTTATAGGAGCTGTGGCTGAAACCTTCAAAGAGTTGAAAGTTCTTTAGTTATGTAGCACATCTGTAACCCACTATGAAAGGATCTGTGCAAGACTTACTGAGCAAATTACTGTTGATTGTTGTGGGTAAATTTGCTTATGACAGGTAAAGTAGTTTTCTAATGGGTAGAGAAATGAGGATCAAAGTGAGCTCAAACCAGTCGCTGTCATTCGGAATTTTTGTTGGTTGTCTATAGTTCAACAGAGAGAAAGCTGAAGCAGATAGTAATTTTCTGAATTAATTAATTGTCAGTCAATCATAATCTGATTCAGAAGATCAGTGTTAAGTAAAGCTGATGACTCTCATGATTGGTTAGCGTGCTGTTGTTTATGTTTACTGCAGGGTCCGACTGCTTGTATTTAAGGTCCAATGAATTAAATCTACTCCTGGGTACCTGTAACATATGATAACTTAATAATATGAGGATAGAATGATCCACACCACAAATCTGCAAAAACAGATACAAACTTCTCGTACTAATCTCTGATCCCTGTCACTGCTATGGAGGCAAAAGTCTTGTGTCCTTTACGAATGCTAGGACATAAATAGACCCCTAGGGATGTTGGTGTTGTAATGCAGTTTCAATATCTGTTTAAGACGCAATAAATATCTTGTGTGGATGATCTCTAATGGAATTTTGATTTGGCTTCCGTGAGCCACAATGTCATCCACCAAATGTCTCATACAGTCAGTGTATGTTATGACTATATTTCAAGGAATAAAATGCTTCTTGTCCATATTATATATCATTTTGGGTACACCCTGACCAAGGTGACCTAACTTCAATGCTTTTGAATATAGTGTTATAGGCATCATTAAAGAAATAAAGAATAAGAATATGTGGAAAATGAGGGCTTGGTTTCTTTACAATGAATTTCATTATTGAGAAAGACTCACTTTCTTTAGCTGCAGGAGACACTTATTCACTTGTAACTTTTGGTTCTTTCTTATTTTATTGTTTAACTAAACAGAAAAGTCCAGACCAAATTCATCCTGCTGTGTTTTCATAGCACTATTCAAGACACAACAAAAGATGCCAGAGATCAATTTTACTAACACTTGTAGCTGCCCAACAACGAGATGTAAAATATATTCATGTTTAAACCTCACAGACAAGCTGAAAAAGAAGGCAATACTATCACTTCCCAAACGCAAAGTAAAGACTGAAATAAAAATGGCTACAGAATTTCTGACATTAAACTTTTAAGAGTGCTTTTCTACATGTATACAGGAAATACGTCCTTTTGTGAATGGTGCAATTTATGAATATATGTTTAATGTAGTCTTACCACTAAATAGTGTTTATTTGAGATTCAGGGTTAACTAACAGTGTTTGGCAAAACTTGTCTCATTTATTTATTGTACTCTCAGTTTCATATGCTTTTTATCCTTTCTGACAATGGGTATGATTAGTTCTGTTAGCTGTTAGTTTTCTAGTGTTGTACCAGAGTTAGGGCAACCAGATCATCAAAAGCACTAACAGAGGAAATATCCACTTGAATTTCAAACAAAACTGACCGTTGAAATCTATGTAAAGGATGCTTCACAGATTTAATTGTCACTGAAGAGAAGTCTAAATGATTTAGGCCTTACATTCACAATTAATTTGAGCCCCAGGTTTCTGATTGGTATTAAATTAGACCCTTGCTAATTTCACACAAGTAAAAAAAAACCTGGTGTGAAATTAACCAGGGTCTAATTTAACAAAAGATCTCGCACTGCAGGAGTAATTCATATGCTTCAGTGTAACTTGAAAGTGATATAGTCTTGATCCTATTACAATTTTCTTTCTCTTTTTTTATACGGTCATCTTTTATGAAGGAGCACAAGACCTTGGAGCTCAAATACATTCTGGTTCTATTTAACTAATCACTTTAATAATGCTCCTTAACATAGCAAGCAACCATATATAATGAGAAAGAATCAGGTATTCCCTGCTTAAAAGAAGGCATATTCAGAGAATAATTACAGTTCACAGTATATAAAACACAACATTCCTTAAATTTCTTACTCACTTGTTTCTGTGGCTTTAACAGTTATGTTGTGCCAAGAAGCTATCTCTCGGTCCAGAGGTTTAGTTGTAATGATTGTTCCATTGTGTTCATTGATGCTGAACAATCTCTTTAAATGCGTGCCGTGGACAATAGAGTACCTGCATCAAAAGAAGTAAAGAGATTCCCTAATACTGAAATGGTCCATCAGAGGCAAAGACATAGAAAGCTATTGTCATTTGAGAAAACAGAGCTGTGCATATATGCATATAAATGTGTGCAGCAACTATTCAGAAATCATGAAAAATGTATGCTTATAAACATTTAAAAGTCACTGCTGTCAAGATCAAAGCTCTTCTTTTTATAAAACTAAATATGTCTCAGATCTATATTAATGTGAACTGAATGTGAAATGCATTATTCATTCTTACTTCTAAGTCAGGCATAGAGCAGGTGAATGACTGCATTGAAGAGAAACAGCAAAAGTGCCACTTGTGAAATGAATAACACTAACAGCTATATGGAGGTATAATGGCAAATCTATTTTATCATTGCTGACATGCTCTAATGTCAAGGGAACGGGCATTATAAAGTAAGACAGACAACTACCTGTAATGAGATGACACCTAGGTAGAGTACAAAATTTGTAATGCAAGAGATGATTGCAAATGAACTCAGTATTTCCGAGCCTTCACTGAAAAGGCTCCAGATGTTATGTCCATATATGGACATGCACATGCACAGGTAAATACATACATACCATTAAAATTGTTAAAGTCTAACCACTGGTCACAGGCCAGAGATGGACTGAAAAAGACACCAAAGATATTGATTCGAATAGAAAGGATATTTACTAGCATTTTTGTGACATATGAAAAGAAAAATCAGATGTCGTAGTTAATAGAGACTATTTCATGGAAATAAAACCTGTTTGAAGAGTTAAAAAGTTCTTACCACTCCAGTTTAGAATTTCCACATGCATCTATTTCCCCTCTTATTATGCTTTTAATTGTGCTTGACAAATTCTTTGTATCTCCTGTTGGCACTTTGGATTCCAGCTCATCTTAGGTGCCAGCAGTTGGATGACTCTTTAACTTGTTATTTCTGGTTACATTTTGTGTCTTTTGAAAATCAGAAAGAGGTTAAATCAAGGAACTAGAACTACATAGTCAATGAAACTCATCATTTGGGCCAAAGTTTTTAGATTTATAAACCTCTGTTTTAGGAATTTATAATTCAATTTCTCTTGGGTTTTTTTAATGTCATTATTCCTCATCCTCTGCATCCAAATCTTATTTATGTTTCTCTAACATGGCTGTCTTGTTTTGTTTTGTTTAGGGTTGGTTTTCTTTTGTTCATCTCATTCTTGGTAATTTTCAGAAAATGTATGTTGGATATTTTTATTTATTATTTATGTAGTAAGGTTTTGTTGAATGTATTTTTTTAATTTGTTTGCTTGAAAACTGGTATCCACAAAGCACCACAGATGGTTTTCTATACTATGAGCTGCTGCCATTTATGATAGAAATGGTTTTCAAACTAGGTTCATATAAACAGCACATAGCCCAGTAAACTTACCACATTAAAAGTGACATGTTCTATATTAAAAAACCTCAGTAATGCAATATAGGCGTTACTCTTTTGGGGCTATCTAGACATATTCATTTTGTAGCAAGTTCTGTCAAAACATTTCAAACTACAAAGTCATGCATATACACTATGTTTGAAAATTTTGCAGTTTCAGTCATCTAAATAGATCACAAAACAAGCCCTATTTAAAAAAAAGTGCATGTATGTATTCATTATTTTGATTTAATTTAACTTGTGACTAGATTACTAAATAACAGCAAATTATTGTGAAATCATAACCAATGGATTTTAATTGACCAGACTGGAAGCTATAAATATAAGTACCAATATATACATATATATCTATATATGTATTTCTGCTGTTAGGAATATACACGTCATAAATTATTTTTTATCTCACCCATTTGTCCTTGTATCTTAGCTTGTCTAGGTGGCACAGTACACAGTGACATCAAGTAACTCAAGATCCATTTAAATTAAAAACCCCATGCTAAAGATTAATTATCTGTTTTCTGCCTTTAGAGACAACAAAATCACTTTGCAAAATTAGACGTCTCGGAGACCCTATTTATATAATACCTCTGTGGGGCAATAGTGGTAGATGTAGGGAATGGGCAAATTTGTTGCCATTGTGAGCTGAGCAGATGTCAATGGAGCTGTCCTTTATCTCCCTCCCAGCAATGAATCCATCTCTCTATGTCTCCAGAAGTTATTGTGAATAGACAGAACAGGCGCTTACAGGTTTGGCTTTGGTACACTATCTCTGCTGCTACACACAGACTCTTCATGTTTTGGATTGCTGCTGAAAACGATGTTGATAACACAGAAATGTTTTAGTTACTGCTGAGCAGTGCTTACACAGAGTCAAGGCCCTTTCTGCTTCTCACACCATCCTTCTTGCGTGTAGCTGGAGTGCACAAGAAGTTGGGAGGGGAACACAGCTGGCACAGCTGACCCCAACTGACCAAAGGGATATCCCATACCATATGACTTCACGCTCAACAATAAAACTGAGAGGGTCTGCCATTGATCGGGGACTGGCTGGGTATCAGTCGGCTAGTGGTAAGCAATTATTTTGGGTTCTTTTACATCACTTGTTTTTCTTGGTCTTTTGTTGTGGGTTTTTATTTCTCCTTGTTGTTTGTTTTGTTTGTTTATTCTTCCTTTCTTTTTTTAATTATTAATTTGTCTTTATCTCAAACTATGATTTTTTATGCTTCTTCCCTTCTAATTCTCTCCTGTGCCCCAATAGGTAGGGGAGTGAGTGAGAGGTTATGTGTTTTTTATCTGCCTACCAGTGTTAAACTATGATAACTACAATAACCTAGGCTATCACAATGAAAGCTCAATTAACTGTAATCATGAACCAAGAAAATGAACAGAAATAGCCTTCAGAAATCCTAATTATATATATATATTTGACATCTGTTCGCATTTTAAGTTAGGTACCTGACTGGACAATCATCCTTGTCTGGGTCTCTAGCAGTTACAACGCCCACCAATGAGCCACTCATAGCCCCTTCGGGGATCTCCATCACGTAGTTCTCCAAGGTGAAAACTGGAGGTTCATCAACATCTTGCACATTGATTTTGACAATGGTTTTGTCTTCAAATGGTCCTTCTTTCAGAAAACGGTCATCAATGTACCTATTTACAACTTTTACTTCGATACTGTATCTCCTCTTGCTTTCATAATCCACTGTCTGTTAAGAAAGAAGATATGTAGAATACTTTTTTACATTTGGATTAAAGACAGTTCAATAAGTAGAGTGAGATTAAAGATAAAATAATGCTATCCTTCTTTTGGGAATGTTTTAAAAGTAGTGAGTTCTAAGGTTTCTTTTTATATTAAAAACACTTTAAAATTAAACTGTTCTATGACATTGTTTTCTTTCACATTTAGACCATCTTTTATGTTACAGTTAAAAAACACTGTAAAAGAAGCCTTCCCTTCGAAGGACAGCCCTAAGGAAAACCACTTCTTCCATTAGTACTTCTATTTCAAATTTATGTATAACCTTAGTGAACACTGTTCTTTACTCTTACATAAACAACGTGAATCAGTTAATCAGTAAGGGTTGAGTATGTTAAAATTTAGTCTCTAAAAGAAATACATTTCAGAAGGCAAGAATGAGAGTTAATAAACACAGTTACAGTACTATTTTAGGTTGTCATTGTCTTCTGCAATTAAAAAAGAATACTAGATAAATACTAAATAAATACCTTCCTGAATTATAATAAATCCAAACAGGAAAACAAAACAAAGCAAAAACTGTAACAAATTTATAGCATTCAGTTCTTCAGATTACTGGATTTCACTAAACTATCAAACTCTATCATCATTTCAGAAGATGACTCAGAAGACCTGGTAACCCTCCTATGTGATTTCAAAATAAAACAGACTTAAATATCTTAATTCATAAACTGGTATATTTTGACTGTATTTAGTGTCTTTTAAAAACTTTATCACAACAAAAACTTTACTGCCTGTAAAATATTGTAGTACATTCTGGTTTCAATTAATTTTAACAGGAGGTGTTGAAAATAAGGAAATATTGTGTACAATTTATTGATAAAAACTTTACAGATGATGCACAGAGGAAACAAGATTTTTTCACAAAAAGATAAAGTGTGTTGCACAGCTAAGAATAACATTAAGATAATTTGACTGCCCCTATTGTATTCAGCAGTAATATGAATGAATTTTAAAAAGTAAACAGAAAGAAAACCATGTTTCTTTTCATCATCATAATATTCCAATCAAATCACACAGCCTGAAGAAAGAAAAAACAGTAGAATCAAAACCAATAGCCCTTTTTTAAACATCCAGCTTGATTGAGGAGTGTTTTTTCCAGTATCTAGAGGGTTTTTAGAAGGTTCCTGAAACCTCACCTTTTTTAACAAGATAATTCCTTCTTGAGTCTCATTGTTAGTAATGATGTCAAAAACTCCTGAACTGTCTCCTTCAATGGAATAACTCACTGCTGCATTCTCCCCTGTGTCTCTGTCATCTGCGAAGAGCTTGCCTACAGTAGTGCCCACAGGAGCCTCTTCAGAGACATTCATATAGTAGAGACCTAAAGAAAAAATACTGGCACAGTTTAGTGATCTGTCATGGTTAACAGCTACTGTAGTTACAATAGCTTGAGGGTCTCAGAAATGTGGGGAAAGCTTTTATTAGAGCAGTGTATCTAATCCAGGAATGGGTAGATCTTGGGGGCAGGGGATGACCTATCTATTCATAAGTCCTCCTCTTTCAGCCTTACTTCAGCAATAAATAAAGAGCTGAGGAGAACAAACAGGGCAAGAAAACAAAAAACGAAGCAGGGAGCAGCACCTGCTATATTTCAGTAGTTCTTCCTGAGGGCCTAGATAGCAGCTCCCATGTCTGCTAGAAAGTCCCTGCGCAGAGAAGGTCACATCATTTAGCAAAAAAGCTTAGGGTATCCATCAACAAAGAATGAATAGAGGGAAAAAAAGAAAGAAGGTGAGTGAAAATGGTACTAAATATCCTGTTGCCTAGATTTATAGGTCTAGGTCGAGCAAACTGTATGAAAAGCAGTTTAGTAAGTCATTTTTCTCCAAAACCCAACAAAAAGCCCAGCAGACTTGAGGTCTTTTGTAATGATAGGTTTCCTTTTTCTCTTCATTTTTGAGTTTTGTATGGGATTTCTTAAATTATATTTTTATTTAAATCTGTATTTTGAAGTCAAAGAGCAGACCTGATCTGAAAAGACCTGCCGGCGAATTTGAGAGCTATAGTAGATCTAAACTTTCTCAAGACTTCAACTACTGTAAGTAGCCTACACTCACGTTGTTGAAATTTAGGTGGATTATCATTGACGTCTGAGAGGTTGATAGTAACAGTGGCTGTTGCTGAAAATGCCCCTGCTTGCCCAACCATGTCTTTGGCTTGGATGATGACGAAATACTGATCTTTTGTTTCTCTATCCATTTCGGAAGCCATTCTGATGACTCCTAAAAAATGAAAAGTATAATATAACATATAATGGTGCTATTTCCCCCAGTATTTGACAATATAAAATAGGTTTAAAATGCATCATTGGACACAATTATGAATTTGCTTTCTAAACTGAACACAACATAACCATTCTAATGCTGGGATTTAGTACTTACGGAAACATCTACACTGAATGACTGGATCATTCTGCATACTTAGAGTTCTGGGAAACGGAACACATCATAAATCTCCTCTATGGTATGTACCCAGAAATCATAATTTTGGAGGGATGTCATGTACCTGCGGTTTTTCTAACACAGAGACAGGAATTTCACATAATAAGTCATAAAACTGTTAACCCAGAAGTGTTCTTAGATTCTTTTGTTGGATGAGGTACGCAGAATCCAACTCTTTTCTTTAGCAAGATAATTAGCTAAATAAATTTCTAATTTTCTAGATAGAAAGGATTTTAACTTCCTATGGGAAAGAAAGACTTGATTTTTTTCAGATCTAGGAAGTATGCAAAGATGTACAAGTGTAGGGTAGTATCACTTAATCTTTGGTTTATAATTAAGAAAGACAATTTTGCTTGCATCGATTTTATACTAGTTTATGAATGTTTTCAATTTACAAGATCATTTGTGGTACCTGACTTTGGCTCCACGGAGAAATAAGGCTGTCCCTGAAGGAGAGTATAAAGCAGACGGGCACTGTTCCCATAAGAAGGATCATCACCATCTGTAGCTGTTACTTGTGTAACTGAAGTACCTCAAGGAATAAATAAAACACATGTTTATTTTCTTCTTGTTTAAATTATCTCATAATTAAAAAAAAAAACTCTTTAAAAATCTTTTAACATACCAGTTATATTAGCAAACAGTCCTGGAAATTAACAGAAGCAAATGGCACCTTCTACAGTTTGTCATTAAAAAGGAAAAAATATTTCATCAGCAACTATTCTTGTTGAATTCAAATTTTAAATATAAATAAATAACATGACTTTTCAGCCGTATATTTATATTGCTTAACATGCTGCATATCTTATGCTCTTATTTCTGATATGTGAATGAAGTACCGAAATAGTTTCTCTGCCCCTTGTATATTCTTTGAAGCATTTTTTAGAAGTTTCCTATAGGAATAGGAAAACACAACCACTATATCACCAGTAGGCCCACTAGTGACAAAGAAATTAGTTGGTAGCAAGTAAAGCAGCCAAGAACTATTACAAGGCTATGACAAGACTTTTTATTCTTGAGTCTTTAATGGGCCTGTCCCGGTGCAAGAATTATGCTAGAATCTCCAGTGCAAAAGCACGGTCTCTGGATAGAAGCTGGTTGCACCCTAGACGCAAGAGTGACAGCAATTTCATGGCACCATTAGTGACAACAGTCCTTTGAAAGAAAATATTCACAGTAGCATCATTTTTTAAGGTAATCATTATTTTTGTCTTTTTTCCTCACCTAAGTTCTGTGTATGAACATAAATAAGACTTCTCATGAAGAACAGCAGGAAATCAACATACTTTCTAAAACTTTCTGGCATGCGTTCACATGGTTGGACCTGCTTACCAATATAGCTGTATAGTTATGCTGGAGGAGAAAAAAGAAATGGTGGAGTGCAAGGAGTTAGAAGAGAAACACTTTCCTTTTGTGACAAACTCAAAGTTGATATTTATCTCTAATAAAAGAGTTTTCTAGCAGGTCGACAGTTTTGGGTTTGCTCTCTTTGGGGTTTTTTTAATAGAAACAAAGAAATCTTTCTCATATAGGGATATTCTGAATGAAATATTTTGATTATTAAAAAAATTGGGTTTGCATTTTCTGTCAATTTATTCAGCAGCACTTCAAATGATTCCATAACACCTGTTATCTTTTCTCACAGTGGAGGTACCCTAAAATGTTATTGTCACCAACTTTTCGAGTTATATGTCCTTCAAAACATACCTACAATACCAAAATTCTGACATTCAGGTGTGTATTAGGTCTGTGTGTAAATGTATACATGACAGATTCATATTTAATCAGGGCACATATATGTTTCATAAAAAACGGTATTTAAGAAAACTGAAGGGTAAAGGAAATTTTCAGCTACACCACTGTTAACTTCCTACCTGCTGCAGACTATGGAAACTTCTAACACAGGAAATTTATCATCTATGACGATTTATGATGACTAGAATGCAGTTGCTTTGAATAAAAATGGAGTGCTAGTTAGGAAGGGATAAAGAACTATGACTAATCCAATAGGTAGAGTCTGTTATAAATACCATTTTCTGGTATATCAAGTTAGTACCCACAGCTATGCTTAGAAATGACCTTGTTTACAGCACCATATTTAATAAATCAGGAATTAAATCCAACATATATAGGACTTCAAAGTTATTGTTACAGATCTTTTGCTTCTTTTAAGGGTAGATTTATTTTCTGTACAGATTCCAACCATTAGAAAGAAATGTTATATCAACATTTGCTTTTTCTCCAGGCCCCAGCCTACTTTTCTGCTTGCCTGTCAACTCTTTCAGAGAATAACAGAAGGTAAAAGCGTGGAATTTGCCCAGTTGAACGTAGTGAGATGCAGCTGTTGTATATAATGGAAAGGTGAGTGGGTAGAGGGCATCTGTTAAAAAGAGAGCAGACCGGGAGAGAAGAAATAACAGATCTCCAGCACTCTCAGGAGGAAGATTATTTCAAACTGGGGTGGAAGGAGGCCATATAAAGAGAGGACTATTGTTTCTTAAGGTTTTTTTAGGATGAAAGTTTCATGACCACTATTTAAAGCAGAAGAAAAAATGCTGACTTGGGTTTAGAGCATTTTTTTAGTTTTTATTTTTTTACTGCCCCGAAGCCTATGTCTCTTTATACATTTAACCTACAGGAAAAAAAATCAAGCTATTTGTTGAATAGAGTGGTGTTTACCTAGACATTTGTAATTGGGTGGTAGAAATTACAATGTTAATATTACGTACTCAAAAAACATCTTTGGTAACTTCATGGCTGGGAGAAGAATAACTGATCAGATAAAAATAATATTATCTAGAACAAATAATTAACACAGAACCACTCCTCCAAACAAATAAAAAACCCCGCAGAAATCCACTTCTTGACACTGCAGCTGTGCCCTGATGTAACTGACAGTTGAATTATGATACAGTTTCACAACATTTATGTGAAAATGGATATCATGGCGGAGACAAATTATTTAAATATGTTTATTTTTTGAATATGGAAGACTGTGTGATGTTGATAAAAAGTTTAGCCCCAAACATGTTTTACATACACAATAATGACTAAAGCTGGATAGTAAAAATGCTTAATTTTTTTTTGCTTTGCATTAGCTTTATTTAAGGCAAACTACATTTAGGTGATTGGTGTACAAGATTTTTCTTTGTATTTCTGTAGACCTGGGGTTTTGCCTTTCTTGGGCAAACCATGGTGTTACCATTTATGTACTGGAGCCTATTAGGTAAACTATGAGACCTTCATATGGCAAACAGTTATTCATTTCTCTAAGTAGAGCTTGAAAGCTATAAAAACATAATTACTGATATATTATTGCATCTAACCCTTAACCATTCCATCAGATATACTGCATTTGTACAAGTTTAACAGCTGTATGGAAGACACTTAATGTAAAATTGCACTAACTGACAAAGGGAAATAACACAGTCCTGTGTTGTCAGAGCAGAGTCCATTTACTGACATGTTTTTCATTTACTGTGACACTTGCATATAAAATCCTAATAAAATTTAGTACTGAAGATAAAAGAGAGCTAAGAAAGAAGTAAAATTTATTCTATTTTGTTGGCACATTGGTGTATGTAAGTTGAAATCTGAACCTTACTTTGAACTAAACTATTTGTATCATTTTCTGTGGTTCTCTGGGGCACATGGTTGTCTGTGAATTATTCTCTCCTTGCTTTCTTAATTCCAGACGAACTGTTCACTAACAGTGAGGTACTTTCTCCAGTATTGGTCACATTTACTGAGCCTGTTTTCTGCACGGAAACTACCAGAAGATCCCAGGCCTAGCATCAGTGAGCTGAACAGCTGCTAATGAGCCCTGAAAAAGAACAGAGACCAATTCTATCTACTGCACTGTATCATTTAAACCAGGGGTGTCAATCTCCTGACAGCCATCATTCTCCTGCTCCTGCAGCGTAACTCACGTCACATGCTGCACACGTAACCAGTGCTGCGAGGAGAGCAGGGGCAAGGAACTTGACACTGCCGCTGGGTAGGAACAAGGTGGAGGGCTGGATTTGGTCTGTGGGCCGTGACTTTTACACCCCTGATTTAAACTAATTCTGGCCTACATCTCTTATTATTCAAGAGGATATTCTATTTTACTGGGAGAAAAACAGCGATATAACAAACCATTATGATATCAGTGCTAACTTTTAGTCAGTTACTGTTTCTACCTACTGTGAGATTAGAAATTTCCTTGTAAGGATTAATGCTTCAGGATGCACAATGAAACAGGTTTCACCTCAGAGGTACAGTCCTTACTCTTTGAGAAGCAGGGTAAGCAAGCCCAAAGAAGTCTTCATGGTGTGTGGCTCATTTGTTTCATGTGCCAGCAGATATCTGCTGGGAACTTAACACAGCTGAGAGGAGGCAGTCCAGAAGGTTCTTAGAATGTATTGAGGATTGTTTTCTGTCACAGCTGGAGAGTGAGCCTACCAGGGGTGAGGCTCTCCTTGACCTGCTGTTTACAAATAGAGAAGGGCTTGTGGGTGATGTGGTCGGAGGCCATCTGGGATACAGTGACCATGAGATAATCGAGTTCTCCATAAACAATGAAACAAGGAAGGGCATGAACCGAATGTATACAGTGGGCTTTCGGTGGGCAGATTTTGGATCATTTAAGGAACTAGTCAGGGGAGTACCCTGGGAAATAGCCCTTAAAAACAAGGGGGTCCAGGAAGGCTGGAGGTACTTCAAGAACGAAATCTTGAAAGCACAGGAGTGGGCTGTCCCGATGTGCCATAAGACGAGCCATAGGGGCAGCCAACCAGCCTGGATGAGTAAGGAGCTTCTGAAAGAGCTAAGTGAGAAAAAGAGGATGTATCGCCTTTGGAAAGAAGGGCTGGTGAATCAGGTTATGTTCAAAGATATCATTAAGTCATGTAGGAGGAAAGTTATGGAGTAAAAAGCCCAGCTGGAACTCAAATTAGCCACTTCTGTTAAGGACAACAAGAAGTGTTTTTATGAATATATTAATGGCAGAAAGAAGGGCAGCAATGACGTCCACTCCTTATTGGATGTCGAGGGAAATACAGTAACTAAAGATGAGGAAAAGGCTGAAGTTCTTAATGCCTTCTTTATGTCCGTTTTCAACACTAAGACAGATTGTTCACTAGACAACTGGCCTTCTGAAGTGGTGGATAGGGTCAGGATGGAATATAGCTCCCCTGTAATCCAGGAGGAAGTTAGAGACCTGCTGAGCCGCTTGGATCCTCATAAGTCTATGGGGCTGGATGGGATCCATTCTAGGGTGATGAGAGAGCTGACAAATGAGCTTGTTAAGCCACTTTCCATCATTTGTCAACAGTCCTGGTTCACTGGAGAGGTCCCGGATGAATGGAAGTTGGCCAATGTGATGCCCATCCACGAGAAGGGCCGTAGGGACGATCCAGGTAATTACAGACCTGTCAATCTGACCTCAGTTCCAGATAAAATTATGGAGCAGATAATACTGGGTGCAATCACGCATCACCTGTAGAATGACTGAGAGATCAGGCTCAGCCAGCATGGATTTAGGAGGGGCAGGTCCTGCCTGACCAACCTGATCTCCTTTTATGACCATGTGACTCACCTGGTGGATGAGAGGAAGGCTGTGGATGTGGTATACCTGGACTTCAGCAAGGCCTTTGACACCGTTCCTCATAGCAGACTCCTGGAGAAGCTGACAGCCTGTGGCTTGGACAGGAGTGCTCTGTGTTGGGTTAGAAATTGGCTGGATGGCCAAGCCCAGAGAGTGATAGTGAACGGTGTCTCATCCAGTTGGCGGCCGGTCACTAGTGGTGTCCCCCAGGGGTCGGTGTTGGCCCCAGTCCTGTTTAATATCTTTGTTGATGATCTAGACGAGGGAATTGAGTCCATCATTAGCAAGTTCGCAGATGATACCAAACTGGAGGGAAGTGTCAATCTGCTGGAGGGTAGGAGGACCCTACAGAGGGACCTTGACAGACTGGAGAGATGGGCTGATTTCAATGGGATGAAGTTTAACAAGTCCAAGTGCCAGGCCCTATACTTTGGACACAACAACCCCATGCAGAACTATAGGCTGGGGAAAGAATGGCTGAAGAATAGTCAAGTGCAAAGAGACATGGGAGTTGGTGGACAGGAAATTCAACGTGAGCCAGCAGTGTGCCCAAGTGGCCAAGAGGGCCAATGGTATCCTGGCCTGCATTAGGAATGGTGTGGTCAGCAGGACTAGGGAAGTTATCATCCCCTTATTCTCAGCACTGGTCAGGCCGCACCTTGAATACTGTGTCCAGTTCTGGGCCCCTCAGTTTAAGAGAGATGTCGAGATGCTGGAGTGTGTCCAGAGTAGAGCAACGAAGATGGTGAAGGGGTTGGAGCACAAGCCCTATGAAGAGCGACTGAGAGAGCTGGGTTGTTTAGCCTGGAGAAAAGGAGGTTCAGGGGAGACCTTATTGCTCTCTATAACTGCCTAAAAGGAGGTTGTAGGCAGGCAGGGGTTGGTCTCTTCTCTCAGGCAATCAGTGACAGAACAAAAGGATATGGTCGCAAGATTTGTCAGCGGAAGTTTAGGTTTGATATTAGGAAAAAAATTTTCACTGAAAGGGTGATTGGCCATTGGAATGCGCTGCCCAGGGAGATGGTGGAGTCATTGTCCCTGGAGGTGTTTAAAAACAGATTAGATGAGGTGCTTAGTGCCATGGTTTAAATGATGAGTGGGTGCTAGTGTTGGGTCATAGGTTGGACTAGATGATCTCAGAGGTCTTTTCCAACCTTGTGATGCTGTGATTCTGTGATTCTGTGCTTGAGCTGACCGCTATTAAGTTATACACTGCTATAAACCACTCCACTTACATTCTATATGCCAGACATACACATTAGTATGCCAGTAGTGTAGCAGCGTCCATGCAGAAGAAGCAGGTGAAAGAATGATCTCTGAAATAGCTGTTGTATTAGTGCTAGAGAGGACAAACATAGTAGTGTAGAAAACATTTCAAGATTCATAGGGTCGACGTAGATTCACTGGATAATGGTGAATTTGTGAGTTTACTGTTTCAGGTAGTCTGTGTCGCAGAGAAGAGGTACATAAGGTTCTGGTGTTGCTTCTGCCTTTTTTTTTTAATATTCATTTCATGTATTTCTACATTTTACTGGAATATTTTTTTATGTATAATTGCACAGGAAGATTAAGAAATTAATCAAGTTTTTTGCAGTTTAGTTAATCTTATACTGAAGTGATATGGTATTTTAGGAATTTAAATATATAATAGAAGACACAGGACACAATAAAGACTGCTGAGATTTTCATTTTTGGGGTGTAAATATCTAGACAATTCGGTTCAATATAGATTGAAACTTCTTATGTTTCAACTGCTTATGGTTACAGTGAGAAACAGGCATATGAGAAAAGATTACTACTGTTGTTTTTGACCATAAGTATGATGTCACTTAGCGTTTTTATTTGGTTTTTATTTGGTTTTCCATATAGCCATCATTAAGATAGGAGCTCATCTTTAAGATAAGGGGATAAAGTTGAGGAAGTCCATAAGTCTATCCTTGATATACCTCTGTGAACAGTTACAGGTTTATGTGAGTATAAACCAAGCCATATTAAATTATCAGCTATTTAAAGCCATGATAAGATAAGAAGAGCTTCATAAACAATGCTTTACCACAAGGAGAGGGGAGAAGGAATTAAAAAAAGAAGAAGAAAAAGGGCCATTGCCAAACTCCTAAATCTGTATCATCCCAGATAAAAATACCCAGATAATTCTAAAAAATTAACTACAGTTATTATTACCGTAAGCACATAGAAAATATGCAAAGGTCCTTGACAAGACACCTGTCTTCTTATCTACAAACTTGAGTAAATGAGCAAGATGTAAAGGCTAGAAGTACCCCCTGAATAAGGAACAAATCATGTTAGAAAAGGTTATTTGACCAAGAGATTGGATGCAGAAGTCTTGACACAAATAAGTCTGTCTGTATGGAAGAAGTGACAATGAAGAAATACTCATACACCCAAAAATTGTTTCCCCGGTAGAAGGTTTTATAACCAGAGTGACTAGGAAATAAGTTGATTATATGGATGTCTTTTATAGCTATTTCTAGTAGTGATTGTGAGCTACTGCTTCCTGGCAGAAATTAGAGTACTAACCCCATTTTTTTATTACAATCCAGGCATGAATATCCTTTTCTTGCAACTGCTATCCAGGCTGGCAGAAGATGATAAAGTTTAGAGCTCCCTGTGACAGATTCACAGAATTTGCCCTAAAAGTTGAATGGGTAATACTGAATGAAAGATATTTTTTATTATCTTTTATGATCACTGATGCTACCAAGTTAATGACCTCATTAATTCATACAGTTTTAAGTAGCACAATATTTAAATATCTCTTCAATATTACTTGCACTAGAAACAACCAAAATAGATAAGGTTAGTAATTAAAAACTTTACTGAGATTCTTTCTGTAAGATTTAAAAATTTACTTTTCCTTTATTATTGAAGATAGTTATATGGAGATAAAAATATTTATAACATGCTTGTTTATGTTAGCTGCATTCATACTTCTTTTTTTTTCCAGGATTTAGATGTCTGTGTATATGTAATGTATGTGTATGTACACATATATGTATCCATGCACTTATATTCGTTGGATGTTAACTTTGCTTCATATTTGTAGTATAGTTTTCAGATACATGGCAGAATCTATTACAAGTCTGTCTGATCAGGTGAAGGTGGGAAAGAAGAGGTATAGCAGCTAAGTTTTCCTCTTGACAGGTAAATTACAGTTTATGTGCTTAGTAAATTGGAAAATGGTGCGTCACTGCACACCATCTAAACGAAACAAAGGCAAGCTGACTAACGGGAAAGAGGCTAGGCGATGTAAATAGGCAGACATCACACATAGAGTGAGGAGGTCCATCACATCAGTCCCACATCAGTTTCATACTGTTCCTGTTCTGAGCCAATTAGAGGAAGGAAAGTATCCTTATCTTTGAGGGGAAATTGTGAGTGCCTGTAATGTGAATGTGATTCTTTTCCAATTACTGTACAATATGATTTGTACTACACAAGATATAATAAGGACATACTGTTTAACTATTAAACAGAATCAGAGTAGACTAAAGGATGCTGCTGAGTAAGTTTCAGTTCAACCAAGCTTATATTTATGAGCTTAAAAGAGTCAACTGAGTTCAAAGGACTTCAATGTTTTGTGTGCATATTACCCTTCTTTCAGATTGGTAAAACCTTGAAGAGCAGACAGATTGCAACAATAATCGTACACTGAAGTTTTTTCTAGAGACTAGGGTGCTACACTGTTTGAAAAGTAGTGAAATCTGTCACTCCCAAATCTCCTTTGCACTGTCAACTGGCTATAGTTGCTCCATCTATTTGAAATGGCAATGTTATATTTTTAAACAAGTATCAATTTCAAGGCTGAATCGCTGACAGGAAAGACAACTCTCTATAGCCAATTAAGATGTATCTGGATTATGTAAAAGCACTTGGATACATGTAAGTACCTAAATATTTAAAGGCAGGGATGCTAAGTCCAGGTATGCACAATTTTCAGTTTAAGCATTTGCAAATCTTTGAGCTTTTAAGAGTTTGCTTCCTTCTCATTGAAAGGCAGTCCATAAAACATGCTATTAACATTTTATATCAACATAGCTATCTAGAAAAAAAACCCTAACAAAACAAAACAGGAAAAAAAGAGTTTGATTCACAACATGCCATACCTTCAGGTGACATCTCTGGAACAGTGGCCACATAAGGTTCATCCAGGAACTGTGGTTCATGATCATTGATATCTTGAACCTTGATAATAAATTCTGATTCAGGTTCAACAGGAAGCTGAGTGATCCTGTTAATTGCTTGTGCTCTTAGAGTGTAGAAGGATTTTTTTTCTCGATCAAGCTTTTGTGTCACGTAAATTTTGCCGTTATTGTCATCAATGGTAAAAATGCTTCCAGCTCCCTCCCCAGTCAAAATGTATTTTAGGTTGTTACCATGCTTGTCTAAATCTGATTTCAGCTGCAGGTGCAAAACAGAAAAATAAGACACATTTTGGGAAGAATAAAGTTTTGGAATATTCATTTTAGACTTCATTTCTTTTCATTCTATGGTGAAAGCCATTACTAGTGAGCCTTCATAATTACTAATAGTTAAAAAAGCGTACTGTCACATTTCCAGCCAATCATGTCTCTGTTTTAAAACACTGATATAATAGACATATCAATGCAAGATAAACCTGAAAATACATGCTTCAGCCACCCTAAAGTGAAGAGAACGAGTGTCAGTACTTGCTTTAAATCATTGCTTTGTCAGCTCCCTTAAACTTCTGCTGAAAACGATGAAAAGGCCATTAAGCGCTATCTAAAGTTTTTATTATTATGAATTACAAATATACTTTGTAAGTTTTATATATTTTTATTCTCAGCAATACTAAATGTAAATATGAGAGGGACACTGGTGTTCTGCTTCTGATGAAATATTAAAGAGATGAAAAGTCATACTGTGGTCGAAGTCTGTATTATTTATTCTGAAATAAATTGATAGACATTTTCCATTTTCTTTCAAGATGACCTGTATACACTGTTTTCTTGTAAAGATGAATTTTATGACTATAATTTGATTTCTTTGATGAGAATGAACCCTTCAGACCATTGCAGTCCAGGTGCGTTTGTTGATGCAATTAAAATAGTTCTGTTAATGTTAACAACATGTAACTTTTTTCTTAACATGTCAAGCATTCAAAGTGGAATTTTATGGGAACAGCAATTTCTATTATGTCATTAATTCTCTAATTTTTGTTTAATTTACTTTGGATTAGAACAAAAGATGTCAAAATCTCCAAGAGTCTAGACAATCCAATATCAAAAAAGAAAAAAGTATTCACCCTGCTTCTTCTACTAAGCAACAAGTTCAAAATGCAAATAATAACTTGACTTCAATAATCACTGTTTTGCTTCATGCTTATTGACCCTGCAGCTCAGTGTAGGATATGAAATCACAGAGTGAGGAAAAAAATAACTATGCAGTGCAAAGGGCACATTTCTGTATTTGATCTACTCAGCATATTTTGTAATACCTTCTGAAACTACAAAAATTATTAAAGATTTTCTTTGGGACAATGTCTATGCCTTTTGAAGATTTTCATGATACATAATAAACTGCATGAAGCAAATGGATAGTTTATTCAGAACGTGACTATGATACTATTCTGGAGTATGAAGAAGAGTTTCCAGCTCCTACTCTGAATTATTTCAGAGTATTTAAATCCTAAATTATATAGAGTTAATTCTCTTTCCCAGTACAAGACAGGGAATTTTCAAGACTGGGGAGTTTAGAGCCATTTTAAAATCAGACGTCATAAAGTCAAATGTTTTCAACATAAGTCATTTTGTGAAAAATACGGGGCAGTTTCACCCCTTTATGTGTGGTCTGGTCAAACTCATTTTAACAACATCCAAATTTGACATCTGTCTAAGGGGCACCACAAATTCTTTTTGACCCATAAATCTTGATTTACTTTTCATGAACACTAGGGTATGGGAAAAGTGATAAATATCTAGAACTTTAATCTAAGTTTGTGTTCAGATGTGGTCACAGAATGCATCAAACCCTTAGAAACTGGAAACATGCCTTGGATGGGCTGTTTACACATAATCTGTGTTAAACCAGGACACTCATAATCATTTATCTCCAAAAGATTTTCATGACCTTGGCCATGTTAAGTGAGAAGTCTCTTACATATGACATTTGCTGAGAAAGCATACTGAAGGTTCTCAGTTTACCTGTTTTATTAAGCTAGACATAAAGGAATAAACAGTATTTCTGTTGTAAATGAGAACTGCGACTTTCATATATCTGCCATTGCACTGATGATGGACACATTTCTTTTTCTTAAATACGTTAAAAGAAAAGGATTCATGAGCCTATATCAAATTAAACTTGAAGATTGAGCTCCTATTCTGACTGAGAAAAGTTGTCGATATGGAATAATGAAGTAAAACCAATGACTGTCTACCTTTATATTTTTGTTGATGCACTTTCTTTCACAGACTTATTTAATAAAAATTCTTGTGTTGATCATAGACTGTCACTTTATTTAGTGAAAGTAGAACATATTCTACACAATGAAAAGACACAAGTAAATATGCCTGATTAGATGATGGTTAGACTGCAATAAATTAACCATAATCTTCAATAAAAATTGCTCATAATTTACCTGTGAGAAACGGAAAAAAAAGATTATAATTTTTTTCTAAAGCTATATGAAGATACATGACATTGACAAAATTTCTTTTAAAATGAACTGCTTCCCAGGCATGAGAAAAGTAAAAATAATTTAAAAATGAGTATGTCCATGCTTGTTCATCCAGAAGTGAGACATCACACTTCCATAGTAGTTACTTTGAAAGGGCTGTGAAAAAGTAATTAATGAATTTTGAGTACTTCACCCTTTGGGCCCAATTAAATTTTAGTGCTATTTAATTAACAGTTAAACTTATTTTGGTTTATTCATCTAGAAAGTGCCTTAAAGAAAAGAAAACTAGATATCAAGATTACAATTACTTCTAGCATAAAAAATAAATAATAATAATAACAACAATAATACGCAAAGAAAGAAGAAACAGGCAAATAAAGTCTCATTAAGACAATTATCTTAAAGCACAATTTTAAAGGAGGGTGACAAATAATTATTCATTGTGCTAAACCTATGTTAATCTAATGAAGCATGCAGATCCCTGTAGTTTCTCAGTGGTAAAAAGGTTTAGTATTAATCTGCTTCATTAAAAATTAATGAGGGGTAAATCAGCTGCTACTTAGTGCAATAGAAAGTCATGCTAAATACTGTTTGTAAACTACACTGTACTCAGTATGGTTACTTTGATGAAGTGTCAAAAATAGCACAAGCAAATTGCCAGATGTTGATAAATGAATCCTTAACTTTCATTTAGAAAACAGAAAGGAATTTTTTTGCTTGACACCTGCATCTGCATATGGAACAAGTTTTAGTGACAGAGTGAATGTAGAGTTTCTTTCACAGCAGGCCTAGGTGAAGGAAAGTCCTTGGTATTGCCACAGCTTTCAGCTCTTTGAGTTCTCTGACCCTAAATCAGGTCACAGGAAAGGAGAGATGTTGTGTTGCCTAATTATAGTTCCCTGAGCACCTCCTTCTGCCTTTTCTGATATTTCCAAGTCACTAAAGATGTTTGGTCTTCCAAATTAAGGTAGCAAGCTACTAATCAGCACATTATATCCAAACCTGTACCGTTATTGAATCATTACTTATCATACCTGTCCAACATACACAGGTACCACTGAAGTTTGTTCCTCGGTTACAAAAAGCGGCTCCCAAACCCAGCCACGTTTCACTCTTCGAACTGTTGTGAAATGCTGATCTGTGTTTTGAGCACTGTGGTTCTGTATGCTTAGAGAGAAAGGCCAAAGTTGAACCAGCATCAGCATGAGAGACAGAAATATGGAGCAATTCATGCTGATACTTTCCTTTCAATCAATGTTCATCTGTGAAAGAGAGTAAAAAAATAGAAAGAAAAAAATTGTCAAAACACCATTTTCTGTCTTTCTACTTTTACATACTGCTTCTGTGCTAATATAAGAGCTGGTTTGCAGTTTTAAAACCTCCTCCTCTCCCTAAAAGGAAAAAGCTGAAACAAAGTCTGTTCGTGACTAAAATAAAAATTCTTTTAGAGACTCTGGCATGAAAGTCAAGTGTTCAACTTTCCTTTAGGAATATCCTACACAGGGACATTCTATGCAAAAAAGGAAAATCATCCTTCAATTAATTCATCTCTCAAATTAAGCTGGGTAATTGTATTGTGTAGCTTTGAAATAATTTGATTGGGATAATTGCATGTTTCTGCTCAGACAGGGCTCATTTTGAGCTGCAGTCACAGAACTGCCTGAAGGCTGAACATCTACCTTAGTGGCCCTGATGACTGACAGCTGAAACAGAGTAGTGCAGATAGGGTTTTTTTAACCTTTTCTTTCCCTCTTTCCCAATTGAGTAAAATGTATGCAAAAATGCCAAAAAGTACTAGAGTACCATGAAGAAGAAGAAAAAATGTGCAACTTTCATCTTCCTGGTCAATAGGTACTGTCTAAACCGATTTTATTGCCTCTGACTTGCTTCAATTAAACAGACAAAGGGCAAATGCAAAAGCATTGTGAAAGCTGCAGGTTTCTACAGCATGTTTCATTGGAACAAAGTATTCTTTCAGAAAATTAAGGTTTTGGACAAACTACACACTATTATTGATTTTTCAGTTATTTTTTGGTACAATGAATGAAACTCAATGCTCATTTAAGAATAGTCATCTTCCATAAGAAAAAAGAAAAATTTTGAAAATTCTTACCACACTCATTTAAAGTCTTAAAACCTTACTTGGCAATGGCATTAGCCATTCTTTTCAAGGCTTTAACATTGAGGAATAACATTTACTAAGAAAGAGCAATCTGGTTATGAATTTATCACATGCCAGGCAGTTTCTGCCGCATACTGGTAAAAATATTTCCCTGTGTTTATTTTAGGTCTGAAAAATCCATGAGACTTTTATCTGTCCAGGATAAACCACGAATTTATGTATTTTAAGTTTGCAGTTAAATAATAATGTTATAAGGCCCCTTCCTTATACAAAGGGAAACAGCATCATTGCTCAAAGTGACTGACAACTATTTCTCTCCTTCTAGGAATTTTACATGGCATTCAACAATTTAAATTAAGAGACAGGTATACAGTCTGGACCATAGTAAATGCTTCTGGCCACCTACTAGCTGGTGTTTTGGCCACTTGTTCTGACACTACCTACCTTGTTCAAGAAAGTATTTCAGGCTTGTGGGGCACTATTTCATGCAGAGTTAATGCCAAACAGACACTCATTATCACAATCATTCTAACAAACATCGTGTATACATATTAAAACAGTGCTGGTATACTGTTTGCCACATTTTAACAATGCACTGAGCACTTAGCCATCAGCATTGAAGAGCTTAAAGAGCATAATTAATATTTTGTTCCATTTCAGTGTCTCCTCTTTAGTAAATTATGCTATGTGGATTCAAGTGTCACGTCTCATATCAGTCGGAGGGGAATAAACACTGTTAGACTTTGACATGTTGCACAGTGTTACATCTATAAAAAGACTAACTTGAAAATACAGACAGTAGGCCAATTATTGTAAAGATCCATAAAGTTATCTAATGGAACTGAGAGTTATATGTATTTCTGTTTTTCTCTTCTTTGCTATGTCAGATGTACTCAATTTACCTTTACATTCAGGACCTTTCATAGCATATTTAATTCCAACATCTTCCTTCTTATTTGGCATTGAGACACTGCCTCCAGCTTCTGGCCAGCACGTATTGCCATTCTTTATAAATCCAGTTGCTCCCTTGTGAAACAATCACCTTCTTTCTGTCACACAGACTGTAATTCGCTTTGAGAAGTAACTCTTGTAAAATATGCAGAAAGTAATTTCTTATTCCCTTCTCTATTTCTAGTCTTTCTTTAAAAAAAACCCCAAACCTAAATTTTAGTGTTACTTACTTAAAGAAAAAACAAAGTATTCACAGTGTTTATGGTGATTCTGTGCTGAGATTGCTGCCGATCACAGTGACTAGCATTGTCTCGTAATTCCCTTTACTCCTCTGTCTTTCCCCATCCATCAGCTGTCTCTTGTTTTACACTCAATTTGTAAGGTCTTTGTAAATGACATGACCTTGTACTTTGTGTTATAATATATAGCAGAGGGGAAGATTAGTAAAAGCACAGAGCTTTTAGGTGCTATAGTAATATGCACAAATAGAAAAATTTTTAATAGGATAATATCTCATTAAAAAAAGATAAATATATTTTCAGAGATGAGCAAATGACCTATCACTAATAATTTCCAAAGGGAACAAAAGAACTGAGGACCATTGTTTACTCCTATCCAATTCTTTAGGAAATGCATCTCTGCTCTCTCTTGCTTCTATTGAATCACAATAGTAAAGACTGATAACTTAAAACAGACTAATGAGAATATCAATTGCAGTTATAATAGGCAGGATACAGCTTTTAAAGCAGTATCTTCCTTTTATACCTGATGAAATTATAAGTTACCTGTAGACTAGGAACAAATTTACCTTCTTAGGACAAAGTTGGGGAGTCCTTTGTTATTTTTTTTCTAGAAACATCACCAAGTGACATACTTCACCATTTGAAACTGGGTTCTAGTTTTAGGTCTGCTGGTATTTGAATTTGGTTTTAAATTCCCTTTGTTTTAACTATAGTAATTTATTTTAAATTATGACCATGTTGTCACATTACAAAATAATACCTATTACTGCCTAGTATTGCAAGAATAACAACAGAAAGAATAAGAGGTTTGAAAATTAAAGTCTCTGGGATATAGTAAAGTTATCTATTTGTTGGTGGAAAAAAAAAAAGACTAAGGGTGGGCAAAACGACAGCCTTCTAAAGAATTAAAGAAACTCCAAAAGACAGATTAGAGTGAAGGGGAGGATAATTTCTGTTCTGATTATTTTAGCTGAAAAATAAGGACAAAAGTAGCTTTATTTCATAACTAAACCCTCATAATCTGATGTAAATAAAGCCTTTTAATTAAGAGGTAACAGAACACTAGAACATCATAACAAGCAACACGGTAGATACCCCTTTAAGATACCCCTTTACTGGACTCTATGTACTTTATTCAACTTTACAGCAGGATTTTAAAGCAGTGACTTCTAAGAAAAACAAACTGTCTTTGAAAGTATTTAGCAGAATAAAAAATGCAAGACGGAAACACACACCTTTTGTAGAATATGGTGTTGTCTTTGCCTGTTTTAATACATCAAACAGAAAACAATGACATAATAGAAAAATTCATTTAAGCCAATCTAATTCATTAATATGCAGCTTCTGAAAAACATTTCTTATCTCAAGCAGAGACTTAACATGATGTTTTTTCGTTGCAAGTTCTGATTTATGCATCAGTATTATTGTGATTATAATGAAATTTATCTCCTTTGTATGTTGCTATCTTTAACTTTTACTTAATAAGTTAAAGAAGAATGGGTGTCTAACTTACATCTACAGATTATTGTGTCAGAAAAAGCTTGAATGAATAGAAACCTTCATGTTTTCAGCTATAATTTTATTCATTAGTACTGTATCTACTGATTATTTTTCCTAGTTGCATTTTATATAGCTGATTACTGATATTCCTAGTGTATTATAGTGCTGCTGCCCTATTTTTTTCCAGAAAGGACTGTATATGGACTCATTTTCATTGACCAGTTTAGACTTTATAGAATATGGTAGAAATCTAGCTTATATTGCTTCTAGAATTCCCAAATGATTAAACATATATATGTCATCAAATTTAATTAATTTATATATTTTGAGATTATTTCTCTTTAACGTGTATAGAACATTGATAAAGTCGTCCAGAATATGCAAAATAGTGGACTTAATCATATTCTTGCTGCTTCTTACTATTGTTGAATTTCACATAGAGGCATACCTTTTTTTTTACAGGTTTGAGGTGTTAGAAACTCTTGATTGATTGTCATTTTCATTGATTTTTTGTGATATGGTCTTTTGGAATCAGTGTCAAGCTACTTCTTTATGTAAGTTTCCCATTCTTCGTGTATTTTAAGTATTTTAGTAGACACTAGAGAAAGGCATACTAAAGCCCTAAGGAATAAATATGAAATATTTAGGTCCAACTATTTGCCCTCTGGTTCCATTAAAAACTACCATCACAGATTGGCATAGGATAAGTCACTATTGTGACAGTAGTATTTATCTGAGTTGATTAAAAAAAGAGTGGTAAGAAAGAGCTAAAATTTTCAAGTATTTATTTGGCTATTTGAACTTAATTTTTTACTGAGTATTACAGTGTTTCTATGTCACGAATGTTGTTTGATTGACTAGTTGAGTGCTTGATTTATAGGGTTTTGTGTATGGATAGCTTTGATATTAGTCCTTCAGTAGCTCAACTCACATTTTCTATATTGCCTCTCAGGTTATGTTTATCTGCCTGATGTATTTTATTTATTAGTTTAACATTAAATATCATTTTAGTTTTAGCTATTATTTGTACTGAGTCCAAATATTTTAATTTGGTCTTTACTTTCTGGTCTTTCACGTGCTTTTTTTTTTGTTGTAAGTAAATTTGAACTCTTAGATCTAAGAAGTATGTTGAATGTAATTATACTGTGGCTATCAGAACATCTGAAATGTAATAATGTCTTCAGTCAAATTAGTTATAGTGATATCAGCAGCAGTCTTGCCAGTCTGTTGCACAACTATCTTTTTTTAAAAATACTGCTTAACCTTGAGAAGTCCCTTCTTTAACACACGTCTTGGTGTGACATTTGACTAAAATATATTGACTGGTAGTGAATATTAACACGGTACAGTGCCTGTGTCTCAACTACTCATCCAGCGCTTCAATTCCATGGATAGAAATTACTTAGATGCTATGAATGTAATATAAATTACATTTAATTCTAATAGTTAGATTATTTTCTTCATTTTGTAAATAGACTATTGCAACATTAAGGGAGGCCTTCAAGCTATTTTAGAGAATTACCAGAGTAACTGTCTGTTGGCTATACATAGACAAAATAGTTCCAGAGGAATGAACGTCCTAGTTGATTAGTGCCCTTGAGTCTGTAGATTTTAATCAGTATAGAACTGACTGACTAGAAATTCTGTCATTCCTATTGTTTTATAATGGTTTACTGATTGCCATTCCAGGTAGCATATTAACACATATTATATAACACTAGTGTTCTACAACAATATCTGCAGCATTGCAGAAAAAGCTCAGATGCCATTTCAGATGAAAAAAAGTCTTCAAAGCATGAAAAGCAGTAGCCAGAAATCTCTCCATATCAGAGTTTCAAATCATCTTTTACAGTATCAAATCGTGATAGAGATATATATATTTTCAAATCTTATGTCTCCCGTTAAAAAGCTATAGGAACTGTAGGGGAAAGTAGAAATTTGTTTTAAGTGACTGGAATAAGGGTCGAAGGTGAAGGATGGGATTTCCTGCAGTGACTGAAGAAAACAGTGGTAGAGCTGTTCCCTGTTTAGCCGGCAAGGCAAAGGAGACAGTACAGAGGATAAATTGACATATTCTATGTTTTACAACCTCACACCACAGTACCTTGTGTCATTGCATTCCCTCAGTGGAGTTACATCCATCACCAAAAGATATGAATAAACCAACGTGGAGAAATAGCATTTTTCTGCATTAAAGCTACTAACTATTGGTGTTCTTTCAGAAATGAGCAATTAGTTGCTGAACTGCAGTTTGCTGGTGATATATGTAGCTGGGATCAGCTCAGTATTTCTGGATCTGGTTCAGCATTCTTGTGTTTGACTTCCTTTAGGTGACTGCTACCACTGTTGTGACTCTGTAGAAAAAGATTTTCATGATTTTGGAAACATGAAATTGTTATTTAACTCACTGTTATCAATCATATTACACAGAGCTGGAAGTGCAGCTTCAGACACTTCAGTCATGCCCGAGGCAGAAGGAGACCCAAGTCTTCTCATTGCAAATCCTTTGAGCTCGTTTAGAAGCAGCCTGGTTAAGATGACCTAGTCCCTCTAAAAAGTCTCTGATTAAAATAGTGTTGAACACACTGTTTCCATCAACGGAATAGACTGTGTGGAATGATAAACTTCTGGTGGATAAGACTCTCCCAGATTACCTTTGTTCTGCAGCAGCGACCTTTGGGAGTGCTGATAATCATAGAACCATAGAATGACCTGATTTGGAAGGGACCCGCAGGGATCATTGAATCCAACTCCTACCCCTGCACAGGACAATCCCAACATCCATATCGTGTGTCTGAAGCCATTGTGCAAATGCTTCTTGAGTATTGTCAGGCTTGGCACCATGGCTACCTCCCCAGGGAGCTGTTCCAGTGCGCCACCATCCCCTGGTGAACGTTTTCCTATTATCCAACCAAAACCTCCCTTGGCACATCTTCCTGCCATTCGCTCAAGTCCTATCACTGGTCACCAGGGAGAAGAGATTAGTGCCTCCTCCTTCCCTTGTGAGGAAACAGAAGGCTGCTCTGAGGTCCCCCCTCAGTCTCCTCTTCTCCAGTCTGAACAGACAAAATGACTTCAGCCACTCCTCATACAATTTCTCCTCTAGACCCTTTACCAGCTTAGTGGCATCCTCTGGACACTCTTCAGTAGCTTGATATCTTTTTTATACCTCGGTGCTCAAAACTTCACACAGTGCTTGAAATGGGGTTGCACCAGTGCAGAGTAGAGTGGGACAATCACCTCCCTGACTAGCTAGCACTGCTGTGCTGGATGCGCCCCAGTAACACTGCGTATGGGTGGAGCCAAAGGCAATCTGATATTGCTGAAAACTTTTCCTGTGTGTGCCTGTGTTACTGGTTTTTCAGCTGAAACTGAGAAATATTGAAATTAAATCTGGAATATCAGAAAGTAATAAAGAAAAAACGAAAGTTTGGTTTTGAGTTTACTGCAGTGCCCCAAAGGGACCAGAAAGCATAATCAGGAATGTCAAAGTGACATACACACAGGTCTCCAGCAGATTCTCCAGACATAATTAAACCTTTAGGATTTCTCCCAGGTTGGTGCAGCATCATGTCTTCTGTGGGAAGCATAAGTTTTCCACCTATTACTATGTAAAGAATAGATGTCATTGGGTGAATAGTTTCATAGACAAGAGACACTGATATTCCTACTTCACTTCCTAGAAAGGAAGAAAAAGAAGGGATAAATGAAGTAGGGATACCTGTGTCTATTCTCTACACACTGGTAAAGTAATTATTATATTTAGTTTTTTTCACAGACTATTCTGCCATACAGATACATCTTCCTCAGTCCAGAGGCTTTCTAGCTGAAGAAAAAGTTAACATTGTGAAATATTTTGTTCATTTTACAATGAAAAAATAAAACTAGTAAACAGATGTTGAGAGGCTAAAAGTCAATTATGACAGTGGCTGTGGTATACTGCACTCTCTACACTAAAAATAACTAAACATTTAGTTTTGATTTTAGCTTCCCTTAACTATTATTATGATTATTTATTTTTAAGATAGTTTGCACTACAGAAATGTATGACTAAACCCATGTATTTTAGCATAAATATTTTGCTGATTAAAGAGACTAACACGCACCTAGTAAACCCAAAAATTCTTGCCTTCTGGCATTTGGTTTTTATTGTAGAGAAGTAGCAAATCCAATTACAAGATGTTTGATTCACTGGGCAAATCCTACTGGAACATTTTTGGCTCTGCAGGATACCACTCTACTGAAGAACCACTTGTCAGCATAATGATGTAAAGGACCACTTTCTGTGATTCATACTTGAATGTGTTTGCCAAATGATTTTCAGGAAGGCACTTCATGAAATGCTCCAAAACTCTCTTTAGGATTCAGGTTCCTTTTTTCACTTTCATTTATAATTATTCTCTGCATACATTAAAACTAATAGCACAACGAATTTCCCTTTCCCATGTTTTTTGAGGAGATTTAATTCCTTCAAATATGAAACACCCAAGGATAAGAAGAAGCTTCATCTTTTCAGTTAAGCAGGTCTATTTTGCTATATTTGAGGTATTGTTAAACTAGTGGGAAATCAGAAATACCCTTAAATTAAGTCGTCCAGTCTATGTCAACAGGAAACTGAACCGAAATCACATTCACATGCTTATATTTGAGGGAACTGCTAGGACTCACACTTAAATAATCTTAAAAACAGTTCTTTACTACTAGCTAAAGAAAACAGACTTTCACATAAAAAAAACGTAATGTTTTTATTTTCATTAATTCACATTGTGCTCTGCTTATAATAAAACACACTAAGGTAAATAAAGCAGGGAACGGTTACTTTTAACACTATTTAGTTTTCATTATAAGGTAGATAATTCACTCTCATACATAATATAATTTAAAGATACAATTTTAATTCATTAACAACATCTCTTGTATAAATACATACAGGTGCTTTGTGCACGACCACAGTGGAAGTCAGTCAGAAAAATGCTGAAGGAAGACACCTCCCTCAGAAAGATTGTGACAATAACAGACAGGAAAAGGTAGAATTTGCCTGCTTTTTGATAGAAACAACAAACTGAAGAATATTTGTAGTTTTCAGAATAGTGAGAAGTCAAGATGGAAAAGAAATTTTTTATAAACTTTCTAAAACTATAACGTTGTTCCTTACTTATTTATTTTCTTAGTCTAGTTCTCAGTTGATGAATCTTACCTTATCTCCTGCAATGGAGTAACCTCAGTTCCAGTTCTGCTTAGGTCTAAATAAGCAGAGGCTTGGTTTTCCTTTTTTGTTTTTAATATTTCACTGTTCTACTTCACTACCAGGAACATATTTTATCCCCTTTCTTCACTCACTCTAGCAATTACATTAAAGGCTAATATCCTTTTTTTGTCTGTCTTATATACCAAAGCTATTTTAATCCAGTGCTGTTCTTATTTGATTCCATTAAACTTTGTAAGCACTTCCCAGGCACTGAGGTATTCAGAACATAATAGGAACAGAGAACTACGTATCCAGACCAAATAAAAGGTCTTGTTTAATGTCAAAGATTTCAAAGAAATTTTCCCTTTCTTTTCTACTCTGTTTCAAGGTATGGAATAAAATATTCCAGGTATAGACCAATAAACCCCATCAGATTTGAAAATTGTGAGTATTTTTACTTTTCTTTTAGTGATAATACATTTTATGAGTCATAAAACCCCCTAAAAATATAATGAATTTTTTTAGCTATTGATATTGCATCCTCCAAAAATTCTTGACTTTAAAGCTGTTTTTAAAAGGATATGAGTTATTTTAGACACCTTTTCTATTCCCATGGTCTAACAAAACATCAGAGAATATTTTCAGGTGGAAACATAAAATTACGCAAAAATCTAAGCTGTATAGTATCCGAACCTAGATCTTGAAACTTTACATACTCAGGTTCCTTTTTTTTTTTCCTATTACTTTCACGATGATCCATAAAATAAAATTCAACTTTCTCCTATTATCTTGCAAGTTGGTATAGGCAACGTATATCTTCCTGCAAAATGAGGGGAGGAAATAATGTTTAAACTTCCATTATCATTCAGCATAGTCCTTACTTTGAATCAAATTAAGATCTCTTGCACCTTTCTTATTAATTATAAATTCCCTTTTCACTAAAAATCCATTAACCTGAAAGTCAAAAACACCACCAGAATTTGTGTTGAAATTTGCCTTTCTACAGTCAATATTAAGCTTGTACTATGGTGTGGAGTGGGTTTTTTTTGTAATGTATTGTACCAATGTAGGAAATAGCCTTTGAAAAATTCCTATTATTTGGTGCCTTGAACACCTATACATATCTCTGGTAAAATGCCGCCTTTTTGACATGCTTTTATCTCAGATCCTTAAATTCAGGTAATTTTCCAAGTGTATTGGATTATTTTAAAATTGAAAACAAAGAAAAAAAAGCAGTGAGAGCACTGAAATATTGGATTGAAATTTCAATATGGCTAAAGATTTCAGATTAATACACACACCCCCCCCCAATTCAGTTGATATTATTTCAGCTAATTGTTGTTGTTAGTTGATAAGATTATTTCTCTTCTGGACTAATGCTCTTCATAGAAGAAAGTCAGACATCTACTTTTCTTTGAAGCTGGCAAAATATTTTGTTATTTCTCCACATTTTCTGTACTGTTATTTTCGGTTGTTTAGTTTGTTTGGTTTTGAAAAAAAGATCATTCATTTCTTTCACTTTCCAACTAGTTTTTACCTTACTACAATAAGATTCTGCCTCTTCCTAGCCTAAAATGAATTCTTTCTCACTGGGAAGTTGAAGCACCATTTTTTTTTTCCCGTTCCTCATCTAAAAACTGATTTCTTGTCTGCACCTAAATTTGATGAATTAACTACTCGTTCATCAGTTTTGTCCCCACCTCTGTAACTCATCTGCAATAACAGTTTAATGCATCTTTATCTAAGTTTTCACCTCTATTCAGTCTTTACGTGTTATTATCCTTTTGTTACTTGTGTGAGCCTCTATTGCTTCTCTGTTCAGTGTTATCTCTCAATCAGACCTCTCTGTACAGATTTCCTTAGATATTTTACTTCATAGAAACCTATTGTACAAAAGAAACTGTGCTGTATTATACTGTTGCACCAGAGTTCCCGTGAGTCATGCAGAGGGTAATATTGCTTATTTTAAGAACACTTATGTACTTTGTAGCTCTAGCTTTTGTATCTCCAGCTGAGCAGTATTGTCAGTACTTTAAGTATTACTGGAGTGTTAAAATGCACTCAGGCTTAACATTTTTATACTTCATCATCTATTTTTCTTCCACTCAAAGAAGTTTCTTAAGCTAAGGTGCAACTGGAGAAAACAGGCAGAAATAGGAGTTCACACTAGAAGTAAAACCTGACTAGGATGACTTTAATAGGGTAAAAACTATAATGAGTGTTGAATTGACAGGAACTGAGAGAGTAGAGTAGCCTGGTGTTTAAAATACGAGACTTGATTTCCATGCAGTGATTAGCAAAGAACAGATCTACACGTGGACTCAGATCTGCTTTGGGAAGGAGCATCATATGTGCTGGGCAAAAGGTCTTTCAGTCCATGGAAGATATACACAAGATAAATTGCCTCCTGGACTGTGCACGCCACTGTAATACAGTGCTATGAAAACCAGCAGGCAGGTCCTTTGCATATTTCTATTTTCTCCTCAGCTTTAAAGTAAGACTTAGACAAAATCAATAGATATATCTAGTTTATCTCCAGTGAAGTACAGCACTGGGATAAGTATAAATACTTTCTCCATTATTTCAAAAGAAAAAAAAATACCAAATGCTGGTGTTGGTGCTGTGTCATTACTGTGGTGCATTGCATGGTCAAAGCAGTTTCTCCAAAACAAGGGAGGTAAGAGAATGGATTAATGGATTAAGAAAATTACAGAACTCACTGTTAGCAGACCTCAATGATGAAGTGGCACAACACGTACTACCAAAAGAAGTTTTGCAGTCAAGAAAGGAATGGAGTTTATGGAAGGCAGAAATAGTCTGAGAAGATATCAAAGATCCATGAATAACTGTGTCAAAAAACAGTAGATAGAAGGCTTGGGAGTAGAACTAGGAAAGATACATGAGGCCTTTGTAAATAGTAGAATTATCCACAGATGATGCATGTTTGAAGAGCAAACATCCCCAAGATTTCTGTTTTTCTTTTAAATAAAACTATGTAAAGATTAAATACTAATTACCTGAATAAATTTTCTGAATAAAGAAACAAAGTACCAAGAGGAAGTAAAAAAAAGGAAAAAAATCAATTGGCATTAAAAATAAAAGAAACTTGAAAGTGTATTGACAAAAAGAAAAGACAATTGACTGTGTACAAAAAAATTCATACCATTATCTGTATTAATTTCCTTGAACAGAGGCAACTATATAAGAACCAATATTTGACCTTTGAAACTCACCTATAAAATTAGAGACATGAGGTTTAGTTGACAAAATATAACCAAGGCTATTTCTGTCATTATCATTTCAGTAAATTTTGTCAATTTTTTGTATTGTAACTTTTATATGTCTATATATGTCAGCTAACAACTCATCAAGAAAAGCAGGAAAAAAAAAAGCATGGAAGGTATTTCCCATCCCTTGCTGCATTGATTACTACGTTTCTGAGAAGACTGCGAAGTTTCCTCTAGGAAAATTCCTCTATAGGTTGTGTCATTAATTTACTAAGAATCATAGAATCTTCCTGTTATAAAAGACCTCTGAGATCATCAAGTCCAACGGCACCCATCCTCCATTAAACCATGTCCTTCAAAAACTCATCTACCTATTGCTGCCCAGGGATGGTGACTCAACCACCTCCCTGGGCAGCAGTTCCAGTGCCTGACCACTCTTCCAGTAAAGAAATTCTTCATAACATCTATTCTGAACCTCCCCTGATGCAACTTATGGCCATTTCCCCTTGTCCTATCACCTGACACTTGTGAGAAGAAATCAACACTCGGTCTCCCACAACCTTCCTTTCAGGCAGCCGTAGACAGCAATAAGGTCTCCCCTCAGTCTCCTCTTCTCCAAACTAAGCAACTCCAATTCCCTCAGCAGTGCTTCATAGGACTTGTTCTCCAGCACCTTCACCAGCCTTGTCGCCTTTCTATGGATGCGCTCCAACACCTTATGTCCTTCTTGTAGGGAGGGGCCCAGAACTGAACACAGTACTCGAGGTGTGGCCTCACCAGTGCCGAGAACAGGGGCACAATCACTTCCTTGGTTCTGCTGGCCACACTATTTTTTGATACAGGCCAAGGTACCATTGGCCCTCTTGGCCATGTGGGCACACTGCTGGCTCATGTTCAGCCGGCTGTCAATCAACACCTCCAAGTCCTTCTCTGCCAGGCAGCTCTCCAGCCAGTCTTCCCCAAGCCTGTAACGCTGTATGGGGCTGCTGCATGGGGTTGTTGTGTCCCAGGCGCAGGACTTGGCATTTGGTCTTGTTAAACCTCATTCCATTGGTCTCAGCCCATCGATCCAGCCTGTCCAGATCCCTCTGCAGAGCCTCCGTTCCTTCATGCAGATCAACACTGACACACAGTTTGGTGTCATCCGCAAACTTGCTAAGGGTGCACTCGATCCCTTTGTCCGGATCATTGATAAAGATATTGAACAGGACTGGACTCAGCACGGAACACTAGGGAACACCACTCGTGATCGTACTCCAACTGGATTTAACTCCATTTACCACCACCCTCTGGGCCCAGCCATCCAGCCAGTTTTTCACTCAGCAGAGGGTGTGCCTGTCCAGGCTAATGGCAGACAAAATGCTGTGAGAAACAGTGTCAAAGGCTTTACAAAATTCCCTTATCCATTAACTGGGTAACCTTGTTGTAGAAGGAGATCTGCCTTTCATAAACCCATATTGACCTGGTCTAATCACGTGGCTGTCCTGCATATGCTGTGTGATAGCACTCAATATGATCTGCTCCATGACCTTCCCCGGTACCGAGGTCAAGCTGACAGGCCTATAATTCCCCAGATCCTCTCTCTGACCCTTCTTGTAAATGGGAGTTACTTTTGCCACTCTCCAGTCGGGCAGCACTTCCCCAGTCAGCCAGGACTGTTGATAGGTGAGGGAAAGGGGTTTGGTAAGAACCTCTGCCAGCTCCCTTAATATCCTTGGGTGGGTCACATCCAGCCTCATGGACTTGCGGATGTCTAATTGGCCGAGCAGATCTTTAACCAAGTCTTCTTCGAACACTGAGAGTTCATCTTCACAGTCTTCTGGCTCAGGAGGCTTGGAGCCCAGAGAACATTCTACCTTAACAATAAAGAGAGAGGCAAAGAAGTCATTAAGTACCTCTGCCTTGTCCTCACTCTTTGTTACTACCATTCCTCTTGCGTCCAGCAAAAGAGGAAGGTTCTCCTTGGTCCTCCTGTTGTTGTTTATGTATTTGAAGAAGCTAAGAGTTAAATTAAAAAAAAAAAAAATCTCGAAACTAAGCTGTTGAACTCCACAAAAGCCATGTGTATTTGTCAGTAACAGAGGACAGAACACTTTGAATTTTGCAGTAAATGAAAAAAAACAGGTCTGGAGTCAATTGATATTGTTCCCGGTGCACAGATATAATTTGCAGTGACACATTTCAGATAACAAGAATGGTGTGGAAGAGCAAGACTGAAGGAGAAGAATCTTGTAGAATGCATTATGAATCACAGCATTTTGTCATGGGCAGCGTGAATTATTTAGGGGCACTGTATTCTGCTGGATTGAAAATAAGAGTGTGACATAGTAAATTGTTATGCTGGGTGGTGTCCAGATATGACAAAATAAAGTAATAGGAAATAATTATGTATTTTCTTAGTTCAGGCATTTCACTGCTTCTCTGCTTCTTGATTACAAACTGAATTACTGTAAATTCCTGAAATTACTTTGAATTGATTTGAGAACACTGAATGGCTCTGAGAACAATCACAGTTTTCATTTTCTGTCTACTTAATTTTGCCCTTCTTCTCCACAACTTTTGCTTTATGCAACATTAAGCAACTAGGCTGATTAAACTTGTAAACCAGACCTGCTACACTCCAACTTTCCTAAATAACATTGGTAAATATTATAAATATTATAAACATACATCGAGAACTTTACACTAGTATACAGATAAGGACATTTTAATCACTGAATCTACCTGTAACTTCAATGTCATAGAGAAGCAACGCTATATAGTTTAATTCCCTAGATTAATGAATTCTGTAGCTCTTTTTCATGAGAGTCCTGAATGCCTTACTTATTCATTTTAATCCTGCAAGCATGAAAAGGACAGCCCAGATGGGACTTGCCACTACAGATTTATTGTATTTTATGTTGCTTTATTTCATTATTTTCTTACATTTTAATTCTAGTGCCAGTTTTCATCAGGATGTTGATCCTGAATATTTCCCCTATACAATTAATTCAACGAGCCGTCTGACACTTATATTTCTTTCTGCGTGGAATTCCGCTGCTTACCATACTATCACCAGATTTACATTTTGCGTCATGTCAGCTATCTCCTATCATTATGGGTGGTTTGGGTCCTTTTTCAGACTCTTGCCCAAAGCTTGTAAATACTAGATAAATGACATGAGAGGTATGGGGATGTGAAAAGTTATTCAGAGAAATAAAAATAAGACTGTTTACAAATGTGAAAGAGAAGGAGGAACAGTTAGATATGCCATTATCATAAATTTCTTTTGTTGTCCCATACAGTAATAGAAAGGTGGGGGTTTTTTTGTGATTGCAGGTAAGATTTACTTTGTCCAGGAAGTTGTCATGAGCTGTGAGATAATATTTGGGCCTGCCTTAACGGCAGGCTTCCTCTCATCTCCCTTTTCCAGCCTCCAGTACTGTTCAGTACATTTTGAATTTTTAGATTTCTCTTATGGAAAGTGTATTTTGTTGTATTTTATTTGGTTGTTTGGGTTTTTTTATTGTTTTTAATTAAAAGATGTGCTATAATTCAGGACTTCTGATATAAGGTTATTTTTTACAAGGGTATTTTTGGTTAGTATTTGACCCCTCAAAAGCTGTTAACTGTATTACCTTTTTATTGTGCATGCTACAGCCTATTTAACCTTCAACAGGAAGTGTTAATTTTAAAGAAAATATCTATCTTCCAGACACTCAGAATTAAAAGGCCATTCTGCAAATCAGTGTCTAAATCCCAGAAATAATGTAGCCACTTTCACAAGGGACATCTTATGCCAGTGTAATGAATAGAAAGGTATTTTCTTATGCAGCATATTGGAAAAATAGAATTGTTCTCATTTACGTTAAGTTGAAAATTCATTCAGTAGTGCATCATATTTTCAACTAGTGTTTTGTTTAAAAAAGCATAAGTATTCAGACAACTGGCATAAAGTTTGTGTAGAGGTAATCTGGAATTACTCGTCTCACATTTTTGTTATAAAGAAGGCTCTCAGAAAAACACTACAAATACTTCAGTCCTGAGTTCTTGGTTACCAAGTTGTTATTACCAACAACTCTCACCCAGGAAAGCAAATTCTTTACATTTTTCCCTCTCGTTTTTCTTCAAATTGTTCTGTGACCTCCTTGCCCTTAACTGTACAATGACTCAAAATATACGTTGTTAATGCTGGTTATGTTATTGTACTATTTCACCCTCACAGCACTATGGTAACAAAGGAGTAGAAAGAGGGACATAATATTAACATGGTGCTATGGAATCTTAAACATGGCACAGAAATCCGTCTCTCTTCCTCTCTGGGAAGAGGCCAGGACTGTTATCTACGCTAAGACCACTAGCATAGCAATGTGAAAACAAAACAAAAAATCGCCACTGGAAAGAAAATATAATTTTCCTAATCAATAAATACAAGAGTTTCAAGCTTTCTCAGTAGAACATGAAAATAAGATTTACTCCATAGAGTAACCAATAAATCTAATATGTTAACTGTACTTATTGCTTAAATAGCGTCAAGAAGGACAAGGTAAATCTAAAAGAAACAAATGAATGAAACATTCGCACACAACAACCTCCAAAAGAAGAGAGGTAACACACCAGCTAGAACAGAAAATAGGAAAGAGATTTTAGAATTTTTGAAATTGCCTTTTGGAATATTTTGTTATTTTCTCTACCTGGTATCAGGTGAGTTTTACAGAATGCACACCACATTTAAAATAAATAAATAGAAGTGCATTACTTTTTAAAATTGCTATGTGCTTGAAAAAAATATTTTACTTTATGGAAATCATTGAATTTCGAGCTGTTTCAAAGTTGGAAAATTCCATGCCTCAATGGACTACCTTTCTCTATTTAAGAGAATCAGAAGGAAAAAAATAAATCTATCTCATAGAATTCCAGTTGGCTTATATAAACAGAAAAAGAGGGCACATTTATCCATGGACAGATCACACCACTTAATTTTTTTTTTCCAGATATTGATATCAAACTGAATGTTGAATTATTTGTAGCTAGGATCAAATACAAAACAAGCAGGCTTTGTGAAAAGTTAATCTTAAAGCAAAATATGATCTATTATAATTGTTCTTGTAATTCAGTCTATTTGAATTTACAATGCCATCTTTGTGGAAACAACTAGTTCAGTATAGAACCACATAATTCATCTACAATGAAAGCACTTCACCTTGAAGAGCACTACCGCCACCAGCTCTCAGTAGAACATTGTTCTGTATTGAAAATTTAGTTATTTTTGTGTTAAATGGCAAATGATTTTTAAAAAGAGCCCTTTTTGCCCCCTCAGAGGAGTACCTTGGTCTTCTGCAACCCACTTGAAGGATACTTCATAGTTTATTGCTTATATTTTAACATAATTTTTTCCACTAGCACCATGACTTTAGGCAGTCTATTTTTTCTCTTCTACCATCAGCCACTTTTGCTGCCCCTGGTCAACCCTTCTTGTTATTTCTTGTTTGAAAAGAAAAATCGTATGCTATGAATTGAACAAATAAAATTAAAAAATGGTGAGGTTATTTATGACTTTTACAATACGGGAGAAGGTCTGATGAGAGAAAATGCCTGACAAAGTAGGAGAGTGACTGGAATGCTTACAGAACGTTTAGGGCTCCAGAATCTTAGTAAATATTGTACTGTTTCTTTTCAAGGAAAACATTAAGCTCTTCAAGGTACAAGGATTTTTCTTGCATAGTGTTCAGTTTGTTGGTATGTTAATAAAACAGCTAAAAACTACTTCCAACTTCACTACATCTAAATCCAAAAGCTTGTTACTCTTTAGAAGGTTTAGGCAATAACCCCAAAATACCAAGATTTTTTCTTAATAGGAAGCATAGGGATGAAAAAACTTAAACAAAATAATATTACCAGATAATGCCTTTTGATACGATTTTAACACATTCATTAATTTCTTAACTGATACATAAATATCACAAATATTGGTTCAATACAAGAACAAGTGTGAAATAGAAAGTATTTGGAGCTCATTCATTTTATCCATCCATGATAATGAAAATTCTTTCTGGCTTTCTCATTCTTTACAGAAAGAGGTCTTTGACTGAATTGAATTTAATGGAATAAATTGAAATGTTTAAATTTTGCTTAAGGTTATCATTAAACAGCAATTTAATTTCAAAGCTTGGTAAAAGATTACCGTGCTATAATTGTAACCTGTAAGAAGGTGACAAGAGGAAACATTATAATTGTTTTTTTTTCTTTATCACTAATTTAGAAATGGGAGAACTAGACGGCTTTATGAAAATTGGAAAACAAAATGTAAACTAAATATATATAGAGTTACTACATCTTTAGAAGTGTTTCAGTATTCTAAAGTGTAAAATAATTTCCAACACTAAAAAGGATAGGGTTGTAACATGCTATTTGTACCACAGGTCAAATGTTCATGTACAGCCAAGTTGTGCCTTTTAAATGATCAAAATCCAACCCAAACTTATGTTTGCAAATTAAGGATCGTATATGTGATTTAACGAGTGTGTTATCAAATTGTTTCCTTTGTTTATATATGTAGTTTATTTTTTAATTAAATTATAAATAGTGGTAAATTCACTGACCTTTATACAAACTTACCAGGCTTATCTATATGTAGGTGTCTAATGAAGAAGTCCTGAAGATCTACAGGGATTACTGTTGAGATATACTCTCTAAAAATCTTTAAGTCATTGTGACTTCAGTGCAAGACACTGGAATGAAACTTTTCTTTTAAAAAAAAGAATTGTTTCCAAGGTATTTTATGACAATTTTCTGTAATTATATTGGTATTTAAAAAAAAAACGGTGGGTTTTGCATGAGAAAACCCACATGTGAAAACCCTGAAAACAGTTTAACATTTTGTTTTTAAGTTGAAAAGCATTGTTTGTTTTCTTTAAATTAATTTACACTCTAGAGAGAGGGATTGTGAGAATATATAACTTCATTTTTATTTGTAACTGATTTTTAACTAATTGTGAACTAATTTTGAACCAGTTTTTACCTGTTAACTTCGTGAAGCACTATAGGGCAAGACAGAACAGGCTGTAGCCAATAAAACTGTGATTTGCCAGCAATTCAGCTGCAGCCTGTACTCCTGAGCTTGATGGTGTGACAGGTAGCAGGGCTAGGCTGCCTCAGCATCCCCTATTTATCTCCCTCCCCTAGCTGAGGGAGGCAGCAAGCCATCAGCAGCTGCTGAGGCTGTCACCTATGGTTCTCCCTTGCATCAAGCAATCGATGTGTCTGATGGGCAAATACCTTATATTGTCTTTCACAGAGATGATCTTGCCAACACTTGACAAAGTTCCAACCTTTCACACCTATTAAGGAAGGAAACAATAATGCTGTCCTCTTCTCTCTGGGGTTTTCTATATGCTACCTCTGACTGTGTTCTAAATGAATCAAGAAATCAATTTGCAGCCTCTCTGCCTCAGTTAAATCAAACTTATTCACAGTTCCTGCTGAGTAAAAAACATCCCGTGCTTCTCCACAGGTACTTACTGTCACTTTGACAAGATATACCAGAGTCCTGGCCAAACATATAATGTCCAAAATTTTTTATTTACCTTCTATTTTTTTTAGATATTCTTGCTGTTTTTCTATTTTTCTTACATTACCTTTAGCAGCACTATTTATGCTAATTAATTCTGCTCCTGGAATTATTGCCTGCTACATACAACTGTTAAATGAAAATTAATTTTATTACCAGAAGAACAGAATATACTATGAAATAGAGTATCTTTTAATTGAAAAACTGGGACTATAAGATGAAATATTACAGTGTTTATCATGGAGTCATAGGTATTATAGGCCTGTTAATAACCTATGAGTTTATCTATTTTCTTTCATGTCTGTGAATGATTATTCCTTATGGCATAGATAGCATTTTTGGTTTTAATAATTCAAATCCTGAGGCTCCCGTGTTTTCTTAAGGCTACATTTATTAATTTAAACACATGAAAGTTAAAGACCTGGTTTAATGTGCTTATGCAGGCTCCCTCAACAGTCAATGGAAAGAGAAAGGAATTTTTGTTGTACTGCATTGTAAGAAAGGTAACTAATATGAGAAGTCTAGAAAGGATCCACCTAGAGGATCTTGACCTAAGCTAATATATTACTTTAAAAACATATAAAACAGGTCAAATGAGCTGCATTCTTGATCTTATTGTCATCCCCACTGAAATATTCTATTTTTGAGCAAGTTCTATCGCTTTTGAGTGTTTATTAATATTAGTGAAGGTCAAGGTACATCATCTTAAATAAGTTAGTATCATTTTGCATTTAGGAATATAGCTCACAGTTCCTCTATTAGATGTATTTTCCATTTTAGGTAGAGATAGATTATTGTAGTAAAGGAAATTAGACCAGAAGAAATAGGTTTCACAGATTAATTAGCTTAAAATAATGTTTTAAATTTTTATAAAATGCACTGCTTATCTTCTTGCTAGAAGTTTCTTTGAATCATAAGTTTTAGAAATAATTTGTCTCTAGATTGGGCAAGAGGAATAATGTTATCCAAAGGAGTAGACGTTTCTTCATATTTGCCACTAATACATATTAAAGCAAATCCTCTGCAAACTTTTTCTCAAATATTTTGAATTCCTAATTAACACAGCTGATCACCAGAATGCTTTTCCTCGGCATGATTAGTATGATTTGTGATCATTATAATTATTATTATAATATTATACTACCACAGTATCATACAATTATATTTAAATAATAGATATTATGTGATAGTGTAGAAAGAAAAGAAACACGTTTCTTTTAGATGTGAAAAAATTCAACACAAATAAAGTTTTATTTATTTCTGCACTTTATAATTTTCTGTTATATTTTAACATAAAACTCATATTTTTCCATCCTTACAACTAAATAAAATTTCAGTCGTTTACTGACATCAATTTATCCTCCAATATGTTCTGCTATGTAAACTCATCTCACTTCCCTGGTTTAGGTACAGCAAGTATTTCTCCAACGTTCCCAGACTTAAAATAGGAAGCCTATACACAGTAATTAAAAATTCCTAGAAATGTAAGATTGCTATCTGGAAAAGGCCACTGAAATTGTTCCAACAGAGTTTATCTTCAGATATCCTACTGAAATATCCTACTATTCTGACATTTATGATTAGTAATACTCAGGAATACTGTCTATAATTTTTTTGAAGCCAGACTTTTTGCTGTGCTGCTTTGTTTTCATTTGTAACAATATGGACTGAATCGGGTTATGGTAGCTCAGATTCAAGCAGAATTTCTCCAAATGGAAATCAGCTATTATTTTGGAGAGACTATCTATCTATCAAAAAAAAGAAAAACAAAAAAGTAAATAGAAAGCAAACCATGCAACAAAAAACCCAGTGGACAGAAAAGCAAAAATCCATGATTTATGAGAATTTACCAGGTATTCATGTTTTAATCATATACATTTCCAGTTTGCATAATATATCTGGAAAATATGATTGTAAATTTTTATTTCACAGTTTCTTTGAATGTCTCATAATGCAAAACCCCCATGCTTTTAAATACTATATTTGGGGTAAGCTTTAAATTTTCTTTTCTTCTGAGAGAATAGTTTCATTCGCAGGAAATAAACAATATTATTATTTCATGTAATTCAGGTTCTAGCTTTGGTTTAGCATCTGAGGGGGGCTCAGGCTCCGGTTGCACACAGTGTGCAGTGCTGTTCTGTGTTAGGTGCTCCTATTGACATCTCTCTCGAGAAATCTGCTGTCTGTCCATGTGTGCATGGCTGGGCCTGGCAGTGCTGGGATGTAAACCTCACTGAATAGGGGAGCAGCCCCGTCACCAGAACAGCAAAGCACCTCGGGCACAACCAGCCACCATGGCTGTGGGAACCATCAGCAGAGAAGAAAACCTTAGAGGAGAAAAGTGGGGCCTGGTCACAGCCACAGCTGCCTCCATGGGCGGGTGCAGTGTGGTGGGGAGAATCAAGGAGGATCCCAGTCAGATATTGCCTGTGGAACCAGTAATTGATGGGGTTGGGATTTCCCCGGAAGAGATCCAGAGGTACATGGGGGAAGAAACTCAGGAGTATGTGAGGGTAGAAACTTTTTGGGCACACTCCAGGGATCTCCAGAGCCCCACGTGTGGAGATGTGGACCTCATGGTGGGAACTGCTCTTCTGACCTGCCTGGTGTTCCTCCTGGAGGGCACCATCTCCTCCCACATAGGTCAGGGGAGCAGTGTCATTTGTAAAAATTTCACAGAGCTGTGATTAAGACATTCTGAGCCCATTTAGTCTCCACACTGTCAAATTGGTTGTGAACTGTGACTGTCTTTGAGAGTAGGCTCTGTTTTCCCACAATCTTTAAATGGGAAAAAAACTTTTCTTAAGATGATCACTTAAAGAAAAAGCTGAGATAAAAAACTGAGTAGAATAGTATTGCATTTAAGGAGTAGGAAAATAGGTCTAATTTTATAACATTTGCACACTCCTGACAGTGCGATATGAAAAGCTGAGCAATCAGCACAGTTTATCTCTAAGTGACATTTCCAAATGCTATTTATACATTTCATGGGTCAGTTTTTTATGAAAAGCCAGCTATCTAATGATCTGGCATTTGAAACCAATTCAATTTATATGTTAAATTTGATGTTAGGGGAAAACCACTGCACTTGCCACATATTCGTTCTGTAATTCTAGCTATCATCTTAATTTGTCTGGAAACATCTTTTTATTTTTCAGCCATGCCTCATGGGATATAAAGCAACATAAATCATTCCAGTTCATCTACCACTGGGAATTACTGTTAAGTGTAAATTTTGGCCCAGCCAGCATATATCACAGTGATACATAGAAAGAACAACAATAATGCCCTTAATGTTCTCTGATGGCTGTCTGCATTGCATGGAGAAAGACAGAGCAAGAGATGAGCTGTTTGAAGACGAACAGCTAGTAACTGAAACTAACACTATTTTCCAATTTGCTACCAAAGATGAGGACTTTATAATTTGCACTGTATTGTTACACATCCTCCTCTTCCTTGATTCTTTCACTTGAGTTTTCTGCAGGCACCACAGGAAGCTGTGGTGCCAGAGAAGGGCATCATGAGTGTGACCCATTGTGTTTTTAATCTTTTTGTGTTCTTAATCTGAATGATGAAGGAGAAAAGGAATTTGCACTATTTAGAGAAAAAAATCCAGTTTCATATCACTTTACATGTCATGGATAAGTCAAAAGACAACCAAAGTTAGGACTACTCCTATTCTATATCCATCTTAGAATCATAGAATAATTTGTTTTGGAAGGGTCCATTAAAGGTCGTCTAATTGAAAACCATTATTCCTTGTCCTATTGCAACAGGCACTACTATAAAGTTTATGCCCATCATTCTTGTAGACCCCCTTTAAGTATTGAAAGGCTCCAATAAGGTTTTTTCTGGACCTTTCTCTTCTCCAGGCTGAACAACATCAACTCTGTCAGTTTTCCTTCACAGGAGAGGTGTTCCATCCCTCTGATCATTTTTTTGACCCTCATCTGGACCTGCTCCAACAGGTTCATGTCTTTCTTGTAGTGAGGGCTCTAGAGCTGGATACAATACTCCAAGTGAGATTTCACCAGAGCAGAGTAGAGGGGCAGAATTGCATTTCTCGATCTACTGACCACACTTCTTTTGATGCAGCCCAGGATGCAGTTGGCTTTCTGGGATACACATGTACATTGCTAACTCATATGCCCAGCTTTTCATTCACCGGTACCCTTGAGTCCTTCTCAGCAGGAATACTCTCAATCTCTTCATTCTCCAGCCTGTACTGATACCGAGAGTTGCCCCAAACCAGAAACAAGATCTTGCACTTGGCCTTGTTGAATCTCCTGAGCCCACTTCTTGAACTTTTACAGATTGCTCTGAATGACATTCCATCCCTTAGACATGTGAACTGCACAATTCAGCTTGTCTGCAAATTTGCTGAGGGTGCACTCAGTCCCACTGTCTTTGTCACTGATTAAGATATTAAACAGTATTGGTCCCTATACATACCCCTGAGTGTTGTCACTTGTCAGTGATCTCTATTTGAACTTTGAGCTGTTGACCAATCCCCTCTGGATGTGACCATCCAACCAATTTCTCATCCAGTGAGCAATCCACCCATCAAATCTATTTATCTCCAAATTAGAGAGAAGGATGTTATGTCAAAGGTCTTACAGAAGTCCAGATAGATAACATCTTTACCTCTTCTCTCATCCATTAATGTATTCAGTCCATCATAGAAGCCCACTAGCTTGGTGAGGCAGGACTTGCCCTTGGTGAAGCCATGCTGACTGTCTCAAATCACCTCCCTTTCCTCAATGTGCCTTCGCACAGCTTCTAGGTGGATCTGTTCCATGATCTTCCCAGGCACAGAAATGAGGCTGACAGGTCAGTTTTCGCCAGCTCTTCCTTTCTACCAATTTTAAAAATGGGTGCAATGTTTCCCTTCTTCCATTTAACAGGGACTTCACCTGCCTGCCATGATTTTGGAGAGTGGCTTGAAACCTACATCAGCAAATTCCCTTGGGACTCTGGAACGTACGTCAGGTTCCATAGACTTATGTATTACATCTCCAGATTCCTCAGATGGTCACAAATCTAACCTCTTACATTGAGAAGGATTTTTCTTCCTCAGTCTCTGACTGTCTTCTCAAAACCGCTTGCAAAATTTCAGGGAATTAAGGAGCTTCTGTAGCAGTTGCACGTTCAAACTCCTCATGCCAACATGTAACATAGACCATGGGATTGTGTATGTGCATGTGTGCTTGTATGACTGTTTTCTGTAACTTTCAAAAACCATGAAGAAAATACCTAGAGCATTTCAGATGATATACATTCTTTGCTGTTGTGTTACGATTTTCTCAACTTTATTTAGGAAGTTTATTGGCAGTCTTCTCAAAATTTTCAGAGTACTTCCAATCATCCAGAAATCACAGATTTAACAAAAACACACATCTTTTCAGTTTTTGGTTTCTGCGTTTAGTCACCACAGGTCAAACTCCTACAAAGTGAGTTCTGTTCACTTATAAGCTCATCCGGCAAACCACAATCAGTTTACAAAGCAATATAAGACATAACTCTTTGCTTTTTCTGCTGATAAAGTCTGGTTTTCATGTCTAGATCCCATTTAAAAATTCCAAACTGTTAGACATTAAATAACTGTAGTTTTCCTTGCAAAGTCTTTTGATCCTGTTTTTTTTTCTCACTAGTTTTGAAAGGTGATATTATCCTATTCAACTTATGATCTGCTGGAGGGAAAAATCTACCATGTTGACGTGTAAATTTTTCCCCACATATTCTACACATGTCATTCACCATTCTGAAAAGATTCTTTACAGGGAAAAGAGAATAACCACATTGTCTTTACCATTTGACAGGCACTGTATCTTTAAATCCCTTTTAACTGTTATAATTTTGTATTTAAATAAAATTTATTAGCTTTGCTACACCATCAGAATGCTAAAAATGAGAAGCCACAAACCTTCTTTATCCTGCACAAGAATGAGGGCAGGGCATTGGAAATATTTCTTCATATAATAATGATATATAATATTGCTTAATGTAGTTGTAAAACCAGTTTCAAACAGAAAATTATCGAACAAAGTAAAATTTCAAGAACTTCAAATTGTTATTTTATTTACTGTTGACTGCCTTAAAGATCTGTAAAATACTGAAAAAAGAGTTTATTTTGCAGAGATATTTGATCCTGGCTGGGTTTGAATCAGAAGAGATACAAAAAAAAATACTCAGTCACACTGAATTAATTTACTCCTCTGTTATTTGTATTTTATAATTTACTAAGATGTGTTTTGCCTTCCAATGTATCATAGTTCCATGTAAGATGTAAAACAGGAAAACGTTAAGTGACAGATTAAACTTCCTCTAATGTTTGGTTAACAATTTTAAGGTTGCAACAACTGCCACTCGTTGGTTGGAAAAAAATGAAAGAGTTGTGCCAATGCTAGAAGTAATTTATTCTCCACAAATTTAGCATTGCATTAGAATATATAAACTTCAGAATTCTCCCTTAAGATAGACTTAGGAATCTTGCTTTAGATATTATTTTATCTTTAGTTTCAGTACTTTATTTGCAACACAAAGCCTTTTACTAAGGTTTTACTTATTTTTTAATTTTTTTTCTCCTAATTGAACACCCTTTACGTTGTTGTTTATTTGAATGTTTCTAACCTTGTTGAGTCAAAAGGAATTTGATTTAACTGTTAGGTCAGTGGCCTGAGAATGACTGATTCTAATTTAATATCAACTGTCATTTGCAATGTCTTCATGATGTTTGTTTCCCTGATAGAAACCCTGGGAATAACGTCCTTTTGCAAACATTGTTAACAGTTGCAACCTGTCAACAGTAGCAACTGCAGATCTTTTTATTCTACAGGCAATGCAGATGTGGAGAGAATACCTGGATCTGTGTATCCAAAGCAGTGTTATATTCACAGGTCTGTTCCATGTGGTCTTGTTGACTTTGATCTATCCTCATCAATTTCCTCTATAATGGTTATGTACCTCGTTTACTCAGCGGAGTCTCGAATGAAACCTCCTACAACATCTAGCACAGCCAGGATAACTGAGGCTACCAAACACACTTTCTGACCTGGCTTCTCCTTCTGTTCATCTTCAGAAAGAAGTATTTTGCTGTGCTAAGAAGATTGCAAGGATGGTTAAAGAAGACGTTCTGTTACACCTTTCTTCCTTTAGCATCAAATAGACTCAAGAGGACTTGGGAACATAGGTGAAATTAAGAAAAAGAATAGGGAATGTGGTGGAATGTGCCTATGGTACAAATCAAGAGTTTCTGTGATTTGAAGAAGTAAAACAAAAATAATGGTTTTCGCCTACAAAAGAGCTAACGCTTCAATTCAGTATTATCAATTATATCATAATATGTGTTGTATTTGATGGCAGAATTACCTGGTTTTAATTAAGCTAATTTAATAAATAGCCAAATTTTCTAACTAAAATAAACAAGAAATTTCCAAGTGTATTTATAGGGAACATGATTCAAAGACTACACAATGGAAATTTCACCCTAAGTAGTTTTAAAGTATCAAAACAAATAAAACAAAAGGCAATGATGAAAAGTAACAAGTAGCTTTAACTATGGATATCATTAAAAACTGCCTGTATAGCATATCACATATTGCTTTCTTATTTCAATATCAAGATGTGATATTATCTGATATTTCCTTCAGATTAGTAATTTTAAGGCATTCTGAGAGGCAACCTGGTATTTGTGAAATATTCTATATTTTAGTAGTTCTGATTTTAAAATTTGCATTATAATCTCTATTTTCAGTTTATACTAATTTAGGTTTAAGTAGTTATATTTTGGTTCTAAAACCGCATGACTTTCCATAGTAGACGTGTAACTTTGTTTTTCAGTTTCAAGCCACTTAGAGCATGTTTGGGTAAATCCCTCTTTCTTCCTCCTCCCTTTACCTAGAAATAATTCCGAGAATGGATTTCCATTGTTTGATAGCTTTTACACCAATCATTTCTCAGCCTGTAAAATCACAGAAAGTCTGAATTCCAGACACAGATCTATATCCATTTTAAGTAAGTGTTTGGTTAAATGCTTCCAACATAAAAACACTGAACATAGAAATAACATTATAGAAATATATCATTATAACTCCTAAAATTTTGTCCACAGATCATTTTTTGCATCTTAGTGCAATTTTATCCTGGTGTAAATTAAAAATAGTTTATCTGGAGTGCTTTTGCAACCACATCTGGTTCTAAATTACAGACTATTAAAAAAAGTTGTATAATCCAAAAGCCATGAAATTCGTACCAGTTCATGCCAAAATAATTTGTAGAAATGAACAAGCTGACAGACACTCAGCATTAATGAACTGTTTTTAATTTTCTCTGGTCTGTATTCTACCAGCTGTTTCTTGACTACTGTCTAATTGGAGAGTTTGAACAACAAAAATGTTATGTACCTACAGTTGCTAATAGACATCTTATGAAAGAAACAAATAAGACTAATATTTTGATAGTATACATGCTGCACTGTTCTTTGAACATTTTATTTAGAAATTGCCATTTTACGCTTAAGATTCAACAAAAATAAAGGCATCCATTTTTTATTTTTGTGGTCTGAAAGATTTTGCAGTTGTGGTATTAAAAAGAGAAATGGGATTAGAAATATGGATGTAAAATTAAGACTAAATTATTATTGCTACAGTATAATGGAAAGCAGTAAGCCAAGGAGTATTTCTAAATGTTCCTGTAAAACAAGAGGCTTTTCAATCTTTTGATGTCACTCTCAGAAACTGTAAGCACGTTTTAATTACAATCACTTGCATGAGTGTAGATAAAAGAATCTCAAGTAGTGAGGTCTTGCAAAAACAGATTCATAATCAATGTGAAAATTTTAGTGGGCATGTTGAACACAAAACAGGCACAGAAAGTACTTCCTCTGGTAAATCCAACCTAGAAAGTTGGATTTCCACAGATCCAGAAGATACAAAGTGGACCCAGGAAACAACAAAAGGGTTTGTCTTTGCCTGTTGTGGTTTTTGCACTGGAGATACTCAGCTAAGTTATTTAAATTTCATTTTCAGAGATAATAAAAAAAAAAAATAGAGATCTTACCTGTGTAACCTCAAGGCCTTCTAGGTTTGAGAAGTATAGTAAAAGGTGCATTAAACATCTGTTGCAAAGAAGTAAGCAGTTCTCTTTTTCTTCACAGATCCTTGGAAAGCTTTAGGAGTTACAGATTCCTGCCAGTGTAAGTCACTTCTGATTTTAGTTTAGAAAACTCACAATATGACACTGCTTACTGCATGCTATTTTGGGTGCCCCGAGTAAAACTACGAACACAGGCGCTTTTGTGCAAAGCGTCATAAGGACTCTCTCATGTTCATTCAGAGTTCAGAATTAAAATGCAGAAGGCTCTAGCAAGCAAAATGCAAGCTCATTTTCTTTTTTGGAGCAGAAAAATAAAGTACTCCCTGGCAAGTAACCAAGGTAGTGGGAAGGTAATTCATGTTGTGTGAGAGTATTTTGCAAGTGAAAGGGATATGCCCTCTGTTTACAGAATGGTCAGGGAAACAAGTAATTAATTTAGAGTAGTCACAAATGCTAGTAAAAGAAGTGAGTTTCTGCACTCTGTTATTTTCATTCCAGCCTTTTTTTTCCCCAAATAATTTAGTTTCACGAATCATAAAATCTTCACTCTAAAAAAACCCCCATATGCTCCAAGTATTGGTTTATGTCTTTACGTATTTTGAGAGACTTATGAAATAAATGATTTAGCTTCCTTTGTATCTGTCTACAAATTTAATTTTTGTCTACCAGTAGTGTTACAGTCAGCAGAAAGATAAAATAAAAATAATATAATCCTCATTAAAGAAAAAACAAAACCAGCCAACCAACCAAAATACACAATCACACCTTAAATTTTTGTGGAATAATAATATATCATCTTATAAAATTTTCATGAAGGTTAGATTTTATCTTAAGACAAATTAGGAAATTTTGAACAATAATTCATTTGTTCTTTCTGTGTTCCTTGTACTCTTAAAAACAAAAGGATATTTTGGGAATAAACAAAATCTGTGGATTAGAGTAACACTTTTGTAATGATTATGGAAGACATGTATATGGTGAGATAATTTAGAATTTAGTACTACAATAGTATTAGCCCCAGGCCAAGAAGATTTCTGAGAAGTCCTAAATGGCAAACATGACAGGGTGAGGTATAGCAGATGCAAAATAGAAAAATGATAACAGGAGAATGTTTCCCAAAGATCTGTGGAAACTGAAGAAGTGTAATTGCAATTCAAAGATATGTTACCATTTAACACTTGAAACCCAGCTTTTTTAACGTTACTTCTTCTCACTGGCTTTCTAGCAAACAGAAGAGGTGACATTTCATTTACCAAGTTAGAATTAACTAGGCATAGGTGTAAGAAAAGGGTAAAATCCTTGTTGACAGTTGGCAAGAAAGATATGCTCATTTACCGAGAATGCTGAACATTGTTACAGTATGTAATATGAGTAAGACATGCCGTGTTATGGAACAGAAATAACAAGAAGCAAACAAAAGTGAAAGTTTCTTGGAACTGTTTGTTGAAAGACTGAGGAGATGAACTGGGCAGATTAGGAGGGACTTTTGACAAGGTACAGGTAATATGCAACAATAAGGAAAAAAAATTAGTAGTCTGCACTAGTAGGTCAAATAAGATTTAATCACAAAAATTATGATAAATCATTCTCAACTGAGAAGGAAACACATACTTATTCCCAATAGAGTGTCCTCATGTGCGAACAATCTCTGCTTCTCTTTGGCTAGGCACCAGTTAATGACAAGTGGCTTTTTGCTATTAACACTAAGAGAAAATAATTTGAACTGTGACATATTAAGGAAAATAGTTACCCTGTTACGTCTTTCCCAATCTCACAGGCCACGCTATTTCAATCTCAGCAATATGGTAGGTTTCAGTAGCCACTGTCACCTTCACTGTTGTCACAGCTTCCCTTCAAGGTGTGTTAAATCTTAATATCATCTTGCTCTGCAGGGCAGATCCATTGCTAGCTGACAGCAGAATTAGTAGCATAATATATATCAATGGGCAACATAGTTCTGAGGGAACACATGAGGATCTCTACTCAACACCTGAGCAAAACCTTACTGGAGGATTGGAAGAGTCCAATATTTATTTTACCTAAATAAATAAATAAGTTTTCATATAAACAGAGGGGACCGAGACAGATATTTTAGAATTCCAGTTAAACTCTTTTGAGTCTTTTCCTTTTTTATTGTGTTTACTGTGTCTACTGTCATTAAAGTAGGAATTTTATCCATCCAAAGTTATATCTTAATTTAAGTGTTGGCTTAGGGGCAAGAACATGATAATATAATTGTAATTAAAATGTCTATACAGTTTAAAATTTGGTAACTGATCAATCAAATTAATATGTTATCTATTAATTTATTTTAAAGTTAAATTTAAGTTCAAATATAATGACCAATTTTATTATGTGGATATTTATATTTGTGCTATAATGACTTGCACCAAAGCAGTCCTAAGAATTCAATAGAATTAATTACCTTTTAATTTTTTTTAAGGAAAATCTATTCTATTTTTTTAGAGACTAAAGAGAAAATAAATATGGGAAAACCTAAGAGCACTGTTCACTTTTAAACACAATAAAGGACACTTTAAAAAAAAAGATTAAAAAGGATTAAAAGAGGTAAATTCTCATTAAAGAAGATGAATAAGACTGTATTCTCATCTTTGACCCTTGCCTAATTTGACTAATCTTAGAAGATTTCACTCTCTTCAGTCCACTCAGTGGACTCACTGCAGGTAAATAACCCTTATCACTTTCCAGTATGAGGAAAATTCATAATGCAAAGAGATTGTCATGCAAGAGCAAATGTTTTCTTGAAAAATACTGGAAAATCAAAAGGGGACACAAATAAATAAAATCAATAACCAGAAAAAAAAAAAGAGAACATATTTATTTTCTCTTATTTCAATTAAATATTGTTAAATTATTCCTCTGCTGTGTTTGTGGGCTGTATTTAACCAAGACTCGAGTTTAAAAGAAATTCAGTGATTAGATTTCAGTTTTATCCACCAGAGGGGAGATTGCTAGATTTTTTCTTTTATTTAAAGAGATTTGTCTGTGCAACATGAAAACCAAATAAATAAATTGCAGATATATTAGTTTGCAGAAAACAAGAAGCAATGTAAAAAAACTTTGTATTTTGGGAAAAAAAGAATTAAATTAAATTAGCCAAATATATGCAAAATTCTATGGTTAGCTGCTACATAAAAGTAGCATATACACTTATTTTGTAAGAAGTCCTGTGTTTAGTTTTGCACATAAAGACATTCTTCCTGTGAACTAAAACTGGGGGAATCTTTGAAGACTCAATACTGAATTTTTGCAATTTGTTTTTGTGGGGTTTTGCTTTCTTTGTTTGTTGTTTTTGTTGTTACTATTATTATCTTTGTCATTGCTAGGCAGAGTTTTTATGAGGATTCAAATATGCAGCTTTTCCCAAAGTGAGTCTTACATATTACTGCTTAAGGGAGGCAGAGCTCCAAGAGTAGACAAGTAGAACCAAGAGAGAAAGAAGAAGTAGGGTTTGGAGGGCTACATAGGCTCTAAAGAAATATTTTTTTTTGCATTGTTGAGTATTAGCTTGTCACTATACAAAATAAATATACTACACTGGATGAAAGCATTTTTTTGACTGAATGTAATTTTTTTCCACTTCTTTAGGAACTCCATTGCAACTAAAATTCAGTTTGCACTAAAATATATTATAAAACACAACTTCTGGAACCGAAGTGAGAAGCTGCACTTGAGACATTTTAAGTACAAAAAAGCATGGATTAATCTACAATAGCTATAAGACTCTTTCATGGAATTATTCGAAATCAGTTTCAAAATATATATGTGTCTTATTTGTTTTAATATTTAGCTATCAATTTGCGTGGGTTTGCATTTTCCCACATTATTGTGCTTCCTTTTTTTTTGTTGGTGGTGCTGTTGTTTTATTTTTCTTCACGGGGAAATAAGTTTAATGAATTGCGACAAACTACAATTACTTAAGAGTGTACTTAATCGTATTTGTGAAAAGTCTGTGGAAATGGTGCATAACCTTCTTAATTAAAAGAACTTGAATATCAAACTATTATCAGACCTTTCCAAAGATGATCCCTTCCTCTTCTACTTTCCTTTCCTCTTTCCCGTTCTTTTCTCAGTGAATATTGTTATGATAGAATACGTTGTGTTTGGAAAATAATATGCAGACATCTTATTATCTTTCCTGTTTATATTCCATCACAAGATACAGTCAATATGAGCAAATTCAGGGCAGGAAAACTTCAACATGATCTCTTGAAGGAACAGAGTTCTCTATATTCTTTTAATGTTGCACACTTTTTAGGTATAGATGGAACAAATTTAGGAATGTCATTTCACCTGTCTTTAGCCCCAGATTTCATGCTGATGATCACGTCCTAAGAAGAGCCTGAATTCAGCTTATTTCTGTAAATAAGTAGTTCGTATTCTTCCACCTGTTTCTTGAAGAGAGGGCAGCATTTGCTGTTAGATACAGGTCATATATAGCCCAAGAGTTCAGCTGTGAATTACTATAAAATATGTTGAAGAATAAAAAGAGAAATATTTATTTCCATTTGGTTAACTATGTAGCCTTCATACACTCTGTCGCATATATGATCAGTCTGCTGCAAATGTTAGAAGGCTATTCTACCTCTGTGGTATACAGCAAAGTAAGTATTATTATACTCATTAACAAGCAAAAGAAACATTACATTTAAATGCATGTTCATGAGGACCAAATCTATAGCTATGACTAATCAGCCCAGTGTCATGCTGCATTATAACCTCTCAGTACAAAATCTGCTGCAGAGATTAGTAGGAGAAATGGTACAAAGAATACATGGACGGGTCAGCCAAAGTTGGAAGAGACATTTATGCACAAAATTAAGTGGCAGATAAATAACCTTGCTGGATTAAGTCAACAGAACTTAATGGAATATTCCATTTTAAGAAATGTCAAAATATCTTTTTTAATTAATCCCCATGACATTTCCATTTAAAAAATGAATGAAGTTATATAGAACAAAATAAAATGAAATGAAATTAAGAGTTCCAGTCTACAGAATTTCATAATGTTAACGTTTCATCACTTGCCCCTCTGGCAAAGTCTGAGTGATAGCTTGAAAAACAATTGTGAAAAGTGAAAAGTTTCTGCAATAAACTGCTGGGTAAGAAAATGATCCAAACTTCATACTTCCTGCCAAGAGGCAGAGGAAAGCAGGCCACTTTTTTTTTTCCTTTATTTTAATAGGTGCTAAGAAGATGACACAGGGCAAGGTGCCATTTCTATGCTCTATGGACCACCTTTCATCTTTACAGTTTTTTTGTTTTCCTAGAATGAAAAAATATGGCTTTTCAGTTACAACCTGACAAAAGTCTGTCAGCTAGCAAAAATGAGATTAGAAGAACCTTGCTTTGTTTGAGACTAAATCCCTTTCCTCCTCCATTTTTTTTTTAAAATAATTTCCCCTTCTTTTTCTTTGTTGTTATAATTCAGGGGGGGAAAATGTTTTCTTCTTTCATAAATTGTGTTTTTTATTGAGATGTATTGGTAGAATTTTGACACAAGAGAATTTATTATGGAGTTTACAGTTGCATTCTAGACAACAGTTTAACCTCTAATGTCATAATAATGATGCTAATCCTAACTTGTTTCTTTTTGGTTTTACCTAGGGGTTATGTGACTGCTTGCACTGCATTAATACCTATCGTAAACTGAAAGAATTTCTGGTTTAGTTAAATAAAATAATTATTTAAAAAAAAACCCCCTGTTTAAACCATTTGACTCTCCCGAAAAGAAGGCCCTGTTGAAAACTTCAGCTGAAATGATTCAATCTTAATTACATGAAGAAGAAGAAATAAAGTTTATAGTGTTACAGTTTTCTCTATTTCTCACTGTAACATCCATGGCGAGATTCTCTTATTTGATATCTGTGGACAACTGTAAGTATTAACAATGTTTTCTGTCTAAAAAACTGTTTGAAGTTACACTAAAATCAATAGAAGCACCAAAGCGACCATCAGATCAGTTTGTGTGGGTTAAACATGAGAATCCTGAATTGTTCATAAATAATATCAAATCTTACGTGGTTTTTTTTGTTTGTTTGGTTGGTTTTTATTTTTATTAAATGTTACCATAGTTCTTATTAAAGAGTTAACATAGAATTGCCTAACACAGATTTATAGGTGGTATAACCTGTCAAAGACAGGTCAGATAGTACTGAGCAACTGCTGCTTGTAGAATGCTCCTATTTGATCTGTGAGCAGGATAAGCACATGTAAACTTATATAGTTTCACTGACTGCTGTGTAGTCTATGCCAGTTAGACCAGCTGAAGATGTTGACATGAATAAGAGTCAGAAACATAGTCAACCAACAAACAATAACTTGTGTGGTAAACTCTCAGAGAAAAATTAACCTGGTTACACTGAGGTGTTTTATAAGAAACTAGGAGTATTCAAAGAGGCTCTTTTAGTTTTTCAAGTAATAATTTTGAAGTATTAAAAAATTTTGAAGTATTAAAAAAAATCTACGTATTTAGAAAGAGGCTCTTACATTTAAAATCATCATCTGTTTATGCATTTTGCCATGTGATTCCAAGGATTTAAGACAGGGGTGTCAAACTCACAGCTCCTACCATTCTTCTGCTCCTGCAGCGTAAGGCGCATCACACGCTGCACACACAACCAGTGCTGGCAGAAGCAAGGAGCTCGGCACTGCCACTGGGTAGGAACAAGGTTCCAGGCTGGATAAAACAAGGTGGAGCACCAGAATTGGCCCATAGGCCATGAGTTCGACACCCCTGATTTAAGATGTTCACGTAGTATTAATTTACATGAAGGTTTATTGTTAAAGGGATTTATGCACCACGGAGAGAGGAAGGGATGTATATGTGTGTTTTATAGTGATATATGAAAAGGGCAGTTAAAATACTGTAAAAGCATAACATAAAGATTTTTAGCTATTTTGTTTTTGGAGAAAGGGGTTTGTTTTTACAAAACAGCATAGAATAAATAGGAAAGCTGTGTGAAGATGAAGAAGTGATCTTGTGAGTAGTAGTTTCACAGTATTTAAGAAACTTTTGCCAGCTACTGAAGAAGAGAAACTAAGCAAAGAATAAAGAAAAAGAGAGAGAGAAAAGAAACAGTCAGATTTTCTGTCCAAAATTATGCAGAAATCTAGCTGAATTAAAATATGTTGTAGATGCAGTAGGAGAGAGAGAGTAGGGAGAGACAGACTTCTAAATTAAGTTCATCTTTCCAAGAATAAACCAGATGGAGAAACTGTGACTGGATCGGCTGGACAGTTGCCAAATGGAGGACCAGTATTTCTGGCAATCAGGAGAAGGGGGGGGTGACCTGTGAGAAGCACAGCAATGTCCCAGACAGATGAAGATTTAGGTAGCCCGGGAGCAAGGTCAGCCCTGCGTTGGTTGTTGGCCAGCTCACCCACAGCAAGATAGAGAACACCTCGTGCAGCAGACAGGCCACTGCCTTCAGGAGACATCCCACCTCCTATGCAAACAGCAAGGTTGTGGGTTTTCACACAGGGAAAGAGGCTGATGGGAGAAGGAACTATCATTACTACTGGATGACTCTACATTTTAGAAAGAGTTTTGGGATTCAGGAAGCTAAATATAGCAAGGATGCGATGGAGCCATTTACATTCTGGGGTCTGGTACAAAACACTGAAGCTCTACTTTCTGTTTTTGACCTCGGCCAAATACCTTGCCTCTGAAGTGTAAAAGAAATGCAATATTATTTCCTCAAATTGCCCAGTGTTTTCAAGATCATCGGTAACATTTGTTATAGGCCCAGTCTCAAATACGACAGTTCCTTAAAGAACCTAAAAGTAGCATTCATATCATTATTGCTATTAAACTAATTAAAATGTTTGATCTTTATTTCACAGGGGAAAAAAATGAAACATTTTTCAGTGTTCACTTGAGATAAAAAGTCTGGCATAACTTTCATTATTATAACAGTATGATTTATATATGTTACTGGGTTTTTTAATTCCAATATGACAAATTAAAATAATGCTTAAATTGAATCCCCAAGATAGTACAATTCACCATAAGAAAAAACTTTTTGCCGTCTTATTTTGCTGTATGTGAATATTTTATAAGCTGTAAAGGTTAAATCTCCCTTTCTCTTCAACAGAAATGTCATGCCTGTATTCAAATGTAGATTTCTATTCTGAGTGTTTACTCCATGAAAATGCTCAAAGATACATGGTGGAAACTAGGTTTAGTAAATTTAGAAATTAAGACTCAGAGGTTATACATACATAGCTTCTTTGACAAGTTCCAATGTACCGAAGGTACAAAAAGCAGGGTTTATCTTCCTGATTACACTTCTGACTTTATGTCATTGTATGTACCCTCATAAAATTGATATACTTTGCAAAAAAATGACTTTGGAATAGTGATAAGTATAGCTCTTTATCTTATCCCTCATCTTAATCTATGTGAAAAGTGCTAGATGTCCTAGAAAGCAAACATATCCTAGTATGCAGGGCCACTGTTTGCTGTGGACGATTCTCTAGTGATAGAAGTTAAGTGGTTAAAGTATGGAAGATGACTCAAACTGGTAAGAACAGGAATATCAATCCTAAACTTAATGAACAGTACACAAACACTATATAGTTCTGTACTACATTATATGGATTTACCCGGTTGTTGTTTCCACAATCAGTATCTCTATTTTACCATCTTTTCAGAATCCTAGTTTCCCAGTGATGTAAATTTTAATACAAAAAATTGTATTAAATCTTTGCTATTATCAATCTGGACTCTATTTGTTATTAAGAAAGTAATTTCAACATTTTACAGTTCATTAGTTTAAAAATGTTACAGAAAGCAAAATCAAATGGCATGTGCCATTGCAAATTCTGTCTTACAATTTTGCTCCAGGTCTGACCTGGAGAGAATAATTTTTGCAATAATTTCAGATGACTCTGTATTTGTTGAAAAAAATATAAACTATTCTGCAGTCTACCAAGACAATCAGTTAATGAGAGTTCTATTGTCAATGACCTATTGGCTGATGTAGGAAAAATTACTCAGTAAGTCTGTGATCCTATAAAACAAATTCAAGTATTTTTTAGGACATCTCCTTCAAGAAAGCTAGCATAGCTTTATGGCTCAGTAGAATGACACCATTGCTTGTAAGAGCTACAGGCTTTGTGTTGAAAAACCAGCACATGCTTTAGGACCTACCAGGCTATGTTAGGACTCATCTTTAAAGTAATTTTTAGCTTGTTTAACCATAAAAATAATTATCCAATGATCAGATTAATAATTATGTAATTTTATTTTAAGTTAGATTTAGCTGTGTAACATTGTGTAAATACTTATACACGTGCACATTTGTTTGTGTATATAGCTTTATACATTTCTGTAGCTGCTTGATATTCGCATTCAGCAGCTTTTTGGTGTAGATTCTATTTATGACACTGGAAGGCTGTTGCAAAGAGGAGGTGAGACCTTGTAATTGTGGGCATGGGATGTTAGCAAAGATGAGATACCACTGTTTATGAATAGAATGAATCCTGGTAAGCTGGATAAGCATGTCAAACATCATACCGTATATAGTATATTTGGCTGTGACGTGGTCCTGCAGTCCAATTAAGAAAGAACGAGGTGCTACAAATGTAAAAAAACCCACCTGAGGTAGTGAGGGGGAATATGCTATCTGTATCAACATTTAACTCTTTCCAGTGAAGCGCTAGGGATGCTGAAGTTTCGTGCACAATTTCACTCAACCTTCACAGAAGCTATTGACCTCAGCATCCAGCAGGGCACTAGAGAGAGTAAACATTACACCAAAGAAAAAGGGAGCATAGTAGGAAATTTGAGTATATTAATTTTAATTATATATATTTTGAATTGAAACTTATTAAGAAGTTAATTGGGCTAATAATAATTATTTCATTAGACTTCTGAGATTTTAACTAGAGTAATAATTTCTTGATTTTGAAGATAATGTGTGTGTGTGTTGCCCTTTGTTCATAAGATTTGGGAGTAGTTAATTCAGAGGAATTCAATAAACGTAGTCTACAACTTTGATGCACAAAACTGGTAGCACAAGTATACATGTACCACGTTGTTTCAAAGTTTGAGAGTACTGTTCAGCATATCAAATTATTTACTCAGAGTGAGAGACACTGTAATTTGTGATAAGCTAAGAATCAACTACACAATACAACCCCCCAAATCAATTTCCTAGTAAAATATAATGATATGAAATATAACTTGATATTAAATTGGAAGGCTGAAAGTGGGTAATTATTTTTAAATATGGCACCAAATTAAGGAACAGTTGGTATTTGCAAAGAACAGATGTTAAAGATCATTAATATAACCACTGGCAATATTGGATCTTATAATAAGCAATATATTAGAACAACATAGTGTGGGAGCAAAAGGAAACCAAAGTTGAAAATACTTACTGTTTTAAAGGCAAAAAATTGTCTTGAATAATGTTAATCAAAACCTCAAAAATATAGTATGTACCTTTAATAATCTAACAAAGGCATGCTTTGCTTATTAAAAGGGAAAATAGAAATAAAGTACACCAAACTCTCTGAATAAATAAAGAAGCATAAAGAACTGTGAGAGTGACACCTTATTATGTAGTGCTAAGTGGGAAAGAACTTCTCAAATCTGCAATGGAGCAGATGACAAACATCATTACTGTGAACATCAATATCAGCATCTAAGTTGTATGCACATTTACACAGTGCAAAGGTACTACTCCCAGTGGGAGACATCACTGCCTGCTGCTAACCAGCCAAGGAAAAGAACAGCATTTCCTGTATCCTGTTGTAAATATACTGGTTTGCATTCAATGATCCATTCAACGGTGACATTAACGGAAGGATATGAAATTTTAAACCAGTAAAGAGTTTGTCTCGCATCATAGGTAGCTAATATTAAAACTAGGAAGAAATTTTTTGACAGAAAACAAATACAAGAACAAAAGTTCCAGAAGAGTTTCCAGGTAAAAAAATTGTTTAAAGATAGAATGTGTCCCAGCTTCAGTAAATCTGGGGTAGATCCAAGAGCGGGAAGTGTGGTGGTGGTGGTTTTCTTAGTATTTTCTTTTTCCTAGGGTTAGGGAACGTGAGAAGCTGGGCGAGTAGATGAGCTTTGAGAGAAAAATTCTGGTAATGGTCTGCCTTGATCCTCCCTCTTTCTTCTACTTCCCCCTGCTGCAAGAGATGTTCAAAGAAAACATTTTCTTGAGAAGGTGTGCACTTTCTTTGTTGATGACAATAACTTTAATACACAGATTAGGAAGATAGATAAATAAAAGGCCTGGGTTTACAAGTTTCAAAACTGTATGCTACTGTTTGGGAAAACCAAAACAAAAACCCCAAAGCAAACATATCCATGTAAATAGAATAAAGGCACTGAAATTTTCCCAGTTTGTGTGGGAGAACCTCCCTTACTTGCACCTTTGAGCAAAGTTTTGGACCTTTTTTTCAGGTGCTTAAAATTTCTTCTGCAGCATGGACTTAACTTGGTAGTCCCAAATTTGTGTTTTAATATTGCTACTTATTATATTTCATTTTTTCCTTTCCTACCAATAAAGAATCTGCAAAGATAGAAAAAACAGAAGGAAAAAGACTTACAGAATGTAATTCATACAAAAGTGCTGTAAGAGGCTCATTTAGATATAGTTTTGACATATGGACTAAATTAAGACTTTAAATAGAGCAATACATCTTTTAATGCAAAAGAAAGAGTATAAATGGGACTCAATTAATGAGCGGAAAATGTAAAAGACATTCTGGAAAAGCTATAAATTGCTTACTAAAATAAACCAGCAAAATTAATAGATAATGAGTCTTGCAGCTCACTGTCATGTCCTTTTAACCACAACATCCATCAGAAAAAACACGCTTACACCCAGTTATTTTAGTTATTGAAGCTGCATGGGTGAACACTCTGATGAGGGAAATTGAAAGCCTCTTAAACTGCCAACACAGAGGTAAATTGGGACTTTAGAAAAATAAAAGTTAATCCTTCCAGCCCAATGCGTTCATGCATGGCTCCCTACTTCTGAAGTAACAGAAGCATCTATCAGCAATCTCTTAAAACTTCAAGGTGGGGGGATGTTTTCTGGTCCCCCCTTGTGCTCCAGTGAGGGTCTGCCTTCCTCACAAAGCTACACTTTCTGCAAGAGGAGGTGGCCTGCAGATGGATGGTGGAGCTACAGGAGGCAACTCTGTGGGAAGGGGAAAAGAGTAGAAAGAAGCGGGAAAGGGGCAGGTCTCTTCTGCAATTCAGTGGCACTGACATGACAGTTTTTCTTCCCCAGGGGTAGGGAGGAGGGACAAAGAGCAACAGGATGCATTACTGTGCCTTTAGTCACAATGATTATGATTGCATTTCCTATCCAATAGTTATTGATGTTATCGCTATCATTATCTTGTGAGATAAATAACTCACTTCATGCTTCAGCAATTTTATTTTGTGTTTGCAGAGAAAAGCCTGAAGAGGTGTTACAACTATTTATGTTACAGCAGTGAATGATAATTTTAGTACTAAAATCCCAAACCAATGTATAAATTGGCTTTGCATGGTACAAAACCTATATGTGATAGCTCCCATCTCACCTTTTATTACAGATTATCTCCTCAATGAATTGCAGATTTTGTTGGGTTTTTGTTCTCTTTTAAACAGGTCTGCATAATGTAAAATATTAAGGTTTTTTTCTGTTCTTAGATGTACTTTTATGAATATTATTTTTCTATTGCAGTATTTTTAATTTCTTCTAAGGCAATCTAGCCAAGTAATCTCTACCACCATTAGTAGTGCCTTAGACTTCAGTGAAGCTTTTTGTACAATATTTGTTTCATCCATTTTCCGCTGTAACTGTAGTTCTGTAGCTATAGCTGTATAGCACTGGAACAGGTAGCACAGAGTCTGCCAGCACTCAAGTAGCATTTGGACAATGCCCTCAGTCATACGGTGTGAATGTTGGGAGTGTCGTATGTAGGGATAGGAGTTGGACTCAATGATCCATTTGGGTCCTTTCCAGCTCGGGTACTTATGTGATTCTAGGATTCTATGATTCTAAAGTGGTTTTTTTTCACTCTTGTTTTCCTTCTTGATGTCTTGATGTTAATCATGCACATGGTATTTTACCATTTTTTATGACATTTGCTATAACAATTTTTCCAAAGCTGCTAGAATGCTCTCATTTATTGACTACAGATTAGTTTGTCTGTGTCTTCAAACATTTCTGACTTCTCCATTAATGCTTTTTTTTTCCTCCATTAATTATTTTTCTGGGTTTGTATAGACACTGTTGGAAATGATCATTCACTGATATTTCAAAGAGGGACAAGAGAAGACAAAAATTACATCAGTAGCAGTACAACTGGCACAATATACCCTACCTTCAAATGACAAATTATAATCTGAAGAGTCCTTAGCAAATGATAGATGAAGCCTCTTTGGAGAGGAAATGTAGTCTCTGGCCTTTGGTAATCTTCCAAAGACAATAAACATCAATATTTTTCTGCAAAGCATTTCAGATTTGGCAAACAGCTTTTCACTGAATTTCTCTTAAGCAGAAGTGTTTACACACTTCTAGTAATTTTGTGATCCCTGTAATTCAGCTACAGGGGGCATTGCTGTTGTTTTGAAGTGATGATGTTCCTTGTCAGGGAACACAGAGGATCTTTTTGGGAGGACAGGGGCGCAGTACTTCCAAAGTGATACTGGAGTAGGCTTACAAATTTAGAAGCATAGCAAATTATGTCTGTATCGACATTCTCATATATATTTATTATCTGGAGACAGAACTATCAGAAATTAAACCGCTTACAATAAGTCTACAAAAAAATGTACATATGGAGGTTTTTGTGCCTACATACTGTTTCTGTGTGCTATAGGTATATATGTTTTGGGTTTTTTCCTCCTGTACCTTTTTCTCCAGAGGAAAGACTAAGAAACCTTGTGCTTAGATATATATATGCTTTCTTCTTAAAACTGCACACATTCGCAGGCCTGAACCTTTCTGTCTTAGTTTGACATAACCTGTTTAATTGTGTTACTTTACTTTGTTTAGAGTTTAACAATTTTACATATAAAGCAAAGATGTATTTCTATGTTTATTCTGGGAGATTTACACAACTAATACTAATAGTTTGGTTATTCATGCAGTCCAGGGATAAAGAGTGCGATGATTTAGATATAAGCTGGCAGTGTGACAAAATGTTATTGAGAGCAAATAATGGAGTCAGACTTTTGAACGCAGAGGAAAACCAAACTGTTTTAAAGGAGATTAAAACATCATGAGGGTAATGATTCAAGCAACTAGACAGAGATAAATAAAAACATTATATCTAAACATAGTTGAACTACCCAGGCCATAAGATCATGTTATAGATAGGACAATTGTACCAGAAAACTGAGGAAAAGTTTGTCATGCAGAATATTTTGAAAGACCTACCCAGTTACTGTATTGTTTAATAATTATTATCTTAATCATGATAGGGGAGTATATTACTAAGAACATATGTAAAAGTAAAAAAAAAAACATGAAAAATAGGATAAAGTACTCATTGTGATTTCTGCAGGAGTTTATAATATCATAGTATCATAAGGTTGGAAAGGACCTCTGAGATCATTGAGTCCAACCTATAACCCAACACTAACACCAACACTAACACCATCATCTAAACCATGGCACTCAGTGCCTCATCCAGTCTCCCCTTAAACACCTCCAGGGGCGGCGACTCCACCACCTCCCTGGGCAGTGCATTCCAATGGCCAGTCATCCTTTCAGTGAAGAACTTTTTCCTAACATCAAGTCTAAACTTTCCCTGACGAAGCTTGAGTCCATGCCCTCTAGTTCTGTCACCAGTCACCTGAGAGAAGAGACCAACCCCTGATGATGTAGCAAGAATAAGTTTGAACGTGATGGAAGTCTAGATGCAGAAAGGAAGTTGCGTAATAACATTTGGCTTTTAGATTAGATAAACATCTGTCAACAATGTTTTAAGATCAGCTGATTTTGACTCTGGGTAAAGGAATGATATAATGATGGCTCAAGGTGCATCCCAGTTTTATTTCCTATGATTCCAGAGATATGGGATATGAAGTCATTTTAATATCATGTCTTTTAATATTAGAAGTTTGCCAGAATAATTTGTTCCAAAAGTCAATTTTCAACAACGTGGTAATTGTCCTAAGCCATTTCTTCTACCTATTATCCATAATTTAGAGATTGAGTTATACTGCATGAATGAAGAGATTTTCAGTCTTCTGTAGTTATTAAAACTATGGAATGAATTGTGGAAGAAATCTCCCCTTTTTAAAAAAAAAATCTCAGTACGCCCTTCAAATATTTTAAATCTTCTTACGTCATTGGCCTTGGAATGTGGCTTGTTCTGTTCCTGTTCTTGTGCCTTTGAAAGCTCTCACCAATATCAGATAGCCTAGTATCAAAACTAGTAAGGACAGTGATTTTGATCTACGCTAGTGACTACAGCCGATGAACCTCATTCAAAACTCTGGCCCAGTTCTGAGTTGAATATAAGAGCTGTAAAAACATAGTGCTTTCTGCCTTTTCTAGTTCATGAAGACAATCTAGCAATGGTTGACCTTAACCTTTATATTTAAATTCAATCTTTGTTTTTGAAAATCAGTGAAAAAGAACAATCAATAATTTTCTTCCTTCAGTTATTTCACTTCTGGATTAGGATTAATTTAAAAGTATTCCCAAGGCTTTAGACACTGGCCAGATAAAAATTACAGTTTTAGGAACCTGTCAATGAACATGCCATTCACTTCTACACAGAATTAAATAACTAGGCCAAGTCAACTAAATGAACATGCAAGGAAGTCTGGTTCACATATTCCTATAAACACATGTATTTCTATTTTAAATATCTGAGAGTAGAGTACTGATGCCAGAGTGTGAGTTTATTTTTAATATGCATGTTAAAACATTTTAAATAAATGTTCTTACACAACTCTCAAATACTTCTTTGTTTTTCTTGAAGATAAATAGCCTAGTGGCAAATACGGAATATCCATCAACAAAAGTTACTATCATAGGTATATGAGTGAATTTTTACTTCATATTAGATTATTTATGTCATCCCTGCAGATAAGTGACTCCTCTACAACATATTTTCATTGAGATTTTACAGGCTTTTCCCTAATGAGTTAGTTTCTTTATTCTTTGCTGTTTTTCCCCATACCAGCATGTTTTTAAAATAATGTACCTCAGTGACATTTTGTAGTGGAGAGTGTGTTTCTGAACTGCTAGCAGAGCAGCTTTAAATAATATCTTATAAAAGCTGGAATAGTATCTGTTTTTTTCATGGAGTAGTTAACAACATGACAGGCTAGGAGGAAGAATGTGGAAGTGGTAGCTACCTGCGTAGAAATGAAAAATGGAAGGAAAGAATTTGACTGACCTTGTGCTGTCATATGTGTGGCATACTCCCAGGTCAATGATCAGTTCTAGCAGGACACAAGCACTTGCTGTTACTAGAGGGTGTCTGCTGTAAGGAATACAGGTACTGTCATAAAGAATAAAAAAGAAGAGGTGGATTGATGATAAATAGAAGAGATTGGAGAGGAGAAAAAAGGAAGATTGTTGTATAGAAGTCTCCAAACATTATGAATCCTTGGAGAACAACTGTTGGCCCAGCAAGTGTCGTATTTACTGAGATTTCTTTCTTTTTTAGCGTGTATGTGCAATTTCATGAACCTTCATTCTCATGCCAGAAACTATATTTCACATTCATGTACAGCCTACTATGCTTTCTGAATTGTAAAACCAAGAATGAGCCTGATGAAAGTATGATTGAATTCAGCACTTAAAACACAGAGGTTTTAACAGAGGTTAAACTATTAAATAGCTTACCAGTGCACAGTAATACTCTGCAAAGTAAAGGAAACTTGCTTTGTTAATTAACAAAAAATCATATCAGCTATACAATGAAATAATCAAACTGTTTTATCCTGGGTTTCAGTAGACTTGGGTGTTTTTTGAGCTCCAGTATCATCAGGGAGATAAGACAATAACTAGCTTTGTCCCAGGTTACTTCATTTTTCTATTCCATGATTTGTGGTTTTGGTCCAAACCAGAAATCCCGTAATTGACATATTTTTTATCTGCATTCTATTTTAATACCAGAACAGAAACCAAAAACCAACTAAAAGTCTGAATATTTAATTGCTTCTACAGTGTAAATTGAAAACAATCCCAAAATGACTGATCTAGTCTAAAGTAGTATTCAGTGACAATAAAATGTGTTAAAAAGATGCAACTATATAGACATAAAGATTAAGCATATGAAGATAGATGTAATAAGAGACATAAAGATATAAAGATGGATAAAGATACAAAATAAAATACACATTTCTTCTATAGTAGAGAATTTTAATGTCCCATGTTCACTTACATGAAATCTCATAGGGCAGACAAGAAGTACTCAACAGTCCCTGCTAAACCATATTTCATTGTCCAAGACAGCTTCTAATGCTAAGATTCTAAAATCCTTCACACATTCAGCCCACTATAACTAATGTCTGTCTTGCTTTTCACTCTCTTGAACATGATGCACAAAAATAATATTTTATTTCAGCATAAAGATAAACTTCCCACTTGAATGCTTTAAATTGAACAAAATACCTATCCATGTAATTCTGCTTGCTGAATATAATCATAAAACACTGTACACGCTTGCTGGGTTTCTCTAATTGAGAAAATATGAATTAATGTGAGCAAGGGCTATAGTCTGGTTTTAAAATGTTCTTATGGGTGATTTGCACATTACATCTTTGGCTGTCACTTGCTCTTTTCTCTAGTGGTTATTCCTTCTTTTTCTGCACTCCTTATCCATTACAAGCAGCCTCCTGAAGCACTGGAAGCTTATGTCCTCTGCCATGTAGCATGTCTCTGCCCAAGAATATGCTGAATAGTGAGTCAGTTAGGAGGACAGACCAAAATCTAGTCTTTCACTGGGTTTCCAAGGGTAGTTACAACCTTCACTAAACAGACAAATGTTATGAATATTTTGTCTTATTTTTCTTTTAATGATGTTATCTCTGCCTGGGAGAGCTGTAAGTATATCCATATCATTTCTTTTTTTTTTTATGGCAGAACCATGCTTAGGCTTATATAAATATGAAGACATTGGAAATGTATAAACACATACAAATACATACTAATGTACCTTCAGATATGCACACCTATTTGCATCCAAAATAAATACTGCCAAGGTTTTTTACTTCTTTCTGCAAGCAGGAAAACAGAAATTCACACAGAGTATCTTGAACATAAGAAAAGTTAACCAAAAATATGATTTAAAAGCTAAGACACATGAATCGTGGAAGTTGACTGCTTTTATCATGAAAAGCGTCTGTTATCAATGCAAGCAGGCATCTGGCTGTATTCACTCTGATTTACTCTGCTAGGCTTTTTTACAGATGTAAAACTTTCACCAAGACAAATGAAGTGTTAAATATAATAAGCTAAATGATTGTTTTATGAGAAAATAAATGGTGTCAAGATTCTCCTGAAGAGGTAAAAGCCCCATAAGATATGGCTTTCACCTCTCCTAAAAGGAAAAATAAAACCCTTTCAAGATAAAAGAAGCAGTGAGAAAGGTGGGGGGAGAGAGACAGTCCAGCTGGTTCATTTCCCTTCCCCCACCACAAAAAGCAGCTGAGCAAACGGTGACAGATGTCACCCTGACAGGGAAAGTGGCAAGCAGCCATCTCAGCTCTGCTTGTAACTTCTTTCACAAGACTCAAGCTGCTCTTTCCACTCCATTCAGCATGTTTGTGAGTGCTGGATTTGTTCAGAAGACAAAAAAGGGCAAGAGCTCTAGAATTCAATAGAAGGTCAGAATGGCAATCTTTTTTGCCGGGTTGGGCTTCCTTTTATACAGGGACATCTGGCGCCACTACCAGAACAAATTAGAGCAATTCAAACCACCAGCAGGGGAAAGTGGGTTTTCTCTTTTTCTTACAGCAGAGCTACAAATCTGAGAACAGGAACTGAGGCTCCCGACTACTAAGCGTAGAAATAGATTGGCTATACTTGCTTTACAGATTCATACAGCAACAAATGTAATCGATGATAAAGTTAAAAATGTCCATCCTTTAGTGCAGCCTCGACAAAAGGAAGAGAAGAAATAATTACGCTGATGAGTTTGCTCTTCATTTTCAGCCTGTTACAGCATGAAACATTAATAGTTCCAAGGAGGCATGCTGCAGAATACATAAAGCATCTCCTCTTCACCCGCCTGGCATTTTAATATCTGTGGCTAATGTAATTGCTTTTTATTCTGTATTCCAGTAAATAATAATGCATATTTTACTTATAGATAAGGGTACAACCTTCTTAGACTATTTAGAACATTAAGGCAGTTACTGATATTAAACGTTTTTGTATATTTGGCCATTTTTAAGATTTAGTATTCATATTCTTCTTCATTTCCTCCTATACTTAAACAGAACGTAATTTTTTCTACTACTTAGAAATGGGGGAGCTGCACAGTTAATACATTTTTTGTAGGTACATTAGCTGCAGGCAAAAGCAGGTTTTACATGTGTAATCTATACTTGTTATTGGGACTCTGTTCAACAGTAAAACAATTCATTGTGTCAAATTGGACTGAATCTCACTTTCAGGGGACTTTTAAGGCTTTTATTGTTAAAATCTTTCCTGTGTAAGAAATTAATATTCATTTTGATGGTATAAACTTTCTTTACAAAATATATCTTGCTAACCATCTTTCATTCGAGCAGAAAAAATGAATCTTGATGAGGTTGAGCAGAATTGGATGTTCAGTACCATCGTTCCTGCTCCATTAATAGGAAGAATCATCTTCTTAATATCATAGACATTGTGCTGCCCTCTGTTAACTCAACATTTGCAAAAATATCCCCATCAGGCATAAATCTCATCCTCAGCCTGAGAGCCTGTTCTGACATGTGTATGACACCTTGCTATTGGGCTGATGGTCAGCAGAAGTTGCTTTTCACATGCAATGCTGAGTTATGTGAACTTCAAATCTACGGCACTGTTTATCTCAAACTGCAGATTGTTTTACTGGCTGCTATACGCTTACAAAGGGCTTTGGAATAGATTTATAATATAAAAAATAAGCCATTATATATACCATGTGTGCCCCTTAAACAGAGTTGCCATTTGTTCATGCTTTGATATGGTAGAACTGCACTTAATGTAGACTGAACAGGATTGAAGTTGAGTTCCTATGACACTGTAAAATTAGTCCATCGTTAATCATGGAGTAACTGCCTAATTCTACCAATAATAACAACTTTTTTTTTCTTTTTTTCATATCTTCAGTTGCAATTTTTAATTTTCCAGAGTTGTGATCTCTCAAAAGTAACATGTTACTAACTCAGTTCATAAGGGCATGTGCGAAATTTTCATGCTGATGTATATTAGTTCTTATCTGTCAATGTTTTCTTATATCATCTGCAAGAAGACATGGTGCTGTTTTCTCAACACAACCCTTGATACTAAAGAACCTCAGTCATCAAACAGATCAACAGCATTTTAAAAACTGTTGGGAGACTTGCAATGCTTTCCCATGGTCTAGGTCGTTAGAAAAAAAAAACAAAACAAACCTGTTTCCTTACTGGAAGTCTAGAAGACTTCATCAACCCTTTGAAGAAGAAGATATTGTTATGGAGCTATTACTGCTTGTATAACTTGTAAGTTGAATCACCATAACTATTTTTTTTTGTTCTGTTTTGTTTGTTTATTTTTTGAAGTTGGGTACAAAATCTAGAAAGATGAATGCAAGCTTGTTCTGGTGGAATTTTAGTGTAAGTCCACACACTTTATAGCACTACTTTAGGTGTTAATGTATAAAATTGCCACAGCTGATATGAGACCTACTTAACAAAGATTATATCACTTCTTTTCTCACAAACGTAATAGTGATAAACAAAAACTTCCACCATTAAGCATAATCTAGTATTTATTTTTTAGAGTAAATCAGGCTGAACACACACGTTTGAATACACAGAACAAAACTGAATTTACCCAAATATGATCTGTTTATCCACTCATCTGAAGCAAAGGATCATGCTAACGGGAACCGTTTGGCATCTGACCCTTGTCGACATGAGGGATTAGTATGACGAACCACCTGAACTGTCAACAAAAGTCTATGAATATTGCTTATTCGGAATTTGGCAAGCAATGATTGATTAAAAGATTTTAAAGGGGCACTATGACTTCAGCTATTTAAACCAGTTACTAGGTTGAGGAGTTTACATTTTATTTAGTACATGTTATACCACAACTAGTTTGTGATAACCAAAAGTCTTAATTTCAAATGACACCTAAAAGTAAGTATTATATCCTCTAATGACCAGATCAGCCTAAGAAAACATTCCTTAACATAATGGATATATTATTTTCATTAATTAACATATATCTCACCTCTTTGGAGGTACTGATGTAATCTCAGTTTAGGATCAGTGTCAGCACAAGTGCATATTGGGCTTTAAGAGATTTGCATTTCATAGATTTTTACCTAGAGGTATTTACGTAATGGAACTATTTATTTCAGAGTCAATATTCCTCGCTTTTATTATTTCATTAGAATATACCAGTTCCTGAAAATTATTAGTATCAGTGAGCTGTGAGAAGGATAGTAAACTATCTAGGGTCTCCTTTATGGTAAATCATTTCATGACTTTTGACAATGACAAGTTACTTAGGGAAATGATGTTTCAGGATACTTGTTTTGTGCACTTATTTCACATTCAAAATGACACTCATTTTGCTTTTTCTACAAAGAAACCTACCAGTTGCTGAAAATGCTGACAGAATGTGAATCATATTCAAGGCTGATAACACATTTACCATTCAAAATGCATGTCAACCAAGATAGCACTTTATTAAGTTCTTTCATCAAGGCTTCTTCCCAACTATTCTCCTTTAAACAGATGCCTTTTAAAAGTTCTGTAATTGACGTTAAACTGGTCTGAGCAGAAGAAGAGACCCTGACATGTTCAATAGCCCAACACACTTTTCTCCAAACCTGAATCAAATGACCTGTGAAAAGTACTTTCTACTCTCTGTGTTTACAGCCTTGCACCTTCAGATCCAAAGACAGTGCACAGAAAGTATAACCTGGACTAAACCAAAATGAACTAGCTATCAATATCCAAAACTAAGATTACCAACCTGAGTAGTTATTACTAGCAGTAAAGCAGAAATAAAAACAGATGTGAATGCTAAAATGTTGAGTTTGAAGGTAATGCATTTAATTTATGAAAATAAATTTAATTTAAATGAGCTTTTACATTAATCTGTTAATCATTCTAACTAGAACAGTGTACTACAGTTTACTGAGATATAGGCTCATAAGACATTTGCAGGTACATAATTATTCTCATTGTTTATTGCTAAATATATTTCTAAAAGCATTTTCCCTCCCCCCCCCCCCCCCCCCCACCGCCCCGGGAAAACTAGAGCTATGTGCTTTCACAGGCAGAAACATTTTTCTTATTCACTAGTTTGAATAGCTGGGGTTATTGTGTGAATAAAGGTAACAGTTTGTAGAAAGCCAAGGCAGAAAATCTCAGCTCAGATATTCAGGGGACGGTAACCTTCTAAGGGTAGGAACAACTCTTATCTTACCTTCAGGACAAAGGCAGCCAAGATTTTTTTCTTTAGCATATGAGAAACACACCTGCCTGAACACAAGGTTTTTCAACTGATTTGTTACAAAAAAGCACAGTAATGTTTATTAAGCTGACTTTTACTGAGAAGGAAAAAAAATACTTCTTTGTTCTGTATGTGCAGAGTAGCATTCATACACTGTTCCTCACAAGAGTAGTTTGTCACAAAAAAAGCCTAGTTTCACAGCGGGCTTACAGCCAAACATTTTGTGCAGGCTAACAACAGAAAATTATTTCATAGGCACAGGGTCTGCCCTGACCTCACCCAGAGGCTTGAAGTCATTCACATGAGCTCCCTGTTCCACTCTGTCCTTTCTCCCTTGTGCCTTTCTTTGACGTTGACGTCCAGAACACAAGTATTCTTGACTAAATTTTGCCAGCAACTGAGAGATTTTCAGTGCTGTTAAGTTCATGACTAAAACCCCAGTATGAAAAATTGGAATTCTGAGATCTGACACAACTAACATACCATGAATTTGCCAAATGGAACAAAATTGTCATAGCTTCTTCAAAATGGACAAATTAATTTTCTGCATTCAAGATCATGCTACTTTCAAACGAGATGTAGCCTTCAGATTTCTCATTAATTTAACAAAGGTCTTGGGTGCCATGAAGAACTTCCCTAAAATTTTAGCTTTCACCTGACAACACAGAAACACGGATACAGGTCACATTTCTCAGACTTGACAGAGGGATTTTACTGGAAGAGACTCAGTTTCCTCACTCCAGAAAAAGTAACATGAAAAGTGGGATTTCCCAAAAGTTAAAGAACTGGCTGAAGACTGAGGCAGTTACTTAGTTATGAAATCTGGTACTTGATGGAAACTGCCTCTTTCATGTGTCACATAGTCCTTCTTTCACTGCTCCCTAACTCTCCAGGAGGCGTGCATTGCCTAGCTGGAGTCAGGGCTCTGGAGGAAATTTCTCATGCATATCTTTGGAATACAACTCACTGCTCACACTGTTTAACAGGTACAAACCTCTAAAGGAAAAGGAGAATCCTCTTCTATCATCACCCTTTGCAAATTCATTTACCTGTTTGAATTTTGTTTGTCAAGAGTGTAGAGATTGTGTACGTTGTAAGTACAGGAGTGGTAAAATGAAAATTCCAAATGTTTCAAAAGAGGGTAATGCAAACTTTTTCAAGATTGGCTCTCAGATTCAAGGGGAACCTAATAAAGCTTATCATCAAAGCTTTGTGTTGTTGAGGGTTTGTTTGTTTGCTTTGAGTAGATTTAGTTTGTTTTTTTTTTTTTAAATCTCCCTATTCCAATGAACCTGGAAAATCCTGAAGTATAACAGCTTCCCCTATAAGGGACAAATTTTACTCTATGAAATAGTTCTATTTTTAGCAGATAGGGGTATCATTTTTATAATAATATCATTTGACTAAGTATATAAAAGAAAGGAACAGTTAGCAATAAACTGTGTCCCAGCATAGCACAGCTAAATTGTTTCTTACTTGGTTTGACGACAAAGACAGACTGAAAGCATGACTAGATATCATAAATGTTTTCCTAACACAGATTTGAGATTAGTCTTAATAAGTGGGTATGTTTTATCTTCCTAGATTTTTATAAGTAAGTAACCTGTAAGGCATAGTTGGAATTTTTGTGTACTCTTCCACCTGTTCTTCATTACATTCCATAGCACATTAGCTTTTCCTTTCTTGTTTTTCCTTTTAGCATGTTGTTTGTTTTTACCTCATCTCCATTTCTGGTATTTATGTAGCTTCATTTCAATGAGAAGGTCTTAACTTCAAGGGGCGGAAATGAATGGGTGAATTGGTGACTGTTTTTCTTGCCACAAGTTTTCCTCTGTTTTGAGTTATCCAGCGTGGATTTTTGCATATTCATATTGCCTTTTACATAGCATTGGTTCAGTAATTCAAACACATTTGCAATACGCTCTGCAGCATTTTCAGTAAACGCTCCTATTCATAGCAATAGTTCAGGCTAAGCCTTCGGAATTACTGTGAAAGAAAGAATGTTGTGTTCTTCAAAATAGTACTTCAAGTGATAGCTATTTTCCACTGAAACCAGAACATCTAAATGTGTTTTCAGATATCATTTCCCATTTTCCTCATTCATATCGAACATTATCAGGAGGGATCAGTGCTGAACGTATGAAGTGGAAGGCAAAAACTGTGATAATTTACTCTATGGACTGAGGAACACTCCTTGAAGCTATAGAATCACGCCTGTGGTGTGTCTCATGGGGAAAAAGATTAGATTCCAAGGAATGTGAAAAAGGAGAGATGCATGTAGTTTTTACTTTTTACCCCCATATGATACATGTTGTGAAAAAGAAAGAATGTCTATGTTATATTTACACACAGAATATAAATTTGATTTGAATGAATTTTATCTGAAACTTCCATTCAAATTAGGCTAAATTCTCAGCTGTGAATACTTAATTGAGCACCCTTGCTTGAACACTGCAAGACTACTGTGAGAGATTTTACAGACTTTGACTCACGTCTGTCTGAACTTTTCTGGTGTTCTATATGTATATTCTCTGTTCCCTCCTGAGGTGCGTAAGATATGAACTTACCCCAGTGACTCTGATAATCCTTTGGCCACAGAATGCCCACACCCACCAGTTCTTGGAAATAAAGTTTGCGTTCTCCAGGTATTACCTGCAGGTCTGGCTGAATATTAAATTCTTTTAGCTTTACTTTTAATGATTTCAAGAATTTGTGACAGGTATGGCTATTAAACATATGGCACTTTGCTCATACTTGAAAGTAAATCATTGTCAAACTACACGCCAGACTACATGAAAAGTATTGGACAAAAACAATGAAAAACAAAACAATCTTCCCTGCCTTAGTAGTCTCGTTGTTCTGAACTGTTCTGGGACACATCTAGGAGCATAGTTTTATGCATCCTCTGCATCTTAAGGGTTCTGTAAAATCAAATATCTTCTGTACAAATATCTTTTGTACGCTTTACCTTGTCATGCCTAGTTCTATAATTAAGCCAGAGCAGCATTCTACCTTCTCTCTACCTGAAGACATTAGACATCAGGAATAATTTCTTCACCTAAAGGTTTATCAGGCACTGGAACACGATATCCAGGAAGATGGCTGAGTCACCACCCCTGGAGGTATTTAAAAAAAGACAAGATGAAGCGCTCAAGGATATGGTTTAGTACTCAATGATCTCAAAGGTCTTTTCCAACCAAGGGATTCTATGATCCTAAGATCATAGATTCACAAATCAATCAATCAATCATGAAATCAATCATTTTACCTTCCTTTACAAAGCTTTCTCTGTGAGTTTGTCGATTTTATCCATTTTTTCTTATTTCCCCTGAAATATTTTTTTATCATTCCATATCTTACAAATTTTCACTGCTCAAGTTCTAGCACAACAGAAATTGTATTCACTGAAATAGATGTTGTAGTAATCCCTTTGAGAACATACTGACTCCCAAGGGCATCATCATTGCTTGGTGAAAACATAGACATTATGATCTCTTTCTTCCTGGCCAAAGAAAGATTTGTTTCATCTTCTGCTTGCTAACAGGAAATTCCATATTTGACGAAACATTAAATGATACAATGGGTAAAAAGAAAACAAGTGAAAGTACAGAGCCTGTGTCTGACCTCAGAAACTGTGCTGGCATATCAGCTTTGTTTGATTTTCTGGGGAAGTAAGGGGTGAGCTGAAGTTTTGATGACTGAGTGCTTCATCCTTTTAGATGTTTGGGTTGCATGGAATTCAATGTTACAAAATATGTCCTCCTGACAAATCCAATTCCAGACTATTCAAAGCAGAGATTATATAACCAGTTTTGTTTAGTTTGGGGGATTTTCATTATTTTTCTGCTTCTCACATAACCCACTAACTAGAAGAGGAAACTTTATGCGAGAAATCAGTCTCATATTTTACTCTGACAATAATTAAACACTGGAATCCTATAATCGATGTGCTGTTGAACTCTGTTTCTCTAAGTCTTTAAATGAAGACTAAACTTTTTCAAAAGGATTAACTCCACCAGATGTTATCTCTGTTTACATACACAATACTAAGTAACAACATGAAGCCTTAAGGTAGTTATAAGAATTATGGGAGAAAAACTGTCAAGCTTGTATTTCAAAAGTTTAAATAAAGTAATCAAAAAGGCTAATTCAGTGACTGAAAATTGACTACAGGATAAGGGTGCCTTGCCATCTCTATTTAACCTGGTCAGTCTTACCTTTGAAGACAGCTGTAAAATGGCTGCAGAAGATAACCTCTGCACCATAAAAAGAAGCCTTTATTTGGAGAGAATATGAGCCTCTACTGAGATTGATATTACAGTAACTTTTCAGCAACACTGATTAACTGTAATACTGAGATATCATCACTGAAAATATGGTATGTTTAAAAAGGAACATTTTAAATTCTTCCAGATTTCTTCTCATTATAGAGTTTTAGCTAGTTACTTTTTTTTAGTTGTATATTGAAGCTGCTTCTCCAATACTCTACATTCAAGTACTTTAAAAAAGGCAAGATATCCCTATGCTGAGTTAGAATTATTATCAAGATTAAACAAGAAAGAGGGAAAAATGAAAGAGCGGCAGATGCAGTTGCAACACTGTCAAAGGAGAATGCAAATCTGCTTCTTGTATTACTAATTTATTTTGTATGCAGGAGTTAGAATTTACTGATGAATCTTTTTGTCACATCATCCATCATAGCCTGGCACTAGAGAGAAGTAAGATAGAAAAGTTAAAAACCTGCTTGATACTGTAAACTAAAGAGCATATACAGCATTCATCAAAGACAAACAGATGGAAGATAAAAAATTGTTAGCCGGAATGAAGTGATCTATACTGATTTTCTCTTAAACATTTATTAAAATGCTCTAAACGCAGATTCACATTCCTTTGCTAAGTATTTATGTTATTTCTTTTGCCATGGACTGGAAACCATAAACAATGATAAATTAATTATAAAGGTCTGTAATTTTAAACTTGCTTTTATAAATATATTTACATCTTCTGCTCAAGTATTATTTTTTAACTCTGAACTGTTAAGGTAGATGCTCTTTCTTTTTCTCTGCTGAGAGAGTCACAGGACAAGGCATCTGTCATTAGAGGAGGGCAAATACTGCACAAGGGATCTGATACCAAACTAGCTGCTTCCACTGAAAGTCCTTTCATTGATTCAGCAGGCTTTCATCAAGCTGAAGATCAAAACCTATGTTGTCTCAAACCATAAATATCTGAGTTTTACTTACAATTAAATACAGCTATTTACTTCCTAAGAGGTGGTATGGAGGTGGTATGAATGCCAATTTATTTCCAAATTGGAGGCAATTCAAGCATTTCCTCAGATTATGCAGTATCAAAGTATACACCAGAATGACTTGTATTTCTTTGTAGATAAAACTGCAAGACGTAACATTTATGACAGCAGTGCTACTGGGTCTGTAGACAGCAAGTGCAAGGAAAGGAGAAGAGGGTGAAAACTGTGCTCTGACAATGCACAGTGGGAAACCTCTAGCAAGTGAAACCTCTAACAAAAGAAACACAAGTGTGCCCCAAAAAAATTCAAAGGACCTTGCTGACAGGCCACTCAAGAAGCTCTACCCAGCAATTGCACCAACAAAACTGAGAGGAAAGGATAGCATCACTTTTGGGTAAAGAGGAAAGAAGAGAGAAGTGTTTTTGAGAAACTTCACAAAGAACAAAAGAGAAAAAGTTAGGAAGCTTGCGGAGGGTGAGTTGAAATCAAAGAAAGTGTCATGAGTTTAGCACATGTGAGTGTAAAAGAAATGCAGAGGGACTATGTGGAAACTAAAATAGAGAGATGCCACGAAATTATATTCATCATATCCTAAAGCAATCTGATATATCAGAGGAAAACAAATCCATATAAACTCATAAATTTAGACTTAGTTTTAATTTAGCAAGAAAAATCTATGTATCAACACAGGTAACATGTTGAACTTGGTTTCTCAATTCAAAGAAGTGGTCAGAAAAGCTAGTAATTTTCCCATCCCCTTACAAGAAGGCAGAGAATAATATGAAAAATTGTGTTACTATGAATTAACCCTCATTTTCAGTACAGGACTGATTTGTACTACATTATTGCACTTTTGTGTCAGCAAAGCTCCATTAAAATCCTGTGTTATCACAGAGTACATACAGCCAGCTGGTTGCATTACATTTTTTTGCAGCAGAAGAGTTCATATATCAGCAAAAACATACTGGTTGCTGGCATAGCGTTCTCTGTAAGAGACTACTAGCTCTGCAGTTGTCTGCTCTGCAAAATCAAAAATAATCCCTTCAGCTTCTTCATAGACTACAAAACACGGACCGTGTGAGAAACTTCAAGATACTCTTTTCTGCTCAGAAGTAGAATAAGGATTCATGTATTAACCCAATTTAACTTTGGGCATCTGAGTTAGAAGATGGCTGGCTCTTAGATTCTTTACTGAGTGTTGAATCATCCTCTGCGAAATCTTTTAACATATTTAGAGGCAAGGATCCATTTTCATGCCTTTGAGGTAGATGTATGAAATTAGACCTTAGCTGAGGTCTGTACTTGGTACTGCCACATCAAATGTCCCTGTTACCCTTTCCAGACTATCATAACCTTGTGCAGTTACACAAGAAACTGAGACAACTTAAGGGCTTGCTGCCTTGTTTCTCCTTCTACAACCCTTCCCAACTTCAAGTCATATCAAACATTGTCTATGCAGTAAATCAATTCAATAAAATAAATCTGGCAGAAAAAACAAACAAACATGAGAAGCGAGTAATTTTGTGTTGTTATGGCAAGTCAAATGGATTTATCGACCCCTTGCTTTCAATTTCTATTGTATATCTAACTTCAAGAGCAGATGTGTCAGAATGGACACAAAAGAAGTGGGAGTGCTGCAGAGAGATGAGAACAGGTGTGAAGTGGGAAGGGAGGAGTTTGAGAGGAGAGAGAGAAGATTAAGGGAGGAAGAAGAGGGAGATATCTCAACACCTTGCATCAGCAGAGAGCAGTTACGTTGTACCTATTGTCTCATGGAGCTACATTCAGAGAACAGAATAATTCTTTTTCTGTCCTAGCCAGAAACTGTATTTTCTCTCACTTTTAGTTTTTAATAAGGCATAATTTTGGTTAAGTAACCAAACAGGTAACATCTTGTTTAGTATGCAAGTTCCAATTTCCCAATTTTTAAAGCACTTATCTACCAACACAAGGAAGTCTGCACTGTGATTATGCTGAGTCACTCATTCCAAACAATAAATTTAAAGACCAGTATCTCCAATGCCTCCCCAAACGAATGATAATTTTAGTTTTCTTGAGTACTTCTATTTTAGTTGTTCTACTGGGCTTAGAGAAATTACAGTGCAGTAAAAGACTTAATCCAACGAGGCTGACACATACAGAATCTTGCAGTAAACTTATTCATATACCAACAAAATAGAAGAAATCTACATTTTCCCACATAAACACGTTTCCCTCCTCTGTGTGAGATTTGTTTTGTTGATTTCCATTGTGACTCTAAAAGTTAAACAGGAAAAAAATCTGAGTGCTTCTTTTTCTGCTGAAGTGTGAACTCGGTCCTTAGTTTCCATTTTGATCTGAACTTCACGCGTATTCACAGCTGGAGACTTCTCACTAAATTTAATGAGCACCTTCAGTTTGAGCTAGTTAGCCCATGTGGTGTTTCAGGTTCGAAATCAAGAGATTGGTTGTTGTATGCTGTTATAGCAATCACTCTGTGCAGTAACTTCACAAAGGATTTTGCTTAAGTGTTGAAAATTTTAGCTAACATCACTGCAAAACCAAACCAAAAGCTTGGATACAGGACTAGTCTTGATATTGCTCTAAGCCATACCAGCTGCTGTGGGCCTCAGCAGGGCTTTTGAATAGCCAAAGATCAGTAAAGACCTTCATCAAAATACCTTAATGCAGATCTAACTCTAACTCCAGAAGAAATTTTTTTTTTGGAATCTGTTTAACTGTTGTCATTTTACCTGTGCTATGGAAGAGGTACGGGACTTCAAAAAGTATAGCTCTTGATCTGAGTTAGGTAGGGATTAATGAACTACAGATTAAAATTTTTGCACATATTGTAGTCAAGTACAATACTCAGTCCAAAAAAAGTAAGTTTTATTAAAAATTGCTAGCATATTTAGAACCCAGTTTATTTTGCAAATGCATTTCAAAAGACTAAGTAATAAGTTAATGCATTGCATACAAATAATAACCTCTTTTCTACTTGCTTCATAAGTTGAAATATAAAAATCTGTGTGCAACAAGAAACGGGTATCAAGCAGTTCACTTTTTATGGTTTTAACTGACTAGGTCATACAGTTATAAGGGTGAACCTATAGGAATGCAACTGAGAAAACATGTTCCTGCTTTAAAATATTGTTTATGAATATCTGATGAGAACACAAAATCTACCTGCATGACTACAGACTATTCTTTGAATTTCAAGAGGTAAATCAAAATTGACCTTTCCAGTTTATAAAAGGAACCAATACATGTTAGTGACAGATTTCAAATCTAAAGAGCATTTTATAGCATTTAGTGTTGAGGAGTAAATAGAAAATTTGAGCATGGCTCATACAGATGATAATAAAACCGTGGAATAAAGTTCAATGAAATGAGAATAAAGAAAACAGTATAAATGAGTTCAAGAGATTCCTGGGACACAATTGTTTCTCAACAAGGAATAGACTGATGGATACAATGAAAAGGTGAGAAGTTGAATTGTGGGAATAAGATAATTGTAAAGGGGGTGAAAAAAAATGTATACATGCTGAGCTGCTTGGGCACATTGTATTTCAAAATTGTCTCATGCTCCCTAACATCTGATAGAATTTTTTATCAGTTTTATTTGATTGTACTGCAGGGTGCACCGTGGCAGACTTTTACCAGAGCTGCCCGTTGCTTCAATGAGAGCTGTTAGCTAGAAAGTGTGATGCTGTCTTTAATTATTTCCCTTGAAATATGGAGTCCTATTGTGTATATCGCGTATTATTTTTAAATAAGGTTCATGCCTTCGAGAAAGCCACGTGCAGCCAAGTTTTACTGAGGCAGTCCTAAGTTTTTGTATGATATTTTAGGGGATAGTTTTTCTTTTTATGGGAAGCTTAGTGTGGCTCCATTTCATTTTGGGAGTCTAGATGTCCAAGATGTAGCAGCTATAACATGTTTGTTCAAGTCATGTCTTCACCTTGGTATCTCTACATCGCACAGTCCATTTTCACCAGCTTTGTGAGAGAAGAAAACAAGAAAAGAAAAATTCGTGCAAAAACTTTCTCGCTGCCCTTCAAGAATAAGTGAGTAGGGGAAGTATACACATGATTTGTTTTATCTCTTCTCATTTCCTTCACTTTTTGAGAGACAACAGTTCTTTCAGCAAGCTCCAGTGCTTTAACCAGGTCCTCTCTACACTGGTGGGAGCCATGGAAAGTTCAAAACTTGCATACTAAAAGACAAAGTTAGTAGCCTTTATACATAATGCTGAAAAGTACTGCGTTGTTTTTCCTTTTTTTAAATATTCTTTGTTATGTAAGCTCACATTTCTGTTATTTTCACCTGGAGCATCAGCAGGCCCATAAGAATACAATTTATGTCTTCTTATTTAGATTGTATCGTTTGGTTTCAATTGACGTATTCTGTGAATATACTCTCAAACTTAAAAAAACTCTTGTTCCTTTCAGTTACAGAAATAACAGAGGCCACAGCTAAAATCGAGACAGAAATTTGGCAAAGACAAAAAGGGAACACCGCCTGTGTCTTTATTCTTTCACCTGGATTCTTCTGCTTTATCTACACACCTGTCCAGGCCTAGTCATTATGTTAAATAATTAAATGAAACTGGGAAAATCAAAGAGTATTGTCTATTTGTCTGTCTGAATATAAGCATCCCAAACGTTTTAAATCATTCCACTCTTCTGAACCTATTCAGTCTGGCTATTGCACAAATTCTCTTTCCTGAAAGGAGCTTGGTAGGTATTTCATGAGATCTCTCTGGAAACATAGAGAAGAATATGCCCCTCTCAGTTTGGATTTGTATTCACTCAGTGTTGAGTACTGTGGCTGTGATTAAACGTAATCCCATTGAAGATAGTGGTGTGACGCATGTACTTGAATTTAAACTTACAGTAGAGTATTTTGCTGGATCACAATCAGAGTACTCAGTACCTTACAGGATTGAACTCCCTCTACACTGGCCTATTGCAAGATATACAGAGATGTGTGAATATATATGCTTTATAGTATAGCAGTTAAATGCAGTATTATTCTCAGGATTACTTCATATTCTATTCAATAAAAGACATTCTCCAGTTTCTTAAAACTCTTACCAGTTGTACTGAAAGTGAGGACATTACAATTCCAAAAGAGTCTAACCTAGCCTGTCACTCTCCTTTCTTTTTTTTGATCATGCTGGATTTTATAACTCAGGAGATTCAGGTCAAGTTGGTGCTCTGAATGAAGTTAATTTGTTAACATACATTTAAATCCCTGTGATGTTCTGCTGACAAAGGCGAACTTAATATGCAACGGATTCAACACATCTCCACTACTGGTATACATTTTAAATGAAAACCTATTTTACAGTTTAGACTATCTTGAGCCATTTAATTAAACGTCAAGTGCTTCAGGCAGCCAAAGTTAAGTATTTCTTTACTTGTACAAGTTTGTTTAAAGTTAGTTTGGATAGTGAACCTTACAGTTCCTCTTGAAATATGAACACGTCTTGAAAATTTCTGCTTTAGAAAATATATAATCCATTATAGAAATAATAGTTGACATCTACTGAGACTGTTATTGTCTTGGTGAGATACTTAATATGTGGAAAATTCACTGCAATAAGAGTTATGAAATAAATTGTTAGATAATGAGAAAATTGCTTAGAGTTTGTGCAATATCAGGGGGCCTTGGAGTTTTTTCTTTTTTTTTGTGTTTGTGGAGCTCTTTTAAATTTTCAAACACATGTTAGATGTACCCAGTGCACAGTCTCCATCAGATCAAACAAACTATAAAGCCTATAGATTAAAAGAATTTATTACTGAAAATATTTTATTAGCCCTTTCACAGAATATTTAAAGGTGATTTCAAACCAGTCTAATGTGAACACTTTTGGCTATAAACATGGATTCACTTGAGATATATTCCAAGTATTATTTACTTGATTATAAAGCCTTGTTTGATGGGATACAATCACTTTTCTGTTCTCAATGACCCATTGAATGATGACATTATTCAAAATCCTGTTTAGATGATGCGAATGACCTAATCAGCTTGTCTTCTGCCATGGCAATAACTGAACTCAAATGTCAAAGTAAACTTAGTAAACAAAATCTCCCCTTTATGAAACTGAAATTATGCTATGGGAGGCTTAGTAATATTAGCTGTGGGAACTGTTTTGGTTTTTTCACTTACATGACTTAGGTATAGACATCCACACCCATTTTTTATACTGATATTTCAGGATTTTGTATTCTAAGCAAATAAAAAGAAAAAAATGCATAAAAAATAAGTAAAATAACAGTAAATTAGAACCACAGCACAGCCATTTTGTTTAGATTTCTATAATAAACTATAAATTTATTCAGAATTGGGCAAAGTTTTCAATGAAGTAAACATTTATTTTCTGTTTATTCAAGTGCTGATCATATTTGCTCTCCTTACTTTATATATATTTTTTACCTTTGTAAAAACCCTGAGTCAAGCAAACTGTGAATCAGCATCAGTATAGTATTAGTAGGAATAACAACTGTAACTCACAAATATTTGTATCACATACTGCGACATGGGCATCACGGATAGATCAACATTAACCTTAAACTGTATGGTTTGGTAGCAGTTTAATTTTGACAGCATGGAGATTCATGGAAAACAGCTATCTCTTTCTGCTTATGAGTGTCTACCACTTAATGTGCTTTTTTTAGGTACTTTATCCAATGTTTAAGGGATCTAATGAAAAATAGACAAACAATAATTACATGTCCTGCTCTCACATCTTGATTGCAATGCAGACTTCCACAGAATTATCACATAAAAAGATTGGCATAGTCTTCTAGATTGTCTTGGATACACAGAGATGCTTTTCCAAAAGAAAATATTTGAAACCCCAGCCCAGTCCTTGTTTACACATAGGTCTGGTGGCATCATGAAAAATGTCTCAATAAGTAGTGCTGCCAACTAGACTTTCCAACTAATTTACTTTTTTCTCAATATCCTTCTTAGTTAACTGTAAATGAAATTTCTTTTGAAGGAATTCTTATGCCAAGGCACAAGTATTTCTGCAAGAGTGACAAGCGAAAGTAGCTATCAGTGTTAGCAGTGGTTCATCACAAGTGATCCCACCTTCCAAGTTGTCTATATTTTTTATTTTAAACAGATTAACATATGCTAGAAGACATAATGTTCTTCCCATAATAAGATTATATTCCTGACATATTACATACCCTTTTCTTTTCAGTTGAAGATCAAGACTGAAGTTTAGTGATCTGCAACAGAAATATGAAAGAAATCAAGAGTACGCAGCCCATTACACTTACGGCATAGTAATGATAGAAATTTTTCTTCTTTTTGAGATACTAAGCTACAGATATCAGTGTAAGAAACATTATAGATTCTTGTTGAAAATGTTCACGGTTGGACGCTCCACAGCTTTGTGTTACACTGCTCTCTTACTTCCTGTCAGTGAATTTGAAGCTGTGTTTCTGTAAGCACTCCATGCCAACAGGGAGATTCTTATAGACATTTTGTCATCTGTTATATCAATGCATATCAATCTATCTTGCAGACAGAAATTTCTAGTTTGATTTCATATGCTTTCTTCAGTCAGTTCAATGAATTGGGTAGGGACAGTTTTTTAAATTTTAATTTTATTTTGAGATTTTCAAGAATGAAGATAAGAGTAATTAATTAAAAATAAATAGTAAATATAGAGAACCCAAATAAAATTTGAAGTAGAACTCCGTTGGCTTTGGCTATTTTTGCATCAGAATAGTGATGTCAGAACTTGATCTTTCATAGTTATAAAAATAAAATTTAAATATTTAAGAGTTAATAGACTGATGGGTTTTTTTACTATAAAAGCTATCCCCCCAAAAAATATGAGAAATATTTTCTATATTATGGAATGATTCCATAGTTTTAGAAGTTATCTATTAACTCAAGCACTGTATTTATACCTCTGATCTGATCATATCTTCCAGTTACACTTTTTAGCCCAGTTTATTAACTTCTACTTGAGGCCAGCAGCCCAAGTTCATGAAGCATATTTTATTGTTATAATTTTTATGCACATACACATATATGAAATAATATCAGTTGTCTTTACTGTAAAAATCATTCTGAAATATTCAAATTACAATAAAAGCTATTGCATAAAAATTCACTTAAAATGCATTATGCAATTTAAAGATGAATGACAGTCTCTGAATGGTTTATTGTCCTTGTTTTTTTCAAATATATTTTTATTATTTCCTGTCCCCTTTTTTCTCTCAATTCTACCTGAAAAAGGAGCAATTAATTTTATGGTGCCAGTAAGTTTACCAAAGCAACCTTGAGAATCAGATAAGAAATGACCTACAACAGACAAGATGTGTCATCAAAATTATTTTTCTGCAGATTAATGCTCCTTTCACCATAAAGAAAGATCTCTGTCTTTCACATATAAAAAACTACCTTGAAAATCAATCCTATACACTCCAACTTTTTTCCTCCACTTCTTCCTCCTTCCATAATACTCTTCTTTGCCATCAGTCAGATATTTTATGGCTCCTTGGTGTTCAGTTTTTAAAAGAAAGAGTAAAATTTTCAAACAAAGCCTTAAACACATAAAGAACAAATCGGTTAGGTTTTATAGCTGGATTTTCAACAACATTAGTAACAACATCATGAATGTTTGGACTCCAGCTGTCATTGCTTTTGGTTTATTTGTTTTAAAGGCTTAAAAGGAGACGATATTATGAGTATAAGCAGTATTCTTTTCATTACTGAAATAAGTACTTATAAGCAATTTTAAAAACATCAGTTTGGTAAAACTGGATAAATTCAAGTGACAAAAATCCAAACACCCCTGCCTTAGGATTTTTTACTTTCTTTTCATAAAGAATAGTTTCATACAGGTTCATTATTACCATTGCACTGGTAAACAAGATGCAAGCTGATAAAGATAATATTTAAAATACATAATTTACACTCTTTTCAGAAAAAAAAAACCTAGTAAGCCTGGTAATACTGTGGCATTATATATATGTATACTCTCTGCCTAGCCTTGGAGAAAGTATTTTTACTATGTTACAGGAAAGTAAACCTTTTCTTGGAAAAGTTTACTTCCTTTTCTAAAGGAATTGTTCCCCTTGAAAATTGCTTTATTCTTTACCAACTTTTATATACCTGTACTGGATATTCAAAGACTCAACTTTTTAGCTTAACTTAGCAATTTTTGTGTTTTCTGAGAGAAACTTCATGAATTTTATGAAAAAAAAAACCAAATCCCAAGTTTACATTATTTTTCCTTGTAGTTTAATGAGGCAGATGCTTAGACAAATGTATAAACTCAAAAATTAAAACTTGAAAGTATAAAACCGGAGGGAGAGTTAGCCATACTTTCCTTTCCCTGCGACATCACGAATCCAAACAATACTATCTAGGTGAATATGAGTTGAATACTGTTAAAATTAAACTATGTGTGCGCACACACTTACATATATACACATATTTACACTGTTTAGAAAAATCCAACAAAACAAATATTCCCTAAAAGTTATTTCATATAATATAGCAAAAGTGCTGTTTATTGACTAAGCAATAAGGATAACTTTTAAGCAACTTGATTTGATAGTTACCCTGGAAAAGGTACTTAGTTCTATTATATCCAAATAATTTGGATCTTCTGTGCTCTTTTTGCTGTATCTGCCCCATTACTTCCACAGAATCTATGTGAATTAAGAATGAACCAGCAAGGTCTGAATAAGATATATATCAGGAAAGGTAATATGCAAACTTTCTTTTCACAAAGAAAGGCACTTCTAGTAGTTGTGATTTTGTGGTAAGCTTACATTGACTACTAAGAGCTAACAAAGTTTAACAGAGCAAATTGTATAAGTTAAGATTTGTTATTATATAAAAGGTTGATAATCATGTGTTATTTTGTTTAAATGTGGAAAAATATCGCCACACTAAGCCCATGGACTCTGTTTGTCTAAATACTTTTGCCATTTCTTTTTTGCAGCTGTGAAAAAATGGAAGAAGGACAAGCATATTAATACAAGAAATTTTTGAAGGTTTTGGAATCTGTATATTCTCATGGCTGCTGAAGGCTGCCACTTCTGATAAAGTGAATGTACTATAATCTATACTCAAGCAAGTTTAAAATGTTCTCAGTGACTCCTGGATCACAGTCAGCGAGCCACACTTTAATACTAACTCAGAACTGTTTAGTTTAGAATTTAAATGTAGGTGGATAAAGCTCTATGTTTTCTTTCAAAAATTCTACTATTTTTGCTGTGGCTAAATGAGAACCTGATAAAAAATATTTCTCACTTTTTGATTCCTATATTCCCACTCTGGTGCTTCTGAGATAGGTATGCTAATTCTAATGTAATATTTGCCTTATTGTATTCAGAGCAAACTATAATATTTATGGTTCTTCATTAATAGGCTCTAACCTAACTCAGAGCAAAACCTCAAAGTATTCTTCATTTTCCAGATTTTCCACGAGCTACTTAGCTTCTCAGCCAGAGTTTGAAGGTGATTTCAAAACAAGGTGTTGAAGAACTAGAGTGAGCCAAGATGCATAATTGAAAGATAATGGCTGAGGCATTCATCTGTGAAGTGTATGTGTGTTTTCAATTAGTTGCAAATGTTCTTTACACAGTTCAATATATGAGACAGGTTAGTTTGGAAAACCTGCATGCTCTTTCAAAAACAGAAGTGCTCTTTAGGACAACACAGACAATTTGATACAGAGGAATTCATATGAACAGATAAAGTGAAAGAAGGAAAACTAGGAACATGCTAGATATTACAAAGGCACAGCGAACCACGGCTCCCTTCTGATTATCAAGACTGCCTTCTGAATGTGCACACCACTTTCTCAAAAATACAGGACACCTTTACAAGAGCACCTTTACATGCTCTTGATCACCATTTATACTTATATAAGCCAGTTCTAGACATGAGGAAACTAGGGTTTACTGCTGTTATGACCAAAACTCTTAAAACAGCACCCTGAGGGAGTCAAAAGAAAGTCTCAAAGTTTAAAGAGTAGGAAGACAAACATGTAAGAGAAAAATAAATGCCGTACCTGCTCTCTTTGTAAAATTAGTTGCCTCTTGCTGTCAAAGAATTCCTCTTAGATTATTTTTTCTACATGTGACAGTGTCTCAGCATTCACTCATTTTGTTCATCATTTATCACTAGCAGCACGGGGACCTACACCAGCATCTGTGAGCTATGTAGTATGTTTTGGATGAAAGCTCTCCCTGTTACCTTTAACAATGCCAATTGTTCTATATCCCCAGTCTTCTGCACTCGCCTTTGGTGCTTAGAAACAACATTCCCAGCTGCAACGGGAAATGGTTTTGAATAAATATTAGGTAGACAGCAAACATATTGTATATAAGCTTTACATGAATTTGTGTTTTAAACTATGACTAACATGGTAAGTTTTAACATTCTTTATGAGTGTCTAAATTAGGAGCCTACTTTATTGTCAGAACATATCTAAGGAACAACCATTATTGTCTTAATCTTTCCAGCAAATTAGAACAGTCATGCATTTCTTAGTCAAGATATTGCTTCACTAACTGGTCAAGTTCGAATTCAAACTTGAGATCTCAGACCCAGGGTGCTCAGATATGGTAGATACATTGATGACAGCAATTCCATCTACACTGCACTTTAGCAGAACCAGGTTTTTCTTTCAAAAGCTATCTGCACGGTTTTGTGTGGCAATATGATAAGTCCTCTGGTACAAACTGCCATATCTGTATCATTCAATCTTCAGAAGCATAGGGCATGAGGAAACTTCCTGATGCGTAGAGAGAACGGATTCATCTCTCACCACGCTATCCAAGCTCACTGACTGCAACTGTTGTGACAGCAAGATAAAAAGCTGAGATTTATAAGAAGGTGATAGCTTTAAGATCTGTGTTCCCTGTTTGGGAGTCATATGCATCCAAAGATAAGAAGGCAGAATAATACCCAATTTCTTTTCTTTCCTTGACATTGGGGGTTTCTGGAGGCATTGTACATGGCAAACTACAAAAACATATTTTCACAAACAAGGTTGCAGAGTTAATTTTAAAATTATAAAAATTATAAAATTTGAAAGTTGATGAGAAGGCATTTAATAAACTGTTGCAGGTCCAAGAAGTTTAGTCTGTTTTCCTTTGTTTGTTTCCAGTTTCATTATGTCAACAAAATTCTTGCTTCTGCTTTGTTCTTATGAGGTGATTTTTTGTTGCCTTGGATTTCAACAGCTGTTCCGAAATTCTTAAAAGAGAGATTGCAAAAGAGAACTGATCTTCCACTTAACGACAGGCTATTTCTCATTTGGCATTGCATCTTTGTACATTTGTTGAGACATAGGTCCACCAGCCATCTGTCATCTGCCAGTTTGCTGCTAGATCTGGATTGTCTTCCTTTATTTTAATTCCAGAGCATTTAGATGAAAGACCATGGCAGTAGACACTTCAGTCTTGTCCTGACGTGTTGCCAGGGAACAACTCTGAAGTAATAACAAGTCTGCAATCCAATGCAGTTTCCATGTCCCCTAACTTTGAGCTACATGCTTTGTCTAAAGCTTTGGTAGGTTAGTCAAGGTTTCACATCTATTTATCACCCAATTTATTTTAGATTCTCAAGTGGGTTTATTAATATTAAGTGGCATGGGAAGCCTTGTGATTATCACAGAATCATAGAGTCATAGAATGGTTTGGGTTGGAAAGGACCTTAAAGGTTTTCTCATTCCAATCTCCCTGCCATGGACAGGGACCTTCCACTAGACCGTAACAAAATGAGAGAGACAATAAAATAGACAAATAAAGAGGGATTTATGTAGGGATAGGATGTACTCTTCTTAAAATAAGATGCTTACAATCACACTGTGACTATAGGCATTCAAATATGATTCCCATCTAGAGTATTCTAAACCCACTGCATAAAAGTGGATTTTGTTGACTAGCAGTACAAATAAAACAGGGAATTTAAATGTGATCATGAAATGGTTATACCCTTTCCTCTGTCTGTATTATTTCTCAGGTTTGCTAGCATTCATCAATTTCATTTAATTCTATGTGAACTTAATATTGCTTCACATGACACTGATTTTTGTATCATAATATAACTTCTCTGACTATATGGATATTGATAGCAATGGAGAAAATAGATGAGCATAGAGTTTCCATTGTGTTGTCAGATGCTACTGTAATTAATGACAGACAGAGACATGTTCAACACCTAGCAAATATTGTGACCGAAGTTTTTACAATTCAATATTTTCAAATGAAATTAATTGTGGGGGAGGGGCAGGCAAGGAAGGGACTTTCTACAGCTATCAAGCCATGAAGACAGAATTGGACACAGGTCCCTTAAATGCTCATGTATTGTTCTGCCCTTTATGGTAGACAGTTTTGATTCTCCAAAAACTTAGAATAAAAGTTCAAGGAATACTAAAAGTCAAAAACTACAGGTTGCAGTATTTTAAATTTATTTTGGAAATAACTTTCCTGATGTATAAGGTGTTAGCATCTCTGAAAGTAATTTTGGTTGGAACTCGAGCCCAAAATGGAAACTTGGCTTTTCAAAGCAAAATGCTTGGAGACACTTGTATGAACACAGAACGCTCATGTAAACTTTCTACAGATACAAGACAATTCACATCGTCTATAATTCCACGTTCTTAGACTGATACTGGAACCGGCAGAGCAAGAAATATGTTTGAACATTGTCTGCTTGCCTCACCTGACCAACACTGAGGCATAAGTTCTTAATGACTTCAGAAGACCATTATGACTATATATAAACCTGTCCAAAATACATGGGCCCAGCTTGCCAGTAAATCAGACCAACAGTTTCACTGTTGCTCAAATAGTGAACCATGAGTATTGCAGATTTTCTCATTCACATTAACTTAAGTCTCCGAGGCTCCTGCAGCCTAAGGGGTAGAGAGACTATGCTGAAACCAATGAATGCTTACTGAAAACAAATTAATGCTTACTTGCACAGTAATTTAATTTTACTTCCCTTCTTATCCCTCACACTTTACACTGTTTTTAATTTACAAAATCACAACATGGTTTGCTTTCTGTTAGAAGTCTTTTTTCTTCTTTTTTTTTCCAAACTCAATTTGACAGATTCAGAATCCATCAAAATCCATTGCTTTAGAGGAGTTTATGTGTTATATCATTACTTATGTTTATTTCAATTATTTAATTTGAATGTCTGTTGCAAAACTGAAGCACTGGAGAAAAGAGGAGGGGTATTTCCAACTACCACATAAACTGCACCACTGATGTTTTCCTTATGTATTTATAATAAGTTTTAAAAACATTTTGGTACCTAGAATCTTCCCAGTTGTTTATTATGACAGATGTTGCAGCTCTATTTGTGGTAACACACGTAAGAAGCTGACATGTTGGTCTTCTTTACTATACAAAAAACCCAGACAAACCCCACAAGTCATTTTTTATCCTTTGCAATGTCACCAAAGAGACTGTCACCTAATTGAATGGAAAGGTTCTGATCATTGAAGCTGTACTCTGCTGGCAGTCTGAGTGTTGGCATGAGTATTTTATGTTACTGTTTCCTTTAGGATCTTCAAAGATAAATAATTATTTGCCTGCTTGTGGATTTAAATTTTCACTGCCAGATGAAGGGGTTCATTTTTTTTCTCATTTTTCTTTGAAACACAAAATTGTACTGTGAGGTATTTAGAATGAGAACAACAAACACTGCCTTGGCAAAACTAAGATACAATTTCCCTCACTTATTTCTTTAATAGAGACATCAATCTCTTTGTCATGGTTGTGTTGCTATACATATAAAGTAAACTTCTTTTTTTTTTTTTTCTTCCAGGCTGATTTGATTTCATTCTAGATTTAGGGAAACTAACAAACAAATGAAAAAACAGCAAAAGAGGAATTGCAGCATGCTGTTTACCAACTGAAATACTAAGTGAGAGCTGTTGCAACAAGGAATTTGCTATATTTAAAGGTACAATAAACACTGAATACTCAATTTCTTGTGTTACTTATAAACTTCTCACTGCTTGGTTTTTTTCAATCCCATTTATAATACTCTACTAGACTGCATATGAAGCGTTGTTGCAGTCTTCCATTTTGTATTGGTTATTGTATGTGAGACCTATCCCTGCAGCCAGTTTAAATGTGGTAGTAAACTAGAGAGCAGCCAACAGCTCGTAGAGATCATAGTTAGTGCTAACTTGGACATAGAAAAATGTCTTGGTAATACTTATGATTTTGTTCTGAGTATTTGACTCTAAACCTTCTGTCTTTTCCCTGAGTTTAATGACTCTCAGATTTTGTTCTCCTATATTTGATGTCTCCTTCAGGGATCCCAGGGTGTTCAGGTGTTGCTTCTACACTATACTAACATTAAATGAGGGATTCTTGGAAACTCCTATGTTAAGTTTCCCATTTTCCGTCGATTCTGGCTTATACTTTTCCAGTTCCGTCACCCAGGTGACTGCTCTGATTGCTCTTAAAATTAATGTAAATCTAGAGAAATCCTGCCAAGTCCTAACAAAGTTCTGATTATTTCTATTTTGTCACTCAAATATTTTTATAAATTACCTGTAATTGTGTATGAATAAGTAGCAAATAAGTAGCAAATAGTTTAAAATAGTTAGACTTCAGTAGCATCTGCATCTCTCCATCTGAAACTTGTATATGAAAAGACTGTTTTAATGGTGTCTCTTGTGTTTTTTATAGTGATTAATTGTATGTGGTATTTTATCACTATAGATAAATTTAATGATATGCTTAAAATTCAAAGCTAATATTATTACAATCCTTCTTACACAGTAAGTACTTTAACAAGGTTCTTCATATTTTTCCTCTTTCCTAGCTTATCCCAGGTATAAAAAGCCATTTTAAGCTTTAAATATGCTACAGATAATATTATTAAAAAAAAAATAAGGTCCACTTCTATTTTAGTCTGATTTAATAAGTGTCTAATCTTTGACTTTCTGAGCATCCATTTAGTGTGCAGAGTTATTTTATATAGTAGCATGTTCAGGCTAAAAATTTTACTTTGGAAAAAAATAAGAGAAATTTTGTTCAGAAGCCTGAAAAATGTGTTTTGTGCACCACATGAGAAAAGATGAAAAATATTGCCTTTTCAAAATAAATATTTTTACTTTATTTTGTGGTGATGGTAATAGAATTAATGGCCAGGATAGTTAAGAATATGACTTATTTCCTGGATATCTATCTCTGAAAATCCATTATTCCAGAATATTCAGATGTGAATCTTCCATGCTAAACAACTGACATCACAACACTCAGTTCAATTTCTAGACATACTGAACAAGAAACATGTATATATATAAACATAGAACACATTAATCTCTACCCTGCTTATCATTTGTAAAAAGGAAAGAGTATTGTTCTTCTCAGCCAATACCCCAGTATTTGTCAGGGTGGACATATTACTCTGACATAGATAGATGGAAGGATCTTAGTTAAAGTGTATTCCACAATGTTCTTCTAAAACAAATATCTGAGCTTTGAGAATGGAGACTGTAAATTTTAGGTGTCTTACAATCTACATCTACAGTATGATACTTTACTGCATAAGTGTTAGACTTCTAAAAGAACTGAGAAAATATTCTTGCCTTGATTCTATAAAATGACATGCTTCCAGTAAGCAGTAATACTTCTTTTTTTTTAAAAAAAAAGTTCTTTACTTGCTTGTGGCATGCTTTAAATCAACTTTTACCTCATTTTTATACACTGATACTTTTTTTAAAAATTTTCCTCAGCATGGGTATCACTGTTCATTCCTGAAGTTGTCAGAAGACATCTGCTTTTCAGTGTCTCTGAAAACCGTGCACAGTGAAAGTTTCAGACTCTGCCTAAATAAGTTGCAAAACTCTTTGGTCTGAGATCTGCAGAACACTATCTTCCCCTGCTACTGTCAGCATGGATATTTCAGATCATTATCAAACATTAGGGAGAGATATGAAGAGAACTGATGAAATGCCAACTTGCTTCCTGCGATATTTAATGTCATATTCAAAGGGCAGTAGATTTCTTGTCTGCATACGAACCACGGTAAATCTGCTAGAAAAAGCAGATATTAAGATTCAGACTTCATACTGATTCAGACACTTGTCATTCATCCTGAAATTCAGATTTTTGCTATGACTTTTCTCGGTCTGCTCAGGTTAATCATCAAGACTAACAATAAAATTAAAAAAAAATAATCTCTGACTAGTTTTCCTGTATTAATGAGTTCTTTATAGAATAACAGTATCTTACTCAGCTGATAGGTTTCTATGAGAGCTAAAGATACGACCACTGTATAATATACATCCCTACATAAAGTTTTCATTACAGTTGTGTTGTTGTTTTTTATCTTCAGTTTAGGGGATTTTGTTTTAAGGGAAGATTTTTTTCTTTTAGATAATCCTATTCCCTGTAAATTCAAATGGAGAAAATCAGAGTGGCTGGAGAGTAGTCAGGCAGAAAGGGACCTGGGAGTGCTGGTTGACAGGAAGCTCAACATGAGCCAGCAGTGTGTCCAAGTGGCCAAGAAAGCCAATGGCATTCTGGCCTGCATCAGGAATAGTGTGGCGAGCAGGACCAGAGAAGTTATCGTCCCCCTGTACACGGCACTGGTCAGGCCTCATCCTGAATACTGTGTACAGTTCTGGGCCCCTCAGTTTGGGAAAGATGTCAGGATGCTGGAGTGTGTCCAGAGGAGGGCAACGAAGATGGTGAAGGGGCTGGAGCACAAGCCCTACGAGGAGCGACTGAGGGAGTTGGGGCTGTTTAGTCTGAAGAAGAGGAGGCTCAGGGGAGACCTCATTGCTCTCTACAACTACCTAAAAGGAGGTTGTAGTCAGGCAGGGGTTGGTCTCTTCTCTCAGGTGACCAGTGACAGAACTAGAGGGCATGGACTCAAGCTTTGTTAGGGAAAGTTTAGACTTGATGTTAGGAAAAAGTTCTTCACTGAAAGGGTTATTGGCCACTGGAATGCGCTACCCAGGGAGGTAGTGGAGTCGCCGACCCTGGAGGTGTTCAAGGGGAGACTGGATGGGGCACTGAGTGCCATGGTTTAGATGATGGCATTAGTGTTGGTGTTAGTGTTGGGTTATAGGTTGGACTCGATGATCTTGGAGGTCCTGTCCAACCTTATGATACTGTGATACTGTGAAAAGGAGGATCCAGGTAACTACAGGCCTGTTAGACTGATTTCGGTCCTAGGGAAGGTTTTGGAACAGATCATCTTGAGTGCCATGACATAGCATGCACACGATAACCAGGTGAACAGGCCCAATCATAAAGGGTTTAGAAGGGCAGGTTTTATGATTCAATCTTATGCAGTAGGATTGGGAAAGTGATCTTTGAAGTTACAAACAGTCAGCAAGAACTTAGTGAAAGTTATTTACACAAATAGCAGTAGCTACATTTTTACAAATGATGTTACCCAAATTTGCTAAGAGTTGAGGTAGATTTGAAGAGAAGATATAGGTAAAGAGGAAAACAACAGAAAGGGGGATAGAACAAAAGATAACCACCACCCTCTAGTACCAATGATGGTCTCAGATCATGGTCTTCCATATGCAGTCCTGGTCAGTGAGTACATATATGATGTTTGCCATGGGTTATTCACAGATGAAGGTCCACTGTCAATTATCATACATTTACATGTGAGGTGTAAAGGGGATGGATTTTGTTGTCGTTGTGTAGTGTCTCCTTTGGAAAGTCCTTGAAGAAGCATACGCATAGTAATGCCATCTGGAACATTCCTGAAATGGGTCTGGGGCCTTATAGAGGTCACTAGTCATCCAAAAGACCCTTGCCAAAATTACCACTGAGTGAACTTTTTGGTTGCACAGGCACAGTCCAAGGTGCTCCCTTCTTTCCCTACCCTTTCAGAGTGATTCAGCAGTTTCGCAGTTGTTTCCCAGCTGCAAACAACCTCTCTTCTCTAATCACACCTTTGTGTCCACAATGCAGCAGAATGTGAGTTGTCTAAGGCCTCAAACACGTAGCAGTTCCATGTTAAGATGAATGTTTAAGGTATACTAAAACAGAGCATTAGAAACAACGAAATAAATTGACCTGTAGATAGGTTCTGCCTGACTAACGTGATCTCCTTTTATGATGAGGTGTCTGGTGGATGAGGGAAACCCTGTGGCTATTATCTACCTAGACTTTAATAAAGACCATGACACTGTTTCCCACAGTATCCTCCTGAAAAAACTGACTGCTCATGGCTTAGACAAGTGTACTATTCACCAGGTAAAAAACTGGCAAGACGACCAGGCCTGGAGAATTGTAGGGAACGGAGCTGAATCCAGTTGGTAGCTGCTCACAAGTGGTGTTCCCCAGGGCTTGGTGTTGGGGCCAGTTCTGTTTAATACATTTATCAATGATCTGGATGAGGGGATTGAGTCCTCAGTCAGTAGGTTTGCAGATGACACCACATTGGACAGGAGTGTTGGTCTGCTCGAGGGAAGGAAAGCACTGCAGAAGGATCTAGATGGGCTGGATCAATGCACCAAGGCCAATTGTATGGAGTTCAACAAGACTGCGCATCGGTTCCTGCACACAGGCCACAACAACTCCATGCAATGCTTGGGGAAGAGTGATTGGAAATCTGCCTGGAGGAAAAGGACCCCAGGTGTTGGTAGATAGCCAACTGAATATGAATCATCAGTGTGCCCAAGTGGCCATGAAGATTACAGAATCCTGGTTTGTATCTGGAATAGTGTAACCAGCAGAAGCAGGGAAGTGATTGTTCCCCTGTACTTGGTGCAGGTGAAGTCACACCTCTAATACTGTGTTTAGTTTTGGGCCTTTCACTACAAGAAAAACATTGAGTTGATGGTGTGTGTGCAAAGAAGAGTGATAAAACTGTTGAAGGGTCTAGAGAACAAGGCTTATGAGAAGATACTAAGGGAGCTGGGACTGTTCTTCTGGGAAAAGGAGGCTGAGGGGAGACCTTATTGCTTTCTACAACTACCTGAAAGGGGCTTGTAGCAAGATGAGTGTTGGTGTCTTCTCCCAAGTAACAAGTGATATTGTGAGAGGAAATGGCCTCAATCTGTGCCTGGAGAGATTTAAGCTAGATATTAGGAAATATTACTTCACTGAAAGGGTTGTCAAGCATTGGAACAAGCCACCCAGGGAAGTGGTTGAGTCACCATCCCTGGAGGTGTTTAAAAAAAGGGTAGATATGGCACCTAGAGACATGGTTTAGCATTGGGTTTGACACTATTAGGCTTAAGGCTGGACTCTATCATCTTTTCCAACCCAAATGGGTCTTTTCCAACCCAAATGATTCTGTGTATATTCACTAAAAGCACTCAAAAATTGTAGTAATTTTATATAGTTTTTGTGACATTGTTCAGGTCTGTCTCTAAACTATCTACTTGTAATGCTGTTTAATCCTCTTGTAATCTGTTTCCCTGTTGGAATATGTTAATCTATCTCCCTGTTGGAATATGTTCACGGGTAACATAAATATCAGTCCCTCATTTCAGAGATTTAGAAGAATTGAATGACTTCCCTAAATGACAAAGTGTTGAGAAAGATCAAAAAATAAAACTTCTCTCTTATATAGTAATTTAAATAATAAGGTTATAAGCACTGCATTTGTAGCTAAAGTGTAGTTGACTGTGAGGGGGGAGTGCTTTGAATTTAGACAATATTCCTGCATGAAGATAAATTTGTTTCACTTTTCTTCTGATTCTGTCACATATTGTAAGAAATGAGACTGCATGCATATCTAAGATACCTACATTTGCAAAACAGTAAGGGTTTTGACTATTTCTCAAACTCTTAGAGTGTAGATTATCTTGAAAAAATGTTATTATATTGCTCTAATTTGGTTTCTTTGCAGTTAACAAGTGCTGTTACTTCTATCACCCCACCAAGTTTCATGTGTTAGAGGCCATTAAGAAGCGTAATTTTTGCACAGTAAAGTTGCTATCTTGTACTATTAATATTCCCCTATTTCCAGAATTATCCCACATTTCTTTTTTTTTTTTAACTGCTTCAGTAGTACACACGGTTACCCATAGCTGTTGTTCCACTTTCTGTGCCACAAATTCCAAAGTTCCTTCCTCTCCCTTAGCTTCTTAAATTTTGAGTCTTTGTTTGTTAAATGACAAATGCCTCATTTTTCTAGCACAGGTCAAACATTGGTTCAGCAACTAAGAGCCAGCAATGAAGTTGGAAAGAAAACAAACTTGTTTTCAGTTCTGGATGATCTTATTTTCAGATCATTCTGTTTCATGATAGCAAATGAGGCTGAGATCACTTCCACTAAAATAACTAATAATTCTGATCTTCTGTACAAGTAATTGTGGTTGCATAGACAGTTAGAGTCTGGTTCTGGAAATGAAAAGCTTGAAAGAAAGCACTGTTTATTGCTTTTTATGACTCATTTGCCTAACTGTACTTCTTAATCTGAAGTAAAAATTTTTTTAAAAAAATCTAAAATATTTTCAAATATTAAAAACCCTATAAAATACATATTTTTAAAATAGTCCCTGCTAACTTTCTTCGTTAAAGTTCTTTGATTGTAGTTGATTTCTCATACTAGGAAGAAGAAATGGAGTATACATATATTTTCTGTGCTGCAAAGCAGTTTTTCTGGCCTCCCGTGGGTTTCCCGGCTTAGGAAAATAAGTCATGCCTTTGTTTGGGGTTTTTTGGTTATTATTTTTTTCCTGAGTCCATTCTTATTTTCTAGTGTTGATATTCTTCATCTGCAATTCTGAAACAGTGGCAGATTGCTTTTCTGGGCTACATAATACAATCAAATAGATCTCTGTCTTAAGGAAAATATCATCTCAAAAATTACTTCTTTTTGAAAACGTTGTGCTTGCTATTGTCATTACTTACGTGAAACAGACCATATTTCTATAAAGAAAGGAGATTGGAGGATAATCTAATTTCTTTCAGTGTGTTTATGCATTTCATAGCGCTTTATCTACAGGCAGTTTCAGTTTCTTGTGTAACGTCTGCTAGACAGATTCTTCTGCTTCTCTGTTTCTTTCAGATAAGGAGTGTTACTTTAGTTGGAAATCATCACTCTAAAATGACAAAAGGTGAAGGAGAGGTTAACCACCCTTTAAAATACCTGAAATTAATTTATATATGCACGTTTTAAATTATATGTATTTCAGTTTGACAGTGTCTTGTTAAGTAAAATATTTCAGCATTTTCAGTGAGAGTAAATTGTTTTCTATTTTCTGTGCACATTAACATATCATGCATTTTTCAAACTTTAATTATTTAAATTATTTAATAATATTTTTCTTCCTCTGAATCAACATCACCTTCAGCAACAACTCAATGGTTCTTGCATACAGAAAATGTATGTGTGTATACATATTTGTGTGTATGTAACATAGCTACATGTAATTACATATACAGTTCCCTAATGAATATCTTGAGACTGAATTCCTGTAGACATAAGAATTTTAACACTTAATGTAAAAGTTTCTATTTGCTTGATGTACAGTTAATAAAAATCAAGGGATAGTTACATGCATAAAATTCTGTTACTAAAATCTCTTTTTTACTCCTTGACAATTCATCTAAATACTAATAATTTTAATAGAAATTATTAAAATAAAATAAAATAATAAAATGTAATAAAAAAGATTGCATCACAATGACCAAAGAAAATACTTCCTTCCCTTCCTCTTTTTCAACTGAGAGTGTTTCCAGTTACCAGTTTTTCTAATTACTTACTGTTATAATACAAATAATTTTTTTCTACATAAAAAAGAAATAGTCTTTTGCATAAATTCTACCACATCAAATTAATCTTTACCTTCACATAGCCTTCTAGTTGTCTCTGACATCAACAAGAATTCAATATGTTGGAGTTAGTCCTTCTTCTGTAAAATACAAAGAACAATCAGTGTACGATCATGTGAAATGGAGAGAAAACGCTTCAGAGAACAGGCAAGTGACCCCACAAATGCCTCTAAAAAATGGGCAGAAAACAGTACAGCAAATCTGAAGGAAAGAGATCAAGAACTTATTTGAAGAATCAAGAACTTGTATGAAAAAGAGAAGGAATATAAGTTAAGACTGCTTGAACTGGAAGACAGTATCTCTGCGGAAAGAAAGACGACAGAAGCTGAGAAGGATTTCTCCTGAATTAGACTAAATCTAGTTTATTTGAGCCAATTTATAAAAACATAACTGGTCTATGATTATATATGAGTTGTTTTTTAAAGTTAATTTCTGCTTTTATATAAGAATTTAAGACATCATGGTTAAGAGCATAATATAAATCATCTGAAATCTATGCACCTCGGCTGGAATGATACTTCCAAATAAAACAATACTGGGAAATATATACTGAAAGCATCTATTGGTGTTTCTATCAGGATGGATGTAGGTTTGATTAAAACTCCCTTTTTTTGTTTATATGCAATTGAAAATGGAATAGGAATTGGCTAGTTGCAAGTATTTAAAGAAGGTCACTGGATATAGAGGGAATGAACATTTAGTTCATATGGGAAACTGAAACACTCAGGAAACAAGAACTGTCATTTCATTAGTATTCACTTTAAGTGAATTGCTCATAAAACACAGGGTACACTCTCAAGCCTCTCAAGCCTTTGCAGCTTGTTAAATGTTATTGATACCCATAGAATGCCAGAACACAAAAATCTATATCTAGCTTTCCTTGCTTTATGAAAGTATAAGTAAAATAAAATCCTCTAGAAAACCATGACACGTAAGGTTATACAATAAGCAGTACTAGTCCATAAAATCTAGTATTTCTGTAATAAAATTTCCATTGAGAACTAAATGTTTTATAAATATGACATTCATATCATATATCATAAATAAAATATATTTATATCATATATTAAGGATCATAAATATGATCTGCAGCCCATAGCTGGAAGAATAGAAGACAAGGTGAATGACGCAAGAATGAAACAAAGGTCGTTCATGTGTATATGAAACTGTGGCAGACTGAGATTTTGTACCCATTTTACTTATCAGCCATAAATACAGTTCTTATTCAACTCATCAAGCAAATAGCTTCAACCCAAATAGAATTCAAAAGTTTAATTTATGTTTTTAACTAGTTTTTCTTAACTGTATAGAAAATTCTGTGGTTTAAAAGTGTGCCACTTTCTTCACTTTCTTTTTTTGTTTGGTATGGTTTGTTTTGCAGAGTTTTTGATTTCTTGGATCTGAAAATGTAGAGAACAAACAGAAAAAAAAGCAAAGAATCATCATTCACACTGTATATCTAACAATACTTGTGGTTCAGCTTCCCTTGTTAGACCTGGATATGTACGACTTCATCAGAATTGTTTCATAAAAGTGTCCTGGACAATCTTATAATAAGTTATGTTTGGATTCAAATTTCCCCTTTGTTGTTTATGAAACAACTAGTCCTTCAGCTTTTGGAATCTGAGCTATTACTGACATGACAGGTATTTTGTTTCATAGTGGAAATATAATTAAACATAATCATACATAGCCAGTAAAGAGTAGTTTTTAGTTTAATGCTCACTTCTTGATTCAATAAGACGAACTTTAATCTCAAATAACCTAAAGTTAGGTTTAATAGTATAGCCTTATTAAACTCTAGTTATTTTAAAGTTCTCTAGTAGCCATTCAATGACTTACATAATGCAGCTTTCAAAAAGTTTTCCTAAATTCTGGAAAGAAGTTTAAAATACAACAACCTATTTGCTGGTCTGGATTTGACATTTGTATCAGGTTCTTGGAGACTGTATGTCTTATAGTGATATAGCAGTTAGAGCACTGATCTACAATTCATCTGCATTTCTTCTACCTAGAATAGATTGAATGTAATGAGCATTTTCATTTACAAAATATAAAGGAAGCATTTTGTAGTTTTTTGTAGAATTTGATATTAAAATCTGAAGCATGATTTTTTTTGTCTAAACAGTTATTATTTTTCAAACTAGGAAATTCTAAATATATATGTGTGTGTGCGTGTGTGTGTATATGTAAATACTCAACCTATTCTTACTTAAAAAACAAATAGCAACTTCTTGTCACATCTCTTCTGAAATTTCTCTTGTTTAAAAAATTTTGCAAGGAACTGTGATTCTGCAAACAGGTTATGCAGGGATTTTTTTTCAGAACGATCATTCTTTCATTCATGACTGTAAGGCATAAAGGTAATGAAATATCTGTTTAATAGTCTATCCATTTCCAAGCATTGAAAATAGGGATGGAATTATCCCCTTGTTTTATCTGGTTTATGCTTAATTATGTTGATTAAAAATTATAGCTCTCTGCTGTAATTACACCTGAACACCTTCTCTGGGGACTTTTTATTGTTTCTAATTCAGTTACAAACATCCATTGATTTTTCACTTAGTCACTGTGGAACTTGAAAGGTGCAGCAGCAATAGGGAAGTCTACAGAGAAGTTCAGAAGTGAGGTGATAGCTGCAGGCTTTATAGCAGAAATGCAAGCTCTAGTGAAGAGGGTTTCCTAACTGTAAATACATTCAAATGCCTGGTCAAAACGCTGTAGGCTTTTAAAGAAAAAAACAGCAACAAACACAGAGCAAGATAAACCCCATATGAACCCAACACATTCTACCTTCAAGCATTTTGACAGTTTTCTGAAGTATGAGGTTTCCAGCAAGTTAAAAGCAATAACATCACCACCTATAAATTTCTTCTTTAAAAACAGAAAACTAAAAGGCTAGAAAATGTAATGCAAAAATATTTTATACAGGTGAACTTCAGAAAATGTGATTTTATGACTACAAATACAGCTCCAACTCTTTCTTATTTATGTGAATTTTACTCCTAACACTTTTAGTATGCAACTAAAGGAAGTGTAGAGATGTCAAAATCTTTTTAGAACTTTGTTTTGGTATGTTTTACTGAAAGAATCATTCACTTACATCTGCTAGGAAACAGCTTTGCAGCTAATAATCATTTCTGTTTGTTTGAATATTCAACTACCTGAACATTTAGAATAATCACAACCAGCAGTTTCTCAGAAGTTAAAGCATTTTTTCCTCTGGATATTCAATGCACCCAAACAGCATTTTGTACAAGATTTGTTAAACAGAAAACAGAATGTTAGTAGTAACTGAACTTTGAGTGTTTTCTAAGATATGAGAGGCTAAAAATATTTGAAAATAAAATGCTTTATTTTCTAAGAATGCTGCTATAGATTAAAAGGTACTGTAGGAACCAACCAAAACAGGATATACAGAGGTATGACCCAAATCCTACAATTTTCCAGAATGCAAACACCACATTAAAAAACTACATTTTCTGTTATTTTTTTTACTTCTTTTGGGATGTTTGGGGTTTTTAAATTTGTTGGATTTGTTGCTTGTGTTGTTTTTTTTTTTAATTACAACTGTAGAACTTATATAAATGACCTTAATGCTTTAAAAAAATTGTCTAAGTGATGATTGGCATTATTTCAGGTTATTATTTAGCCTAACAGACCAAATCCATGATGTGTGGATACCTGAACTATAGTGCTAATTTTAGAATTAAAGGGAAAGACGTCTGTTATTAAACTAAATTATATTAGAGGGGAAAAAATGTCAAACAAATGTGCAGGCTACTGGGCTCTCTTTTTCAGATTGAAGAAATAGAATCATAAATAATTTGGGTTGAAAAGGACATCAAGTATCATCTAGTTGAAATCCCCCTGCCATGGGTAGGGACAAATTCCACTACATCAGGCTACTCAAAGCCTTATCCAACCTGACCTTGGACATCTCGAGGGATAGGGCTTCTATGACTTCTCTTGATGACCTGTTCCAGTGCCTCACCACCATCACAGAAATAATTTTCTTCCTAATATCTAATCTAAATGTATCGTCTTTCAGCTTCAAACCTGCACCCTGATAAAGAGCCCCTCCCCAGCTTTCCTGTAGGCCCCCTTTAAGTACTGGAAGGCTACTATAAGGTGTCCCTGGAGCCTTCTCTTCTCCAGGCTAAAAAAACCTAAATCTCTCATTCCGTCCTGCTATGGGAGGTGCTCCAGCCCTCTGATGACCTTTGTGGCCTCCTCTGGACTCGATCCAACAGATCCATGTCTTTCCTCTACTGAGGACTCCAGAATTGAACACAGTATTCCAGGTGAGGTCTCACAAGAGTGGAGTAACCTCCCTCTATTGCACTTCTTTTTGACTTTGATGCAACCCAAGATACAGTTGACTTTCTGGGCTGCAGGTACGTATTGCTGGTTCGTGCAGAGGTTCTCATCCAACAGTACCCCCAAGTCTTTCTCTTCAAGTCTACTCTCAGCCCATTCTCTTGCCCAGCTCTACTACAACTCTTAGAGTGTGACCTTCCAGCCAATTCTTTATCCACTGATTAATCCCTCCATCAAATTCATGTCTCTCCAATTTAGAGACAAAAATGTTGTGCAGGTCAATGTAAAATGCTTTGCACAAGTTCAGGCAGATGATATCAGTTACTCTTCCCTTATCCACCAATACTGTAGCCCCATTGTAGAAGGCCAGCAAATTAGTCAGGCACAATTTACCCTTAGTAAAGCCATGTTGGTTGTCACCAATCACCTCCTTGTTTTCTATGTGTCGCAGCATTTTTTTTCAGGAGGATCAGTTCCATTATCTTGTTTGGCACAAAGGTGAAACTGACCAGCCTGTAGTTCTCTGGGTCTTCCTTTTTTCCTTTTTTGATAAATGAGGATTATATTTTCCCCTTTTCCAACCAGTGGGATTTTTACCAGACTGACATGAAACCTCTGTAGAAAATGGGTAGGGTTAGCAGCTGGATGCCTCTGAACCTCTCAGAAGAGAGTCTACTACTCCTTCCATCCACCACCTGTTCTTAGTTGTGCTAGCTGGTACCTGGGGAACAGATCAGGCTGCCTTACTTGGCTCTAGCATCTCTCCTGATGTGACAGGTGTTTCCTCTTTGATCTGCAGAGCAATGAAATGGTTCTGTAAGGACACCTCAGGCTTCACAGGTAGCCTCTTCCTCCTACTAGTCCTTGCTCTTGCAGGGTTCCTTTTTTCTTCATTATTGTCCCCTCTCATTTTTGTATATTTCGGTGGAGAAGTTTTCAGCTGTTTCGCAGTGGGCTATGAGTTCATGGCAGAGAACAGTGTCCTTGTAACTGCCCAGTGTTTGCACCAAATATTTGTCAGGACATATGTAGGTCATTTTATCATGGAACCAGAAACAAAGTATCCAGGACTGTCAGGGATATACTTTATTAAAAGATAGAGGCTAAGATTGTAGTAGAGGCACCAATTCCTCTACATTGTTTTATGAGGAAATAATTTTTAACTGTTCATCATATGAGCCTATTTGTCCCTTAGTCTTATAGTTTATCCATTCTGGAACAAAATTACAGTCTCATAAAACAGTGCAGTGGTATTTTAGTTGTGTAGTTAGAATGCAATGTGAAATATTGTAGACTGTTATCAAGAAGTGATTGTTTTGTTTAATTGCTGATAATACAATAATATTAAACAAGCCCACTGGTATAGACAAAACATTGTAAAGTTATGTGCAAATAATACACATTGTATAATTATTCAGCATATGTATAGGCTTGTTTAACTTCATAACACTTGCTAAATGTTTGGTAATCTTCTTCTGACCATACCATACACTATTTTATAATAGCTCCATTAAGATAGCTTGTTTCTGTAAATACTTGATGTGATCTCTTTTGCTGCATCCTTCTTGAAAGATACCATGTTGCAATTTTTATACGGGAATATCTACTTGCATAGTGTAAAGATTTCTTTGATTAAGGCTAATTGAATCCCACAATGTCAGATTGAAGATGATGGAGAGTGAATAATCTCTCCAAATGTTAATGGTTATTTGCATTTAACTGAGAAGAATGCTTTAACGGTGAACTTAGTGACTAGAGACTTTATCTTTTCTAATTGTTCTTAATTTCTAGTCCTATTTAGGAGCTATATTATAATTTTTTATTTCTTTGCTAATCTAGGAAATATAGATATTGAGAGAAGATTGAAGTAAAAATTATCGCAGAAGTTTGACTTGATTTTTCACACAGTTTGTGTCTCCAAATTATTCATTCTATATTACTCTCCTCACATTAGATAAACCCTATACTTTAGAATTAAGTATAATATGCTCCGCTCTTATGTCAAAATTAGACATTTTAGGATACCTAAACTAACAGTTAATCAGAAAGTCTGTTAATAGTTTGTTGCCTTTTCAGTAAACTGTGAGTTTCTATTAGTTTAAATCCGGTCATATAGGGATGTATGATCTTGCTGAATTTTAACTTTCATATTATTTAATACAGATACGTTAACTTCTCTCTTGGCTGACATAATAGGAACTGAACCAATGAAATCCAGAACTAAAAGCATAAACCATTACACTTCCAGCAAAATGGTCAACATGTTGTTGTTGGGAACTATAAGAAGTTATATACTCTGTGTAATGGCTCTGAAGGATACTTACAACATAGTCTCGCCAATGGATCGCTTATTTCCATTGCCCAAAAGTGCTTCAAAACATTAGAAAATAGATCTCCAACATCTATAATAGGAGTTTAGATGCCTAGAGTGCACGTGGGAACTTATGTGTAGACACATAAATATATGAATTTAAATTCAACGTTGAATTTGACCTTGCTTTTGTAACTATAAATTCTTCAGAACAGAAGTGTGTTGTGCATTTTATAGAGCATTCAGTGACCCCTGCAGAGTTCTCTGAAGCCATGAGGTATTCCCTTCCCCAACTGGCAACCTAAGAATCAATCTCCTTTAGTTAAACCGATGTTTTCTGTTATAGGTCTGTAAGAGCTTACAGAGCTAGCTCAACAAAATTCTTCTGTCAGGATGTAATCTGCTGCAACTGAGAGTAGATAAACTTAGCAGCTGAACATGGAAGGTGAGGGATTCATTTAAGAGAAAAGAAAAATATCCTTCACTAGAAACCAAAACAAGGTCCTAAGAACACAGAAAAGAAATGGTGAAGGGATTGTTTATAGAGCTTAAGGATATTTTTTCTTCTTTTTTTTTTTTGAGAATTAGAGATCTAGTCACTTCTTCTCATGGTTTATTATAGAAACTGTTATTATAGGCAGAGGTAAAGGATATGGAAAGCACAGAGATTTTGGGGGGATTTGTTTATTCATTTGATAGTGGGATTTTTTTGTTTTAATTATCTGCCAAATGAACCCGAAACTTCTGGTTTAGTGAAAAACGGGGGCAGCTTAGCGTTATATCTTTATGTAAACCAAATTTATGATACTATAGTATGTCTCCTGAGTTAAGAAAGGACAGTCTTTAACCATTTCTTCTATTTTCAAGAAGTATTGCTGTCTTTCCAAAGAATCTTATTACTACAGATTTTGGAAAAAGAATGGTAGGAACTTTCCTTTCTTTCTAAAGAGCACTGGAGTCCCAAGAGATATACTGGTGATATGTTTGTGGCAGATTGAGAATAATTCATATTACTCAAGTAGGCATCAGTAGATTTCCTTGTCTTTGCTATCTTTCTGCCACTATTTTCTCCAGTTCAAACACATTCACCTTTTGGGGAATATTGTCTTATTCTTAATTATCTTCACTGAATCAATGAATGTTTTTACCATTTCAAGAACCCAAATAAGACCCATATAGTAACACGGCCAATATGGGCTGCCTGCCTCTCTCAGTCTCACATCTTGCTAATATTTGAACTCATTGATTAATTGAACCTTAATTTCAGAGAGAGGTAGAGATCTTAATGCACTGTTGCTAATCATATATTGGTTAGGAGTCTGTGACTTTGTTCCTATTTATCTGCTGAGAGGCACTATCAGCTGTGGTCCCTTGAACATCCAAGCCAGTGCATGTGTTCTCTTTATCTGGAATTGGGTGTTAGTACAGAGTCTACAGCACTTTTTCCCTACCTTTCTTTATTTGGCTTTTCTTCTGTTTGTTAAATTACCTCAAGTTTAAGAAGTAGAATAAAATCTGTTTATGAAATATATAGATACAAGAATACAAGTACACTGTACAAACAATAAGGACTTCAGTACCACTTTGAAAAATATGAACATGACAATTAAATTTAGAAAACAGATTTTGGTTTAAAACTCAACATTTTATTACTAGTGAGTACTAATAAATAAAGGGGCTGAAGTAGAACTGGCAGGAAACAAACAGCTTAAATAGATTTCTGCCTCTACTCTGAAAATATTTGCTATGAAAATTGCTGGGAAAGGTAGTAAAAATAAGATCACTTTTAGTCATTTATTAGTCCTAAAAAGTAGCATAAAAGTGGGATGCATGTCCTGTAGGCAGTACCATTTGTAAATGACTTCTGTGGGAACTATTCAAAAATAAAATGAATTCAGAATAAAAATGATAAAACTGACTTTTTGTCTCACTGAACTTGCCAGCTGGAGAGAAGGATTCCCTAGTGAGTCATCTCTAATAATGAGAATATAGAGGTAGCCGTTAATGAGGGTAAATGTATTGGGAGCTTTTTGGATGTTTTAAGTGCCAATAGATAATCTGCAGTTCTCCTTAACTGCAGGGAAAAAGGGATTCAGATCGATGGGCAAAAAAGAGTTGAAAATATGGCACTCTGTTCCTTGATTATTCTTAGCTGTCCGTGCTAGAAAAAAGGAAAATTGGCACAATAGCTAATAAAAAATACAACCTCAAGAGGGAAGGCATTTATTCTTTACAATAATCAGAAAGTACGAGCAAGAAATTTTCAACAATAAAATTAAATATAGAGCTATTGAAAAATCAAACAAAGCCTTAGAGTTTACATTAGTGACCCTATTTCTTTTATAACAACATTTGGAATCTACTCTGTGCTTAAATCTTGATTCTTTGTATATCACAAAATTTCAGTGTCCACACACAGGGGCCCAAAGGGACAATAGTGGAAAGAGTGCTAAGATTTTTATGGAATGTGCTAATCTCAGGCACAAAATAAAGTAAGGATTTCAACCCTTCTAAGATAAAGCTTTCAAAAGACTGGAGTTTCTTTCTCCTTTGTCACACGTTAGGGAAAGTCAGAACTTTGAAGAATTAAACAAGCATGGAGTAAAAAGCTGAGTAATATAAACATCTGGATTTCAAAAACAGTTTTGATTTTTTTCTAATCAAAAAACAGTCAACAGAAGAAAATATGGAAAGTTTAAAGAAAAGTAATAGAGACTTTAGTTGTCATAAAGAGAGTAAACCACCACAACAACATAATTTAAAAAATCTCTTTATTTCATCTCTGTTGAATTCTGTCCAAAAATGTTCTCCCCCTTGGAGAAAGTGAAGCAAGTTTAAATTGTGTTAATTATATATACTTATGTATGTATATTTGCACGCACATATCTATAAAAATGTATTAAAAATGCTGCACTATAATATAACCATTTAGAATTTGCAAGTAACACAATTAAGTATGAACCATTATTCTCATTCTTCTATTAAATTTGTAATTTTAATATACACTAATGAGAATTTGAGTCTTGGTCTACCTTGCAAAATACAGTTTGATATTCCTTGTGGTACATCAGGAGATTTTTTTTATATCCCATTGTAAATTCAATGCAGTCAGGGTGAGGTCACTTTTTCTGATGCCAAAATAAAACTACATTCCCAATGTCACACTCAATGGGACATACGGTACACCAAAATACCGCATTAATTTTAATATCACCATTTCCCACTGCCCACCTACCAAATAAAAAGGAAAAAAGAAAAAGCAAATAAATAATCAAAAAAAAGAAAAGAGTAATGAGAAAGAAGACAAGCACGAGAAATAAATAACAAAAAAAAGAAAAGAAAAAGGAAAAATAAAGGTGGAAAACCTCCCAAAAATAATAAAAAAAAAATCCACAAAGAAAAACAGCATATCTGAGTCACAATTAGAAAATTTTATTTTCAGCTGGCTTAAATTGCTGCTGCCTTAGAATGGAAACTCAGTTTTTTGTTAGGGAAGAAGTAACTTCTAAAAATCTTTTTTTCTTTGTCTTTCTTTAAAAATTCAACATCTCCGTATCAGATTTGTTAAAGTACTTTTGAATAGCTAAAAAATTATTATTCATCCACCTGTGGTTATGGAAAACATTAGTAAAGTTTTATTGATTGATTAACAGAGTCCATACAAAAAAGTTTGCTGGTTGCCTTAACTGTCCCAGTACTGCCATGGTGGGCAACTCAGTAATGACTACTTTCAGTTACTTGTAGATACTGATCTAGTGTAACATCTTTGCTACATTTCTGAATTTGTCCAAGTGCAAGTAATTATAGTTCTATACTCCATTTTGAACGCTAAATATTGTGCCATCTAGCTAACTTTTCAAGTTGTGATGAAGTCACACACAGATAATGCAAAAGTCATTATTTTCTCCTTGAAACAAGAAAAGCAGTTTAGGGAATTCCTGCCGTTCTATTCTTGGCCGCCCATCCATCATTTGGACTACTCAAACCGAAAATCACTGTGAAGATCATTCAAGAACTGAAAGGATCTAAAAATTAAGGAAGACACATTTGGAAAGTCTCTAATGAATGGTGACAGTACACACTTTGTTAAAATTTGTGGCATGTACTAACATTATAGGCCAAAACGGTAGCATTTATGAATTTAGATCATTCCACTATTCAAACATGGGAATGGGAAATGGTGATGACCTCACATCACTTCTCCCAAGAGGGGGTTACAGCCAAAGTCACTTCCTCCATCCGGAACTATCGTTTCCTGTCAGTGTCAAAGGTCTGACCACAGTACAGACATGAGGGTACATGAGTACAGATTTGTGCCCGGCTTTGAAACCTAATGCAGTGCTTCAACTATGGATATCTTCTCACACTCATGGCAGGCTGCATCACTCAGAAACTGTGGAAAAACAGTTGTGGCCAAATCAGATAAAACTCCAAAAAATAACATATTCAGAGTGAATGGTCCAGTTGCCATCTGATGTCAGCACTGCAGTATTTCTGTGGAGCATTGTAGGTTTGTGTAATGCTACTAAACATGCTGAAACATTCATCCTGAGATGTTTACAGAATTAAATGAAGCAATATCTAATATTTCTTCTGAAGAAGGTAGTTACAGAGAAGTACACCATTTATAATATCTTGCAAGAAAATATTGGAATTGATTGCTGTACTGTGCCTATGCATCCCTGATATGCAGTTGTCTGCTGGATTAGATTTAATCGTTGTGCAGTTCACCTGAATTCCCATTTTGCTTTTAGTCTGTGACATGACTTGGAAATTGCTATCACAGATCATGGGTTTCAGAAACCAGAAAGCTGGCATTAATGTCCTTGTTTTCTTTACCAAAAACCAAATGATGTTATAGTTTTTTTCATCAACTTCATTTGCTGTTTTTTCTGTTTCAATATTTGCAATCTTGTATGGTCTGCTGAACAAGAGAGTGTGCTACAACAAATCTCAGCTGTAAAAGTGTCTTTTTCTCAGAGCTTGTTGAAACATTTTAGTTACTTCATAATTTTATCTGTCTTTTCCTGCTGTCTTCCTCATTCATGTAAGTATTATGAAAAAATTAATATGAATATAAAATAATGAGATCTCTTCTTATACCTTATTATATTGTTAGCAGTGACAAACATTTATCTTATTAGAGTACTGGATATTCTTCCTTTTAGCACCATGCCTAGTAATTTTTCTAAAATGGGATGGTTAACTTTACTTTCACAGAAACTTTAGTGTTTTATATCCTACTATAACATTTTAAATAACTTATTTTCTCAGTATTTATTTATTAAAATAGCCTTCTTTTCTTTCATATTTCTAGAAATGCTACATTAATAGCATTAACACCGGTAACAGTAAGATATTGCACCTTACTTTGCATATAATTTATTTTAATGTTTGCTATCAAAAGAAGTGCTAGTGCCTTTTCTGCTCAGTGGGAAATGAGTGAACCCAAGATGAGCCAGATTCTATAGCTCTGAATAATCCCTCTGTGTTATCCACCAAATAGCATACCTCCTCCCAAAAATCTAGAAATCAAACAAAATCCCAGTGACTCTCTTATACCTGGCTAATTGTCTTCTGACTATTAAAAAGAAGACTAATTCTGTGTGTTAACTGCAAATGTTAATTTTGAATTCAGTATGCCCTTATCTCCTTATTCCATGCTGAAGTCAAATTTTATCTCTTCATCTTTATATGAAGCAAATTCAAATATTTTCCCTAGAGACAATGTTGAGGACTGATTTTAAATCACCAAGAAAAAACTAAATTGGATATATAAAATCTCTGAGTAGATTTGTGTCAAACTAACTCTAGAAAAAGCCCTTCTCTTATTTGGAATGTGTGCAAGCAATCCATGAAAACTGGGTATTTTTCACTGCTGTGTTTCGTTCTTTTCTTATTATATGACAAAAGATTTTAAAATGTAAATATTTAAATTAGCATTTTCATATATATACGGGAAATTATAAATCAAACCGTTTCAAAATGAAAATAACTACCTGTCTGGATCATAATTGTTCAAATTTTCAGTCACTTTCGGCCAAAGAGCGATCATATATTTGAAAGACATTTGTTACACTGTTTGTCCCACTGTTTTTACAACAGTAGCAAAGAAAATCTTGCTACGTCTATAAAATAGGGTTTGTATATATATATATATATATATACTAATACATAGCTTGAATCTTAAAAGAAATCTGCTTTTATATTGTATTATCATTCTTCTCCAGCATTTTTTTAGTGTGCAGTATAGAGAGATATCAGTATGATTTGTATTTATTCAGAGTGCATAGTCACCCTTGAATGAGTGCACATAAGGAACACTCAGGCCATGTACAGGGCACAGATTAAATGTCATCAGTGTTACTGAGTTCAGAAGTAAGGATCTTCATGAGTTTAATCTGGTGACTCGTCTCTCGTGGATCCAGAAGTATTTTCATATTTTCGCATTCTGTTCTAATCTCATGCTACTCTCCGTGACAGGTTACTGATTAAGAAGATTCAGTCTCAGAAGGTGTAATACTGACGTATTAAGGCTTTTATCAGAACTATTCTTGTGAGGATTTTTTAAAAAGAAAATTAAATAACGTATAAAGTATTTTAATAGAAGTCTTTAAAATTGTAGAAATAATTGTAGCTCTTTCTTCTTCATTAAAAGAATTTTAATGAAGCTTAGAGTAGGATATTATTCAAGATCTTGAGAATACTGGCTTAAAATAATCAGTTTATTTCTACCATTCAATGGCCATCCATTTAACGATGAAATGAAAAAAGTCTATGAGAACTCAACATTAAAACTTCTCATGGCTATCTTTATATTTCTGTTCCTTCATATTTACATTGATACCCTGTTCATAATGACTATAAAATTCAAGACTTTTACATCTCCTCCTTAAATATCTCTGAAAAAGGTAACTGAGGTGTTAAGAATAACAGCTCTATAATTTCAATATGTGCTGCGTTTCTCATCTGAAGAAAGGTCAATACTGAATCAATAACTTATAGAAATATCGTGTTTGACAGAATTGCAAAGAAGTACACACAACTGCAGCAGGTCAGTCAAATCTAAGACTGGAAAGTCCTGAGAAAACCAGGATAGTGTGAAGAGTGGACAAGGGAGACTTTTTAAGACAATCTTAGTGTTATAGTTGTTAGTCTGATAACACTCTTTTTTTATCTAATGTCAGAGTCTAATATACACGGTCTTTTATCATGATAAATCTAAATATTACAGAAAATTATATTAAAAATAATAGATGCTGCCATATGCAAACACTGCAGATGAGTAGGTAGGTGGTTTTACAGAGCCATTTTTCTGGATTTTGCATTTAGATGTTTCTGTATGCTGATGTTTCTGTTTCTCAGTTAAAAGCATTGGAGATCATGGCTGAATTTGGTGCTTTGCAGGTGTTGCAGACACAGGGTAGTGAAGTAAAATATTTGCGTATGTGTCACCTATATTCAGCAGCTAAACAGTAGTCAATCACTCTATAATCCAATTATACCCTCCCACCTGGGAAAGGGAATTGGGAATGAAAAGGAAACTTGTGGGTTGAAATAAGAACAATTTCAATAAAAGAATAAAAATAACATAATAAAAATAAATAATAATAATGATAACATCAGTAACAACAAAACAATATTCAACTGTTCCAATCAATAATCACAGAATGCGTGCTCCCAGCAGTGGATACCAAACATTGTGAGCACAGCAGTTATAGCAGGCACAGAGATGGTAGCAAATGTAGAGAAATCGCTGAAAGTTGGACACCGAACTCAGAAGACCAGAACGAAGATACCAAAAAGTGCTGAGGGAGAGCAGGACCCTGAAGGATGACAGACATCAAGGAAGAAGGCTGTGCAAGACAAAATTCTAACTTGTATAAGGAGCGTGACATTCATAGTATGTAAAACTTCTGTCAGCCAGTTTGGATCAGCTGTCCTGGCTTTGCCTATGCCAGCTTTATACACCTACTTACATGTAAAACGCAGGAAATTGAGAAAAGTCCTTGGGTTCCAGCGAAACAACTGTAAATTTCAGTTTCCTCAACATTCTTTTCATACCAAAATCTAAAGAAACAGAAGTTGCTGCTAAGAAAATTAATTCTGTCCTGGCCAAGCATAAACATTCTCTAGGTAACAACTGTAAATAACAGATGTCACCAACACTATTCTAACACTGAACTTAAAAATGCAACAGCTACCAAGAATTGCAGCTACTTAGAAGAAAAATTGACCTTATCTGAGCCGAAACCAGGATACTGTGCCTGCTCTTAATTTTCCATGGACACTACTTTTTGATATTTTTACATACTGAGATACAAAAGACAGCATTAATATTTTGAATTGCCATGAGAAAGTAGTACTAGTATAACAAGTGAAGACTTGCAAGAAATATAGCATGCAAATGAATATGTTCTCCACTGAAATGCAGTTTCTGTTTCCAAAAAATAAAAATAAAAATAGGTATTATGTGAAATGACAATATAGACTTCTTGAAAAGAGATCTGTGTGACTTTATAAAGTTTAAAACGTAACATTTTGCAATTATGCACCTAGAAATTATCACAGTTTTAAAAGAAAAAAGTTGTGAGTCCTTTGAAAATAAAAGTCATCAGAAACTTGTTAGTTTGTGTTAAATAAAAATATCTTGAACTTGTAGTGGGCACCTTCATGTCTCGGTATAAATTTATCTTACACAAATATCTCTTTGATATCTGGCTACTATGCAGATGAGAAAGACTGGAATTATTCCAAATTTAACAATTTAGAAACAGCCATAAAAATATGTTTTGCTGAAATCTCTTTAGTAAATTATAAGACCGTCAATTTACAATAACTATTCTTATGAATTGATAACTGTCCACATATAAAAAACAAAGACCAGGAAAGAAAGGTCACGGTATACAAATGATCAGTGTTATAACCATCTAAATATCAGAAAGTTCTGTAGTGAAACTTAAGTTATTTAACAATAATCTCCTGAGTGATCCAGGATAAGTTGTTAGTGCTGACTTCTTGTGGGAAAATAATGGAAGATGGAGGGAATGAGAACCCCAAATTTCCTTAAAGTTCTCCAAGGTTTAATATTAAAGCAGTTTTAGCAAGATAGACAGTGGCTGCAGTTGTCACTTGTAAGAAATGAATGTAATTTATACAGAAGAGGCCTGCTTGGAAAGTTCCACCTTGCTGTTATGGGTATGCACCTTTAGCTGATTAAGGAAAATGGATTGCAACTGTTGCCTCAGCAACCACAGCAAAATTGCGTTAGCAAGTGATTTTTACACCAATCAAGAATACAAGTGTGTATGACTAAAGTCACTCTAGCTCCTTATGAAACCTTATAAAAATGGAACACAATAGGGAAAGTTTAGGGAAGACTTCATGGAATCTTTCTGGGGTTAGTCAATGGGTTGGGCTGTATCTTCCCCTCCCATAGTGACTTTTATTGGGTAAGGATTCTGTGTTATGCATGCTATATACTAACTTTTCACTAGCTGTTAGTGTCTGTCTACGCTGGGATTAACTCCATATTGCTTTTTACTGTATAATTCTTCAGATGTATTCTCACAGCCAGTATCTTATCAACAGACATTATAGAATCCCTTATCCCATTGCAAATTGTTACAATAAAATCGGGTTGTGTGTATATATATAGGTCTCTGGAAACATTACTAATTATTTATAAGGGATTAGAGGAGTTTTCTAGTTGTGCTGTCTATACATACCTAGTTGCCTGGAAAAATTAATTTCCCCTTGAAATATTGCTGATACAGTCCAGGCGGACTGGTCAGTGACACTGCTCATTTGGGGCTGGAGAAATCATAGGATTTGTCGTTGCATAACTGTCAATATGGTCCAGGCAAACTGGTAAAACTCCTCTGCCTTCCCTTCCTCTGGTTAAAACATGGCAATTCTAAATATTTTCTAGTGATAAAAAAAATAGAATAATACAATTTTTAACACAATTAAAAGAAAACCTTCCAAAATAAAAATGTTATTAAAAACTATCTAATGACAGTTTTCAATAAAATGAGGCTTAAAAAATAGCACGAGCAAATGAAATGAAACATACATGAAAAAAAAAACCAAAACTGGATATATACACAGACTGATAGGATGGGTCTAAATCAACTGGTTATGCCCAGGATATATGTTTTGGATTTACTTTCTTTAAGTATGTGAAAAAAGTACTGTTGAGAGCTACACGACAATCATACAGGAATTGTTATGAAGAAACAGGAAAACAAATTGCTGGTATATCACACTTAAAAGCCATACATAATGCTGGTCACCTATTAAAGACAATGTCATAGAAAAAGCAGGGTACAGAGAAGGGCAAGAGAGATAATTAGAAGGGTAGCATAGCTTCCACTAGAGAAGTTTTCTTTAGCCTGGAAAACAATGACCTAGAAGGATTTTCGAAAAGTGTGTAAAACCATGTGTGTCATGAAAAGGCGGATAAGGAATGATTACTTTCTACTTCTTGTAAGAGAAGCCAGGATAAAAGAGATGATTTTATCAGTGGTTTTAAAACAAACAATCAAACAAACAGAAAGGATTAAATAACTTAATGGGGAATAGATCTCTGACACTAAATATAATTGTCCAGACAAAACCTATTACTGATAAAATTCCTAAGTGATTGGTTAGGAAAGATAGGAGATCTTTCCTAGAAGATCTCTCTAGAATTTCTCCCACCTTTGTATTTTTTTCACTTAAGATTCTTATTATGAGCCCTTATGCAAAATAAGATGACAGACTAAGTGGTTTGCCTCTGTGTCCCTTTTCCCATAGTGTTAACCTTGAAATTTATTTTCTGGATTGATAAATATTTTATTGGGGGTAACTTTGTATCTTCTTCAAACATTTTGCGAACTATTTTTGCTATCTCAATTGGATGTTCACAATTTTTACCTAGGAATATTAATAAATTACAGTATTACGCATGGTTTCAGACAATTCTACTTATTAAAAATTGGAAGTCAAGTTAGAAAAACAAGATTAGGTGTCTGGCATTTCCTAGATTGGGGCAAGAGCATACATCTCAGTAAAAGTTATCAGGACTGGCTAATAATGGCTGCATTGAAGAGCTGTCCAAGCAGATCAGCTCCACTGGCATTTTTAAAAGAATGTGAAATTTAGACCTAAAAGACTTGTTTAATAGGGGAATCTACACTTTTTGTCCTCCAGCATTTTCACCAATCTTATGAGAACTTTTTATGAAATATAGTACCACTTTGCATTTTCAGACAGTGTTGAATTGGTACAAGCATATTTATTTCAATGAAGTTACATTATATCCTATCAGTTAATGAAAGAGTGGTGTTTTCTTTTATATAGCAAATCACATTTCAATTAATAAATTGAGTCAAGAAGAGCTTCCATTCTGAGTGATATTTTTTCCTATTAGTACAAGTTGTATCATAGATAGGATTTCTGTAAATCTTAAACCGAATTGAATAACTGCAGTAAGGTAATTACTTTGTTATCACTATAACGAGTATAAAAAATTGGATTTTTGTTTAATTCCCCTCATATTACAAAAATAAGGTGTTCTTTTATTAAAGATAACAGAGATCAATAAGCTTTCTGCTACAGCTTTGCAGAATTTGTCGCAAATTACAGGAAATAATCTTAATTTAGATACGGTGACATTGCCATACACAGAAAAGAATATTAATGTCTTTTTCATAGCCAATCTCTAGACATGATAAAGGTGGCATAAAAGCAAGAATTAGCTGTAGACATATTGAAAAATCATCATTACTATCTCACATGCAGAGGAAGAAGAACTGTTCTGTGCTCTGCTTTGCCACCTTAGCTCCTTCTAGCAGGCATATATCCTAGAAGCCACCAGATGCATGTTAATTTGTGATTTTTTTTTACCTCTGGTCTTTTTTCTGCTCTTTACTTTTTAAATTACATTATGTCGTAGTCCAATTTTACACTCATGACATTTGGTGAGCAAAGTACAAAGGTTCATATGAAAATGAACATCCTCTCCCGACCAACACCAATAGATCACATAACTTGGAGACTGATAGACTGATAAAGGTAAAAATAGCTGGAATTAAAAAGAAAACTGAAAAATAAAAAAAATTGACATCAAATATTTCTGTGTTGTAGAATAATCTTTGTGAATATATTGTCATTAATATTTTGCCATTTAGTGAGGATTTGCATTACTTTTATATTTAGAATAGAGAATCAGAGGCAGTGGGTGCATCACAGAATATCATGGGTTGCAAATCACTTTTGGTATAGTAACAACAATTGCATTTTGAGGAGATACACTTTCTTTGATAAAACAGAACTGTTCCAATGAATATCGAGGAGATTCTCTTTTAAAGATACTGACTACAAAGCTGAATTAGTTTTTTCTGTATAATGTTACAGTTCCTAGACTACTGCAACATAGTCTTTGCTCTTTAATTTTAGTAGGAAAAATCTGTTTAAACCCTTACCTGACTTCAAACAGTAGTGGAAAGGAATGGTGACCTAAAAATAAGTCACTTTTACTTCAATAAAACAAATCCTAGAGTTAGACTAGAAAATGAATGATGAATCCACTGGACTTTTAAAAAAACATGTTTTTGTACAACATTAAGACCAAAATTATTTTTTTGTGTGTGTGTATTTAAAACCAAGAATATTAAGGTGAAAGTCACTGTCCTAAGTTATTATGTTAGAATAAAAAAGGCAATGAAATGAACAGAAAGCAGAAAAGTGGAGATGGGCCATTTGGTCACATTCTGCACTTTTTTTCTTTAGCAGAAACACCAAGCTGCCAAACTGATGACTGTTCATAAATATCTGCAGTACAGTAGGTCCCAGCACCGAGCACGATAGCTTTCAATAAAACATTCATTGTGATGCTTTGAGGTCTTCAGAGGTACATAAAGTAGTTCCCAAACTGCACATTACATGCAGTTTTCCGTTATACACTGCACAAAATGTCCTTGACATTCAAGAGTTTGTCATACATATTTTAAAATGTATCACTCCAGAGTGTATTTGAAAATACCCTCCACTTGCCTTTAATAATAATGACTTGTCAAGTGGAATCCAGATCTTAGTTAATCTAACATAATATGGACTTGATTGTTTTTATTAACTGTCAAATGGTGCCCAATAGCCGTCAGAAACATTTTTCCCTTCTGTCATGCATTTGATCCTAGCGTGTTTCATTTATGACCACTAATGTAAAAGGTTAATAAACTTCGGTATTAAATATCATTAATATTCAATATGTATGGCAAGTGAGCAATTTTGCAATTTTTTATTTTAAAGATAGTGGGACATTAATGTTTTTATTCTGCAGCCTTACAGTAATGCAACATGCTGCATGCTTTGGATAAATTGTCTGTGTGAAGATCCTGTGACCCATCTCTGCTACACTAGACTCTCTGCATCTCTATTAAAATTCACGTGACTGCTTCAGAAATCTGAAGGTTTTATGTTATTTCCATTTTTTTCTCCTCCCTCTCTCCTTTTCTCTTCTTCCTGTCATAAGGTACAATCAATCGACTTAATATTCTTTCACAAACATTTTGTCCTATGTCAAGCATAAAGTGACCACAGATAATGAAGAGAAGGTCTGATTTTCAAATATGCATTTGGGCTACTGTCATTACAAGGCTAGTTATCAGTGTCTGTTTTTGTCTACAATTTTATGTTTCTCGAGCAAAGAAACCTAGACAAACTTTGTTATGACTATAAAAAAATTGCCTGAGCACCAGCCAAGTGCAATAAAATTTCACAGTGTTAGAATTAAAGAGATATAGGTGACAGAACTATTTTAGATGTCTGTGATGATGGCACAAAAATATTTTCATGAAAATTGTTCTGGCTTTATGTTAGTAAGACGGGAAAACAAATTTAATACAAACATATTAGAATGAGATATGAACCAGAATAGAAGGCTGAACTAGAGGTTATTAACATGCTTATTCAAACATATATACTGCAACTTATTTCTTTGTTGCAAGTTATGGCTGGCAACGCGCACTCACAGCCCAGAAGGCCAACCCTGTCCTGGGCTGTATAAAGAGAAGCGTTGCCAGCAGGTCGAGGGAAGTAATTCTCCCCCTCTGCTCCACTCTTGTGAGACCCCACCTGGAGTATAGTGTCCAGTTCTGGAATCCCCAACATGAGAAGGATTTAGATTAGGCATTAAGGTGATGAGGCAGTGGTGCAGGTTGCCCAGGGTACTTGTGGATGCCTCCTCCTTGGAAGTGTTCGAGGCCAGTTTTTGGACGGTGCCTTGAGCAACCTGATCTGGTGTGAGGTGTCCCTGCCCAAGGCAGGGCAGTTGGAACCAGACGATCTTTAAGGTCCCTTCCAACACAAAATATTCTATGATTCTATGTTACTATGATTGTTTAGATTTCTTCTTTAAGTCATAAAACAGCTCCACTAACCAGGATGAAGATGATGTTTTATTCAACATCTTTAACTGAGTATTGCCTATGTGTTTGCTTATATGCTTTCCTTACAAATCAGTTTTAGATTTTTATCTCAAACTAAAATATTTTACTTTTGAATTAAACAAAGAAATGAACAATAAAATAACACAAATTTTCCTATTGATCTAATCAGTAATAAAATGTATTTCTTGTAAATCCGAACATGCCTGACGTGAGCCTTTGTTGCCTGTCACATACCATCTTTCATTCATCTCTTTTAACATTGGCCACCATTGGGTAGTTACTCTGTCCAGTTACTCAATGTCCAAACTCCACTGTTAGCCAGTCTTATTCCTTCTTGTATAGGTGGAATACAGGTCTATCTACTTATACCGTTCTACTTTCAGAGCTATGAAAATCAAAGGTTCTAACAGTAATTTTAAGGTGGACCTAGAAAGGTAGCTGTGGTGTATTCTGTTTATAACTAGAAGTAATCGTCAATATTAGTGTGTTGACCATGTGAGAATCTGATAGATGAGATGTACTGATGCCTTTCATTATGCTTTCATTAGAGGACAAATTTGCCTCGTTTACTGGTAAAATGCAACTGTTTCTCAATAACATGGAAAATATCCCTATTGGTGGTGTGTCATTCCTTGTTGCTACTGAGTATTAAAGTTGTTTAAACAAAGACAAGAATAACATTTTTTTTAAATTTTTTTTTTTAAGTTTTCATTTAAGATGGGGAGAAGTTAATGACGACTAGATTGTCAAGGACAATGTGAAGTCAATTTAGCTGTAGACCATTTCTGAGCTATTGAGGAAATTCATTGGTTCTTTTGAAAGTTCCATAGAAGACAGAATAAAATTATCAATGTCTTTCCTTTTCCCTGAAAGGACATTTAATTATTGAAAAGCCCAATTTATTTGTGGCTTAGTTAAAATCCAGTGTTTATTTAAAACTGGGTCAACAGATCAAACTCATACTATGAACGAGAGCTCTAGTTATGAGTGACACTTCCACCTCAGGTAATCATGAGAGAGTGCGAAGTCCTCTTACCTGAATAAAGTTCTTAATTCTAGTTGCTACTGTCCTCTGTGAAGATAAGATGGATTACTTAACCTGAGAGTACATTTTTCAGGCCATATGAAACCTTGGTACTGACAGGAGACACTGCTGCACTTCTATGCTGTTTTCTACACTTTGGCACTAATGATAAAAATAACACTTATCTTTCTTAAGTATTTCAGAAATATTACTTTTATACTAAACTAATATCAGTAATATATTCACATGCATGAATTATTCATGGATAATAAAATTTACCTATTTCACATAGACATTCAATTAGCTAATCTTATATAAAATCTTATTTGCTTCTTGAATTACTGCTTAACAGAAAGCACTTCTGGCAAACGTAGCAACTCAACACTGCTAATGACTTTCTTTCATACATCGTACAGAAAAGGAAATCCTGAAATAATATTTGGAAGAGATGCAATAATTACTCTGTTAAAAGATGTGGTGGTTTCATTGTATCATAACCTATTGTGTTGTTAATTGGTTTTCACCAGCATAAAGAAATCTAATCATGTAATGTGCTCCACATGCAGGTTATTCCATACATTTGGTCTCATATTATCACAGAAATTGTCTTGTGATGATAATATAAACAGAAGATGTTGCCAGTTTATATTATTAGGACAAGTCTCAGAGCTAATATGCCCTCTCCAAAATGAAGAATAAGCCAGAAATGTTTTTCACTGGGTACTAACTATGTTAAAAATCACAAAAGGAAAGGAACAACAGCACTGCAAGGAACTATAATTAGTACAGAACTCATAAGAATGGATGAAGATATTTGAAGTTTCATTTTACATTTTAGTTTGTCCTGTTTGTATGTTTATTCTGTTAATCTGCATCACCAATCTACATTAAATTTCTGGGTTTAGTAAAACATATCTGTATTTTAATATAAAATATACGGGGTTTGTTTAAAGCATGTTAATGACAATATGACTTCTATGTCATTAAACATTGATTTTCATTTTTTTCCCATGGTGATGGGAGTGCGGTACTGTTGTACCAAAGCTGGCTGAGATCTAACTCAGAGTGGGGATGGTGAGAGCTTGTGTGTGGCACAAGTTGTGGGAACTTGTTTGTGGTTTCACTATGTGGCACGCATGAAATCCCAACAGGTCAAGAGACAAGGAGGAGGTAAATGCTTGGCAAAATTCATTACATTCTACTTACAGTCATTACAACAGAATGTTCTGTTACTTGAAAACAGACTGGCTCCCTGAAGTAAAGGGACTTATTCTGTTGTGCTGGAAGGGATTTACTTGCTATTTACAGCAGCAAATAGAAAGAAGAATTTGATTCCCTGCTCAGAACTAGGATTTTTCAGCTTTCAAAATTTACCTAAACTCTTCTTTTTAAGACTAATGTTCTTATTTCACATTTGTCATAATTCTGCATGCAAACCCTTCAGAAAGGAACTGAAACTGCTGGAATAGCAGAACAGAAAAAGAACATCTATTATTCCCTTTCCCTATTGCCACTTATTTCATTGTAGCTGGGCTTTGTGCAGGGAGAGGTGAATTCCTCCCTTGCTAATTAAATATAGGGATTTTAAAAAACATAAAAAATGTGCATGGTTTTAAACAAAACTATATTTGTGCACACTTTAATTAACAATATAAATATTTTCAAAATAATATTTTTACAGTAGCCATAAAACACTCAAAAATGAACACTAAGTAGTGATAATTCATGCCTAGTTGCATTGGTGGTGACTTATCCTTCAGCCTCATGGCTAGTAGTAGCACACTAACTATGAAATAATGCATTACAGTTTATGTCCTACTATACCTTATTGCTTAATTAAAAATGAACCATTTCATTAAACTGGAGAGATGCTTACACACCTGAAAGACCCTTCAAGCAACACAAAAGTCACTTTCAATTTTCCTCATTTCAAGCTTCTCACAGTAACTATTCACACAGAGATTTGTTGACTGTTTTTGAATGCAGTTGCTAGTTTCGCACTGTGATAATTCATTTATTTGCAGGATAGTGAGTTGAGGGAATGTCTAGATTCTGCACCCCTACCTTTCTTCTTCTCCTGCCATAATAAAACATGTCTCCTGAAATACACCCTAAATAACGATTTCTAAAATAGCACTATAATTTCCTTTCAGTATTTTGCAATGCAATAACACTGCCAAAGGCTGTGCTTACAGAGCCACAACTTTCAAAAGAAACATTTTCCCCACAGGGTTGATCAGGTAATATTCATTTAAAGCTGGAAAAAAACCCTACATGTGGCAATATTTAATGTACTCACTTCAGAATTAGAGAGTCTCACATGAGGTGAGTTGATAACAGAAAATGGTATACTTGAAGTCAAATTAGTATTTACAATGGATTTCAAAGATAAGTTCATATAATTAATTAAAGGTATAACTTATTGCTAGTGACATTGTTTTGTGATGTTTGAATAATTTAAAAAATTATATTGACTATAATAATATTATACCAAATATGATTCATTGATCATTTTAATTTTCTTCCACTAAAATTTAAGAAAATTTTCCTAATTTACAGGAGTTTCTACTTTCCATCTCTGTTTTAAGAAGGTATTACTATCCTATCCTGTCTTTTTCTTTAGTGATCCTCCACTCAGCCTCCTAGAAATGATCAAGAAAAATTTGCTACTGTCTACAGTAATTCCTGTACCTTTCCATTCTTCACAAGGTACTCAATTATCTGCGTGATATTGTTTATATTATTTTGCATCTAGGTAGCTGCAGGTAACTAGGTAGGAACTGAATTTCAGACAGCAAAGATGGTGAAAGATGTTGACCCTAATTAGATTATTGCCAAAGTGGAAAGTCAGTTTCCATTTTAATCTTTGAAACCCAGATCTTCTTCAATATAAATACAATTTACCATTTACATCTTCCTTTCATGAAAGTATTGTGAAATTCAGTGAGGTTGCAAGATGACATATTTATTTCCATTGTTATTACTTCAGCAGGAAAATTATCCCTACTTTTATAAAATTATGAGCTCTATTTGTTCCTTTATTTTTATCCATCTAAATGTTCATTGTGGAATGTCTTTCACTGAATCGTGACTTGAATGCATCATCAAACCTTTTGGCAATGACTCATGCAGAGTAATGATATCTTTCTTAATTTGTCTAAGCAGTATCACACTTTCAGTTCTTCTAGATCATTACCTGTGGCATGTGTCCAAATGTCTGGGGGCTACAAATTTAGCTAAGAAATAAAAAAGATGCAAAACCATTACTTGCAGGCAAATTATTCCTTTCTGTTCAAAATATTCAGTAAATTTTGTAGAAAGGTATTTGATATTATAAATGTTTTTTCTTAACACACATCTGGGCCTTGGTTAATACAGGAGTGCTCAGAATAGACCACTTAGTCGTATTTGTGGGTATATTAGGGACAGAGTATGGAAATAACTGGATTTAAAAAAGGTTTCTAGGAGGTCAAATAGGTCCTGGTGGTGCTTCATATAGAATTTATATTCTACAAACCTTAATTATAATTGGTGCAGGTACTAACATTTATAGCGTAGGCTGGGTAATGCTTCCTGTTCTGAATCTCTTTTCAGTTGTTGATAATTTTGCCAAACTTTAGGCATTCGAAGTGAATTGTATATGCTACATCACCTTGATTAAAAATTTTAGCATAAATGGATCCACAATCTCAAAAAAAGTGTTTAGAGGGAAAAAAAAAGAAACAAAATAGAAAAAATACAGTCAGAAAATAAAGGTTATTTGTTTGTTTATGTAGAAAGACGGGTATGAATGTCTCTTCTTAAGGACTGTAGCATGTCATTAGTTTGAATGAGGTCTTTGAAACAGTCCTATTTTTCGGGTCTTTGTTTGGATTGGGGTGTCATTGACAGCTTTTCAACTTACCATCAGTTCTGTTTATTAAAAAAAAAGTCACTCCACAATTCCATCACATGCTTCAAAACCAATGATGTAATTAACATATACTCAGGAGAGGCCTGTAAGAGATTTGGTTCTAAACTCTGCAGCTGAATTGTATGTGGTCCAGAGGGGATTTACAGTTCTCATTTTCTGAAAAATTCTGAGCCCCCAAAGACATAATCAGTCATAGCCAGAACTGACATGAAGGTCTGCTACTTCATGTGATGAACACAGGCCTGAAAAAATGAGACATACAAGGTCTGACACAAAAAAAACCCCAAGACTGTAACACTTTTTATTTAACAAATTAAGAAGATGAACCACAATCACCTCCAAAATATCTCCTTTCTGAGTTGGCACACAGCTGCATATGATGCTTCCAATGCTAAAAGCTTTTCTACACATCTTTTTCTGAAAGGCTGTTGAGGATCTTTGTCATTTTATCTTTCACACCTTCAATCGACAAAAAAAGGTGTTCCTTTAAGCACTGACTTTATCTTTGAGACGAGGTAGTTATTAGACAGAAACTGTTTCACAGACAAAGCATTGTGGGCTGGCACGTCGTCTTAATGTTAATTCACTGTTCACTCTTGGAACACTGATATTTTCCAACCAAAGGTAAGAAAATATCTATATTTGAACACAGGTCCACTCATACCGAGTGAAGCGATCAAATTGAGCATTTTCTCACTGTGACATGTTAGAATATGTTCTATAACCATCTCTTTGTCTCTCCTCTCCCACTCTCGGTTCCTGAGCTATAGGGTTTCTCTTGTTCGGGCTTTTTTTTATGTCGGCCTTTTTGTGTTTCTTCTTCATTTAATTATGTTCCTGAAAGCTTCAGGACAGTGATGAAAGAATACAGACATAGAACATAGAGAATTTTTTGTGAAAAATGAGAGCATGGGAAGTAAGAAGTAGGTGTAAAGAGTACCATGTTATCTGAGAGAGAAGTAGAATGGCCGGATCAGTAGGGAAGAAATCTATTTGCTGATAAGAAATTCAAAAATGCATTAATGTAGACACAGGTGAAGAGAAGAATTACTATCTAAGGGTTCAAGAGAAAGACAGAAGAAGGGATAGAGGGAAAATAGTATTATATGAAGGTAAAAGCAGAAAATCAGGGACAGAGATCTTTTTCATATGGTATATTATCACCTGTGACAAAATAATGAAAAGTGAAGGGAAAGGAGAACCCTAACTTTCTTCAAGCCCCCCGCCCCCAAGGTAAGGTGTATCAAAGCAGTTTTTACTGTGATATTAACAACAATTTCAGTGTAAAGATACAGTTACTGCAAGCTACTTACAGAAAAGGAATGTGGTTGCTATGGAAAAGGTCTGTTCTGTCCGAGTGGTACATTCTGCCTCACTGGAATGGAGTGCAGAGTTACACTATGGCATGGCCAGGCTCCTTTATCAGGGATGGGTATTACATGCATGGATTTGTGAAGATAACTGCATAGTTCTGATCAAAGAAGACAGATCTCAATTTCTGTTTCATCATTCAGGATGCAAAGATATCCTTTAGCAGTACTCTTCTCATTATAATGTCATTATGATGTCATCGTAATGTGATTACAATGTTAAAACACACCTCCACCTGAAGGTTACCTGCCTCCTCCCCACCTCTGAGGCAGACCATTCCAATTGGGCACACACACTAAATATTTACTGCTATACCTTTAAACATAAAGTGAGAGTTTTTTACAACAACCAGCAGCAAAAGAATGTATGATTAAATTCACTCAAGCTCCTCCCAAGCTCCCCCCTAAAAGGTGCAAAAACATTATAAAATGAAACACAAAGGGGAAACTTTTGGGGAATACCATTCATCGTAATGTCTGAGATAATTTAATGAACTGTATCCTATCTTTCCCACTCATAGAGATGCTTATCCATGTTTCGTGTGTTTATTTACTAACATCACATTAGCTGCTAGTTCTACACTTGTGGTTTAGCTGCATAATTTTGTAGATATGTTTCCACAGACAGTATCTACCACAAGCTGCTCTCAAGTCTTGAATCTGTCATGAGTTTATAATAAAATTTGTTTGTGCACATATACAATTTTCCAGAAACTTTAAAAGTGATGCTGGTGGGCTGGACAAATTGTAAAGGACCCAAGGTGGTCCACCTTGCATTAAAGGATGTGTCCCTGCAATGCTGCCAGTGCAAACCTGATAGGTTGTTCAGATTGTAAAGAGCCCAAGAAGGATTCCCTGTGTTCCCTTGCTCTGACTAACATGTGACACCACCTGCCGATACAACTGATTGAAAAGTCACGAGATCCTACATTAATTTTCTGCCAGAGAAAGGTATATGGCAAAATGCATTCCTCACTGCCTTTTTTTCATTCTTTTCTGAGCCTTAGTCCACATAAGATAGCAGCCTTCAATTGTCACCTTTTACTTCATCATTTCAGTTCACTTAACAGCAAGGACTTTCATACTGACACTGAATACTATTTCTAAGTAAATATAATATTATGGTATAATTTTTTTTTAAGTTTTTTTTTCCTTTTTAAAGAAAATTGAATCCATGAATCATGTAAATAATTTTAAATTCAACCTTGAACTATATTACACTATCCATAAAATTTTAGGACTAAACTTTTACTGGAAACTTTCTCCATTCATGTATTATTAGCATAGTATTTTGAAACACAGATCAGTCATCTTCTCAAAGGTCACCTTTCACAATTCAAAAGAAAATGGGGAAAAAAACAAAACAAAAACCAAAAAAATGATCATAAAAAAAGAGATGAAAAGAAGAAGACTTAAGCAGCAGAAGCTGATTTTGGGTGAGAAAGGGAGAATTAAAATCACACTGAAATCTTGAGCTATTTCTGGAGTGGTTTAAGTGACATTTGGCCTATTGGAGTTATAGGACAGCTTTATTTTCATTTAGTGTAAGTAAGTTGTTCCAACAAAATTGCTGTGCGTGTTTTTGACTTTCAATGATTATACACATGCAGAGCCAATCTTCATTTTTAAAAAAACTTTTGCACATTAATAAGCAAGATTTTACATTGCCAAGTGCTTTATATTTACAACATATAGGGCAAATTACTCAGTGAGTGTGGTGTAGCTTGTCTCATTGTCTCAAAGCTCAGTCTTTTTTAGATGACTGAAGGAGTGGTGATTTGGTGAAATATTTTTGTTTCTTTTTCATCAAAATAACCAATAGTCAGACTCCAGATACCTAACTATATTTTAGTTCTTGTTTATTGCAAAGGTTTGCAAAAATCTTAGAGCTGTTGTGTCCCTATGAAAAAATAAAAAACGCTGCCTTTTGACAAAAATTAAGCATTCCTCCAGCAACAGAAACAAGCATGTTGCAGCTAACAGCCCTAGAAGATATTTCAAGTTTGGCATCATCGTCCAGGCACTCAGCCAATCACTTTGTAGCCTGAGGGTATAAACAGACAGAATAAAAACGGGGTTTACAAAGTACTTGAACTTCAGTACAGTAGGTGACAATACAGAACATGGATATATGGGACAAAGAGAAAGCCACTGCTAATAATCTGTCTCAAGAAAGGATATTGTAGATCAGTAGTTCATTTTACTCTTCCGTTTTTCTGTAATTGCTGCATATCAGTAGTGAAAGAAAGAAAGAGTACATTCTTAGATATTCTTTTATTACATAGTTCATAGAGAGGATTTCTTGTAGCATTTGGAAGAACATTTCCTTCACACAATGCAAAAGATGAATGATAAACTGTGATTACAATGAAATAATATTCTCTAATTATTTTGAAGTTTAGTAACTAATAAGAAAAGTGAGTGGTAATTCATTACTTTTTTCATGTCTATCAATAATACCTGAAGCGAGAGAATCTCATAGTCTTGTGTATCCACCTTAGTTTCACCAAATGAATTTGCTTTGTGGATAATTCTGTATCCTATAGCTTATACTTCTGTTATTAAAGAGTTCCTAGGCAGATGTCTTATTTTACAGGGAAGACATATTTGGTTAATCTGAAACTTCATTATCCATGCTTATACTATGATATTGTGGTGGATTTACCTCGACTGTCTGTCAGATGCCCTTCCAGTCACTCACTCACCCTCCTGAATTGACAGGAGGATGAAAAAGCTCATGGGCTAAGATAAAGACAGAAAAATCACTTATTGATTACCATTGAGGGAAAAACAGGCTTAATTTGGGGAAAATTAATATAATTGAATGCCAAATAAAAGAGATTCAGATAATGAGATAGAAAGACAAATTGAAACAACTCCTTTTCCCCACCTCACCCCATTTTCTTAAGCTCAACTTTCATTCCTGATTCCTCACTCATACTCAGCTCTTCTGCATCTTCCTACCCCAAGCAATGTAGGGCAACAGAGGATGGCAGTTGGCATTAGTCCATAGCACTTCATATCTGCCTCTCCTTCCCCCTCACAAGTCTGTGCTGCTTCAGCCTGGGTCGTTGCTGTGGGCTTCAGTCCTTCAGGAGAAACCTGTTTAAGCATGAGATCTCCATAAGATGCACAGGAATATCTCCCTCCTGCCTCTCTCACTTTTGTGTCTCCAGCGCTGCTTCTCTTGCATTTTGTCCTCACTCCTCTCACTGCCGTATGGCACATTTTACACTGTATGACATACACAGTCTGAGAGGACACCATCTTGGCTGAGGGGCTCAGCTGTGTCCTGCAGCAGGGTCAACGAAGCCACCTGGAACCAGCTGTATCTGGCATGGGCAACCCTGGCCGCTCCTCACAGAGGACACCTCTGTAGGCTTCCTTTTGCCAGCACGTGAGCATCTGAACCCAATATGGATACTTTGTTCAACATTTTGAAAAAAAAAAATAATATACTACGAAGTATTGGGAAAAATTATGAACAACAGAAAGCACGTGTGACAAAGGATGACTTGTTATAATTTTATATAGAATCAGTAAACAAAAAATGAAATATTAGAAGCATATTACATTCAAAGTTAGTAAGGCTTTTAAATATTTAATTCAGGTAGTTTAAAGTGATAATTTTTACTTAGTAAGACATATCTAAGGATAAAAACAAGAAAGAGAATACAGAATACCGGAGCAGAATTTTCTTTGGAAAAGCTGGTTTTGTTCATTTCAAATATTAGCATAGTGTAGCAGAGAAAATGATCTTTGTCAAGAAAGCTTTGGTAACAATTTAGAAGGGATACGAATTGATTAAATACCACCAGGGATGGGGTATCCACAACTTCTGTGGGCAACCTATTCCTGGGTGCCACCACCCTCACAGTAAAAAAATTCTTCCTAGTATCTAATCTAAATCTACCATTGTCAGGCCCCGACTTCCCATTTGTTAAAATGGAGTTCTCAGTAGTGAATTAAAGTGAAAACAACACTATATGGCTGATTTGAATTAATTCATTACTTCTAAGTCAGTTTGCAAATATTCAGTTTTCTGTTACAGTAAAATGACTGTTGATTCCTAGTGAAGACAAAGATGTGTGTATATATATAAACTGTATAGCAATACCGTGGCACTCCGGAAATGGAAATGCAGAGAGCGAGAGATCAGGGAAAAGACAAGAAACGCAGATTAAAAAGAGGAAAGAGAGAATTAATGAAAAAATAGAGTTTCAGCTTTCTAAGGGATCCCACAATGAAATATGATGCCAAAAATTGTGGAAAAGACACAACTTTGATTCCAGTTAGAGAGGTTTCCCCATTTATGCAGTTGATGCCAACTGATCATGTGCATTTATGTCCACTCATTCCCTTAGGAGGAGGTATGTCAAGCACTTGTTTCAGGTGGACATGAGCAGATGGTCTCGGGATTGCTCAGCCCTCACAAGTCCCTCCTTAATTACAGTGATCAATACTTGACCTCTTTTTGCATGCTTACGCAAAGAAAGTTTTAGCAGGTATGAAAATCAGTGACCTTGTTTTGGTTTTGAACTAGTTTCAACCACTTGATCTCACAACACAGCTCAAAACAGTGTTTACGACAAAATAAAAGGAACACTTTGCCTGTGGTTTAAAACATAGCCCTTGACAACTCTCTTTCAGCTATGTTAACCCTCGTCCTATCACTACACTCCCTGATAAAGGACCCCTCCTCAGCTTTCCTGTAGGTCCCCTTTAGGTACTGGTAGACTGCTATAAGGTCTCCCTGAGCCTCCTCTTCTCTAGGTTAAACAAGCACAAGTCTCTCAGTCTGTCCTCGTATGGGAGGTGCTCCAGACCTTTAAACATTTTTGTGCTGATGGCTGCAGAACTGAATGCAATACTCCAGGAAACATCTCATGAGAGGGGAATAGCGGGGGAAAATCTCCTCCTTTGACCTGCTGGTCACACTTTTTTTGATGCAGACTAGGATACGGTTGGCTTTCTTGGCTGCAAGCGCACATTGCCTGCTCATGTTGAGCCTTTCATCTACCAGCTCTCCCAAGTCCTTCTCCTTAGGGCTTCTCTCAAACCGTTCTTCACCCAGCCTGTGTTTGTGCTTAAGATTGCCCCAACTCAGGTGCAGGATCTTGCACTTGGCCTTGTTGAAATTTATGAGGCTTGCACAGGTCCACCTCTCAAGCCTGTGATGCTCCCTTTGGATGGTACCCCTTCCCTCCAGTGTGCCACATAGATTGGTATCATCAGCAAACTTGCTGAGGGTGCCCTTAATTCCACTGCCCATGTCTGCCATGAAGATATTAAATGATACTAGACCCAACAACGATCCGAGGAACACCACTCATCACCGGTCGCCACCTGGATATTGAGTTGTTTTTGTCCACAACTCTTTGAGTGTGCCTATCCACTGAGTAGTTCATCCATCAGAGCAGTGTCTCTCCAATTTAGGGACAAGAATGTAATGTGGGACAGAGTGGAATTCTTTGCACAACTCCAGGCAGATGGTGTCAGTTACTCTACCCTAATCTACCAATGCTGTAGCCCTCATCATAGAAGGGCAACAAATTCATGGCCAAATTATTAACTTAATCTTTTTACATCCTGTCTAAGCAGCAAACAGACTGCAATCCTGCATGGAGTTTGTGGAGCTCAGAAACTGATGTATTCAAACAATAGCAAAGAAATACTTCATTCTGTGAATACTGGTTTTGTTCTAGCATTTTGAACAGTCAGAAATTCCAAGGAAGCAAATTAATCCTGCTATTAACCTAATTTAGTTTCTTTGAAAAACTTCATTTTGTTTATGCAATTCCTGTCTGTTCATTTATTTTGCTCTCATACTCAAAATGGTATTCAGAAATTAAAATTTGTACTTGAAGTTGTCAGCATGTTTGTTATTTTTTTTCTTGGAGAAATTTCACAATGCACTTACACTAAGGAATGCACATGCTTTCCCAAAAAGAAGTATTATCTTCTCTTAGATTCAAACTGGTATTAATTTACAAGTTACTCATTCTGATTATTTAAAAGACCCTGTCATTCCTCATTAGAGTTTAGCTGAATATTATTTTCAGTTAAAGATATTATTTTTATTCAATCAGGGGTTTTTTTTCTAGATCTCTGACTTTTTTTCCATTTGATTTTAGAAAGCTGTATTTTACCTTTCATTCAGTAAAATATTCCTGATTGTGGAGCACTTCAGTGTTTTCTTAACACTAGGTTCATGTTGAAGTTAGTACAAAAATGTAAATATTGTTCTGATTGCCAGAACTTTCTTTTGAAATATTGTACAACAACCACTGAAAGTTGTGATAATGATTGAATAAGAACTGGGAAAAGGGAGAAAAATTCTCCTGATGCATATTTTTGCGTGAAACAAAATTAGAAGGAAAGTGTTTAAAGTGTTTTCAGGTTACAAAGTTTAGTATTCTCTAAATAAATGGAAAATAATTTTTACATTGACACAATGATCAACACAATTAAACTCCTGTGACATTGAAGCAGCTGAGGTGACCTACATCCTAGAGACATGATTTTGCTTCCCCCTCATATCAGAAACATACCCTATGCCACTGATGACCAATAGAAATCCAAATGAACACCCTATATTTGAACAACTGCTGAACTACTTGATCGCATTACTAGAAACTCCCATTGTAAAAATTTTTGTTTCTTGCTGTTGACTCCTTATTCCTCTTGCTGTCTCTCCTATGGTATTACAGTCCTCAAATATCATATTGCAAACTCCAGACTTCTTTATTTTTTAAATAGCACAAAGATTTCTCAGCAAATATGCATTGACTGTTTTATATAGGGAACCAGTTAAAAGAGCATTTTAAACACCTCACTTCTGAATTTAGCCATATAGAATGGTATGCAAATGGAAATCATATTTTATACTTCTGTACAGTGAAATTGACTATATTTTAGGCTGTTAATGTGTTACAAATCCTGACTGTCAGTCTGACTTGAATCATTTCAAGTTGTATTCCTTTTTGTGTTCACCTCCGTATTGGCTTTTCTTATTTAACTACTAATATGTGATCATACTTTCAGTAGTTTAAACTTTAAATTTAAAAAAATTCCTTTATAAAATTAGGAATTTTTTTAATCTTTATTTTTCATGTTTAGAACATAAATAGTATTTTTAAAAATTAAAATAAAAGTACTGGTTTTATGGAATCTATTGTCTATATAGTTCATGGTTTTAAACTGAAAATTGTTTCATTTAAATTTTGAATAGATTTCATTCTACTTTCTGATGCTCATGGATAATCTAACCTAATGTAGGCAAAATTAAGTCCTAGATTTGGAACTTCAGCCTTTAAACTGACGTTGATGCCACTATTCTAGCTGCTATAGTTGAGAGCCATTCTGTTCGGTTTAAAATTGAAGGAAATTTTTGGAGCAAAAATGTACTAGTTATAGCACTTATGAAGCACCTTGATTAGGTGTCAGAACTTTTTTTTTAACTCCACATGGATAAATGCAAAATTCTCCCATGATACTGTAAATCATTTGAAACTGACTGCCATGAAGATCTGGGGTTGCAATCGGTTTCACAGTGCTGCTGGTATTAAATGGCAAGAGCCTATTCACAGCAACTCACATCAATTTTTTTTTTCTGCAACTGGTACCTGATAACTTGTGACTGCAAGGTGAGAGACTGTGAATGTGCAGAGAAGTTTTCTGGTCAAGAGTTGAGTATCTTGTTTATTTCCCCGAATTTCAAATAGTAATATTACAGATGTTCTTGTATGTTTGTAGAATGATATTTTAAGGTAAAAAGTGAGTCAAGGTTCATGGATGAAGGAAGATATTTTGCAAACCTTTTGATTTTGTTTGGGGTTTTTTAATGTTTTATATAGTGCATACATGCATTGCATACTGTGTTTTAGAAATAGGTAATATATGACTATGAGGAATAATAAACTTGGTTCTCATGAAAATCCATATATTGTGCCATGAGTGTTTTCAGAAAAAAATTGCCAGACCATGAGAGAGACCATCTAGTATCTTAAATATTATCACAATGAACTGTATTATATTGTTTACATTTTCTGAATGCAATTCATTATTACAAGTGTTTTAACTTTCTTGTGCAAAATTTTACACAGAATATAGGTTTGGTTTTTTTTTTGGTCTATTTCACCATGAAGTTTGGAAGACTGAATTTAGACATTTAACTCAAAATCTACAAATATTGCTGAAATTTTTACTTTTCCATTTTTGTCATTATATTGGAAAACTATATTATTTGGTTATTTATTTATTTATTTATTTAAAATTTTCTGGTTTGGTCAGTACAATAAATTAGTTCTGGTAAGAGAAGAATAATTATCTCTCCAGATGTCTATGAACATACAGTGGTTTCAGACTCAACATGTCAAAACTTGAGACATGATTTTAACACACGTTTCACCTCCTACAATGTAAATGATACAATCTCTCTTCTTCATTATGTCTCTGTCTAAAGTAATTTTAGTAGATACAGCTTATTACTGTTAAATATATATATTTTTTCAGTTAAAATATATTTAACCAAAAAAAGTCTCGCAAAACCAGGATCAGATCCTAGCAGCTATCAAACAGCACAAAGAAAGTTAAAAGTATGGAGTACATTTAAACCTAGATATCACAATCTGAGAATGATATAAGAAATTCAGAAATATTGTGGAAGGATTGGAATAACCACGAAATGGTGACATTCTTGTTTTAAAGTATGGAGAGTAAGGCATATTAATCATTTTTATGCAGAAATTATTTCATTTATTCCATTAGTGAAGACATCAAGCCAATACTTCTATTTATTGTTGTAAGTATGTTTCCCTTATCTACTATTGCATAAAATTCAACAGGAATAATCAGTTGATATCTAGAAAAAAATAAATGTGTCAACTTGTATTAACCAACACAGCTGAATGATATTGATCTTATAAAAATACAAACTTTGACAAGTTACAAAACCAGTGCATTAGTAATACCAGAGCAGTTCTGTGGGAAAATATTGTTTTATACGAAATATAAGTACATTGCTTGAGCTGCAAGAGATGCATGTAGATTTACTCGGACATTTACAGGTAATGAAGCTATAAAAAAGTTGAGATCAAATTAAAAACATGTTGAGATGTAGATGTATTTTTTAAACTCAATTTGCTGTAGTCTTGTACTCAGAAATCTTAAGTTCTTAAAAACTGGTTATGATCAAAGTAAACCCATTAATTTTCAGCATACTCTAGTATATTTTATTTGTCAAAAATATTTTTTTTATTTTTTAAAAAAATAGCAGATCTGAGCACTTGAGATGCTTTTATGACTATGTAAAAATGTCAATCATAAATTAAACTCTTTCTGCTTGATTTTAAGCATCAATGAATAAAATATGTCCTTCCCCAAAGATTACTGACTCTTCTGCATATATGGACTTTGTAATCAATCCATAAAATTACTTTGCTGATGTAGATTTTTCTCTGCTGATGATTTATTAATCACCCTTATTTTCAAGCATATGTATGTCATGAAATGGTTACTCCACTGTGATCATATTCGGTGAGTTCCGTGTATTAACTGTATGGTTGTAAGTCATAAGATTGTAACTGACAACACAAGGTGACAACCTGTGAAAACTAATATCAAACTTGAAAAGTTTTGGTTTTGGGTAACCACTATTTTTTTCAGCCATGGGGTTAATCACAAATAAATATTTTTATTATATTTGTATTTACAGAAATGCATGTAAAAACTTAAGTAAAACCTATTTCACATATTTGTATGAATGTATGCTACCTGAATTGAAAAAATTGTAGTCTTTGTTCTTTTGGTGTATTAAAAAAAACATTCAGAATTAAAATTTATTCTAATATGGGTTTTCATGTAAGTGAAATTATGTCTTCTACACAATCCTTCTAAAATGCAGCTCTCAAAAAACCAGTAAGAGGCCTCCTTAGTGGTACAAAATATAAGCATATGTTGGGATAAATATTACTAAAAACAACCGCCTGAGACTTAGGATACTTGGAGAAGGCTAGGTAAGTTTGCATTATTTTGGTGCACAGAAACAGAAAAAGTCATTTAAACTACTTTTTAAGAGAAAAAATATCAATGTTCTTATCTATAATGCTTTATCCTTAATCCCTTGAATTTGCCAAAAGAAGCAAGTGAGTTTTATAACAGCTAGGAATGGAATGTTTGGAGCCAGTATGATAAGAAGAACATTTTCTTCAGGAGGTGACTTTCAAAATGTTTCTCAATTAAATAACCTGGAACAGTTACACAGAGTGCACAAACAATGGCAAAAGACAGATAGAGGTTTTTAATAATTTAGAAAACTGCCTAATTTTTCAAGCAAATGCTTTGTGTTACTGGGCAGAGTACAAACACTGGTAAAATAATATTCAGATGCAAATCACAGTGAACAGATATGACTAGAATAACTAGAGAAATAAGATAGACCTAAGTTTTTAACATCTTTTTCTATTTTATCAACAGAAGGACCTTTAGAAGTTTAAACCCTGTACTTACATTTATAATTAACTGTAATATTTTGTTACTGAACCCTTGAAAAATAGTCCATTGCTGAGTAGTGCTTGACTAAGGATTGAAGCTATTTAATGAAAAGATTTTTCATATTCTTTATTTGACATTGTACATACAATGAATATGATTCTGCAGTGCAGAGCTACATAGAATCAGAATATTAAGATTTTTGCATTTTTTCTTTCTTTTTTTTTCACCATTTACATTCCCAGTGAATCTCTTTCTAAACACAAATGACTTTTTCATAAATCCTGGGAGAAACTAAAACATATGAACAAAAAGTATTATTGGTGTATTTTGAATTTAAAAATTCTACAGTAAGAAACACATTTATCCACAGCTAATGAATCATCCAGTATCAGCTAGAATTTTCTATCACACTTTTACTTAAACTGCAATTACAAAGCACTGAAAGCTTGCAATATTTTTCTGCAGAGCTACAAAATATCCAGAAAATCTTTCTTCGCTTTCAGAAGTTTCACATTTCCTTGAAAGTAAATTATAAATACATTTATGTTCATTATATTAGAACTGGAAAAAAAATATATTAGAAAACCCTATAAGAGATTGTTTGATACTGATAATCTATGCTTTGAGTAATTGCTGTGGTGTCATTCATGTAATGGAAAGAAATAACAAAAATGTAATGTTCTGCATACAAAATAGCATACTTCCATGTAACACTTACTTCAAAATAAATGTCTTCAAGCAACACTTTTTGAAACAAATCATATTTTTTAAACACTTCTTGAGTATGTGCTGTTAAAATATACTGTGAACGATGCAAAATCAAAGCACCACGTTAACACTGGATATATTAGATAAGAGGCAGGATTACTTACCGTGGGTTAAGCTCTATGTGTATAATTCTTTATGGGACTTTATATGCTACTTTGGAATTAATGTGTAGATATATCCAGAGCAATTTGTAAGACGAATGAAATAGGATGTTTGGGTTGAAAAACTGTACTCTATGTCTAATCAAGTTGACACTAAAACTATTAAGTCTCAGTCCTGGCCCAAAGTTCTTCTGTGCAGGAATTTCCCCTCACAAGAAGCTTACTTTCAGTTCTTTTAATGTTGAAGCTGAGTAGACTAAGATTTATCTATTTTAAGGTCACAGGCTCATAGAAAGCGAAGGGCGCTCTGGATGTCATCTGTTCCAATCCCCTTGGTCATTCAGGGACACCTGGAGTCCATTCCTCAGGACCATGTCCAGGCAGGCGGCTTTCTAATATTTCCAAGGTGGGATAATCCGCAACCTCCCTGGACAACCTATGCCAATGATAAGCCACCCTCACAGTAAAAAAGTGTTCCTGACTTACTGTTTTTCAGTGTATACTCATTCCTTCTGGTCCTGTCACTAGGGACTATTGGAAAAAGTCTGGTTCCGTCTTCCTTTTGCACTCCCTTGAGATACTTGTACATATTGATCAGGCTCTCCCTCTGAGCCCTCTCTTCTCCAGACAAATAAGTCACAGCTCTCTCAGCCTTTCCTCAGAGGAAAGATGCTCAAGTCTTTCATCTTCTTTGCAGTGTTTCATTTGACTCCCTCCAATATGTTTATGTCTCTTTTGCAGTCCAGAACTGGACACAGCATTTCAAGTGTGACCTCACCATTACAGAGTGGAGGAGAAAGATCACCTGCCTCTATCTGCTGGCAACACTCCTCCTAGTACAGTCCAGTCTATTATCCTTTTTTGTCTCAAAGGTACATCACTGGACCAAGTTCAACTTGGTGTCCACCAAGATCCATTTCTTCAAATCTGCTTTCCAGCTTGGTGAACCCCAGCACATATTGGTGCATGGGTTGTTTCTTCTCAGCTTCAAGACTTTGCAAGTCCTGTTGATAATCTACATGAGGTTTTATATGTCCATTTCTCCAGTCTGTCAAGGTCCCTCTGGATGGTAACACAACTTGCTGATGTACCAGCCACTCCTCCTGGTTTTCTGACGTCAGCAAATTTTCTCTGTCCCCTCATCCAGGTCAGTGATGAATACGGGTATGAGAATATCCAGCTCATTTATTAAGAACTTGAACAAGATTGCTCACAGTATCAACCCCTGGGTACAGTGCCAGTTATTAATCTCCAATTAGACTTTGTACTACTGATCACCTACCTTGGACCCAGCTGTTCAGCCAGTTTTCAGTCCACTGCACTGTCTTCTCATCCGACCCATACTTCATCAGCTTGTCTATGAGGATCTTATGAGACACGGTGTAAAAAGCTGAAACCTACGTAGACAATATCCACAGTTATACTCTCATCCACCAAGCCACTAATTTAATCACAGAAGTTTATCAAGCTAGGGGTGAACACTGCGTCTCTACTGGAGTTTGGGACAGGGGATCTTCAAGATGCTGCATAACAGATGAGATCTTTCTTATCTCCCTTTCATCTTCTTTGATGCTAGAAAGCCTGCTCACTTCATCCCATAACTCCTCCGCTTACTGGCACAGCTCCTCCAAGACAGCACAACCCCTACAGGACAGAGGACCATGTCTCCTGGCACCAGAGTCCCCTGGTAGCCTAGGACCTGGACACCTCCTTCCACTATCTGAAGCTCTGCCAGAGTTGAAGCCTCCAGCCTAACTCAAACACCTGATAGGGAAACTCCCTTGTGGTACAACACCACCATGTGTGAAACTTCCTATGGTACGAATTCAGCTGAGAACCTCTTCTTTGTGCCCTTCTGCACACACTATCATCTGTTGGTTTTTCTGGACTTGGTTCTTACACAGGCGTCTCTTGAGCACTGGCTAAAAGGGCACTTAACTCTGGCTAATTAAAGGGCAACTGCAACGAAGGCTCCAGTCTAGGTTAAGGGCATCTGACAAAGCTTGTTAGAATCTTCTAAAGCTTCCTCAGGCTCACACCCTTGTAGCTCCCCATACCTCATCGTTACCTAGCAGCATCATGTACCCTCTCAAGTTTCTTAAAAGGCATTCCCCAATTATTCTGGACCTTGTCCCCAGAAGGTCCAAAAGCTCCCAAAGCAGAATTCAGAGACTAATGTGCAAAGTTCTGCAGCTGTTGGCTGTCTCTGTTAGCTGCACACCGGGAGCTGTGCTCTAGAACTGTTCAATTAATTCTCCATCATTATAAAATATTTAAGTCAACAATTTTCTCACGGTTCTTGTTCACTATCACAGACACATTTCTTTTCCTGTGTTTCCTGTAAAGAAGTCTCAGTTCTCAGCATTACCAGCATTTGTAGGCTATTTCAAATTCTCAAATAACTACTCAAGCAAGCACTTAAACAACAATAACTTAGTAGATTTTTAATTTAATAGAATTTTAAATATAATGCTGAAATGGTAGGGAAAAACTAACAATAATGCTGTTATTTTGTTTTTTCAAAGACAGTAAAAATATTTTTTTTAATATCCTTTTGACTCTTTTTTTCTTTAGTTGTGCTTTCACGGAATCATAGAGAAACACAGAATCATTTACGTTAGAAAAAAAGTTTCTCTCATTTTATTTCCTAAACTAAATATTTTCTGGTAAGCAGTTTCTTTGCATTTTCTGCATATAATTAAAGGTTTATAGTGCATTTTTCTGATTCACAAGCTATTTTTACATAGTTACTTCTGAAATAAACATTCACTGAAATAATATAAATAATAGAAATTGTGTAAATAAATATTCTAAACATGCTTCTAAAACCTAGACTAGAATGTACATTAAGTACTTAAGTGCAAACACTCTATATCCTATTAGTACTCTACAAGCAATTCAGTTATTTTGCTATTAATATCTTTAGGAAGAAAATGAATGACTATGAAACTATTGGCTTTGTAGCTGATCAATTTTAGGGTCAACCAGTTGCAAGAAAGCAAAGGACAACACAAAGACCAGATGCCAAACAATTTTCTCTCCCTGTAGTGAGGCAATTATTCCCTTAAAGGATCTTATTGTCTTATAGCATGAATTCTGCACAAACTTCAAGGGTACTTGCCGCTTTCTACTACATTACTGGCACTGTAGTTAATGCGATGGATAGAAATGATGGAGGAAGTGGGTTGAAACAAGACTGTATCACAGACATGTAAATTAACAAGTCATCCTGCTAATGTTAAATTCCCAGTTGCAATTTCACAAATGTAAATATGTCCCTACTGGAGAGAAATATATGTACATAAGAGCAAATTATTTCATATTAAAATAACCAACATTCAGAAAAAAATCTTGCTCAAGATTTATAAAATGATACTTTAGGACAACGAAGTTAAATGAGGAAACACAGTTACCTAGAAGAAAATAATGAAATTCTGAGCTTGTCAAACATATTTCAAAAGGCAGTGTCAATGTTCTTTCATGCTGAAGTGTAATCAGTGTGGACCTTAGCAATTGCAGATACATGCCTTTATGTTTGAGAGTATAAATATAAGAAGATTTTTCACATCTCTAGATGAAGATGATATCTGTGTAGTCACAAAGATATATTCCTGGGAGATGACTATGAACAGATGACATTAAATAAAGAAAAATGTGATGAACTATTGCTAAGCTTACTATTTATTATGACAGAAAAATGCAAGGATTTTTCTAAGTATACTTAGTTTATGAAACTCACAATCAAGGAAACCTTTTTATTTTCTGCCATTTTCCTTTAAATTTTTAATAATGAAAATTATGTGATACAATATAATTTATTTAGTTGTGTACTAACCTGCTTTGTTGTTCTTTTGAGAAGTTTGGGTTTATATAAGGTTTTTCTTCTTACATTTTTTTTGAACCCAGTGCAGATGATTTTTTTTGGTTTTCTTTCAGAAATGATACTCAATTTGTGTATGACACTTAAATCCTGCACACGTAAATGTGTTGTCAGGCAAATAACTGTCCATATTTTTCAATCTATTACAGAAACAAGATTTCATTTACAGTGTGATAAAGATGCACTTTTGTCAATAAATTATTCAGACTTGAAATGTACATTTTTAAACAATGCTTAGCTGAATATAAAATTATGTCTCTTAATTCTTCCCATTTACCTTGAGTGTACTTCAACTTTAACTTAAGCATAACTGAAGTCAGTAAGGTCAAGAAATTGCAGATTAAATTACAGATCTAACACGATGGCTATTGAATCTTGTCTGAACAGCCCAGGATATAAACAATATTGGTTGCTATACTCTTCTACAGCAGTGAACATGCTGTCTGTTTAATGACTGAAAGAGCAGCTAGTTCAGGATACCAGTATTTAGTCTCCTGAAGGCAGAAATATTAGCACCATGAAATGAAATGCATGACCCTTATAACATCTTTCTACTGATATTATTTTTCCAGAACTGAGAGCAAAAGAGCCAGAGAGTGCTAGAAACTGAGAGTCAGTGTAAAAGTATAAACTTGAATATCTAAGCCTAAGAGAATAAATCCTGTGAAGCTCAAAACATACAGCTTCTGGACCTCCATTACCTCTCTGCTTGATCCAATGTTTCTGCTGGGGAAACAGGGCTGCTTCTGAGCAGAAAACACAGTTGATTTCATTAGCCAAAGCAATATGCAATTCAAAGAACCAATTTAAATAATCAATAAAAAGTAATAAAAGAGAAAAACACAACAAAAAATCAAAACACCCCCATTACTCTTCTCTACTGAATGCGATTGATAGTCACATCTGGTGAAAGTATGTTTTCTATGATACAATTTGGAGATCTTTGTCAAGTATCCAGTTATATTAATTCACTGTTTAGATTCTCTGAGCTTGAGATTTCTGATGAATACCTGCTGCAATGTACCCCAATACATACTTTTTCTCTTCTCCTATTCTTGTCCTTCTCAAACATTCTGTTTCTATATTTCATACTAATCTAAAAAATTCTGTTTCACTAGATCCTCTTACTTTTCTCTCTTCGGACGATTTCGTGCCTCCCTCACAGTGCTAGAACACAGTAATTTCATAAACCAAGAACAGTCAGAAATACAAAGTACTTTAGTTACTAAAAAATATATGACCATTACAAGAGGATTAAGAGAGAAAGCAAGGGTTATTATATTTTCAAGAGTCGCATGATATCACAACACGTGTGTAGCAGTACGACAAAAGTAAATCAAGACAGATGTATCAATCACCTTTAAGCAATTCCATCACAGAAAAGTAGTTCCCCAGGATCTTACAGTACCACTATGAAAAATCTTGAAAGCATTATTATCTGACATATTCTTACCATCAACAATTCTTTTGAATGTTGAATAATGATTATAGAATTTTATGATTTTGCTTAATCATAACTGCAATTGAATAATTTTGAAACCCCTCTTATATTAAGATAGAAAATGAAATCTAAGTCTGTGTCTGCAAAGCAAACACCAGCTAATCTAAAAAATTTTTAGTTTTCATCTAAGCTAAGAATATGGAAACTAGAGGGTGATGGGAAATAGGTGGGGGGGTTAAACCTCATCTGAAATAGAATAACATTTTTATTAAGATGAATATAGCATATGATAATAATAGAGAAAGATAGCACCTTGCTTCCTCATTCCTGCTTTCCCTTTCTATCCCTAAATTTTATCTATTTCAAAATAAGACTAACTTAGGAATAAATTTTTACTTTTATTTACTTAGATCAGCAATTTATAGGCAAAAAATTAAAGCTTACTTGTAGCCTACAAAATCAAATTTGTTCCTTATTGTGTGTGAGTCTACAAAATCCCTCTTTATGGTGAATTTTTCCACCATCATGTCTGATAAAGTCCTTCAGACTTTTTGCTTCTGTGGTCAGCAAGAAATGTACTTCAGATGTGCCTTTGAGGTTTGTTTTCTATGAGATACATAATGCTTGTGTTTATACTCTGCAAAAGAATAGGATATATAAAAAAAATAAACCGACTAGGAATTGAGCTTTTAATGAAACCCTGGTCATCCACAGTACTTGACAGATTATCCTCTGTCTCTGTTTTGAACCAGCTCAGCTCTCAGCTAGATGTTACACTTAAGTTTAATCTCACTTGAGTCTGTTTCATAGATAACCGCTTCTCACTCACTTCTGGTATGTCGTTTCTACACTTTGAAGCACTCATTCTGGAGACACTTCATTCCAAACTAAATATGCAAAACATGGTTCAGGTTTGGCTTCCAATATTTTGTCGAGTAGAAAGGAGAAGATCTGAATGCTGTTGACATGACAATATATGTCACTTGACCTCTGTGGCACGGACATTTCCCAGGTCCTCTTTTACTTGACATTAGTGACATATCCACCAAGTTTGATGTTACAGGGCTTGCAATGTCTCCTGGCAGGAGCTAAGACTTTTATTGCCTAATGGCTTTCATGACAGCTGGGATTATTCTGCAAGTATTGATGTTACCATGTCTTTATAGAGCAGTAGAATTTTTGCCTTGGTGATAACATCACTCCTAATAATTAATTAATTGTCATTATTTTCTAATGAAAATTACATGAATTAAAAGTGATTTAACAATCTAACATAGTTAGTAGACATACGACATGTCAGATGTCAATTTTTTTTTCTGACTTCCAAGATTACTGGTAAGAAGCACTTGCAAGAAACATGTTCACTCTTTCAGTTAGTGTCTACACCACAATGAGCTTGATATAATATTGATCTGTTTTAGCATGGTTGCAAAAATTCTCTCCACCAGAGCAATATCCTGTAATTGCAGTTATACAGACCAGAAAAACCTTTAGAGGAATTAAATTACATGATTTTGTTTCTCCAAATCTTTAGGCATAATTTCCATCTTGAATATGCAATCTATGTCAATTGGGAATATTTTCTCATTCAGCTCCAGCCATATTCATGGTCTTGACATAAGTATTCATAGGAAGCTGATTTATTATTTTACTTATTCTTTCCATGCAGTCTTTGTTATTTTCCTCTATTTCATCTACATTTTATATCTTTAGTTATTAATAAAATGTAGCTTATTCTCCAATTGTAATACCTCTAGTCCCTCTCTTAGGAAGTGTATACTGTCAAGAGAGGTCAAGGGCATTTACATATTCACAAGATCTGTCTTTATCTTAGCTCTCAAATGCACTGCATTTTCTAGGCAGTTAAAATACTACACCTGTGTAAATCACAGGGAGCAAAGAAAAAAAAGATATGAAAAATTTAATTTTGAAAGATATGTAATTGGAAGCCTCTACAACTTATTTTGTAAAAGACTTTGTACATGTGAAGTGTCCAACCACCGTTAGCAGTAGCAGATAGTGACATTGACATGTCTGAGCTCATCTTCCTGACATTTTAGTGGCATTTTCCCTTAAGCACGATATTTGCATTTTCTACATGATCTTATCAGTCAGTACCTCCCACTCAGGCTTATAAGTCATGCTCAAGAAAATGTTTTGGTTGTCCAAGCATCTGATCTATGATCTTTCATTCCTGTATATGGTGCATTTGCTGTCATTATTGATTAAAATTTCACAATTGACACAGAAGGTATTCTGACCTTTGTTTGTATCAAGTCCTATTTTAATTAAGAGCTTTATACCAATTAGTTCCACACATTTTTAATCTCTCTTAGTACAGTAGGAATTGGGAATACTCTGAGGGAAACTATAAACTTTAAAAATATATTCAGAATTGGGGGGGGGGGAAGTCAATAGCAATAATTTTCCTCTTTTTCCTGTCCGTTAAAGAACCTTTAATTCTGTGACTTTTATTCCTTGCAAATGCTTTGGTATTCAGCTAGAATAGCTGCACTTCTTTAAGGCAGTGTTACTGTAGCAAGCCTTTCCTCTATTTGTATCTGTATAGCTCCACTGAATTAAAGGAGGTCAAGCAAAGGAACAAAACAATATAGAACTTGGTGTAATGCCATTATGAGGAAAGATCTATACCTGTTTCCATTTAACCATTGGCACTACTTGACAATATCTTTACTAAGCTAATACCTACTGGTTTTCAGTGCATTATGAGTAACTGTAGGAAGCGTTAACAAAAAGACTCCTGTAGACCTAGGTCAGGAATTTAAAGAGTAGTAAATGTTTCCTCCTTCTTATTTTATATCAGCACTGCAATTTCTGCTGTATGTGTTTCAGTAGGTCCTAAATCATAAAAAGGATTTCAAGACCTTGCTGTGCATTTAAAATAATAAAAAAGTCAGCACTAAAAGAAACATGAATTACTAAGTCTCTCTCATACAAAGAGTGATCTGTTAACAGAGATATAGGATCATTCTTAAGCTCTCTCTTTGGCATAAAATTTCTTTTAGTCAGAAAGGTTTTTGTCGGATAGATTAGATGAGCTCCACTGCAACAATTTTTGTGTCTCCCTAAATAAGAGAATCCTTCCCAGATAGGTAATGTTTGAATCCTGATAGACTGAATGCTATATTAATATTCAAGCAGCTGCCTAAAAGTTGGAGCATTAAACTGCATTTGGATGTGTCTTCTAAGCACCATCTCTTCTTTTAAAAAAGTTATAATGAAAGAGTAAACTCATCTATACCTTTGCTAAGTCTTTTATAATTGCTAATGTAATAGTGTGATCAGAGAATATTCATTAGACTGAACTCTTTAGAGGACTCTGTGGAGAAGTGCTAAGCTTCTGCTGAGCTTAGGTTGTGTGTAGGTCCTACACTTCTAAGACTGAGGAAGGTTTGAGCACATTCAGAAAGGGGATGCTACACAAGGGCAAAATTTTAACTACCAATAGTGCCTCAAGGCATCTTTAGAATAAGGGAGATAATGTTGAACAAGGAGGTTTTGGATGGCACTACTTGAGCTATGTAATTTAAATTATATTTGAAGTTGACTAAATCCTTGTTCCAGATAATCCTAGTTCCAGCTGAAATAAGGATTTATTTACTTAACTTCTTTTTTCCACAGAGCATGTGTGGCATAGTTTTCATCCATTTTCAAGTTTAGTTCAGCTTGTTAATTACAAGACAGTAGTTGCATGGAGCAGACAGACTACATTATTGTTCATCTTATACTGGCAGTACAACAAGGAAGAGTCCTGGAATCCAGACAAAGCAAGAACCTTAAGCAACAACTTCTAAAGTGGCACTACAGCTCCTAGGGAGACCACAGTTTAGAACACACTGTTACACGGGTAAATGCAAAGATAAGAAGTCTATATCCTTGTGAATGGAAAGCAAAAAGAAAAGCAGACTAAACCCCTTACATTAACCTTGAGTATGTTTATTCCTAGTGATGGATGCCAGAGGAAAAAGTACTATAACCTAATTTTTGCTAAAGAACTCGAGACACAGCTAGAAATATAATTTAGATTATATTTCTCTTTCCTGTTTGCCTGTTTTTCTCCTCTTGATCTCCAATACGGTTTTAGAAAAACACCTTTTTTTTCTTTATTAATCAGAGAATTCAGCCCATGCAAACAGATTTTAAATGATAGCAATAAATTTATGCTTATAATAGAGTAATGCAGAATGAAAGGTCATTTGCCCAACATGAGAGGATGGTGTCCTTCCACTTTGGTCACATGATGGTATCCCTAATGTTAGGCTATATAACAGAGCCTCAGAAAAAAGATATGAGACAACATTTGTTATTTGTCCTGGAAAATGCTCAGCAATTTAAATAATTCTGAATAAAAATGTATGAAAGTTACAGTACTGCAACAGAAATGCACAGCAAAATCGACATGCTTGTATAATAAAGAACACTTTTTTAACTGCATTTTCATGTTTCTGTCATGCATTATTCTGCCTATTGTTGTATATCCGTTTTGTCCTTCTCTTTCTAGCAATTTATCACACAGGCAGCATCTCACCACATAAAACAAACAATGTTATTCAGGATTTAATTTTCAGTAAATAAATTTTCATTGCTTTGTTACATCCACAATTCTTGAGCTATTACTTTGCTTTCTCGTGGGCACATGACAGTTTAAGCTCAGAATCAGAATACATTGTACTTTCTAACTCATCAATTGGATTTGGGGAAGAGAGATACAGATGATAGAGAGAAGAGAGTGAAAAAGAGAGGATTGAATTGTTCTAGGGCCAGATGAGCTGAGTAACTAAGCTGAAGCAGTCTGCAACAACTGAAATTAGTAAGGTCAAGAAATTGCAGCAGGGATTTCATATGGGGGACACTATTCTTTGGGCTCAAAAAAGGAAGCAGGAGTATTTTGTAGCAAAAGCTTTTGGGAATTCAGAAAAAAGTTTCATTTTATTTACTTTTCTTGCATTGGAAGCACTTTAAAATCCTTGGCTGCTGGATGTGAGGAAGGTGAGGAAGCAGATATTGGTTTGTGATGTCTAGTTGAATGAGAGTCTAAGACTTGCATAGAAAACCAAGATATTATTTAATATTTCCATTAGCTAGGGTGTGATTCCTACTCTACTTCCTTCATTTGAAAAATTTCAATGAATAGAGCAATTGTAAAATCTCAAAATTATAAAGTAAGTGCTAAGGTACCGCTTTTTTCCTGTGATTGAAGTTGTGGGTTGTTTTTTTTCATTTTGGTTTTTTTTTTTCCAATCTTGTAATCTTAATGGAAAAAACATATACAATTATTGTACAGAAAACTAGACTTCAAGTAGACTGCTATCCAAGTAATAGAACCAAGACTCAAGGGTATGTGCCAGTGATAGTCAGAAGAAATATAAGCATGAAAGAGCTTCACCTCCCAGATACTTGACTTCAACTTTATGTAAAGTTTCAGCTTGAGAAGAAAATCAAACAGCTTGTTTGTGTTCTTCCTTTTTTTTTAGATCTAAGAATACTTACAGGTTCTATTACCCTGATGCAGAATCAAAATGAGTGCAGCTTTAACTTTACTAATAGAATCGAGTTAGTAGTCTTGAGTTTGAGCTGGTTCTTGCTCTCTAAAGGGAAACCAAAACATGTTCTAAGTTGCTACAATTAAAATATAATAGTAGAGAAATCAAAGAGATCTATTAAAAAAAAATCCCCAAGAAGTAAATATATAGTATAACATCTGGGTAGCAGAGATTTATATTGATATTTTCATGACTGAGCTGTGTCCAAAATCCAGAGCGAAATTTAAGTCTGCAGTCTCTCTTTGTCCCCTTCTCCTCTCACTGAGCAGAAAGACAGACTTAGGTAGTGGAAAAGCAGAGGCTGTGATGCATTTTGAACAAAATATCATTTGGATGACTGGATGGCTAAGCAGTGCTGCAGCATAAGTTAAAAGATAAATTGAGACTTGAGCACAGAAATGCAGTTGGGAGAACGAGGACGTTAGGTTCAAACATGAGGTTCCATGTGACAATAGCATGAGATCCACTATTGTAAACTCATAGGTGACAGTGTTTCAGAGATGCCAGCTTGGAGTTTCTTACTCGTGTCTCAGATGTCATCAGCCTCTATTGAGAGGAGGTTTTATCAGGAAAAGCAACAGAAATAGATAAAAAGAAATAAGAAAAAGAAAAAGAAATAGAAATAGAAATAGAAATAGAAATAGAAATAGAAATAGAAATAGAAATAGAAATAGAAATAGAAATAGAAATAGAAATAGAAATAGAAATAGAAATAGAAATAGAAATATAGAAACAGATATATAGAAAATCTGGACAAGGATGTCAAGGGCAACCTTGTGATACTGTGATACTGTTATACAGTGAAACAGTAGATGGCTATGAGGTCGCCCATCAGCCTCCTCTTCTCCAGGCTGTACAGATCAAGAGGCTTCAGCCTCTCCTTATGCCATTTCTCCTCTAGACCCTTCACCTGCTTTGTGGCCTCCTCTGGTCACTCTCCAGTAGTTTTATGTCCTTTTTATACTGTGGTGCCCCAAACTGCACACAGTACTCAAGGTGGGGCCTCACCAGAGCAGAGCACAGCAGGACAACCACCTCCCTTGCCTGGCTGGCAATGCTGTGCTTGATACACACCAAGACATGGTTGGCCCTCTTGGGGTCCACTCATAAAAGGGTTCAGATTACAAATTGCATGCCCAGACTTCCTGCAGACTTCACAGGGAGATAATACTCAACCAGAACTCAAAAGAGAGTTAATACTCTTTGAATAAACGTTTCTATAGAAATTTATAAGAATGTAGAACTAGTCACGTCAAGAATGGCAGAATATAAATTTAATATCAATTGCATCCATAGCAGATCCACAAACAGTAAATGGTACCTTTAGCTATCATTTGGATATTTACTTATACAAACTGTTACATTTTAAATTGAGAGGTTAGATAAATTAATAATTGCAAATAAGCCTTACTTAAAGCAAAATGTTGCACTTCTGAACTTTTCTATTCTTCTACAGAAAACTGAAGAGAGAAAACAAGGAAAAAATACAACTACTACAAAGGCATTTTATTGTCAAAGATGTCTTAGTGAAAAAAATCTGGATACATAGCTCCTTTTGTAAAATATTGAAGTTACGTTTAATAAGTTAAGATCTTCAACTTGAATGAAGCATGTGAGTGCTTTGTTTAAAATCCTTCATTCTTTAAGTATTTTAAAGCTATCAACTTAAATAATGATTTATCAAAAGTGAAGACTACTCGTTTATCTCTACAGGTCAAAATAGTACTGCTAAATAGTAACAAAAATACATTAATAATACCAGACAATTGAGTTTTCTTTTTTTCTAGACAATCTTCTGTTCCCATGCTCTTTTTTTCACTCACAGCCAGCTGAAAAATCATCATCAGTGTAATTTATTTGCAAAATTAGTGTTCATGAATAAGTTGTTCATTTTATATTTCCACTACGCTAACACTTTTTAATGAATTTTGATTCAGTGCTTAACTGATATTTGTAAAGTAACCTTCCCCATCCATTTTTAAAGTTAAGTATGAAGCACTAGATTTGTAAAACTTGATATCACTTTCTAACTGTACTATCAGCACTTATCAATGTTAGTTCCAAGAAAGAAAGTTGTAGGACTTTTAGAAATAGTACATTTGAAATAAAAAGAAAAAAAGCAGCATTCCAGATACAATTTGAATAGATAGTAACAATTGTTTTTCCTATATGTGTGATTCAGAAACTGAGCTCTTACCAAATTCTTACAGGAAGATTTTTATCTCTTGATTAGGTCACCCATCCTTGAAAGGTTAGAAGGCATTGTTAACACTTCTTCTTCATCCAGGCTATTAATTAATTTAAATTATATAGAGTTTTCAGTTGAAATGAATGGAAAATTGTAACGATTTAGGAAGGTGTGCTCTTGCTTTTTTTTTTTTTTTAAAGCCCTATTATTTCCCATAATTAGTACTCTGAACTGACGGAGGAATTACTGTCCAAATATTGGTGTATGTATCCATTCTCATGCTTTTAGTAAATGTTTTAAGGAAAATAGTAAGCAATTAAACTGATTTTTTTGCTAGCTTGTTTTTGCTCTTTCAACTCCATATTCTTACACCCCCAAATCTGTGAAATCCACATTAAATATGCAGTATTTCATTCAAATAATATGGTAACTATGGTCTTTTCTTCCACCCAAAAATGGACCCTGAGGGACAGTGGAACTCTTCTGTAATTTAGCAACTGTCATTAAATTTGCTGACTATCTGACATTGCTTGAAATTCTCCAAAATCTTCAGCCAAAGAGCAGTCATGCTAAGTTGCTTGCAGTAATCTTCTACCTTTCTGCAGTCATGTAATTGCTTTCTGAATGCTTTCCAAGCAATGTTCAAAATCAACTATTGATCCATGAGAAGGGTGAACAGCGTAAATATAGTTCAGCTTGTTTTTTCTGAATTTGCAGATGAGTGTTCAGAATTAACACCCACTTTGAAATGCAACAGAGACCACTATGCCTCCAATAATAGCTACTTCTGCTGGTGTGATCATGTATGGCACAGTTCACAGATAAACATATATTGTTTACTTATCAGCTCATAGAAATAGAATCCTTAAGACCACTAACCATAATTTTTTTCTTATATATTCTGCATCAATAACGGTTTCAAAATAGAGTTTATAGAACTGACCTTCTCCGAGGTGCTTTAAGGAGTAAAAAATGTGATTTCTGTAGAATTCTAGGAAGGTCTCAACACTTAACTCTGATATATTCCTTGAAAAATCCCATCTTAAATGCCATCTTTCTTAAAGAACAGCATATCAATTATCCTTCAACTTCTACTTGATGTTTTGCGAAAAAGAGGGCATTTATTTTAAGTGGATTCTGTTGGGACTGATACTCTGGCTGTAACAGTGAATATTAGATATCAGATAGTTCACAGGAAGATGCAATAGCCTCTGGAGAGAACAGGGCTGCAATAACTCCCTTGGAACCCTGTTTGCCTTTTACTTTTCTCCACCATCTAGCAGTTGTCTTGCATTTTCAGACATGAAAAAATGTTTTCCAAATTTAAAAGTAATTTCTTTTTCTGATAAAATGCTTCAGTTTCTCTTTTTTATTATCTATGTATTTTTCTAGTTTTGACTCATGTTCAGTTCTTAGTCTCAGTGGTACTATGTGGCAATTAGTGAAATAAATTGCTTTGTCTTAGGCAGAACCATCACCACCAGAGCAACTAAATACACTAATAAACATATTTTCGCAAGATGCACAGAAGACCTTTGTAACATACAGAAGCAGAATCTCTACTTTTCACATCGAGGACTAGGGCTCACTAGTCTGACACAAATTAACGGAAATCATACACCTGAGCACCTCTGAGAGTCTGGAGCAAAGAGATTAAATTATTTTCTCAAGGTCATTGCTCAAGGAGTTTGTCATTGAAAAAAAATATTTCTGAAATCCACAATTCTTGACTTCATCTCTAGACTGTGTTCCCTATGTTTTGGACTAAGGCAGGTGGAAAAAACAGCATACTCCAGGTAATATCCTGCTGCAGACTGATGAAACAAAGGTATTTTATTTCTTTATACTACTTCTTCATTTAGGGATTAATGAGGACAGAACTCCAAAAATATGCAGTTGTGATACCAAATTTTTGTCTTACAGATATGTATTTGAAGAAGATAGAGCTGCCCGTTTTGTCTGTACGTCAGTCAGGAACCTCGAGGGAAAAATAAAGGAAAAAGCCACATCAAATAAAACTTAGCACTCAAGGTGGAGAAACAGACAGAACCAAGATCTATAGTCCTAAAAGCTCCATATCTTAAAAGTGAATACAATACAAACATTCATCAGCCGTTACATGTTCTTCTTGTGCTGAATTTACATATAGTAGGAAACTCATTAGGGCTTTTCTTCAGGCAGCCAAGGACAATTCATGAGGACAATTCATTCACTCTTTAAAAAGTGAATAAATTGAGATGAGATTTTTCAAGAAGTATAAAATTAAGCACTGATTGTATACTGGAATTCAGTGGAAACTGCTTATCTTCTTTTTTAAGAAGGTGTCTTTTTAAACGTTAAGTTGCAGAACACCATTTTGGAGGCTTTAACAAGGTCTGAAGAACAGTTTAAGAATGTGGAAGTGGAACCTTTGCAGCAGTGTTCTGTGAAGAAAATAAATTGTTCCTCCCTTTTGATTCATCCTTTCCTATTTCTCTAGCTCCTTTTACACTCTGCCCCATAGCTGCTATCAACATTCATGGATTTCATCTCTCCAAAGCTCAATAAAATTTATTGTTATTTTTATCCTTGAGATTCGTATCTGGAAACTGAGACCATGTTACTTATGGATTGTGAGATGAACCATAAATAGAACCCATATCCATGTCCTGACTTTCCATTTTTGTGCCTTAAATTTAACAATAGCTTTGCTTTCTATAACTTCCAAATTACTGGGTTTCTTGTTCTTAGAGGGACTCTTAATTTTTAGATGTGTTTTCTGACATTGTGCAGCAAGAAAAGAAAAATCTTACAAATAATTGAGGATTACTGACAGACTAGGTTCCTGAACTATCCAATTTAAACAGAAAAAAATAGAGATTATATAGGGTAAGAGCAAGCATATAACCCACTATCACCACTCTTGCTGCATCTCCAGGGACACAAAGTGAGATCTGGCAAAACTAAGGTGCAGAGCAGTGAAAAGACACTATCAGAGCCAGACACATGAAAACTATATCAGCTGTTGCTTTTGTATTTTTTTCCAATTATTATTATTATATTGTTTTCTGTATTATGACGAGTGTGGCTAGTTAGGTAAGTAGTAAAGTAATTTTGCAGAGTCATTGCATCCGCAAAAGACTGACAACTCAAGCACAAATAAACTTCGTGTTTAACTGATATGTGTTATACTATGATGACATCTCAAAATGGTTCTCAGAATCAGTGTCTTGGTTGGTAAGATGTTGGCTTATAATGTTCAGCTTTGAGTCAAAAGACTGATAATGTAATTTGCATAGTATGAACTCATGCGTACTTTTCATTTAAGGGAAAAAATAGGATTCGATAATTGCTAAAACTGTTCCAAATTGTATTTGCACATGTAAAAGTGAGGCAAGTGGAGGAATAACAAAATCTTCCTATTATTGAAAATGACTCAGCTCACTACAAAGAATGTAAAGAGTTGAACTGTCTCTTTATGTGCTTACAGGTCATTTAGTCCATTCAAGTATGAAGTAAGCAATTTCTCAGAGACTTTAGAGGTTGTTCTGTCATTCTAGCTCAAATAGTGAAAGGAAGTTACTGGTCTTCATCAGCTGCACTCGTCTTCATATCTGTCATCATTCCTCACGCTCCTCATACATGATGTCCCTGAAAACTCTTCATTGTTAGACACAAAGTTTCTGGGATCTCTTGTTGTGATAATATTTCTTTCCTACGGAGGTATTATGACAACCTACCCCACATTTTTTCTTGAATAAGAAATATTCTTCCTTGTTGAAAAGCACACAAACATAACAAGAATTGTGCAACATTTGTGTTTGAGAAGTAAACCGCCTGCCTATGCAATCAATCATCAGGTGCATAAAGGTCAGTATTCCCATTGATACCCTGAATTCCATGTTTTGCTCTTGTCTTCACTGATTATGTCCATGGGATTACCCAGTTTGCTATTCTGAGCTTTGTTTTTGCAAATTGTTTTTCCCTTTTCTAGGGAAAAGCCTTGTTATGACAAAAGCAAAATTCTGACATGAACAAATATATAATTAAGAGAGAACAAAAGTTGTTATTTGCATCTTTTTTTTCTGGTGAAACAAAAAGCGCCTTTAAAGTGTTGTGCATGAGGTATATCTTACATAAAAGAAATAAATAAAACAAAACCCAAAAAGCAGAAGGTGTATTTGCAGAAAAGTCAAGCTGAAGATGCCTGTAGTTCTACAACTTGGTAGAAATTCAGAAAACGTAAAGAACATAATCAGAAATGGTTACATATTCTAAAATATATTATTATAAAAAAACTGCAGAGGAATGTCTACTTTCAGTTAGCACACTAACTGATGACCTTCGAATTACCTTCTAGGTAATGTAATTACCTAGGTAATTTATCAAGAAGCAAGTTTCCTTTTGAAAGAATAGATCCATATTTTAACCTCAGTAATTGCTAAAAGAAGGCACATCTATTGCTTGTTAAAAATATCGAATTGTATAAGTCATAGCATATTGTATTACTGGCATTATTACTGAATAATTTCAAGATAATTATCAGTATTCAATAATACCAGATATGGTGTATCATAGTTTTTCAAATTGACTAAAAATAATTACCTGCAGTTTTCGTACTCTATGAAGTCAGGAAAAAGTGGTGTTTTATTTCCTTTTCCAATGAGAACTGTACATTTTTCCAGGTTTGGTACAATTTGATATTAATGTGCAAGACCCACACAGAGGTACTGTTAGAATGGTGTCTGTTTCACTGGCCCTTTCGCAGGTCCTTGTCTCATAGTCTAACCCTTAGCACCAGCTGCAGTTTCAGACATTGTGGGAAGCAAGTTATGAGGTTTGCCTGATCCCCTACCAGATACTTGTGCTAATTTGATAACAATTAGACCAAAGTTGCCTACCGTTTTGAGAATCTCCTGCTGGGCTTTCATCTTTGTGGGCCTGCGACTGAAAAACATACTCCAGGAAAATACCTATTTCTCATCTGGAAGACAAAAAAAACATATGCATTGCCTGAATTATTTCAGGTCTGTGTCTTCTATTGACCACTACTGGAAATTTTCATGTCCTTGACTCACTACTGCTCATCCCATCCTATCTGCTGGCTGCTTCTAATGTCAATTATAGTAAAGTTTGCCTCTGACTGCCTGGGACCTTATCTCATTAGTCACTTTTAATCACAGTCTCAGCACAACACTGGTTTATCACTAAGATTCCACTATTCCAACAGCAGAGCGTGAATACTGCGCCCAGAGGTACCAGAGATGAAAAGACTGAATAGAAATGACACAAAGTACCAAAATTGACATGAATAGTAATTTACAGCTCAGTAATTCCTCTCTTTAGTGCTCTTTTTTATTATTTTTGGGGTGAGATAGAAACAGTTCATTCAAAGTCACCGAGAAACAAACTTATGTATAATCAGTCTTATTTCTGAAGATCAATCTTGCTCTTTCCAAACCAATGGATTTGACAAACCATTCAGGACTGATGGTTTCTTTCCATTTTCCCTACAGAGGATGGACACAGGAGAATTTCAGTCTTGAGGAGCTCAAGGAAAAAGGTAATGGAAGTAGGAATACAGGAACAAGTACTGTAGAAAATGCTGGTGTTTTACAGGAGTCATTCAGCAAGTTAACAACTATTAACAGCAAAGCCAAAATAATTAAATTCTTAAAAAATCTCATCTATATATCTTTATACTTATTTCTGCCTCCTGTCATCACTATAAAAAAAAAAAGCATTTGCCAGTTAATTGGCAGAGATATCCCCCTGCCGCCAATTTGGATTCCTTGTTAAAAAACCTAAGAATATCAATAAGACAACTGTTAATGAGCTTGCGTGCATATATTATTGAGAGATACTAAGCCTTAGAGAAAGAGTTTGCATCTAATTCTGCTTGCTATATAATCTTTAGTGCCCACTCTTTGCAGTGGTGGTGCATTCCCTGTTCTAACTTGAGTATCAAAGAATCTGTACTCTGTACTATGTACCTACAAACATACCTTTATTGTCCTGTGTCCTCTAAAATGTCACAGACCACAGACACCATAATTTGTTATTATGGAAAATCTTCCAAAATGTAAGGATCAATCCATTAGAAATGCAGATGCAAACCAGAATATGAAGTTGTCGAAACTACCATCTCTTATTGTGCATTTTTTTTTGTACTCAAAATCGTTGGAACATACTGTAATATACTGCAACCTGTTCTAGTCAGAACTGCAGGAAAGTCCTCCAGTTCTATATTGAACTAAATTAAAATCATCTTTGTAAGTCCTGTTCGGATATTCATTCCATGAACAAAAAAAGCTTGCACCTCATTCAAAGAAGAAATAATTTGTAGTCAGTCCCATTAACGCAAAACAGTGCTCAGAAGTACCAAGAATCATCAATTCATAACTGATAGTTCAGGACAGCTAAAGAGTCTGTGTGTCCAGAATTGACTTTGTGTTTAGAACATCAAGTTCCTGTCGTACTTCTAGCAAGCTTTAAAAAGAGCTATTTCTTTGCATTTGCCTTTACTAAATAATTAGTCTTAAATAATAAAAACAAAACTACACAACTATTTATAACAAAAAAAAGAACATAAAGACCTGAAAATTGCTTACTTACTTCATTCAGAAATTGTATTAAATAGTTGCAATTATTATTATTTTACAATATTATCTTAAGTCTAGGCTTAAGTCTAGACTTATTCCTAATAAATTACTTCATAATAATTAATTTGTAACATGAAATGGAGGGCTAAAGTACTAAAAAACCTCAGTGTGGTAAACTGAAACTCGAACTGGAAAAAAAATTGAAATAAAAACCTCATCGTTTAGCTGTATATACAGAAATCTAGGAAACACTTATCTACATATATAGATATACATTTTTTATACATGCATACATACATAAATAGATGTATTAAATATCTATATTTTATAATGAGAGGATAGAAATTGCAGTATTCCTTTTTAAACATTTTTAAATAAATGTGCACAAATCCTTGTAGCAGGTATATAAAACAATTTTGAAAATGTAGAAAAAATCTACACTCATAATAAATTTTCATGACCTTTTCTTTGATTTTAATGTTTTTCAACATATATTTACATAATTTTACTGAGATCATAGAATAGATTCAATGGCAGATTAGGATTATTAATGCTGATCTTGGTCACTCTTCAGTTTCAATATTTTTTACAGTCTTGCACTTTACAGAGTATGAATAAAGTATGAAATGTTTTGATTAAATTTAGGTAAAAATAGATACATTTTGGCTAATCCAAAGAACACCTCTAAAGGGTAACTAAGCTCAGGAATGGGTATTTTTTGTGATTTTTTTTTAAATGCAAAAACATATACTTCTCAGTCCATTCAAATTCTGTGCATGACACCAAACTAAACAAAATATTTAAAAACTCTTTTATCAGGAAAACTATTTCATAACATGACTGGTTTAATAAAAAAATAAAACCCAGCTTAAATTATATGAACAAAATCTTCTGACATATCCAAATAACTTACTATTTTTTAAACAATAGAAAACTCTAATCTCCATACTGACTCAGTCTCTAAAGCTTTCTTTTGACAATGCAACTTCATTAAATCTCAAATGTGATAGCTACCAAATTTCCATTAAAAGATGTACTTTATAGATAAAGACAATTATGACAGTAAGATAGGATAGAAGGATATAATCTGGCTCAATGCATAGAACTGATGTATGCTAAAAGACTAATTTTTGAAAAGGAACTGATAGAAGGTCTGGTATAGTGACAAACAAGTTTAGAGAGATCATCATAGTGCAAAGTAGAGCTTTGTGGCCATTGAATGTCATAAAAGTTACTTGAGACAGTTTTTGTGATCAACATAAAAGTTTTGTAAGCTGTCAATGCACTGAAGAAATGCTCCAGTGACTCTCCCTTGAGGAATCTGTTCCCAGAAGACTCCAGTGTCTCAGGTTTCTCCCTAACATCCTTGGTGCATGCTAAGATGTTACGGCTGACATCTTTCACTGCCATCTGTTTATATACATATTTTAAGAAAAAGTTAAAGTACATTTTTGTATTAGAAGGCACTGTTTAAGAAATAAAGAACTGTGTAAAAGTCAATATAAAAAAATATTGCAAAAAGTACCTTCTGTAGCAGGTTTTGTCTAACATAAGTTAAAAGCTTGAGAATGAGTTGAAGGTTCAAGACACCTCCCAAAGACAATTCAAACTGTTATTTGGAGCTAGTGACAATCCTTCAGACAAAGTGGGAAGTTCTGTCATCACAAAGCAGTGTAGCTTTCATTGTCATCATTCTGTGTAATATTAGTTTATATGTAGGCTTTCCTCTGCCTATCAGATTTAGTAATTCAGATCATTCACTCCTGTATCTTACATAAAAAAATTATTACATGAAAGAGTTTCAGATTTTGTTGAGTAGAACTGTGCATGCCACTCCTATGGATAGAGGAAAATTGCCAAAGGACTCAGTGACATATTTAGATTGCTCTAAGTGTACCCAGTTATAGTGGGTTTAGTCCCAACCAGCAACTAGGACCATGCAACTGCTCTCTCACTCCTCTTCTGCCTCCCCAGTCAGATGGGAAGGAGAATCCAGAAAAAAGGAAAACTTGTGAGTTGAGACAAAGATAGATTAATAGGACAACAAAGGAAGAGATAATAAGGATAATAATGATAAAAATAACAATATACAAAAAACAAGCGATGCACAATGAGTTGCTTATTGCCTGACAACCGATACCCAGCCTGTCTCTGAGCAAAGATTACTGAGCAGTGAACCCTGCCCCTTCACCAACTTCCCGTTTATATATTGAGCATGATGTTATAGGGTACGGAATATCATCTGTTTGGTCAGTTTGGATCAGTTGCCTGTCTATGCTCTCTCCCAGCTTCTTGTATACCCGCCTTATAACAGAGTGTAGTAAACTGAAAAAGTCTTTGATTTCTTAGCAACAACTAAAAACATTACTGTATAACCAAAATTCTTCTCATACTAACTCTAAAACGCAGTAGCTGGTGGGAAGAAAATTAACTCTATCCCAGCCAAAACCAAGACACCAGTGCAAATACTTTGTTTTATGGTAAATGAATGAGCAAGAGTAACACAACCTTCTCTTGTACGTGGTTATGAATACAGCTATAAAATTTTTTGTAACAGAATCTTGTTTCATTCAGATTCTGTAGAAATGGGCCTGCTGAAACCATTAGAAAATTGCATGTTCATTTTGATATTCATGAAAATACAGATGAAATTATTACAGTCATGAATATGTTAAGTCATCCAAATTTTGGATGATGTTGTTGTGGATGAAAATTTGTAAGATTTGGATTTAGCAGCAATTTAGTATTTATTAAGGTAGATCATAAAGTTGAGGTATATAATTTCTATTAATACAATTAGTTAACTAACAAAGCAATTCAAAGTGATTAAAAAAATTGTTATAATCACATTAGCAACTTATTTACAGATTTTAAGATGGCAAGGTTCACACTATATTTACTACAAAGTAGAGTCAAATCACACACACACAGATATGTACACAAGCATACAGAAATTCAAGGATCCAAATACACAGAGGTTGATTTGGCCAAAACTTCCTTCTTCTTAAGATTTATGAAATACTCACTTTCGATGTGCTAGCATTGTCAGTGGGTGATCACTGAGTCATGAGCAGTCTAGTCTCTCCCTCGTCCTTGTCTCAGCAGATGACCCTGAAAGGCACTCCTGTTCAGGGGGAGATGCTCGGTGCAGCCTGCTTCACTCTGGGAAAGCTCAAAAGGTCTCACTTAGGACTGTTGTTCATAGGGTCGCAGATGACTGATGTCAATCAGTAGTCATGGCTGTGACCGATGTTAGGTAAGCCTCGTGCTTTGTACCAACTGTACAATTCCAGCACCTTCCAGATGAAACCGTTTTGGGATTGTTGCTACAGTCCAGGTAGTGTACCAAGCTGTCAGGAGATGACTGTCAGTACCTTTGTCAGGGGTCTTTTCCTAAACTCAGCAGTTTCAGGTACATTAAGAAAGCACCTTATTGCTCTGAATCACTGCATTTTTAAAATGGGAATTCTTTTACCCAACATACCTGACTTATCCCAGCTCTACAAGTGGCCCAAGAGGGGGTTGCAAACCACATATTCCCATTATTGATGCTGAAGAAAATTAACTGCTTCTGAAGGATGGCCTGTGCTCCACTAGGAGTGCTGTATTTGTATTAGGTTTTATAATAGATGTGTCCATCATTAAAGTTTGATTGAGTTGAAGGCATGACTGACCATTCCCTCTGGTCGCTTGGGAGCTTCCACTCATGAAACAGTTAAAGTAGAGGGAGATGCGTCGCTGGGTAGCTATGGTGTTGGATTTATTTACTATTGACTGATTTTGCATTAAGTAGTGGAAATTTGTTAAAAGTTAATTAATCCTTCTGGTTTGGTTAGTCTAACTTTTATTTATTTATTTATTTTTAAGTAAAGGAGTGCATAGAACCTGCTAAACTCATTCCCAAGTCTCTGTTTTGGAGTTCCTACTTCATAGAATCCAAAACTCAATAACTGAGGATACTTCACTGTCCTCAAGGACACAATTAAATTGCCAGCATTTGTGAGAGTGTTGCATTATTCTCTTGGTAAATTGATCCTTCCTGTAGTCTGGTTATATTATAGCTCTGAGTTTCCTGTTATCTGACTTATGTGGATGCCGAGTAGTGAATCACAGGATATAAACCATACCACAGTTTTTTAAAAAAATGTTTGGATATTATTGCTTTTGACTTGTATATATTTAGGTTTATTAACATCTGTACATACATGTTCAATGCATGGTGTTGAAAATAAATGTGAAACCAACCCTGTTTTATAAGTGTGTATTTAAACAGAGTGCTACAGAAATTGGCAAACACTTAATTTCCTTGTTTCCTACAGCACGCATTCTAATCTGTATGTAGATGCTGCTACTTAATTAGTTTACAGATTAGTGATCCGAGTATCTGTGATGTGCAGGTAATATTTATAATTAGTGTGTAATTGAAAATGAATATTTATTCTGCTGTCCACATATCATTGTATTAAGTCAGAATTGACTGACCTACTTGTAACTTATTCTAGGGACTTTTATTGTCACTTTTATCTTTTAAAGATATAATCTTAGACTGTGTGATTTTTTTTGTAGTATAATTCAGTGATTTGACAGTTATTATAGACAAGTTTGTTAGAAAGATGGTGTGAAAGACTAAATCTTTAGATTCAGAGCAGTACTCCAGAACTGAATGCTATCTTCTAGCATGCTTTCATATAAATAACGAAATCTATAATTTCTACGTGGATATCTCCACATTATAAATATGGGGAGGAGGAATTAATAAGTAGATATTGTCTATCTATATAAAGCTTGTAAAACTTTCAAATATCTTTGTTTGAGTACAAATTGCAGATAATAACTAAAATAAAGAGATTATTTTCCTTGTGGCTGTTAAACTACTAAAGTTCTTTCAGAAGTGTGGAATTCAGATATAGTGTATTAAAAAACAGAGGTGAATATATATAGCTATACTTTAATACTTTTTTAATAGATCTTGATTTATTTTCCTAATTAAAACAGCTTAATTTACTCTTAGTTGTCTTTCCAAAAATGAATAATACTTATCCTTGCTTTTTACAACAATAGCTGATTGATAACATTTATTAGATGACTATTTTATTGTTTTATTCTAATCAGTTACAGTTCCATTAAAAAAAAGTAAATTACTCCATTCTGCACCAAGAATTGGCTCAAATCTACTACACCTTGGTAGCTTGGTAGCTTGTAACATTAGTAGAATTACAGTATTCTGTGTATCAGAATTGAATTGAACTTTGGCATCTTCTCATCTTGTGAATAGTGAAATTTGCTGTTAAATTTATAGAGTACAAAATGCAAATCATATTGTAACACTCTGGCCCCAAGAGACAAGAGAAATCAGTGAGAAGGATCTAAGCATTACTCATAAATCCACCTTCTAATCCAGGCCCCAATAAATTATCATCTAACATGCAGACAACTCTTGCTTTCTTCTTCAAATTCATCAAATATTTTTGTCTCACATATTCTATATAGGGAACCTCACACAAGATTTTAGAAATACTTAATTTTAGTTATGACCTTTTCTTAAATAGTCCTCAGTCCACACTTTAAATCTGTATAATAAATTTACTTAATGTTAATAGATAGTCTATATGTAAGTGCTTAGAAATAGAAGGTTTTATTTTCTATCTTCTTATTTATCAATACAAAAAAAAAGTATATAGATAGATCGACCATACCTCTAAAACAGACTCACATTTTTAAAATATATTTTAAAAGAAGCAATAATAATTTGAAATGTAATAAATTTTCTATGATTTGTCAAAACCTGAGTGAAATGGAAGTACAATTGAATCATTTCCAAGCATGCTGTGATTGACAGGCACTTAAAATATTCTATTTATGTCATTTCACATATTCCTGTATTCAGTTTGTTTAATTTTATGACATGCATAGCTGTATTAAAAATATTGATTTTCAATTGCAGGAAGTTTCTGTGATGTTTGTGTTCTCAAGGCTAGCAGTTAACTAAAACACAACAAACTGGATGATAAATACTGTCTCAGGCATTATCAGCAATTATTTTGTGGAAATACCCCTAATCTGACAGCAAAGGTACTGATTTTATGAGGAAAAAGAAAGGAGAACTTTTTTTAAATATGCCCTTCAAATACTGTTATGCAAAAATGAGGCCCTGGATCCAAAATCATTGTTAATTTTATTCTCTCCTAGCACAAATATGGGAAATTTAACAACACAGCTGATGGTGAAAGACAATCACATTTGGAAAGACATTTCCTAACTAATCTGCAGTCTTTAAGCAGCTCAGGGTTCAGATGTTGTTGAGGGGTTTTTTGTTATTGTTGTTTGTGTCAGCCCACAGCACATGGAGCTGAAATTTCTAAAGCAACAAAAAAAAACTTCTTGTGCTTATTTTTGTGACTACCTCAGGAAGGTACCTCCACTAAAGAATTACAAAATCTATGGATTTTCTATTTGTATGCCAGAATATATCACGTCTGTATGGAAAATAAGTGAAAAACACCAACAGATGTGATACACTAGAATGGTCTCACACAGGCAAACAACAAAATATAAAAGCACCTGGTTGTCTATGTTAGAGGACTTTTTCTAGCAAACAGCCTTTCATCTCCTCTCCTTCCACTTCCATACTCTGTGGAAAACTGCACATTATGCTAAAAGGAGCTCAGCAATTGCACTTAAGCAGTTCTATCTGTGAAAATCATGGACCTAGTAGAGATGATTTGTATTGCACATTATAAGGCAATACTCTGGTTAGATGTGGATTAGAAGGAACTGAAATTATTTCCCCCCTGAGTATATTTCACCTAAAAATAGATGCTTAACCATGCCCTAAAACCTGCTAAAATTTGATCTGTTTAGGACTATTTAGTAAATAAACTTCCCAATGCTTGCTAAACTATTCTGCATTTTAAAGGTATAAGTAATTAGCCCTTTGTCCTACTCTAAGCTCCAAAGCAGTTCTCAATTCTTTGACTAAACAGTGTTGCAGGGTAACACATTTATTGCTTTAAACAGACTCACCATGCTACAACGTGGAACATACACCTTAAGGCAGGGTGTCAAACTCATTTGCACCGGGGGCCACATCAGCCCGCTCCTGCAGCAGAACACACATCACACACACTGTACATGTGACCAGCGTTGGCAGGAGTGTGGGGGCAAGGAACTCAGCGCTGCCATCGTGTAGAAACAAAGTGTTGGGCTGGATAAAACAAGGTGGAGGGCTGGATTCAGCCCATGGGCCTTGTGTTTGCGATCTATGCCTTGAGATAAGACTACCTTTTTAGTCTGGAGCAGACAACTTACCGAGTATTTTCAAGTAACTCATTTCAAGATGCAAAATACATAGCAGGAAAACTGACCTTGCTAATTTTCATTGAGTAAAACCTTACTGAAGACAGAAAGCAGTGCAATAAATAACTGTAACCTTTGCTTGGCATAGCTATTGGTTATATGAAGGCCAACATCTTCTCATGGGACTGAAGACTATCTTTGCGCTTATTACCATTTCCTGTATGAAATGTTAAATGTCTAAGGACTAGTGAAACAAATCTTTCCTGATAACCTGATTTTTCAGGAGTTACATCATCCTTAAACATCTTAAGTTGTTCTATTGATAACTGTTGCATTCAAAGAGATTTTTAAGAAAATCTGTCTCAGTTTCTTTTAGGCCCAGAGAATGTTAAAGTGAATAATGCAGAGACGCGAAAGACTCTATATTCTTCTGTTTAGCTTTTATTTTAGTAGGGACATTCACAAAGGACACGTCCACACACCAGGATGGTTCTAAAGTTTAGGATCTGATTGACACAGCACTATGAAACGGTTTGATCTTTGCACTCACTCATCAAGCCATTAATCTTGACACAAATGGACACTGAGATGAGACATTCAGGCAAGCATGGAAAATGGCACCTTGACCTTGTCATAGCTCCTGAGAGTGGATAACTTTTGGTAGACCTGAAGTCATATGTCATTCCCATGGGTACAGCCAAACCACCCTGGAAGCAGGAGAAGGGGCAGACTGGACATGTTGGGGGACTCTATCTCCAAACATTATATTACTTGGAAGAAATATGCCTGTCCAGATCTCTCCCCACTTAGAAGCTAAAGGCTGCACACTGCCACTTAACAGACATGATTAGGTGAAGCCTAGTGATCTCTTTTGAAAAAATTATAAAGTTTATCTGAGAAACACGGTAGACACTGTACTCCAGGAAGCATTCCTGTAGTGCTGGGGAAATCCATGAGGGACTCTTATTCCCACAGCTCTCTGAAACCTTTCTGGTAATTCTTCACTGCAGCCATTAAATACATGTATAAATACAAATTATTTTTTTTTGTTTTTCCTTCTTCTTTCCCCATTTGTTTATAGGATACTGTCGGAGGAACAGATTTTTAAAGTAAGCTGTTACCCAAGGTACGTTTTGTTTAGTTTTTTTATGTCATGATTTTTGTGTTATCTGTTTATAAAAAAACCTGTATATTCCTCTAATGTTATTTTTCTACAAAAGTAATTCGGGAGCATGAACTATTTGAGATCTTACTGTACGTATATTTGGAAGGGAGGGAGTATGGCTAAACATGGGAGGAAGGAGCTTGAAAATAATCATGTCGACAAGGAAATCCTATATTGTCATAAATTAAAGCAATGGAACAAACAAATTTCTGCTAAAGAAACTGTTAAGGATTCTGTATACTTTCTATAGATATGTCAGTGATGAAAGGAAGACTAGGGAGAATGTGGGCCCTCTCCTGGAGGAGGCAGGAGACTCGATTACCCAGGGTATGGAGAAGGTTGTGATATTCAATGACTGTTCTCTGTCTCAGTTTTCAGCAGCATGGATTCATAGATCGAAGAAACGTACACTATAGGAGAGATCAGGTGCAAGATCATCTAAGGAACCTGAAGGTACACAAATCCATGTGATCTTATGAGATGCATCCACAGGTCTGTAGGGAACTGGTGGATGAAGTTGCTAATCCACTCTCCATCATATCTGAGAAGTTATGTTAGTCTGGTGAAGTTCCCACTGCCTGGAAAAGGGGAAACAAATCTCCCATTTTAAAAAAACGAAAAAAGGAAGACCCTGGGAACTACAGGCCGGTCAGTCTCTGTACCCAGCCAGATCATGGAGTAGATCCTTCTGCAAACACTCCAGAGGAACAAGGAAAATAAGTATGTTATTGGTGACTGCTTACGCGGTTTCACTAAGGGCAAATTGTGCCTGACAATTTTGGTACTCTGGGGATACAGCTCTGGTGGATAAAAGAAGAGTATCTGACATCATCTACCTTGTCTCGTGCAAAGCATTTGACACTGTCCACACAGTGAGAGGCAGAGGAAGGAAGCAGTACCTGGAAGATGTCAGGCTGAGAGCCAACTCTCTTGCAATCAGTGCAATTCTCTGGTGACCATAATTCAAAACTTTGCTGCAATAAAAGCACAAGTGAAAAGAACAGGGAAGAGGGAAAGCATGGCATGAAAAAAAACAGAAAAATCTGGGGCTGTAACTTAGTAAAATCAGCTCCTTGTGTTTATGAATACTAGATCACACATCAAGCAATTCATGAAAACATCAAAAGAATTTCTGTTATCATACTTATATTTTTCACATTTAGTTTCATTATATTTTGAAAAGCCCTATCGAATTTGCTTACACATGAACGTGTCTGTTAGAGCTTTGCTGGCTCTTACTATGCAGCAGCACTCAACATGAGAAATAAGACACTACATTTAAACAGCTGCTCTATCTGATCTTCTCTCTGTCCACAACAAGGTAACCTTTGTGAAGCTTCGTTACTGGGAAATGCAGATTATCTCTACTAGGAGACAAACAATACATTATTTGTAGTAGCAATGGAAATCTTTAACTGAACTGAACTTGAAAATACATTATGTCATTTCAAAGACTGGACTAAGGCTTAGGATGAACTATTTTCTGTTACGTTTTCTCAGACTTTATTAAAATGAACAAGGACGTACAAAAATTCCAGGAAGACTGCGGTGCCTTCCCTGGATAAAAGTGTTGACATGTACCTCATGATTGTTCTTAGATTAAATTTCTCAGTCTGCGTGTCTTTATACAGTTGAGGATTGTCGCATACTTCTTTAGCTTTACTACTTATAATTTGCCTGTGGCTAGAGATGAAATTCCTCCCTTCTTGTGGTATGCATTGTTATAAACATGGAGAAATACAAAATCTATAAAGTCATCCTAAAAGCAAAGAGAAACAAGAAAAAAAAAAGAAAGAACTACAGTAATCACACAGATAAAAATTGTTAATCCCTCTGGTCACTCATTTTGTCTTTATTTCTTAGTGAGATTTTTGACGGGAAGTGGTTAGCTAAAGAAACAATGAAAAATTGGCAGGAAATAATGTTATGGAAAAAGCTAGAGGAAAGAGTAAAAAGTTGTAGAAAGCATTTGGCTTCACAAGCAGAGAAAGCCTACACTGACAAAGCCTACATTTCATTCAGACCAGCATCCTGCAAGCAGGATGCAATATGCAAGAGACTCCTTATTGTCAAACTGCAGATCCACCAGAAATCCTCTTTGTGCGGCTTTTTCTGCTGGCCTCACAAGCCCTTCACCCTGTTTCTTAGGCTGGATGTCTTGTCCTGGTAACAGACCAGAGAACAGTAATTATTCTTTCTGCTGCTTCTTGTGTTCACATATAAAAATGTCCTCCACTTTTATACACTTTTGCACCAAGTACAAGATAGGGAAAAAAAGGTGGAAACATATCTCTCCCTTCTCTCTATGTTGAATGCCAGTTTGGGGCTGCTTCTTGAACTCTTAGGCCTTTTAGAGATTGCCCATTTCACTTGCAGTCAAATTTTCAGCCAATAAATAGTCATGTTGCTTTAATCCAACACTAAATGACTGTAAACTTGTTTGACTGTATAAATATTTACATTCCTATTTGCATATGAATATGCAGTATATGTAAAGATCATAAAGACGTTCCCACCAAAAAGAATGCCTCATATAACCAAACAAATGAGATGAGGGTGATTAAGTACTTACATAGTAAGAGGATTGAAAAGTACACTGAGGAAGGCAAAAAAATATTGAGGAAGAGTATCAAAGTATAGAAGTGAAGCTAACCTATACCTTGCAAGCAGTTTTGTTAAAATGTAGTAGACCTTGATTTTCATAAGTGTTAGATTTTTTAATAAATTATGCAGAATACCTCCTGTGTCTACTTTTTAAAATCTATATTTAAGATACTTTTGATACTTGTTATAATAGGAACATTTTAAAATTGCTATTTAAGTTCCTACTGGCTATGGTTAATCAGTTGTTTTGTGGGCATTTCTCATTTGAAAAATATCTTTCAAACAGGTGAAATTTTTCAACCAACCATTGCATTGCGAAAAAAAATCAGAAAAAGTTAAAATTAAATTAGACATTAAGAAAATACTTCAAAGACCAAGGTCAATTAGGGAGTGACATAATTTGCCCAGGGAAACTGCTGAAGCAGAGTCACTGAAGATATTCAAGGCTATCCTAGTAATATATAGAACTAATTATATAGCACTGAGTGCTTTCAAAGTGCTGTACAGACATGAACTAATTAATCTGCTCGATACTCCTCAGAGACAGGGAAGGAAGTATTGCAAGTTTTAGCATCACCTGCCACAGATTCTGGTAAAAGGCAGAAAAAAACCCTGTAATGAACAATCACCTTACCTCTGGTACTCTCTCTTTGTTAGATGTATGCATGTGTACGTGAGTATACAAACTGAAGCTACTGATGACATGTAAATGTAAAAAGAAAAAAAGTATTAAAACTGAAAGTCTGGTTTGGTAGGTTATTAAACATATACTTGGATTACTGAAAGATGCTACTCTTCTTTTTTCATTTTCCATTGGGGTCACTGCCCACAGTTGAAACATTAAAGCCTTATTTAAATTGTTGCTTTACCCTCTATCTAATCAAATACTGAGTGGTAGAAGTCTAGAAGCTAGGAAGTAATTTTTTATCTTGCATTTATTTGTGTATCATTTATAACCTTAGTCTGTCTTACTGCAGACACTGAGACCGCTTTTTGCTTTAACAACTCAGAGTTTTTGAGAAGACAACAATTAGAGAAAGACAGCAGAGGACTACACTCAGAAACAACATATTCTTATATTTGACCATGACATAAACACATCTGAAAATTTCAGCACTTAAACTTACAAATTTCATTAGTAGCTAGTGAAATAATAGTGGCTTTCACCCTAGACATGCAGTAGATAAAGTGTTCAGCAGCAGTGTTTAACTGGCATTTTTCTTCTTTGAAATATCAGAGAGCGGAGAACTCAGAGAGTTCAAAAGTGATGTACTTGTCATAGAGTCAAAGGTAGTGAAGATTTTGACTAGGAAATGTGAAGGGAAGTAGAACATAGCACTGAACTTAACCGAGGAACTTATCTACTGTTTTTATTCTTTGTAGACATAGAAAAATATGTTGCTTGTCTTTTTTTCAAATAAGTTGCAAAAAGACAGAGTCTCATCTTTCTTTAAAAGAAAGATTTGTGAACTTTGTGTAACAACTTTAAAGAGAGCGTGATAGGAACATACACATTAAGTAAGTGGAGTGTCCAGCTATTGAAGTACAACCAACAGTTCTTTAGTCAGTGTTTAAGTTTTCCGGATTTCTTACAGAGAAATTTAAATTAGCTGTAAAATATTTAGAATTATTCGGGAGAAATTACATATATGGACTAGTGTATAACAGCATTTCAAACTGTCAATAGATATTAAATTAAGAAAAAAATTGTTTAGATTTTCTTAGCTGGTTTAGGAAGCATAATGTTTTTGAGCTCAGATTTATGGTATTTAAATCAGCCTTAAAGACTGCTAACTAGTAAGCCTACAAATAAACTTGGTCATGGTCTTAACTATTGAGACACCCAAGTGTCCCTTTTAGTCTCCCAAATTGTGAACCAGGGTAGCAAGGAGTAGTCCCAGTTTTAGCTTTGAGTTTAGAGCACTACAGAGAAAAGACTGTATTGCACCTGTTTTACAGTGACTGCCACCTATCATTTTTTTCAGTATTGCAGCCCTTTAAATTTAATTAAGGAAGAATATAGGAAAACAGTGTTTAATTATTCATTACAAATAGTTGTGAAATTTCTGAAATTTATAATTTTGGACCATAAAACATTGTTACTGTACAACTAGGTTTTGACCAAATTAAAATACGTCTCAGACTTCCTAAAATCTGAAGAAGTCTCAGAAGAAATGGGGACTCATAGAAATGTTTTCATTTTCTATTTAACAAAAAAATAGCAAAAGGAAAAAAAAGATTCACCTAGTGCATAATAAACCTATTCAACTTATTGCCCCAGGGCACAAGCAAGACCAAGAGATAAACAGGAGTCAAGTTACATTGGTCCGGATTAAAAAGTGAGGTCTTATAAATCTTCCTGCATTCAGATATAAGCTAGGTACTATGTAATAAGAATTCAGAAGAAATTTTCCCTGTAGGCAGATTATTCTATGGAGATTTTAGTATCTTTTTCTGACATATTCAATCCTGACTGTTGAAGATAAAATAAAGAGATAGAAGGTTGACTCATTACAGCAATTTCTCTGTATTTACATATTCTTAAAGAACATTTGGGCCTTGGTCGTTCAGTCAGACTGAAGGCATTTCAAAATTGGTACAGATGACTACACCTCAACATTTCAAAATTTAAAAAAGAAAAAGGGCTTATTCTCACATTAAAAGCAGGGTAAAGTTTGAAATATCTGAGCACACTGACTGTATTTCCTCCTTATTTTTTTTACAATATTCTTGATGGATTGCTGTCTGAGTGCTCTAAACATAACATACGTAGAGGTATTTGATATCCATCATTTTGTCTGCTGTAGCCTGCAAATACTTTACCCTATAAAACCTTCGAATAAAGATTTAGTGTATAATGGTAGATCACAGATCTGTCAAAGCAGATCTGCAATATATGTGAAAATCTGAATTATGGAAGATACTTTGTTTAAAATGTTTTCATATTCATATTGTTCAAATTGTGTCAGCTAAATCATATTTTTATTTGTTTCAAATATAGTAGTCAACAGTTTTTTGGAAGAATATACAAGTTCTAATGAATATTATATCAGTTGTTCATTCTGCTATGCTATATATAAGAACTTTTTCTGAAATAAGAAACCCCTATTTCCAAAGACATATCAATCAATCAGTTTTCTGACACAGTAAAACTTGGGAAAAAGAATACAAAAAAAAACAATGAAAAAAACAAAAAAAATCAAACACAAAAAAAACCCCAAGTAATCAATCAAACAAAAAAGAACCCTAAAGAAAGTCACCCAGAAATCAATAAAATCACTTTCTTTAACCTAAACAGTGAATGTTCATATTCATAGTTATTTACCGGTAGGAGTTAATGAAAAGTAAGTTTTGCAGATTCCTTTGTGAAGACAGTTCAGCAAAGAATAAAAGCAAAATCTGCATGTTATATTTACTATTCTCTGTCTTTCTATTGTGAAACCCTATGTTTACAAAACTTTTCCTTGAGGAAAAATAAGACTACTCTTTCACTACAACAAATAAAATGTTCTCTGTCCAGAGAATATCTCATGGTAATACGAATTTTGGAGACCATCCTGGGCTCAAATGTAAAATCTCTGCAATGTGAGGTTTTCAGGGAGATTCAATTATTTTTTTTCCCGTACCTGAAGGCTTGTGTTAATCCAGTCAGTAAAGCCAGTAGTTTATTGAGCACACAAGGATGGCAGTCTTTAGGGTTGTCTGTGTTTACTTTGCTTTTGTAAACTACATTTAATGGAGAATGATCTCCTGTGACAGTAACTGTTTCTCACCATAGGGAACATGTCATGAAAATCCTCCAGTTTCTACTGCACAAGGTCATCACTGCCCCTGTCTAATTATAGATTTATTTCTGCTTATGTTCCAGAAAATCCTGTCAAGGATTGCACTGTGCTGTGCAATTCACCATAATGTGAAGCTCTAAAGGGAAGATATCCCAGTTTAGAAGAAATATTATCAATGCCTGGAAGACAGAGGAGGAGAAGGAAGAGAAGGCTAATTTGAGAGATGTTTGAAGCTTGAGTTTAGTAATCAAAAATTGCCTGTGATGCTATTTCACTCAGTCCTGGAGAAGCAACCAAGAAAAGTGCAGATACTCCTCCACAAATAAATTTTCCTTTAAGGACAAAATTCACAATTTTTTTTTAGCAATTATTGCTGATGTACAGGGGAAAGCAACAAAGCAAACAGTAGTTTTTAAGTAATACTTTCTTTGCCAAATAGTGTATATTACCATTAAGTGGCAATAATACATTGATTTTATACATAGAAGAGGAGATATAATAATAAGTAAATACTAATTTCGTTATTTCCTGCAATGTGCTCTTAGAAACACTAATATTTATGATATGTGGTTGCAAATTAAACCCCTGAATTTTCATGAAATAGTTTTTCCAAAAATGACATGGGTTTGCCTACAAAAATGTGTAGTACACAGGTTCACAGAAACTGTAAAAATTAGTCTGATTAGAAGTCTTGCAAAAGATTTTGGAGGATAATTAAAATAATTTTGATTTCTTTGGCAAAAATAGAGTCCTACAGAAAGAAAACTAAGGTTATTCAAGCCCAGAGCCTCATTTTTACCTTTCCTGCCTGATGAATCTATTGTCATGTGCCTAATATGAAATGCTACAAAGACAGTATAACAATCAATAAAGTAAGTTTCCCAACTAACTTTTCTGGATCATATGTTCCAAACCCTAGGGATCATTTCCTGTTTTGTGATCAGTTCACTTTGAGATTTATAAATAAATCTCTTGGATTAGACTATCTGGAAGACTTTTATGTAGCAACAGAAGATCATAAATGATAAGCCCCTGATTTGTGAGAAGAATTTAATTTTGCAGTGTTATGTGTGGGATACTAACCCCTCTCCAAACCACAAACTCTAAAATAAAATAAAGAATTTCTAGACCCAGAATATTTTTTTTTTATAAAGTCTTTCTTGTCCAGAGGGTTGTCACACATACATCTGCTTAGCTTTCACCACACAGAATACACAGAAGTGATCTAGTTGTGATGGATGGTTCACTTAAGTTCTGCTCTCAGAAATGAATTGTTCCACTCCCCTGCCTAGAAGATGATGGTAGAAGGTATTTTCACCAATACTGTTGTTTTTGTAACTGGGGTGAGAGTGTATCTGTATTTGGTGATAGGCAACAAAGAAAGCTGACATTGTCTTTGGCTACTTAAGGTATTCCTTTAAGCAAAACATATGTATGAAGGGGTGGTTATAAAATACAAGTACTTTCTTGTAGTAATATTTTGTACTTTTTTCCACAGAAGAGATAACATAAATATTCAGTTCATTTACTTGTTTTTAGACCTAAATAATTCCATACTTACAAGCTTCAAAACTTGCCTCTATGAAGCTTAGAGCCGTATGCTGCTATAGTGTGAATATATCCTAAGAAAAGTGTAATTTTACGTTCAAAGAAAGAAAGGTTTAATTGAAGTATTAAAAAGTGGCACTTTCTTGGAGAAAATATTCTAAGAAAATAAGGTATCATAGAGACAAAAATAAACCCAAACTCTCATACTAGGATTTAGTTTTGAGCTTTCTGATTTTATCTACAGATTTATTATTACAGTCAGCAGGATATCAAGAAGTTCTTCACACCTGTAGCCTCTGAGAAAGGTGAGTGCTACCTGCACCCTGGAACTTTAAAGACTTTGGAATATCATGACTTCTTCTAAAGTATTTTGGGAATGTTGAATAGCATTGAAGGTAGAAAATCTTCTTGTTTCTTCTAAGTGTTCCAGCACGGCACCAGTTACTTAGGTCACTAAAAATAAAGATTATAAAACTTCTGTAAAGGCTGAATCAAGTTTAGATTGTAGTTCTAAATCCAATTCACTCTGTTGATTAGATGTGCAACAAGATGAAAGCCATTCAAGTTTTGGTTTAAGCTTATTGAGATTGGATGCCACTGCCAGTGATTTCTTCAGCATATTTCCAAAGGTTTGGAAGTGTCCCCATAGGTAGGTAGGAAATTGCAGTTTCTCTATGTAATTCTACCTCACCCCCTGCCCTGTCCATTTCAGCTTTAGATGCTTATAAAGCGTCTGAATACTACAAAGATTAAACTATTACACCACCACAACAAGCAACAGGATCCTGTAAGTGGTTATTGTCAGGCTGAACCCCAAGAAGAGAGCTTCCTACTCTCTGGCACAGAACAGAAAGGCAAGAAAATTGGTTCCTCTTTTCAACAGTGCATTCTTACCAAGTATATGTACCTAATCACTATAAAAGTAGTGGAATGCAACTTATCACATCATGAATTTCAGAGATTTAATACAATTCCATTTAGTAATGAATTAGAAGAGATCTGGTAGAAATTGCATTTCTCCTGCTCCATTCTTAGATTTTTTGTGGAGATGAATCATATTTTTGGCACACTGGCATGACACTTGCATTTATGTCTCTCTTTTGCAGATCACTGATCTGTTGTTTTGGCAGATTTAAGTAAACCGTATGAAGTCATTTTCTTCTGGTATTTAAAATTACTTAAATCTTTCCGTTATACTGCTCTCTTTAATGCTATTTTTGTTTAGCTATGGGATTTTTTTTTTTTTACATTATATATGATTCTGTAAGATGTGCCATATTCTGCTTCTGGGCAACATTTGACAAAAAGTTGTCATACAGTGATAGCCTTTCTCCTGCTTCGGAGCTCTCCTTGAGTTTATTGACTTTGTATGGAAATGCTCAGATTTGCGCTTTTACTGCCATCTAGTGCCAAAATTAAAAAAAAAAAACTTTAAAAAATCCTTTATATTGCAATTTGGAAATGGGATAACATTCACTGTAAGGGAAACTTGTAGTCTGTGGGTGATAAGGAAATGCAATATAGTATGATTAATACAGGAAATTCTAAAGGCCTTTGAGACTGTATTAGATACTAAAGAGATGGGCCAACATATAAGAAACTGATATATGCTTAACATAATGTCATCTACCATGTCTTCCAATACACAAATATCACACTTACTTTGATGTCTCCTGTTATACTGTCAGTAAAACAAGAATTCACTTTATTACTTTACACTTCATTTTTAATATAACTGTACTTGCCTACTGGTTTTGGCTGGGATAGAGTTAATTTTTTTCATTGTAGCTCTCATGGTGCTATGCTTTCAACTGGTATTGAAAATAACCTTTTTACATAAAAGATGTTTTAGCTATTGCTGAACAGTGCCTACACAGCATCAAGGTCTTTTCAGCTTCTCACATTGACACACCCATGAGCAGACTGGGCTGCACAAGAAGCTAGGAGCTGACACAGCTCACCCCATTGGGCTAAAAGGACATTCCCTACTATATGACATTGTGTTCAGCAATAAAAGATGTGGGGAAGAAAGATGAGGGGGGTAGTGATGGCATTTGTCTTCCCAAGTCACTGTCATGTGGAGATGGCTGAACGACTGCCTCCTGATGGGAAGTGGTAAAAAAACTCATTTTTATTATTATTATTAATAGGCTTTGCTTTCATGTACATCTTTTACTTTACCCATTAACTGTCTTTATCTCAGTTTTTCTCACTTTTCCCTTCTGATTCTGACCTCTGTCTCACTTGGGGAGAGTGAGGGAATGGCTGTGTGGTGCTGAGCTACCTACCCATGTTAAACCGCAGAAACGTGCAAACACACAACAAAAAAACCCATGCAGATTAACAAAAAAGTAACTTTCTATAAACAAGGTGGAGTTATTAGCTAAGAGAAAACAGTGAAACTCTACATATTATCTCACACGAGAAAGGAGAAAAAAATGAGAAAAAATGGCAATTCAAAAATTAAAATTGTACAAGGAGTTGCCTTTACTGTAAGGTCTGGGTCTAATATGACTGAAGCAAAACACTACACTGATAAATACAGTGTAACAATAGAAGTTTTATATATTATTCTCATTATGATCCTGAAATATCAGGAATATTGACAGAAATTTTATAATCACGTTAAGAAATCTTTTTTTTTCTGTCTGCAGAGTGGATCACCTCTGGTTTTTCGGGTTTGTGTTGATTTTTTTTTTTCCCAAAATGACACTATGAGAGTTGGGCACTGGTAACTAGACTTTCCAAAGCTCTATATGGGTCATACTTGTTTAATAGCGTATTATGCTGTAAAAATGCAACATTCTCCCAAATTTCTATCAGTATTATTGATAGAATCATATCTTAATCTCACTGAGGTGTCAAGTTTATAGTAATTATAGAGTAGGCAATTTTGATGGTGGCAGGTATGGTATTAACAGTAGTAGTATATCAGTTCTGCCTTAGCAGTAAAATTTGCTTTGAAATTGCACACAGGCAGCTTATGGAAATGGTGCAGGGAGAGGGAGGGGCTACCCACCTAGCTGTCTGTAAGAAGTCTACATATTTGTAATGGTTAAGTTTGGAAATATTGTATAAAATGTTCCTTATTATACTGAGAATACTACTTCTGACATAAGGTGATAAAAAGAAAGGACATGGACTTTCTTTGTATGACCTTTTTCTACAAGGTATCTACTTTATTGAGCATTTTCTAAAAGCAGCTTAAAACCAGAAAAAGTAGCAGGAAACCAAAAAGTGCTAAGACAAATTTTCTGTTTCCTTCTACATAGTAGTTACGCTGAATAGTAATGTCTTCTTGCTCTACGTAGCATTGGCTTTATATTACCTTGAATTGCTGAAAAAAATTCAGAATAACTGATGCTTGATAAAGAACTTCTCAACATAAATTCGATTTCTTAGTTTATAAAAAAGTAGAAAAAATATAAGAATAAGTAGAGAAAAGTATTCCTAGCCAAAAGCAGACAGATTCACACTTCCATCACTTTTTATAGTGTTAATTCGGAACAGCTCGGTCCTGTAGAACATTTTGTTTTCAAGCTTATATGTGCAATATAACACTCACCAAGTAATTAATTAAATATGTCTATTAACATGTACGCATTAACTTCATATTTCCCTAACGATTCGGTTCTGGAATTAGCTTGCAGATCATGTTGAAAATAATTAATTCATATAAGTTTAAGATATGTAAAAAAATTTAGAAGGTACTGTTTGCAATTCAGTCACATGGATGACTCTTTTTATACTTAAATTTCATTAGCAGAACAGTAATATATTTTGACAAGTTTAATGCCTAAAATTGACAACAACTTTGCATTTTCTCCCAAATTTTCACTGAAAGGAGTTACTCTTAACAAAAGAAGAACAAGTTATCTTTTTAGACAAATTCTGGTAACCAGTACTTGTTTTTCTTTGTTAGAACTGGAACTTTTTTTTTTGTTCCACTGGGATTCAAAAAAAAAAACAATGAGAGTCCTGAGAAATATAAATAGACAAATGTTGTCTTTTCAGAAGGACTCTCCCTTTGCTGGAAGCTCCATCACAAAATCATAGAATCATAAGTTTGGAAGAGACCTCTGAGATCATTGAGTCCAATCGTGCCTGTCTCCCTAAAATCATTTGCTCAGAGCCAAGGAACTGGACATGGCTGAGTGAAATGTGTGTGTGTTTTGCAACATAAATCCAGCCCTGGTTACAGGAGAGCAGAATCAGAAAAATATGTGGACATCTCCATTGCTGTGTCTTCTGTGGATGGCTATGTTTATTCTGTGCTGCTGCAAAGGTAACAGGAAAAGAGAAGACTGTACAGTCAAGGGAGATCAGATATGGAGAAAAGCAAACTTTTGAGAAAAAAGTTTACTTTTCAATTAACCTCTTAGCTTAGAGGCTATAATCTTCTCTCTTTCTTCATCTGTATCCCCATTCATTTCTGAAAAAAGGTCAATGGTGGCAAATTGTGACATCCTTGAACTCTCTGCATTCCTCTTCACATGAACAGTAAAACAACAGAAAAGGTGGCCTTGTGTTGATTTTTTTTTTTGGGCATTCAAAACACAACTACAGCTCAATGATTTCAGTTTTCATGACATGAACAGTTTAAGTCAAATTGTCAACACCTGCACTAAACTGTCAGCTTCAGTAAACATTGATTCTACAATTGCACTACACAGGCTTATTAAAAACAAATTTATGTGCTCATACAATGTTCCACTTCACCCTTTAACCAACTAAAATTAATCCTAATCTCACTATGAGGTTCCCTATGGTGAGAATTGATCGGACATGACCTGGCTTCCTATGAACTAGCATATGTATTATCTGCTATGAAGAAAAAGTTTCCTAACAGACTCTCTTCTGCTTCTTCTTGCAGAAATATGTTGTGACATATGGAAAACAGTTCCTTTCTATCTGTGTTTCATTTTTAACCTAGACTTGATGAACGATACGAGTTTAACACAGTTGTCAGTGAAATACCTCATTAATACTGCTAAGTTGACACATTATTATTAGCTTGGGAAATAATTACTTTCTACTGTGATAGAAATAAATGCCTTTTTTAAGAAAACCTCTACATATTTATTTGGTAGGAAGATATCACAGCTATGTCCACTATCGTAATTCAAACTTTTCACAAACTATGAAAATTTTAAACAGTGAACACCAAAGGGTTGCTTTGCATGAGGATTCTTTGGACACAGCTGATATTGCCAAAGGCTAAAATAAAGAAGATACAAAAATTTTTTTTCTGGTCTAATTTTTTTGTTACAGTAACATAAAAATATTAGAGATAATGCTGTCATCATCTATTCGCATTTATCTCTTGATTACTGTGAAATAAAAAATAACAACTCATGTATGATTGTTTTTAAAATTTCATTGTAGAAGTAATTGGATTTAATTTCATTTCTTTAAAAAGAAAAAAAAGAATTGAAATAGCAATAAATAAGATTAAGAAGATGAACTTTGAAATCTAAGTGAATTTTCCTGATAGCTGATAGAAAGATAAAGAGAAAACTTAGATAACATTCTTGGGTTATGCTGGGGTTTTCTTGTTTGTTTGTTTGGGGATTTGTTGTTTTTCTTCTCATATTTAATCAATTATTTTACTACTCTTATTTTAAATTAAAAGTATTCTGTACCGAAATTTCTGCATATTCTGATGTGTCTCATACCCTGCTATATTTCGATATTGTCCTTGGATAGTTCTTTTAAGTCCTAATGCAACCTATACTCACAAAGCTTGAAATAAATAAGCTTAGAATGGGCAAATCTGACTTTAAGCAAATGGTAATATTAATTTCTAGTTAAAGTTAAAACATGAGTAAATATGATCTTCCAATCAGGAACTCAAATTTCACCTTTTAAAATCTCATTTTAATTTTAAGATAGTCAATATGCACACTAAAAACTCTAGAAACACAAATTTACATTTTAATTAGAGAATAATTACTGAGCGTTTTGGGTGTCAGCAATATCAGAGCAAACTTACTTCTCAGGTGAACTGAAAATATGGACCTCTATCAGTACTCCACAGTAGCCTAGAGGACAGGACAGAATCTAAATCTTCAGTGATTTCTGTACTTATTAGTCAACAATAAATTCTTGTGAGAGCACCACCATAATGGTAGGTATCAAAATCTTTACTGAATCTCCTCATGATTGCATTTTCATTCCAAGTCAGAACTGTGCCTTCAACTTCTGGAACAGTTTATCTAGTAATGACAGAGTTGTTGATTTTTTCTCTCTCAATTAAAAGGAAACTTCAGCTAAGGCTATTCATATCTTCATTACAATATTATACTTACTAATGGTATCACAAAAATCTTTCTTCAACTGAATGGATATAGACTTTAAAATTTAACTCTAACTAGTAGTCTCAAGATTTCCAATAAATCATCAGTAGAATTCCTCCTACTGTGTCATCCTTTTTACGTGTCATGTCATGGTTAGATGAACAATTCTGCAGTAGTGTCTATTCTGTGTAAGCATTTCCAACTCATCAGGCTACCAAGCACAAAAGAACAGCAGATACAGTCAGCTATGAAAGTGTTTTCAACAGGTAATTTTTGAAAAAATAATTTCAAGGAAGTTGGTACCCAGTAAAATGTTGAGATGATTTTGTAAAAATAAATTCCAAAACATACTTAAGGAAATCTCCCACTGTTCAAACATAAAACACAGTTGCCCATACAGTTTTTCACAGGACTGAAACTAATGAGGGTATAAAGCAGTCATGATCAATTCAAGTTCAGAGCATAAAAATTAAGTATTAACCCAGAGGCAGCACATTTTTCTTATAGAAAATAAAATAAAATAACAAGATAATGGAATGCATTCATTAATTTCCCTTATAGCACTAAATAATAATAAAAATATTGCACAATGAACTAAGGAGGGCAAATAAAACACACTCTGAAGCCAAATATTCTTTTCTCCTTTGGCAGAAGATGAAAGCTGCAGTGTTTTTTATAATTATCACTAACTCCATGAACAGCACGCCTGGGCAACATTAATGTTCACAACGTCCTTATGGTATATTCCTCATGAACAAGGAGTCTACAGAATTCCGAAGAGAATGTTTGATCATCTTTTTGATCATAGAGAGAACAAAGTTCCTGGTTCAGAATATTTTCAGGATTTGCTAAAAGAAAACCCCTACTCTGAATCTTACAGTCCTTGGCATGATTTTAAAGCATTATCTGTAATTTTTTTACTCCATTACTACTTTGTATTGTCCATCTAACTTTTCACTATAAGGAAAAGGTTAGTCGATAAGAGACCTGAATATTGCATTCCTTCTTATCCAGAAATTACCTAACTTCACAAGGACACCAGAAGTTCAATCTATGTTAAGAACCTGATCCCATCAAAGTCAAAGGAGTTGTGCCACCTTATATCAGCTATGGATTTAACGAATGACTTGTCCTCTTTTGGCTGGAGTGCCTAGCATCGCCTTGAAATAGCCTAGAACAACAGTGTTTCACAAGGCTCCAATGAGACCTAAATTTTCATTCAATGGCTATATACATATATAAATCCGGGCACAGTAACATTTTTCCTTACTATTTCCAACTTTTCCTTAGGTACACAAATCATTCCTCAAGTCTTTGCTGTCTTCTTCTATTTAAAACCCACTTGTGCTCATTTCTAAAAAAGATTTTTCTATAGAATATTTTTCAAATAATTGTCTTTTTGTAAACCACATACATTGTTGACAAGCCATGAGTGATTATTTTGGGTTTAACTGTGATTTGTAAATAATTTACGTCAAAAGAACTATTTCACATTGTTGACAACAGAGTTAATTGTCAACAAAAAGGGAAATGTGTAAACAGGGATGGCATATTGAAAAACAGACTGCAAACACACAGGGAAATACAGACTTAGATCACAGGACATAAAATGCATTTGCAGAATAAATTGCTTGTAAACAAACATGATTTTAAAGAAAAAGCCCACAAAACAAGCCAACCAAACAAAAAAAAATCAAGCTTGTTTATACTTCTAGATACATATAACAAAAATAAAAATTAGTGTTAAAATGGAATTAAGGTGAACAGAAAATCTTTGGGAGAATGAGTCTAATTAGACTATCTGACTAAATCTAAAATGCTGTGATGCTTAATAAGATGCTGCAGTGAGCTGATTTGACTTAAGGAAAAATACAACAGAAACAAATAAATATGAATGTATAGCAAAGTTGGAATCTTAATGGGATCCCAAAGCTGTATTTTACTGATATGCACATGCTTATGGCTCTAACTTTGTTACTAATAACTTTCATACCTCTAACACTGTTTGTCAGATAAATATTCCTCCTGTGAGAGTTGTAAACACCATCCTTTCTGAGTGATGGCAACTATGAAAAGTTGCTGAAATGAAGCGGTCACATCAGTTAATATGGAATTGGTAAGTCGTTTCATCCATGGCATATTTGCAATGCAGAAGATAATTCATTAGGATGATTCCCCCTGCTTATTCAGACATGCACCATTCTCATCCATCACTCGTATAGGATCCAATAACAGCATAAGAGAAACAAAAGCCCTTGTCAAGGTGGCATGGAATTCTTGTCTGATATCCAACCAACAGGAATAAACAAGGTCACAACAGAAGCTAATTTGGCATGCCGGTTTGTAAAGTGCCAGTATGCTCCCAGGTTTTAAAGTAAGATGCATTCTTTTTGCCTTTATACGGATGTATGCATGTATGTGAAACCCCTTAAATAATGTGTATTCTTTAATGCTCTTACAGAAAAAGCATGCTGTCATTTCAGGTCTATGGCTAGGAAGTGGTGCCCTGTTCCTGTTTGTCAGTCAAAGGATGAGTTTCTCCTGTCAGCATTTCTTGTCAGAAGAAATGAAGCATGTATCTGCACTATATACAGTAACTGTTTCCCAAATGAGACACTGTCACCTGAAAACCTGACAATTGGTTTGGCTGTTGTCATCTTTCTGTTGCATTCAAATCTATCATGCCTTATGCAAAAATGAAGAGGTCGCCATGGCAACATTGTATCCCTAAACTTAATAAGAAGCAAAACACATTGTTTTGCCTTCGTAGTCTTCATTTTTTTTTCTATTCTTGACTTGATAAGAGAAACACTATTAGACATAAATATAAATAGAAAATATTTGGTACCAAATTTCTTTTTTTTTTCCTTTGCCGTGGAAAGCTTTCCCTTTTCATCTATTTCTCTGCTAGAAGTTAATATATGTGCATATTATATATACATATAAAAGTTATACTATTCTGAGAAAGAGGACAAAGAAAGAAACTTTTTGCCATAGATACCAGTAGGTCAAGTCTTATATTCAGCAAAAGGATTAGACATTTAAAAATAAGGTTCCTAAAAGGATTTAAAAGCATTAGACACCAGTCTTTGACTGAATTCAACTCCCTTAGGCTCTGTGGAAAATTTCAGCCAAAATGGCTAATATAAATATACACAGAAAAGTATTTTTCCCTGCAGAAATATTAAGATAATAGGAAAAAAAAATTAAGCTTTAGGGCATAAAGCAGCTGATAACTGACTGGAAAAGAATAAAAATTTCTTTTTCTGAACATACCATAGGTACTCTCACGGTTCCAATTACCTGTGATACACACAAAAAAGGAATTTATTTAATTAAGAAGCATGCTAATTTCATCTACATCTAGACAGCTTAATTCTTGGGTACATTGCAGTGATTTTCAGTTAGAATTGGGTTAAATTGCCAAAAATAGCTTTGGAGATTATGTTACTCTCTCCTTTTGGCTACATGTGGCTGCTAGACACAGCACTTGTATTTGACTTTTGATATCAGTAAGTATGTCAGTAAGTGAGATGAAAAGCCTTTCAACCAAAATCAATACAAACGTTAGTGGTCATTCACCTCCAGGTTATCCTCACTCATACTAATAACAGCTTGTGTTTTCTTTATTTTGTGAGCATATCCTTTTACAACGTTTTTGGCAAAAACTTTTTATCAAGAAAGTCCATTTCTTTCCCTTGCTGTTGAACACACAGTTTTAACAAATCAGTATCAACTGGATTGATTTTTCACAATATTTAAACTGTGCAGTTTTAGTTTTCATGACACAAGACATTTGTATTTATGTAAATAAATTGACATTATTCTATGTTCTTTGCTTTTATAAGTATGGTGTTGCATAATTGCATAGAATCGTACAATGATATTTGGACTGTGATGTTTCTTATCGCTCAATTGTTTTCTTCATAATCCTGCTTAAAACAGCTCAGTGCAACTTCCTGTGCAGATATTTACTTTATTAAAAACATTTTGAATTCCTACTAATAAATCAATAAATATCCCATAGTAATGCTGGTGATAAAACCCCTTTTTATGCATATGACAGATAGGAAATTTCAGAAAGCTTTCAGAAGAGTTTTATGGTCACCTGTACGGGCCAGTAGTCTAATGCAGAATCTTGCAGCTGTAGCCATATATACTACTGTTGCTTTCAGTAAGGGTGTTAAGATGTTCAGCTTTCAGTGTTGGATTTCCCATTGAATCACAAATACTATTTGTCACATCTGAGCTTTTAAAGACACGGGAATTATGTTCCTAAATCTGCAGGATTTTTTTTAATTATTTTTACAGTACAATATTTTGCCAGGAAAAGAAAAAAAAAAACAAAAAACCCCCCCAAAAATGAAAAAGAACAGATAATAGCAGGATTATGGTCTGAATATCTACTAATTTAAGAAAAGCAAGAAAATAAAATGCATATGAGGAAAGTACAAGCTATAGAACTCGTATAAGTTATGATTCTTTTTTGGTTTATATTTTAGCTAAAACTAAATTAAAAGTAAAATAAAAAATAGAGTCAGTCTTTGAATACTATCAATTTGAATTAGTCTGGCAGAAGCTGGACTACAGTAAATTAAAGAGGAACTGCATGAAATATTGAATAGATTTTGATCATGGTATGAAACAGATATTATTTTATTTATGAAATGTATTAATTAATTCATTAAGAACTTACTTATGAGCCTGGCTACAAGGTCAGCTGACGTTGCAAGGCTACATAAAATTTCTTTGCCTGACTGAGATTATCTGCATCACTAAGCCGTTCAATGGTAAAAATAGATAGACAGATAGATATACAGACAGGCAAAGCGTCTAACAATCTGCAAATCTTCTTTCTGTCTCAGGGAGAAGTTCATAGATTGACAAAGACAAGGTCTCTGCCCTAATTTAGTGACCAGAATGTAATTTTTGGACCATCGAACAGAGTTCAGTCCTGTCTAACTTTAGCACTGTGGAATGCTAACCAAGCCACAAGTGAGCATCTTTTTGTCTCTAGGCATTTCGGTGCCAACCATTTTGTACCTTCAGATGAGGATATTGTGAAATGAGCATAGGAGGACCAAGGGTTCCTTGCCCAGAGCACTCTTTGTTTGCTGCATGTTGCAGCCTATGGGTGAACCATGGTTAGAACTAAGTGGGACACAAATTGAAGGTATGGATATTTTCATTTACACACATTTTTATCATGACACTAGTGATAAGTCAGCAGTGCTGGGATGGTATGGGAGCAAGAGGTCAAGCAAGAGATAGGCCAGAAAATTTGATTTCCTTGAAGATGCAAGTAAACTTAAAACTCTAACAGCTGGTATTTTATATCTGGAGTGACACAGATTAAATGGTATCAAGCATGAGAATGTATAATAAGTTAACTCACAGTGAAATGCAGGTAAGAGTACCAAGGTTTATGACAGATATATCCAAGAAGGCTGTGTTACATATTGTTACTGAATGCAGAGCACTTGGAGATGGTAAATGAAGTTACTGTTAAAATGTGCTGCCTTATTTTAACACGACAGCCGTTAAATTGAAGACCTGAAATTTTCAGTCTTTGCAATAAGTAGAAAATATTTTGATATGTTTTCCCAGGTGGTTTGCACAATTTAGTCTTGTTGCATGTGTGGAGATTTGTAAGGAATTTGTTTTCACCTGAAATATCTATTTGCCTCATGAATCACATTTATAACAATTACATAAAATTGGGCTAATCAGAATCAGCTATATGAAATATTCAGTCTTAGAAAAGAAATAGCAAATTTATGAAAGATAAAAGTTATTTCTAAGTATATCACACAGTTTATATAAATATTTATTTCTTTAAAGATAAGTAACACTGGATATAAACATTTTTTGAAGACTGGTGGGAAGTAGCAACAATTACAGAAATTCTTGCAGTGCTTCTCATGTTTACGCAAAAATTGGTAGGATGTTCCTGTGAAAATTTAGCATTTGTCTTTTTAAAGCAGTAATTGAAATCTTTATATATATGTACCAACTGTATTATTTAGCAAACACCTCTTGAGAATAAACTTTCCTGCTGACAATGGATCATTTCTACTTTTGATTTTCTTCTAATCAAAGAGTTATCTCCCTTTGTCTTAAGGAGATATCTTTGTTACTTCTTTTCTTCATAGTGCTAATATCTACCCATAATATTCCTACATTCGTATAGTTTGGATTCTTACACAGAAACTTAAAAAAATTCTTCCATCTAATGTAAGAATTTTGAAGAAAATCAATTGGAAACAATATATTTGGCACACGCATTTTGTATAAATCTGGACACAGCTTCACGTTTCAGGTTAGAATGGGCTGTCTTCCACAAAAGCATAAAGAGAAGGTCATAGGTCAGTCTCTAAAATCAGACTGAGAATGGTATGAAGTTGCATTGTGGAGTGAAGAACCTTTAAGCGATGGGAAGTTTTTTCTACCTAAAATTGTCACTTACATATTTTTAGGAAGGAGTAGAGAGGTCATGAAGGTAGAAAACATGTTTCTTTATCTAAAGCATATTAAAACAGCTGCAATATTTCTATTCATCTCCCCAGCCTGGTTCAAACCTCTGCAACAGAATAAAAGTTTCTGTATCTTATGCATTGTGGACAGTATTAGTATACTAATTTTCTATGAGACACTCATAAAGCTAGAGGGAGATGGAAAAAACACAGAAACCTTAGGATGCTATTAATTTGGGGTTTTAGACTAATAAGATTAGACAAGATTGTTGGGTAAAAACATTTGGGAATGTTTAATTACTACCCCAACCATTAATTTACACTGCATAATTCAAACTCTTAGATATAGATGAAGTTAAGAACAAGTAGAGTCATATTGCAATCAGGGCAGCAGACCAGATTCTGAATCAGCATTGATATACCTGTAAAACCAAAGTTTTGATTCATATGCAAGGAATATTATATATTTGTTTTAATTGGAGAAAAGTAATAAGTAAGAAACACATCTTATTCCCTAATTTGGATATCAATTAAAATGTCAGGGGGGTCAAAATGATCCCCTTGAAATTTCTCACTTCTCCAAGCAAATTCTTAGTGGGGACAGAGGGAGGAGAGGGAGAGAAAATAAAATCTCTTTGCTTTCACGGTGTGATTGCTAATCTTATTTGTTAATTGGCATTCTCCTATTAAAAGAAGAGTGACAGTCCTCATGAACGAAAAGAAAAGGACCAGAAATATGGTAGCTGTCTTCTGTCGTGGTCTAAAAGTTCGTGGTAGAGCAATTCTTAAGCAGTGGTGTTTCCATACAATCATACCCTTTGCTTTTCATCTGGACTTACTATGGAACATATTCCTGATCGTTGCTTTGTTCTACATAAAGTAAAGGAGGGTGTTTAATTTTAAATATCTAGCCTCCCTTTTTGTGTCCAACCAAGCTTCAATCTAACCTACAGACTTTGATGATGAGTTTTATGGCTCATTTATACTGCGTATTCAGGAATATTTTCAATTTTCAGTTTGACATTCATTACATTTACATGTTCTAATTAGGTTAATCTTCAGTTATCCCACTGTGCCACTTCATTCATTTACCCTCTGGAGGATCATTAAAATTTCACCACTTTGTACACAGGTTATTACATCTTTTTCCAAAAGTTCTGAAGTTTCTAGACATTAATCACTGTTTGATCAAACAGGCACTTTCACTGGGCTTCATCTAGAAGGAGGGAGATTTATACTACTTTAACATAAGTTGGAGAGTGATGGGACTGTCCCAGTATTAAGGGTGCTGGTCTGCAATAAAAAGACAGAGTCAAGAGTCAAGAACCTGCCAATTTTGGAGTGTTAACTTGAAACTATTACTTCTCGCATGAATTTTTCGTATTTGTGTTTTGTCTCTTTGTGTACTTATTTTTAGTTCTGCTTTTTATTGCATGGAAGCTGATTGCAATTTAAGGTTGCAATTAAATCAAAATATGACAGATTTCACAAGTATGCTTGCTGTTTTCCATTTCTTTTTCTTCATAAAAGAAAGGTCTTGTTTATGAAGTTGATTATGCCTGCAACACAACATACTAAAAAAAACTAGATTTACGTTTGTGCTCTATGTTATTGCATATTTGTCTGTATTCTTCAAACTGAGTGAGTTTAGGCAAAATTTGAATTTCAAATAGATGTGCCAAAACCATGAATTTTCCACTAGCTTGGTTTGCAATTTATATTAAAGGGCAACAGCTGAAAACTTAAAATAGTATCCTTACTGAAACAAATAAAGAAATGAAGCCAAGGACATATAGTATTACATTGAAGGAAATAATTCTAAGTTATACTTTGTTGTTTAAGGAACAGAAAAAAATGAAATATTTTTAGAAGTTAATAATAGAAATAATTACTGTAGAAAGTATTCAGGAACCTTGTATGGGAACTCTAGCAACTGATACAAATTGGCTTGTATTTAGGAAAGACTATAGGACTAAGTGCTATATTATCCACTCTGGAATTCCAAAATTCTATCAACTGATATATAGAGAGAGTTATATTATATAGATATATAGATAATAAGCTATTTTGTCCACTATTTTCACCCAATGTCTCCACTGAATTTCCAGATCACAAAAATGGCATACCAGAATGAACAAAAAATATTGGTTGGTTGCTTTTAAAATATTTCACAGTTGTAAGATTATAAGAGTGTGGAGTTCCTTAGAGATCCATTTGGTCTGTATAGAAATAAAAGGTCAATTATTGCAATGAACAACAATCTAGAGTGATTGCAAATGAAGTTTGAGTGTTCAGTGACACTGTCATGACCCAGATCATAAAAGCTGCATAAATTAATTAAAATTTGGGTACAACTGGGTATTTAACTAAAAGGTCTGATTGAGTAGTTAGTTAAAAATAACTATACACCAGAGATTACACATTTTTCACCTCAGAGATGACAAAAGTTGTACACAATATAGAGAAAACTGAACACTAATCTATCTCATAGATTTCTACATGCAAGATCTTTATTTTAAGTACTTCATATATTTCTGATTTACAGACAAATAAAGATAAATTGGCAGAAATTTATTTATGTATAAAATTTGAAGATTTAACCTTAAAGTGTAACAGACTGCTGTACCACGTTATTGTTAAAGTTAAGAGATATTATCTAACGGGACATAGAAGAGACAAACGGTAGTGTAATTGAAAGAGAAATTCCCACTTATGTTGATTAGCCTAAATTCAATTTGCAAAATAAAACCAAACTTTAAAAATTTACTTAATGCTACACTTTATATAGTATTAAGTATTATATACTAGCTTTATATATTTATTTTCTTCTACAAGATAGATCAGTCCTACAGACATTTTGGTTGTTTGGTTGTTTTTTCTAAGTAGGTTTTCACACAAGAGAACTGCATTAGAACATGATTTATAAACCAGTTTTTAAGTAGATTTCCAAATATTAGGTCTGTTTTGCAGATTGCAGGTACATTTTCAGCACAAATAATTTTCTTCTAACACTCACAAAATATCACACAATGTTGAAGGGCACAGATTAGTGGGAGAAGTAGTAGAAAGAGGACTTTAATATGGCTAGATTGTCAACCAGGAGAAATATCACAGTCAACTACAAGTATCTTCTGACTGAGGTCTGATTGATACTGATTTTTAAGAAGTGGAACTTCAGTGTCTGGAAAAATCTCCATACGAACGGGAATTCCCTTACGGTTTGGAACAAGGCTTGATCATACCAAGTCATTTTGTCATATTGGTAAATGAGATTGGTAAAGGAGAACAGGTTCAGGCAACAATGCCAGAGCAGGGTTTCTCTGTTTATGGCCAAATATAATACAAGGATCAGAAATCCAGTTTGTTTGCTTCTAAAGAAATAAATCTGTAGGGAGACTTCAAAGTTGTTACTGCGATCTGAAACTTTTTATTCAACTTGAAACATGAGAGCTTTCTTTTTTAGGTTTAGCCTTTTCTTTAGGTTTAGTCTTTTGTTTTAACAAAAGGCAGATCTGGAAGCAAAACAATTAGATGCAGAAATGAAGTGCTTTGGTATTGTCTCTTCTAACTTTTTCTACTGTTTTTCCATTTTTTCCAGATTAATAAATACTTTGTTTTACCAGAATTTAGAAATTTTCAACATTTTTTATTTAACAGAAAATGTTGTTCTCTTTTATCTGTGTTGGGTTCACTTCTTGCAAAGGCCTTGAGTTCAGGCATTCAAAACTCTGGGATCTATTCTTGTTCCAAGGACTGGTCCTCACATCCATATTGATTCCTCATTGAAATCACTACTACTCATATGGGAAGAATGGATTAAGGTATTCCTATAACCTTTTTCCAAAGGGGAAAAAAATTGTAAGGGACCATGTACAGCCTGATTTTTATTTGACATTAAAAACAATACAAGCACCTACATTAAAGTAAGAACTTATGTATATAAAAAATGTTACCATACACCTAGGTAATATTCTATATGATTAATTATAGTTGTACATTAGAGTATGCACATGTGATATAGATATATCTCAAAGTTCAGTGAACTTGTTGGATATAGTAGCATTTAATCCAGAACATTGCTCAAAATCTATTTTTTTTTAATTAAAAATTCTCATGTAAACTTTTTTTCCCTTATTTGTGATTTTCCCACACTTTAGATCATGGGTGGCAATTTTACGAAGAAAACTAATAAATCATATTTTTTTTCTTATGGTTCTGTAAGTGTCTGGGTCTGTGAAGAATGTGAAAACTTGTTAAAAATCACTGTGCTCAATAGAAAACTGGTTCATACTCAGAAAAAAAAAAAAGCCTTGAGTCTTTTAACTTGTAGACATTTCAGAATCAAAAATAGGTCAGCGTTATTACACACAGAGATCAAGAACTTAACCCTGCAAAGGGACTGCAAAGGCTTATCTTTCTGTCAGTGTGGTCTCATCTCAAAATCAATCTGACTTTGTGAGTACAATGACAAAGGAAGAAAAAACAAGGTGTATAAATTCTGAAGTTTGGAAAACTGGAAAACAGAACTACTGAAGAGACAAGAAATGTCAAATCCAGTTGAGTCCATGTTTCAGATGATGGAGAGTGGGTGTGTAAGGTAATCGTATCTTGTTACTTTTCAAAGCAATCTCAGTATCCAGATCCTTTATGGCTTGACTTTTACTCTGCTTTGTCCATGAAATTTACTTTGGTATAGAAATCATTTATAATTTGAAAGATTTCAACACACAAGATTGCATTCCTTAAACCTCTCCTTTTGTCCCATGTTCTGTTTTTATATGTTCGTTTGTTTTATAATGCTTTATGAGACATTTAATAGATTATTGTGGAAAAAAATGTGTCCATTATAACTGCACGGTGTCTCATATATTTTATTTGGAATGTAAAATTAATACTAGCATAAATACAACAGAGTACTTTTTACAAGTGTCTTTACAGAAGTCATAGCTGGACTGAAGTAAGGAGGATGAGATAAGTTTAAAGAGTTGACTTTACCTGTAGCTTTTATAGGAATTTTTCTTCAAACAGTCTTTTTCAGTGCAGTACTTTTTCTTTTCTTGCGAAACAAGCATCAGTAGAGACGATAGAACAGCTTTTCAAAAAAAAAAAACAAATAGTCACTGGATGCTGTAAACCCAGATAATCATTTATATGACATATTAACACAACACTTAGAAGAGCTGAGATGTGCTAGTTTAAGGATTTGCGAGACTCCTAAATTTAGCGGTTTGAGAGCTGAGCATTTGGTGACAAGTGTCTATGTTTCTGCTGCAGTCAATAGCGAAGACAGAATTTTTAATTATTTTAAGCTCTTGAGATGAGATATTTAAAACAAAAGTAAGTGCATCCACCTTTTGCAATTGTTTCAACTCACCTTGATGTCGCAACACATTCAAAAAGGGAATGTTATCAGAAAACTCTTTGTGTGTATTTGAATTGTGTTTATTATTTATAAAAGAAAAACACCTTGGCTTTTCGTAATTTGCCTCTAAGTCACTACACTTTCTCCTCATATTTCTTTGTTGTTACATGTCATTTTATTCTATTTATGATAAATTCAAAGTTATGAATGTATACTTTGGTATTTTACAAGATAGAGCATGAGATATATTATGAGGAGCATCTTATCCTGAATTTGAATAGTGTGGTTTTACAAGTCAAGCATATTATGATTCATGGGTGTGCAATATATTCCTAATAGTTCAGAAGATATGCAGATTCAGGTATAAATTAATAACTCAGAACTCGGTAAAGAACTGAAAAATTTAGGGAAAAGACAAAACGGATAAATATAAAGTTTATAACTAAAAAATAATAAATTCTGTGGAGGTAGGTCCTGGTCATAGGTCAGGAATTTAAGTTCCATGCTGAACTCTATATACCTCAGAGGAAAACCCACCTCAGGTGAATTTATAGAGTAATTATAAAAAACAAGCAAAGAAACAAGCAAAACTCCCATTCCATATAACGTAAGAGCTGTAAAGTCAAGAACAGTTAATTGTTGTGCCAGCATCTATTTTTATTCTGGTAGTATTTGTAAGAAAGTCACTACTGCTACCATTCCTACCTTATTAAATGTTAGTATTAATGAAATGTGAAATTTTGTGGATATGTTAGCGTGAGAATCTGTACTCAAGCATAAGAAAGAACTGCAGAGAAAAAAAAAATAAAGTTTGTTATGTTACCTTTAGCCAGGATCGTTTGTTATTTATCAAAAATAGGCTGGAAAACTTTGCTCCTTACTCGTTTTAAGGAGAGGAACTCTTTCTCAGGACAACAATGTCATGCAGGTCATTTGTGCCTGAGAAAAGAAGCAGTTTTTTTCAATGGCAAATGAAAATCATCGAATTAATTATATTGCAACTGCTGAAGGTCCATTGGAGACCTGAAAACCTGAAATTCTGATATGGAAATAAATACAGAACACTGGCATAATGAACCAATTTTTACCTTTAATGTCGCATGTTCTGACAGGTAATGTTGCCTATTTATGCACTTATGCAGTGAAATTTAGGATGAATATAAGACTGATTTTCCTATGTGAAAATTAATTCTAAATCATAAGGCATTGCCATTATTTGTAACTGACTTAATGTTCCTCTGAATACCTCACTGACATCATAATGAAGCACAAGAAGCAGATACCATCCCCTCCCTTTCTTTCCAGATTTATGGATGCTGTTAGCCCACCATCCCTCATTTCATTGTTGTTCACTATTTAAGCAGTGTATTGACTGTACTGTAGCTTCCTAGATCAGTCAACAGGCATACTAAGAAATTACATATTCTGTTTAGTCCTTATACATTCTTTCTAGATTTTTTTCCATTAATCTTACCTATCTACACAGAAGTGTTTCATGATTCTTACTTACTGAAAGGTTTTTTTTTATTTTGAGGTTTTGCTGTTTGTTTGTTTAGTATCTATCACTATAACCTAAAAATACAAAGTTATGATAATTGTCCAGAATACATACTGTAAGTTTTCACACTCAGTCCAAGGTGACAGTTTTGATGCATACTTATGACGTTATTAGATCCTGCAAAGATATATCTGTTTCCAGTGAGCAATGCTGGGAAGTTCAAGTTAGTAATCACTAGAGATACACAAGGAGTGGCCGCTAGCAATCAAATGAAGAGCAACTATTTAATTTCTGATGTTTGCCTCCTCCCTGTACCACAGATTGAGTCTGTTGTTTCCTAAAGCTATCTGAAAGGCATATTTCTCTTTAACTGTGTTATTGTGAATATGACACACTGTAGCTTGCTGGCAGGTCACAACTTTTCAAGATCAACATTGAACTATACATATGTATGCATTTCTTTTAATCTTCTATTTCTTTTAATCTTCTTCATTGCAGTGATGGGAAGAAATAAGCCCATTATTATTCAGGAACATCACACACAGAGTTCTTTATAAGCACATGATTTCATGTATCTGCTTCTTATTTTAGACAACTTCAAAACAGTTTTTTGAAGAATGTAAATGATCAACTTTTTTATATTTAAAAATGGTCATTTGTTCTCTCTTCTATTTCTTGTCTTGCCATTCACTGAAGAATTGAAACTCTCTAAACACATGCTCCATACTGACTTCTTAAATGGGACATCTTTGGATGGCAGTATATAAGTAAGTTTCTGAAAGATAGGAACCTAAAAAATCCTCTGATAATATGGAGATACATATCCTTGTTTTACAGCTTTGAAACTGTCATTACATTCTGAGAAAAAAGGCAACAACAACAAAGACTATTTCAAGCTCTATCAAAATCACTAATTGCAGAAATTTACATGGTGCAGTTTATGCTGCACGAATGACCTTCTTCGGCTTTTTTTTCAGAACAAGAAGATTTTAAGGTGGTTTAAGGGTTTGTAATTATATAACACTAAACACAGTGTTGATGATCCAGCACCTGGTTTTAATATCTCATACATGTACAAGCAGAACAGTGAATGTGACACAACTGAAATTAGTCTGGGCTTGGCAGAAGTCACTTAATTTCCTCCTAAGGAAGTAGATCCATGCAAAATATTTGAAAATATTATTTCTCATGCCAAATCAAATTGATTTACTTAACACAAAATATTTTTGCAGTAAAGACAGAGATCTGTATCCCAATCATTTCACAGTACACGGAAAGGTAGCTGTGATATGCATAGTAAATCTGTATGATGGATTCTAAACTGGCCACAACTGCACAGAGAGTCTCCTACCTCCTTTTGTCAGAGAGGTGGAAAAAATTATCATGCAGAGGAAATTCTAGCTAATAAATAAAAAAGCATCTTACACGCTAACATAGCACAGAAGTCTCAATGTGTTGTTCAGAATTCCTGAACTGGAAGTATGTAGGCAGCTTTGAGCAGTTGATATGAGCTTGCAGGTGTCTAGCACTCTCAGAGCTCACAGCCTTTGGAATACTCACTAGAAACTTATCCAATACTTTCTATTCTTTTTCTCCTCTTGTTCTTTCCGCTATGACTCACTGTCATGCAAGTTTAAAGGGAGTTGCTGTTAGCTCACCATTCCTTCTTTTATTGATCATCAATATTGAAGCAGTGCACTGATTCTACTGTAGTCTCCTAGATCAGTCTTCACTCATAAGGGACATTAAGAAATATCACGTACTGTTTACTCCATATACACTTTTATAAAATATTTTCCATCTAGCTTACTTTTAAAAACAGAAGTGCTTTATGCTTATTTTATTTTATTTTAGCTCTTGCAATGTGTAGGTTGATAGTTTTATACTTTTCCAGATTACGTTTTTATAATTACCAAGATGAAAGAACTTTGTACCTCAGAAGAATTACATAGGTCCCACTCAGTATAATAGAGGTGCCAAATACAACTTTGAACATACTGAAATTACTAACCACAAGCAGATTTAAGCTCTAGACTTTTTTTTTTTTTGGTTGGTTGGTTGGTTTTTTTGGGAGGTAAGCGTGATTTTTTGGGGGGTGGGGTGTTTTTTGGTTTTGATTTGGTTTTTTGGGTGGGAAGGGGTGTTTTAGCTAGAATAAGAAAGAAAGGAAGGAGATTACGGAGTTCTAATTACAGAAGTATCGATAAACTGAAGAAATCAATTCAGAAGTTTTGAAAAATTAACTACTAAACCATTTGCATTATAGTTAATTGTGCATTGTGAAGTTACAACTCAAGTCTTTCAAATCTGTGTTAGTCAATGTATTCCAATGATGAGACATACGTCATACAATACACTTAGATAACAGTAATATCTTGTAATTTTTATAATTGTTCATGCATCTCATTAACTGACATAATCAATACTTTAAATAATGGTACCATGAGCATTACTTCTTTAACAATCTGGAACCAATCCATAATCTGAAATCTGCAGAAAGTATATTCTCTTCAAAAGTGAAAGCTGTACAAGGATAATGGCACCATTCACCATAGAATTTTTTATTGACTTTCTTAGCTGCAGCTGGTCATGCCACAATCATCAGCTCATTCGTTTCATACTGATTTTATGAAAATGAGCTCACTTTTTTCCAAAAATCTAGACAGTTTCCTGTTATTGACTTCTGTACCTAGACCAATTTTAAAATTGTTACCATATATCATTTGTTTTCGTATAAAGCTATTCTTGCTCATGGCATTCATTTCCATACGCACAAGATAAATTCAATTTATGCCCTTGAATACGACTAAAAATTAAAGGAGGTAAAAATTATTACACTATTCCCCTATCAAGAAAAAATGCCTAAAGTTAGTTCTTATACAGGAGCTAATCAAAAGCAGAAAGAAAGAAGAGCTGAAAACAACATTTTGTGCATCAGTAGTCAGAAAATATTCCTAGAATTTCAGGGTTCATGGGCAGTAATTTTAAATCCTTGCACATTTCAGGTATTTTGTGCTTCTCCAGTCTTTGCATATAGTGAATTGTGCTTTTCATTATGCTGGCTATCTGCTGGCTTTTGTGTTTTTTTTCTTTGTGGGTGTTTCTGTGTCTATAAGAAATATATATATTTATTTTTTTCAGACAGCAGGATACATTTTAAGTGGTATTTATTTACAGGGACAGGAAAATTACTTTCAAGAATGTAATAGCATAGTTTAATACAACCTCTTTCTGAATTTTATACGTCCTTAGGGGGGTATTGGGTATCTTCCTTGGGAATGTTTCTGAAATCTAGATATAAAGTATTACTGTAATAGAAGATAAAATAAACGTTTTATTTGTCATAAATAAGTGTGTCCAGGTGGCCAGGAAAGCCAATAGCATGCTGGCCTGTATAGGAAAGACTGTGGCCAGCAAGACCAGGGAAGTGACTCTCCCCCTATACTTGGCACTGGTGAGGTCACACCTCGAATACATTGTTCAGTTTTGGGCCATTTACCACAAGAACAACATTGAGGTGTTGAAGCATGTGCAAAAGGCAACAAAGCCAGGGAAGGGTCTGAAACACAAGTCTTATGACTGTGGGACTGGGGCCGTTTAGTCTGGAGAAAAAGAGGCTGATGAGAGATCTTATTGCTCTTTAAAACTACCTGAAGGTTGTAGTAAGGTGGTTGTTGGTCTCTTCTCCCAAGTAACAAGTGATAGGACAAGAGGAAATGGCCTCAAGTTGTGCCAAGGAAGGTTTAGACTAGATATTAGGAAACACTACTTCACTTAAAAATAAGAAAAAATTTGCAGAGATAGAACTGTTTAGGAAGAGACAGTCAAAGACTGTGCAGTAAACTTCTGTAGAATATATAGACTATTTAAAAACACAGCATATTTTGCATTGTTGAAATAAATACATCTTTGTCTTCCTTTTCATAAACAGTAATACATCTATGATATGTGCATTGTAAACAAAGATTAAGAACCCTTACGACCATTACCCAAGTCTACAATTTTTTACCAATAAGACTATAAATCACACATGGGATATATACACTTCAGTTATTATATTTATCCCTTCCTTTCTCCGTTAGAACAGGCAGAAGAAGTAGCATGCATTCAAACCAGGATAGATTTGGGAGCTCAGCAAACCAGTCAGGGTCACCATCTTAGTTAATCATTGGAACAGTTCATAAAATTGCTGGATATTCCTACTTTGTCTTGGGAACAGAGCACACTACTGATTAAAGTCTGGATTCCCAAATGAACGGAGATAATTCTTAGGTAATGAATGGATGGATGTGAAAGGTAATGTTGTAGCTATACTGTTGGCCCAGAAAGGATTACATCATAGTGGATAATACATATTCCTTCCTAGTGTGGAAACAGGGAGGAGAAGCTTGACATTTCACATGGCATAATTTCTGCAATACCACTGGTGATCAATGCCAAAGGACAGGAGAAGAACTAGTAATTTCAGTGATTAAAGCAGACTTCTAGGATGAAGAAAACCATAATTATTTACAAAAGTAAACTCATCCTAAAATAACCAATAGTGTACGGATATGAAATACATGCCCTGGGAAATACAGGTTTAATTCCCTTCTCCAAAGAAGTTAGAGTGCTCTAGAATAGGGTTCATCTGACTGCTCCCAAGGGGTTTTTCATTTTACCGAAAAGGCCTTAAGCATCCTGGTAGATGACAAGCTCACTGTGAACCACTAATACGCCCTTCTGGCAAAGGCAGGTGTCAACCCCTTGGGCTGCATTAGGACAAGTGTTACCAGGAGTCTGAGGGATGTGATCCTTCCTACTGAAGTGAGTGCAGTAAAAGGCCACAGAGATTACTGAGAGCTTGAAGTATTCGTCATGTGAGGAGAAGCTGAGAGAGATAGGACTTTTTAATCTGGCTATGAGAAGGCTAAGGGGGATCTTACAAATGTGCATAAACATCTGACTGGAGGGAATAAACAAGACGGTCAGATTCTTTTTTTCAGACTCTTTTGTGTAATGCTTAGAGACAGAAGAGACAAGGGGCACAAAATCTATCCCTGTAAAGGAGATGCACACATCTGTCATTACAAAGTGGAATCACTAAGTGTGCTAAGCTTTATCTACTGCTATATTTTCATGGATATTTTTTACCAATAACATAAACTGCCAGAGTATGTGGGAAGTGCTGAAGCTTATCTCACTCTAGAAAACTGAAGTAATAATTTTCATAGCAAAAATGTTTTCAGAAGATGTATCTTTCCAAACTTTTTCTGTAAAGGTGTTAAGAAATACTGTCTCATTTTTACCTTCACTCACTAGCAGGGCGCATTACTGACAAAAAGCAAAATGCGCTTTACAGTTTCCTGCTCCAAGGTATGAAGTTAGCAGTAGCCACAGGATACCACGAAATCTGATAGTGATTTGATATGCTTTCTAAGTACCTATTGTTGTTGTAACTGTTTGATATCTAACTAGCAGGTCAGAAGACCTATCTGTAAAGCACAATTCCTGCATTACACTAGAGAATGTCTTTTAATCATTCTAAGGTCATTGCTGAACAGCGACTCTAGGAGGAAAACATTAAGAGAATTGGCACAATAAGACATATACACCTGACAGCATCCAAAGGGGGAGGAAAAGTTGTAATTAGAAATACATAGAGATATTAAATTAGAATATAATTGTCTCATGACTTTGAGGAAATCTCTACTGAAAGGAAAAATTACTATTAAAATTACTTTATGTATGTGATGGCATGTGAATCTGTATTTAGTTTTATTTCATGCTTCTGACCTGTACTAAGAGAAATTGCAGATACGTTTTAGCTCTCTCTTATATTTTCTGAGTCATCACCTTTGAACCTGTCATTCTTCTGACACAACCTCCAGCAGTCAATTTGTACAAAACTTTTGATAGGAAAACCTCAAAGTACAATTTGAGAAGAGTTTCTGTCTCCAAACCACAGATGAAAAAATATGGATTCTCTGCAGTCCTCCAGTTCAGAGAATGACTTGAAAAAGCAAATATGAATGAACCTTCTCAGAGTGAACCATTTTGGCTTACACAGACCAATACAGTATTGCCATCCATCCATGGCAGCTGTACTTAGCCAACAAAGTAGTAAAGATTTTAGAACCCTGCATACCCTTTTCAGCTTGTGCTAACAACACAAACTAAAGTGCATCTTTTCTTTCAGCCCTTGAAATCATGAAGAAAAACAGTGCAAACAAATGCATGAAATATGCATAAAATAAATCGTTAGTCAATTGCTGTCATTCATAATGGGAAGAGGTGATATGTGGAAATAAATTTATATTTTAAATGTATTTAGAGATGATTGGAAAAAAAAACCACAAAAAAACACAAAAAAAAGAACACAATACAAAGAAAAAAAAACTCCAGTGTAGCCTCAGATGCCTAGTTCAAGCAGGCCACTGATCACATCTATGTGAGAGAATTACCATCTTGTCAGACTTGCAAGCAAATCTCGCAGACATAATTGCACTTCCAGTTTTTATTAGTTGTCTGAGTGTGAATGCTGTCACTGGATCATTAATGCACTCTTTTAACACTGTTGGCAAGATCAAGTGTGATATCTTGTTCAGTATTTCATTCAGACCATCCTGGCACAGCATTAGTATTTTGTTCTCAATTAACTTGTTAAGCTGAAAACAAATATCAATACATATTTAAATCTTCTGTTAATGAACAGGTGGATGTTTTTATGCAAACACATACCTACATCAAATGAAATCTACAGCCTTGCCCTTTCCCGATTTAAGTGAAAAAATACAATCATAGCATAACAGGAAAAATTCCTTAAGAAGAATCACAACTTGCAGAATCTAAATCCCACTCAAAGCTTGTAGATGCAGGGAAGACTGTTAAAGCATTTCTTAAGAGGAATTTACATTCTCTTCATGTATGACCCGTCAGTTCCTTCAATTTCACAAAAATAAAAATAGCATATGTGAAAAACCTAATTTTTCAAGTAAGATTATGAAGGAAATTCCTGTGTACCCCCCCAAAAATATTCTTTTCTCTTTTGGTTCAAGTAATCTTGGTGAGGATAGGCGTTCAAAAAAGCACTCAAACTCTTTCAATATATCCAAAAGAACATTTTCTCGTGCTGAAATTCCATGTGCTGGCCTTGTGTATTAAGATATTTGTTGTGACTCATGTGTATAATACTTCTTTTGTCACTGACCTTTTCTTAAAATTTTTGCTAGATAGACATGAGTATGATTTAAGGAACTTTAATAAGTACTGTCATTGGATTTAATAAGTAAAATATTCTTCATGAATCTGAGTCTGCTTCTTGTTTTATTTCATAGCATAGAGTCAATTATTTCAACTTTGTATTTTATATTTGTCACTACAAATGATTGCATCCAATACTGAAATAATTCTACTGCAACAAAATATAGGACAGTGATTAAGAATAAGGTGAAATCAATAAAAAATTGGAGCCTTACTTGTACATAAAACTTGGAAATAAATTAGTATATATCAGTACACAGAAAAGTGATACATTCTCAATTTTTAAATGACCTTCCTGTGTATCTTTGAAAATACTAAGCTCATAGTTGAGACTGGATATTGAAGTACAAAAAATTTTAAAAAATAAATAAAATCTCAGTAATGCTCTTATTTGACACAGATAGTTTCATACATTCCTTAATCTAGAAAAAATACCAAATTTATCACAAACCCCACTTTAAAATAATTTCCAACCTAGTTGTCTCCTGAACTTCCCACTCTTTCGTTTTTTATTCTGGCACAGACTCATCATGTGATCTCTCTGGGTGTTCAGTTGTACTGTCTTTAGTAACCTGCTACTCTCCTGAATGAGCCCCATAGTAAATTCTGTGTCTGTTCATTTATTCTTAATTTCTCTTTTCAGCCATAGGTGAGTGAGCAGAAGTGTGGTACTAAGTTAATGGCTAAGGTTAAACAACAACACATGCCCAAAGTCTCCACTGAACTAGACAATACAAATTGTTATAGAAGTAACATACCCGCGATACAGGTGTCTGTGTATGTCAATATTCCACTAGGTTATTAAAATTTTTTTTCTGTACAAAAATAGTAAATCTCTACTCAAAATCATGCAACATCGTTTTGAGTTTACTGGAAGTAATGAGATGAGACTGCTGTTCGTTACAGAAGGAGTCAAGGAGCCCTTTTAAAAACCAGTTAGGGCAGACCTGATTTCATGTACTGACTTAATCATCGCTAGCTCTTTTTGCAAGAAAATAAAAACTCTTTTGAAAATTAAGGAACAGCTCAGTAGTAAAGTACTCTTTTATTCCTCCTGATTCCTCTTGTACTTCACAAGCCTACCAGTCTCGCTCATTGCAAAGGCTTCCTGAAAGCAGCTATCACTAGACTCCAGCTGTGACCTGTTTTTCTAAGCTGTAATACTGTTTTATAGGTTAGTCTAGGTTACTGTCCTAACTGATGTGCATATGTCAAGAAGACTTTCTATTTAAGAGTTTGATTTTTTTCTCTGAAAGTGAAGCAAAATTACTTTATCAAATAACATTTTCAAAAATTGTTTAGTTGCCGTGGTTTTGACTCAATAATAAAGAAAATTCAGAATTTTCTAAGAAAGCATTAGTTCAAAAGTATATTTGAAATGGTCAACAAGAAACAGAATTTTTTTTCTTATTCTGTCCTGTTGCCTTAAGTCCACATAGTGGACATAATATTTACTGATTGTTACCCATCAACCAACAGCTAAATATGTCCTTGCATATTCTTTTTAATGCTTCCTTCAGACATGTAGTCAGTCTGATACCTCAGATACAGCCTAGAATTTTCTTACCTTCTGAAGATTCAGCATTCCATTGTACTAGCGATTTAGATGGCTAAATAGGTGAGGTTGGCAGCCATAAATGTGGCCTCCTTAGGAGGTATAAAGACTGTCTCTAGTTGTATTGTTGTCTTAAACATCGTCTGACTCTACTTGCATTCTTGTCTTTAACATCTTCTTCAGTGTTGAAGCTCCCGCTGGGTTGACTGTGCTGCTGCAGGGGAGGGGGAGGAGGTGCAGCAGCAGGTCCTGCCCCCCCACACCAGAGGGTTCGGACAGAGTTTATTCTGGCAAGGTTCTGTTGAACTGCCAGTGACTCTGGACTCCCCAGCCCCAATTCCAGAACCCCAATTCCAGAACGAAGTCCAGCAAGGCCACACCTCAAGCTAGGGGAGGGGGAATGGACTTGTCATATAAACAGAAGCCCACAAAGAAAGCAGGCCGTGCCCACCACCTCACGGAATCTGCCTGAAGACGCTGCAGTAGATCCGCAGGACAACGTGCTCCTGAAGACCATGTTTTCCAGAGGCCCATGGTCCCATGGAGTGGTGACTCCCCCCCCCACTCCCCCCCACTTCTCTTATTCCTCTCTCTCTCTCCTCTTTTCCTTCTTTTTTTTTCGATTGCACTACTATGCATTGGATCAGATGCCAATTGTGTTGTTTTGTCCAGCTGCCTTGAGGGGATCACATGGGGGTCTGCTTTTGCAACTTCTGGGAAGTTGCAACTTGGAGTGCACCTGAGCATTTGATTTGATATTTTGGCTGTTCCCCAAATAAATTCTGTTTTGAATTTACCCTGAGGGATTTACCTGCGCAGACACCAAAAGACCCTTCCCTCTCTGACCAAGCAGGTCAGGGTTGGGAGGGGGAGAAAATTACTAAACAAAAGAAGGTTTCTACTAAAAAGCACTGACAGAGAATATATCTGCCAGCCTGGGAACTCTTTGCCTGGGAAATAGGCCTGGGAACCAAAAGCATTCTTGAAAACTTCAGTTGGTATCCTTGAAGTATAGCTGGGGTTTCTGGAAACTGGAGGTATCCTGAGATACCATCAATAAGCACAAAAAACCCAAATGATTTTAAGTGTAACTTATCATCTGAGAATATAGAAATAGTCTAGGGAAAAAACTGATCTGAGGGAACAGAAATAATAAACATCTATTGGCTGTTACAGGTAAAAAATGAAAATTAACAGCATCTATTGGCTGCTGGAGATGATAGTATGCTATATCCTCTTATGTCTCTATGACATGAAAAGGACTTATTTTTTATCCCAAATGGAGCCTCTCTTTGAGAACTTTCCATGCTGCATGTACCTTTCCTTTCTTAAACAGGCTGAATTTCACATAAACTTTATATGAGATGATGAACTCTCACCAGGGATGCCTGGCTGACTCCAGGCCATGTAACATGGATAATGGTTGGTTTGATTTGTCCTTCCACTTTCTGGATGGTTAGCTTTCCTTCTGAAATCAGTTTGTACTGTCCTCTGAGATGGTTTGGACCCTTCTGAAATCTAATTTCTTTGATACTGGTAGTATATATCCATTTAAATAATATATCACAAGCTTATCTGCTGTCATATTGTTGATAGGTTGCTTCACTAATGTTAAGTTTGTAGTAACCTGTGATAGTGTGTATGTACTTGGTTGTTGCTTTTATTGGTTATTGCTATGTGACTGCTTGTGGCCATATTACTGATTGATACCATGTTATTGATTGCTGATACTAATTTGTAATAGTATGTATGTATACATACACACCTGTATAATACACACTTCATTAATCGTAGGTATACGTAGTAGTAGTGGTGATTTTTGTGGTAGTATGCTTGCTAGTGGTGATTTTTTTACAGTATTTGTGGCAGTCTGTAATAAAGTAGAGAAATTTAGAGGATAAAAGGCTCCATGTCCCTGTGCATTATAAAATCTACAATGTATTAATACTAAAAGTAGAAAAAGTATTTTCAATACTTCCTTTATTTTTAAAGCAGTTTGGGGCAGGAAGATTTTGAAAAATGTCCTTTGTCTCTTCTTTATCTCAGAATTAGTTTCAGAATTCTTTAATGTTTTTTCTTTCTGAGTTTATTACTGCTAAATGTATTTGGTTTACCTTTACTTATTTATTTTTCACTCTGCCTCACTGTAAAGATACAAGAGCAAAGAGTGTAGCAAGGAAAGAAAGTCATTATAATTCATAAAAATACTTTATAAAAAATGAACAGAGCAGCCCTTTTCTAAAGGAGTAGGTGAAAGAGGAAAAAGATAAGTAAGACTATTTTGAGATCACTTTTATCCTGATGCATCCCTAAAGTTTGTCAGATAACTAGTGTTCTACTATACGCTTGATGAGAAAAATATTTTTATTTTCTAGCATTTCTTTGTAGCACAAGTTTAACTGCAACTTTTAAGGCTTTTGATGTTATTTCAACAAAATGTGTTTTATGACTATTTTTGAAAATTAAAAATGCATGTGTTAAGTGTATGTGTGTGTTAAGTTGTTTACAACGTGCTTTTCTGAAGAAGATTTTATAATGGAATATTAAGGCCTTTAAAAGAGAGGTTTATAATGGAAAAACTAGCAGATCTTTTACTAGATCCACACTACCAGGAACCAGTGTAATATTACAATATTTATAGTAGAAGTAACAGCAATCCATAGACTGACTCAAAAAATACCATGAAAATTGAAATACCATGAAATGAATTTTTGTTTATTTACTGTATAGCATTACAGCAACGATTTTTGAATTGAATGTTTTCCACAAGATTTAGCAGCTCAGTGATCAACTGTGTAATTTAGTTTCATCTGTTTATGAATATCAGTTGATGTGAAATTCATTTATCGATATATTTATATCTGTTATGCAACTTCATATTAAAGTCTGCTTTTCAAAATTAGCTCCTAAACCAGCAGGCACTTTATTTAACACAATCAAAGCATTCAGATGGTTTCTTTTAAGAAGAATCCCAGAGGTTTAAATCATACGAGAATAAAATTGTGTGTCTCAAGAGTTTGTAGGATCAAAGACTTTTGTAGCTATATAAAGAGATAGAATTAAAAATAAGACACTGAGGTGGAAAAGTAATGATTATTATTATCTAAGTTTCTGGCTGTCCAGCTATTGCGGGGTCAAGATATGTTAGGTCTCTGTTCTTTGAGGGTCCAGCACTGCAGGTGTAGCTGGATTGAAAGGACTCTAGTAGCACAGGACTCCTTCTGGCTGCTCTGCAGTAGGAATTTACTGATACGATTTACTTATATACAAATGCTTTGGAGAGGAAAATGTATTTTGAGGTAGGATTCATTCATTGATTTTTAACCATCTAAATATCTAGTCTGCTGTAGTCATCTAGGCTTCTGATGTTGTAACTGGAGGAAGAAGATGAGATATACCCTTAGAAATCAAATGTACTCAACACGATAAGGTGGAGCTGCTTTAAAAGTTAATGTTACCATTCTTTACTTTTAGAAGGCTAAGGACAGGTAAGAAGAACTCCTAATCTTAAATAATACAAAAGGGTTCTGCTCATGATTTAGCTTTATAGATCCTTCAATAGTAATCGTAATGATTAAAATATTTTTTAACTATGAATCTTTGCTGAATGATATGACTAAAGGTACAGTTTAGTCATATAACTGTACCTATTACTTAACAATTCGTGGGTTTGAATCACTGAATATGCATGTGTGCAAGAAAGGGTTATTTGCATAGTTGCCAAGAGGTAGAAATTATATCTTTGAGTTTGTTCTCTGAAGTAAGTACGGTGCAATAGTTTTTCTTGCTCTGTGCATACATGTCAATCACATTAATTATGCCCATTTCAAATAACACAAAGTGAACAATTGTACAGAGTAATGAAAGTTTTAAAAACATTTGTGTAAATACGCACAAAATCCTAATGTCACTGAAGCCACTGAGAGTTTTGCCGTGGGCAAAATGATGTACCTAATGATAAGTAATGAGTTATGTTTGTAATAAGAAAGGTATTTTCATTCCAATATTATTGACTCTTTCTCTAGGCCAGCTACCCTCGAAATCTGAAAAGTGATTTAATCTGTTTTTACGAACACCAGTAGCTGAAGTCTGTCTGAAATGAAAACTGCTTTATTAAATTAAGTACAAAATTATTTTGTACTTTGAGTTCTATTGCCCTTTGAAAGAAAAATGACACTTTTTCTTTGTTAATGATTTTGTCATTCTCTTTATGTATCTGTTTAATTCATGGTCATCTCAGAAATATGCTTCCCGGAAATATGTCTATGGAAAGAGTAGAGCCTTGACATCTGATAACTGATTGGTGTGTTAACGCAATGAGGGTTATTTTGTACCATAAAATTAATATGTATATATAGCTGAATGCAGACTTTTTAAAATAAAAAACGCCTTATATGAAGTGTGTATATACATATGTGTGTGTGTGTATTTATGAATAGCTTATGCTTTGTGTCACTGACAGAAAAAAATGATAACTGTACTATTGTAGATCAAGGTACATACTGAAGATACAGCAAACCACTTGCATTCAATTTTAGACACCTTGGCTCTTTTTACTTCATTGAATTTTTAAAGCTTTCTTATAGACAAGGCAATGTCTGTTAACCTTCATGATTTAAATTCGTCTGCCTTATCCTGAATGAAATTATCAAAAATCTCAGTCCTCAATACTGAAACTTTTATTGACTTTTTTAGAAGGCTGCTTCTTTGATGTTCAACTCAGTAAGAAAGCAAAGAAACAACCGTTTTCTTCACAGCAGTCTAATTTTTCTCCTCTAGAATAAGAAATGTTTTAAAACAATGGTTTTTTTCCTGTTGAAGGAAACCTGTTTCACAGAATCTGGCTTATTGATGGTCTAAGGGATTTATAAATTTAAGGAGTTATAAATGGCATTCCACAGGATTTTTAACCATGAATTTAAAGCTGCTGCATTTTTTAATGATAATCAATTATTTCTATAAAGTACTACAGCGATGAATTTCAAAACAGATGGGTTTGTATTATTGAAATGCCCTATTTTGACCTCATGATTCCAGCAGACTACAAAGGATAAAATAAATTTATAAATTCCAACAGCCTTTGTGTGATTACATATAGCTAGTTAAACTCATTCACTGAGGGGGAAGGAAAGTACATAAATTAAATTAATTTTACATGGGAAATATTTGAAATAATTTATTTAAATTTACTCAATACAGTTGATTTACTACAGAACTTTCCTATGAACCAATAAGAATTTTTTCTGCTTTAAAGCATGATAACATCACAGGATAAGAAAAAGAAGTTACCATTTATTAAAAATGTTTCAGTGAATTTTTTACTAATTTTTTTAAACTATTTTGTAGTCTTGTGTTTATGGCATCCTGTTCTTTTACTTTTTCAAAGTCTAACAATATTCCTCAGTCTTTTGTCTCAGGTGTGTGATTTCTAATGTGTTTTTAGCCATTCTGAAACTGAGATGCAGAAGATAAGTTTTAGGTTTTGCTTTTTTAACTCCAAAGCAGAGTTGTAACCATAAAAACCTGATACACTAATATTAATAGCTTTGAATTTTATTAGAACTTCTAACCATGTACCATTTTCTGAAGGAATAAAAAGAGTGCTTTAGAACTACTGAGCTATTAGATGCATCATCTGTCCACCTTATCTGTCTGTCTTATCTGTCTGTCTATCTTTCTAAAATCTGTTCCTAGTGGATTTGCTGCTTCTTGGTTTCTTTTCAAGCTCTATATTTCATGGGTTTTTTGTGAATTTTCTATAGACATAAAATAATTTAATAATTTTAAAACATGTACCAAAAAAAGTGAAATCTCTGCAAAGTCAGCTATATATTGATTTTTACGTACACATGACTGAGTGCTGATGTTTTGTTTGATGCAGGCCATTATTTTTTCTTGGGTTTTGTGGGATTTTTCAGTTTGTGGTTTTGTTTTTTTTTTTAATTTTGAGTACTAGAGGACAAAAGATATTTTTTCATTAAAATTTTAGTTTTTCTAATACTTATAGTATGAAAAATGTATGCACATATATAAGTGCATATGCATATATGTACACTTTTTTAATGAAGTGCTGCAGAAACAGCAGTCAAGTAAAAGTAGAAATGCAATTAAGCTAAGAACAGCACAGCATGAAATAGAAATGCATATGCATATTCATTTCAATTTTGGAAAGCCAAACAATCAAAAAAATCCAGATTTTGTATTATAAAACATTCATTACTACCATCAGCAAAAAAAACTTCTAAGGTTTTGCTTGGGTTCTCTGAGAGTTTTGCCTGACTTCTCTATTGAAATTAGACTAGAAACATGTTTTATGTAAATACATCATTAAGAATAACTCTGTGATTTTACAGAACAGATGAAAGCTTATACTGTACTGTACAATATCAAAGTAACATCTCTCCGACCACAGAATACACATGGTAATAGAGCACAGAAATATGAACTTTGTCTTGGGTAGGAGGAGAGGTCAAAGATTAACTATGCAAGTTATTAGTGTTTAATTTGCAGATTCTGCCATCATTACCTTACTCTGAACGTTGTTATTGCCTTTTGATGAAAGAATTTCTGTGTAGTAATCCCATCACTGATTCAGTCTATTTGCATTACTTCTTCCTAGTGACTAGTTTCTACTGTTTAGCATTATTTGTTTAGTATTTAATATTTTTTCTCACCTAATTTTGCATTTTTTTAAGCTCCATATTATTCTGAATTCCTAATTTTCAGAGTGAATCCTTTGGACTCATTTTGGATTGACTTTATCTGTCGGTTAAACAGTTCAGTGTGAAGAAGGCATTTAAGGCTGCCTCTATATATGCTTGTGTTCCTTTTCATTTGCTGTGAAGGTGTGTTAGGATAACTACCTTAGATATTTATGCCTTGTTCATAAAAAAAAAATTATATGAATAACAGTCTTTGTTTCCCTTCCAGACACGTAATTTCTTCAGCAATCTATATAATTACAAGCATTAAACCCCAAAAATATTTCATTGAGAAACTGATCCATAAAGCTATTTACAGTTCTATGAAAGCTCTGTACTATCACTGACTCCAATATCACAAATATAGATCTTAAATTTAAGACAGACCTAATAGTACCAGATAACTGAAAGACTTAAAAATTAATAAAAAGTTAATTAATAAAAAGTGGTTATGATAATATGGATACGGGGAAAAAAAACCACATTCCATTGGCATTATATTCATTTGTAGTGTTATCCAGGGATGCAAATTGTATCCTTCAATATGCCGTTACTCTGTCTCGTAGTACTTTCAGTTTCTGTATTTATGTTTATCTGGATATTATTTGCTGAGCTTTTGTTTCAGATTTCATAACCCAACTTGCAGCCAGCCTAACAAACTCTTTTGCAAAAGCCATGTAAGTGCCACACATCACTGAAAATTTCTTTTCAATACACTTATTTCCTATATTTATTTAAAGCTGCTAAACTGAAGTTAATTTGTATTGAACAGCAAAAGCTTATACTACTAATATTTTATAATCAACGCACAATAAGTGCAATATGTGGATACATTTTACTATTGATTTTGGCTTAACATTTAGGTTTTGAATGAATTTGTCCCTTTATTCATTTTCAGTTACTGCCTATCTCTGCTGTTAACAAGATCTCACCTTCTGCCTCAGTGCCCTGGAATGTGATTCACAACGTTTTGCAAAATTAGTTTGTACTCATTATGTTATTCACCACACACAGAGTCCAGAATATTATACTAAACATTGTAAAGTAAATAAAATCATACAGGCATTTGCTTTATGTTTTCTGTTGAGGTGTAATTGTTTTTTGTTTTTCTGACATAGTCACTGTGCAATAGAAAAACCTTCAGCTCTTTTTGTGCTTCTGAATCGGTTGATGCACCGTCACAATGCTCGTTTCCATCTCTTAAATTAGACTCATGCCCTCTCCTCAACCTTCTCATATTCCTATTCTCTTTCTTCTGGATTGTAAAGTTTACATGTGGATAAGCTTCATTCATATGATACTTTGTATCTCATTAAATATATGTGGTCGATCGTCATTAGGCAAAAGATATAATATTTTAATAATTAGCTAACAGATAAAATCCAGTGGTTTTCAATTAAAATATTTAAAATAAAATATAACCACCCTTTTGTTTTGACTGAAAGCAAAATTTTGCAAAGAGCTTTCTTTCCATATTCTTTGAGGATCTGTGAGAGAGGACAGCTTCCACAACCACACAAAATTTAGGTACGGAAGTGGTATTTTATTTCCTTATCTGAACAAAGGACATAAATATATGTAGTAGGTTAAGGCTGGCTGGCTGCCAAATGCCGACCCAGCTATTCACTCACTCCCACTCCTCAACAGGGTAGAGAAAGAAAAATAAGACAGAAAATCTAATGGGTGTAGATTCAGACAGGGAGATCACTTACCAACCACCATCAAAAGAAAAACAGACTCAATTTGAAAAATTTGATGATATAATTTATTTGCAATTAAAAACAGATTGTGAGAAATAAAGACAAAAACTAAAACACCTTCCCCACAACACCCTTGTTCCCAGACTTAACTTCACTCCTTCATTTCTCACTCCTGTATCTCCTCCTGCCTCTGTGTTAGGGGATGGGGAGTAGGGGTCCTGGGAAGTCCATATCAGGTCCTCTCTTCAACTCCTTCCTCCTCCACTCTTCCCCTGTTCCATCATGGGTCCCTCCCACAGCATATATTCTTCAGACATTGTTCAGCATGGGTCCTCTCCACAGGGTACAGTTCTCAGGGAAAAGACTTCCCCAGAGCAGATCCCTCAGGCCCAAGCTCCTGCAAGAAACCTGCTCCTGTGTGTGCACTCCACTCCACAGGCTACATCTTACTTGAGGACACATCCTCCTGCTCCAGTGTGGAGTCTTGCACAGGCAACAGGGCTGATAGCTGCTCCACTATGGTCTTCGTGGGCTGCAGGGGAATCTCTGCTTCATAGCCTGGAGCATCTTCTCCCCTTCCTTCTCTGGTCTTGGTATCTGCAGGGCTGTTTCTAACACATTTTTCCTTTACTCCTCACTAGCCTGTATGGTATTTTGCTCTTTTTTTAATATTCTTTCCCAGAAGTTCTGCGCTCACAACTGAGGACTCAGCTGTGTCCAGTGGTGGGTTGGCTGGAGCCAGCTGGAAACAGCTGTATCCTGCACGGGGCAGCCCCCTGTTCTCCTTACAGAGGGCCTTGCACTCCCTGTCCGCCGCCCCAGCTTCTGTGCATCTGCACCCGATGCAGAATATTAGGTAGATACTGCAAATAGTGTAAGTGAATACTTCAGCACTTAGGTTCAGCAGAGGCAGGAAATATTTTGGCCTTGAAACACTGCTATGGTGTCTCAAGGCCTATATATACAAACTCTCCCTCCTGCAGTCTGTAGTCCATCAGCATAGTCTTTCCTTTCCCTCAAAGAGATACGCTTCCTATTCTGACAAACACTGTTCTGGAGGTGTCACCATGCTACCTTCGCAATCATGGAAATTACTTTGTTATCCTTCTGAATTTGTTACTAGCTTAATTTTAGGCCTAGTTTCAGTGTAGGGTTTTGAAAGTATGAAAAAACTAATTTGCTGTCCAATTTTCACTTGAGATCTATGTCATTATGTTATTTATGTTAATGTCAGAAAGTTATTTACTAAGAATTTTTTTTTTGTCTGAACTTGTACCATTCTGACATATTATTCATTTCATCTTCACAATAATCAGTTCTTTAACTTGGCTACCATAGGAAATTCTTTTTCAGGAAAACGCTACAGTTCTACAGAACTGTACTTCACCAACTGCAGAAGAGAAGATCAAAGCACACATGGAGGTAATGCTGCATAAGAAGAAGGATGGGACGAAGAGTTTTTTTCATACATTTTTTAAATAAATCTTGAAGGTCTTTTGTTTGCTGACTGAGCCTTCCTAATCCCAGCCACCCTGGAGAGACCCATTCTGACGCACTTATAACACTCTTCTGAAGTGGGATGCCAGTTAAGTTCTGCTTTCATTTTATCATAATATCTCACCTAGCAGCAGATAATCTATTTCTCCAGAGAGAGAAGAGACTGCCATGTCTGAAATGAGAAACTGAAGCATGTGGCAATGATTTGACATGTTCAGTGTCATAGTCAAAACCCCCCACATAAACTTCGCGGTGTACTCAGAAATTTGATGAAAATGCCACAGTAACAGTAGTATTGACCTTCAACAAGGATTTTTAAACTACATTTCAGTTTAATATTTGGTGCAGATGTCAGAGAATAATTTCCTAAAGCATGATGTCACACTGCAAGCCTCAAGATTATACCAACATTCAGAAGTTCACCTTTCATTCTTATCTATTTTCTTTATCCTGAGTGCAACAAGTAATTCTGGCATTTCTTCATCCTGATAGCAGGATGAAACATGAATTTTTGATTTTTATTTGCATTGTGTTTTTTTTATATTTTAACTTCAAATGCATTTTCAATCTCTTACTTTCTTTTGTGTTTTTTTAATCCGTTCCTTTCTTCCTTAATGCTGTTCCACGTATTTCTTACCTTCCTGTACTGACTTCTAGTGTGCTTTAAGCTACTTACTGTTAATGGGAGTGAATGTACTCTACAAGATATCCTTTCTAACAGAGTTTTAATGCTTCCCCAAAGTACTACAACTTTTTCAAGCAATTAGATTATTCCAGAGAACAAACATCCCTTCTGATTCCTCTAAAGGGCAATGCCTTTATATGTTCTTTTTCACAGCATTTTTAAGAGTATTTTTGATGCAATGATAGTGAAATAAATGATCCCCGAGTCCTGGAAGAAAGAGCTATGTTATTTCATTTACTTGTAGAAAGTAGTATTCTCTTTTGCTTAGGAAGTCAAAAGAACTTTCTAGTAGTAATTGTGATGCAGATGTAGTTATCTTGCACTTTCCTCTTTGAAACATTCTCCTTGTCTAACCTCTCATTATATGCTGATGCACATGCATGTGTAATATATACTGTCCGGGGAGTTCCCTCTGTGATGAGACTTTGAGGCATGACACTTAAAGTAACATGTAAATGTTATTAATAGCTTCATTTCTGCAGACAATGGTATTAGTGAGGAAAGCAACAGAGAACCTTCCTCCTCCTTTTTCGTATCCTTTGCGTTCAGACACCCTGGCCATTTTTGGATTCCCAGGGATGAAATTCAATTTTTTTTCATAGTGATATGGCTTAAAATGCTTTCACTGGGAAATGAAAAAAGCAGGAGTCCCTTTTCCATTCCTCTGTACCTAATTTTTTGTGTTTGTATGCAAATGTGGATGGGGAGATAGGAATTCAGTTGCACACAAAGATAAGACTGTGAGAAACTGAGAAGCAAGCGGAGAGACCTAGCTTGTATGAAGAACTGTACAGCACTGAGATGATGAGGAGCAGGGGACAGAGACTCTGGAGTCAAAAGCCTGAGGCAGGACATGTTTCAAGTCAGCAGGGGGTTTTCTTTTTTTCCTTTTGGAAATAAGGATATAGGCCTAGCCATATGTTTCTTCTTAGAGTTTTTTAAACTTCAGTGAATATTAACTGAAACAAAGATGCCTGGAACAAAACATTTCTGGCTCAGTATATGAACTTTTTTATTGAAAAATTCGGACTGATAACACAAAGGAATTGTGGCAGAGTGTGTTCATGCTACATCTACACAGTGCAGGGAATTCTCTTGCGTTCCCAGTAGTCTTTCTTTAAAAGTTTTGTCTCACAAACTTGAGACAAGGAATCTTCCTGCTTGTTATTTATATATAAAACAGTTGTCAAATCTTCTTCCTTAGAAAACCGAAAACCATCTACCATCACATGAAGCTATGCAAAGAAATTAACAAACAGATGAGAATTCAAATTTCTCTAATTCCAAAATAATCAAAACATAATACAGTACATTTAGAGGTATTCTTGCAGTTTGTTGCTATTTGTACATAATTGCACTCTGATATTTTCCTGAATATTACATTTTGCCTGAAGTTCTCTGTAAGAGTGCTTTTCACAAGTTTTCCACAGACTCACACTAGCTAAACCTATAGTTTAAAAGTTTTCTCTGTTTTTAAAGTTCAATTTTATGAGAAATACTCAACAGGAGATATTAAGCAAGAGCAGATTAAAATTTAAATATATTGAGAAATTAATGTTTTCAAACTCTTCTAAAAAAAAAAAAAGATTTTCTCTCTAGACCACTGACTAAAATCTCAGATTTTACTTAAGGTTGTTTATACGGTGAATAATATCTCCCGACTTTAATCTGACAACACAACCCTAAGCAAGAAAATTACGGAAAAAAACCCTGTTCACCTAGGCGTATAAATTGTGATGCTGCATAATTTTCACATATAATATCAGAAGACATTGCCTGTGAATCCTGATATCATGCTGGCTCTAACGGAATCATAAAGCTAAAAGGCCATATTTACATTTAATGGCATGTGTGACTACTAAAAAAATCCATTATATAAGCAGTTTCATTTTGTGCATAGTGCAAGATAAGGGTTAAAGATTGAGTTAATAACAAACACTATTTTCTCAGCTCCAAAAAGCTGAACAAGGACAACTTGATCTCATTAGTGACTGATTTAGCAACAGAAGCTGACGTGATCTTTACTGATGAACGTTTGTAAAAGGAAATGCAGTTCCAACAGGAGCTGATTTCCAAAAAGTGAATCTGGCAGGGTGTGAAGCATCATCCAAGACAAAGACTAAAGTGCCACAGTCACTCCTAATCTGGTCCAGAAACAGAGGTTAAACCCCCAAATAAAAGGAAATCACCACACAACACATTTGTGTTTCTTTCCTTCTCTTTGTACTCCTTAAATTTATTACATTTGCATGAAAGAAAAAAATCTGAAATGGAAATCGAGAGTCTGAACAACAATGCATTTCTAATTTCCGTTTTTAAGAAACAAAATTGACTGCCTATTGCTATTGTTCAAGGCAGAGGAAGAAGAATTCCAGATTAGTACTTTCCTCACGGATGCATTATTTATTTGTTTGTTCATTTGATTAGTTTTGTAAAAAGCACTGTTCTCCTCACTGTCTGTTCTATATTCTTCCTTTCAATGTAAAACTTTTTTTTACCAATTTCTTGAATGGTTTGCAAATACTTTCCAGATATGAGGCTATGGAAAACTAAAAAAAAATAATTTTCTATCTCTATGTTGTATACTACAGACAGTAATTTAAATTTTGAAGATGAAATTTCCCAAGGCAGAATAATTTCTCAGGAAATAAGAAGGTTGTAAGTGGAGGTAATCTCTTTCAGTGCTACCATAAAAACTGAGAAGTATTTATTAAGAATAAAGTCCATTGAGATCAATAGAAAAAGACTTACGAGCACAAGACTATTTTTCACTTACATGTACATATCTGAAAATGTAGACCTTCCTGAGAGCAGCAACATCACGTGCTCCAGGATTAAAATTGTGCTGTGATTTGAGGTTCATGCTTGGAATTATTCTCCAGGTACTTGTGTCAACTGTAATTGTCTAACCCTCAGCATTAAGAAGGGGAGAAGGAAATGAAACCATCTATTAAATGATGTCTAAATGAAATGTAATTTTCTGGTTTTGCATATGCAATCCTACAGTAATTTTCCTGACTCATGTGAAAACCTTTACTTATGTTTCTTTTTCCTACAAAATAGCATTTTCTTCCAATAGCTCTCTAGCTGTAATGAATGAAATTCAACTATTTATTCAAGAATTTATAAACCCTGTTCTTGTCAGAAGTATTGTTGCATTTTTAAGCCATAAGTGGCCCTATCTAAATTACATAGAGGTTTATATCCGAAAAAAAAGGATTATCTTCCTTTTTTTAGCTTATCTAGAAATATTATGGAATTAAATTCTGATACATTTACAACATCACTCAGATTTTCTTTGTTCAGGATTGTAAGTGGAGTTAGACAAAGGCTTCTTAAGACGTCATCTCCACAGTCCTTGAAAGGACACTGAAAAAACGTACCATGGAAAGGAAAGTTTGTTAGTTATTCTTGGTTTTTTAGTGGAATCTAATAAATAGACTTTGAAAATGTTGTTAGAGATTCTTTAAGCTGTTTTTTCTGATGCAAACCTACAACATCAGTTTTGAACATCCCTCTTGATCTCAGTTTATATTATGATCTATAAAAATTTTCAGGTTAATCTGATATTTGGACAAAAAAGAAGCAATGCAGCTTATTTATTATTGCTCTGTGCTTCTGCCTGCTTTCTGGTTAAGTACAACAACATGAAACAGGTGTCCTTGTATACAATGGTATTTATTTAATTTACCGCTTTTTTGTGTGAGTGGAAAAGCTGATGTTTTAGTCTCACATCCCCCAGTTATGGTTGTTATTTCTATGGCATAATTTACATGTCAGTTTTACAATGAACTGTGAGTAGCAAACCCACTATGTTTTCCTTTCAATATGCTTTCTGAAATGAGATTATGAGGAAAAGAAACTATTAAAACTGAAATTAGAAGGAACAATTGATTTGCATTTAAAATCTGTCTTCCTGTGAAAAATCTCATCAGTGTAACATGGAGCTTTGCTGCTCTCACTTTGCGAACATCTCTCTGTCTTGGATCACTTGTACACACTGTAGATCAGCTATTTCTATTAGCAGGATAACCAAACCAACTTTATAAAAGAACAAGAAAATATTAGGAAGCAAAAAATAAAATAAACCAATCAGAAAATGAAGAGCATATCTCCAACTGAATAAAATAATAATAAAAATAATAAAAAATGTGTCTTGGATTTCCATTATTATTTGTTAGATCCTTGCTTTCCTTATAACCTTCTGTGCTGTTTCATTGTTGCTATTTATTGCATTTTCACTAATACTGTAATTCTTAAAACATTTTGCCTGCTGATCCTCTCCAAGCTGCCTTTGTTACTTATTCCAGCGTCTCAGTAACAAGCTACATTTCTAGAACTTCAATAAAGCAGAAATATAATCTAGAAAGGATTTTAAAAATCAAATAATTTATTTCCCAGAGTAAAGAAATCAAACGCAACTATAACAAAAACTCGATGAACAAATAATCAGCAAAGATAATAAAGTGCTTCAGGTTCCTTGCCATAAAAATATTTAAAATCTACTCTGCCTCTACTTTGCAATTTGGGCCTGTTTGTCATCATTTGATCAGCAAGGATATTCTTAAAATAATTGCCAGCTAACTCTGGCTCTAAAGGAAAGGCAAAACAGACCTAATTATTTCAGCTTTTTCTCTTAAGTTAATCACAATTTGAAATGTTGTGATTAACCTCATTTCTCTCTTCTAGACTTTTTCTTGCACTGACTTAACACATTTTTTGAAGTACCATAGCCAAGACTAAGCAGAGTAATCAAACTGATACTTGCCTAATTTGGGGAAGAGTTGGATATATTGGCATTAATACATCCTAATATGACACGTGACTTATTTTGTAAGAATGTGAAACTATTTATATTAAAAAGTATTTCACAGAATTGGGCTTATTTCAAAACTGGATTCTATCCTGTTGTGTTTCTGCAGTCCATCCTAGTTTTTCTTTTTATAAGCAAATTCAATAATATATATTCTCTTCCATCCTCCATGTTATGTGGAATTATAATCAACAAAACTTTTCATCATAATAACAAGTTGCTATTAATTACTCTTTCAAAACAGCTTTCCTAACCAGTTTCCCACTCATGCTGTTGTAGTTTCATATATTTAATATTTGATTATCAGCATATTACTTCTTTGAAAGCTTTAGGCAACTCAAAATAAATGATTTGCTGAATCTCCTATTCATAAGGCTGCAATACTATCTTAAATATCCCTCAAGGTCACGAGGAAATATATTTTTGTTTCTTCACCACTTGAATCTACAAGCTTTCTAACAGTTGTTTGCTTGCAGCTGATCTCTTCCTGAAACAGAAAAGGCAGTAAAGACTTCTATTTCCTGACATCATTTGTTGTTCTTTTCTAATGTTGAGCAACAGAGTAATCTTTTTCCTCAGTTTCATTACACTGAATGAATTTGCAGAGAAAATTCTTCTATATCCTTCATTTTTTACCAGTGAGATCTCATCCTTTGTTTCGCCTTTCCAGTCCTAATAAGCATATACCCCACATCTGATCACATCCTCTGCAGTAAGACCTCCTTTTACTCCCAGGTGTTTCCCGGTTTCAGTTAAACTCCAACCCCTAATTCATATGAATTTAGCCCTGGTTTGTTTTTTCACCCTAAATTATACTTCCACTAACAACTGTAAAGCCAGTCTTTCAGATTCTAATTTGTTCTTTCTGGACCCTGAAATTATGACAGCTGAATTCAAAACCATTGTGACTCCCTACACCAGTGTTTGAAGAGGTTCTTCTGCTCCTCAACTGGGTTTTCCTTTTAAGAGGAAAACTCACAATTATCTCCTACACGTGTTTGAAAGGCTATGGGTCAACAGAATTTCTTCAGTTGTTCCACTTACCATGTTTAAAAAACATGAAAGAACAAAATTGAAACCTCACTTCAGAATCTGAATGGATTCCACAGAGAGTGGAAGGACAATAAATTATCTTTGCAACTACATATACTAAGAGAATAACTTTTATCAAGTTGATATTAAATGTATCCTTTTCTTGCATGAATACTTATGCTATTTAGTAGGCCTAATACCTTTAGAATACTGAAAACTTGACAAAATTTTGGCATCCATAATAAGTCTTGAAAACCTCTGTCTACTGTATATAAAACCAGATATACTCCAAGATGGAAATTTTCCTTCCAATATACAAATGACTGTATAATTCACCTTGAAAGTCAGCAGTGCGTTTGCTCACATGCCTCATAATTTTTTAAATATTTACAAAAGCATTGTGTTCTATTCGAAACTGCTTAGAAAATAAAATAGAACATCTGTGATCTTTATTGCAGCTTTTGAGATCTTTTCTTAATATCTTTTACAACAGGAGAAAGCAATGATTCACCTTCTACCTTTCTTACCCTTTAAGATGAGGGGGTCTGTTCTTTTCATGAAACATTTTTTCTCAGTGCTGTTACATTCTCTGAGCCAACTCCTATGATGGTAAAATCCATCACGAACATTTTAAATATCTCTTTTTCAAACAGTGCATCAAGTTTTTGCCCCAGGCTGGCAGCTGCACCTAGGAAGTAGATCCATGATGCTAAACCGCCGTGAAGGATGTGTGCACCGAAGTGTTAATAGGCGTCTGTCTTCATTCTGTCATGTCCTGTAGTTCCCTTTGTAAAGTATAGTTGATCTGTAGGTCATGGTGAATCATTTATTTGCATGTGCTGTGAAAACTTATAGCAGAGTAAAGATGCCTGCATGTCAAAAGAGCTATCTCAGCCCAATGAAGCATAAAGAATCAGCCAAACACATGATGTGGACTCCATTCTTGAGGAATATCTGCTATGGTGGAGCTCATTTATGGAACCATTCACTTAAATGACAGAGTGACATCAGCTCTACCAGTAACTTTTCCTTAGCTCTTATGATCAAGATACTGCCAGATTTACGGAAAAAAAAAAAAAAAAAAAAGGCATGTCGATTTAGAAAAGCCACAAGCACTGAAATCCTAGATAAGTGACTTATTTAGTTGTAAAATTGTAACTTGGAGCCCATTCATTCATGCAAGTAACTTCTTCCCTCCCCCCTCACCCATATTGAAGCAACTTTTTTTTTTAAAAAGAATGAAAATGTCAAAGGAGACAAATGGCTTATGCTAGGTCTGTCTGCATTGGGAGAAAGTATATGGACTTGGAAAATACAAAGAAAGATTGGAAGGACTTTGGTAAAAGGTTGAATTAATATTCTTTTCTTTGCCCTTTAGAAGGGCAAAATAATAGAAAATAGGACAAGGAAAGGAACAAGAGGTCTGGGAGAAGATTATTTTTTGAAGGCTGAAGTAATGAGGACTTGAGAGTAAATGCATCTTTGCAGTCAGAGAGACAACATTCTTAAGGCATCACCTGCCCCAATCTCAGTCAGCAAATCTATGAGGGTGGCAAAATTCTAACAGGTCTTACAAGTTTAATGGCAAACAGAGCAATTGTTTTTAGATCCCAGCAAGAGCCTAATAAAAGGTTGGAGATAATAAAAAACTTTGAAGAATTTGTTGTCCTTTTACAGAGAAAATATTCTAATAACAAGAACATTAGGTAAGTCTCAGTAAACCCATCATTTATTGCAATCAACACTTCCTATAAAGATTCAGACAAAACACAGAATTTTCTATACTTTAGATCACTATTGCATTTTCCCAATTTGTAGTGTTATTTCAAGGATCAAATCTGACAAAATCCACCCCAATACTCTATGGGTTTAAATTGAAAAAGAGACCAACTCTATGCAAAGCAAAGCACTGATGTAGTCAACGAGATTGCCCATAATATCTTATGCAACTTAAATCTGTGGGTTTAAGTAAATGTGAATTACCCTCTGAATCCATTTGGCTTTGAGAAATATACATAGAGTCATCTGATTTGAATTTAAAGCTAGGAACTTCATCGGCAGAATCAGTAACCACAATCTGTCAAAGCAAGAGATTGTTTAGCCACTTCTTTGAATCCTCTGCCCATGGACAGTGTACCAGCTAAAATGTAATTTGCTGTCAAAAGATTAAATGAATTAGTGAAATAAAGTCAGTTGAAAGTTGCATAGAAACTACAACAGGCCTAATTTTAAGAAGTCTTGGAAGACAGGCAAGTTCTCATGAAGAATATCATCTATCTCCTCCAGTTCTTGTATACCTTACATCTTTTTAATGTATTTCTTTGTAGCTTTAGCTGGAGACAGGATGCTGGCTTGGGTGGGTGATTTCCGTCCATATGCAACTACTTTTATGCTCTCTAGCTAAATGAAGCTTTGTGCTACAAAAATATCTTTCAGTCAAGTTAGATAGACAACGACTAAAAATTTGTTTGTTGTTTTGCTTCTCCCACTTTGCGCAAGAATTTTTAGTATTTTGTGAACCAAAAATTATTCCTAGCTTCAAAACCCAGCCTCTGAATTTTCTCATCTTGGTAAAATCTCATTGTAATTCATTGACTCCACTCTTGGGAATTCTCTTGCTGACCTTTTCTATAACAATACGCAAACATAAAGAATCAGAACTAGAATAGAGTATTTTCTGTGCACAGAGTATGCTGAAAGCAATGCAGCAAACGAACAAAGGTCTGTAAATATCAAATTTGAATACACTGAAAGACTGAGAAGGGACAAAAGAGAGCGCAAATGAAAATAATCATTAAGGTCTCACTTTGAAATGTGCCTTTTTTATTAAATTTTAGCTTAAATTTTGGATTTCTGTTTTATGGGTATTTTTGGTTAGGATTATCTGTTTATTTGTTTTTAAGCTCAAAACATCTGTCTGATTTGGAACAGTGTTTTATTTTTGGATACTATCCTGAAAAATCATTATTTTCACAGGTTGGTCAAGGATAATAATTATGTGTCAGGTTTTCTGATAAAAGCGTGTTATTTTTATACCTTAGGTCTTAACTATCTTAAGACAATTATAAACTTACTTAACTATTAACTGCCATTTTACTTCACTAACGCTTACTGCAAGGAATAATTTTGCACCTGTAGTGATTTTGAGATTGACTATTATTGGTTTTAATTATTTAAAATCATGCTTGTCTTAGTAGAAGATTAAAGATATAGCATACTGAGAAAGTAAACCTTTTTTATGGGGGGAGTGGGTAGTAGAATGAGAATAGTCTTCTATTTAGATTTCTTGCAATGGCACAAAATGTAGAAAAAGAAGTAAATTCCTGGCACTGTGAATTACGAAGAAAAAAAGCCTGACTGGATCCGTGTTAATAGTAGACTAATCCTTTATTTTACAGATGCCATGTTTTTTCTTGTGTGGAACATTTCTACTTCCATGGAACAGTAGCTCTGAATATAACTAACTTAACACAGCCATGTCCTTCCTTGCCCTAAGCACTCAAAGGAAGTTATTGGGAGATGTTTTGGGTGCAACCAGAAGAAAATTACCTCTGTAAAGCAATTTTAAAGCCTAATTGGATTTAGAAAATATGAAATACAAATCCACACATAATACATGCATATTATAGGAGGTATCTTTAGGGCTGTTTGTTTCTATATACTGCAATGTACCTCCTGGGGAAAAAGGATCCAGCTTCAGGGTCCTTGTTTGTAATGAATATAAGATTTTTCCTCCCACTACCATTATTAAAAAAAACCAAATGAACCCCAAACCAAACTCAACCCATAAGCAAAAAAATCTCATACTGAGCCACATAGGTTATTAGATGCTGCAGTGTTGACTGAGTAACTGCAGAGAACACACCGTGAATTACAGATATGCTTGCAATCAAGAATAAATTAATTTGAAGAACTGTTACATTTACAGTTGTCTCTAAAATCACCTAAGTATCGGTTTTGTAGAAACTGAAAAGGATGTCACAATATATGCAGGGGACATTTTTTTAAAAGTCTTTTCAAAAATGTCCTCTTCAGCAGTAAGTGGTAGTTAAGTTCTTCAAGGTAGTTTATGTGTACCTTGCTGTTTGCTTCATCCATGGATCCAACCAAGATATCCACAGGTCATTTTCTTACAAAGCCCATTTCTGTCCTTGAGGATTTCCTCTCCACCAGCAGAAACACTTCAGTGTTGTAGTAAGATAGTCTTTTCCAAAACTATCTCAGAATACCTCATGGCAATGAAGACTGTCTGCTACAGTTCGGTTTATGTAAGTCAGAACTGAAATGGTTTACTGGTTTGCTAACAACGTGCAATTAATGTGCAAACAACAGCCTATACATCCAGGATAAATATCAGTAGTACAATGGAGAAACCAACAGACCAGACATTATGAAACATTAATAAATGCCTACAAATTTCTAAGCACTCTTTTACATCTCATCCCCTGGAGGTCTAACACTGTACCCAGTAATATGCACTTCTCCTTTAAACACATAGGCCGCATGGGTTACAGATCTGCAACCTACCTTCAGGAAGTGATGTGTTTCCCTACCTGCAGACCCTCCTGCAGCAGATGTGTTGCTGTGGCTCTACCTGTAGCCATCCTGCTCCCTGTCCCTGTCATGCCCCTCAAGACATGGGCTGGTGAGAAAATCCCTGTAAATTCACATCCACACCCCCTGGTATATATTCCCCTCTGCCACCAGTGGCCATACCGTAGGAGAAGGCTCTGCCTGTTCCAGCCAGAGGCAGTCATATTGGTGGAGTGGCTTCTGGCAGTATTTTTCCTTTCCTCCCCAAGGTCTCTCCCTTGCTGTTGCAAATTACCTTGGTACTTTTATACTTCTTTTCAAGGTGACTTTTTCTCTGTTTGAAAATTCATTGTATTTACCTTCATCTGGATGTTGGTCATTGTACTCTTCAAAATGACATTATTTCGACAAATCACCTCCAAACTGTTTTATCCACCCCACATGATTTCTACACACATTCTTATCTTTACAGTTGCTGTTTTCCAGGCTGTTTTTTAAGAGTGGGCCATATAAACACCTGCACAAGCAGTCTCCTTCAGTGGGACTGCTGCTTTGCTCTCTTGCTGTCCTGTTTCCTCAATACTCACCTTGATGTGTCCCTTCTAGATGGTGTCAGTAACCTCATCAGGTCTGTGGCTTATATTCTGTGTGTGGCTTACTATACTGACTTTGGCAATTTGTCAGAATTTTTTGGTAATAAGTTTTCTGATACCAGTTTAATGATTTACCTGTTTCTACTTTCAATTGGCGTCTCTCACCTTCCCTCTTTAATACCTTCCAATAAATTGTAGGATTTCCACATTCCCATGTATTTTTTCTTTAAATTGAATCCTTTTCCAACTAAGCAAAATTACTTCCTCAACCTTTTGTCAACCTTGTCTTCCATACTGTGTTATTTTTCTAGTTAGATTTTACTGTGTGCTTTTGGCTCCCTGATCTATTATTAATGTTGGTGATATAAAACCAGCTTCTACAAGAGTATAGCATTTAGGCTTTCAATGCTTAGCAAGGTTAGCTTTTCTATGTTTGGGAACAAAGTCTGGCTTCTTCTGAGAGTTAGACTTGTTGGGATTGAGGGGTAAGGAGTGGATATAGGAAACACCAAAGTTATATCTTTCCTCTTTTTCCCATACCCCTACTAGAATTTTGCTTTCTTCCTACCATCTGTTCTTGCAGGTTTGGACTATTAGATTTTTAAATAGTTTAGTCAAAACAGCTACTTCTCTGAGGAATTTCCCTGGCTTTTCTAAAGCAAGCTTTTCTATATAATTTCTATATATTTGAGAGAAGTGATAAAAGAGGTCGATATTTTCTTATCATATCTCATGGGGTTTGGTTTTTTGTCTTATTCTGTGTAGCTTTGTAACTTAAGGCAAATTTTCAAAACTTATATCTTGTTTTTGGAGAATTTAAGAGTCAAAACCTTTTTGATGATTTGAGACAGAACATAGAGAAGCTACTTTCTGCAATTTGAAGCAGGACCATGATTAAATATGTAGAACATAGAAAGGCCTTCCAGGCTACAGTAAGAAAAACACCCTTTAGTTTACCTAGGCATTGTGTTGACATGTTCTTTCAAAAGATAAGATGATTTTCTGCACAGGTTCTTTCTTAGCAGCATGGATATTTCCTATTGAATTAGGTGATGAAGCCTCTGGTGTGATTCCAGTATATTCCAAATTTATCTTTTCTGCAGGCTTTTTTATATAACATTATTTTTGCAGCTTTAAGAGATATTAAAAAAAAATCCCCCAAAACCACAAAAAAAACTCCAACATTGTGAGGATCTGCAGCATCTTCAACCTTTATTTCAAATAAAACATAAACTCTTGGAAAAGTTTCATTTGTCAGCTACACTACATGAGTCTAGGTCAGTCTAGGTTTCAGTACTAGATTTTTATTTGTTTGTCTGGCTTTTGTGCCTCAAATGTTTCCCTAGTAGTTACCTTATTCAGTAAATATTCTGGTATCTTCCCAATAGTCTGTACGTGCATTTCAGACATGTTCTACACTGTGCCATCACTCTTGGCCTAGATGGTTTTACATGTGGGAAGTTGCTTCTTCTCAGTCTTCTTTATGAGGTCATATTTTCATCCAGATTATACTTAAACAAAATTAAAATTATTTTTCAGGAAAGGTAAAATACACTTTTCTTCTCTATGTTCCATGTGTGACCCTGTGCAAAAAGAATATTTAATTTGAAAAGTTTTTCTTTTGCAAGCAATAATTTAGAAATGAAGATGTCTTACGCTAATATTACAGACAGATAAAATTCTGCTTTACCGTTATACTTTGGCAATGTGGGTTATCATATTTCCCTTTCTGCATGGGGAAGTTAGAACCTTAGTGTGTAACTTGCAGGAATATGCTAATAATCACAACTTTACCTTCATGAAATGAAGACTGCACATATAATTTATTAGTACTTTTTGATTAACTCAGAAGATTATACTTGCCAGGTAGTTCTGAAGCTATAGAGAAAAACTGTGATATAAATCAATTTCAGGGTCCAAAAGCTGCTATCTCCCTAATTACAGGTCTAATGTCAGCAGACAATATGAAGCCGTGTTCAGATTTGGTTTAAGCAGAAATTCTTGCAAAGAATCTGATGTTAATGCTCTGCTTCTGAGCAGGGCTGGAATTGGGCTTCAGTCCAATGAGAGATGATACATACAAATAAGGGCTAGAATGAAAAAGACATTCCAGGGTGTGTTTTGAGTAATTTCATAAGGATCCTCTGGCTACACTCACATCTAAGATGAGTAAAATTTCCTAAGATAGCTTTGACCTGGACTAAGGTTTGGCTGTGATTAAGGAAAACACCCTACATAAATTTTGCTCGCAAGTACCATTCCTATCAGCTATGGAGTCTCCTGGAATAGCTACATACTCTAGTCCAGGGGTGTCAAACTCATGGCTCCTGCCGTTCTCCTGCCCCTGCAGCATAACGCGTGTCACACGCATCACACGCTGCACACGTGACCAGCACTGGCAGGAGCACAGGGGCAAGGAGCTTGGCACTGCTGCTGGGTAGGAATAAGATGCAGGGACAGATAAAACACGGTGGAGGGCTGGATTCAGCCCACGGGCAGTGGCTTTGACACTCGTGTTCTAGTCACTTCTTCTGACTTCTCCCTTCTCTGACTGCTTCATGGGACAGCTATATTTCAGGTGTGTAAAATCATCATTCTTAGTAGACAGGTTGGTAGTGTGTTGTCTGGAATTCCCTGTTATGATCACGGTACTTACAAATGGCTCTTTCTTTCAGTTTTGCACTCCTAAGTCAATATACACAACCTCAGCAGACTTTTGCATTAGAAATTGTCGTATCAAACTAAGAATATAACCAGGACTACTAGGTTTTCTCTAAGTTTATCATAACAAATAGGAGTAAAATGCAACTAAGTATAAGCAGTATTGTTATAGGACAGTACACTGACAATTTTAATAATGCTTCTTATGGTACCTGTTAGTATATTTTGTTTCAATATAACTGTACAATCTGTGGAGCAGTAAGGCATATTTAGAAAATAAGTATCCTTTTCTTTGCTTAGCGTTTCCACAACACAAGTTCCAATCTTGCTTCATTAAACAGTTTAAAGTAATAGGGAGCCCACTTGGAATAGTACAGATTTTATCTTTGCTTGCCAAAAAAGCCCACAATAATGAATTTTGCCTTCATACTCCCAATTTAGTAAGTAAAATAAATAAAAGGAACTTGAAATTGCTCAAAACCATTTACTCAGCAAGTGCTAAAGTTAGTGCCCTGAGTGACAGAGATTTTCTGAATAATTCATTATGTATCAGCATATCAGAGCAGGGGTTTGGGGTTTTCTTGCCAGAAAGATACCTTCCCAAGCATCTTAGACCTCTGATTTGAACTTGTCTGTGCACACTCACTGGTACCGTATTCATTTGTCTGGGATTACTGGAGTTCATACAGAGAAAGAAACAGCTTATTTCAAAATTTCAGTTCTGTAGTTTCTTAGTATACAAGCAGAAGGGGGAAAAGAAACCTATATCATCCAAGCACAGATGTTCCTTCAATCTTCTGTTATTAGTCAGATATCGAGCTTGTATTATAACATGTTTTAAGATGATGGAAGGTTTTTTTGGCAACAGCAATGTCATGGTTTGACACACTTCTTTTTGATCAAAATTGCATGAAAATCATGTTGATGGAATCACACTTCCAATATGCCCCAGAATGACTGAATGAAACTATTAATATAAGGAAAAACAGTCTGAGACTTCAGAATATGAGCCATTCCTTCATGGTGATACCTGATAATCTCTGTATTTAATAAGCAGTCAAGGTTTATGCTATGAACATTTTTATATATTTATATTTAACATCTCAGACTATGTATGGTAAATTCCATTGGTTTATGCATGGAATATGGCAATGGCTGTCAGTACAGATAAATATTTTGTTCATCAAAATGTATTCAGGCTTGTTTTTCAATTTAGAAGCCACAGTGGTAACAAAAATTATAGCTCAAATACCTGGTCCTTTCTGAGTTTTCTTTTTCTCATAAAAAAAAAATCTCATAATAGTTTTAAGAGTATAACTCTCTTGGCAAAGATACTAAAACTGGCAGCAGTTGTTTGTTAGAAAAATAACCATATGTGATATGGTAATACAAAAGTATTTTCACTGCCACTTACTGCCTGAGTTCTGCTTCACATAAAATTAGTTGTGGTATATAATTAGATAGATTTGATAAAAAGAGAGTGAATGAATGTGCCCAGTGACCAGCATGCATCGGAGTACCACTTTCATGCTGGAAAGTGAAAAAAAAAACCAAAACCAGAGAAGATGACGGTTGTGTTGAAAAATAGTATTGACAAACAAATGTCTGAAACACAGATAGAAGTAGTTACCAGCTAGTATTATGCTAATCAGAGTAAATGATTTACCAGTACATATTTAGAAAAAACTGTATACGAAAGAGGAACATATCTTTAATCTTTCAAATGAAATTTTTATCCTAATATTTGTTTTGGAAAGTTCAGAAAAATGTGATTTTTTTTAAATTGTTATTCACATTAGAACTATAAGGGTCAATTATGGAAGAATCAGATAGTTTAAACCCTCTACAAATATATGCCATGTTAATAGATACAGCTCTAATACATGACCGAGGGACACCCTCCCATTGAGTCATGAGGTTCAGGATAGATGCAGTTTCTTTCTAAGGTCCTTCTCAGAGGGGAGCATAGATGCAGCTGAATCTGACCTTTGTCCCAGATTTGATGAACTGTTCATGTCTAAATAGATTATGTGATTCTCCATACTCCCTCCTTAGGAGGATACTAGGTGAAAACATATGAGTTATGAGTACCACTAAGAGTTAGTGTTACCTGTGAGAGTCCATTCATGGACTCTCAATCACAAGTCTACCTGTCAGAACCCCCTCACGGGATTTCCACTGACAGGTTAATATTTGCTGCCAGAGTGCCTTATGGGCTGTCCCTGAAGCAGTTAAACAGCTTTGCAGTGCCTGTGAGAGCACTCCCAAGAACTTGGAGGAAATTTCACAATGCTGAAAAAATAGGTAATTCATTTAAAGAGACAGATAAAACAAGTTCAGAATTACTGTTGATAAATTAATTTGCTGCATTAACATTAGATGATTACAAGGAGTTAACAATGGTCATATGTATATATATATGAAATGTAACAATTGAAATTTGAGTTAGTAATGGAGAACACCCAATAAAGTCGGAGGTGTGACTCTTACAAAAAAGGCATCACTTCTTGGCTGGTGAGAGGAGGAAGAGATGTCCAGGTCCATCGACCCATCCGTCAAGTAGGGTGATTGGTTGACTCTTCCTCCAAAACGGATTTTTCAGGTGCCAGTTTTATACTGTTGAAAACTCTTTAAAATCTTGTCCCGCAATAGCTACCAGAAACAAGTTTAGAGACATCACATCATGATCCTGAAAAATAAAGTTCAAGCTATGAGTGGTGACAGAAAGATTTTATTTCAAGATTTTGTGAAAAGTTTTTGTAAAACTTTTTAATTTTCTGAAAGCTGAAAACAAGCTTCATCAAAATCTTCCTGTGTCTTGGAAACTGTATGTGAAAAAATCATAAAACTGACATTTCTCTAATTGATAAAAGATTAAAATTCTGAGTTCAGATTCCAGGTTCTTAAAAAATATTTCAGAATCCTCTTTGATATGAAGAATATTATCAATCTAAAAGAGGAATTCCTAACATACAGCCTGTGAGGTGTACCTTACTCATAAGGATGAATTTATGCTCCTTTATTCTGGAACATTGAGAATGTGTTCATTTACCAGATGGAGATATATAGAATACAAACAAATCCTTCAAAGGTGTCTTGGACATACAGATTGTTTTCTGAAAGCATAGTACGGTCTACTTCGATGAGTAGACTTCAGGTTACTATTCAGGTCTTTAGAGTTGTATCAGTACTGATACATCAATATGGGAATGCGAACAACTATACTAACAAATTTGTAGTGTATTTGTAGCGTATTACTTTTTTTGTAGGATTTGGCTTGTTCTACCTGGTATCTTTACTAAATAAGCCTTGGGTTCAGTTTAGCTATTAGAATATTCCATGGACTATTCCCAAGAGTCCTTTAAATGCAGCTGCCTGAAATTCAAATCTAAGACAATTTACTGGCAGAGATGTGGGCCATTCTGTGTCAGTTAGCATTAAGACATAGTACTGAGCTTAGATGTATTTAATTTATTTTGTATATAGCTGTACATACATACATAAATACATACATAAAATAGGCTACTGTGTGACCACCTGCAATGGAAGAACTCTGACAGTGATTTAATCTGCATCTGAGCACCATGAAATCTCTAATATATTCTCCCCTGGCATCATACTATAAGGTCTGGAGGTATTATTAACCCATGTCAACAAGTAGAATATTGAGAAATTATAGTTGTGAAAATATGTCCTGAAGGTGTCACAAGAAATATTCAGCACAGAAGTGAGTTTGCATTATCTACCTCAGTTAAGCACTATAAAGCCAAGTACTGACGTATATTTTTTTCTGCAGTATGGACAGATAAGAATGGATGCCTGTCACTCTATGTTTCTCCCAGAATTTTACTATTAAAGAGTTATAAAATCTAAGCAAATTGTTCCATATGTTTAACTCTTCAGAAAGGAACTCTGAAGCATTTGCAATGTAAATGAACAGCTCTACATTGTCCTAAAGCACAATACATTTTCTTGCAGGTATAGGAGTTATATCCAAATATGTACTGGACAGACCATATTTCTGGGAGCTGAACATGGCATAAGGAAAATCATTTTCCCACTATGCTACTTATATATTTTTTTAACTTGAAGTTTGGAGAAGTAACACTATATATGTGCATTCATTTATCTTTTACATGAGGTTTTTTTGTAGATGTTGTTCCAAATTACATTTGGATTTTAAATGAATTTAAAATGTCTCTTTCATAAACAATTTCTGATTCATTGCTGAATAAACTCGTCACACACAAAGACAATTGAGAATTTTGGCAAGAAAACTTATTTTATTAGACTGAAAGATGTATTACTCAAAGAGTTTATATTAACATTATATATATACCTCTAAGAGAGGGTTTTTAATTGTGCTGTCAAGTAACTTGGAAGACCAAGTTTGTGATGTCAACAGTTACAATATGTTAATTAAAATTTTGTGATGGTTGTCACCTCTGCGGGAGATATGGTGTTTATTGGTGGGCGAGATTTTCTTCACACCATGATATGTGTTTCCACGATACTCTTCTTTATTAACTTAATTAAAAAATTAGCATGAGAGAGGCAGTGTCTATTAAGTATTTATTTGAATATCCAAAGAGAGTGTCTGACTTGTTTTTTCTATGTTGTACTGTTGTTATGTAAGACAAGCACAGCTTATAGAAATAACAGGGAGAATGCAAGCAGAGGCAACAGAGGGGAGATGGGTATATTAATGGAATACAAGTCTTGTAGATGGAAGGTTATACTTGGCTTTGAGTAAAATGTCTTTATTTTACTGCAGTACAACTTTTTCTTGTTTATTTTATTACAACACAAACGTTTTATTTGGATGAGGATAAACAGATGCATCACTGACATTTGACAGAGTGGCCTCAAATATTATTGGAAGAATGTAACTTATTTCTGCAGCAAATAACTTAATGAAGTCTGTTTTTATAGGGATGTATGTCTTACGTCTCTTTTCTTTCATTCTTCCCAGTGCTCCACTCCCAGAATTCTCCCATATCACTTCTCACCTTAATTGGGCAACTGGAAGAATGTCCTCCCAGTGATAGAGAGCATTGACTGTGAAGCCTGAACTCTGGCAGGCACTTATCAGCCCCAAGCAGGTACTGGCTCTCATTGTGGATAGTCCCTTCCTCTTCGGGAGAAGCAATAATTTAAAAAACTGATCATAGAATACATCTAATCTTTCATTTGAGATCGCCACCTATCTTCCCAGCTCAGTTGAATTTAAACAACTAATTTTAAAGTTATCTAGGATGTGATGGCAGAGACAGTTGGAGAGCCAGCAAGACTATATGTACTTTTTTTTACTTTAAGAAACAGGCTAAGAATCTTAAAATAAAAACCTCACTTAAAAATGAACTTTATCTTCTGAAGTGAAAATATTACCTGTTTTTTTAAAAAATAATGCTTTGCTAATAATTGCAGTGTACTGACCTTGGCTGGCCACCAGGTGCCCACTAAGCCACTTTATCACTTCCTCTCCTCAACAGAACAGAGGGAGAAAATATGAGAAAAAGCCCATAGCTTGAAATAGGGAGCAGGGAGTTCATTCACCAATTACTGTCGTGATCATGGCAGATAATTTAGTGAATATTCATTTAATTTATTGCTGATTAATGAAAGAGTAAGATAATAAGAAATAAAAAATAAGAGTAAACCTAAAAACACCTTCCCACTCATTGCTTCTTCCTAGGCTCAACATCATTCCCAACTTCTTGACCTCCTGAACCCCCAAGTGGTGCAAGAACATAAGGAATGGGGATTACAGTCAGTCCATGGAGCTTCATCATGGCTGGTCCTTCCTCCTCAGGATCTTCGCCTGATCCAGGAAGACTTCGTGGACTTCTCCAACGTTAATTCTTCACACAGGTTACAGTTCTTCAAGAACTTCTCCAGGATGATTTTTTTCCATGCAGTGCAATCTTCAGGAACAGGCTGCTTCAGTGTAGGTCTCCCATGGGGTCCTAAGTTTTGCCAGTAAACCTGCTTCAGCATGGGTTCCTCTTCACAGGGCTGTCATACCTGCCAGGATCCTGCTTGAACATGGATTTCTGATGATGTTACAGTTTCGTTCTGGGCACACCCTGTTGCTGTGGCATGGGATCTTCACAGGCTACAGAGTGGATATCTGCTCCATTATTAACCTCTGTGGACAAGCGGGCAACCTGCCCCACCATTGTCTTCACCACAGGCTGCAGAGGAAATTCTGCTCTGGTGTTTGGAGCACCTCCTCCCCCTCTGTTTTCACTGACCTTGGTGTCTACAGAGTTCTTCTGTCACATATATTCACTCCTCACTAATGGCTGCTGTTGTGCAACAGTTTTTTCCCCTTCTTAAATATGTTACTATAGAGGCACTGCCAACACAGTTTATGGCCTCAGGTTTGGCCATTGGCAAGTCTTTCTTGAAGCCAGCTGTAACTGGCTCTGTTCGATAGAGGGGCAGCTTCTGGCATATTCTCACAAAGCCACTCCTGCAGCCCCCTTGCTACCAAAACCTTGACATGTAAACCAAACCCAATCATATTTCAGAATATTTTCCAACAGTAATATTTCTGAAATATGTTTCACAAAATAATGGTTTGCTTAACACCTCTTATTTTACCATGTGAGATCTTCATGGAGATGGACTTGATGCCAAAAGCTTTCATTACATTAGCGTTTCTTCTGTTCCTCTGAAGAGGGAACAAATTACTCTTTTTAAGTAATTGTAACTTATAAAATATTAAAAAATATAAAGAACATTTTAAAATTATTATAATTGAATTTATAGCTGAGCAGTTATAGATTTGATGATCTTAATATGCATATCACTCCCTTTTAGAAATAGAGGGACAATAAAAAACTGCCTGATTTGCTAAATAAAAAATGTAGGAAAAAATGTCATTTTTCATTTCATTGCAATCAATAATAAAACAATTGCAAAGTCATAAGTTCTAATTTTCAGCTCTTCAGGATGTTACTATTTGACAGATTTTTGAAAGGTTTCACTGCTGTATCTGCTCATTATTTTCCTAATTTGGGCTATAAGTATAGCAGTTATAGTGACAATGTGCTGAACTCTATTGAAACTCTGTTTGGTGCAGAACAATTGAATGAAAAATTTTGGCCCTGAGCTCTGTAGAATCTGTAGAATATCAGATTCCACATCATCAAGCTTATGCTTGGTTTACAGTTTTCTTCATGGATATAAGAAAAAATTTAATCATGTCACTCATCTTAGACATACCCTGGGGGAGAACATCCCTGAGGGAAATTTTTGGTAGTAAACAGATGTTAATATAAATTATTATAATGCTAAGTGCAAATACTGGGATGTTTCTCTTTATAAGATTTTTCATATATTTTCATATTGGTTTGTTTCTTTTTTGGGATTCAGAAAATGAAAGAGTACAGAAAGGAAAAAAAAAAGATTAACCCAAACAGTAGGTAAGAAGCTAAGCTATCTAAATATATTTATGAATGATGTCTAAAAACCAGAAAGACTACTTAAGTAATTTAATTGTCATTTTAGAAATATTATCAAATCTCCAAAGTTTTCTGTGTTTGAGTTTTCATAGCATTAAAGATATTTTTTTTAATGTTTGAGTTTTCCACAATGCAAGTATTCCTTAACACTTGTCCCCTAAGTAAATGTTCTCATACTGCCTGCCTAGTCATCAACTATTGTAATTATTTCTCTTTCATCTGTGTTTAATTGGTGTGTTCACACCTTGAATATGAATGTGGTGCAGTTCTTCCTTTTTTACAGTCTCCCTCTTAATCTCAAAATACAGACAAGGAAAATATGGATAATAAAGACACAGAACAGTTTCTGTTTAGGATAGAGATGATAAGGCTTAGGAAGGATATGAGAGCTATCTAGAATTCTTAACTCGCTTAATGAAAATTATTAGGAAACAACTAATTCACTCTTTCTCTGATAATAAAATAAGAGATATCTAGTCAAGTTAGGTTAAAGGCTCAGAACAAATAAAATGTATTTTTGTTTAATTAAGAAACTTTTTTTCCTTTCCTTTTCTTTTTTTCTTTTTTTTTTTAAAAATAATGTGCTGTGTTACTTTGAAAAGATAGTGAGCAGATCAAGTGGAACTTTTTGGAAAGAAGGACAGGCTGTACATTCCTTTGCTGAGTATGATCAGCACGGCAGGACAAGGAGGAAATGACTGTTTTTTAAACATAAGAATAAAACAGGAAAGTAGAGATAATTACTATCACATTACAACAAGAGGTTGTATGCGATCAAGACAATCACAGAGGACAGCAACAAGGATACTAGGAATCTTTGTTAATGTGAATATATTACATGTAAGTATGGCAAACCATAACCATGAGATAACAGGAACAAAAAAGCTGTACAGAAGAGAGGAAGTTCAACTACAGCTAAGATAGATCCAGAGCTAATTAAATCAAAGTAATTATTTTTTTTTCAAACCTAATGCCTCCAGAGCTTGAGAATCTTCCAGAGCTTTTGCTTTGCTCAACCTTTCGGAACCAATCTCAGATTTGCTCATTCAGTTTTCATAAACTTTCCAGTTTCATCAGCATGTTGAAGACCTTGACAAGGTTAACCAGCCTGCCTATGTCACTACTAACACTCTTCTGGGCTACTTCTATCTAAAATATTTGGAATCTTTCCTGACTCTCATTTCAGTTGTAATAAATGTGGCTGTCTTATCTAAGGATTATATAAAAATGAATATGTGGATGTGTTATGTATGAAAATAAAAATATATTATTTAAAAAATAAATTAAACAAATATTCACCTGTGTCTTAAAAAGAAAAAAAAAGAGCTTGTACAAGAAAATCATTTTCCACATGTTTCCTTATTGATTCGCATATATGCCTTGAAACGTACAAATTAGATTATTTATTCTTTAAATTCAATCCACCTGATGATTTACTTTTTAACATGACCATTGCAGTGATTTATTAGTCCTGAAGCAAAATTGCAAAGAAATTTCATAACATTGCTTATTTGTTCAAGCTGAATATAAAATAAGCAAACAAAGCATTTTTGCTGTGATGACTTCAGACTGCCAGAGCAGTACGCTACTACGTTCATAAGTCCTCTGCTACCTCAACATTGCACCTGTCTGAAAAAATCTGTTTCGTTGTCTTACAGATATTTCAGTGCAGTCATTCTGTAGTTAAATAAGATTTGGGAATTATTATAACTAATTCTATAAAAAACTTTCTGGGACATACTTGCTGATACTGCCCTATCTATCTGCCCCACAGTGAAAAGCTGAGATGTCTTGATTTTCTATTCACTCAGAATCAGGTCTATGAAACATGGTTGCTTTTATCTAGTGTTGGAAGAAGCCTGAAATGGAAAGGATTAAGTGGCACATATTCACAGCCATGTATTAAAAGGAATGTTCACTGCTGAAGCATCTTTAAGTAGGATGTACAATACTTTGAAAATATTTCTTTCCTGATCGAAGCTTACAGATTTAGACTGTTGACTGAATTACAGATATTATTCTTATTGTTTTGATAGCTTTATTTCATGTGAGTAATATTAATGTAATGAAAATAAGTCTTATATCAAAATAAATTTAGAATTATGAGAGCATTAGTGTTAACTTTATTATATATTTAAAGAAATGTGAAAACTTTTCAGATTCAAAGTTATGTGTTAAGGATATATCATTGAAAGACCTATGTTGCATTGTAAGTGCGCTTTAGTGATACTCTTACTTTTTTATAATAATTATATTATAAATTTATGCTCAATGTTATGATTAACGTTTTCATTTACGTATTCTTAGTGTAGTTTGAGAAACTATCTTGTCAGTTTTGCTACTGTACATAATGGGGCCAAGTTTTCACCACTTGGATGTTCCTTGAAAAGATGTCTTTTGGAAGTTGGAAGGACCTACTACCTAAGACATGCATTAAAAGTGAGATGGACTCATAATGCAGAAGTTTATTAAACATCCAGTAGTTATGTCATTTTAATGATTCTGTACACAATGCACATCTAGACTATCCTTAGAAAAGATTAGTTAGACAAAGTCTACAAGAAACTGAATTACTCAACATGCCTGAAGAGAGTAGTGTATTCCCAGAATCATGCAAAACTGAGCACAATTGAACACTGAATAAATAAGAAGGCTGTCTTTGTGAATCTTAAAACAAGAATAATTTCAAAAATCTGTCATCTGTGATTGGTTTGAGAAGTCACAGATATATTTCTTAATAGATCGGTAAACCTCTGAATCGGAACATAATTTTTTAAAGTTAGTTAAATTCATAAACATAGTGGGGAAAGGATAAGTTCTTTTTCTTTATTTTTTTTTTTGTTTTATGACTTTCATTAATAAATGCAAGTAAGTCTTCCAGGAAGGGGAATGTGTCTAATTAATATATGTAGAGCTTACCTACCCATTATAGGAAATTTCAAAAACTGTTATAGGAGATTTCAAAAACCTTCTCAATGTTTCAAAAATCAGTGTCCTTTTTATCTTCTCCTGTTTTGAAGAATGTGCTCATCTGCTTGCATGGCTTTCAGAAGTTAGATATTCTGCTTTCCCTCCCACTAGTTAGTTGGTAAGATGACCATTAAAAGTTACAGTAGAGTGTCCCATTACAGTTTAATTATTACTGAAATCTCTCAGGAGAATGAATGGCCTTTGGTGGAATCACGTATGTGTCACTCAGTAACCCTAATCAATCTAATTAAATTTCTGTGAAATAAGCATTTTAAAAAGACTTCCACAGATCCAGTAGGTTTAGTTTATTGTTTTGTGTAACAGACTTTATCTTTAATATGGCAAAGTTTCTCAAACATTGCATTGAATTATGCATTATATTTGAACAGAAAAATCCTTGCACAAAACCACTGCAGTAGCATAGTAAAACTTGCTTTCTTTTTGAAGACAGACTTGATACTATAATTTCCTGACCCCTAAAGGTTCGAAAGGCTTAAATTACAGGATTCTTGTAAATATCAGCAGATTATTTTCACAGGCAGAGTACGTCCTAATGCTAACAGAAAGCAAAGTGGAGAAAATTGGTATTTACACAAATATCTTTATAATATAAATGTCTGTACTTTCAATTCAATATGGGGTTTGTAACCACTCCTTTTGCTGTAATTTATAGCATTGATAGTTACTTAGAAGCACAAAACTTTCATTCGGACATCAAAATATTGTTTTACCTGATATCTACTCCCTATGTGTTGCAATACCATCAATGAATGTAACAATCACTTGATCACAATTTTTGTAGCTTGCTAAAGGAATGCAACCATCTTGAAAAAGCTCTTTTAAGCATATCTTAAAGATGTAAAACAAGCAAATAGACGCTTAATGTCTCTATCTTGTACATGCAACATGGGAATCCTATGTCTTTTTGCTCTCAATGTTGACCACATATGACTCTTACAAAATTCTTGTCTATGTCCCCATATCATCTCATAACTTATTCACATTCCAGGATAATTGTTGAGACAGAGTATTTGTATTCTCAGAAACAGCAAGTGGTAAACCTAATTTTCTGTCTCTCTCAGAAAGATTAATTCAAGATGCATAAAAATGTGGTAGACTTTGTATTTATCTTATTAGTCACACTACATCTTCCTGTAACTTGAGTATATTCCTGAGTATATTCCCCTGCATTTAGGGTGATAGAATCTTTGGACAATTCAGGCTGGAAAGGAGGTCAGGAAATCTTTAGTCTAGCCTCTTCCTTGTGATTCTGTCAGTTTTAACGTCAGACCAGGTTGCTTGGGACTTCATACAGCCAAGTCTTAAAAATCTTCAATGACAGAAGCTGTAGAGCCTCTCTGGGCAACCTGCTGACTGCTTAACTGTCCTCCCGAGAAAAAAGTCTCTTTAAATCCAGTCTGGACTTTTGAAATATTTTTAATTAATGTCTCCTGTCTCTTTTTCCCCTTCCATGCTCTCCTGTAAAACTTGTATAGGTTACAGCCTCCCTCTCCCCCGAATACTACCCTGTAGGTACTAGGGAGTTGCTGTTAGGTGCCCCCAAAGCCATCTCTTCCCTTGACTGAATCAAATTCGTTCCCTCAGGCTCTCCTTACACGGCAAATGCTCCAGCCCTGTCTTTGGTCCCTCTGCTGAACTGCTTCAGTTTGTCGAAGTGTTTTCTGCATTAGGAGACAGTACTGCTGATGAGGCTTAACAAGTGCTCTCTGGAAATGGAAAACCCCTTCTCTCCTTCCATGGATCTGCTGACTGTATTTCTGGCAATAGACCCTAATATGCCACTTGTCTTCTTCGATATCAGGGCACGAAAGTGGCTTATGACCATCTTGCAGTACACCAGGGCTCTCCAAGTCTTGTCACACAGAGCTGGTCCTGATCTGTTTGTCCCCAGCTTCTGCTGTTCCCAGAGGTTTCCCCACCCTAGATACAGGACTGAGCATTTGTTGTTATTGATTTTCATAAGGTGTTTTCTGACCCGTTCCACCAGCCTGCCTAGGTCCTTGAGCAGAAGCTCTTAAATGTATTGACTGGTTCTCCAAGTTTGGTGTCATCTGCAAACTTTATGAGCAAGCACCTAACTGACTCTTATAAGTAACTGATATGGGTCTTAAACAGGACAGGTCCACAGACACAACCCTATAACACTCCCTTTGTTACCTCTAGGTAGAACAAAACCCATTAACATACATTTAGAACCCAGGCATCCATTTTTTAATAATTTCATTGTCCACCCATCCAGACTGTATCATCCCAGCTAGTATATGAGAATTTTGTAGAAGACAGTGTTGAACACCTTGCTAAAGTTGAAATAAATTACACTTACTGCTCTCAGTTCATCCACAAATCTCTTCATTTTATCATGCAATCAAGTTTTTCAGGCATGATTTATGTGTTATCAATCCATGCTGACAGTATCCAGTCAACTTCACCCTCAGGTACCCAGGAAAGTGTTCTAGATATACTCACTACAAAAATGATGCTGAATGACCTGTAGTTCCCCTGATAATTCATCTGGAGTTCATTGAAGACAGGAGAAATACTTTTGAATTTCAGGTTTTTAGAGATCATCTCTGCTTTCTAAGACCTTTCAAAGATGATGGAGAACATCCAGCTCTCTCATTGCCCTTTGCTGCAGCCCATCATGTCCCATGGACTTAGATGGGTCATGTCCTCTACAATAATCCCTGACTCAGTCTTTATTCACTGATGGTTTTTATCATTGAACTTCACTAATTTCAGAGGCCAGGGAGACCTTGTAAGAGAAGACTGCGGCAAAGAGAAAACTCAGAATCCCAGCCTTATCTGTGTCTGCCATCACTAAATCACCTGCCTCCTCTGGCAACACCTACGTTTTTCTTGTTTAGTGTTTTACTGCAGATGTAGTGGCAGAAGCTACTCTTTTTTTCCCATATGGCATTTTGCCTGCTCCTAAATGTGCTTTTCAGAGGCTTTACCAGCATGGTTGAGGGGTTCAGCTGTGTCCTACAGTGGGGCCATTAGACAGCCCCTGCTCTCTTGTCTCAGAGACCACTCTTGCAACTCCTGCTGCCAGCACCTGGACACCTGTAGCCAAAATACTTTGGTTGTCCCTCCTTGCTATCCTTTCCAGGAGCTGACAGGAGAGTTACAGGCTTCTTTGAGAACAAGGATCTGTAGTACAGAGACTTCCATGGGTTGTTGAAAGAAGTCTTTGCCCGCTTTATCTCCCTTGATTAGGTGGTTTGTAACAATTCCAGTCATGCAAACTGTCTCACTGTGTCAGAGCTATCTCAGGAACCTCACAGTTTTGTGACTACACATATAGCTCCAGCTTCTCCAACTTGTTTCCTAGGCTGCATGCACTCATGTACATACATGCACAGGTCAAGTTAAAACACTTCTCATATGCTAATAGATGATGGACCTCCTCTATAAATAATCCCCACCAAGAAGTACATGTGCACACCCTCTGGCCCATGGACTGCTTCTTGAGGAAACTGCTGTTTGATTTCATTGAGGTGGTGATTCTTTTTACGTTTTATTTCTCTTTTTCCTGCTACTTCTCTTCCACCTCTCTCTTTGGCTTATTTTGTCTCCTTATTCTACCTTATTTATCTATCTTATTCCTTGGCACTTTCGGGTGAATTCAGTTGTATCCAAGTTCTTGTTGTAAATTGTTTGTAACTACGTGTTCAAAGTACAGATTGGAATCTGAGTTGAAACTCAGGAATTTTGTGGTCCATAGGCACATCTACTTCTTGGCAGGGATTATTTCTAGAGGAGCTCCGTCTTCTATTAGCACATGAGAAGCGGTCTCACTGGACTTGTGCTGTTTCTCTGCATGGAAAGTTCTCAAACTGGGGCACGAGTAGAAGTTTCTTCAGGAAAGTTCTTAAACTGGGGATGAGGGCTTAAGGGTTCACTGGCAGTTCAACAGACCCTTGCCAGAAATAACCTCCTTGTGAACCCTTCAGGTGTCCATGTGATGTCAGGTTTATCGAGCAGGGGGACAGCACCTACTTTCACACCTCCCTATTTTTCCCTCTCGTTGTTAACTAGGAGCCACACAGAGGCCGCAAACACACAGCCTTGCTCACAGATGATGTTTAAGACATACAAAATGCAAGTAAAGTACTTAATCTTTACATCGATTCACAAGCCTTTGTTATATTTTCTCTCCCCTGTCTTGCTGAGGAGAGGAATGAATAGAGCGGCTTTGGTGGGCACCTGGCATCCAGATAGGGTCAACCCACCACAGAAATTCTGCCAGTGGATTAGTCCTTAGTAAAGCCAGCTAGAGGGTTGAAGAAGAGAAAAGCCAACATACCGCCAAACTATGAAAAAAAACCCACCAGGTTTTTACTCTAAATGCAAATTTATTTTGATATAACCTTATTGAAGTTGTTAGTAGTAAGCAAAAATGAGATCTGCATAAGGAATCAAGAATTGAGAGCAGGTGTCTTCAGTGCATTCAAGAAAAAAGTAATCTAAAAATAAAATAATAAATAATAAAGGACTTAATTTTGATAATTAGTGATATGCATAGATGGATTTTTGTTTCTTAACTGATTGGTTCTTGAGTATTTTCTTCTATATAACCATTGGTGTAAGACACAAAAATCGGGATAGTTTACTTTGAATGTAATGTTACTTTTGCTCTGTTGCAATTATTTTCTATGTAAAAGGAAAAGAAGAGAGTGTTTATGATATTTGAATGAAATTTTTAAAAAGATATAAAAAAGGAAAAAAAATAAAGTAAAAAAAGCTTGGCTTTTACTGCCTACTCAATTTCAGAACAATGTACTAAATATATAAAGGTAAAATTTCAGGGGGTGAAATTAAACTTTACATGAAGAAATCTGCAAATAACTTCAATATGGCAAATGGTAGCATTATTCAGCTCCATAGAATAAAGACAATATGTTGGAGAAATTTGGAAAATGGGGATTTCAAAATATGTATATAAGCTGCATATTATCTCCTCCCTTTTCTTCCTCCTTCCATTTCCATCTAGTTCCCTATTTCTTAGGTTTTTTTGAAACATTAATGGTATTTGTGCTGTGGAATGCAAATTTCCTCAGTTAAACTTAGAATTAAAAAGAAAACTTGGATTTTAGAACTAGACTTCCTGTAAGTTTGAATCATATTCCTATTATTCCAATGAGGATTGATTTCTATTAAAATTCCAGCCCATTTTAGTCTTTGTAATGAGCCTAAAATAGCTGCCAGCTTGCAGTGCTGGAATTAATGATAATTAAATGTAACACAAAATGTATTTCCATATTTTGTATTGCTTAAATGATTTCATCTCAGATGTAGTATGATTCTTTTTAGAGATGACTACTTCTATTTAATCTCTTTTCCAATTTTAATTTGAATTTCATATTGTTCCTGACTGCTTAATGAATATTTTGGGAGATGGCCATAGTGTTGTTAATTATACCGGAGACTGAGTATAATTAATTCTTTTGGACCCAAAGTCAGCTAGTTAATCGATTTCTGATGAAACTGAAGATTAAACACAGATAGTTCACTTCTTCCCTCATTCATTTTAATTTTTCCCTCTTTGAATTCAATCAGATTACTTTGGGAAGTCATTTCTGGCAAATCAATTTGTGGACCCATTTGGGGTATTATCCAGATGTTAATAGATGGATGATCCACTTAGGCCAGTCACCTTCCTATTGATTTTATTTTTTAATTTTTAAACAAAACCTCTTAGTTCTTTTCAGTAGATTTACTAGCATTATTTGTAATTCATATTTAAATAATTTTCAACTGCCTGTTAACAATAAGTTCATTATCTAAGTACAGAATAAAAAGGGGTCCTCAAGAATTCTCTGAAGACTAGACAATTCACACAATGAAGGGGTTGTAGTGCTGTAAAAGACATTCCTCGTATTAGTGAGGCATTAACCCCTGTAGCTAAATTTGATTTTAGGTAATGGTCTAAAAAGTACTAAATGAAAAAGAGAAAAATGCATTTGTATGCCAGGAAGTTCCTATCACACTTTCCCCCACCCCTCTCACCCCCTGCCAGTGCTTTAAATAATGGTATATTTTAATTTTTGACAGTTGGAAAAACCTTAAAGGCTATAAGAAGATAATCAAAAAGGGCAAGGAAGAAATTAGAAAAGAGGAGGACTTTCTTCTCTTCCATGAGAGAAAACTTGGGCATATTTCATTTATTACTCTACAGACAGTAATAGATTGCTCTAGGTTTCATGCTGCAATGGCTTATGATCCAAGTATACTCTATCACTGTATTCAGTATCCTTCTGTAAACAGACTTAAAACAACTTTTAACGCCATTTTTCATGGGTGAGTAAGAGAACAACAGAAGTGTGCCAGGTGATTCATTATCTACATTTTCTGGAGAACTTGGGCCTTATATATCTTTATTTTCTAATTAATCTTATTATCTTTCACTTTTATTGTTATTGCTTTATTAAAGCAATTTTAGTTTCATTTCCAACTCATAGGTCTCTCTCCCTTATTCATTTCTCCTTTTCTTGGGGGAGGAACTCTAACTACAGTGCTTCATGTTTAGCTGCCGGGGGCTAAGCTGAGACAATTTATAATCCAGTCTCCTCAGGACTTGAGCACTTTATACATTTATACTAATTGCACTAATGAATAAAAACATAGGTATTAAATAAGAAACTTTCTGTTTCTTAGATGAAGATCAGATGTACATGGTCTTTTCAGTACTTGTACAGTTCAAACAGTGACTTTGTCAATCTGTAGAAACAAGGACTTCACCAGTTTAACAGCTATTCACTTTTATAATTAATGTTCTTATGTTATACCTTTGGCAACCTTTCTACATATTTATAGCTGTCTGTGGTTAACTTAAAGTTTCATTCCCACAGACTTTAAATGTGAAATGCTTTTACATTTAAAACTAAATCTGTGAAAATGTTTGCAATTTGTTATAACATTAAGTCTTTTTAAGTTCAGCCTTTTTTAAGGGCAATGTTGGTAAGTATTAAACAGTCATTAAAACGTGAAAATAAATAACTTTCAAACCTGACATCTAAAGTGTACATAATAGAACTTCAGAGTGCTAAGTAAGAAATATATTTGGTCTCAAAGTTGTCACATGAAGAGATGCCTAACAGGAGTAATGACAGATGTTTTGACTTAATAATACCTTCTCTTATTACAAAATAAGTTTATGTTCAGGTTCTACCCTGCTCTTGAAGATCATGAAGAAAACTGAAAATTGTTCCAGACCCAAAGCAACTTACTCTTTAAATTTTCTTGTTATCTCCATTATCTCAATCTGGGAATGGAAGATTACAGTTTTAGAAGACAGCTTTATAATTTTATTAGTCATGAGGTCTAAACAAGGAATGAATAGAATTCAGAGTCATGAAAGGTTGCACACATCATAAAATGGAAATTTATTCCTATCTCTAGAAACAAGCGCTTCCATAGTGTTCTGGTGCTTTGACTGGACACTGCTTTGACCGCTGTATTGAGAAATATTAGTTGAATATCAGATTTTATTATTTTATTAATAAAGTTACAGGAAGATTATTTGAAGTAAAATCTCTAGAAACATTTTTCTTTAACATAGAACTTTGTATAACAGGAAAAACAGTTAGTTTCCTGACTTATTTCAAGTCTGCAAAACTAGTAGTATCAGTTCTAATCATATCCCTCCAGAATTGTAATATTTTTTACTCAACCAATCATTTAAGATTCTGAATAAAAAACATAGACAGAGAAGCCTAGCCAAGAGACTGAAATTTATGTTTTGCACGGTTTTTTTTTTTAGTGGCAAATGCTCATGTCACTGTTTCCTGTGGAGATAATGAGAATCAGGCAGTAAAAATGCGTGTTGTTAAATTCACCTTTGTAGAGACTTTTAAAGTTAAGAGTTCAGAGATGTGAATTTCAATGATTCTTTAGGTTTGTAGCTACTCTCACACTACCTAGCTATCAATGGTCATCTAATTATATGTATAGAATTACTGAATGTGAGATAAACAGCAGAATGTGCTAACTACATTTTTTCCTTCCTTTCCTTTTTCAGAGTTTCACCCAAAGCAAGCGTACTTTGATGATGTTATATGGATACCTAGAGTCAGACATCTGATCATATTACTGAATCTAGTACTTTAGATGCATGCAACAAGCACTCAGTGAAACAATATTTTCCTCTACTGCTATATTTGGCTTTTAATATGTATTTACCTAGATAAGTTATATGGAAAGAATGGAAGAATCTACTGAATTGCAGATGTTTCCTCTTTAATGAAAGAAGATTCAATAAGACTACTTATCATATAATAAAAACTGATTCTTGACTTCATGTAGTAAATATGAACAAATAATTTCATTTGTTTATTTACATCTTTCATGAGAGGCATACGATACCACCATTAATTCTAGAAAATTTAAAGGACACTAAATAACCTGCTGCAGCGAACCACAGCGACGCAGACTTTAATAAAGTGGTACTGTTAAGACTTAGAAACAAAGGACAGCCCCATGTCCTGGCACTCTGTCTTTCCACTGCTCATTCCCTTGATTTATCTTTCTAAATGTAATTATAGTTATGCTGATAATGATGATGATGATAGCAGTGATAGAAATAACAGCTGGTGTTGTAGAAGATTCTGCAAGCAAAATTAGTTTCATTCATTTAAAAAATAATCTGATCCATCAAACTGCTGGATATTGCTAAATGAAGCTATTGGTTACAGTACGTGTCAAAAGACTGAAACAAAAGCACTGCAAAATTTTGTGTTGAAAATGCTGAGAATGACTCCAGATTTTTTAGCTACTTCTGTTGCTTAGAGCCAGCTTCAGATTTTGCTACATCCAAGGTCAGTACTATGAATCAGAATATGTGCAGTGAACATTAATTGTGCTTGCTGGCTTGTTTTTTTTTTTACAGATGCCAAGTATCGTCAAAAATCTGTCTAAATATCAAAGCATATTATTTTGTTTCTAATTAAGAGTTTGTTTCTCCCCCGTAAATAGATTATGATTATTTAAAGATTTTGTTATGCTACTATTAATAAGTATTTTATACTAAAGAGAATCATTTCACTGTTTCTGTCCTAATTTTCAACTTTTCCATAAGATTGGCCTTAGATATGTAAAAAAAGATTATGATCATGATTTCTTATGTAAAACTATATGCTGTTTAACAATTCCTGTAGATACGGAGGGGTAAAAATCCTACAACCTCCCCCAAAGGACAACAAATAAGTCAAAAAAAACCCAAACAAAAATCAGAACCTAGACATAAGAACACATTCTTAAAGGGTACTGTATTAATTCTGTTTGCTACACACCTGTATAAGAGCTCTTTCTTAAAACTTATCAAAAGTGGCAAAATAACAGGATTATTATTATTAGAAGTAGTGATATTAACAACAATAATTTTACCAAATTTAAATTTACTAGTCCTTCAGTTTCATCATTGGTCCTTCAGCAAGAGTTCCTTCCTATGCTTAGTTCTTTATCAACATCACTTCATTGTTATTTCCCCTTAATTAGATTCCTTAGTCAATTGTTGGAGGGTGAAGTTATTTCAAAAATGATAGTTTCTTATGAACAGGCTTTTTCACTGAAAGGTTAAGCTGAAGAAGGAGCATGATTCCGTAATGTTATGAGTAAGCTCCGTACTTCAAAGGGAAGAAATTCCCTAAAGATCCAGTATCTTCTCTCAGAATTACTGGGAGATGTAAACTATGACTGGCCAGAAACCCGGAAACCGTTCCATGGGCATAACCCTGTACTTCCTGATCCAAACTTCTCTGAACCAGAGGGTTTCTTGATTGCTCTTATTCTTCGGGTCTCTTTGGAGTGCACAAATTTCAGCATTCATTTCACACACATCCCAGTTTCACATGGATAGAAAATGAGTCTCACTAAAAGATTATAGTCTAGAGTACAGAGCAGTGTCTTGGAGGCAGTAATCTCTCCAGGCTGGACTGCACAATGAGTCAGATAGCAAATATAGAGATGTCCACAACTTTTTAATTAAAAGAAAACTGTTAAAACATTTCTGAAGGGAAAATTTTGACCCTTGGATCACAATAGTTTAACGATACCTGTGTTCAAAGCAGAGGAAGAATTTCAGGCTTTTCCTTTACATGGCTCCCCTATTAACACATAATCTTTTGGGGGCAGCAAACTCTTCCTGCTCACTTCATACAAAATCTGGCACAACTAATGTCTGCCTGATCCAGCCATTACTCTACAAGAAAATCCTTAAAAACAGATAGAATGAAGCTGTTTTTCACTGAGGACCATGCTTATAAGCCAGCATAGGCTCACCAACATTTTTTTACAATATATATTCTTTCTCTAACACGTTTTAAAACTTCCTGTATTTAAAAATTAAATATAGGTCATGGCATGGCCATTTCATACAGAAAGCTTACAGAAAAACCATCCTAATCTAATTGCTAAGAAAATATTTAATGAGAGAAGGTAGGATGGTGTTGTGCAAAAGAATCTATCCCCATGTGATATGTGAATGTTTCTATTTAATTTTTATGAGGGTAAATATTGAACACCTGTTGCTTCACAAAATTAATTGTCTGATGCTGGATAGACCAGCTAATATAATTATGGAAATATTCTGAGAGATATATTTGCAATTGCCATACATATTACAATAAGACTGTGTAGTAAGAACTTATTTGCCATGGCAACCATTAATTGGACATGCAGGAGGTGTTGGTTTGCTTTAAATAAATCTGACTGGTACAGCAATTGAATGTTTCAAATAAATTATTTCCATTTTACACATTTTTTCACACTTTTCCTGGTTTTGAATTTTTTTTTTCTTTATATCTATGTGTTCCTCAGAAAGGAATGGGATAAAATTGAGTGGAAGCCTGGGACATTTTTTCTTACGAATATTCTTGTGAATGCACATTTTGTGTTTTGAAGTCTGACAAATAAAAGCTGATTGTAATTACGTTTGTGCTCCTGCCATGTGTCCTCAGGCCTCCTTCTCTGTCATTTCTTTCTCATATGATTATTATTATGGATCAAATGACTGTTCTGCACAAATAATTTCCATAAAAATGTATACTTGATTTTTGATTTATAGAGTTTGACATAGCAGACATGGTTTTTTACATATCAGACTGGTATTTTGATTAAAATACATTGGGATGTATACATGCATACAAACTAACTTCCAAAGAAAGGAAACATAAGTAAGTACCCAGAGAGTTATTAATAAAATCTGAAGACAATAGATATTTCAAGTCAGGAAAGTGTGAAATGCAAAGAAAAGACTCTACTTTGAGTTATACATTCTATAACTATAGCATATTCAATAATAAAAACACAAACCCCCTCCTGGAAGCCAGATCAGGACTTTGTCAGGTCCCTGAGCATGTCGTTGATTATAGGCTTTAACCCAGACCCAGAACAGAATCCAGAGCAGGCTGTGCGCAAATCACTGTGTACTCTGTGTGGACCAATACAAGAGTGCGCTAGGCTACCGAAGACTTATTCTTAATGCACTGTACCCTTGAATATTTTCTGAAATGTATCCCAGCCATTTACAACCTTTGTTTTAAAATGTGGTGAAAGTGTTTTTTTGTTTGTTTGTTTGTTTACTTGTTCTCCTACGTAAAATTATTGTGATGTTATCTATCTATCTATCTATCTATCTATCTATCTATCTATCTATATGTAATAATTTGGTAAGTAGATAAATCTTCCAGAAGTGGTTCTTGGACAATTTCTTACTTGACAGAAGCCATCAGAGAAAACGATGGATCTTCATAAATATTTCTTGAGGATACTCTTCAGTTTTCCCGTGGAAATCACAGCACCATATTCCAATAAAAAGACTGCTATATAAAAGGTACATTTCCTTCTTTTCTGCATATATACTTCAACTTTTCTTCTGCAATGCAGCATTGATCCAGTTCGTATCAATAATGCTCTGAGAAAGTATGTTGGATTGGGTATCTCAGAAGATACAGGCTGTGAAATTTATAATTAGCATTTGATTTCTATAGTCCTTGATCTTAAACTGATGGTCCTTCAGAAAAACTTCAAACAACATTTGAGTGCATATGGAGTTATGTGCTTTCCAGATCCTTTCCTAACTCAGGGCAGTAATATCTGTATACTCTAAGCACAATTCTCTTTAACTGTATGAACATTGCTTCAAGGGTTCTCTTGATCTCCTGATTTGTTCTTCATTTTTAAATATTTCAGGAAGGCTATAGACATGTTCTTGACTATTATCCAGTCCATACTTTTAAAACAAAATTTGCCCTGGAAAAAAAAGGAAGAAAAAAGGCAAAACAAAAGAAAGTTTGGTTAGGTCATTTTGTTTTCTTTTGTTTTTCCTATAATATTTAACAAAAACTATGTCTGATTTATTTACCAGCTCTTTTCTCCTGTGTGAAATGCAGCAAAGGATGGGGTGTTATTGCTGTCATCCTGGCAGTAATCATTTTACAGAATGCAACATTACTCGTTTAAAACTCAATTATGTTTTCTCCCATGTCAGACAACATTGAATGATGATATGAATTTTAGTCTTTTGACATCATTAATAGTTACAATTCAGCAGATGACTCCTCAGATGTCAGAAGTTGGGGTCAATAAAGAAAAATATTTTTCATATAGATAACACCTGACAATCAGGAGGATTCATCAGCTTATTACAGTGGAAAGTGTTTTTAATAATTTCATTTCTGCATAAAGAGATATTCAGATGTTGGGTTGTGCACTCATTCATTTTAAAAGACACGATTTTTCATGACACATTTTGGTGACTGTTTTTCTTCACTCAGGGACCTCCTGCATGGCCACACAAAAAATCCTTATTATCTTCCTTCCTCTTTCTCTGAGCTCTTGGTCAAGAGTGACCAATATCTTCACTACACTTCAAAGATGGAAACATTCTCTCTTTCATTAGACTTACTTGGTGTTGTTGACCTTCTCACCCATTGTCTATAAGGAGTTGATGCATAGCTGGTAGCTAGATCTCTTTGAGAGTTATCTAACAGGTGATAGGGAAAAGACTGTAAGAGAATTAATAAATTTGCCTCATTTGAGAATGAGGATGTGCAAATTTACTTAAAAATGAGATGTAAATTTCCGATTAAATTTTCATCTGTTGTTTGGGAAATTGTATAGAAGTACCCGACAACTATTCATTTTTCCTTTTTGTTTTCCTGTTCCTTTTCCTTTAAGTTATCTCCCTGCAAATTATGAAAATTCCTTTATGATACTGATCTTGCTACAGTCATATTTACCTATTTTGTTTCTAGGTTAATGATCTACGCAGGATGGATCTTGAGTCTTTTTAGGAAATATAGTTGTTCAAATTCAGAAAGGTTGGTTAATAGCTGCTGTAATTTTTCAAGGGATTATACTTGTGATCTTTCATCCACACTGATTTATCTTTGTTTCTACATAGCTGTGATAAGTTAATTGGTTTTGACCAAGTTTTTGTTTTTGAGTCCACAAGAATGAGTTAAGAAACCTGTCACCTTTGAATAGAAACCAAGTGTCTGTCTTTTAACCCTTTTGAAATCTGTTCCAAAATAACTTAACATGATTTTTAAAAAGAAATTACTCTTTCACAAGTAACAGCATTAAAATTATCCCTGGATTTCCAGCGATACTTTTCCTTAGTCTTTAACCTTCTCATTTTGTGCATCTGTACAGACATTTTGCAAAACTCATATTTTTTTCATGAGTATTGGAAGAAAGTAGGAATGTTTGTTTTCATTGCATGGTGATTATTGGCTGCTATAGGTATTTTTGTTATGTCTATATTAAGTATTTATTTTAATTACATTTCCTTTAAAATCACTTTTCAAGACTCCATAGAACTGAGCAAGTTGTCTCAGCCACACTGTCTACATGGAAATAAACATATACCCATTAAATTTTTGTAGTCATTACATGGAATATCTTATTAAAACTATTAAAAATAGGTGATTTAACACATGCCTGGACTTTAGGTTGATCAGATATAAAACTGAAAGTGAGCAGTCATCTAACAAAACAGAAGTTATTATAGAATACTAAAAGAATGTGATTGTTGGCTTTCTCAGTGTGTATTCATAATATCATGATATTTAAGGACTTTGAGACATGTCTAGAATGTGGGGTTGCTCTATTTAAAGATTTCCTCAAGAATCATCCTCAAATTTGTTCTTGAAGACTATGTCAAAAAATTTAAAAAAATTTTATAAATTTCAGAATGTATTTTTTAATTATATTGCATCATGGAAAAGATAATTTCAAAATAATCTGTACGACAGCCTAAAATCTTAGCTAATATTAATGTTAGATCATTAGTCATTTAAGTATTGGTGTTTTTTAGATATCCATCTTTTTTCTTGAGGCACTTCTCTCCTTGCTTTTCACCCTCTCATTGTGCACCTCCAAGAGGAATTAGGCTTGACCTTCTCTATATCCTCCTATCAGTCTGATGATGAGAGCAGTGAAATCCCCTCTTAGCCTTCTCCAAACTGAACAAACCCAGCTGCCAGCCTATTCTTCTATGCCTTATGTTACTGCCCCTAATTATCCTGGTGGTTTTGCTGTCCTCAGCTGAACTTGCTCTAGTTAGTCAACATCCTCCTGGTACTGAGAAACCCATATCTAGAGAGATTAATACAAAAGAAAACAAATCTGTGCAGATTTGCTTAGCATGCATTGATGAGGTATAGAAAAAATATTATTGTTCCTGAAATAGGCAATGGTGATCTCATTTGTCAAGTAGTAAATATAAACAGATGGCTAAGCAGTACATTGGCTGATGTTGCTGGACGGATTCCTTTATACCTATTCTCAGTTGCAAATCTCTAGTTTAAAATAAACAGGAGGGCATCATCAACATATTTAACTGAATCCAATAAAGAATTCCTACTATTGAAGTTCTCCCGTAGTTCTTACATTGGAATAGTCAAACTGGACATTATAAAATTTATATCCAGTAAAAATCTGGCTTGGTTAAAAAATGGGCTGGTTGCCTGAACCCAAAGAGTGGTGGTAAGTGGAGTTAAATCTGGTTTAAGGCTGGTCACAAGTGCTGTTCCCCAGAGTTTATTGCTGGGTCCACGGCTGTAGAGCTGCCTGGCACAGAAAGACCTGGGCGTGTTGGTTGACAGCTGGCTGAATATGAGCCAGCAGTGTGCCCAGGTGGCCAAGAAGGCCAATGGCATCTTGGCCTGTGTCAGAAACAGTGTGGCCAGCAGGACCAGGGAAGTGATTGTGCCTCTGTACTCGGCATTGGTGAGGACACACCTCAAGTACTGTGTGCAGTTCTGGGCCCCTCACTACAAGAAGGACATTAAGATGCTGGAGTGCATCCAGACAAGAGCAATGAGGCTGGTGAAGGGGTTGGAGAACAAGTCCTACGAGGAGCGGCTGAGGGAACTGGGGTTGTTTAGCTTAAAGAAGAGGAGGCTGAGGGGAGACCTCATCACTACCTTCAATGCCCTGAAAGGAGGTTGTGGCAAGGTGGGTGCTGGTATTTCTCGCAAGGGATAGGTGATAAGATGAGAGGAAATGGCTGCAAGTTGCACCGGGGAGGTTCAGACTAGACATCAGGAAAAATTTCTTCAGTAAAAGGGCAGACAGTCATTGGTACAGCTTCCCAAGGACATGGTGGAGTCACCATCCCTGGAGGTGTTTAAAAGATGGGTAGACAGATAAGGTTGGACTCGCTGATCTCAGAGATCTTTTCCAACCAGATGATTCTATGATTCTGTGATTTTAAAACATCTCTGTAGGTAACGGATAACTTTTCTATCTCCTTCTCCAAAACAGTATCCTAAATAGGCTTTTTCTCCAACTAGTATCAAATACTCACAAAAGAATGTATAAAGCTGAAAAGTATGTTTCCCGTCACAGTTTGGCTGTACTTTTCCCCATCATTACATAATCAGATTTGACAAATTTGAGAGTAGAATCTTTGAATGAGAAGATTAAAAAGGCCTTCCAGAATGTATAGCCAAAAACTGTATTTACCAGAAGCTTTTCTGGGCTTCTTGAGTCAGCAATAATAAATGATATTTCACACAACAAGAAGCTCATTGACTTCTTATTTTTAGTACCTTCCCTCCTGCCAGCGATAGATGGCATTAAAAGAAATTTTCTACAGTGAAGAAACTTTCAGTTTTCACTAAAATCTTATAAAGAAAAAAATGTCAGAATGTGAAAGGTAGTTTAACTAACCTATTTGAACTTATTCTCTCGAGGCATAAATAATTTTCTTGATATTGGGACACAGTGATCTTTATTCCTTCCCAAAACTCAAACATCTCTCATTCTCTCCACTCTCAAAGCAAACAACTCTTAAATAAATAATCCTCCTTAAACACATGCAGTTTGGCATAATGCAGTACTGTAATGATCTTCATAGCAGTTCTGTCTTTCACTGTGTTTTGCTATAGGAATGAGAAATTGAACCATCCACTTACAGATTGTTTTTGTTTTATTAAGAGTCCTTGTAAAAGCATCTATATTTCTGAAAAAAATGTCTCTACTTATTGACACAACTAGCATGGGATTTTTGCGTTCTCTCTTTGCCAGTGTAAAAAACATTTTTAAATCCTTACATTCTCAAATAATTACACACAAATATATGCAATTAAAATTATTATGTACCATGTTGATGATGGAATAACATTTGTAAATTGTGCTTGTAAAATGATAACTATCATCTTCTTCATTTGAAAGCCAAGCTTGAAGCTTACTTTAAAAAAGAAAAAAAAATCTCTTCAAAACAGTAGAGTTATTGTTATAGGGGAAGCAAGAGGAAAAATCCATCAAATAAAATGCATGATAGAAACCTTAATACTCTGAGTGACATGTCCATATTCTGCATTTATGAAAGCAAGTAACTAAATAAATGAAACAGGCAACATAAAAGAAAACAGTTCTGAGGGTGCCTATTATTTAAAATCCTACTATAAATTGTGAAAAAGTCCAAGCCATTTGGCTGGTTTCAGCTGTTGGCACTTTCAGAGTGATATTTAGCAGTCTTCCAGCTATCTATGGTCAAGAGGTCTGGAGAATTAGAAATAACTGATTAGGTGTCATATCTAAGCAAACTGATGTTTGCAGAACATGTCATGTTCTTTTGATGGTTTTCATTGTAATTATATTACAATGCCATGAGTCAGTTGTCAAGAGGAGCTGCTCCAGACTGGCCCGGTCTGCAGCAGAGCGATAGATCTTGGCACACAGAGGTTTTCCTGAGGCAGGGAAATGCCAGGGAAATGCCACGTCAGCAGAGAGACACACCAGAAGCCAGAAGCTCTCACGGGAGATGCCGATGAGGCCTGGAAATGGCGACCAACACCTAAAAAAAGAAGCTTAGGGAGCACTAGTAACCCAGAGCACTGCAAACAGACCATGGCACACCACTTCACAAGAAAGGGTGTTCAGGAAGGGTGTAGTCACCCTAGCAATCCAAGTGGTGGTCGTCACCCTCTCAGAAGGAGCCTAGCTATGATATCCATCTGTTGGAAAATGCTATCCTTTATACTTGCCAAAATGGATGTGGCAACCCAGACAGAATTCCCACAAAAACATGCATCCATCCAGGTCTCAGACTGCAGGGAGTGCCAGAGCTTTTCATTAGTAACAGATGGCAATAGTAAAAACAGCCGTGTGAGGTGTGACCAAGTGGACAATCCGCTCAGCATAGCGGCAGAGCTACGAGAGGACGTTCAAAGGTTAAGGAGCATCAGGAGTCTGAGAAAGATGCCATGCTCTGCCCTCCCTGAGATACAGACAGGAACAGCCATCAGAAAAAAAACCACAAGATCCAAGATATCCTGTATTACTCGCTTACCAGGCTGAAAGCAGTAGTTCAAAGGAAAGGAGTGAATGGAGGCAGGTCCATGCTCAGGGCCCTCCTTGCCCACCTTGCCTTCCCGGCTGCCTCTGTCTAACAGGTATGAGGCTCTGGAGGGGGAATGCCAGTCAGTGTAAGGTGTGGATAACAGTCCATGTATACCAGATGTATTTCCACACACCCTCTGTGTCACTACCACTTCCATGAGGTTGTAGTTGTAGGCGACTCCCTTCTGAGGTGAACAGAGGATCCGAGATTTCAGACAAACCCTTCTCTTTGAGAAGTCTGCTGCCTCCCTCTGGCACAGGTTAAGGACATTTCTAGGAAGCTTCCTAGCCTGGTACAGCCCTCATGCTGTTACCCAAAATTATTTGAAATAGTGTAGTTTTACCAGTTGTTATCCCAGCAACGTCTATTCCCTAAATGCATCTCCTTACCAAATGCATAAATTTGTATTTCTATTTTTCTACTTTTGTAGGATTTGTGTTTGATCTTTTTGCTTGTATTTTTCCTTGTGTGTTTGTTTTCCCCTCTGTAGAATAATTCTACAAATAGACTAATTGTTTCGGTTGATAGAACGTCGTCTTTTGGGAAAAAATGAAATGCTCTGGAACCATCCGTTTGATTTGGCCCTTTTCTTTTTTCCTTGTTTCTTCTCTCTCCTTTATACAGCTATTAACAACAAAACAAAACAAACCCCACCAACCTCCACCCCTGAATGACACCTCAAATAAATAAGCACACATGCTCACTCTGACCCTGCACAGATATTTTAAGTTTATGGCAAATATAAGGAGAGATCACCCCTGAGGAAAACGTGATGAAGCAGGACTAAAACTTGATGATTAGAAAGTTTTCATTGGAAAATAATTATTTTCTTCTGTATTCTAAATTTACTAGCTTTTCTCATTATCAATATACTCAAAATATCAAATAATCTATTTTTTAGGATGGGGTGGGGTTTTTTTTTTAGGTTTCAGCAGTAACTGCACCTGTAGCTACTAGATTCAGTGTTCTTACCATGTACTACTCAAAACTGCATATCTAGCATTTTTTATGTAATTTACATTAAACTGTAATGGAATAACAAATCAGATTTGTTGGTTTGAAATTTCTCAGAGTGAAGAAAGCTCTTACCAATTCTACTTACCATTCAGATTAAATTTCTTGCAGGAAATATGGGATTTAAAGATTTAATTATTGCTTACATGTATTTTGGTGGTTGTGGAAGTTTACAAGAGTCTACTGGGATTTAGTTTCAATTGTTTGCCCAATCCAATGGAAATAAACCCAGTAACTTCAGTGTCATTTATACCACATACTTAATGAATATACTGAAACCCTGGATAAGCTTGTGGGTTTTTATTTTTATGGTTGTTTCTGTATTTCTTTTTCCTCAACTATTTTTTTCTTCTCTCTATAGCAAAAGTGGTGAACAATATAGATACGCTTGTGTGTTTTGTTAAAGAAACCTTTCCTCGCTTCTTTCTCCTGTTATTCAGGTGAAAGAGCAAGGCACAGTTATTTGGTCTCATTTCTCTTCGAAAGTGAATTATAAGTCTGTGTGCTAAAACTTTTTGTCAGTGAGTGGTGTGATTTGTTCCTATAAAAATATTATTTATTCTGCTAGCACTTTCAAATCCCAAAAGCTTTGTATAGATAATTGCATTCCATGCACAGTTGTGAACAGGACAACAAGCAATCAGTCAATTCTATTACTGTGAGGGTGATACTGAGGGCTACACCAAATGTCATTTGCTTCTCTGTAACACATGCACAACAAACTCTGAGTTTCAGTGTTTTCCTGTTATTACATTTTAAATCATACAACTAGCAATATCTTTATATGGACTTGGAAGCATGTCTGCTATGAATACAAATGCCATGCCACTAATAATTTTATTTTAAAAAGTGGGAGTTTCATTTATAATGGGATAAAGACATAGGAAAATACAACCTTGTTCCTTTAATCCATCACCATCATTTTATTGTAAATCTATTATAGAAACAAATTGTACACTTTGGTCAGAACATTATTCTCTTCTATTAGTGTCTACAATAAAACCAAATGAAAGGGAAAGAAAGTAGTGGTTAAAAGATGTCCTCTGTTTTATAGCACAATGAAAAATCTCTTGATTTTTAATGGTTTTAAAGAAAGAAACCCACAAAAGTTAGTTAGAAATTTATCTTTGACACAATGCCAGAACTGACAAAAAATATTCCTTTTAACCATTTGAAAAGAATAGCACTAGATGATACAGTGTCCCAGACATCACATTTGTGGAGTACTGTGCTTATCTATTGACACAAAGATGGTATAAAACTACTTCCTCTTGCCTGTGGGATTTATCCCCAAACAGTGAGGAATCCTGAAATGGCAGAAAGCCACCAGAATAATTTCTGCTGTTTTTCTCATTCAAAGGTGGAGGCATACCCTAGTTTATTCTAAGGAATGAAGTTGCTGTCTTTATGTTTGCAACTTTAGAGACAAAGGTGCTCTAAAAAGAACATGTAAGAAACTTTATACATGTTCATGCTGCATTGTTCTGACATCGTTCTGCATTATTTTTTTCTGTGATATTAAGGACAATATCTCACTCATGAACTGATTTTATCTACATATATACATCTAAGACTAAGTAGAGACAGTCAGGAACTCTTTTGACTTATTGTAAAACATTTTCTTTAGCACATCTGATGCAGGATCAAGATGAACTTCTTTGAAGATATTCTGTTCAAATACTTCTCACCTGAAGAGGAGAATACATAACTGTCTTTGAAACCCAGTTTCGAACAGGAATTTGGAATTTCCAGTATGCTCTGACCATAGTCAAGTGTTTTTCTAGAGTATTTGTGTATTAATCTTTCAATCTGATAAGCAACTCAACAGCCAGTTATTTTCTGATCTCTTGAATATCAGAACTACTAGACAAAATTATCTCTCTTGTAATAAATATCCAGTTCAGTGTACCGTTTAATCATTTGTTACAATTTGTCTAAATTCCAGTATTGTGAAACTGGTTGTACATGATTGCTGGCTATTCACTTGGGCTGTCATAAACAAAAGTTCATTTTCTACTCTAGTAGGACTTTTTGAAACAACCCTCTGAATTTAGAATAGAGTACCTTATCAGATAAGTACAGCTTTACAGTGGCAGGGATATTTCTTTCCCAGTGTTGTTAGTGAAAAAAAAATAAAATACTTAATTTTCTCCTAAATAAGACAGGAAAACTTCTGAAGGTTGAAATATACCATTAGGGCAAAAGAGTAGCTTATTTTCCTCTATGAGTTTTTTTCTCCTAAATAATGCATGAATATTCTGCATTTTAGATGCATCTTTTGATGCATTTTTTCCCTGTAGCAATATGTATATTAGTCTTTTTGTCAAAATACATACATATATAGTTTTTACTTTATACACATACGTGTGCATGAACTTCAGCAGGGAGTTCTTCAGTGCATGATACCTCTGTATCTTCTGTATCTCATAAAATTGGCAAGGAAAGAGATATTCTGAAAGTCACGTGCTATGGAAAATTACTGTAGGTGTGTCATAGTGGCATCACTAGGATTACTGCAATTTACATAAAGGAACAAAATATTACTGATGTTTGCAAGATGGAAATTTTTTTTAACCACTTGAAAATACTACTACTACTGTGGACAAATGCTTTCTTAAATATATGTTGCCTGTTTATAATAAATATGTAACTGGTTTTAAGACTATGAAGGAATAAGTGCATGGCTTTTCTTAAAATTATCATTAACTTGCATATCTAACATAGAAAACCTGATTTTTATTTATGTTATTGCTCTGGTTTGAGCGAAAGCGGAACTAAATTTCTAACCTTTCAGCTAAGACATTTTTAGGTAACTTAATTTTCTGACAGTTATGAACCTGTTTTTTAGACCGTGTCTGTCCCTAGGAGTGAAAACAAAACATTTACAGTTATCACAAAGGTGGAAAGCAGAAAGACAGGGCTGGATGCTCCTCAAGAACAAAATCCTGGTGGAACAAGAGCAAGCCATCCCCGTATGTCGTAAAACAAGTTGGTGGGGAAGAAAACTAGGATGGCTGAGTAGGGATCTTCATAGCAATCTCAGAAAAAAGAGGAAAGCTTACAAGATTTGGAAGAGGGGGCAGGCTTCCCAGGAGTACTACAAGAGTGAGGTGACATCATATAGAGAGAAAATTAGAAGAGCTAAAGCCCAACTGGAACTTCAACTGGCCACTTTGGTCAAAGACAATAAAAAAACCTTCCTTAAATATATCATCAGCAACAGGAGGACAAAGGAGACTCTCCCTCCTTTGCTGAGTGCAGAAGGGACAGTAGCGATGAGGGGTGAGGACAAGGCAGAGGTGCTCAACGCCTTCTTTGCCTCAGTCTTTAACTCCAAGGAGGAATGCCCTAGGGATAATCAGCCCCCTCAGCCAGAAGATAGTGGGAATGAAGCTCCAGCTGTTCAGGAGGACTTGGTTAGAGACCTGCTCACCCAATTAGACATACACAAATCCATGGGCCCTTTCCAAATCCCTTTCCCTCATCTACCAGCAGTCTTAGCTGATTGGGGAAGTGCCACTAGACTGGAGACTGGCAAACGGAACTCCCATTTACAGGAAGGGTTGGAGGGATGATCTGGGGAACTACAGACCTGTCAGTCTGACCTCGGTACTGGGGAAGGTCATGGAGAAGATTGTCTTGAGTGCTATCACACAGCATGTGCGGGACAACCGGGTGATCAGGCCCAGTTAACATGGGTTTATGAAAGGCAGGTCCTTCCAGACCATGACAAGGTTACCCCGTTAATGGATGAGAGAAAGGCTGTGGATGTGGTGTACCTAGAATTCTGTAAAGAATTTGACACCATTTCTCACAGTATTCTGATTGAGAAACTGGCTGCCATTGGCCTGGATGGGCACACCCTCTGTTGGGTTAAAAACAGGCTGGATGGCTAGGCCCAAAGGGTTGTGGCAAATGGAATTAAATCCAGCTGGAAACCAGTCATGAGCGGTGTTCCCGAGGGTACCGTGCTGGGTCCAGTCTTGTTTAACATCTTTATTAATGATCTCAATTAAGACATTGAGTGTACCCTCAGCAAGTTTGTGGATGACAACAAGCTAGGTGCAAGTATGGATCTGCTTGAAGGAAGGGAGTCTCTTCAGAGAGATTTGTGCAGGTTGGAACAATAGGCTGAGACCGATGGGATGAGGTTCAACAAGGCCAAGTGCAGAGCCCTCTATTTAGGTCACAACAACCTCATGCAGCGTTACAAGCTTGGGGAAGAGTGACTGGAGTGTTGCCTAGAGGAGAAGGACCTGGAGGTGCTGGTTGACAGCCAGCTGAACATGAGCCAGCAGTGTGCCCAGGTGGCCAAGAGAGCCAATGGCATCTTGGCCTGTATCAGAAACAGCGTGGCCGGCAGGACCAGGGAGGTGATTTTGCCCGTGAACTCAGCACTTGTGAGGTTGCACCTCAAGTACTGTTTTCAGTTCTGGGCCCTTCACTACAAGAAGGACATTGAGGTGCTGGAGCATGTGCAAAGAAGGGCAACAAGGCTGGTGAGGGGGCCGGAGAACAAGCCCTATGAGGTGCGACAGAGGGAATTGGGGTTGTTTAGCTTAGAGAAGAGGAGGCTGAGGGGAGACCTTATCACTGTTTACAACTACCTCAAAGGAGGTTGTAATGGGGTGGATGCTGCTCTCTTCTTGCAAGTGATGAGTGATAGGATGAGAGGGAATGGCCGCAAGTTGCACCAGGGCAGGTTTAGACCGGATATTAGGAAGAATTTCTTCCCTGAGAGAGTGGTCAGGGATTGGAACAGGTTGCCCAGGGAGGTGGTGGAGTCTCCATCCCTGGAGGTGTTTAAAAGATGGGTAGATGGGATTTTAGGGATATGGTTTAGTAGGGAGACAGGCACAGTTGGACTCAATGATCTCAGAGGTCTCTTCCAACTTTATGATTCTATGATTCTGTGATTCTGTCCTGCAGAAACTACAGCCATTCTTGAGTTGGTGGAGTACCATTAAGTCAAGGGCAAATAAAGGTCCCACCTGTAGGGAGGAGCATACAAGACAGATGACTCAAAACTGACAAACAAAGCATTCCATTTCATATATGTCATACTTGGTATAAAACTGAGAGATCACAAGGGTCAAGCCTTCATCTTCACTGACCAGTATCTAGTGAGGATGTCATCTGTCTTTCTGCCCTCTGATCCCTGTCCATGCATTCTTGAATTTAGTTCCTGAATCCAGCTCCTGTCTGGCACTGAGTCCAGCCCAGGACCTTTCCCCGTGCCTGCTCTGCAGTATCAGTGGCAACACAGAATCATCAACAGGGAGTGGGGTGGGGTGTCCAATTTGTATGTATTTTATTATTTTCTTATTAATATTATTTTCCTTTTCATTATTACTGTTTAATTAAAGCTAGTTTAGTTTTAATTTCCAACCTATAAACCTTTCTCTCTCATTTTCCCTTTCCCCTTTCCCTGTGGGGGAGGAATTAGGACCACTGAACTGCCATTGTTTAGCTGCTGACCAGACCATGGGTGGGCGCTAAATTATGACAGTTACTAACAATGACACAATAACAATAAGAGAAAAAGGAAAAAAATCTTCTGCAATCAGTTTCTCTCTTCTCACATTCAAGGAAGGAAAGGAAATTACCTAGTAAAATGGTTATTCTGGTGACATTTATACTTTGCATTGAACGTCAAAGGGCACTAAAGGGTATTAGACTAAATGCTGCACTAGATACCCTCCTACAAAAATCAGAATCTTAAAGCTCACTCAGGATTCATATCAGTTGAAGCTTATCTTTTGCTTTCTGTTAGTTTCTGTCTGACAAGAATTTGAAAAACGAATATTTGGAGGAAACCTCCAACTCTGTAATCAGGAGCTGCAGATAGATCTTTATTAATGTCCCCACTCTAAGACAGTTGTAAACTTTCCTGTCTGTTTCTACTGGCAAGACAATTCCAGCAGTTGGAGAAATCAGAGACCTGCTAAATCAGGAGTTGAAGAATGAATGAAATTCCACTATTTCTAAAACTAAACTATTCCACAAGAGATAACCTGAGTAGTATAGGATTTGATATTGTTGGATGAAGCAACATCAACTTCAAATTTTCTAGCTTCCCAGCAATGTAGCTAGCAGATACCATAGGGCAAGCCTATTTACAGCCACAGAGTGCTGTGGAAAAGCTGTAACAGCTTGGTAACAACTGGTAAAAGACAGAGATGATGGGACACAAAGTGATGCACAAAACATTGATATATTTAGGTGTGACTAAAACACCTAAAATTAGCATATTTTAAAATGTCTGTGAGTGAGGACTTAGCTTTGCATATCTAGGATGTCTTCCTAAGAAATTTATTTCTTTCATCAACATGATGACATATTTCTGACTTTTAACCAGAGTAAACTTTTCACTAGACTGGTTGTGCATAAATAAGAGACAACTACAAGCAAGTATCATTTTCATGAGGATGAATATCCTCATCTAGAGAGTCTTAATCAACTCCCAAATTCTTCATTTCAGAAAAAAAATACAAATTTTACTTTACTAGAACTGTGTTCAAACCAAAACTAACAGTGAAATTTTAAATTTGAAACATGTCCACCATCACTTTATACCTATGAAATCAAATCTTTACAAAGACATCAAAATATGGCAAAAGAGACCAGGGAGGAAGGAAAGAACATTTCATGTGAGAATTAAGAATGTCTCAGATGCTGTAATCAAGTAAATATGAATTGTGGAAAGCCCAGATTGAACAGTGCAAGAAACAAGGAGAAAGATAAAGGTTAAGGAAGAAAGAAACCGAGCAATTGCAATCCTGCTAACAATTTTCTACCACTCAACAAAAACTTGTCAGTGAGACAGCACAATGAAAAAAACCTAATGGTCCCATGGTGTACAAACCCTGACAGATCAGCTGTGAGTAAGCATTGTTAAACTAGCTATTTGTGCAGTTAGGACATTTTGCAATGGCTATTTTGTAAAACATCACACACAGAGTTTCATCTGAGAGAATCCTTACTACACTTTTCTGGTCGAAGTTGCAGTTTTCATACTCCACTTTGACTTCCTTTCTCTTGTCTGTATTTTAAATTTAGATTTCAAACTTACACTGATGAAAGTAAGAGAAAATAAAAGAAAATCATGTAGCTATAATTGTTTACACTTACCCAAAATGCTGCTCTGTGTAAGAGCAGTCCAGAATCTAGAAGAGTCTAGCTCTGTATTTCCCAGCCCTCTCAAATCATTTTACTGATGACAGCTTTGACTCAATACATTTCTGAGGCACCAGTTTTACCTGGTTCACAAGGTTGCCCACCAACAGCAACCATTGCTTGACCACTACAATTTGCTTTTACAGACTGGAACCTCTTTGTTTTATCGTAGTTCTGCACTTTTCCCTACCACATTTCACTGAAGAGTAGATAACTCAATTTTATGCAAAATAAGCACTTGTTATTACTGTAGACCAAAATGATACCAAAACAATTCATGGCAATACTGCCTGACTACTGGGTAACTGCTGTTACAGCTGAACAATGCTGAAACCAGCTCAGGCCAAAACAAGCCTAGACAAGTCCTACGACCCTGTACTCTCACATCGGGTTGTGGCCTTTTTACTACTACTGTACCAGTATCAAACCTGTCATGAAATTGAAAACATAGCTAATAAACCAAATAAATACCTGGGTCATTGTACTGCCTGTGTTGGCTTTAACCTGGCTGATGTTTTGGAATGATTATATAGATTGCAGATGCAGCATTAACCGCAGTCTTGTGTATCCATTTTCAGGACTTGATTCAGAGCCAGGAAAGGTTAGTTTAAAAAGAAATTGAAAGGTTTACTCTAAGAAAGAGAACTTGTGTTGGAAGGTTGAATTTAGGAATGCAATACTTTTAAACTGTAGATCGTAGTTTTAGCTTGGTTGAACGCTGAAAGAAAAGTGATGCAAGTTTATGTGTGAAAACAGTAGTGTTCTAAGGAGACGGGTTTGAACCATACTGATAGGTACAGGCAGATCATAAGGAAGAAGCATTCCTGACAGATTTTTTTTTATAAAGATCTTAATATTCTGTTTGGATTATTATTTTACCCTCATAACAAAAGATTTGATATTTTATTGATGTTGGAAGGAGTTTTCCTAGGGTTGTATGGAAAGTCATTGCAATACAGTAATTAGTTAGATTTTAGAAAATTGTATTTTTGTACAGAATGGTGAGTGAGATTCAAAAGAATGATTTGTTTAGAGCACAAATAAACTCACAATGTTTATCTACTGAACATGAGATACCAATTCTTAGCAGTATGTATGTGACATAAGCAACTGAATGCCCTATACTCTGACAGACATGGCACAATAATATTATGTGTATTGAAAAGCCCAGCAAAGACAGGTATATTACCCACCATTAAACTTCTAAGTGTCTTTTTTTTTTCTGAGTGAAACTACCAAAACAGCTGGACTCTCTTACAGCACAAATTAATCCTAGAAGAAAAAAAATAGAAAGAAAGATAAAACACAACACAACAAAGAAACAAACTGCAGCAGCAAAGACACAGGTAAATCATCACTGAACTTGGCCAAGTCTATTTAATAAACACTTGGATGAAAAATTAAAACTGCCTTGTATCTTAATGGGAGACTGTGTTTGGAAGGACCAAACATGCATTAGAGCAATACAGTCACCAGAAGCAGTCAGTTCAGCCAAATGACTTAGCTGCAGGATGCCTTCTGTGCATCATAAAGCCTCCTCAAACTGATAAACTTGCTGCCACTTGCTGCAGGTGCATGGCTATGCTGCACAGCAAGGACTGAATATGTCATTACAACCCCATGTACCCCTAATTTGTATTGTCATGTGATAGCTCAAACCTGGAATGAGGTCCTGAAGGCACAACAACTAATTAACTGTCTAGCATTGAAAGAGTAATGTGTCACAGACATGTGGTGGCCCTTTTCTTTAGACTGTGTTGACAAAAATTTTCTATACTCTCATGCCAGGTGATATTTTCTTAACTGTGCAAGACAAAATCTTCTCCTAATATTAACCTTGCCATAGCAAAATACACTATGATCAAAATATTCTAAGTTAGTTTAAAGTACTTCTCTTTAAAATGAGGGAGGACATGAAGAAAAAAAAATTAAAAACGAGTATTATTAAGCATTATTAGCACAGACTTCCCTGTTTAGCTATGAAGTTAAAAAAAAAATAGAACTAAATAAACACACATATATGCAAAGAAAGGTATTTTTTCAAGTTAATAAATTCATTCAGTAAAATGAAAACCAAAGAATGCTTTTCAGCCTTTTCCAGGAGTAGCTTGTGAAAAGCATGAAAACTGAGAATTTTGCTTTAATTGGAGTGTGTGATGAAGACAAGACCATTGCAAACTCATAATGACCTCTTCACTGAAATCTTACATTATGATGGAAATTAAAATACAATGATAATCTAGATCAATAGAACTTATTAAATTTAGAGAATGAAGTTTTACAGAAGAGTACTTTGTCCTTGATTCTGGGCTAAGGTCAAGATAGATCATAACTGCTCTCTCCACTGCCTAAACTTACTAAACAATTGCTAAAGAAAGTTTATTCAAAGTTTGTGATAGAACAAGGTGTTAGATATTCTACACTCACTTTCTCATAAGAAGTTTTACCAGATGATCTTCTGAGGTCCTTTCCAACTTGGGTTATTCTATGATTGTATTCATTTAGTGCTAAAATATGGCCCCAGGACAAATGGTCCTTAAAATTTAGATTTGTTTTAAGGAGTCATGTCTAATTGTCAGCTAGTACCCATCCTGAGACAGGATGGAACACTTTCTTGACAGCAGTAGGTTATTTAAAAAGAGAAAGGACCAGATTGTGATATGTAAATTCTAGTTACGGTTTGGCAGAAATATTTAGGCAGAAAATCCCTTTGAGGATGAAAGCTCTGAAGGACTGGAACTGTTGAGTTGCAGCTGCCGCTTCGTGGTGTTAGCATGCTCTTTGCACTGAAGTGTTGTGGCGTGTCAGTAGTCAAAAGCTTACCCGAGCTACAGTAACAACCTACCACAAACAAGAATACGACTTTCAAATCCAGGCTGAATGCATGCTTGCTATGCTGCTCCTGTCTAGAGGAAGTTAACCTCTACTTCAGTGTTCATTATTTCACTATTTCACTTTGCCTAATGATTTTTTATGTATGAATTTGGCTTTTCTTGACCCACAGAATGATCATCCCTAATGACACTAATATCTGACAGCTTCAATCCTACCATTTAAAGTGCTGTTAAACCAAGTGCTTTAACGAAACCCTTCAAGGAGACTATTCTGTGGAAACTGATATATTATGCTCTTATTTTTTTTCTGGAGTTACGCTAAATGATCAGTCCCCACTGCACAAGACAAAAGGAGTACTGCATGTGGAGCAATTCTTATTAGGATGCTTGGCAGCAATTTCATCCAAATAATTCAGTACAGACAGCTGCTACATTTTTAGAAGACTGTTCACCTGGCCTTGGTTCTCCTGATTTCATAAGGCTTATATTGCTACAGATAAAAATTAATTAACATGCAGAAAATAAATCCCCATTTTACTTCTATTAAGCTACTTTTTCCATACTGAGCATTTATTAATTACTTTCATGTCATAATTGCTGTTGCATTCTTATGTTTTACTTTTGTTTACAATGCCTTTTTTTTCCAAAATAGGAACTTATCCTTCTTTGTCTCAATAGTGCAACAGGAAATAGCTGCTTACTAAAAGATTTTCAGAAAACAAATTTCCTTTTGGAAAAAAAGAAATAAATCCTGTATTTTTTCAACTTTTAATTGAGTCCAAATTCAAAGGTTTCCACAGAAAATTATATTATAAATTATAAAATATCAAGGGAAAAATTTTAAATCCTGATGAAATAAAAATTGCATACAATTTAATAAAAAGAAAATCAAAACTGAATTAGTATTGGCAGTCTTACCAAAATAAGTGAAATCTAGCTTCTCTGCCTAATATACTGATTTTTAAGGAACATAATTCTGATGAACTAAAAATCTGTCATGGGTTTAAGTTTTATTTTTAATTAATCACTGTGTTTCTTTTAACTTCTCTGACTATTTTGACTCTCTAATCCTCTGTAGGGTAATTACCTGTAGGGTAACTTAAGAACTGCCTGTCTTGACTACACTATGAGTTTTTTTAACGTTTGTTTCGTTTTTTTTCCTGTCAAACATGTAGACCCTTGCAATTTTCTCCTTATTAATTTATATATTTACAAACCAGCTCCCCCTTATTATCTATTCATCTCAATTGATTTAAGCAGGATAAACCAGGCAGACTATGTTTTGAGCTCTGCAGCTGATAATACAATAAAAAGACTCTGTAAATTCTGTGGGGTTTTTTATTTTTCTTTTGTGTTTTTAGGAAAAATGTAAAGTACAAAGCTGATATTGATAGACAATCTATTCTTATTTCTATTACTATAATGATTATTCCTGTAATTATTCCTTTAATATATCCTAAGACATATTTAATATAAAAATTGTAGAATATCATATATCTGGGTATTATATCACAGGTAAGGAACAAATACAAGACTGCTGAAATCATGTACAACAAGCATACTCCTAAGCATGCTGTAAGAAATACTGTGCCCCTGAAATCTTCCCAAGAAAGCTCCTCTAGCTCAATAACTGTTTTAATTACTTCCATTGAATGTTAATCCCAATGGGGATGCTTCTTAAACATACAACATAAGTCTTGTATAAGGTAGAGATAAACTACTGGAATGAATAATGAACATTTAAAAATCTTTTCATTCTTAAGTGTTCATCACAAATATGTATTTTTTTGGGTTTGTTGTATGTTTGCGGGGTTAGGGGTTTTTGTTGGTTTTGTTTGTTTTTTTTGTTTTGCTTTGCTTTGTTTTTTTAATCTTTGCAGATGTTTTATTAGAAATAAAATAATGATTTTAACAAAGCACAACAAAACAGTATTCTGTCCTGACTGATGATAATTTTATTGCTTAGTTGAGAATATTGATGCTAGACTTAAAAGCTCTCTCTTGTTTTTGTTGCTTTATTTTAGATCTAAAGGAATCACTGCTGCTATAAAAAGGGGAAGTATTTCTATTACATTTCCAACTATTTTAAATATTAATCATTGTTTAATTATTTTCTTGTATTAATTCAAAACTACTGACCTTCAATTTCTATAATAGCAATATACAATTCCTTAAATTGTTAGCTATATACTGATGAAATTGTAACATGAGCTAGACTATCACCATATTGAAGGAAGAATAGGTTTCTGTTCTGAAGAGTATCCTTTACATTCATTGATCCATCGCTATTATTCATGGCATTGCATAAGGTTGACCATAAGTCTTTCTGATGATCAAAATTCTTAATCATCTTGCACCATACTGCGGTGCCCTCGGCCGAGTTATGTCAGAGTTTTTTAAATTGCTAACAATTTTAAGTAATCTTAAAAGAAAAACAAGTGACCTATACTTGGGTTTTTTTTCTCTGTAGATGGGAGCTAAATTCCTAACACGATACTCAATGCGCGTACTCTGAGATACTAAAATATCTATCTCTTGACTTGTTCTGATTTTAAACCCCCCACATTTTTTTTTTTAATTTAGCAATAGGTCTGTTTTGTTCTTAGGTTTAATATTTTTGGACAGGCAAATGTGAGGAAAAGACTCACCCACTTTTCTCTTAAAATGTATCTGTACTAAGAATTTCTTCTTGATGGCAAATGTGTCTTGGTCTAAATCAGTCATTAGAAAGTCACTTTGGTTTCTTGGGAAAAGTAAAAACTTTCACTGCTTCTATGAATCACTGGAACGCATTGCTTATATCATCTGGATTATGACAGTGCTACCAAGATGCAAATGCACCCCAATTGATGGGGAGGGCATTTGCTTAAGAATTTATATGATTTTGCAATGGCAAATTGTGGAATATTTTTAATGTTTAATGTTAAACAACTTATTTAGTTGTTTAATTGCAAATTAGAATCTGTGTGCAGTATTCAAATTAATAAGTTTTGCATAGCATTGTTTTAAACTGCTGAGATTAGGGGGTTTTATATTGTCACAATTTATCTAGACTCTGTCCTCGTCTATCCAGTTGATGTTTTGACACTGTAAATGTCTGATACAACATTCTCTTCAAAATTAATAAATGTAAATCTGAGTTTTATAATGAATCTCCGAACTCTTTGATCCTTTGCAGAGTTTTACAACACATCTTGCGTTGGGAGAATAATCAAATTTCAAACAAACCAAATGCAAGTTTAATATATATAGCCATCAGAAAATTTACTTTAGGACACCTGTCAAAACTCTGCACCCCAGGTGACACCAATATAATTACTATGAGCAGGCTTATTGATAACCATTTCTGCAGACTCATTAGAAAATTTTATACAGTTTTCTCGCATGTAAAAACTAAAAAGGCACAGGATAATTTTAGCAAAATCAGATTTTCCTCAGAACAACTTTCTTTTTCATGGTTATGGTGAATAATCCCAACTGATATACTTACTCTTATGCAAATTTGTTACTGTTACCTACATACTTTCAGGGAGATAATATATATGTATTTTTCCCCTCACAGCTACATAAACAAGAAAAAAAAAAAGGATATCATCCATGCATTTGTATACTACAAATTTTTACCTGTAAATGCCCCTTTTTTCCCTCTGCTCGCTCTGGGATTTAGTTAGGGAGCTATTTTCACAGTTTCTCCAGTGCTGTTATCAGCTGATACTAATTTTATGCAACCAAAGCTGTAACTATCAGGTTCTTTAAAAGGTGTAACACTTGGCGCAGCAGTGGCAGGCAGCCAGACAGAAGTAATAATGCGGTAGTGTAGGAAATTAAAAAAGTAAGGAAAAAGATAACAAGTAAGGAAGCTGAAAGGAGCTAAAGCAATTTTTGTAGATGCTTATATACCTTCTGTACATTTCACTCTGATTCAACAAAACTGAAAGAAAAGGTGGACAGAGACAGAGGTGCACATGTCTTTATGTGCAATACTACAAATCACTGATCTATGGCCAGAAGGAATTGCACTGCATGCGTTGAACAGAGGCAGTAACTTACAACAATCAGGGTTATCTTATCTGTATTTCACTATCAGACAGACAGCAGGTATCACCACAGAGAGTGTTTATTAGGCAAAAATTCAGGCTTGTGTGATCCTGCATACCCAGCTCAGAATCTTGAGCTGAGTTGAATTTATGGCAAATAATTTGAGCATCAATGCACCAGATTTACAGATCTAGATTTGGAAAATTTAATGTCAGTTTAGAGAGTCTATGTTTAAAGCATAGGTAAATTCTTGGTGATTGTTCCTTTTTAGACATCAAAGATGGGGTTCATGTCACCTTATTTTACTTATCTGAAGTCAGTATTATCAAGACCAAACATTTGAGTTCCTTTTTAGTCACCAGAGAAATAAAGATGTCTTTTATATATTTGTTCAGATCAGTTTCTCCCTGAAGGTGTCTTTCTCTGCTGACTAGAAAGATATTTTGAAAAACGTGCACTAAATATCTGGATTTTATCCATTTAAAATTAAAAGAGCTTAATTCCACTACAAGTAAGCAATGGAGAAATATTTTTTGTGAATGATTGTCAAGTCTGCCTATATATGATCTATGTATGTTGTCTGATTGCCCTTGAAATGTGTGGAAAAGTACCTAAATTTTCAGCTGTCTTATTAGGACTCAGTTCCACAGGGTAGGCATTTAAACACAGAGAGCTTTACAACATAACCAAAATTAGTGCATGATAATACATTTTCTTGAAATGGGAGCAAACAGTTTCTCTCATCATGTTACAAAAGGTTTATACTCTGTCTTAAAAAAACAAAAGCTCTGAGTATAGAAATACAGCAAATTCATTGCTGAATGCAGCCCTCAGTTAGTGCTGAGGACTGAACGCAACATCTGCCATCAGCACTATGGCCACTTTCCTTGCCCTCCAAGCTGTGGTAGGTGTTCTCATACTGCAGTCAGACATGCAAAGCTGATAGCAGCATTGTAGAGGAGTGAGAGGTAATCAACTGTTGTACATGGTAAATTAAAAGAATTGCATTTTCTACACCTGTAATTCTTCTCCCTTGTTCCATCTCTACTATTTTTTATTGCTTTATATAGTACTAACTTCAGTGTTTTTGATAGACAATGTATTACGGAAATGAGGTTAGAGCTGCTTTGGTTTTCTGTATCTCCTAAGCTTTCTTTGCAAGGACAAGAGCCTGGGCTGACACTGTGAATAACTGGAAATCATACTGCCAAAATGGTGGAAGGGAGGACAGGTCTTACGAAGCACAGGTGACTTACAGGCAAGTGTTTTCTAAATTTTATGTGCTCAATGATTCAACCTTAAAAATGTCCTTCTTTATAAATATTTTGAATAGTTACATCTAATTATACATGCTTCTGTACATGGTGATTTTACATTGCTGTAATTCCTCTAGCTAGGGAATTTTTATTGTTTTTTAACGAAAGATGTTGAAATTCTGTCATTTAAGTTCTCAAAACTAGAACCACAATCTCTAGATTTTCTAGACCCCTAAAGCTAATGGGATATCAGACAACTCCATACCATATCCAATGAATGACAAGAACTAACGACATCCAACACACATTCCTGAGGCGCACTTTAGTGAGTTATATATACAAGAAAGGGCCAGACTCTATAACTATGGATTTTACTTTTACAAAAGCAGAAACTGACTTCCCATCACTCACATTTTTTTCCTCGCTGTCAGTCTTCTTCAGGCTGGTGGTGTCTAGCTGTGTTTTCTCTTAATTTGTCTAGACCCCTCTCTTCATAGAATCATAGAAGTATAAAATCGTAGAATGGTTTGAGTTGGAAGGGACCTTTAAAGATCATCTAGTCCAACCCCCCTGCTATGGGCAGGGCCATCTTTCACTAGATCAGGTTGTTCGAAGCCCCATCCAACCTGACTTTCAACACTTCCAAATTCAGGCTGTTCATCCCAGAATTGTTGTAATAGTTTCAGCCTGGGTTCTCTGGCAACCAGGATTTTGTTATATCTTTCAAGTCCTTTTATCTTTTCCCAAAGTCCACACTGTATTTACCTGTCCCACTTACCCCTTTTGCTCAGCAAAGCTGGCCAATATGCCCCCAAAATGCTTGCCAATAAGCCCACCTAAGGCTCCTTATCCAAATTGTCTTCTATGTCTTGCCTAGTCTCTTTATCCTATGATAATGAAACAGATTCATTCTTTCAGCAGCTCTCTCCCTCCGCAATACAAGCTCCTTGTTTATAATCCATGTTTCAAACAGTCCCATAAGCCGTGAATATATTCTGAATATATTCTACTTATGATTTTCTAGAGTGAAATATGGAACTCTTCAGAGGTTACCATTTCTGAAATGCAAAATGTCAATTCTCAGCACATTTGATGAGCAGGGATTTCTCAAAGGCATTTAAATTAGTTAAATTTTGACAGAATTCCCTAAGACTAAAAAAGACAAAATATGCTATTGTCACAAAGGGGTTCTTTCTTGATACTAAATTTCAGGTTCAAGATTTAATACTTATTAATTATTTACATGTTTTGGAAAAGCCCTTCAATTCCTTGCTGGAAGACCCTTGCCGATGACTCTCTTACAAGAAAGGTCATGCTCCAGAGGGAAAAATGGGGGCCTTCACAACTTAAACTGGGGAAAATTCCTTCCTCATCTCACATCTGGCTCAGCTTTCTGACCTTAACTATGCAAATGCGATACAATAAGCAGAAAAGCAACACATTTTTCTTATGATTGACCATACCAATATTCCTTTTTTCATCAGCTTCCTTCTAACCATGATAAAACCCCTGCAATTCAGAGACTATAAGCATTTTACAAAACTAGAAGTCAAATGCTTTCATGGTAGAAGGAGAAATTACTTCTGCTTATAACTAATAAAAACTTCAGAGCATGATATTAGAGTATTGGTTGCAAGATGCAAAGAAAAGTGATCAGAATTTATTCAAAACCTACTTTTTAACAAAGTGGGTTTTAGTGTTTAATCCCAGATTGTAATGGTTTGCACTGACAGTTTTTATCCAGTTCTTTTTTCATTTCTTGAAAACTACTTTTTCTTCTCTTTCTTAGCACTCTGTTTTTTAGTGTTAATTAACTTTGCAATCTAATTCCCTGTTCTTGTATATATCCTGTGTTCTAGCAAAAATCAAAAACGAAATCTCTTTTTGTCAATTCTTCCTGATTTCTGGTGCACAAGAAAAAAAAATCACAAATTATATGAGACTGACATACTGGTTTCATGTCAGCACAAACCAAAACACAGCAAGACAGCTATAGTACAGCCATATTTGGTCCACATCTGTTAATGACCTATTTTCAGGGAAGAATTTTTAAGGATTTGTTCATGTGTTGACTGTATTTACATAGCGTGTTAGTAAAAATAAGCTACATTGGATGTCAAAATATTTCATGCAACATGTTTAGAGAGGTCAATGGTTTCTCTATTTTGAAATGACTGTCTTTAGATTTACAAATAATTAATCTATTAATTGTAACATTAGTCATTATAATAATTCTCAGCTTGACTATATTTAAATTAAAATACATGAAAATACGTTTAATGCTTACAGTTTGTTGACAACTGTACATTTAAAATTACTTTTCTGTTAATTTAGATTAAAATTCTCTGTATCTCTGTATATACATATATGACTGACTATGAATTCCCAGCTCTGTCCTTGGCTGGAAAAAAAAAAAAAAAAAAGAAACAATACAATTGTTTCTGAACAGTGTCCAAGGCTATTAAAATAACCTTTTACATTATCATTTATCTTAACTATGAGCCAAGGTTTTTGGGTACTACCTACCAAATTTAGTACGTCATGCCTGTGGTGTATTTTACTCAAGATAAATAAAACTAAAATTTCTCAATTAATTACGGGTTTTCATGATTTTGCTGTCAGACAAATTGATTCTGTTTTACACTCAATTTGATTTTGTATTGGACAGCAAATGACTTGGTTAGAAAATAAAGAAAGGTGGTTTGAGCAGGTTTTTAATTAATTCCATTGAAAAGTACCTAAGATGCAATGTACCCTGAAGAAACACTCCTCTAACTATACTCAATAAAGACTGTTTTTCCTTTAGGGAATTTCATAGAATTTTCTGTTTAGATATATGAAGGTTCAAAGAAAGCAAGCTTTTACTTCTGTGTCCTTGAAGAAACCCCTTAGTTCGAACACTTTACTTCGTCAGTGGAAAACAAAAAGGGTTTTATTTTTAAAAATTATTTATACCTGTGATAATAAATCCTGTAGCATATTAACCCTTGAAGATCTACTGAAAAGTCCCTGTCTTTATCCACAGTATTGGGGCTCTGCTGAAAGCTCCCTGTCTTTATCTACAGTATATCTTTCCAGGTACAGTAACAGATTACAAAGGATATAGGATATAATATATAATACAGAGGCTACAATACCTTATATCTTTTTTTAGTTTTATTTTTATATGAGAACAAAGTGTTGTTAATTCAGTAATTGTATAGCTGAAACCTCTTGTATCTATAGTTATGTATTATTTTTCAAAATCAGGGAAAATCTTGTTAACATATCATACTTTTTATTGGCAACATTGAGAACAGCAGTGATGTTGACTTGCTTGTTTTCAATGGCTTGCTAGACTAACATTAAATCAGGAATTCATTGGAGCTTCCAGACACAGTATCTCTGATATGTAGTTGGGCACATCATTGCAGTGGTTTTGAGTTGATGACTCCCTTTAATAATTTGCCTAAGTAAGTCTGAACCAGAAAGGGAAGAGTTTCCATGAAAATCCAAAGTTGAAGAAGAAATCAAACCACTTTCATGTTTATACACCCAGAAAATATTGAATATGATGGAAAGTCTTCCAGAGACGGTTATATATACATACACATGTACATAAAGAATCTCATATGTGTAGAAATATGCACTCCACTTTCGTGGATGAAGATGGCAGGGATGAGGAATCACTCTTATTTTATTTACTTTTATTCACTTGTAATGCTTTCGTGCTTATATCTTATTGAGAAGACTTCTGAGCAAACTGCTTCTGAGCAAACTCCAAGCTGTTTCCTGCAAATTACTGTACTTCAGAAAGCAAGACTAAATTTATGTGTTGCACATATACACATATACATATTTACATGTTGCCTTAGTGGCAAGAGACAAAGTTTCAAGTTGTTTTTTTTTATTTATTCTATTTAAAATGCTGCAACAGAGGAAGTTTCAAGTTTTTTTAAATGCTGAAGGAGTTAGAATATAAATATTTTAAGAAGGCTGAAGGCGCGTGGGATTTTTTTTTTTAAAAAAAACCCTTTCCTTTTAGTGAATTTCAGCAGAGACTGTACAAGCATAAAGACAAAATCAATTTTACCTAATATCTCTGAATTATTTGACAATGTATTTTTCTCTTCTTTTTCCACTAAGATTCAACTTCTCACATATTTCAATGGAAATCAAATTCCTTTTATGTACTAGCTTTATTTCTACTTCATTTCTACTTCTCCATGCTGCACTTACAGAATAGGAGAAGAAATTATTTTTTCTCTCCCCTTAAAATTCCACAGCTAGAACCACAACTTCTTCTCCAGATTACAGTGATATTTTCAATACTGTCTCATGATTGGTGAGATAGCATTTAATGTGTTGGTGGTTTGCAATTTTTTTCCTCAGGCAAGCAGTAATACTTGTTTGTTACCCTGAGGTCACATATTTAACTTAAAATGAAGAAAGATGACTACACTCTTTTAGCTACTGTGGTTTTCCAACAGGATAAAGTATTAGTTTCTGGCATACTGGTTGATTCACAAACATTGAATCTCATGAGTTTTTATCAGAAAAGTTTTACAAATTATTTTCATTTCACAGTACATATTTATAAGAATCATCATCTCTAGTAATTTTCAATATATAAAGAAAAATACGATGATTGTGGTTTTTTGGGGCAGAGAACCTGAATCAAATACTATTAATAGATATTATTTTCATGCCTGCATTGTGAGTAAAAAAACCCTCTTTAAACATCTGATTATTAGCAGAAAATTGTCTTTAATGTAAAGTGGTGATAATTGTAACCTCTCATTGTGATTAGTTGTTTCTTTTTTACTATAGCAGAACTCTTTTATTTCTAATAAATAGCTTTAAAATTTCTGCAAGAAAATGTTTCTCAAAATGAGGTGGAATGATACGTTACTATAGTTCTTATACTTACCACACAAGCACTTAATAATGCTCGTATTACATTTTTTACTGACCCTGTGCAATTGTTGTTTTTTGTAATAATGTTTACCAGGAACAATAATTTTCTTTTACTGATTTACTTATTATGCCTGTCTTTCATTTTCATATCCCTTCAGTTTAAAGTAATCAATCATAATTACTGGTAGATCATTAATGACTCCAATTCTGTATGTTTTCTAAAATATAATTTTGTCTGTTCAGATTTTGTAAATATTTCTGCATCTGTCCTAACTAGTTGCATATATAATTTCATACTTTTGTCTTAAGTTATGTCACAGACTTTCTCAGGCATTTGCAAGTACTAATTTTGATCCTTTAATTATTTATTTATTAAATAGTCACAGATTAGTATCTATTTTCTTGTTATATAAACCGATTTCATTCTCTCCATGAGTCAAAGGACGTGTGTTGTGGTGGTGGGTTGAACTTGACTGACTGCCACATCCCCACCCAATTGTTCTTTCACTCCCCCTCCTCAACAGGACAGCAGGAGAAAATAAGATGGAAAATCTTGTCGGTTAAGATACAGGGAGTTTCATAAGAAAAGCAAAACCCACAGTCAGAAGGAAAATATAAACTACTTTCTATTGGCAGGCAGATGTCCAGACATTTCTTGGAAAACAGAGCCTTGGCATACCAATTGTGGGAAGTCAAATGCCATAATGACAAATGTCCCCACATCCTTCTCCTTTCCTTCAGCTTCTATGGCTGACCACAACATCGTGTGGTATGGGATATCTCTTTCGTCAGTTGAGGTCAGCTGTCCTGGCTGTGTCCCATTTCAATTTCTTGTCCACCCTCAGCTTATGGGTCTCTGAGAGAGAAGAGTAGGTTGGAGGGACAGCCTTGATGCTGTGCAGGCACTGCTCAGAAATACCCAAAACACAGTGTTACCAACACTGTTCTAGCCACAAATGCACAGACCAGCATCTTATGGTCTTCTCTAAGGAAAGCTGACTCCATCCCAGCTAGACCCAGTACAATTATTCTGGTTCTCAAGGTCTAGGATACGATAAATGAGTTGTGTGAGAAGACATAATGTGTTTTATTAAAGACCAAGGTAGCTAGGGTATCCAAGTAACCCACTTATACTGCTGAATTGGTTAACACAACTAACTTAAAACTCAGAGAAGTTTCTCCAGGCTGCATGCACATTCAAGATTAGATTTGTGAGCTCACAGATTTGTAAACAGTAAAGCTAAATAATCTGCTAACTAAAAAACATTCTCTGTGCCTACACACCTCTTTGACTCTCCTCAATTAGCATTCCTATTCATTTGTTTCAAGCTTTTCTGTTTTTCCCTTCTCCTTTTGTTCCAGACTTGACTTCTTATAAACAAGTTTTAAATGATTTTGTGATTCTTCACTGACTTGTTCCTGCCTTTACATAATAGTTTCTTAAATGACTGAGAAACCCCTCATTAAATCTCCTCAGACATATTTTGTTTCTTAAATTATTTTCCTGCCTGCCTTCATACATCAAAACAATCACGATGTCTTGAACTTTAATTACTATGGTTTGCTTTTTCCTTGAAAGTAAGGCTTGTTTGCTATGCATCTCCAATCCTACTTTCGGAGAAATCCGTGGGAACTCAATTTCTGATATTTGTGACTCCAAGATATACCCTTAATTATCTTCAAGCTTGCATTCTTGAAATATGCTTATCTACTATGACACATGCTGTGTACTTATGGTATGAATGAAAATGAAATAAACACAATAATCATTTATAATTAAAAAATCCTCGAACTGTTCACCCAAAATTCTGAGTATGTAAGGCTTTCCTCCTGTCACATAGTTTTTGCACATCCTATGAACTCTCACAGAAATATACTGTTCTTGGTGTTCTTGGTCATCATGGTGCATTCTAGCTTTTCTCATGTTCATTCATTACCTTTCCATTCACCTTGGGGGTGGACAGGTGGAATAAATAGAAAACCCCAGCCTGTCTTAATAAGGTTATGTCTAACAAGTGAAAATTAAGTAAAAAAAAAAATTATATACCCTTGCCTCCTAATTAATTCAGATAACAAGGAGTGATCCAGGAAATTCTGTTTGGACACAAAAATGTGAAATCAGCATTATTTCCAGAACCAAGAACATTAATGTCAACATTTACTACAGAAAGAATCAAATGAAACTCATATCCATGAATGTTGTACTGTATTGCATTGCCTGTGATGTATATGGTGTTGTTTATACTGCAGACTCCAGTGCTTCCTAATAATTAAGGTGTTGGAAAGATACTATATTGATAACAGTTTTAAGTTCGTACTGCAGTCTTTCTTAGTAAATGGTCTTGTCTCCATTTAATTTACAGTTGTTGTCCATTTTGAGGAAGGGGAAGAAATTTGGCACCTCTGAGTGTAGTAACCATGGTTCTTTCAAATTCCTGCTCTAGAACTAGCCCTTATGTGTTCTGGTTGTTATATATTTTCTATATTATAGTCATTTCTCTCTTGCAAAATTACTAGCTGTATATCTGAAAGAAAAGACTTTTTTTGTTACCATAAGAACTAGAATTAATAAAGACAGACATTCCACAAACCATAAGACTGAAGTTTTTCACAGTTCTGGAATATTTAATCCATCTCCTATGGGTAAATTCACCAGTATCAAATGGTGTTCTTACGTGGAAAACTATAGCTACTCAAAAACATGAACTAAGATTGTGTATGTGGTTGTTCTCTTTGATAGTTCTTAAAGGTAATAACATTTCAGACCTTTCAGCCCTTTCCAAGTTTGGATAAAATTGGAAAATAGATTCACAAATAAAGAACAGGGTAATCCAGAATAATCATGTCTTTTACTTCCCTGGGAAGAATCAAAACAAAAATATAAGTTGTTGCTGTGGTAAATTTGGTTCTGCTGTATAAAGCATATCAAGAATGTGACTTCTAAGAGTTTCTAAACTTGGAAAACTGCTATACTGCTTCAGCTTGGAAAAAAAAATATTTAATGAGCAATTCATTTATCAAGTTTCTTGCCTTGCTCTTTGCTGGAAGATAGCTGAACCCAAGTGAATATGGCCTGAATTTTTGTTACCTTTTCATTGCTACCAAGATATTTTACAAGCATACCAACAAAATAAATATTTACATTTATTTGGAATCAGAAATAATAATCACATTTAATTTTCATGTCTTAAGCTAGAGATCATCATAAGGTATTGGAAAAAAAGTCTGAAAGAATATTTAAGTTGGAGATATTGGATAGAGCTATTAACCAAATTTGTTTTAATCCAAGAGGTTGATTTGATTTTGGACGAGCACAATAGTTGTTTCTACTTGACTAAGTGACATTATTTAACACCAGTCAGAGAATTACAGGTCACTTTCGCAGCTGTACTTTTTAAAAGAGAGTTGACTATTAAAATATGTATTAGTAGGAACAGTGGGCCAAATCCATTCATAGTTAGTAAACCCACTGAAGCTGAAGAAGTTCTCTGAGGGATGAATTCTGCCTTGTGTATATGTCTAATATGAGCGATGAGGTACATTTTAGATTTAATATAAATGCTGTAATCCTAGAACTTGCCCGAGCACTGATAAATTGGGTATGTACTCAAGACTGCTTTATGAGTGACGGAACACATTTTAGCTTAATATAAATGCTCTAAAGCAGGAAGTGACCCTAGCACTGACAAATTGAATAAACTCTCAAAACCTGATTTGTCCTTGGCTTACTGAATCCGATGTGGTAAATAGATATTGCAAGAACATGACATAAAGTAATTATTCATGTACATTTAAGACAGAGATCGTGTAAAATGATCTTGAATTTATAGGTAATGTCGTGTGAGGAATCTTAGAAATGACATTTTATTTTCTTGTATTCTTTACTGATTCCTTAACTTGATTCTCAGTCATCTGTCAGAATTCTTTTCTGACACTCAATATTTTACATTACATGAAACCATATACAGCTCAGTAAACTTCAACCTTATTATTACCCTAATCTGCTATGCTCACTTTTCCTACTAATGTTAAATTGAACATTCTTTTGGCATTTTTAGTAGTTCTTTGCCAACCCCTCTGTTTTTGTTTCAAGTAAACAACTCTCTCTTTAAAAAAAAAAAAGAAGCAATCAGTTATTTAAGGTATATACCAGGAGACAATGAAATCTCTTATTATTACATGTTCACGAGGAAAAAAGGGATTCCATGTGTTCTCAATGGAAGGCAGAAGATGGTGAATAGAAGATTTTCATGATAAGAAGACCTTCAAGAAGTAAGGGAACTTTGGGTGAACATTCTAATTTTTTCATACTGCATAAAATAAAAGTAAGGAAGAGCATGAACCTGTAAAGTGTTTTGGGTTGTTTTTTGAAATTAAATATTTTTTTATCACACTTGGTGTAATCTTCCCTTTGACCATCTTTTTAATATTTTCTATCTTTTACTTTTAAAAAAATGAGGATGCGTCCGTCCTTCTAATGTACCTACCAAAAATAAACACAAAATGAGAAATGTCTTTCTGTAGACCAGATCACTGAAAGTAGTGTCTGCTGATATTTGTTTTAAATCAAAATCAAGCAGGCAAAGTTGGACACAATTTTTATATACTGAAAAATATGTACACAGAAATTGTTCTTTATGTTTTACTAAGGTATAGTAATTCATTACATATGCTCCATCAGTTCTATATCTGAGACCTCAGAGAGCTTTATGCCCCCAAAATTAGAGATTTACAAGTCTAGAGCAAAACTCACAGGTTGGGTGTTCTATGTTTCCAGGTCTGGATCAATTGAATAACAGCATATGTCTCTCTACACTGGTCAACAGATAACAGCACGTCCTTAAAAATACCATATGGACCTTCTTACTCCTGCAATGTTGAATAATTAAATCTTCTTTACATACATATCTCTGGGTTTCAAGAAACTAGTCTTAGAAATCTTCAGGAATTTACTTCCTTTCTGCACAAGACTTACTGTACTGCTGCTGCTGGTTTAAGTGTCAATTGCTGTTTGCTCTAATCTAAATGTATTGAGGCCTCTTTTTTCCCTCTGAAAAAAGATATTGATGAAGACGTAGATTTGGGGTGATCATTTTGCAGGTACCTCCCTCGTTACCGTAGTTTAGGATTGATTTTCTGTGTTTTCTGTGTCTGAAATGAGGTGCTGAAATGCAGAACTTGCCAGATCAGCTTGGTTCTATCTCTTGAATGAAATCAGACTGCAGCTCCTTTGAGGTCCTCAAAGCATACATTTCAAAACAGCTGTGAAAATTGATAGGCTTTCCAAATTTTCAGAAGTAAGGCTATCTGTCTAGAAAAGTCTCAGAGGAATAGCTTGTGGTTTAAGGAAACCATGAGACCATTTGAACATTGGGAGCCATGACAGCAAGGCCAGTACCGCCATCACTCATTAAGTGTTGGTCTTCCAGAATTCTTGAAGATTTCCTTCTGCTACAGTTTTAAGAGCAAATAATATGGTTACAAAATCAAGTAATAAAGGTTATGATGTCCTTTTTGACTATTAAACTCTCTCACTAAACATCTGTGTAATATTTTTTACCTAGTGAGGCTGTGAATTTTCAGGTCACGGACATTGTGTCGTTCTAAAAGCAGCAGGCATGACATTTAAGAGTGTAGTTTCACCTGCATTTTATCTTTATACCCAAGAAGAGTTTTAAATGTTTTAAATATCCAATGATTTTACAAGGTCAGGTTCCATTATCTGTCCAATTCATTTGACAGAATTGCACTGTGCCTAGTCACTGGAAAATATCTGTAATACTTGCTTTAAAATAATGCTTTGTTTAAAAATACTTGCTTTAAAAATATTTCTGTCTACGTTTGAGTTTAGCATTACAATTCAAGTTTTAAACACGAAGTTTACTTTTGGTTTTATTTTTTTTTCTCTAACAGAACATTATCTATAATTTCTGTTTGTTTGTTTTAACTAGTTTACTGAAAATTCATACATTTGAAAATGAAATTTCTTTTGGCCTAAAATACAATTGAACTAAAGGTTTATACATTCTGGCAACATGTGAAGTCCACCCATCATTATATCCATATACATGTATAAATATTTGTGAGAATAATACGATTGCAATTCAAGATGTCTTTTAATCATAGAACAGTAACAGATTTTCAGAACAGAGCCTCTCTTCAGACTTTTTTTCCTGATATTTCCTTCAATGAAAGTTTATTGTGCAAATGATGAAATTCAGTTAATACTAAATTAAATTTAAATTTAATTTTTAAGAAGTACATTGGAGAAGAAAAGTTACATCTTCTCCCTAGTTCATGCAATTGGAGATTATTTTTTCCTATATACATTGTGTGTTTACATGGTTTTATTTACATTCTTTTAAGATAAAGAAATCTGCCAAGAATGAGATGAAATTGTTGTCAACAACTACAATGAAGCTGGTTGATTTGGTGAGGAACATTTTTTTGTCATTATATTACTTACTTACCCTATTTTGTATTGGCTACAAGAGTTTTGTTTGGTTTGGGTTTTTTTATCTGAAATCAAATAGAATTTTCTGTGAGAAAACTCAGGCTCGTCCTAGAGATTAGCTGCCTTCTTTTAGGTTATACAGCTGGGTCATGGTTTTTTGTCTTCAAAATATCTTTCTTTATAGAAATTCAGATTTATTTAGTTTAACATTTTTGATCATAATTAAAAAAAAACCCTGAACAATACATGAAGAAATGTTTTTTTCCCACTAGAAATCTACTTTTCAGAATCCTGTAGAGTTGGTTTACTAGTAATAGTTTTTAAAAATGAAGCAGGAATATTCCTTTTTTCTTCATGTTGAAACAGAATTAGCTATTGCTGTTCATCAACACTTCACTAGTAAGGATATGCCAAGTTCCATACCAGAATTTAAAACCTCAAACCCAGAATATCATACAGGCAAAACAATATTTTAGAAAATGGTGACATTTCATCCTGTTGTAGATGGGGACCAACTCTGAGTGGGAACATAGCTTGTTCTGTTGTTAAGAAAATGAAAACCAATAACAAACACATAAAGTATCAGAAACAGGCTAACACAGAAAGTCTAGTGGACATCTATGATTATGTTTGAAGTGTCTAGAATCATGGTTTAATGAAAAGGAAAAGTTTAACCTCTAAATATATATTTAAATTAACCATTCACATTTCAGGGTTTTTTTGTGATCTTTTAGAATTAGCTTTATAATTAATATTTTTAACATTTTGTAATAACAGGCTGTAAAAATTATTACATTTGTCTACAATCTCTGCATACTTCCTTGTCAACTATAATGTAAAAAAATATTTACCACAAAAAGGCACTAATAATTAAAAATACATTAACAGACTACAGCAGTAAGAATTAATTTCTTAACTTTTCATGTCCCTTTACAGTCAGAAACCACTTCACATTTGAACCAGTTATCAAATTATTGCTAGGAAGACAGAATTTTTTTACCCTCCTTGTAAAACTTTCATTGATGGTTTTGGACAAGTCACATCTTGAGGATTATTCTCTCTAAATTTGCTGTATTTACATTCATCAAGTATGAAATCTGAAAATACATAGAATGTGTGTCAGATAAATGGAAACTATTTTAATAGCTTTTGCAAAGAGATGAAAAATAGATTTTTATTTTTATTTTAATCTGTATAGCCTCTGCTGTGCCTGATTTTTTAAAAAATATCTTGCATCATTTTTGAGTTAAGGTTGTACAACTTTCCTAAGATATTTTAATTAATATTACTTAAAACCATGATTCAGATAGATACAGCTTTGTTCTAAATGAACATCCTCTAATATGAGCTATAGATATATCAGTTTTAATACTTTTAGAAATATTTCGGTAAGATGAAATATAAGTCATGCCTGATATGGATTATTCATCATTATATGGCTCCTAGTCATCCATATTGATACTTTCACTATCAGTCTTTGTCTGAAAATACAAGCTAGACTACGTGACAGGAACTCATTTTAAGAAGAAACGTGTTTTACAAATGATGTGGCAAGGACAGGTTAAGACATAATAGGGTTCAAATCACTGATACAATCTCAATATGCTCTACAACTTTACTTACAACAGATAACCTCTGGCTTTTGCTGGTTTGATAGGTGTTTGATATTCCTGAGCCACAGTGAGGTTAATGTGAAGTTTGACTCTACTGACTCGTCAGCTGAGCTGTTCTATCAATTAATAGGGTTATCCATCACATATGCATTATCACTCAGAGGTGTACAATGTGTCCTACTTTAAAGAGCACATCAATTTTTGAGTCATGAAAAAATGTGCTATGCCACTAGTCACAGGCAGGAAAGAAGTACTAAAACTGGCTGATCCCCATTTGTTGATAGTGATGAAAGTGGTTTGGAAAAAAAACAGGTAGCCGTCATGGCAACCAACTGAGCCTCCTCGGTTCCTCAACTGCTTGAAGGATTTTTCCATTCCACTATGAAAAGCTGGGTTTGCACTTTCTGTATCCAGTGATATGGCCAAAACATAATGAGAAATTTTAAACCCCATGTTAAATATCCAACTCAGTTCACTGTGTTGGAATCTGCCTACAGCTGCCTACTCAGCAGGAATTCTGTCAGTGCTGTCTTTATTAATGACTTCAAGAACTGTGTGGAGATAAATACAGAGCAGGGGCACGACCTAGCTTTTTACAAGCTGTGCTGCCACACATTTTATATATGCCATCGTCAAATGGGAGGGAATTCTTACCAGCTCTCCACAAAGTATAGCAGACAGCACCTGTAGTTTTCTGAGATCCTTTCTCTCCATCAACAATTCTACCAATGATGTGTGCCACTGAAATAGCATACTGTGTTCTGGGGTACAGCCATCATTAGCAATATGACTTTATTGACAAAAATAAAAACACATCATATTTTCCAGAGTCTAAATCAGCCTATATCAGGAGTGGACATTATGAGATGATAGGCAATTACAAGAACAATAATACAAACATGAAGTGCTAACTATAGACTTATCCCTTTCTTCAGGGTCTGTTTTACTTAAGAAAATAAGTATTCAAACAGATCACTTCAAGACACAGGTAATATTGTCATATCTGAAGAAATCAACATACATTTAACATTGTTCTCACTTCAAGCATCTGAGAGGAGAGATTTACCCATCACTGCCCACTAGTTTTTCATGTCTTTTAGGCATCTTAGCAATGAAGGAAACACTAACCTAGTGCACGGTAGAAATGCCTTTCTATTCCACCTCAAGCACAGTCAATAGACTTTTGAAAAAAAAAAACATTCTCAGTAAATTCCACCCAGCAAATCTTACCTTATGAAATCTTTTGACTCAATAATCTGTAAATAACATTATATTCATGAAAGCCATCATAATTTGGGAATCCATAATTTGGGAAAGATGAACAGAGGTTCTGCATAATTTTCACCAACTACTGGAAGTTTTGGTCTGCAGAAACAGCCAAGGATTCTTTCAAATAGTAAGATACTTACTTAAAGCCTGGAGTAGACTACGTAAAAAGTGTGTAATGTTGAGAAAGTAGAACTAAACAAATTCAGTCCAAGAATAAGGTGTCTTTGGAATAATTCCCTGAATTTAAAATTAAGAAAAATATAAATATATGCAATTAATTATCGGTAATTGGATATTTTTAAAATACACATTTTATGTCAAAACAAAGTCATATTCCTCATTAAAGAGCTTCTATATAACACACTATGTTCGATCTAATGCAGGGCTTGGAATTACTAACTTCAGATCATGAGAGAAACTTTTTTTTCTTTTTCTGGAATTCCCCATGCAGATTAAATTTCTACTACCCTTAGTGAAACTTTACTCTTGGTGACTGCATGCAAAGGCATTTTTTTTCCAAGTTGCTTTTAGAAGAGATGCATATGGCAAAAACATTTAAATTTAAACAATAAAAATATATATTTCTTTCTTCAGACATAAAACAAGAGCCTCACAAAAGTTACAAACTCAATCACTTTATCTAAATTTAATTTCAATATGACTAAATGAAATGATTGTTTCAAAAGATATTACACCACACACAGATTCTGTGTTCTGTTGACTTTCATGTCAAATCCACAGTTTTTCTTTCCTGAAAATGTATCAGATCCATATATTGAGATATCCAAAATAAAAGATCTCTGAAAGTAGCAAGTGAGTAGCTTCACAGAGGGTTCTACTTAATAAATTTATTCTGCCTCAGCCTTAGTCTCAAAGAACCTCTTTTGTTTACAGTTGTTTCTATTAAGATACTAACAAAAGAAGGAGTTTTATGAAACACAAACAAACACAGACACATAAGATCCACAGCTTTTTTTTTTAATGTCTGAGATAAGTAGGTCTAGGAAGGCACTGTAGAATCTCAATTGATATGACAACAATATTGAAAGATATGCATAAATATCAGATAATATAATACCTTCAATGCAAAGTAACTTCAAAATAACTGCAGAACAAGGAAAAGTAACAGGAAAGGGAGGTTCGAACGTTAATCAGACAGAAATTGGTGGACTATATTTTAGGAGGCACTGACAAAAATAACACAATTCTGGATCAAACAAACCATAAAAATCTGTATACAGTTTTGGATCAGGTAAATTGAGCACATATCACCAACTTCTGCAACATATGTTTTATGAAAATGGATCAATGGGCTGGACAATGAGGATTCTTGAATGAGAATCAGGAAAATTATTTGGTTCAATACTTTATCAATCACTATGTTTTGGAAAGAAAAGAGGGATCTCTGTTACTTATCTCTCTAAGAAGTTCATATCTCTCTAAGGCAATAATCAAGCACTCCAACAAAGTAGAGATAGTTGAGATACAAATGTGGTGAACAGTCTTTTCTACACACTTTAACCAATAATAAGCAGTGAAAACCTCTTAAAGTTCCAAATGAATTACAGAGAAGAAACACTGGTAGCAGAAACTTGCTCTGTATTCAAACCAAGTGATGGTTGAAAGGTATATAGAGAAAACATTAATCATAGTGTTAAAAAATACCATGTATAGTGTATATACAATTAATTGCCAAAATCAATTTAACTAGAAATGTGAATGCAAAGCTATCCTAAGACAAAGGAAGAATATTTGAAAACTTTTAATTAACATATACATTGCATTCTGAGAATAGTCATTGGGAGGAAAGGGATAAATTACAAACACATATTATGTATAATAATACTACTCTTTTTAAGAGTAGTATAGCTATAACATAAACAAATTTAGAAAAATAATTTATATTTGTACTCATACAGGAGAAACTTTGCATTAGGTGAAGAACAGAGACAATTTCTCTGTCAGTAGCCATCACCATATTCTTCCCGTGATTCAGAGAAATCTGCTCTGAGCTATTTTCTGCAGAACTCAGTCACTAGAACAGTGATTTCTCTTCATGCAGCTCAGCCTGATTCCTTGCCAAAGGTACTGCTTCTCTGTGCTTGCAGAATCCTTTATCACCCCTACCTATTACCATCTGCACTTAATTCCATACTCTTTTGCCTTCATAAAAGCTCCGAATAACTATGTATATAAATATTCATAAACATATCAATTGCTGTAGCCTTTTCTGTCTTCCATCTCCCTTGCTTTTGCATTGAAGGAGGCTTTTCTTCCTCACCTCCCAACAATAATTATTTTGTAATTATCAGCCAAGATCAACTGTAGACATAAACAAGATAAGTAGTTGCCCAGATCGATGTGCTGCCAAAGGTAACAAAATATTTATGACACTACCCAGTTTTCTCTGAAATGCTGGAAAGCTAACTTTTTTGCTAATGTACTAATACAGGTCTAGAGGAAAAGGTCAGAAGCTCTGAATAATGACCACTGCTGCTAGAGGAGAGCTCTCACTTTTCACAGCAGCATCAGTAGGAATAAGGAGCCTAGCACCTTCCTCATTTGGCTTCAAACCTTCAATGTACGTTTTGCATCCTAATGCAAATGCAAAGGACCTGGGAACAAACACTTCTTGAGAAAAATTAATTTTGTCCAGGCTTCATCTAAAAGTGACATTTGAGCAACCTGTTTTTATCATGTTTATGTAAAAAGGGTATTTACATCATTTAGACAGATTTGAAATTCTTACAGTAGGATTGCTCCTTTCACCCTGTTGCATTCAGGGAAAGCTGGAAAATTCCAGACATTTCTAAAGTGTCCATATGAATAAAAATGAAAATGAAGACCAATTTAATGTTCTACCTGTTTGATCTCTATAAGTTGTTATTATCTGTGGTGAAACCTTCTCTTCATAATGTTTTTATATCTCTCCAAAAATTTTAATCCAGACAGTTGTTTCAATTTTTCCATCCTATCTTATATGAGATTTCAGTGGTGCTTTTTCAAATGAACTCAGGCTTTTGCAGGACATTTTTGTTGTTTACTAGAAATTTGTGCCAACATGTCTTTTCATTCTTAACATAACTTCTTAAAATAAAAAGATGTAAATCAAGGATTTTGGTGAAGACAATAAATATCATCAATATTAAAAGATGTTAAAGAAATGTCAAAATGTAACTGCTGGTGCATTACAATCATACTAGTTCCTGAGTCAAGGGGAATATTGCTATCGATATGAATTGCTGCTAACTCGTGTCTTCTATGGAATTAATTTGTGGGGTTTTGGTAGTATAAATCTCAAAAATCATGTCTGACAAACCTTTGTATAGCATTAACATCTCTGTATATTCTGACTACTAGAAGTAAACAAGTGCTTTTTGACAATTGCTGAAGTGTCTTCCACATTTTTCAAGTCTAAAAGGATGAAATTTCAAAAAGCAGTCTAACCTAGTCTGCACTTTCAAAGTTTGGAAAGTAATTGAACAACTAGTGACTTCTGATGCACAGAACTTGATTCCAGAACATTAAGTCATCACAGAATTTTATATCTGCAAGTCTGAGTGCCCAAGAACATGAATGATACTTGTACAAATTGAGCCAAGATCTAACTTCACAACAGTTATACTCTCTTGCTTTTACAATTACAAAGGATTGTTTTTACATGAAATATTTTATTCCCAGATACACGCACTAATACATCTAATAATTGCACTTTTGAAGGTGTGGTTCACAGATTTGTTATTGACGTAATAATCAAGTTCTTTGAGGACCTCAGGAGTAATCACATAACATTAATTGAGATGGTTAGATTATTGCTTTATCCTTAGGGATGGAGCAGATGAAGAGTGATTCGTCTGACCTATCCTAAACATGGGGTTTGGAATGATGTGAGCTATTTTTCGGACATGCTTTTTACTCTCCTCTGAGTAAGCGACTAGTGGACTATTAAAGCTGCCTTGTTTTGACTTGGGCATCTAATATTGAAATTCCTGATCTGAGCAGGTGTAGCCTGTTTGTTTTTCAGGTACAGGTTCCAAAGCCTCTTTCAAGCAATACTTTCCATAATGTAATAATCCCATTCATGAGAGAGTTGGTTGAATGGTCTACTCTGAAGCCCCACAACAGTGATTGCTTGTTTACTCCATAACAATCTTTTTTTTTCTCAGGGGGTTTCTAGGTACATGATTCAATTGTATGCAAAGACTTGCAATGTTGAATGAAAATAAAAAACAAGGGGTTTTTTTGTATCCTATTTCTACTTTTTTTTTAAATCAGACTCTGATATTTGGGACTCCACTAATCATTCCTTTAAAGAAAACAAAACTCTTCAGATTTTTTAATGCGCCATGAAAAAATACAAACCAAGATGAATTCCTCTAATAATCTTTAAAATGTGGTTATGGGAAACTTTTCTGACTGAAACATTTCAGAACTGAAATAATTTATCTTCACAGCTGTCAAGTCTCATGGCTTCATTGCCCTAAGGAAGAAAAAGCAGTAAATGCTGTGCTTTTTACCTAAGGTGGTACGATACATCACCTGGTGTAGTACTTGAAGTTGGCCTCAAAGCAAAACTATTGTGCTTTATCCTCATTGTATTTTTACCTTTGGAAGATTAAGAAGCATTAACTGGGCTCAGATAAAACCAGATAAAATAAACAGTTTTAGAGCACCAAAATCACACTATCACCAGGCAGCCTGAGCTCGTTCAGGCTTTGTGGCAGAAGAAGGATTATGGTAAAAAGCATCCACCCTGGAGATTGAATCAAACCTTCTTCTTTAGGAAGCCAGAGGAAACCCATAGTGAAAGTAGGCCATTTTCCTCCATAATATTTTGGATTCTGTGAAAACTTCATTTGCCAAAATCTGAATGGGGCTTTTTACTATCATGCAAAATATAATCCTGTCAATCTAATGATATATCCAGGAGGAAAATTTAGTGGTTAGGTATTATGGGAGACTGAACTATGGTATTGTTTATTGAGATTTATCATTGCCTAATGTAATCACTTGGTGTAGAACAAAAGTTAAGCTTTATGTAAACGTTAAACCACAAACTGCTTCTGCAAACTCAGGAACTGATAAAGACACGACAAACAACCCCAGATAAGGGCATAAGAATGAATGGTCAATCACAGGACAGGGGAGGAAGATGTCTTACTTCAGCCCCGACGACTATCAGGAGGCAGAAAAAGACCCCTTGATAACAACTGAAGCATGCGCAGAGTTCTTCCACTATACCACGATTGCGAAGGAAAAAAAACGTATAAAAAGAACTGTATGAAGTGCCTATTTACGGCAGTTGGCGGAGCGCAGACTCCCCGGCCGTCCAGCGCTGCTTTTGCTCATATTCTACTTGCTATAATTAATAAATTTTAATTGGATTTTGATCCGTTGTGGTCTCAATTTATAACAGTATTGAACTTCTTCTTGAAGGAACGGTGTTTTTATGTATCAGCTCACTTGATTTTTCAAGGTTGAACAAACCCAGAGGTCTAAAGCAGTTTTATGTAGTGGATCCCAGTTTGCTCTGAGTGCACTAAAATATGTAAAGCGATTCCTAGCCGGGGAACAAAGTGCAAGAGGAGAAATATATCCTTTCTGACTGACACACATACAGTTCGTAATAAATAACATTCATGTACGCACAGGTAAATTACATCAAAGTAAAATACATTATGGGGGATTTGGGGAATTCTGTAGCTTAATATTACACACAAATAAATAAGATAATCAGTTGTTGAGAAGTTATTGATAAGCAGAATTTTCTGCAGACCTTAATCATGAAATCACACAGGCTGCAATTGGTCATAACTCTGAATAATTATACAAGAAACAACAAATACACAGAAGGGATTTGAAAAGATTCAGCCAATACAGTCATTGAATAGTGTGTATGACTAAAACCCCACTAAATAAGGCAAGTCACATCCCCAGAAACAGAAACTCTAACCTCATTAAGCAAGTATAAAACTGTCTGATGTGATGCAAAACCACTTTGTACTCCACCTAATAACACAACTGGAATCCACTTTCAAGGAAAATTGAGGCAAAAGCTCCTGTACAAATCAGGGAGACTGCAAACAAACAAAGAATTAAAGTAAAATTGCCCAAAAGAAGACAACAATAAGAATTTGTAATACCCTGAGCAGAACAAAAGAAGGCACTTAAAGAGGCAATCAGAACTAATGGTGACATTAACTCGATAAAGGAATATACAACCAAAGAGTCCCTGCAGCAATCTATACCCAACAGTACTGCATCAGGGAACTTGCATTTGAAAAATTAACACTCCATTACCGTGGAATGAGAACAATGTTCAGAGGCTTTATAAAAGCATGACACAAAACTTGGCAGTTGAACTGCAATGAACACTCACATATTAAAGTTCAGAGGGAGAAGGAAAACAGAGGATACATTGAAATCACATTTTCTTGGCATTATCATTTGGGAGAATATCTAGGGAACACTCAAATTCATTCTATGAAGGTTTTGATGTTTATATAATTTGTCTTCAAGATCTGAGCTTCAGACAACTAGAGCTCTTAATTATTTCTGTCATTGCATGCAAATGATACAGGAACCTTCATGTGTTTGCAGTGGCAGGAATGTTGAAGATAGGGACTATATTTAATAAAATGCAATGGCTGCTGGAGAAAATGTATTTTGACACCTATCTTATTTGTGTTAGAAAATGCATGGAAATAATTAACATCAGCTCTATTTCTGAGGTACTTCCTTCTTGAAGACATATCTCAAATGCTCTGAGGACTACTGATTGATATTTACTACTTTCAGTTCAGTAATTGAAGACAAGAGAAGACTGACTAGCAGATTACTAATGATGTGTTCATAAATATCTGTTTTCCAAAACTTTGATCCAGATTTACAATTGTGGCATGCTTTGAATAATTACTATTTGCATTAAAGGTCCTATCTGTTAAATAGGTTCCACTAGTGTTTCTTGGGGGACTTCAACTTGCCAGATGTCTGCTGGAAATACAACGCAGCAGGGAGGAAACAGTGTAGGAAGTCTCTGGAGTGTTTGGAAGATAAGTTCTTGACATAGCTAGTAAGTAAACTTAAGAGAGGAGGTGCCTTGCTTGACCTGCTGTTTACAGAGAAGGACTGGTGGGAGATGTGGTTGTTGGAGGCTGTCTTGAGCTTAGTGACCGTGCAATGACAGAGTTTTCAGTTCTTGGTGAAGTAAGGAGCTAGCTCAGCAAAATCATTACCAGAGACTTTTGGAGGGCAGATTTTGGCATGTTCAGGTCATGGGTTGAGAGAGGTCCTTGGGAAACAGTCTTGAAGGGCAAAAGTGTCCAGGATGGCTGGACTTTCTTCAAAAAGAAAGTCTTAGAGGCACAGGAACAGGCTGTCCACGTGTGAGGCAAGGGGAACCGGTGGGGAAGACAATTGACCTGGCTGAACGGGGAGCCTTCTATAACCTGGTGACCCGCCTAGTGGATGAGGGAAAGGCTGTGGATGTTATCTACCTGAACTTCAGTAAAGCCTTTGACACTTTCCCACAGCATGCTCCCAAAGAAGTTGACATCTCATGGCTTAAGTCAGGTATATTCTTCACTGGGCAAAAAACTGGCTGGATGGCTGAGCCCAGAGAGCTGTGGTGAATGGAGCTAAACCCAGTGGGCAACCAATCACAAGTGGTGTTCCCCGGTGCACAATATTGGAGCTGGTTCTGTTTAACGTCTTCTTCAGTGGTCTGGATAAGGAGATCAAGTGCACCCTCTGTAAGTTTGCAGATGATACTAAACTGGGCAGGAGTGTCGATCTGCTCAAGGGCAGGAAAGCTCTACAGAGGGATATGTAGGGATGGGCTGGATCAGTGGAGCGAGGTCATATGTAAGGTTCTGATTTTAATTCTTCATAAAGTTCAAGGAAGATGATATTTGATAGCATTTTAGTTTTAGTCTATTAATTGTCCTCCTCCGTGTACAATGAAAGAGAATTCTTTGAGTATCAGCAGTACAAGACAGATGTACACATGAAAATCCTTATTTTGAGAAAGACTCTAACTAGATCAGGATCATGCTTTACAATAGGACTTGCCTGTTTTCTTAATCCATGGAGTTTCATAGATATTCTAACAGTTTTAGGGCTTGATAGGAGAGAAATATTATTTGTATATCTTTTTTTTAAATATCAATATAAAATGACTGTTATTTGAAGATTCATTTTTGTTGTCATATGCAGATGGTTGATAGGCCACAACCTTTTATTCGTAAGTTCTTTAAATTAAAGAAATGACATCTCTTGATAGATTATTATCAATATTGATCCTTCAGTATAATCTTTTATTGTATTTTTCGTGTTTCTTTAAGTCAGGTGTTATCATTTGAATTTGCTAACATCTCCAGCATAAACCGTAATGTTCTTTCATATAAGCTCAGTGTTGAAAGGGAAAAAAACAACTCACCTCTCTTTTGGTGCATCCTTACTGAGAAGTTGTTACTATCAGATAAATCAGTCACTTTGCTGCATTATATATTCAGATTTAGCCTGATAAGGAAATCTAAGTAATGAGCATGATGTTATGGGACAAGTAAAACATGTTTTGATTGTTTAAACTGGGCAAAAATATGTTTATTTCTTCTGACTAAAATTCCTCATTCTAGTTTGATACTGGCTATGAATATGGGGGATATAAATATCCTGTGGTTCTGGCATATATTTCTCTTGTAGTGGATTAAGAGCCACTTAAAGACAGTAAGTCACATATAAAAAAGATCTGCTTAAAAAGCAGAAAGTTCACCTCTTCTTAAAGCTAGCAGCTAATAGTTTGAATTAGTATGCCTATTACTTTCAGTTTTTTCACTAAACGTCTGCATAAAGTAATCTTACCATCTTCCAGTTTACATATCTAATGTTGCATGCTATCCACTGTGTTGGCCTAATTATGACAGAATGAGTGAGGAAGAAAAAAAGAATACCATGAGCAAATTTAATTTCTTTTCAAATGCAAGCAAATCATGAACTCTGATATGTTAGAATAAGAATCATGTGAGTATTCCCTCCAGTTCCTCATGCATCAGATAGAACACCTGTAATAGCTATTTTCAGAGCTCGCATGAACAAAAAGTTATTATTCATGCCAATGCATGGCTTATGAATCAAAGCAAAATTAATACGACATGAGGGAACAACATCACTGATAAATACAACTGCAATTAGAAATTATTTTCCACATAGGGTGTCTCTCTCTGGTATTAACAAAATCAAAAATTTTGTCATCTCTTGATTGAAGTCTAGGATTTTACACTATAACAGAGCCAAGAACTAAGGTGGGGGCGGTGAGCCTTGGATGAACTATTCTGCTTTGTTTATGCTGAAGATGCTTGTACTTATTAGAAGCAGAAAAATGGCAGCCGGGCTGTGTAAGTAGCAGCTAGAGTATGAAGAGAGCAATCTTGGGCAAGCAAGAGGTAACAGTAAAGGAGGAATACTAAAGGCTCCACTTTAACAGAAAGAGGATAGAATAGGACTTAAATATAATTTATCCCTTATTACTAGGGTTGTGTGAGATTTTTGTGTTCTATCTTTCTGACTAGTATAGACTTTTGACTAATATGCCTTGTCTGAGGTTTCACCAGGGTAGCTGTGAATGTTTTCACAGATACGTTTGTGTTCTCAGGTCTTGTTTTTCAAAGTACACATGGGTTTGTAGTCTTTCAGAAATACTTCCTTGAAAGACTGCTGGGCCTATGTGTTAAAATCCTCAGTTTTACTTAATTTATCTCCAAATCTGGAAGACAATTTTTTAAACATGAAATTATGGTCTCCATAGTGTTACCACCAAGCAGCGCTTTCAGAATTTAGTTTTGATTATTATTCACTCAGAAAAAGTAAAACCTCCGAGAATAAAATATATTTTTTCTTGTAAAAGCAGAACAGAGCTTTGTGACACATAGGTAGGTAGGTAGAGAGAGAGAAGGGAGTGGGAAAAGAGAGGTGTTAGCATGGGCACCTCAATTTCAGTTTGATGAGGGCACCATATGAAAACTTTTACAGTTTAAATCAAAGTTTCTGCAGAAATTGATACAAGGAAAATATATCTTGGTAAAAATTAAATGTTCACTATTTTTTCAAGATTAAGTACGTATCCATTTGAAATTATGTGCCTATTTCCGTGAGGTTTACAGGAAAACCTGATATTCAAGATGTCCTAAACAAACAGTAATATATATATAAAAAAACCCGCACTGTCTTGTTCCTTACTTTTTTTTTTTATACCCTTCTGTGAAATCTGTTTTTTCTGGAGCTGATGTAACATCAGCCTAGAATTCTTGTTTTGCACATCTGGATATAGTAAAGATATAACTAAAGAACTGAGACAGTTTTTTTGCTTTTTTCCCCTCATAATAGCTATGTTTAGAGTTGGAAGCTTCACTACTTGCATCTATAAATGTTTATTGAGCTTCCTGAAGAAAACCTTACTTGTCTTCCCACTTTAATTTTTATTTTACTAAGTTGAGAATTACACTTTTTAGGAGGATAAGTGATAAGAAAAAGTGACACAACATGAACAGTTAGTTACAACATTATTATATATTAGTCTTTGTCTGATTCAAAGGAAATACTGGTGATAACCATGTGTCATTTATGGACCAAAATGACTTAAATAATATTCCTTTTCATGAGGAGGAATGCAGCATGAGGGAATAATGTGAAACCAAATTAACGGAGTGAAAGTCTTGGCCTTATTCTGATTTAGTTACTGAGGGAAAAGAAAAACTTAAGAATTTAAAATGTCAAGAACTCTATAAATATTTTCTAAGAAACAATCTTTTTGATATCTATATGTATAGGTAAGAATATTAATCACTATGTTGACAAAGTTTTCTGAATGTTCTCTCTTTTGTCCTAAGTGGCTAGTAAAAATAGCAACTTTGGCAGACCATTCTCGTTATAAACTGGGATTCATGACGATAAAATCAGGTGACTTTGGTATGTGCAATTACTAAAGGTTGAATCAAAGAACTAAGAACAGTTTCCTTGGTCTACTGGGCTTTAGCAAACATACTGCTACCAGGTTCCCTCCCCGCTTTAGAGCTGTGCTAGAACCTGTTCCTGTTCTCATTCCAGAAATATCTTTCTGTTTTTCACTCTCCTGCCTCTTCATTTCACACTGTTCTAAAACTGTTCTCAGCAAAGACTTCAGAATTCATCATATAAATTTTCAACCATTTTTTAATTTCAGTTAGGGATAGAATTATGTCTATTAATGTACATAGTCATGTACATAGCATGACACTAACAACACAATGTTATGTATGACCTTGGACAGCTGCCAAACTCCCACTCAGTCACATTCTCACTCCTCCTTCGCAACAGGACAGGAGTGGAAAATAAGATGAATAGTCTCTTTTGTTGAGATAATGTCAGAATTATCAGGCATTCCTCCCTCTGTACCCTGCGCTGAGTGATGCAAAGAGGATGGGAAATGGGAGGCTGTGATCAGTCCATAACAGTTCCTCTCATTAAGAGAAGAATGCAATTAAAGGGGTTTTTTTTAAAAAATATATTTTAACCAGGCATCACTGATTCCTTTTAACTAATAACAATGCAGGCATACTAGCATTTACTTACCCAGAACGATGGATTTTCAGCAATGTGGCACAAGGAGCTGACTTTGTTGTAGTAGACTCAGAATGCACTACCAACAAAGAATTCAGCCAGTTCCATTTCAATAATGTAAACACTAATTATCAGGGCTCAGAAGAGCTAAATTATGTTTTACAGATGTCCTTGTTCCTGTTTATAGATTCAGTGACCTGGAGGCAGAAACAGTGAGGGGAGGAGAGCTGCAAGAAAAGTGGACAGAATGATATAGCAAATCAGAAACGTTACTTCTCCCAAGCTAGATGAATCTATTAACTTTTGTTTCGTTTCCATATGTCTTGTAAAAAATTTCCCATAACAGGGCTGCCTGTAATAACTTGCCATTTTAGTTATGAGTCCCAGCTCTAGGCAGTGAATTACTGTAACCTACACCTACTCTGGTCCAACCCTCTTCCTGTCTCTGTGACTATCCGTATTTTTTAGCAGCTGGCTTATTTTGGATGCTGTTCAATCTTTTCTACCAGCGTACTTTACACCACAGGGACATTTCCCAGGTTCTACATCTGGTGGATTTCTGATATCTGTCTTAATTATCTTTTTTCTTGAGAAACAATTTTTCAAAATCCTTTAAACTTTCTTGGGAAAGTAAAGCCTGGCTGTGTAACAGTACAGAGGGTGGGTAAACTCCAAAGAGAAAAATGAAACTTGTGTCTGTCTTCTGAGGGCTTTGTGCAAGCAAACAATTAATTTGTTTCTCATCTCAGCCCACGGACGGGACAATTATAAAGTGTCCCTTAGTTACTGATGGCTGCAAATTGTAGATACTTGGCTGACCTCATCTTTTCCTTAATTAAAATCATGCAGCATCTGATATGGATTTATGTCTTGGCTATTAACCAACAGAAATTTCTCTGGGAAAACTTTGCAGCTTCTCTCTGTTTATAACATCATACTATGTGGATGCAATTTCTAGCATGTATATCTGGTGACTTATTACAAAATAATAACAAGGAATTTACTCTACTCACAGGAATTACTAAATTATATCTTCCTCTAGGCTGGCTACCAGAAATAGAGAACACAGGGAGATGTTCTTTCCTTATTCCTCTCAGTAGCCTGCCATATGTTTTTTTTTAAAAAAAAACCAAAACATTTTAAAGTAAGGGTTGATATGGAGGGGGGTAGAAGACAACAACAACAAAAAACAAACTGAAAAACAACCTTCTGTTGGAAGCTAGTTTTTATACACTTTTAGAATGACAGAAAGACAGAAAATTGCTAAACATAGTATTTTTTAAATTTATTTATTTACTTAGTAGACTTAATGCCTATCTATATCTTTTAGCTTCTCCATTGCTGTTCCATCTCAGATAACAAGCAAAACCTCCTGTGGGTAAATAGCATTTTGACTATTCCTCCTATCACTCTAATACACTGGGCCACATATATCACTCAATCTGCAGTAAAACTCCTACAAATACCAAGAGCCTAGAATCTGTAAATATAATATCAAGGATAAATTCTGCATATGCATTTAGTTTCATCACACATTTTGTTATAGATATTAAAAACCTATATATTTATTTTATCTTTTTGCTCTCTTTCTCTAATTCAAGTTATTAACAAATAAAGCACAAGCACAGAAGGAGGTTTGACACAGAAATATAATCCTGGGAATTATTGACATAAATTTGCTAGTGCTTTAATTGTGTATTTGGGTAATTACTTCCTTGATTCTCACTCTTCATTTCTGTTTGGAACAAATATTAAGGATGTTACTCTATTCCTATTTTTCTTTTTTTAAGAACTGTTACAGGGATATGTAGTTGTATGGGTAAATAACTGCAGCAATAACAAGATGATAGCCTTTCCTCTACCATCCATTTACCTGATTATAACAGCCATAATTTTTTGTTTTATTATTTGTAAGAAATAAATATGAATTCATAATCTTCACTTTTTAGAACAATAGGAAGTTTATTATGATTACCATTACAAGAATGCCAAGATAGGCAATAAAAAATGTTCATAAAAACAGTAAACAAGAAGTTTATTCTTAAAGACATATATTGAGATTATTTTCCAAAGCACCTCTGAGAAAAAGTCTCCTTGATAAAAAAGCCTACATAAAAGATTTTGAGTGCTCTCTGGTCTTAGTAAGAAGTGCGAAGAAGTTGGATTCTTGCAGAATTTGCCAGACTGGTTCATTTTAGTGTTAGGACAATGTTTGCATTAAGGTATTTTAAAGTCTAGGTAAAATAGAAGGGTTTGGTTTTTTGTTTGTTTGTTTGTTTATTTCAAGCAAGTACTATTTCAGATCTTTATCTTAGATGCAGTAGCAAAATACCATGGACGAGAGATATCTTTATTTGTACAAGTTGCATGTCTTTTATTTGCTGCTCAGCATTGTTTACATAAATTTTTTACATAATACTAGCATGCCCAAGTAGTTCAATTTCCACATCTCTGAGTAATAAATTTTCCATATATCTATCTCTATGTCTATTAAAAGTAAAAATTTCAACAACACTGAAGAAAAAAATTAAAAATATCTGAATATTTTTTAAAAAATTCTCTGTCTAGATTAATCAACATACTTTGCAGAATTGCCTCAGTTAGATTCTTTTTTTTTATTGAGAAGTTACTTTTTCTTTAGATTAGCATTTCTTAATTTAGGTATTTTAAAGTGACATTACACAATATATTTCCCATATTTTTGATGCTTTCTGTCTTTCATAAGTTTTCTTGAGTAGGAAACAAAAGGCTGAAGTGATTGACTTTTTTCCTTTTTTTATTCTGAAAAGTCTAAAGATTAGAAAATAATAAAAGTCAGAAAAAAATCTAAATTTTAGATTTCTTGCTCGTGTTATGCAGTTCTCTGGAGTTTCCTTCTGAAATATGAATGCTTCATTCTACCATAGTGTAAGAGAGAAGGTAAGTTAGGGAAATTGGTCAAGGGGTAGAGAGAGAGAGAGAGAGAGAGAGGGAGAGAGGGAGAAAGGATCCCTTTGGTTGTAGCTGTAACATTAATTTAATTCCTTCAGTTGAGTTCATGAATCAGTGGAAATCAAGAACTTTCTACGGATGGTCAAGAACAAGAATGGAAACAGATATAGTCAGGATTAAAACTTAGCCCAACACTTCTACTAGTGCTGAATCAGAAAATATTGTAGGATGAAAGCAGCGTCGGGACTCTTCAAAGCTCAGGCACATCCTGCACCTGTTCAATGAGGAGAGTAACTTTTATGTACTCATTTAATTCATTCAATGGAGGGTTTAATATTGTTGAAGGCAGCATATTGTAAGTATGTCCAGTAAAGATGTCCTAACTGGGAAAAATATTCCTTGTTGCAGTATTGACCTGTTCCTTCTTGCAATTATCCAGATGATTTCTGTTACAGCTTCAGTCAGAGGGAAATTACTATACTTCCTGACCTGAAGGATTGTTTTGAGACAGGATGAGAGGATAAATCTTCCTCTGAATTCTGTCATTCCATAGCCTCTCTGCAAGGACTTCCAATAAAAAAATAAAAAGTCAAATTATTGCAGCCTTTTCTGTGAAGTGGAAACTTATCTTGTGCCTACCTACAAAAAGATGCAGCACTCAATTCAACTCACTAAGAGGAACTAGAAGCACTAGCAGCTGTCCAAGAGCAATCAATTAACTCAAACAAAAAGGAGGAGTTCCCATGGCTCAATACTACTTCTAGAGAGTTTTGCCTCCTTAAAAATGTGTAGTAAGAGGCATCTCAGTAAAACAAAAAACTCTGAAGAGCTCTAAGTTCTAAATAATGTGCCATGACTCTTAATTTCCTATTTTCTTTGTCAAGAGTGTCACTATAGTTAAAAACACTGCATACTTGTATCTATACACAGCACAAGCATTTGTGTAATTAATTTGCCCTAGATGTAATAGTAGCTGCTGGTGGCTTGAAACTAACATCTTCAGGGAGTGGAAACACAAATGATTTGTTCCTTGGCACATTTGTTGTTTGCCAGTGGCTCAGGTCTGGCATGCTGTAGAGAAAATGCAGAGATTCATGCAGTGTGCAAGCTATTATGCTTTGTTACTCATCCATGTGGAGACAAATGATGTTATTGGGGAGACCTTGAGTGTGTCATGATTGGCACAAGGGTTCTTGGGACGAGGATGAAGAGCATGAGAATGCAGATGGTGTTCTGGGTCTTGCTGGTAAAACAGAAAAACCTAGGTAACAGGATCCTGCAGGAAAATGCTAGCTCCATGGCTGATAATTTCTGAAAAATAAGCAGTTCAAAGATGTGAAACAGGGTATTTTTTTTTCTTTTCCAAAAGGCTTGCTAACTTTGTGAGGAGAGCTATAAACTAGGTTATTCTGAAAATGGTAATGGGTGCCCAAAGAGTCATGGTGATAAAAGTAAGAAAGAACTCCCCAGGACTCAGCATAATTCAGAAAGGTCTCCTAGTCCTGCTAGGAAAGCTTCACAACTAAGGGAACATGACAAGTGTCTGTATGCAAACGTATGCAGCCTGGGTCACAATAAAAAGAATGTAAATCTCTGCAGCAAACTGCAGAGCTATTATATTTTTGAGATTAAAAAGAGATGATGGAAGATCATGCATGGAGATATTCATGACTGGATTCAAGCTCTTGAGGGATGAGAGGGAAGATAGGATAAAGGGGTTACACGCTAGGTAAAGAAGTGGCTTGATTACATGCAGAGAAGTGAAGAGTCAGCTGAGACCTTGTGGGTAAGAATCAAAAAGTATATGAAAACCATTAACATCATGGTAGATATTATGGACCAAATTATCAAGAAGAAGAAGTAAACAAACTTTGTTACAACAGGAGGGAGGCTCATGTTTACAGGCACTGATACTGATGGGGGACTTAAATGACTCTGCTGGAATGGCAACAGACGGGCTAGGGCAACAAAATGATGTGACTCAGATTTCTGGACTGTGTTAATGACACAGCAGATCAACAAACCAACTATCCCATGTTGGTTGTTTACAAACTATAAGAACTGCTCAGAGCTGTGAAAGTTGAGTGCAGTCTTGACAGCAGAAACATCAAGACTATGAAGTTTAAAACCCTGACGGAAGAGAGCAAGACTAATATTAGAACTGCAGCAAACGTGAGGAGAACAGATATTGACTAATTAAGGATCTGCTTGACAGGATCCTGTATGAGATAGCCCTGAAGGGCAAAGTGTCCCAGGAGAAATACTTGGTATTCAAAATGACCTCCTAAAGCACAAGAACAGTCTGTTTCAACTTGCAGAGAGTTACAGTCATGGCAGAAGGCCAGCATGGATGAACAAGATGTTCCTGACTGAGCTCAAATACGAAAAGGAAGTATGCAGAAAGTGGAAGGAGGGATGAGCTACCAGGGAGGAAGACAGACATTTCCCGAGCATATAGGGATGTAGTAAGGAAAGACAAATTTCAGACTTGAAACTCACATGGGATGTGAAAGACAGTGAGGGTTTCTATAATACATTGTGAACCAAGGGAAAGTTAAGGAAAATATGGTTGCACTGCTCAGGAGGGTCAGATACCTGGTAAAGAAATTTAAAAAAAACTTGATATATTCAGTGCGGGATTTTTCCTCCATTTTTACTGCTAAGTTCTGCCCTTGGGTCCCTGGGAGTATTCGTGGTATTTGTGAGAGTGAGACATTGAATCACACTAGAGGAAGATGAAGCTAACAATCATTTCAGGAAATTAAACATAAAGAAGTGCATGGGACCATACGGGATATATCTGAGGGTGTTAATGAGACTGATCCATATTGTTGCAAGGCCACTCTCAACTAATTTAGAGAGGCTGTGGAAATCAGAGGATGACTGTTAAATCTCATGCCTATCTTCAAGAAAGGCAAAAAAGAGCATTCAAGGAGCTACAGGCTGGTCAGAGTCAACTCTGTCCCTGCAAAGACTATGAAACAAATCCCGCAGGAAGCCATCAACCCATACAGGAATGACAAGGTTGCTGTGGACAACCAGCATGATTTGATAAAATCTACTTGTGTCTGAACAACTTGATAGCTTTTGGTGATGAGATAACTAATTGGTGAAGAGAGGAAGAGGAACGCATGTGGCAAATTGACTGTAAAGCCAGTTACCAGGTATAGTCTTCAGTGGTTGATACGAGAGTCAACGCTATCAAGCATGTTTATCAACAAAATAAATAACTGAACAGAATGCACTCTCTGCAAATTAAAAATTAAGGGGAACAGTCAATTCACTGTAGGCCACTCGTGCTATTTAGAAGAACCTCAGCTAGCTAGAGGAATGAGCTGAGTCCCTGGAGTTTAACAAAGGTAAATGCAGTGTCCTGCATCTAGAATGGAATCAACCCAAGTGACAGTAAAGGCTAGACACTGACTAGCAGGAAAACAGCTTTGCAGAAAATAACCTGACAGTTTTAAGCGACAACTTGAACATGAGCTGGCTGTGCACCCGTATGGCAGAGAGCACCAGCTGCACACTGGGCTCTTAGGAAGAACAGCCAGTGGCTTTTCTTCTCTATTTGTCACTTTTGGGAGACTGTATTTGAAGCAATGTGTCCAGTTCAGAGCTCCGTGGTAAAAGAAAGACATTGGCATACTGGAATCCAGTGAAGGGACACTGAGAGGTACAGGCAGGGATAGAAAGAGAAAAAAGGACAAAGAGAGGCTGAGCAAGTTGATTTTTTTTTCTTGAAGATAAGGCAGAATCTTATTGCTGTGTAATGCTATCTAATGATCAGACATAGCTATCTAATGATCAGACTGGTACATAGTAAAAGGAGTAGACACAATTAAAGGAGAGAAATTTAAATTAAGTATGAGTTTGGTATTTTATTTTTATTTTTTAACTGTGAAGATGACCAAACACCAGAAAAAGGGCACAGACAGTTTGTAGGATGTCCAGCCCTGGAGATACTCAAAAGTTGACCAGATACAGTCCTAGTAACCTGTGCACCATTGCTTTTATGAGTGAGCAGTTGGACTAGATAAAAAAGACTCAATTAAAAGAACTAACTGCCTACAAAAAAGCAAGTTTTCTTAATGTTTCTTAGCTTCTGGAACTGATTTTAGTCTCCAGAATAGAACATCTATTACATTTCTCATTTATTTAAAACTTGTGGTAGGTATGAGAGAACACCATGGAAGAAACAATTTTCTTAAAAAACAGTCTATAGAAGAAAGATGAAATAAATAGTCTTAAATAAGTATAATAACTAAAATGCTAAAAATTTTAGAATGCATTGAGTCATTAATAGCTAACCATGTAAAACAGTGCAGAAGTTTAATGGAGAAGAGATACTCGGTAGCCAGATTATAAGCCTTATTTCCCATCTTAAAATACCATTCCTTTTGAAATCAGGGCTGCATAAATTTCCACCTGGAGGCATGGAAGGATAGGTCTGACAGTTTGATGCTGATATATCTTTGTGTCTTCAAAGATCCCTTGCACAATGACATTGAACAATATCAGACTAGGTATCCTGTGAAGAATTTCTGTCAGGGAAAATCAGGTACAGCTGTGAATCTGCTTTTAGAATAACCAAAGGATAAAGATCTTTATGGCTTTTATCTGTCTGTAGTTGATAAATTACTCTTCTGAACTTTTAAATCTTTCAGTGTCATTCATTAACAGGCATTCAGATACTAAGATCAGGAGAGACCATTAAGTAATTTGATTTGTCTCTTACATAGCATAACCTATATTATGTGATCAAAATTTATTTTATCATTGAATCTTCTAATTTGTGTTTGGATAAGACAATTGTTTCAGAAAGGCACAAAACTGACTCAAAAGCATGAAAAATCCTCCACTTTATCTCATAGCTTGCTGTAGAGACAAGTCACCCTCCTTGCTAAAAAGAAATGCATTCTGTCTCATAGTTTTGACCATCAAGCTATCATGTTCTCTGCATATATATAGGTTTTCTCTCACTTTCCTTGGAAAATGTTTAATTAATATTGCAAAAGTGTGAAGGTCAAACTTTGATTTATAAATGACATTTTAAAAGTCAGTGCAATTTGCAACATCTTGCAGAGCACCAGGTGGAATTCCTTGTGCATTATCTAGAGAAAAACTTTCATCATGCATACTTCTAGCACTGATGTGAAAGCTTTTCTCTATTATTTTCAGCTGATATCTCTCTGGCCTGTCTTACGTATTCTAAGCTGTAAAGCAAGATGTCATGCAAAAAGTATTGTTTATACCTGTATCCATTTTACTTACTAGTATGTCAGTACACCTCCAATCAGTATCTGTAAGGGAAAAAATTTTTACTTGAAGATGAAACACTGACCTAAATTGCAATGGTGACATTGGAATAATTATTGTTTGAAGGTTCTTTCACTACATAATACAATTTCACAGTGAAAACAAACTTTCCCTTTCTGCTTGATGGACGTGCACCCTCTAGTAAAGCTTTGTTGCTTCAGATCTGCTAAGCAGTCAGGGACAGAGTCCTGGCAGACCTTTTCTTCATGCAGCTACAAGGTCATCCAGCAGAATGGCTAGGACAAGAGGCACTGCAGTTTTCTTTAGCTGCATTTACATTGCTTTATAGGCAGTTCTTTCCCCACTCAATGCTATATGTTTGGTTTTAAACTTTCTTGGAAAGCAAAGTTTAGTTCTTATCTTCATATCACAGGTTTGATTTTGTTGTTTTTCTCCATTGGGAAATGACATTATGTTAGGGATTTACTCTGAATCTGTAACATTTTGTGTAATGCTAAGAGCAAATTAGCATATATATATTCTTATTATCTTCATTTGCATTATTAATAAACTCATACTTTCTAATAAGGTTTTTTGTGTATTATTCCTAGTAGCATGGTTCCCTTGGCTCCCATGTTCCCTAATAAATGTCACTTCTTGCTGAAACACCTGCTACTGAAAAGAGATGTTCAAGCTGTTACATTGCTATTAGCCTGAAAAGGTACTTATTGCAACTGACACTCCTTTTCTCCTTGTTTAGAAATTATAAGAACTAAGAAATTACTAGAACTTCTATTCCTAATACTCTTTTAAAATATATTTACATTGGTTCTAGATGGTTGCAAATAATTCTAGCTCACTAAATTTAAAAAATCACTTTAGAAATTGATGTAATTGTTTAAATTAAAGGCCAAAGCTAGAGACAGAAAACCTAGTTTCTCCTTTGTGCTATAGGTAGGATGATAATATACTGATCATTGTGAAAAAAAATTGTGAGGGGGAAAAAAAAAACCTTAAACTAAGTAAAACTATTTTTTCACAGTTTCCAACAAAGTAAAATTTACAGATTCTTCTCTGTAAATTCTGCAGCATAAACTATACCGATTCAACTTAGATCAAATGGTGTGTTTGGCCGTTGAAATGGACAACATTACCAAATTCCTTCCTTCCTTCCTTCCTTCCTTCCTTCCTTCCTTCCTTCCTTCCTTCCTTCCTTCCTTCCTTCCTTCCTGCCTGCCTGCCTGCCTGCCTGCCTGCCTGCGTGCCTGCCTTCTTGCCTTCCTGCCTGCCTTCCCTCCCTCCCTCCCTCCCTCCTTCCTTCCTTCTCCTTTTAAGTAAAAGGTTTTTGAGTTTTAAGGAATGTTATTAGTGACTCCAGTAAACCAGAGTCTATGTTGCTAGCGTAAATGCTAAGGATCAGCATTTGATAGATGTAGACAAAGAGAATATGACAAGAGGTGTGCCCTCAGCAGGGGCTGAGATTGCTGAACCGGTAGTAAAGACATTTTGAAGTTTGCAGGCATTTTGAATGATTATGGTCATATTCCTACTCCCCCCTTCCAAAAAAAAAAAAAGGGCAAAAAAGCTGCTTAGAAAAATTGTCAAGCTCTTTCTTTTGAGTCACATTCTACCTAGATTGCACGAGCAAATTATTAAAACATAGAGAATTTTACTAATGTCCAGAAAATATTTCAGGTTTTGAAACAGGATTTTGCTTTGTCATATCCTGTTACACTTAACACCTGCTCAATGTTTTTAAGGTTCTGGGCACATTCATCTTTTCCTGAAACTAGTTCATTTATTAACTCACAGACTTCAGTTCTAGATGCTGAAGCTACAAGGATTTAGAGTATCCACTCAGTTCTGTTCCAAGATCGATCTGTTCATCATTATAGTTGTTGGAATGGATGAGGTTTGAAAGGTAAATAAGTACTTCACTTATATTATTAGCCTGTATACAGTTCTGTCTTTTTATGGTAGGTTCACATATACTAAGTAAAATACACAAATACCACCCATCCCTAAGAGACTGACTCACTTTCAATAACTTGTTTCCAAAAACTGTTACCATGACCACAAAAAGCTAATATATTTTTTTTAGGAAAATGTAACAGTAGTATTTCCTACACCTTATGTGTGATATATGCAGTTGTGTATGTGAGCATATAGGAGAACAGCAAATCATAAAACTTATCTATTTGAAAATGAATTCTGTTTTCCGCAATGAACTGAAGTTCGCTGACTTACTATTCTTTCTGTGTTTAGCATTATCTATCAGATTTGTTTTAGTGAGAAGGTTTGAGAAGGAAAAATGCCCTGAATTCCAATGAAATACTACATTGATTTGCCTCAGATCAGCTTCATGCATTTATATAGGGGGTTCTACTGATAATCTTCTTTCTGTCTCTGGGCTTTGGTGATTGAGTCTTTTTTATTCTTTGATGCATAAATAAAAAACTGGCAGAATAGCTGAACATTTATGCTATTTTCTAAGTGTGAGTCAAAGTGACTTATTTGCAAAGTATGCTTTTATATCAGAGAAGGCGCATCAAAAAGAATCCACCCTGGCTATTCATTCCCAACCAAATTTGTCCTGAATTTTCTTTTTTCAAATATCTTCTGTTTTAAAAAACACAAATTAATTAACACATTTGAGAAGATTTATATGGGATTAAATCCTACAAAAAAGTGGGTAACTTTCCTCAAAAAAACTTTATACAATGTTATATCAGTTAGGGAGTGTCATGTCAAAAATACTCATCTAATTATTTTATTTCAAAAAATACAATACTGGTTTTCTTCTTCATCCAGATATGTGCAGGCCAGCACAGTATATGTGACAATAACAAGAATTAGTGATGTGCTATCTTTCTTTATATTTTTAGCAGTCTCGAACAAGATTCTCCAAGTAGTATATATATACCTAAAAAGGAAAAAAAAACAGAACTCAAAAAACCAAACACTCAATAAATTTAAAGCTATTAAATCAGGCAAATACATCTACAAAGAACTGGAGCCAGTGGACTGTCTCTTTTTATATGAGATGTCTGAATTATGTTGACAATCTAATAATGCGCTTGAATAGCTAAAGGCTGATACAGGCCTGCAGGAGCCGGTAATGTTGCTGCAACATCTTATAACATTAAGGACATCATGGAGATAAATGTGACTAATGTAGTCTGAAATGATCATCTCCTTTAGCTTAAAAAATAAGTTAACTATAAAATAAATATTGTGTGTTTACCATTTATATCTAGAATTTGCATGCAATTTGTACATATTTCTCTATAAAAATTATGGACCTAAATATTATAGCAAAATATTCCTGACTCTTTTCAAAGCAAAAAATATAATTAGCAGAGGTGGAAAACACCATTTTCTCTTGTTGTCTGACCATAGCTATTACTTTTAGCAAAATCATAAAAGTGACATTATATGTCAGAAGTAATGAAGTGTGGGTGGAAAATCAGCTGGGTTGACATGCAAAATAAGACACTTCATGACTGTCTTCACTTGTAAATGAAATGGAGTCAAAATATTTTTCTATGTGTAATCTCAGAAAGCAACTGAAATACTTATTTTATCTAATTTCGGCCTGTAACATTTATTAAACTAGAATGATTAAAATTAAGCATTGCCATTTCTTTTTCTATATTTTTTTATTTTTTTTTCCCAGTTATAAAGGACTTTAATTTCAGGAAAATATTTGTTATAAATCACTCACAGACTTATTTATGACATGGCATTTTTTAATTTCTTTTTTTATTTCCAAGCTACAAATTATAACTTATACTTTTTCAAGATACTGGATAAATGTTGTTAGGAACCAGCTAATAAGATAGGTGTTATTTACATTGAGTGGTTATCTCTTTAACTACAATTATAAATATGGTTTCACATGCCATAAAATTTGCATTTGTTTTCAGAATCTCTTTCCAACTATTATGCTTCATCAGCAGAAGCAACAAGAAGGAAAAAATAATTAGAGGAGCTGAAAATACAGAAGAGCTTGGCAATTTTCACCCATTCAGACAAAATGATCCTGAACACAACATCACAGAATCACAGAAGTACTGAGTCTGGAAAGTACCTCCTGAGATTGCCTAGGCCAAACCTCCTGCTCAAAACAGGGTCAGATACAACAGGTTGCTTGGGGCCCTGTCCAGCTGGGTTTTGAATATCTCTTAGGATAGAGAACCTACAAGGAAATCTGCTCCTATGTTTGACAACACTAACCATGAAAAAGATTGTTTTGGTTTTGTTTCCTTATGTTTAAGCAGAATTTCCTGCATTTAATTCGGTGTCAGTTGTCTCTTGTACTGTAACTGTATACCTCTGAGAAGAATCTGGCCCCATTTGTTTGCTCCCCATAAACTTCAATGATAATATACCTGTTTTCATACTTATATTCCTTCTATTTCAGTGGGAACCAGGCAAAGATAGACTGGGACACAAAGATGGATCAAGGAAAAAGGGAAAAAAATTATAGCATAATTATTTAGATTAGAATAAAGAAAAGTGCATCCTATATTGCCTGAAGATAATGAACCTCTTCTTTTGTCATTAGCTATTTTTCCCTTCAACACCTTTGTAAGCGGGAAGGGGTAATAAAGAAAAAAACTTCTGTTCTGTTAATTACCATTGCATGTTGTATTGTTTTGGTAGTTATCCCAGTGAAGACAAGAACCCTAAAGTACTGGGCCTTGATCTATCAGTGCAACAAGTCAGCTTCCTATCTGACATTTTGTCATAAATCATTTCCACTTAGTGTACTAATACACAAGTTATATTGGCACGCTTGAGTGTGCATGCGCATAGTTACTTACATGCGCAGGATCAGAGCCAGTATGGCACTCAAATGTGTTCTTATTTGCTGTTCTTGCAAAAAGTGCAAAATCATTGGGCCAAAACAAAGGTCAAGAGGAATAATAAGATAGCTAGCACTCAGAAGGTGGGTTATTCCCGAAGAAGCTTATAGTTGGCATACACAGCATATTTTTTGCTACAGAAAGATATTGAAAACAAAAAATAAGGCATAACATATTTAAAGAGTAATCAATGATGATCAAAAATGGGAAAACTCTATGAATCCTGTCAGTACGGCAGAAAAGTATTAACAGGATGCAGTCTTCATTATTCCACAACGCAGAAAGGAATTGCATACTGGTTCACTGATATGTCCCTAAAAGTTTTCCAGCACTTCGGAGAAAAGAGATAAATGAAGACTATTTCATTGTATTTAAAAGAAAGTAGCTATGCAGTTTGCTTGCCTGAATATAAAAGATAAAAAAGGTTATCATACCCTTCTTCCCATACTTGAGCCAGATTTCATACCTTGTTTCAATACTGAACTGTAAATGTGCTCATTCTGTGAAGTAATAGAATCAAACTATAGCCTATTCTAAGATATAAGCTCATAGTAGACGTTTTTCTACTATTTTGAAATGCATGACCCTGAATTCTATGCTACATAACTTTCACCCCATCTTTTTCATGTTTTAAATCATTTCTGTTTTAACAATTTTCCTAAAATGCATATCACCAACTACATTAATTGGCACATGCATGTTTTATGCATCAGGCTCACTGAATAATTATTAAAGAAGCTCTGGTGTAACACAAAATCCTCACCTGAAAGGTGAAGGGTGTATTTGTAGATTTTTTCCAAAGTTTAACTCAATGAACAACAATACAAGTACAAGGACAACATGTCTTTCAATTCACTTTATTGCTTCTTTCATAAACTCCATGTTTCATTGGGGCAAAAATGGACTTGCACACCTTGACAAAAAATACACAGTATGAGTCCTTATGAAAATCTATAATCTAAAGAAATTTGAATTGTTACGCAATACCTCTAAGCAGAACAGTTTCCAAACACATAGTTTAAGGAGGTTGCCAATTTTGGTCCCACTGTTACTTTAGTTTCAAAGGTACGTAATGCCAGCTTGTATCTTGCACCTTTCTGCAATCAGAGAAGTTCCTTCCATGTATGCAAAATAAAATTAAAGTTGCTTTGGTAGAGTGTCACTATGATAAAGAAAAAACTATTATTTCCATTATTATATTGCTAAAATGATTTTAGTATCATTACTAGTGACACAACATGGCAGAATAAAGTACACTGTAGCGTACTTCAGAAAAAAATATATGCCTACGTTTTTTCTTGATTATCTGGAGGTTTTATTTAACACACAGATACCATGATAGAAAACAATGCCTTAGCAGAAAGCCTTTCCCATCTGTGAAGTAAAAAGCTATCTGGGAAGTTATGTTCATATCAGCTTAGAATCTGGCCTAAAATGCAGTTATACCTCTTTATCCATTTAATGCCGTATTTAGATCATATCATATATCAAATAAAGGCTGATTATTTTTTTAACATCATGTATTTTTTTCCTGCAAAATATCTGGTAATCAAAATTGAGGTAAAATTTCTGAAGTTGAATGGACTGAACATATCTGCCTCGCTAAAATTTTTGTGTTGTTGATACATGTTCCCAAAGTATACTTATCTGCTAATGTTAGAAAACAGTAGGTGCAAGTCCAGCTTGTTCCCCCTTTTAAAAACTAAAAATCATGTAGACATGTTCAATGAGGCAGCATGTGTGCTGGTGTTGCAATCATAGTGTACTGGTTATGTTTTGATTCCGCACGCCTACAATATTAAAATTTTTGCTTAAGCTGGCATGCCAAGGATGCACAGGATGCTACAGACTTCTTAGCTTTTCCAGTTTCCATAGCAGTAACACTGTGAAAACCCACACAAGCCAGAGCTGTTGTGCTAGAAGCTTCACAAATAAACCTCTAACTGACTGATGCTTTTTCCATTCAACTTGAAGGGAAGCCAAATGGCAACACACAGAATGACAGCACTCATCTGTAAGTGGAAAAAAAAAAGGTGAAGCACGATTAAAGGAAACATATTTAACAACAGACTCATTCTGCCACTTCCCTACCCCTGCAAGACACCAGTGTTTTTCAGGCACTATGACAGAGAGAGGAAACTGGTTAATCTGTATTGTTTGCATCTGGTGTCTGAGCACAGAGGTTTTCCTTGAGAACAGGTTATTTTGTTTCTTTTCAGATCACTCTAGCTCAGATTCAGGCTGAACTGACAGCTGTCTTGTTAGCAGAGTCAACCCTGGAGGGATGAGCATGACTGTTCTTTTCTTGAGTTTTTGGTGATGCCGTTATTGTGGCGATAATGGCAGGTATTCAGATAGGGCCTCATTGCATAGGAGAGGCCATCTGAGTGCCAACAAACAAAACAATCAGGTTGTTGCCTTTATTATCGACTGTTCTGGCAGAGGAGGAGGGACCTTTCTGGGAACAGAAAGGAAAATAGTTCATAACTGATGGTTTATGGGGAAAAATGCAAGCAATCTCAGGGAGGGATGAGGTGAAAAGGGCAAGGCAGAGTGGTAAGCCGTCAAGACTTTGTAGCAGAGCTCCTCTGTAGTGCTGCTGTAATTTGCTAGTCCTGCTGAGGTGCAACTGCAGGTAAAAGTTGCTTTCTGATCAGAGAACACCCAGTCATGAACATACAATTATTTCTTGTGTTTTTGTCTGCCTACACTACCTGAGAAAAGGCATCTTGCTTAAATGTGTCATTATATATGAACTGTGCATTTTGAACGCCCTCCTGGTGCTGCTGCAGCAGCTGCTAAGTCTTCTTGACCACAGGCAAACAAGAAATGCTTCCTTTGGAAGGGGGTAGAGCACCAGCGGGAGGTCTTTACAACTATGTAGATTAAAGAGAGGTTGTGGATTAAACACAATGAAGGTTCAAACTGAGCATCAGTGACTCGGTTCCTCTCGGCCTCTCTTGAAGCAGCAAAAATTGCTCCTTAGTCCACACTGACTGCTCTCTGGCTCTCAGACCCTGGGGGATGCAGTTCTTATGACGATCTGTAATTACCTTTCTGGGTCTACTGTGAACATCAAAATTTAGGCATCTGAAAGAACTCAGTTCATATGTGGTCCTTTCACTGTGAAGTCCAGCTCTGTTACTAAGTCTATCCTTTATCAAGTGGAAATATATAAGACCTTTTCTTTCCTAACAACATGGTGTTAAGCCTTAAAAGCCAAAAATGCCTTTGTTTATTTTAGCTGGTTTTAAACCAAAACTGAGTAATGTCCCAATAATATTTTGAGTGGATAGAATGCGTTAGTCCAAAATCATTTTTAAAAAGAATATTTGTGCCTTTCGGAAGTTGTTGGAACATTCAAAACTTGGTGTAGAAATAGAGATATTATTCATAAAATAAGATTATTCACATAGAACGTCTGTCTTTGTCTGAAATGAATGCTGATTAAATAATACTTTTGGGCTAAATCTTTTTTGTCATGCTGTGGAAAGATTTTCCAGGAAAAGATAAATGTAAAAGCAAGTAGGAAGACAATAACTCTGTACATGTTGGACAGCTTTACCAGCATTTTTTCTGATGAGCATGGAGGTCATCCTTAGGAACTGCATCTAAAGGGCTATATGATGCAATGTCAAAGTGTGAACTCACTTTGGCACTCAGCCCAGATCAAATGAATCAAGATTAATTATGTCACTTACATTCCTCCCTGTAGAAGAGAGACTGTCTCCAAAGTAGAATTCCTTCTTCTTGCAAAAGAAAATAGGAAGGGCAATATGTTATTTTCTTTTTTTTTGAGGAAGGAACAAGATTGTTATTGCAAACTAAAGAGGACGGAGTCCAAAATGATTTACAAACTGCAAATCTCTTACTTGTCAATCTACTAAAAAGTATCTTCTCTGAAAGGTGTGCATTACAGGCAATATCACTTGTAATGCAGGATTTCACGCAACAAAGAATATGAGGAAGAAAATATTCACTTTGAATCCGCAGACTTCTAGACTGATGCTTTAAAGTAGTGCAAGCCGTAGAAAAGGATTAATTATGTCCTCACTAATGGGCTTTCGCATCTCCATGTACAAATGTATTCTATTCAGTAATTGCACTCTCGCTGTTCATTTTTTCAGGCTGGGACCTCTAATAAGTAAATGATCAGGATAATCATTGAATTTCTCTTCTGCCCCACTTCCCTCACCATTCTTTTCCACTCCTGTGTTTCTTTTTATGTTGAATAAGGCTTCTGTCTTCATTTTAGTAATGACTAAAAATTAACCCCTTTGTGTTTATTTTTTGCAAAAATAATTGATTTTCTATTGAGCGATGAATGGATGCAGAAATGTGTGCTATCTCCATGCAGTAGCTTCTATATAACTGTCCAGCTTCAAAAAATTTGTAGAATAGAATTTATATTTGGAATTCACTCATTCCTAATGTGTTTGTATAGTGAAACAGGTACGTCCTATGTTATCAGGTAGTCTTACAGTAGCTAATTATTTATTCTTTCTATCACATGTGAAGAATATTCTAGTTTTGTTATAGATTAACCACTTCAGATGGATATAGAGGTTAATGGTTCTTAAGAACTTGATTGAAAACATGAACAAAACAAATCCAGAACAACAGTGTTTTCAAATTTTTTTCAAGGGATCTCAGTCTTAAGTTTAAAAAAATAAACCAAAAAAAAATATGATGATAGCTGACTCTGAGTTTTCCAGACCAATGAAATTATTAATGCAACATGTTGGTGCATGAAAAAAAAATAGTATGACAGATAATTCAGTAACAAAATATGTGTTAATATATACCACTGTATTCATAAATTTTAATAGAACTATTTATCACAGCGAGAACTGTTAAGGAATTCTGTAGGCTTTCTGCTACTGTGGTAAGATGAATGATGAATCTGATGCAACACAGGGTTTTTTAATAATTTATTGGGTCATGAGTTATGGTTTTATTCAATTGAAAATTATTACATGTGTTTGCCCCAGGCAGTGAGCATGGTATATGAAAAAGGAAAATAGATTAAGCAAACACTCAGTGAGTTTAATCATTCCAAACAGGGCAGCGGATAAAGGCACTGACAGATTTGCCATTAATTCAGAAGATTTAACCTCCACACAACATAATCACAAGATGGGAGTTGTCAGTGAAGCCCTGAAAGTGTGATGCCCATAATGAATAGTCTGCATAATCTATTATTTTCACACAAATGACTTATTTTCTCCATGAAAGAGGAAAGGGGATGGTACAGAGGGTAGAAGATCTCTTTTAAGAATAGTGGCATAAACATATTTTTCTTCGTCTCAAATTCTGATATCCATTTCCAACGAACAGTGCCACTCAACTGGTGGTGAACTTCCCTGATAGAAAATAGAATTAATTGCCACTTCTACAGTTTGTCTGTATTCTGACAATGCCTTCACTGAAAAGACGGCTCATTCAATTTTTATCAAGAACCACTATCCCTGCTTTCCCTCTGAAAGCTATATCTATAAGAAACAGCCAAATCCGTTTAGCTGTAACAAATATTACATTCTCTTCAGAGCAGAAAGAGGTCTGAACTATAAGAGAATAAGCTGTATTCTTTCTGTGCTGTTCACATAAAATTAAGATCTTTCAGAGAGAGTAATTGGAGGCAGAAGTCAACATGGTAAATCTTACACATTCTTACATGTTCAAAGCTGATCTTGGCATCTAGAAACACTTTAGAAAGTCCCAATAAATCGCTATTACATCATGAAGTTAGCTGGCAAACACTATGCTTACAGAAGAACATTTAAAATATGGAAACCTGCTGTTTCCTTTAAAACTTATTGTCACATAACATACATAAACATTATTTTATTTAACTAATGATTGTAGGGTACTATGGCCCAAAGTATCAATCAAATTCAGTTCTACGCTGAAATGAAAGCCGTTTCTATTATTACTGCTGTTAAGAGAAAGATAGCAGTCAGAAAACGACTCAGAGAAGTAATCTTCAGAGTGTGAGATGGTAGTCTAGTCACAATTTACTCTCGCTTTGACATGGCACTCACAATTCCATAAGAAAATGGCATTTCCAAGATTGCAAAGACAATCACAGACAAGTTTGGAAGTGCCGAAACAAAACTGTCCTCTTCCACATACACAATATGAGTTCTACATTCTAAGGAGGCAGTAACTACATTAGAGGTGCCAAAGAGCCATAACACTTTATAACACTTAAACAGCTGATCAAAAGTCTTTAATTGTTTTCACAAACCATTATACTCAGTTTTCTTTTAAAGAGTGTTATCAATGAACCTCCAATCCTGACTAAGTACTTTGTTTTAAAACCAGAAGTTTTAAGAGAGAGAAACTGGAGGTTATTAGACCATCCTGGATTAACTTTTATTTATCCCAGGTATTCTGCAGATGAGCAACAGTTATGACCATTTCTGTACATATTTTTCCCATAAGAAATATTGGTAGTCTATAAGAGTAAGAATATATCTACTTTCAAATTATGTTTTATTGAATATTGTGTTCAGTTTTGGGCCCTTCACTACAAGAAGGACATTGAGGTGCTGGAGTGTGTCCAGAGAAGGGCAACAAAGCTGGTGAAGGGGCTTATGAGTAGCAACTGAGGGAATTGTTTTTTTTGTTAGCCAAGAGAAGAGGAAGCTGAGGGGAGACCCTATCACTGTTTACAACTGCCTGAAAGGAGGTTGTAGCGAAGTGGTTTTTGGTCTGTACTCCCAAGTGACAGGTGATAGGATGAGACGAAATGGCCGCAAGTTGTGCCAGGGGAGATTCAGATTAGACATCATGAAAAGTTTCATCACTGAAAGGGTGATCAGACGCTGCATGGGGCTGCCCAGGGAGGTGGTTAAGTCACCATCCCTGGAGGTATTCAAAAGACAGACAGAAGAAGCACTTAGGGATATGGTTTAGTAGTGGACAGGTATGGTTGGACTCGATGATCTCAGAGGTCTTTTCCAACCAAGTGATTCCGTGACTGTATGAATGTTTTAATTCAGCCCTTTTTTAGAGTGTTTGTTGAAAGGCAGTGTTAAATTATTAAGTATTCTTATGTCCCCTCTGATCAGACTAGATGGTAGCTTAGACAGGCCTATGAGACTTTTTGAGTCTTTAAACTATAGTCTTCCTTTCTCTCTGAAGTGCTGTAATAAAAATGGCAAGGAATATGCAGTCAGAAGATGTGTGTCACAGGAAAAGACAATGTCACTATGTTATCCAGCAAGAATGGATATAATTCCATACTCTGAACCTCAGAATTGTTAATGAACATATCAAGAGCATGTTAGCTACTTAATGATGCTATAAATCACATTTTCCATTCCACATCAACAGCAGTTGCTGCAAGAGTGTGTGAGTATCAAAAAAGGGAACATATCTGCCATGTTGAGAAAAGAATATGTTTAAACTAAAGCAGCTCTGCAGAAAGATTTATGCTTTTAACCGGCTGCAAAAGAAACCATATTAACAATGACAATAAAAACAACAATAGTAATGGTAATAACAGCAATAATTATATACAAGTTTTATTCAGAAAGAAAAACCTTTCTTATTTTCTCTCCGTGTTGTTTTTACTTAAAAAGAGTGTTTCCAGAATAAGACTTTCTCATCAGTATAAACTTCTGTTTAGTCTTCACAATATTTCATGATATTTTAATTTCATATGAAATTGTGTAACTGTTAGTCTTCCTTCTGTTACCTTTTTCTGTGTGCTTATTTTAAATCTACTTTTTTGGCTAAAGGAGGAGGGAGGGGAAAAGTACAAAAATTCCCAGAGTTAGAAAGTGAGTGAGGTAGGAAAGAATGCAATGTGGCACCTTAAGGTTGCTGTTGCTATGCATACAAAATAAAACGCTCATTAATGTTATTCAATAAGGAGACTTGCATAAAATGATTAAATGAACCCTAAGGATGCCCGTCAAACTGTTGTAAACTCATAAGCAAGGGAGTCACTGAGCAAAGCTGCCAGTCAGGGTCTGACATTCTGAAATCCTTCAGAAAGTGTTAAGTATTCGAAACTATGATAGTAATAAACCTGGCAACAGTAAGATAAGCTTGCCTGCCACAGCCTCAGGATTCTTTTGCAAATGACACTGTGATATGACTCAATACTCTTACATTTGGAAGAATCCAGTTAATTTTTTTTATTTCTTTGAGGCAGAATCAAAGTTATGCTTTACTCTTCCCTCCAGCAAGCGTTCTTATTTTCCAATTTGTAAATAAACGAATATTGGCTTTTGGTGAACTGAAGTACATATTGACCATTCAGTGTAAATCAACTTAAGAGACGTAGGCTATGGTAATTTACATCAGATAAACACTTATCTGACACTTTTTTTTTCTCTTTTCTGGACAAATATATGTTATAACACTAACAGCTATATGAGACAATTTTGTCATTGGTGCTGAATGCTTCATTTTAGCAAACCAAGTCCTCAGTGGAATTAAGGTCACTTGTAATAATTGCCATAGAGAGTTAATAATGATCAGAAAATGATCACTGTCTAATCTAGCATATTACCACTATCACTACTAAAATGCCTGTTAACAATAGCATCTGTGTGTCAACTCTGCAATTTAGGGTCATTAAATGCATTCAAAAACTACTGCTTGTGGCTCTTCGTAAACTTTTATACATTAAGTAGGTTTAGTTTATTTCTTTTTCTCCTTCCTTCCTTCCTTCCTGCCTTCCTGCCTGCCTTCCTGCCTTCATGCCTGCCTTCCTGCCTTCCTGCCTTTCTGCCTTCCTGCCTGCCTTCCTTCCTTCCTGCCTTCCTTTCATCTTTTTTCCTTATATTTTTTCCTCCTCTCTTTCCTTCTCTCTGTTTACCCATGTCTTTATTTATTCTTGATTCATTAGCCTTTGTACATTGCCATCTCTTTCTCTTTGGTTTTTTTTTCCCTTTCTATTTCCTCCTCTTGCCCTGACTCTTCTTCATTTTCTAGATTTTTTTATTTGTCAAGGCTCTTAAAATAAATGTGTTGCACATTAGGCCCTAGGAAAAAAATAATCTATTTATGTTTCCAATTAGATAGTGTTCCTTCTAATAATAAATTTAAACAAAGGAATTTGTAGGAGACAGAAGTCCTTTGTATATTCAGAGAAAGCCAAAGGTCAACCTGTGATAAGATATTTTGTTTCAGATGGCTTTATAAATATAAATAATAAAAGGTCAGTGTCTTAAGGCAGAACTAGTCACCTGACCTCCTTTGGTAGTCACTGAAAGAAAGTTGCATCTATAAATCTTCAGCCAACTCATGCTAATCGAGTTGTCTAAAAGTGGTCAAAAAAATTCTTTGAATGACATCTCTTCCTCTCTGTTGTGTATGAAGAATCCTTGGATATCTAGTATAGATTCTACTGTCTATATATAACGGACACATCTGAACTCGGATGATTTTAAACACACACATCCTTTGTGTTCAGTGCGTTAGAACAGCAATTAAATCCTTGTATTTTTCTCATTCACAAGCAGGCATTTCCTTAACTTTGTTTCTATCTAAAACTGCTGAACTGATTTTCTTCAGTCTTAGGTTCTCAATGTTTGGGATGTCTTCAGCTTTGAGGTATCCCTTATTAAAGAAGCTGTATAATTTAATTAATCATTGGCATTTATTTAGTGGAAAAGTATAGAACAATTTGCAAAAAACCTTTAACAGTGTCTGATTAATTGATTTGTCCTTTCTTACAGATAAGTGTAGATATCGAAATTCAAGCAGTTTGAAAATACTGACAGTCATCGTTTTTAACAAAGAGTTTGAGTTAATATTCACGGTACCAAACGTATTGTGCCCTTGTTCAGAAATTAATGATTGAGGGAATTAATTATTAAAGGTAACTTTTGAAAATTTGCACCCCAGTATGGCCCAGGTTGATAGTAGAATTGTGTCAAAGTAAAGTTTAGAATCTGGGTCTCTCAGCTGCCAGAAAACTGAGGAATTGATGCGCAGGTTGTGTAACACAAAGTGAATTTGCTTTCAGGCCTTGCTAATTGAACCCCTTAGAGGCAAGTTAAATCAACAAACATATTCATATCACTGCATCACCTATGTAGTTTTCTATGATATTTGCATAAATATTTCATCCTAAACCCCACATATACCAGAGAAAAGGGCAAAGATTTTTATAAGGCAATTCTAAGAAAATATCAGTGTAAAATATTGGTGACTGGTATATTTAATTCTTGTTTATTATTACATTTTTCCACAACATTTTGGAACGTGAAAGGATGAAAGTGAACTAGCATTAGTAGCCAGTGTTTTCTATCCACGATGCAATGTTTACTACTGAATTGGAAATTGATCAAAATCACTCCTCCTGTCTTATTTTCTGAAAATGACTAAGCTTTCTAAGATGGATGTTTAGCATACTACCACTTGAAAAAGGTAGAAGATTCTTTTCTGAAACTCTGCATCTCATCTCCACAGAAATTTGACTATTTCTATATCAGCACGGTTTCAAGGTAAGCTGTTTGCATTGCTTTGCAATTAAAATGTGAGGCTTACTCCATAGTGATGTCCCGAGGGAGATTTAATGACTATCATCATCATAAATCCATGTTTCCTAGCCAGTAAACAAGAATTGCATTGTTTTCTTGCTGAAATAATCACTTTTGGAGAATGAGATTTCAGTTTGCTGTAATCCTTATAGCTTGTGGCTATTTTCCCTCAGTCATTATAACTCTAACTGAAGTTTTCTTTGAGTAGTTATTTATGCACATGTATTTTTCTAGTCTAATCCATTTCCACACAATTTTTCACCAGCAGTCAAGCTTAGTTAGTAGAAAACAATGAAAAAAGATGTTGCTTTAAGCACTGGTGAGTTTTCTATTATATCTCTCATTAAAATAGAATTAAAAATAGATAACATTATAGGTATGCTGATATGTTCAGAGCCTTAGAAACACATTTTTCAAATAGTCGTACTGGTGTTTCTTGTACTCTTTCTTTAGCTGTCATTGTTTGTCTGAATTTTTAGTGTATAATAGTGTCTGACCTCTGCAGTCATCTTTTTTATAATTAAATTTGAACATAACAGTGGAACACCTTGGTAAGCTCAAGGTACAAACTACAGGTACAGAATGGTTATGAGGCAGCAAAAATCAACTACCTGAACAAATGCTGTGCTCTGCTATAATATGATGATCTGTTTGATAAATTGTCTTTGTATTTATATCATCCTTTTTTGTCAGGTTCAAAAAAATTACGACAAAGAAATAAAAAGACAACTTGAATTCTTTTTAAGTGTAATAATGAATTGATTTGAATTGTTATTTAGCCCAAAGATTCTGTCATATACACTCAGTTTCTTTTTTCTGTTTGCGTGTGGTTGTGATGCTGAATGACAACCTAAAATCTGACAGCTACAATGTGCCCTGCGTGGGAGGAATTGTACCCTAACAGTAGTGGGATTCTACCCCACAGACACTAAAAGGAGTTTGCTTTTTTATCTCAACAGCTACAGGACTGGGCTTTAAAAATGAACTCCAAACTTGAAGCAAAATTACAAGTCCCAGAAAATGTGTATGAAACAATAATGTACTTACAACCTCAGCCCTATTTCACAAAATGTACATGAGACAGTAAAGCTAGTGAAACCAGGCTAAGAAAAACTGCCAAAGGCACTCAGGGTGATGCGGCCTCAGCACTCAATTCAGAGTCTGCTTCAGGGATCTTTTAAAATACTAAGACTAATACCATAGCTCTGGTTTCAAATGGCCATTCAGTACTTTGCAAGTATGATTTTTTTCCTAGGTAAAAGCAGTAAATTAAGCATTTAGATAAAAATAATTCTGTGCTTAGTCCTCACTTATTCAAACTAAAGCCAAGAGTAATAAAGACATTGAGATAGGATGTGTTTTGGTATTCTTTCCTTAAAAATTCCATTAAAATTTTCTTCATTCCCTTTTTTTTCCATTTTTCACAATTCATTGTCTACATATTTCTTATCTTTCCCTTACTTTATTTTTTTCAGTATGTTTTTTTCACCAAACCCCCTCCTCTCTCTCCCACCCTGTGGTGCCTCCTCTTTCTCTCTCTCTCTCTCTGTATCATTGTCTCTGTCTTTTTTTTGGAATCTCTCTCTGCATATAGCAAATGAGTTCATTTTCTTCTAGTCTGTACCCAGCTAATCCTCTTGTAGGTCATAGAGAAGAATGCAAGCTGCTATGCTGGGAAAATTGCAAACCAAAAACTTTGAAAGCAGGAGAGCAAAAAAGGCTTTTATGTCAGCTCTGTGCCTATATACTAGAAATGTGCTAGAAAATGAAGCCACTGTTTCAGAAGACATGTATCTGGACTTCTCTAAAGCCTTTGACACAGTCTCCCACAACTTTCTTCTATCTAAATTGGAGAGATATGGATTTGATGGATGGACTGTTTGGTGGATAAGGAATTGGTTGGATGGTCACATTCAGAGAGTAGTGATCAATGGCTTGATGTCCAGATGGAGATCTGTGACAAGTGGTGTCACTCAGGGATCCGAACTGGGAACAGCGTTGTTTAATATTTTCATTGATGATATAGACAGCGAGATCACATGCACCCTCAGCAAGTTTGCAGGTGACACCAAGCTGGGTGATACAGTTGTCACACCAGAAGGGACCTGGACAAGCTGGAGAAGGAGGCGTGTGTGAAAATCATGAGGTTAAAAATGACCAAGTACGAGGTCCTACAACTGGGTCAAGGCAATCCATGGTTTCAATACTGGCTGGGGAATGATGTGATTGAGAGCAGCCCTGTGGAGAAGGACTTGAAGGTGCTGAATAGCGAGAAGCTTGACATGAGCTAGTAATGTGCGCTCGTAGCCCAGAAGGCCAACAGTATCCTGGGCTGCACCAAAAGAAGCGTGACCAACAGGTCGAGGGAGGTGATTCTTCCCCTCTATTCCACTCTTGTGAGACCCCAGCTGGAGTTCTGTATCCAGCTCTGGAATCCACAACATAGGAAGGGTATGGAACTCTTGGAATGGGTCCAGAGGAGGGCTACAAAGATGATCAGAGGGCTGGAGCACCTCTGCTATGCAGACAGGCTGAGAGAGTTGGAGTTGTTAAGCCTGGAGAAGAGAGGGCTCCAGGGAGACCTTGTGGTGATCTTCCAGTACCTGAAGGGCACCTACAAGAAAGCTGGGAGGGACATTTTACAAGGGCAAGTAGTGATAGGATGATAGGGAATGGCTTTAAACTGGAAGGGGGAAGATTTAGATTAGACTTTAGGAAGAAATTCTTCACAATGAGGGTGGTGAGGCACTGGCACAGGTTGCCCAGGGAAGGTGTGGACGATCCCTGCCTGGAAGTGTTCAAGACCAGGTTGGATGGGGCCTTGAGAAGCCAGGTCTGGTGGGAGGTGTCCCTGCCCATGGAAGGGGGTTGGAAGTGGGTGGTCTTTAAGGTCCCTTCCAACCCAAACCATTCTGTGATGCTATGAAAAACGGATCTTCTCATCTGAGAGAACTAGAGAAATGTGGTATACTCCAGCTATTTCAATCTCACAAGGAACCCATGATGAAAATGTAAAAATAATGAATAAAATTTTTGAACAAACAACAGAGTCCCTTTATATAAAACAGGGTCTGCCATAAAATCCTGGTATTTTCTACAGAAATGTGATTCTGGTATTTCTGTAATCCTACATTTGTATCTACCCTTTTTACCTAAAAAAATTTTTGCTAAGGAAGCAGGGTACAGTAAGGATATAACAGAGAAAGAGAGATCAGAGAGGAAATTTTGATATCTCATTAATGAGAACCAACAATTGTAGTCGGTCTATCCACCCTTCTATGCACAAAACCCCTTTATTTTTACATGCATGATAACAAACTCTTCCAAGGTAGAAGTGGAATCAGGTCAAAGGAAAATGGCAAACTAATTAGCTAAATAATAACTGCTTACTTTCACAGAAGCTTCCAAACATTACCTTCTAAATTGTCTGTAATAAATGCATGAGAGAAGCAGGAGCTGACAGTACACAGAGTCTTAACTTAATCTCTTTATCTGGTAGGTACAAGTAAATTGCCTTATTTATATGCGTATAAGTATAAAATATCTGTTCCTTTTGAATAATTTTAACTTTCCATATGGAAGATATAACAAATAATCCCAATCACTTTAAGAAGGAAAAGTATTTTAAGTTAATGTAGTCTTTAGAATTAACAGAGGAACCTAAATAACGAACAGAAAATAGTGAAGAAGGAAGAGGGAAAAGTAAAGTAAAACAAAAAAACCCAGACAAATCATTATTAAAGAGATGGAAAATTTACAATTTTTTTAGCAGCCCATAGTTATACAGCATTCAAAGTATCAATAGTCTTTTTGCAAAAGAAATAAACAGATCAGGCAAGGGACAGAGTTGGGGTTTGGTTTTTTTGTTTGTTTGGTTTTTATACGAGTCCAGGATCTCTTGTGGTCTGTAAAGTCTTCCAAAGATATGAAATTTAATTTCCTGTGAAGGAAATAATTTTTGTCTCCATTTGTTAAGAAGATAAAAATATGGATGGGACATATCTTAAATGAATGTTAAGGACGGGAGGAGAGAATATAATTGTCAAGAAATTTAATTTAAAACTACTTAAACTGCGTCTATCACTTGGATAAACTTGAACAAATATGACTGATTTCAGTGTTTTTTTAAATAATCAAGACTATGAGAAGAAAAAAACCACATCATTTTATTTGCCAGAATAGCCCCCAGACAGTCTAAACTGCAATTTCTGCAATTTTTAAAAAAAACATTTATGTTTACTGGGAAACTATCATGGGAAACAGTAACCTTTACATCGTTGAGTCTGTCTGTCTAGAGAGATTTTTCAAGTTTTGCATAATCTAATAAGTATTTGAAGACTTTTGGACAAGAAACAACGACTTTTACCAACTCTAGAGAAAGGAAAATGAATGATCTGCAAAGTCAAATTTTCAGAGTAGGCTGAAAAAGCCCTGACTGTGAAATATGCTGTTACTGAACCATAGCAACTGCAACAAAGCATGTTCTGAAGAAAGTTAGTTCTTGTCTATGACGTAATAAATTTTCTTTCCAAAGACACCAAAGAAGAACAGAAGAGCCAGTTTCCACGTAGACAGTGGATACAGAAAGAAAAAATGCTCTGAGACAATATTATTGGTAGTTCATACTGAAATGTAAGCATGGAATTTAATAAGAAGAATTAATTTTAACAGCTGGTTAGTTGGTTGGGTTTCTTTTTTTAAGTTTTTTATGCATGTGTCCAATAGACAAGAAATTGGGCAGTTTATTCCTTTGGTAAACTGAAGAGGAGAAGTAGAATGTAATATCAGAAACAGCTTTGTAGTCAAGGCAGTTCACGGATATAAGCTAGATAAGTCAAGAAAATTAGAGTCCCTATGCTGAAAGGTATCAAACCTACCCTTTTACTGTCATCACTGTTTAGAAAATTGGGAGAATTAAGCAATTAAGATCAAATTCCAAAACCAGTGTATCCGATAAATCAGCGCTCACCTGATAATGCCTATGACAGACATTTAAAGGATGAGAAGAGCTCTTAATGAAAGCACAGCTTTTCCTCAGTTTTGAAGTCAAAGCAGAGCTGGGAAATTTCTCCAGGCTCAGCAGGAAAGCATTTGCAGGTCTTTCCCAGAGCTATGTAAAGCATTTAGGTCCTTCTATAGAACCTAAATTAATATGTAATAAATGTAGGATCTTTTTAGTACACTAATTAGCCCTGCAGTGAGAAGAAAACATAATCAGCTGTATAGAAAATTTTGTATAACTTATTCAAGCATTTTATCCTCCTGCATTCAAGTGTGATTTCCACAAAACTCAGTAGAAAGGAAAAGTCCATTGTGATTACAAAAACTTACACCTTGGCAATTCTACAGACAACAAAGTGTCAACAAAACAATAGAAAAAACCCACTTCAGCATCTTAGCATGATACGGTGTACTGAAAGTGCTGCATTTTTAAAAAAAAGCTTTCACTGAATATTTGCTCATTTAATCAATATACTGCTGGATAGACATTCTTTCTCTAGAAGCTGAATCTACATATTTAAGCAACTGTTACTACCTGCCATCTCGTCTATAAAAACAATTGAACATATGTGCACAGTTCTAAAATGTTATATCTGCTAGCAGAATGCTAAAGACATTTAACTCAATTTGAGGCTTCCAGCAGGAGAAGAAAAATAATTACTTCTATTTAAACAATAAACACATTTACAAGAATAACATGAAAGTTTCACAAGTTTCTGGCTACAGATGGGCTAGATCACAAATACCTTCTGTTTTTTCATATCCAAAGGGAACAAAAAGACTGTGCACTTTCCCTGATCCTCCATATTCTATTGTAAATGAAGTTAATTACAGAGACATAAATGTCAGTCACTTCAAGACAATGAACCAGGGGGAGGAGTAAGAAACTTCATGAACCATGAGCTATTATAAATAGGTTGGCATTGGGGAATGCTCCTACATTTTTCAAATCTGGATAAAATTCCTACTTTAAGCCAAATTCTTTACCAAAGAACTTCAATGTGCCCTCGCCTTATCTTCTTTTCCAAACAAATATAAGCGCATAGGTATAATGTAGAAAGCATTTCAAAATCATAGCATGATATAGTGCAAAATGTGATGCATTTTTAAAAGAAGTCACTAAATGTTTTCCTCATATAAACATCATAGTGCTAGATGGAAGATTTTCTTTCTCTGGATCATGAATCTGTATATTTAAGCAAGGGATATTAGGCAAGCTTTAGCTAAATTCCCAATGTGAACGACTGAGTAACAGAGTATAGGCTGTGAAATCTGGAACTGGACAGCAGAGCTCAGAAGAAAGTAATGATATGCAAGATGAAATGTATAATCATATGAAGTCTTCTCACTGTGACTGGAGATATATTTTTGAGCTCCTGTCCTTCTACAACTAGAAATTCTCAGAAGTGCCATTAAATCAGGTATTATTTTGTACTAAATTCAAGGATTAGTGGGCCCAAATTATGCAAACATCATGTTGTTGCAATAATTTTTCCTTTCTCTCTATTCTTTATTTCAAGAAAGTAAAATTATCAAATAGGGTTTTTCTCAAAAGACAGTGTTAATATTTAGCTCTTTTATCTTCAACAGATTTTAATGAATGATCAACATATGTTTCCAAGTTACAAAAATACATTTTAGTTTGAATCATAAATAACTTTTCCTCTAACACTTAGGGTTTTCAAACTTAATAGGATAGAAGGCAATGGAAAAAAAGAAAACACAAAAACCTGCTTAATGATACTCTGTGCAAAAGTAGACAAGACCAAGTAAACTATTTAACCTGTGCTATAAACTGTGTGAGTCTGCTTGTCATCCTAACACTGTAGTATTTTTCCTTCCCCAGATATTCAGCTACCTTCATGACAACATGGGATTTTGCGGGTCTACTTACGACATATATCTTGATTCAGTGTCATTAGGAGTATTGCAGCTTGGCCCAGATTTAAAGAATTCGTGGTCTGCCATTTTCTCTTACCCTGGCCAGGAAAACCCCTCAAATGTGTAAGAAAGAGAGATGGGGTGCAAATTATAACTAATTTTGCAAAGTTGCTTTCTCAGACAAATGTCCTTGGCTTTAAGAAAATATATCTTCTCTCCTCTCCTCTCCTCTCCTCTCCTCTCCTCTCCTCTCCTCTCCTCTCCTCTCCTCTCCTCTCCTCTCCTCTCCTCTCCTCTCCTCTCCTCTCCTCTCCTCTCCTCTCCTCTCCTCTCCTCTCCTCTCCTTTCTTTTTCTTTTCTTGTATGATGTTTATATAGTTTAGATTTTTAAATTATCAGTGTTTTGAGTGCTTCTTCTAATGTTTCTTTCTTTGGAAGAAAATTTGTTAATGATTGCACATGAGATAATAAATCACTGGTTGCAAAATAAAACATTTAAAATAAAATAAAAAAAAGAAAAACAAGAACAAAATAAAATATTTAAAAAAAAACAGGCCACAAATGTTATGCCAGTATTTGGAAGTGTGGGAAGGGGCCACATTGCATACTAACACGTTGCTTTACTTGATGAAAACAAGTAGGAAATTTCAAGGAAAAACTGCCTTTTCTGCTTTCTACTGTATGTTTTTTAATAGCAATGACAATTTGTTTTTATATGAATGCAGTTAGTGCAAAAAGTTCAAATATAAAAAAATTGATATCACTTATCTATGCATGTTTTTGCATAATAAGTTTACGTGTTATAATATATGTTTAGACTATATATCTCAGCATATAATGTATGTCTAATTTTGTATATACATATACAAACGTGAAGATGATGGAGTTGTCAAATCAGGAAGCAGAATACTAAAATCAGATAAGCATGATGGATAGCACAGACTTATCTACTCCAATTTGATCTTGCCTATGCCTAGATTGATTTAACGTTCCTGTAGTAGCCTTAAAATATATTTGGCTTGGTGATGAAGGTAGGGGGTGGAACGATAAAATTAAAAAGACAAAGCATTAAATATGATACACTATTGCAGTTACAAGTTTAACAGAATACAGAGTTATAAAAACCTTGAAAAATCCTCAGACTGCTGAGAAAACCTTTCTGCTGCAAAAATTTACCATGTTTTTCTCTTTTAAAGGCTTATTTTCATAATCAATGCATGATTAGAGAACAAACATTAAAATATTATATTTTACATCAGTTCTTATTGTTTTCCTTCTTAGTACCTGGTCTTATTTGGAAAACAATTCACAAATACTGTAGAACATTTGGGAATCTCAAGTCCTTAGATATGAATTCCAGATTTTTATGCTTTGACATTCAAATCAATATTACTGACTTTATTCTTGAATGAATTTTAATAGGAATAGCACTAACATTCTTTCAGTGTGAGGTGGGAACAGTGGGACAGAAATGATTCTATGAAATGCTCACATCCTTGTCAGCTGAGCATGTCAAAGGTATCACAATTAGTACGTACTACGTTTAAATTGGCAGAGTCATGAAGCTATTTTAACTGATCGAATACGACCCTATCAAGCAAAGAATCAAGCATAATGGCAGCTAAAACCTTGTCTCAGTAGGTTTTGATCTTCATTCAGTAACACAGTAATGATCAAAATACAAGCACTCTCATGGAGTTAAGAGCTAGCAAATTGAGAAGAAGCCGCAGTATTTAATCTCCTATGTATAAACTCTGATTTATAGATTGACTCTCAAGCATTTAATGAAAGATACATATTAAGCTTAATTTAAGTAGCTGTTTAATTGACAGATATTGATATTTATACCACATTTAAAACAAATAGCTTTCTTTTCACTGAATGTTTTCGTGTCTCATTCTCTCTCTATAAATCTTAATTAAAAATTTTCTAATAAAGAAAAATTAAGCAGCAAATACCAGACATCTAGAAATCTAGTATTTCTGAAAACAAACAAAATCAAATTAAGGCAAAAGGAACAACAGACAACTGATGTCAGTACTTCATAAGTATTTAAATTCCTTTCCTTTTAACTGATTGCTTAGAGCTAAATCTTGTAGAAAATAAGTCCTTGTAGAACAATATCTGTGTATGGAAACAGTGTTTGTAGAACCAAATTCTTGAGTTACTTGATGTCTATATTGTAGGTCGAGTATATTTATCCTTTTTAGACACTTGAACATGTCAGGCAGTTATATTTCCCTGTTTCTATCTATACCTTCCAGCCCACACCCCCAGAAGATTTAAGTGCGTTTGGGAGACATGTTCCACTGGTCTTACAGTTCAGAGGCAGAGGCTTTGGCGCCAGGTTGTTATTTTTGTTGGAGGAGGCTGATCTTCTGCAGCAATCACACTTTTTTGTAGGGGCATATACAGTTAAGATTTATTACAAAATATTACAGATTTTTGGTTTTTAAAATGCCAAAAGTGGAGAAAGAAGGTGAGATTGACGGAGGAGCATGCACTTATGTGTTTGAACATCCTAAGATCTTCTATGGTTCAGGCACCAAAAACCCAGTCTTGCAAAACAAACACACAGCTGATATACTTAAAATTTTCAAATAGACAAGCTTACAATTGTGATTCAATATTTTTTTGGTTGCTGTTGTGCTTATTTTTTTTTTACATTTTGTTACAACAGGAGTATTGAAGAGTCTTCATAACTTTGAAAAGATGCTTCTATTATGAGATATGTTTCATTAAGAAGTATATGAAACTACAACTCTTATATGCTGCACAATGTATTCAGGTAAGTGTCCCTAGATATTTTTCAGAAACATGTAGAATTAATATAGACAAGTCACTTGTATCACTTTATTAATTACTAAAAAACTGTACTCTCTGTTTTTAGTTTTGATTGAAGGTTATTAGGGAAAAAATTCAACTTCTGCATACCTTACTTCTGAAAGATGCCTTGAACTAGGAATTTAGAGAAAGTGTTATCATAATCAAAACATCTAAAAGCCTGTAGTTCACTGGAGAAAATGCTGAAAAATCAGTGAAACAAACAGGTTGAAGGACTCTTAATTTTTCTTTTCTTCTTCAGTATCCAAAGTATAAAGACGGCAAACTGTGCAAAAAGCTTGGAGTTTTAAAATATAAAGTATAACTACTTTGTAATTATTCAAATTTCCAACATTTGCTCCCTGGATCATGCCTAAGCTTTCTATTTTTTTTCTTAGGCATCTGGGATATTCTGACTTTATCTCACTGGATGCTCAATGAGATAAATAGACTTAGTTAGAAAATAAATACATAGATTGCTAATTGACAAACTAATTTGGAATTAAAAAAAAGACAAGACTGCAGTAAAATCGTATGTGTCAAAAATCAGAAGTCATAAAGTTTTAATCTTTTCAATGCTGGTGAAAACTCTAATTCTTTTCAAGATAGAAACATTTTTGAAAAATGAGTCAGTACTAAAAAGGACTCAACAAAAATGCAAACCTAACCAAAATCACACTTTATGCAGATGATGTATTTTAAAATTATAAACACAAATACGGTAGCTGTAAACTCCACATTTTTTAGTTGCCTTGTTTCACAATGCTTTTGGTTAAAAAAACTCTGCTACACAGTAAGAAAATCAGTCCTTAAGTGATGTCCAAAGTCCAAAGTAGACTGAAAGTTCTTCATTGACATAAATTTTACTAAAAAAAAAAATGTCCAATGCATATATCTTTATCTTGCCTTCAAAGTCCTCCTACTGAAGCTATAGCTGTGAATTACTAGAAATTGCATCATAAAGAATGTCCAAGCAATTTCAATTGAATGACCTGTGCTGAGACAATTGGAAGTGAAATTACCCCAAAACACCTTTAAAACACGATTAGTTGAATGTAAATTGCTGATTAACTCTTCTGAGCTCTTAGTTGCAGGAAGGCAGCAGTGGGGTTTGAATTTGAATGAATATTTTCCTGAAGAGAAATGGCGTTGTCTGTGGCAGGAAGAGGATGCAAGGTGAAGTATTTATCAATAACAGACTGACTATCACTTTGAATAAACATTTTGTTGTGCCGCAGAAAGTACAAATCACATGTGAAACTCATTTGTTTAGACCTTCACTATGATAAGAATTCAATTTCTATTGAATTATAACAGCAAAAGCTATATTTCTCCAAAACTATTTTTTCTAACTCTTAAAATACTTTTCTTAATAATTTTTATCTTCTTGTTTGTACAACGTCTTGTATCTACTCCTGCAATCATCACAGAGAATGATGTACTATCTTCCATGGCTCGCATGTTATCATGATATGTCAGGAATTTCTTAGTCAGGATGGCTCAAAGCAGAATATCAAAGTTACACAGCACGCACTCAAGACCTTTGAAACAGAAGCAATACTTGTTAACCTTTAGTAATCATATAGTTAGCAATCCAGAGTTTTGTTAGGAGTCCATAATGAAACAGTAGGTATTCCAAGTAGATGTACATATCCCAAAATAAATAAGAGACAAAAGAAAAAAAGTGTTATTCTCTCTATGTGTTTTTTGTATTAAAGAAACAAGGGTGTCACTATCCAGATAATATCTTCTATAAGTAACCAGGAGCATTACACCTATGTATCACCTCTCTTCTTCTGGTTGAATCGCAAATGAGCCACATATTTCACAAAGATCAAATGAGATTAACAACAGACAGCTCAGATTTTGCTACTTGAAGTCCAGAAGTTCACTGTGGTTTTTTGCCATGACTGGTAGAGGTCATTTCAATTTATCTACTTTTTATGAAATACCATCTTTTTATAGTGCTTCTTTGAAAGATAAACTATGAAAGTGATAAAATGGCAGAGAAAGATAAAGGTGGGGTATATACTCAAGGCCTACCCTATGTATCAAGACTGCTCCCATGAGGAAAAAAAGACAGGTTATAATTGTAGGTTCCCCCTTCTGAGGGGAACAGAGGGTCCAACATGCCAGACAGACCCTCCTTTTAGGGAAATCTGCTGCCTTCGTGGGGCTCGGATAAAGGACGTGGTATAATGGACTTACCTGGCTTGCGAAGGCTAATTTTGCAAGAGGGAGCAAACACCAAAGTCACTGTGAGTTTACAAAAGGGAGTGATTGAACTTGAACTTTATCTGGTAAAACAGATGGATAAGATAGTGGTCAAACGCTCAAATCAGCCAAATGACACGTGAGGCCATGACTGGAGTGAGGCTACTGAAGGCAACAGGTTGTTTTGAAGGGACAGGCAAGGAAGGTGGTGATGGAGGCTGAATTAGACTAAGTATTTTCATTACCTGAAGTTGAAGGGGCAAAACCTAAATTCATTAAACCTTTGTTAAATATTTTCTACAAATGAATTAAAAAACAAATGAAAAAATTAAATCCTCACATGGTGAGCTGACCATGACCAGCAGCTAAGCCCCTACCCAGTTTCTGGCTCACTTCCTCATCAGTGGAGTGAGAGAGTCAGAAGAGCAAAAGCTGAAAACACAAGAGTTGAGATAAAAACAGAACAACAGATAAAGCAAAAGCTGCACACACAAGCAAAACAAGTAAGAAATTCATTCATGACTTCCCATCAGCGTGCAGATATTCACCACTTCCTGTAAAGTAAGGTTCCATCATGCGTAATGCTTACTTTGAAAGACAAAGACTATGTCCTGCTTTTGTCTGGGAAAAAATCAGTTTACTTCTTAGAAAGTATTCCAAGCTCTGTGAGAATAAATCTGATAGTACATTATGGTTTAGTTTTGTGGTTGGCCATAGAATCACAGTATCACAGTATCACAAGGTTGGAAAGGACCTCTGAGATCATCAAGTCCAACCTATAACCCAACACTAACACCAACCATCATCTAAACCATGGCACTCAGTGCCACATCCAATCTCCCCTTAAACACCTCCAGGGTCGGCGACTCCACCACCTCCCTGGGCAACGCATTCCAATGGCCGATCACCCTTTCAGTAAAGAACTTCTTCCTCGCATCAAGCCTAAACTTTCCCTGACGAAGCTTGAGTCCATGCCCTCTAGTTCTGTCACTGGTCACCTGAGAGAAGAGACCAACCCCTGCCCGACTACAACCTCCTTTTAGGTAGTTGTAGAGAGCAATGAGGTCTCCCCTGAGCCTCCTCTTCTTTAGACTAAACAGCCCCAACTCACTCAGTCGCTCCTCATAGGGCTTATGCTCCAGCCCCTTTACCATCTTCGTTGCCCTCCTCTGAACACATTCCAGTATCCTGACATCTTTCCCAAACTGGGGGGCCCAGAACTGTACACAGTATTCCAGATGAGGCCTGACTAGTGCCGAGTACAGGGGGACAATAACTTCTCTGGTTCTGCTGACTACACTATTCCTGATGCAGGAAGAATGCCATTGGCCTTCTTGGCCACCTGGGCACACTGCTGGCTCATGTTGAGCTTCCTGTCAACCAGCACTCCCAGGTCCCTTTCTGCCTGACTACTCTCCAGCCACTCTGTCCCCAGTCTATAACTATGCATGGGATTGTTGTGTCCAAAATGAAGTACCCGACATTTGGACTTATTAAACATCATCCCATTGGAATCAGCCCATCTCTCCAATCTGTCCAGGTCCCTCTGCAGGGCCATCCTACCCTCTAACAGATCAACCCTTCTTCCCAGCTTGGTATCATCTGCAAACTTGCTGATGATGGACTCAATCCCCTCATCCAGATCATCAATAAAGATATTAAACAGGACCGGACCCAACACCGATCCCTGGGGGACAGCACTGGTGACCGGCCGCCAACTGGATGAGACACCATTCACCACCACTCTCTGGGCTCGGCCATCCAGCCAATTCCTAACCCAGCACAGAGTGCTCCCATCTAAGCCACGGGCTGACAGATTCTCTAGGAGTCTACTGTGGGGGACAGTGTCAAAGGCCTTGCTAAAATCCAGGTATACCACATCCATAGCCTTCCTCTCATCCACCAGGCGAGTCACATGGTCATAAAAGTAGATCAGGTTGGTCAGGCAGGACCTACCCCTCCTAAACCCATGCTGGCTGGGCCTGATCTCTTGACCGTTCTGCAAGTGCCGCATGATTTCACCCAGGATTATCTGCTCCATGATTTTACCTGGGACCGAGGTCAGGCTGACAGGTCTGTAATTACCTGGATCATCCAGGTAATTGTCATTTTCATGGAACTCAAAGACTTTCACAGTTTCAGAGTACCAGGTGCATATCACAGGAAGGAGAAAATTTTGGGCATCTGACCCATACCATAAATGTCATGCTCCTTATATAAGTGAGAAACTTTCTTAGGACAGCCCTTCTTCTTCTGAATGGCTGCCATCCCTTGAGGACCTGTACTTTATGCTGCTCAGAGTCCAGCTGCTGCTCAAAGTCCAGTTCCAGTTTCCGGGATCTCTCCACAAAAGATGTGACATCTTCCTGGACTGGAACTTCTGTGTTTGGAACTGTTGTGATCCCACTGTGTGTCATCTGGCAACCACTGCTTGTAGCACATATATCGGGACTTTCTAAGTATCTCTTTGTTTTATTATTTTTTTACATTGTTTTAATTACTAATAGCAGTACCAATATTTTTTGTTGTTTTTATTAAATCCATTTTCTCTTTTGGCCTTTGAGTCTTCTTTACCTTTTATGATTTCTCCTCCCCTGGCAATGGGATCCGGGACTAAACTTCCCAGTGTATAGCTACTGACCAGGGAGGCTAAACTAGGACACACCATTGTCATGAACATCCCTCCTTTCTCCTCCTTTCCAGCAGCATGTATTGCTGAGCACAGTATCATATAGTCAGACAGAGTCCTTTGGTCAGCTCAGGTCAGCTGTCCTGGCTGTGGCCCCTCCTGGTTTCTTGTGCACCTCAAGCCTGCTCACTGACAATGAATCAGATGTTGGGACATCCATAACAAAGACGAGAAAGTACATTGCTTCTAAAGCAAGGAACCTCAAACTTTACCTCAGCAGAGGTGGTGAAATAACTGTTGTATCCCCTTTGTGATTTTGATCACAGTGGTTTTAACCAAGTACCCCTGCCACCAACCATAATGCCACCAGTGCTTCATGATACCGTGACTTTTTTTTGGCAGATTCTTTTACAGAAAAGATCTGAAAAAGTGTTCTTTAAATCATCCATATTTGACAGAGTCTGAAATAGTCAATTTTTACCTTCTGGCAATTGTTTGAAGATTGTCTATCCTCCATGTGTGAAGCTAACATATATACAATGAATATATCTGTTAAAAAAACTTCGTGTGGAACATGTAACTGACCTAAACCAGAAGAAGTATATATATATATATATTTTTAAGATTAATAGTATATTACAGAAGTAAAACAATATCTATGCTTTCCACCTATCATGAACTAGGAAGTGGGCAGATATATAATTTACTGCATACTCCATAAAAGCCTTTGCCAAAATCCTTGCAGACAGAGTACAACAGGAACTTTTGTTGTTATGAATCATTTATTACCATAGGTTGAATCAGCAAAAGGAACAATATATTAGTGGGTAACAGCTCAGATTCTAGACTCAGGTCCTTAGCTTTGCTCTTGGTGTCTTAGAGCTTTAAGATTTACAGACAAGAGAAATACTTTTTAGGTACACTTTCTAAATCCTTTTCTGAACAAGGAGAGTCCTTCATGGATCAGACCTGAAGTACCAGAATTTCATCTCTGTCAAAGGCTTGATTCATTAGTGCTTATAAATTATCAGTAACTGGTCTAATTAGTGCAATAGTGTAACAGAGCTTTGGCAGTTTACCTGGTATATTTGACAGATATCTATTTCAGAGCCCACTGTTCAAGTGATCATCCAATCAAATACAACTACTTTACTATAAACTGTGGTTTTTTTAGCCAAGGAAACTAACAGGACCACTTGAAGCTGAAATATCTGAAAGGTAAAGAAACTATATTTTTCAAGTCCTTATATCAAATGACAGGTTTATGATTTCAGTCTGCTGTAGAAGAATCAGAAGAAGCAGGGACAGGCTTGCTAACTGAACAAGTGAACTCTTGAGTCAACTTTCTGATGACTGACTGTGGGCACAAACAAAGCAGTAATGACAGAAAGTCAGTCTCCAAATAATATCTTTGTGGCTGCACTGTATTGTGCAAATATTTAGGAAAAAAAGGCAAAATCATATTAAGGATAATAAATATGCTTTCATCTCGCTGTACAGATGATAAATTATTAACAGATTAACTTTTCCAGATGATGTGCCTCTGCAGGGAAGCTTCACTAGTTTTCAAGACTCAGTAGACTCACTTCCTGGCAGAGGCCTCCAGTTACCATTCCCTGGTACCTGAGAACCATAATTCAAAAGGGTTATTGTCACAGCATAGGACCAAAGGATATTTTAAAGTATGTCATTAATTAATGAGTCCATATGTGGCACAGTAAAAGCACTCTGTGCAGTGACTGGAAGAAGAAGTTTTCTTTTTTTCAGTGGAGACTTTTGCTCAATGAAGTTACAAGGCAATTAAATATTCAGGCCCAAAATACTTCTGTGTGGACCCCAAAATACTACTTGCTGCATCAAATATATAACTTATAAGGTCAGGGCAAAGGTTTTACTCATGTGATTGAAAGTTTTTCTTCTGCTAATCTCCACAGCTAGTAACTGCCTATTTGAAACAGGTAATCTTTTCATTAGCCAGCAAAATGTTAATCATAGTGGAAGATGTCCACAAAACAGTGAATATGCTGGAAAGGTAGATATTAAAAAATTTGTGCTTCACTTTCCTTGGACTTAAAATTCTCTGGAAATCACTACTAATCACAAATGCAATGATAAGAACAAGTAACAGCACAAAATTTAATGCTTCTAGAAACTGTTTTTCACAAATCAGACTAGCAGGTTTCTCTTCAATGTACAGCACTATGAAGTTGAACAAATGATAACCATGTTGCTATTTGGCACTCACGCTGACATCAGTTACTAAAACAACGTTGTAAAATAATTTGCAGAATCATAGTGCAATGAGTCTTAAATGGTTTCAGCACAACATAAAACTGAAAGAGATTTTTGGTTCTGTATCAACTAAGCCCATACCGAGTTTTTTGTTGGTTTTCTGGGTTTTTTGGGTTTTTTTTTGCAATGTGCAATTACTCTTCTTGTGTAATTTCCTAAGATAAACAGTATGGTTATTGTGTTGTTACAAAACAAATCACGATAATCTTTCATGTAGGATATTTAAACTTTTTTTTTTTTTTTACAGCTATGTATGGCCTGTGGAAGAAACGGTGAATGATTTTCATTGACATGATTTCACCTTCAAAATCGAACCATTAGGTCAGACATGGGGACAGAGAGCTGTGTGTCAACAATGTGCTAAATACAATCCAGTCTCGTAACTGATTTTTTCCTGCAGCCCACCTTTTAAATAAGGCAATAGGCTACAAAGACATAATAAAGCATACTGCTAGATAATACCTTTTGGGAGAAAAGCTAACTGCTTGCAATTTATTCTTAGCAACAACTTGAGATTAAAGCTAACCAAAATTAAATTCAGTAACACACTAACTGTGAGAAAAATACCACACTTAGTGACAAATGAGTGAGATAAACATGATTTCTAGTCTCCATAGAGATCATCCTTCAAGAATTGGAGGGTTTGCAATTATGATCAGAGTAGGCAGCATGCCATGTCTATCAATATTTGCATCACAAAGATAGACTTTCTTTTTGCTGTGTTTGACTTTCATAAGCAGTGCTTCATCAATTTTGTCTCACCCTATGACTTCTACCTGCAAAGACAAAAAAATTCAAGTTCTGTATGTGCATTTATTGATGATCTTTATTGATTTATGGAAATCCAAACATGGAGATAATAGGAAGAAAAATGTGGTAAAGAGGTAAAAAATGTAATCACTACTCATCAGATTCTTTTCAGTTTTAAATTACAACAAAATATATGAAAGTCATTAAACACTAGGTATTTCTCAAAAAAATAATTACTAAGATAAAATAAATTCTTCCTTCAGCTTCTTCAAAATCTGTAACTTGGTAAACACTACTGGTTCATTATATAATCTGAAAAGTGTCAGAGAAAGTTAAAACACTTAAATGAAGATAAAAGAGAAAAAACCCTAACCAACATAGTTTGCGGTGTGACAATCATCAGAACTTAAAAATCTTCTTTTTTCCATGGAGATTAAAAAACAAAAGAAAACCAAAACTAAACTTTCTCGATTGTTATTTATTTACTTAATCAAACCCTGTGGCTTAAATTGCTGTAACTAAGCTAAAAATAAATTGTGTTCAGCCTTGATTTTTTGACAATTGGATAAATTATTATAAAGAAGAAATTCACTGTCACTAAGACTTCTAATTAAATGCATGATAATTCACTTTTGTCAAAAATAGATTTGTATAAATGAAATTGAATTATCAGTTTTCAATGAATAGCTAAATGTAGACTTAAATTACTAGTGACCATAAAATGACAAAAATACGAAAAGCCATTTAAAGAAAGATGATTAAAACTTTTTCTAATACAGGCACAAATAGTACAAAAATGCAAATAATATGATAAATATTATTATAATTACCTTATATGACTATGATTAAAACAGGAAGACAAGACACAACTTAAAGCAGATGCCTAACACAGATCTGATACACAGTGCTTTTCAGTACATTCTTATAGACTTATGCAGCACAATAACACTTGCTAAAAAATATATATTACATCAAAGTACCATCCCTTCTTATTCATCCATGCTGGAATCTACAGCATCTCAACATAAAGTAAATTTTAAAGAGATTTTGGTACAATATCAATCAAAATCAGTGGACAAAATAACATGTAAATATTTACATGTAAACATGTAAAGATTACTTAAGATATTCCTTGTAAGCGTAGAATGCAGAACATTCCCAATTGTTCTTTCCTTTTCTCTTCCTGCAGCAAATTATAATTGAAACTTTGGAGTTTTATTACAAATTTAATGTTCATAACCAGGAAACATTTTACAATCTGCAACGTGTAATATAAATGTTCTATAGATTTTTTGGAAGTATGTGTAAACTGTATCATTTTCAGCCATTGAAAGAGACTGATCTGTTCTTTATCCCTTCTATGTTTCTAGATATTCATATTATTTTTATCATGACAGGCAAGTTTGCATGCAAGAGTTAGAAATCTTGTGTTCAGTTATGCTACGACTCTGTTCCACAGAAATATTTCTGATCTCCATATCCTTCACATATTGTCTATCCAGTCTTGAATCCAAAATCTTTTTTTTTTCTCCTACTGGATGAAGATGTAAATTACATTACACTCTGATAAGTTAAGTGGAAAATACTAGTGTCATACATTTTCATTCTGATGAAAACCGTACCACGAACACATGTTTAGCCTTAGCATGAAAAAAATCAACTATATTGACCTTCAGAAAGAAATTGTGATATTTATTTAAATTTCACTACTTCAATTCCCTGTCTCCTACAAAAGACTATCAATTTCAAATATTTGTTCTTCTTTAATGATAAAAAAATATCTTAATATCCAAACCTTAACAACACAAACTTTCTGAAGGTCAGAATAAGAAAACATAATGCAGAACAATTATCCCAGATATGTTTACTATGAATTCTGGTCTTTCATATATCTAAACCATATTTTAGCATTAAATAAACACATTTTAAAGGCAGTGTGGTGTTTTCTGTTATTTTAGATATATGTTGGATTTCTTACTTAGACTAAACAGAAATATATTAATAACAAAAATAGGATCACGAAATCAGATCCATTTTGCCTGTGAAGAAGCCAAAAAAAAATCCAGGCTCCTACTTAGACTTATGTTTCTTATTTAGACAAACTAAAAATTGTTTAATATGACCAATAGGGAAAAAGAAACTGGAAAGAAAAAAAAACAGAGAACAAATAATTATTTCATTAACAAATGTCTGGTAGATCTGCTATAGAATAAATCCTGTACCCAGAAAATTAATAAAATAAAGGAGATGTTGCAATTTTAAAGAGAGGGACGAAGGCTGAAGAAGTGACCATATTAGCATATGGATACTTGCTGATGGTTTCCAGTGAAATTACATCTTCACAGGTTATATTCAGGGGATGGTAAGTCAGGGGATAAGTTTACAGTATACACATGGTCGTCATCTATTTTCTCTAATAGCTATAATTCTATCAGTAAAATAAACATTGCTTGGGTCTGTTCAGGCATCATATCCATAGCTGTACATGACCTTCTGAAGGGAAGTAATGCTCTTGATGACAGAGTGAGGTAACCCAAAATTGATCTTGAGAACCAGAAAATATAAATCCTATTTATTGATAAGCAAATGAGGAGTGACCTGAAAGACACCAGGAATAATCCAGAAAGACCAATGCTGTCTTCTTGGTCAGATAAGAACATCTGTTTCTGTAGTACTGGGCCTACTGGAGTTGATGACAGTATAAAGTTTTCCACACTTTACAAGGCTTCCCTTTTTAAATTACAGAGTAATTTAAAATATCCTGAGGTATGTCTCAGGTATTGGAATGTAATATTTTGTTTCAGAATTTCTTAGATCACAGCTTTATTTGCTAATTAGATCTTCATCTTCTGCTCTCAGCAGCAGAACTCCTATGAGGTTAAGTGAATGTATGCTGCAGGCTAGAGAGAATATCAATGGACTTGAACTATTTATGACATTGTTTCAGCAGAGCAAAAATATAAATCCAAAGAAGAACCCAATATTCCACCACAAACAAAGGAAGTAAAACCAGAAACAAAAGTACCATGCTTCATAAATCTCCACAGTTGACCAGCTACAATTTTATTATTCTTTTGTCTGATGCCATCAGATGGAGAATGTAAAGTTTGTCAGAAGTTCAAGCAGCCTGAACATTAAACTGTAAGATCTCTGTAAATTTCTTTGAATACACTGCTAACAGCAAACACACAGATTCAAAATCATAATTGAAGGGATAATAGAATCTCATCACCTACAAGACATACTCTAGTTGTTTACAGAGTATACATGCATTTTTCAGTATGATGAATTATTTTTATTGCTTTTAGCAAATTAAGATGCACCCTTTCATTGGGTGAGTTAGCCACAACAGATTGACTAAAACTTGTAGAAGATAAGACAATGATAACTCAGAAGTTATGCATATGAGAGAGGTTCTTTAGAAATTTCCCTGTAGTCCCTTTGTGTCACAGTATCCTTTCTTGTCAATGTGAGCTTTATTAATCAACACAGACACAGAAAAGCATCCTTAATAAATGAAGTGTGGAAGCTACCTGTTCCTCTAGAGCCCTAAAGCATTGTTAGAAGGTAAAGGAAGAATCAAATCCTCACTTCTAATTTTAAATGAGAGCAGGAATACTGTATTTCAATGCTTAAGCATGGTTTGGAGCCCTCTTATTGAAATCTTAACAGTCTGTTTGCTTAGTCCTTCTTCCTTGTTCTAGCTAAAAACTGTCTGGAAACGTAAACTGAAAGGAAGAGGCATTCTGAAGTTCATGCATGTCAAAGTATCCTCTATTCCTGTTATGAGTTGACAAAAGAGATTTCAGATGCATTGATCAATGGATTTCTTTTAGACAAGATGGAGTAAGGTCATAGAAGAAGAAGAAAAGATATGGATCCTGTTCAAGCTACTTAACATTACTAATAACAATGTAGAATGGAGAGAAATAGAATAGGACTATCTATCTGACTGTTCATTGTCTTCCCATCTCTGGTCATATATATTTAAATATTTTCTCTCTATATAATATATATTTTCTCTCCGAGGAAGTTGTTAGAGGAGGAGTATTTATCATAGTAAGACATTTAAGGAATTCAAATGAATTAGTTTGTTGAAGAGAGTGTTAAATGAATCAAATATTCTCTGATTGCAGGCATAGAAAAGTATGACTTTAACAGACAAAATAATTTATATGGTTAATATCTGAAAGCTGATTCTGGAACAATAATCTCACTTTTTGTTAATAAGAAACTTAACCACAGAAACAGCATACCAAGGGTGGTGAATTTCCCTTCATGAGACATCTCTAAGTCATGACTGGATACCTCACTTTCAAGTATTCACACTTGAGCTGGTTTGAGCTACCTTTCCCAAGTTCTCCAACCGCTCAGTCTGCCTCTCTCCCAAAACTTCCCCCCTTTCAAAGGAAAAAAACTATGGAAGAAGCCAAAATCACAATAAATATATGTATTTCTGTATTTTTCTAAATACAAAGAACTACACCGCAAGGATATACAAAGGAGCAAGGGAAGAGGGGAAGGGAAATGGGAAAAAGGACAAAAAGGATCTATATAAGACCCGGCATACAACTATAACACTTAGTAACTAACAAAGTAAAGAATTAATGAAATCTTACTACACCACCTCCCCTGTGGAGAGCCGGACAGCCAAATCCGACCCATTAAAAAAATTTCCACAGGCTCGGCAGCAGACAGGACCAACGCAGGGACCTTCTGCTTCCCAGCCTTGCCAGAAGAAGAAGAAAGTGTACTCTCCTATCTACACCCTATTTATATGTCAGGTTATATTAAAGGAAGATACGGAATACTTCCGTGGATCAAAAGTCAATCCACTACAATACTTAATTTATACACAGCATCAAGTTCAGCTTTTGCACTGCAAGTATTCTGATTGGATAAACCAGCTCCTAAAATGTAGGAATACAACAAGTAACTCGAGTACTTGGAAACACATCATTCCACAGGAAAATTACTTTCAAGAACTTAATTTGAGCTCATTGTACAGTCACAGGGTACAACATTATCTAACACATGCATACCCTGGAACAGCATAACAAATAAATCATCACAGACACCTACGTTATCACTCCACCATTATTATCTTTCACAGAAAGTTCACCTCCTGTACTTGTGGAGTAAGAGTTAAAAAGGTGGTGTCTTTGCAGAGAATATTTACTCTAAAATGTCTCTGACTGGGTGAAATTAGGATTCTCCAGGAGTCACTGTGGGAGTGACACCAGAGGAGAGGACTACAGGTTACGAGTGAGGTGAGTCTGCATTGTGATCTACATACTGAGTGGGGTGGTGTCAGGCTTTCCAGCTAATGACTGGAATGAATGGTCAGTTCTCCAAATGTTATTGGTTTTAAATCAGCTAATCAATCACCAATCTTATAATACGCTATCAAGCTTCTTTTTAATCAAGTTGATTAAAACTTTCATGTTTCTTAAAGAAAGCTGACATAGTGCCTTTCTCTGGGCAACCTCTAATCACCAGGCTTTGATTCCTACTGTAATAGCCACCTGCTCTGTTTCTTTCAGGAGAGAGTATGATGCCTGTCAGATTGCAATAGAAGTCTTCCTAAGCCTTTGTGTTTTGAGAAACTGGGTGCCAGATTTGAACAACTTGAGTGAAGAAAATGAACACCCACTAATACAGACCTTGTTTAGATGAAAGCTTCTCAGACCTGTCATTTGACTTGGGCACTGCTAATATCTGTTAGTATTTAATGGTTATTCTAGCTTTTGTCACAGTCTGGGATGGAAAGAATACAAAAATGCCTCATCATCTTCCTGAAAAATATTTGCAAAGCCTTGTATCTGGAAGGAATAAAGGATTTTTTCACCATTTTTGAAAGTCTTGTAGTGTTACAGCAAGAGAAAAAAGTAAAAATAAATACCTCAGATTCTCATAGTATCACTACTTTTTGCAGGCATACACAGTCTCCTATGAGCTCAAATCAGAAATTCTGCTTTTCAGATGTGAATGCTACTGTCATCTCACTGTTATAATAACAGGCATTAGAGTCGAGTCAAGTCAAAGTCCAGAGAGAAAACTGGGTGAGCAAGGGGTAAAATGCTAAATCCTGCAGCTTGCTTGTCTGCAGCAAACCCAGAAGGTTGAGCATAATCATTTAGCAGCTAAAATTATATGCAGGCCTACTTGGTTACAGACCAGACAGAGGAGCCTTGTTTAAATCATTTGGGGGCAGTGAGGTAGGTGACACAGCGCTCATGGAGCTGCTTAGCCACAACAAAGCCTTTTACTGTTAACATTAAATCACTTGCAATGTGTTTCATGGGAAGTCTGAGAATTGCCCTGCTGCTCAGTGACTTGGAATGCTAATGGATTCTTGGGAATTAATTTACAGTGCAGACCTGCTACTAGCATGTTTAAAAGTTGCTCTAAAATTCATTTACTGCACAGCTAGAAGACTGTGATTGTACTGGGCTACATGTGTAATATTTATCACATAATAAGCTGATGTGCTGAGTCAGAGAGGCCTGTTATAAATCACGTTTATCAGGTACCTCTACCCTACCTGCCTTTGCCCTGTAATTCCTTTCAATGGAATCTGTTCTCACAGCTTAAATCTCAAAGCAGCAGAGACAAAAGGTACAAGAGACTTTCAGCTTACCAGTGGAAAAGGAGTATGCAGAACCTTCTTCTATGTTCAGCAAAATCCTTACGAATCACAGAAAACAATCTCTACTAGTACTTCAAATATATCCAATTAAAATTTTATGCTATGATTTCCATAAAGAAAACTCTCAGGATAACCTTTCCTAAAGTGCTTAAAGACAGAAGTCCATCTCTAGATTTTTATGAATTGCAACTATTGATATCTGAGTATGGAGTCATGCACGTAATATTTCTAATTTAGCTAGACATTAATGACATTAGGCACAGGATTCTAATGAAGCATTTACACAGCAAAAGACCTAAAATGTGAAGAGCAGAACTCTTTGAGTGTGGTTGTGTGGTAGGATTTTTTAATGCAGTATAGAAATATGCTAGTTAGGAACAAAGATATGCCTTTGTTCAATCTGTCTCCTGCTTTGTAGAAGAATTAGAAGTCTCCAGAGTATTTGTCACTGAGTTACCTTGTTCTATGCAAATGGGTTTAAGTTACTTAAGCTCTTTTATAAATCTTGTGCATAAAACAAATTATAAAGAAACTAAATTACTTTTCGTAGATATTGCGGGACATAGTGTACTATGGTGTAAACAATGCGGAGGTTTGGATACAGGTTTGAATGACCTGAAAGCCCCTGCTTTAAGCCCCTTCCACCCCCTCTATTTTAGACTTACTTCTTTCATTCCCATCCCCTCATCCCCTGGCCCTACCTTCTTATTGACTGGTGGTAGAACCATAGTACTCTGCTAACTCAGTTCCTCTCTCCTCTTTCAGAAGCAGTATCAATTCTGTAGCCCTTTCTCAGGAGCATGAGGTAGGGATTCTTTTCTCCCTAAGAATCCAAAAGATACTTTTGCACATGTGTCATCTTCTTTCTTCAACTTAAAATTTCTCCATCTCACTACTGTATGAATAACTTTGCTGTTGTAACTGTGATGAGTCAACAATATTTTTTTTTAAATAAACTTAATTTTCGTCCATTAAGAGCAAAAATCCTTTCAAACAAAGATTTTTTTTCTTCTATTTTGGTTCACTTTATTAAGTCTTTATTAATGACTAACCAAGTATTATTAGAAGGCTATAGAACCTATATTGCAATTCTGGTGTGCAATACTAGTGATAAAAAAATCACAACACAAAGTTTTAATCAACAAAAAAAGTTCTAGACACAATATGAAAGAAAGACTTCTCTATGAGATATGACTCACACCAGATCACTCAGATAGCCAGTTTGTTGTTACACCAAATCATAAACTCAGTACTAATATAGGAAAACACTATGAGCAGAAGACACCTGCCTGAATTTCCAGCCAATGTATTAGGTTAGACTTTCTCTCAGCATTAAAGTTTCTTATAATGAACAAGACAGTGTTTCTCAACTAAAAATTTTATCTGGTTTCTTTTAAGTCAACAGAAAAAAATTAATTCACATAAGAAATGCAAATATCAGGCTTGATTGTCACAATTAAATTAGTTAGAAGCACCAGAGTAGCACAATCTGACTTTCATGTGTAAAGTTAATGCATATGGACTTTCTACAGATAAATTAATTGGAAAAATGATTAAGAAGAAAAATGGACTTGCCATACTTATATCACCCCTGAATTATGCTGAATACTACAGCAGCAGCAATCTTACCTATTGTACTTACATCACCTCTGCATTATGCTAATACCTCTTGCTACATCAATCTGATGATGCACTAACGTTCTCTTTCTTTGAAGTGATATACACTAGCACTGATGATATGTTAGTTTAAATAATTGTCAAAGTGATACTGCAGTAATGCTACTATGTTGAAGATTTGATATAATGCATTGCTGAAGAAACAGAATGCTGATTACAAGCCAGTGTAATATATCGGGTTTTTTGTGTGTCACTGTGAGGATATTGTAAATGGTCTATAGAAAAAGAAGGAAGAAAAGTCTGACAGAAAGAATCTTTTAGAGAAGTAGAACTTCTCCAAGTATTCATTTAAAGGATATTGCTTATTTAATCACAGAGGGCTTAAGGAAAATAACATAATTTTGCCATAATCAAGGATGGAGAGATCTCAGTTTAGACCTCCTAAATCGTTTCTGAAAATAAAACAGTAAGAAATTAGAGAAGTAGGGAAAGAAATAAATGGCTCTGAGATAGTCATAACTACCTTTGCTGGTTTACACTGGTGTTGGTCTACAAAGCAGCCTGAAAGGAGAATTGAAAGTGCATGAGCTAGATTAATAGAAACTGAGGTATTTAAAGAATTCTCCCAGCGAATTCTGACATAATAAAGCCCTAGAATTTTGTGGTTCCCATTTCCATGCAACAATCCAAGGGCTTCATATTCTTTGACAAGGAAAGTCTAGAGACCTTGAATTCCCCTCCTTGAGATTACATCCATGGAAATTTCCAATTCAGGAAAGTAAATCTTCCCAGAGTACCAAACCTTGGAGTTTTGAAATTCCCAACTTCCCAAGTCTGTATATTTATAAGCAATTACCTGCTATGAACCAGTTTTGTAATACCTCTCTGTAATATACCTTTCCCATCACTGACTGTCAAAAAAGTAAGAAAATATAAAATTCTGTTTTCAGATGTTTCTTTGCCAGCTGGGCTTTCTGTGCATGTACAATGTGCAAAAATCATTAAAAAATGTATGGCATACTGCTCACTCAGTCATCTCTAGTACAGGGTCTCCTAAAATTCAGTACGTTTGCATCTATTCTGCTCTAAGGGAAAAGCAAATCAAGAAAGCAAGCTATGATTCCATTTGCTGGGTACAGCTCTTCAGGAACTAGTCATAACCTCAAGAACTGCTCAAGCTCTGGGAGGCCACAAGGTCAGACTTCATGAAGAACTGAACTATTCAAAGAAACGGACTTACATTCCCCATTTTTTTTTTTTGCTTTTAAAAATTAAATCAGAATGAGTCACTGCAGAACGAAGATTTTCTAGGCCTTTTCCTGGTTCATGACACTTGGGTTCCTGCTCCCTGCAATAATTTTCAGTACAGTGCTATGTCTTCACTAAATCTTCTCTGTTACAGCAACATGTCAATGTAGAGAATTTAATTTTAAAATATCAGGAGAGTCTTTCTAACACTTCCTTTCCTACTGCTACAGTCACTCCTATAGTGACCCATGACCTCAGTTAAAGTTATTTTCGACTTGTTCTCTTGACAGCCAGAATGGAAGTTAAGAGAGAAGAGCATTGTTTGTGATATTTTAAACTTCTTTCTTAAATATCTGGCTGTCAGTCTCCTCAGGTATCTTTCTCTTTCACAGGGATGTTCAGGTGGTTGTCTTCTACAGTAATTGTGGAACCTATGGAAAGCGACACTGGAGATTCAGCACATGGGAATATTTCTATTTAGCCAGTAATCATCAATCACCTTGTTCTGTGCTGATGGAACTGACATATTCTGTATGAGATGGGAAATTAATGTCTTCATTATTTTGGTATTAAACATCTCCAGGCGCTTTCATAAAATTAGCAGTATCAGTACTGAGTTACTGGCCAGATTTGGGGTACATAATCATGCCTTTCCAACATAAAATTAATTCATATGTTTCACCTATATACTTCTACTTACTGATATGCTTAGTGCTGTTGTAATCGACTGAGCAGTTATTGTGTTCTCTTGCAGAAATGGCCCTCTGACAGCAGCAGTAAATTTAAATTTAAAGTAAATTCACTTAAAATCTTTTTATTTCTGAGATATAACTAAGATAATCTCAAAAATAGTGTTCAACCTAAACATCCTTTTAAAGCCTGAGAGTATTTTACTTCAAAAATTCTTGACTCTTGCATTTCTCCAGTACAGCTCCAGTATATTTTACCTTTTATCTAATAGAATATTCAAATCAGCTAAAAATATCCATTGGAAGAAATATAAATAATTGGCACAGGCAATAGGAAAAATTGCCATGTACTAGGTCCTTCCGTAATGGTAATCAAAAATTGTCTGACAGATCTATTGTATAAACCTGAATATATTCCTGAAATACAGCTTCTGCTGTTTGAGAAAAAGATTAAGGAAGAACCAGCTGTTTTTCACTCTTAGTCACTCCTGCCTAATATGCTGTTGCTGTCACATATTTTACTGCTTGAGTTAGTGGTGCATACGTCAGTGAGGATCCTAACCCAAAGTCATAGGTTTATTTGATCTCTCCAAAATTCACACTGCTCACACAGGATGCAGTGACTAGAATGAAGCGTCACAGAAACAATGAACTGTGGATTGACTATAAATATAACACTATTGCTACTTGTATATAACTTGTTTTAGTACAAAACTGAGTACACAGTTTGTCAGCCTAGCTACACAGAATATTCATATGTCATTTTTTCCTTACTAGAACAAAGTTATTCATTTCTCCTAAAAACTGAAAAAGGAATTGTATTAATGGAAAATAATTTCCTTAATTTTTTTCTCCCTGTAGACACTCTCTCTCACACCCATTCACTATGGAGCTTTTCCCTTGGAGAAACCAATGCCTTGATCTGCTTTCCCACTGCAATTCTAAAGAAACAGTAGATGTATCTTCATATCTACTTGAAATCTGAGTCCAACATTAAGCTCCAGTGTGCGCAGTCTGTAGAATATCAGTGTACGGTAGGAAGTCAAATAAGAAAATCACAATAATTGCTTCTAAGCACAAATCTTTCAGATAGATGAGGCCTGTGGGAAAAACATGCTCTGAATATAAAATGTCTTGAGTTATGTAGGGAAAACTTTTCAAGGTCTCTCTAGCTGTATATTCACTCTTCACCAACAGCCAATAGCAATTGTCTAGGGAAAAATTTCAGACGAGTCCAAGTATATAGAGATGCTTCCCCAGTGTGTTCTCCATAATTTGTGAGTCTATGGGTTAGTTTTACAGTTTCATGATTCAGGTACAAAAAGACTTCCACCAAACCTTCCTACTGTCTTCCTAACCAAAGCGAAAATTGAGAATGTTTATGATGAAACAAAAAAAACATAAAAACCCCACCAAAACATACCCATCTCACTCCCCCTCACCCCCCCCCAAAAAAAATGCCCTAGAGCATGTAATAAAAAAGTAAAGATGGCAGGGTCAGAGTCAATCCAAATATCATAACTACTATTCAAAATAATAAAGGGCTGGGGAAAGGGTTATTCTGCATCCAGATGCTCTGAATCCTTCAAAACTTCAATTTTCAAGGAAATATTTGCTATCTACAGCACCATTTTCCACCGTAGGAGGAATGACATTGTTTGATCTTTTGCTACTTCCCTAATCAAACAGGCTGAAATAAGGAGCAGCAACAGCTGACTGAACTGAAACGACGTATTACATGAAAACCAAGAAGCAGTACTGATTCATTTCTGTAAAAGAGACATTTCTTTCAGTTGTTGTGAACTTAATGATAGTTATTTTACTCTTCAGTTATTTTTTCCATGAATGGAATATGATTCAAACGCAGCAGTCTTAACAGCTAGTCTTAACCACAGCTGATTTGAATAGACTTTTTTTCTTTTTATACAAGATTAATAAAAAAAAAGATCCTCAGGACATTTCCAGATAAACAAAAATGTTAAGAAAAAAAATGTAAACATTTTGCAGCATTGTACTCCACTGTTTCAGTACAAAAAATTGCAAGGTTTTCAAAATGCTGTCACGCAACTTAATTCATAGATACCATTATAGGAAAATGGCAACAGTTTGACCAGACATCTTCATGGCTTTAAGTAAATGCATTCAGCTCAGGTGATGAACTTTGTGACTCTATCACACATAAGAAATCTCTTAAGTGTTCTGAACTAATTTGTCCATAAAATTTGACTACATCTTACTAAAATAAAATGTCCATGCTTCTTCCCTGGCACCAAGGTCAGCAAAGAGAGAGTCCCAAAACTACTTATGAAAGTGGTCCCTTTCACGCGAACACCCATAGAGCTAGAAACTGTTGCCAAAGCACTGGTTTTGGTAGCGTTAACTGTCCTTCACCAAATTCATGCCCAGAAAATGCAAATAGCTGTACAGAGGATCAGGTGCCTGGGAATATTTATTGAGACTGTTTCTATTACTATTACACATGCATATTGATATATATGTATACTTACTCCATCATTTAGTGTTGTTCTGGCCTTTGGTTTCCTGAATCTTTACAGGTTTGTTTTTTTAATGATTTCATGATACACCCAACAGGAAACATTTTCAAAGTCATAAGTGGTGTTTATGGCTATTCTTGTTTCTGTATTTATCAACTCTTGTAAAGCTAGTTGACCTTAACATCATTGAAAAGGACTGCACAAAGAAATAATCTATAGCATTATTTAAATATTTATTTTTACACCCAAATAAATGAACAAATAAATGTCTCATATACACCAAATGACTATTTGCAAATCACCTCTTTTAGATGATTCCAGTTGAGACAAGTTTTATGTCATATGCTTCGTGGAAGGTACCTTGGAAATTATCAAAATTACTTTAAGTGATGTCCCTACTGCCTAATGAAGAGCTACTGACAGAGGATGAATAACTCTTTTTCTAGGGAAGGAAAAAAAATGAGGAAATAAAAGGGGAGGGGGGAAGAGGGGAAAAAAAAGAAAAACATCCCAATGGACTTACTCGAAAATCTTGATCTATGTGGTCTACCAAATAAAAATTAACTCTGATTTTTAATTAAAGAAGAAATATTTTTAAATTACTTGTGGATTTGACCTGCCTCTTTTCCTGAAGCTGGATGTCTGAAGCAGGAATCCATAGGAAACATTGTTCAAAGCAATTTTCTAGTGTTTATGAAAGGAAAGAGCCAAGCCTAAAAGCTTTCTTCGAGAAAACAAACAAAATTATACCCACAACAAGCAGACATCTAATATGTTTGGTTTTATGTAATGATTTTCTTGCCAAGTTCAGTTCCTCCTGGAAACAACAAAATAATTGCTACACATCAGCTCTCTAGTGCTGCTCAAACACAAGTACCCCTGCAGCATACTGCTGCCCAAATTATTTTGCAAACATTTGACATATTTCTAATCCTTAAAAAAATCCTAATTTGTCAAAGGAGAGGTTTTTTGGCTCTAGATTAGTATAATTTAGAAATGGTACTTTTCAATATAAATGTATCGTTCCAATTCTTTAAGAATAATTATATTTTCACATTCAAATCAGTATATGCAAATGTTTAATTAAAGTATTACCACGGATATTTTCGCAAATAGCTGTGACGGTTTTTGCTTTAAATCTGTGTTTCCATACAGAGCACCAAGGACACTTCAAGTTTATTGGATGAACAAGTAGGATAGCCAAGCATTACAGGCTGAGTTCAACGCATCGTTTTTACTCTTGTGGATGAAGGCATTACATGGACAATTAAATGATGCTGACTGTCAATAACGTGCCACAGACCTTACATTTGTGTCAATGACTATTTGGCATGGGGTGGATAATCTTCAGCGTTGTTTCTAGTTGCTGCAATTATCGCCTAAAAAAAAAAAATGGCCAAGTTCCGCTCGATCCAATTTTATTCTGCCTCCGCATACCCTGTCTCTTCTGCTCTGTTTCTCCCAAGTTTCGCAGCACTCTACAGCAGACCCTCTAGTACAAAAATTTATTGCACAGGGACATCTAGCGGCAGAAGAATTATAAACTTAATGGCAGTCGGGTTTTTTTTTTTCATAGCCTGTGATTCCTGCAGAAGACCCACAGAGGGATCACCAAGCAGAGGGATGCGAATTTTTCCTGTTTCAGGAATTGTTAGTGAGAACAGTGGCCAGTTTTGCTGTTAGCTGCAGACCCCATTTGAACAAACTACACATCTCAAGAGGGTAACAAGGGACAACCTTGCTAACTTTTAAACATTTCTTGTCACTCTAATTTCTTGTTTCAGTGAACAACAGATAGCACCGCTGAGGTTGCAGTCCAGGATGGTACCATTTATTCTAGTAACAAGTTTCTGCTTTTCTTTTTATCACACTACATCTTCATCTACACAGGTCCTTACCAGCAAAAATACCTGAAAACCTTCCCTGAATGCATTGAGAAACAAAACCAAAGTTCTTTTTTTTCTTTGTTCTTTTCTTCTTTTGGAGAGAAACATTGACTGTGAAATGCCTTCAAAGTAAGGAAAGTTTATTTACTGAGCCTCTGTTTGAATATATGTGTTACTAAACAATTACACTACATGGAGAATAAAGTGTGACTGTATTTATCCTTAGTTTGTGAAGGGGAAAACAAGTAAGGAGTCACTGCTTTGAACTAGACATTTAACAAAATTCTGACGCTCACAAAGGCAGTATTTTTTTTAATTGAAGATTATTCTATTGTGCTGAAAGCACTGAACCACCATTTGTGGACTTCAGTGGCTGCATGTGGTTGCAGCTTAGTGACAAACACACTGTTCTGACACAAGGTGTCCCTCTAACTTTAGTAAGAACCTGTTTTTAAGTCAACACGGATATGTCGTGGGGCATCAGATTGTAATAATTCCTTTCACCACAGGGAATAGAAGGAAAAAACTAGAAAAATATACATAACATATAGCTATGAAAGCATGTGTCCTGTAAAGGTTCATTTTCATATTACATAGTAAAAGGTTTCCAATCAAATTTTTTCTGCCATCTCTGATTGTCACATTTTAAAAATGTTGATGTTATCAGGTGAAATTCATCAGAAATTATTTTCAAAATTCAAATCTGAAAAGTAGTCAATGATAAATTTTTAACACACAAAAACCCATAGCCTGCTTCTATCTCCAATATTACACTGTTGCTCTAAGAGGTCTATTATTTCATTATTGGTTCTGGTTGTGGAAAAAAATCATACTCTAATGTTAATAAAATATTGTATGTCCCAGAGCTCCATCTTTTGCATTAAACAGACATTTTCTCTTTGACAGTTCATGATATATCTGGCATCAACAGGCAAATGATTTATTCAGATGCAGAAGAAAAATCTGACAGCTGATTATGCTGTCATATTTTCCCCAGTAATTCAACTTATCAAAAGATTAGCCAGCACTCTGGTGAATCATCAAAGCAATATTCACCAGATGCAGTACCTTCAATGAGCTAATTTTGGATAATAAACGAGAAAATACTTCTGAGTAATTGGGGAGGATTGCGAAGGACTTCTATTTCACACATATGGTGAGTAGTCTCTATTGCTCACAGTCCCATGAACTGTCTTTAAAAAAAGTATAATGGTCAAAACGTCCAAATGGATATGTTCAAGATCTGTACCTCAGGTAGTTCACTGATTTGAGCTTTCTGCTCATTTGCATAATGAATGTAGTTAAGTAATTTACTAATCTCTGAAAAGATTCTCTTCTAATCCTTGGAGATGAGAATCACCACTAACAAAAATTACTGGGAAGACAGGAGAACACGGAACACTGAAAACTTGTTTTTTTTACTGAAATAATTTTTGTATTTGTGCAATGATGCAAAAGCTTATCAATCATTTATAAAAATATGTAACTGACTGACGGAGATCATATACAACACTCAGATAATGGACATGTGTTGGGTGAAACTTAGCACTTTTGTGGGAAAACTAACAAGTTTTAAGAAAGGAATCTTCCTCCCTATTTGAAAGAGGAAAAGTGATAATATATTTTAGCACTTCTGTTAAGCACAAATACTTAAAATGAGATCATCAACCAGGGATCCTTGCCTTGGCATCTTGCCTTCCCAACTTCACCTCTGGCATGCCTTGAATGGCCATTCTGGAGCAGTCTGACCAGAACTGATCTGCTCTCCTTGCCCAGAGCTGCAGGACCACACCCCGCATCAGGACTCTGCAGCATCCTCATGCACTGGTGCATAAAATATGTATGTCCCTGCAAGAGGCAGATAATATCCCCTGCAAGGGACAGAGGATAATGCTTATAGCACTGTTCTCTGCCTGTCTCCTCTGAGCTGTACTAAACATTTCTGACCTGCTGGGAGGAACTGTGGCAGTTTCAATCAGCAGATGCTAGGGAAAGTGAGAAATCACTTGTTTCTCCTGTCTCTGTAGAAGCCAACAGGCAAATGTCTAAAAAGCCATAAATGGAGAAACTGAGAACAGAAATTCTCAATTCTTCCAAAACACGTGTTTTCAATTTTGTCATAAGCTTTTTGTCCTTTTAAGGAACAATAGTTTAAAATTATTTCCCTTCCTATAGAATGAATTTCTCCACAGATTTGCTCTTCAGATAATATTTCCTGGAAAAAAAATAAAAAAAAAACCACAACAAAAAAAGGCAAACAAACAAAGAAACAAAACCAACCCCACCCCAACAGATAAGTAATTAAGAGTCTCTTCCTAATGTCTATCAACAAGAGTTATTGGCCTTTATCTGGGGATCAAAAATCAACTGTTTAACGAGTGCATATAACTGTTGAATTAGTCACACAACAGATAAGCATATCATAATATATTTACAACACCATCCTGAAATTCAAGCCCAGACCTCTAAACAAGGTCACCACAGCTCTGTCTGTGCTGCTTGATGAAATGCCTCATGGATGTATGCTTCAGTGTGAAGTCTGAATAAGGAGTATTTACTTCCTAAATTCAACAGCGATGCAAAGTAACTTAAGGGTGTGGAAGGTGTGGGGGAAGGGTGTCCTAGGTCTTTCAACATTGTCCTGTTTTCACTCTAACTGAAGTTAGTGAGAATTTTCCAGAGTCTAACAAGAGCAACAGTAAGCTAATATGACTTCCTTTTAAAAATCTCATCCTTAATGCTTCTAAGCAGCTTTGAAAGCCTGAAGTGAAAAGCTCCTTTAGAAGTGCAAAATCACTCTATTATCATTATATGGAGGTTGGTTTACTTTTCTTAAAAACTGTTTAAAAGAAAACCTGTTTTGAGTGAATTGAAAGAGTTAGAGCTTCCTAAGAACAGTGTAAATAAAGTTTAATTTAAAAGTCATAGGTTAATATTTCTGGCTTTATAGAAAACGAGCTTATGTACATCATTCTTCTTTGCATACAGAAAAGAAACCTATAATCCTATACAATCATCTGAACATAAATAGTTCACCTTTCTTCTTAACAAGTAATTCATTTACATCACCAATAACAATACTTTTTCTATGAAAATCTTACCAATGGCACAAAAAAGAATTAGAATAAATGTCATGATGTAATTTCAGAGGTGATCAAAAAGTTTGTATTAATATATGGTGCTGAAAAAACCATTTGAATTTCTGAATATCGTCTGAAGAAAGCAAATGGAAATATTTCTTTCATCTTTAATGAGCCTTAGAGAAAGAATTTAAAGAAATCTAGGAAGATGGTTGAAGTTCAAAAGAAATTAAACCCAGAGCTTTGAGATAGTGCAGGTTAATATGATTGAATAATAAAACTCTTCTAAATATAAGAAAAATGCTAATCCGTGGTGTATTTTCTCGACTTTTTTTTCAAGTGCTGGCTGATGTCCATAACACTATTTCTAGGTTAAATTAGAATTCACTGTTAAATTTGTCTTTGCTAATATCATAGCCCATAACCTCAGGGCTCAATGGCAAGAATAGAAATTGTACCATCTCAGGGCTGCTTCCTTTCATGTGAGTGGGAACAATTTTAGAGTAAGTGTTGTTAGAGTTCTGGGGGGTTATAATCCTGTCTTAAACTAACTTTATTTGGACACTTTTGGCTGTATTCAAAGACTGTAAGAAGAATTATGCACAATTTATGTGAACATATAATTTAATTATGACCTAACAGATGTAACAGGTAGGTTAGACTAGTGTGCCACAGAGTTAAACACAAGTATGCTCACCACTTTCATCACCAGCACCCAGTGAAAGTCTCTGAAGGCCAAACAAGTGGTGAAGATACAGGTGTCTGCAGTTCCACAGTATAGACAGATACTCAAAACTGCTGAGTTGCTGTCTTCCAGCTCTGCTTTTAAATGAGGATTTTTTATGTCTCAAAATTAGCAATTTTTTTCTCTGAAATTATTGTGTTACTATTATCAACTCAGGAATTCCACTTGTGTCTTTTGGTTGGGTTTTGTTTTTTCCCTGGCCCCCTCATCTTGAAAGTCTTTAACTTACACACTGTCAATAAAATATCCATTATTTATTCTAGAATTCAGATCATCCACAATTAAGGCATTTTCATCTATAGATTCCCATGTAAGCAAGGAGAGTGGCAGGAGATGGGAACAAGTTTTTTGAGAACAAAAGTCACTTATTTAGTAGGATAACTTTAAAGAGGATCTTAACAAGACTGACTGTACAAAAGTGGATGTCACCTCTAGAAGGAAGTAGAATAAGCAGCCGACCATACTTACTCAGAGAATCTAAGAGTTCCTTCTCAAGATGAAATGAACATCACTATCTGCAGAGCATGGGAAGGTGCAAAAGCAGATCTTGTTAAAACTGTCACCATTGCTGCCCTTAGTTTTTTGATTAGCAGCAGTAGAAACTTCTGAAGTTCTCTATTATTTCCTACCCTGGGTTTTTGGCTTTGGAAGCAAGAACAACAGGTGCCTTCTTGTCTTTGCAGCAATCTCATAAGACACTACAGCTTATTTAAAAGTGGTTGTCTCCTCCAAGCCCTCTTCTGCAACCTACAGTTTTTCCAGCTTGTAGTATTTTCTTCCCATAGAACCACCCTAAATACTTCTGCCACACTGGAATTCTCACATTCACAGACATTTCTTGTGAACAGTGTTTTCCCTATATATGTTCTCAGTCACAGGAAAAAACTAAGTTTGATGAAACCAACCCATTCTGTGACACAAAATCTAAGCTCTATTTACTAAGTGGGATGGGTATAGTAGTTGGGTGGCAATTTCTATTTTATCTCATACATGCACACACATAGACTCTGCATGGGAAGCCCACATCAGACAAAGCCACCTATCCAGTAGTGATCAGCACCATGTTCTCAAGGGAATGGGACACGTGTTGCACCTGGCTGAGGTGTCCAAGCCCTGGATGGCAAAATGAGTTCAGCCTTTGGTAGTGATGAACACATCCATGTATATGTTGCCCCCAAGAGAAGCTACTGTCTTCACCGTATATTGCTTCCTAACCTAAAAATTCTGCTTAAATCACTAGATGCCTTGGCTACGTCACCTGAGGCCAGTCTCTTGACTTTCTCCATGTCCTAAGTCAATAACTGGTTGTTAACTAAATCCCTATCACCATCTGGGCTTCTGCCATAGATGTATTATGAGGATGAAAAAGCTGTTAACAGTTCATCGGTACATCTTTGTTTCTTTCTCTTGTGTACATAAATCATTAGAGAAGGGCAGATACAGTCCAGGTCTTTAGGTTAAGCTTTCTCCGTAATAAATAGCTGTCCTTTGTTAGTGTTCCCAGTCCAATAATTTAATGAGATAAAGCTGGGCAGTTGGGTAGTAACTCTCTTCTTGGGATTAGTATAAACACCCAGGGAAATTTCCCAGGACCAAGTGCCATTACCCTCCTTTCAGTGAGTGATTATTTCTTCTGAATGTATCCTTGAGTGAGCCCTGGCCCCTTTGAATGAATAGTTCTGTCTTCTGGGTACCATGCAGTGAGAGATTTCCTTTTGAGACTGAGTGATTGTACACATTTTGGGTCATCTATCCACAGGACTCTTTACAAAACTTGGGAATTTCTAGGTCAGTTGTTTCAAAATATACCCTCTCACCTGATATCTGAACTTGTGATTTCCTTCTTTGGTCAAAGTGCTAAGCAATTCTGATTGGGATGAATCTTCATGTTGCTTTACTGGTTGTCTGCTTTGTGAGTGTCCTTACAATACTGTAAGAGTGGATAGTTTTAGGAATAAATTCAAACAGTACAGAGAGATCTTCCTGTTTTCTTCAGATTTAAGAGTGTAATAGGTGCACATGATTGACAACACATATCAGTTATTTAAAAAGCAGTAGCACTGAATATTCCCAGGGTGAAGACAACTACAGTGCTTGATCTGCAATGAGAGGAGTTAAAATATTTGTCCTTAGTCATCATAGAAGACGCAATTATTTGTCGTCCTTTGAGCTGAGAGGCATAAAGAAATTGTGAAAATGGTAGATCTCCAGCTATCCCAGTCTAATCAATATATAAAATGATAGTCTATCAAATATAGAAAAACAAATTATTCAACTATCACACCACAAAAACAAATGAACCATATCTTTGTAGCTGCTGCAATGTCTTCATATGGACATATCCTCCGTAAAAATGAGCGAAACAGTCAGGCTTTTATAATCTAGTGGATAGAAGACTGTATGAAGAACAGTATAGGTGCCAGTCAATCCTTATGTCTGTTAATTTAGAAATATTTCTGTGACCAGCAGTCTTCTTTCCGTTCTTACTGCTACTACGTTTTAGTCCTTGTCCCTGTTCACTGAGTAGTATAATGTGCTTCATCTTCAATGCTTCTCATCTATTTTGCACATGTATTTATCATCTCATTTTTTTGTTTCTTGGAAAAAATAACATTGTTGAACATAAAGAGCACACTTGATCAAGATGAAATCAATTATTCTGTTTCTGAAACTGTCTACAGCAGATATCGAAGAAAGAATATGAACTGGATAATAATGCTAGTATTCTTTCATCGTCCAAATACTTCCATCTCAAGGGATTTTTTTTAGTTAGGTACAGTTCCTGTGTGTGATTAGCAAATCTCAGAAGATTCTCTTCTTACATACTGTAGAAGTACCATGTATCCCTTAACCAGTGTAAACCTTTTACTGTCTGCAGCAAGTTCTAAGGTTATATGTGAATTGTTTTTTCTTTTTTTCTTTTTTTTTTTGGTGGTTTATTTTGGTTTGAACCTGGCATTTAAAATTATTAATATACAGAAAGAACAATTCATATACTCCAAGGAAGATAGAAAAAGTAATGACACAGGGCTGCAGTAGTTAAGATTTAGGATTTAGGAAGAATTGAGGAAAAAAACATGTATCTGTAACCTCTAGAATATTTGAGAATATTGGAAAGTTACAAACATCAGGGAGAAAACCATGATATAGTTTATCCAGCATCTGAATGGCTTTAGATCACTTCCTGATGTATATTTTGTATATTTTCTATGAGATTATGTAAAATATAAGTACTTTCCTTCACTTTCTATCTGCTATAAAAAAAAAAAGTATTACAATAATTGCAGCCAACCTTCTAAGCAGCCTCATCTTTATTTTTCTTGTTTATTGTTACTGTTTTTATCTATCAGTCATCGTGTCATATGTAATTCAACTGATATAGTGCTGAACCTTGGATAATGGTAGCCTCAAAATTTTAATGAGAACTCAAAAATTATTCATAAATTTTTTGGTGGTGGTGGTGGTGGTGGCTTTTTCCCTATTCCTAAGAATTCCCTGAGACTGAATGCATGGTCTGTGAAAGCAAGCTGGTGTTTAACTGACAGAATAGTTGAGAAATTTTGGTTTTGCTAGTTATACCTACACAAAATATCTTCTAAAATTCATTCAAAAGGCAGTGACTATTAACAGGTATACAAAAGATGACAAAAGCAATCAGTCAGGATCTCATTTGAAACTGTAGTTCAGCAACAGCCTTCATGTTGCTTCAACTGCCATTGTGGTAGCAGTTTTTAGATGATACCTGGTACAAAAGCACCAACTATCTGAGTATGCCAAAATCTTCCTCAATAACTTTGCTTATATCCCACTGCATTTGACTTGGGGAATATGACATGTTGGAGAGGTACCAGTAAAATTCAGCCTCCTAAATCACAACTGAAATGAATAAATTAGTTTCACACCACCATCAGCATGCATCTCTATAGTAATCTTTAAATTACAGCAATTAGTACATTGCGTTATTCATACCTGCCATTAGTATCCCATGTTTCACTGCAGAAATGCAGACATTTGCATGCCACATGGATAATCCCTTCTAAAATTAGCTCTTGAAATTCACCATAGTATGAAATCACCATGTATAACACAACGCATGGTTAGAATTCTGTAAGCTTCAATTTGTGGTGTAATTTTAATCTAATATGTCTCGCTGTTTTTTTTCATGGAAATGGCCTATTTTGCAGTACAGCTACTCAGTTGTATACACACAGGCAAAAGAGAGATTCTATGTTTCAGCAGTCATAGTAGTAGAAATGTTCCCAGTTTGCAGGTGTATCTATTTAAGGGCAAATGAGTCCAGGTTTATCTATATTGTATTACAAGCACATCTAAAAATTTTGTGAGCATCTTTACTCAAGTATAAGAATGAATCATTTACATTTATGATACCACACTTCATGTGATGGAGAAAATTTTCTGAAAATTTATGTTGCCCTGTGAAACAATCTCACAAAATCTACATTGATCACATAAGTCATCACAATTCAATGTGAAAAATTAGGTAGTGACTATTATAGCAGAAATATAGGAACAAAGGCTGTTTCCAGAGGGACAATCACAGTAAGAACAAACACAGTTTTTTCTGTGTATTTTTGTTTATTTGTTTTCAGAAGTTTACTTCAAAAAAGAAGTAGAAAAATATCACATGAGAACAACATCAGATACTAAGTGATAAAACAAAAATATGTTCAGAATTTTTTTTCTCTTCAGTATAATTTAATTCCTTTACGTAGGAAGTTTTATCTCCTTTTGTAAGCATCAGATCTTTTCACGTGTATTGTCATTTTGAAATATTTTGTAGTAGAGTAATCTCACAAACCGAAAATATCCAAAAAGCTTATCTCACTTTTCCGATTTTGAAATTTCAACAGTCTAACTACTGTACTTAACAGATTTTTAATTTTTGGGAGCTAATACGAACACGCGGAATTCAGTACTTCAAATTAGAAAATATTAGAGAGGGAAAGTTGAATTTCAAGTTTATGACTGTAGTTTTGTTGAGATACAAAGGAATCTCTTAAAACCTCATAAGTACTTCTTTCCAGTAGTTATAAAAAATATAAGTAATACAGCCATATTTAAGGACTCTGTATGTTTTGTAGAGGCTATAGAGATAATATGTTTAAAAAAACAAATAGAGACTATAAACAGTTTCTAGAACATTGAAATTAATGATCTGAAGCGGAAATTCTCAGATCGAAGCATTTCAATATTCATTCATACCTTTAATGCCAGCATTAATGCAATGTGGTACAATCAAATAGATGCCGAGCTTCTAATAGTCAGCTCATGAGGAAATATTGAGCAAGTTGAAGTTATCCTCATTGGAAATGAAAAAACATCGGGATAGCGTAATTAAAGCACTGCTGTTCCAAAGGTGTTAAATAATTCTGATCCAAGTAAGGATTTACAGTTACAATAAATACCATGATCTAAAAATTAAATTTAAAAAGTGTAAAAAAAGAATTTAGTAAAATATTTCCTTTTCTTACATATAACACTGTAGACAGAAAACAAATGGAAGATGTATTTTTTACATTTATATTCAAGAAAATTTTCAAGAAATAAAATATTCAAAAATAGGAGAGGATTTCATGGGTTTTGGTCATGTAACAGTTGATTTCCAAACAAATGATGAAAAGAAATTTGGTAGGCTTGTTTATGTACCGAAAATAGCATAAGCCATTTCCAGCGTTCCTTTATGGTTCTGCAGAAGAGACCTCTTCAAGGCAGGTGTACACCAATCAGGCTGGCCAGATGACTGTGAAAAGGCTCACTGTTCAGAAAGTCAACAGTAAAGTTGACTCTAGTAAAGTACTCTGTGTAGTAATGGATTTCCAGTACATAAAATATAGGTAAATGTTCTTTCATTCTTTTCCTCTCACAGCTCCGAGAAGCAGGCATTTGGTCATCTTGGTCTTCAAAGGGTTAGTATTAAGCAATAAAGAATGAGAAGGTTTCTTCTCTTTTTGCTAATGAGGAATTTCCCAGGACATTTTCTGGACATTTTTGTAAAATATATAGATGAGAAGATAGCTCTTTCTTTTTCAAGAGTTTAATGAAATTGTAAATTCTTCAAAGTAGTACTCAGTATATTAACAAGCTTACTTATTCATATTCAGTAATTAATTGCTCAACACAAGCCAGCAATGTGCACTTTCAGCCCAGAAAACTAATCGTATCCTGCACTGTATCAAAAGAATTGTGACCAGCAGGGAAGTGATTCTGCCCCTCTACTCTGCTCTTGTGAGATCTCTTCTGCAGTACTGCATTCAGTTCTGGAGTCCTCAGCACAAGAGGTAGATCTATTAGATTAAATCTAGAGGAGGGTCATAACGGTGATCAGAGGGCTGGAACACTTGCCCTGTGAGGAGAGACTGGGAGAGTTGGGTTTTTTTTAGCCTGGAGAAGAGAAGGATCCAGGGAGAGCTTACAGCAGCCTTCCAGTACTTAAAAGGTGCCTTACAGGAAAGTTGGGGAGGGATTCTTTATCAGGGAGAGCAGTGGTACAACAACGGATAACAGTTTTAAGATGAAAGAGGGTAGATTTAGATTAGATGTTTGGAAGAATTTTTTTCCTATGATGACGGTGAGGTACTGGCACAGGTTGCCCAGAGATGTTGTTGATGCCCCATATCTGGAGGTATTCAAGGCCAGGTTGGATGAGGCTTTGAATAAGCTCATCTAGCAGAAAGTGTCCTGCCCATGGCAGGAGGGCTGGAACTAGATGATCTTTAAGGTCCCTGCAAATCAAACCATTCTATGGTTCTATGAATGAGCAACATAAGTGTCTCTAAGTTGTAGGGAGGTGGCTAGTCTCAATCATTTCACAGAGCTGAAAGAAAAAATATCAAGTAGGACGTACAAGTTCAACATAGTGTTGAACCAGGAAATGATTTCAGCATCACGCAAACCAACCTAATAGCTGTTCATTTTCTAGGTGAGAAAGTTCAACATTAATTTTGAGCAGAAATAGCTTTTTCAGCAATAAGAATGCTGTGGATTACTTCACCTGTGCAACCTTGGCAAGTACTTCAATAGCAAACCTAGCAGACCAATTAAATGTAAGTGCTACACTGAACTTGTCCTTTGAGGAAGCAAAATCCTATTGAAAAACAATTTCTCCAATACAATGAAAATGGAAAATTGATTTACAGTCTAAATGTGTCGGTACTTATAAATAGAGTTATAATGAGTGTCTATAGAATGTCAGATAAAGGAACAGAGGACTGAATGGGGAAACAGATAACACTTCAGTATAAATGAAGTATAATTGTTCAGTCAATAGTTTGCTTTAAAGATTTAGGTAAGATTTCATTAGGCATTGATCAAACAACTGTCGCTTTGTACGAAGAGCAATGAACTGCAAGTTTATTGTAGGAAAACACTCGCTCAGAAAAAAATTAAAAGGATTAAAAGCCACTAAAATGCTCTGAAGAAGATTACGCTAATGAACAGTTTTTAACACCAGCTAAATAATATACCTTCTCTTTCTTTTCCTCTCTTGTCCTCTCCCTCCCACGCTACTTCTGTGTCAGCAAAGACTGCTGCTAAGTTAGACTGGTTACTGCAAGGAGATTTTCTGTTCCAGGTGATGGTGTAACATGGCAGGTGCCATTCTTCAGGTATGAAGCAGCTGCTGATAAGAGCAGCTTAAGGAAGAGATATAATAAGATGAGTAGTATAACATTCAGTCTCAAAGCACTTCATATAAATTGACGTTTGCCTAAAGGATCACTCCCCAAGTGTTGCTACAACCACTTTTTAACTAGTTTAAGCAACACCCCTTCTGCTTTTAAGAGGTTCAGCAATCTAATCAGGGACCAGAAGCAACACCATGTGATTTACAGCATATTAAAAAAAAAGCAAATATTTAAACAAATAATGGGAACAGACATGATTGCTATCTATAAATACCTCAGGAGTGAGCCGGATATCAGAATTCCCAGGAAGATAACACCTTAATAAGCATGATGAAGAGATGAACAGCGGTTCATAGGCTGATACCAATCTCTGTCTCTTTGATTTGACTGGAAATGGTATTTTAATGAGGAAAAATAACTGTAATCATGGAATGAAATTTGTTACACATAGTTTGAAAATCCAAAGTGAAGAATAATTTGATCTCGTGGGCCTACTTTCCAGGCATGCCAATCACATATTTCACAGAAGAATATGTAAATGAACTGAAGCTTATAACCTTCCCCTGGACAGGTAGTATGATTTAGTGAGGACATAGAACTACATAGCCCTTTAAGAGCATCCCTAAAGAAAGAATGTAATTGCCTAACTTTCTTATTGTCCCTATTTTATCAAAGTTCTCTACAAAAAATTGTTGTAAAGCATGTATGAGAAATCCTGACACCAATTCAAGTCATGGCTGGAAAGTTCACAGACCTGAATAGAATTTCCATTCCACCCGGAGTTTCCCAGTACCGGTATTTAATTAAAAAAAAAAAAAAAATAGAAAAAAATTAGAAGTGTTTACCATGTTTGATTACAACACAGAAAATGCAGCTTTACTCTGTTAGTCCTGCAGTAAATGGTGTTACTGCAAAGCTAACTTAAATATAACAGGTGCATCTAATATGGTAGATTAAAATCCGACATTAACGAAATTATAATTTTGGATATTGCAAAACAAATGCCAATATCTGTTCTCAGTCATTTAACTAACAGACAGTGCAATGAAAAGCATTGATATTTTAATTGCTTATATACAATTCATTTTAAAAGTTTTAAGACATAAAAATAAGCCTTATCACAAGCACAGTTTATTGAATCTTTGAATTACTCCTCAGTGGTAGTAATGCTTAGCTTACTGCCTGTTTCCCTGAAATTGTTAGTCCTGTTACTAATTTTTATTGATGAAATCCATACAGGACTGAAAAACATCGGGATCCCATGGTACCACATGTGGTACGGACACTTAAATCTGTCCAAACAGATTTGGATGGGGGAGAAAAATATAGATATTTCTTTTTTTTTTCCCAGAGTCAAGCACCTCATCATTATCTAAAGAATATGGAAGACTCTACTTCCTTCAGTTTGAGTCTTTTCAGTCTTTCATGTATCTGACCTTGTTTCCTGAAGTTTATATTAAACCCACAAATTCTTATCCTGGGAAAGAGAAAAGGGAAGATTGTTCTCAAATTACTGCTTATAGAATCTGCTTTGCTTTAGTCGAGTAAGACAGTCTAAGAGTTTTTCATACCCTTGAAAAATCCTTGAATGGTATCTCAGATCTGACAAACTGTACAGAGTATTCATGAAAAAAATGCCGAACTTAAACAGGAACTAAGGAAGAGGATAGAAATCATCATAGAAAGATGAAAAACTCTGTTCAGCCCCGCAAAGAGAACCTTTAGGCTGAGAATTTCAAGGCTGAGAGTCTCCTATTATGAAAGAACCAGTGACTATGGGAAAAATAAATATTTCCTTGATCTGTAAAATAGGATATAAATGCACAACGCTTGAAGTACAGAAACACTTCTCAGAACCGAACAATTTCCTTTGTTTGAATAAGCTTGCAAATAAGCTATGGAAGTGTGCTCATTTTTTTGTCTCTGTTCTAATTCTTATGTTTTACTGCATCGTAATCACGTATTAGAAGGAGAAGAGAACAGTATTGCCTGAAGCAGTCTAGACAACCTTGTCAAAGATTTTTTCGTGGGCAATGAAAAATCTCTGAATTTTTAGAAGACCATTAGGATTGTGTCTTTCTTTTTGATGATTATTTAAATGGTAGACGATTATAAAAAAAAGAATACTATGATAATTTAAACCCACTTTGAGGGTTTTCTGTTTGCTGCTTGACTGATTTGTGGAGTTTTTTTCTGAGATAGCAACTTAGCTCTCTTTTGCGAGAGGTTTGGTCCTGTACATTGTTAGATACGCTGTGTTTCTCTGTCATCACAGAAATTAACAGAAGAAAAATGTTTCTAAGATTCTAAGAATGTGTAATTTGCTATATATTTGAAAACTCAGACCGGAAAAAGTTAAAGTCAAATAGAAATGTGCTTAATCTAGTTTAAGAGGCAAGGTGGTGGGAGAGTACGGCAAACTAGGTTCAGACACTTACATTATTTTTATTCTATCAACCGTAGCTTTAAACTTGGTGCATGAAACCTCTTTTAGATTAGGTTTTACAGTTTTTAATTTATTTCTACAGTTTAACACTTAGGCTAGTCTCTTGTCATGTACTTACTCAGTGCCTAACAAAATAGACAGGATAGAAAGCATAGTCAAGCTGACTGTGATAGGAATAGTTTTTTTTATTAGTAAAAGAATATGAGGCCTGACAGAAACAAAAAAAGAGAGTAGCTCTATAGCTCAGGAACAAAGATTGGGAGAGGAGAGACAAAGACATGCTTATAGATCATGTTCTAATCTGTCACAATAAGACAAAGGTCAACTTGATTGCTTCACTTAGTATTAGTGGACCTGTGTTCAAATATAGATGTTTTCTTAACCTTGGTTGGAAAATATCGTTATGCAAGAATGAACAGTGAGTTAAAATCAAAACAACACAGCAGCCCACAACGCACTGCCTGTGAAGCATTTTTTAGCTAATAACAACACTGTGCTTCAGCACCCACCCTGTTTTGCCAGACCTGGCTCCCTGACATTTCTACCTCTTCCCAAAGATCAAGTTGGTTCTCAAAAGAACCCATTTTTTATTGGTAGAAAAGGTGTAAGTAAAAGCAATAAAGTTCCTCAACAGCTTTTCAGAAAATGATCTGTGGAATTGCTTTGAACACTGGCAGCATCATATGCAGCTGTGGGTCAACTCAGAAGGGAACTATTTTGAAGGTGTTCATAGTCGATGATCTTAGTTTATTAAATAAAAAGAGATATAGACACAGCCCTGGGTTGTTTTGTTTTTTTTGTTTTGGACCTTGTACAAGTTTAAAACACAGGAAAGGACTAAGCCTTTATCTCCCATACCTTTGGTCAAAGCTTGATTTCAAAATTGCTGCAATGTTTTAGATGCTTGTCTGTTCTATCTGACTAGTAGATGTCACTGAAAAAGCCTACTATGTCTTAATAAACTGCCAAGTACATGGAGGAATCTTCTGATCAGACAAAGTAAATACCCAAGTGTTGCTTCTGAGGAAGAACTGGAATGTCCATATAAAATATCAGAGAATTTTCCATGACCTGAGAAGTAGCTACTACAAATTGTCCTTTGCACAACAGTTGCAACTTAGTCCTTACTTGTCTTAAAAGGATTTCTTAGAATTACTTAAAAGTTATCATTGAAATAATCATGCATTTATTAGCCAATCTACCAGGTGTTTCTTCAAAACACGTAGATGAATTTTCCACATGTGAAGAATATCTAATAATTTGTTAACAAAAATAAAGATCACTTGTTTTTCTAAAATAGTTAGGATATATTGTGAAAGTGTAAAAAATAAGCTACAATATTGTAGCAACAAAATAAAATAATTATTTCAGTTTTGACATTACACCTTACTGGCATAAACATTTATGTGTCTAATTTACTGACAAGTAATAGCTAAAACATGAATGATCCAATATTAAAAATAATATAAGAATGAGTAGTATTTGGCTTCCAACTTACATTAGTCATTCTTTAATATTTTTTCTCCTTCAGTTCTTGTTACAAAGATGCAGTATATTGTGGCTGAGCCATAATCAATTTAATATTTTTATTTTTGTGTATTCATTTCAGTTTGTGATAATGATCCCAACACGTTATAATAATTTGTATCTCACTTCCAAATTAGAAATTATTTTATTTACATGGTTAATTTCTCAGAATTCCCTCTTAATTTCAAGATGCATGTGCTTTTGCAATTTGTCCAACTATGTAAGAAACAAACAAAAAAACAAGCAGTCCCCTCCAGAAGGCTTCAGCACTCCTAAGACCTTTACAAATATTTTTTCTCAATTAATTGGCTTAAACTCTAACTCAGGGAGAAGTGTTAAGTACTAACAGGTCACACAGAGACTGCAGATTCTCTGTCTTTGCGGAGTTTCAAAACTTGGTTGGACACAGCCTTGGGCAACCTGCTCCAGCTTTGGAGTCAGCCCTGCTTTGAACCAGAGCTTCAACAGGATGACCTTGGGACTTCCCACTAAAACTGAAACTTTCCACGAGGCTATGAAAACAGTCATAAGTCAGATTATATAGTGGCACGATTGAACATTGGATTATACAAGCAAGAAATTTTCACATTTTAATCAAACATGACTACAATAATAAATCTTTTAAAATATCTACATTGAAAGGAAGTGCTTAATGTGCTGAGGTTTTTGAAGAATTCTGACTATATTTTATTGTCACTCCCTTCTTAATGTATTGTAGCATGATTTAATTCACATAGACTTAAAAAATTAAATGTAAATCTTGTCACAAGGACTGGAACTGGAGTTAGTCCACAATTTACTACCTTTGAAAAAGAACGCTAAATAGCCCATATAAACAGGAAAAAGTTATTTTCTTTTGAAAAACACATAGTAGATGGGATTTCCTTTTTCATACTTTTGACTTCTTAGTTATTCTAGATAAAATTATCAGGAAATTTCTGCTTCCAGTAATGCCAATATAAATTGAAAGTAAATCTATGACATATTCCAAGATATAGCCGCCAGAGTACTTATCTCAGAACTCAAAATGACTCATTTATACAGCCAATTATACAGAAAATAACGATGTTGTTGTAGTGAATTTCATCTTATCACCATCTGTTACATATTTCATGGCAAGTTTTTAATCCAGAAGGTGATTTTACTGGGAGTGTTGATAAATAATTCTCTATCTTTATTATAGGTCATAATATTGCATTATAGCCTTAATATATTAGAATCTCATAAAATGTCTAATTCTTCAGTCTTGCTTATGTAAAATTCATACTGACTTCAAGTTCTTTGTAATCAAAATGTCTTTGGAACCACATTCAGGTCATATCATATGACATACTATAGTCTTGAAATCACAATCTGTTTCTAAGAAACATAATATGCAATGTTTCCTAAGAGGTGATTTTGCACTAGAAAGATAGGTGTTTTTAAATGAAGTAAAACACTTCAGTATCTCAATTCTCAGCAGTTTTACAGCCCAGAAAGATCTGAAAAAAACCCAACCAAAAAACCCCACATATTTCACATTGTCACCTGTTGTAGTGTTCTTTCAAATTATTGTTCTGTTTATGGATGCAATGGTACTTGTCTCTACTAATATATGAGGTTACTTATGATTCAGCAAGTAATGCTGACTGTAGTCTAACTATTGATCCTAAGACAGAGCTTTCATTCTTTTGTTTCTTCTTTCTGCCTCTTTCAGATTATAATATTCAGGAAACCACAGTGCACGGATATGTTTTTAAACTTAGCATAACTTGTATTTTTCAGTTAATTAGTACTGCTTAAAATTTCATGATTTAAGAAAAAATATTGTTTATGTTCATAGTGTATTATAAAAGTACCATAAAAGTCTGCCACTTTTTTTAGAAATTTTCTCAACCAGGAATTTATAACCCAAACTTATTAAAAAATTCAAAGTCTGAAAGAAACATATTTAGAAATTTACTCAAAATTAATTTTCTGTTTCTGTATGTATAGAAACATTTACCACTTTCATATGGAGCTGTGAAGGTTTAAAATTTCTTGTGTCATTGCTTTTAAAATAGAATGTTAACATTTCCATGTAATTATTAAAGGAAGATTTAGAATAACTGAAAAATAATTAAAAGCCATTGAAAAAGAATAAGTCACATGGGGTTACATAGTTGGGAAAAGAAATACGAGAAGATCCCAAGCAGAAGAGAAGGAAAATTTTTCACTGCCATCACAGAAGAGACAAAGAAGGGCATTACAAATGCTGCACTTGATATTTGTGATCACCGCAGCCAGGAGAAGTCAGAGAGTGCATATCTCACTCTCCTATGTAACTTTAATATAATTTTTTATATAGCTTTTCCAGAAGTCCTGGACCAGCTCTGAGGACTCTCTCAGACTGGATTTTTCCTTTTTTCAAACTGAGGAAGACAATTTTCTCAGAAAAGGAGCCCTGTCGTGTACCAGAGGTAATTTCTAGCTCAAGGTCTTTTGAGGGGGGATCTATCAGGAATGCAGATTATTTTAGGCATTAGAGATAATTATTTTCTGGTTGACTTGTGAAACCATTTGCTTAAAAAAGTGCTAAGTCGCTCTTAATTTAAAAGTAGAAGAATCCTACTTGAGACTGATAAGGCCCGCAGTCTTTATCAGCTACTTTGCTGGCAGAGAGCTTTGGGTTGGAAGGGATTAACTCACCTGCTTCATTTCCAGCAAACTAAGCCTGCAGAAAGGTTCTCTAGAGAATCTGCTTGCATAACTGAGAGTCAAGCATCATTTAAGTGCTGGACTTGGGTCAGCTGTGTCACATCTGTCAGGCACCTGCTGTTTAAGTCCAGGCAGGACAGCTAGTGTCAAACGGATACTTGTACAGATTATATTTCCTTATGTTCTGCTCTAAGACTCTGTATAGCGTTTCAGGTACTTTGATCCTTCGTGGTAGAAACAATTTTTCTTCTCATTCAAGATAAATTTAATGAAATATGTTGGTTCCTGTATTCATACCATCACAAACAGGGAAGACTCCCTTCCTCTTTCTTCTCTCTCTCTCTCACATGCAAAAATCTGTGCCTGCATGTAATTGTAAACTGAATAATTTTGTCACTTAATTTGTCACTTAAGACATTGTCATCTGATAAAGCTGTGGAAGAAATTGAACTATGTAGCTCAAGGAACTCTCCAGAAGAGTAATAAAGAAAAATAGGCCACAAACTTAAGGTCTGCTCCATTCAGTTTCTGGTTCCTATCTCTTAAGTCACAGATCTTCTCATTGAGCCTTTTTAGCCATATCTTTCTGATTTTGTGACATGTTCTTTGTGGCTTTTATATTAAATAATAAATCCCATTGTTCTTAACCATGCAGGTTTGTTTCTTTTACCAAGACTCTCTACTGGGAGTTTGCTTTATTCTGATTCTTCCACAAATCTCAAAAAATATATATATATAAAAAATCCATGAGAACAAAAAGAAGGATAAAATGCAATCAAACGTGCCATTTTTCTCCCCTTATTATTTGTCTTTCAGTGTCTCAGTAGCATAAACTTTGTTACTGTACGAAGACACGTTCTTTTCAGTTTTCAAGTGAAAATTTAAGCTATTTACGAGGGATTTTGTAGGAAGGGTATTCCCTCCAATACGCGCTAATAAGGTCCCCTAGCTCTTCCTGGGTCACTTTATTTCCACGGTTCAGATTCAGCATGGAGTGAAATATTACTGTTAACTGAGGTATTTTCTCCATGCATGGTAGTCAAATAATTTATCCACATCACCAAAAAAAATATCCAAGCAACATGCACATAATTAAAGGGGTTTTAGTTAATTTTGATTGAGTTTAAACAAACATCTCCTTGGTTTGTATCATTTCTTATAATTAAGTAATTTTTAATTGTTTAAATAGCAAAACCAAGATAATGAGCGGTATGAGTAAAAAGGACTATGTAACTCTGTATACACACTGAATTAAGTAGGGTTCACAAGATCCATTTATGTATTCCTATCTGTACTCAATAAACTCTGATAACACTTCTTAACATTTTATAACAAGCACTACATCATTACTAAGTTAGAATGCACTACATGAGAAAAGCGAGAAAAGCAATAAAAGTGCTAAGTATTTAGGCTTATATTGACTAATTCTTTAGATACAAACAGCTGTATACTCCTAATAAGTAGACCAGACCCTAGGCTAAAGAATAAGGAAGAAGTTCAAAGCAATTCCTTCTTCTATGACTTAAGATAAAGTGCTTTATTTTACCCAGAACTTAGAGGTGCCTGAATCACAAACACAAGAGACCAACCAGACACCTCAGAGGTTCTCCAAGATGTTTGAAACACTGCAATAACCTCATTGACAACCCCCTGCTTGGACTCTGGAGTTTAAGAGAAAAGCTTTCTTCTAATTTCCTATAACTTCTACTTCCAAGACTTTACTATCAAGGTATATGAACTCTCAAAAAAAAACCAAACCTCAACAAATGCCCATCTGAGGGAAAACTCTTATATTCACAAAAAAAGTAGTTTCAGCTACAAAGGGAGATTCTTGGGTATTAGGAACAAGGAGTTCCTCAATCTGTTCACAATCTGAGGATAAATTGTCAGCTGTTTTCCCGTTAACAGTCATTAAAAAACACAGAAACCAAATCATTCACCCAGTTACTTCAATAATAATAAGTATCCCAGAAGTCTACACCAGTGGTAAAACTAGTTAAATAATATGCATCAATATTAGTTCTAAAAAAATAAATTAAAATACATTAACATAAACAACTTGGTTTGTTAAGATATCAGTAATTTTCCTCTATGAATTCACCAGACTTTCTCAAGGTGTTAATTATTATTGGAAGTAAAGTCTTTGGACCTTTCTTTTAACTGTAAGAGCATCACAGTCAATATTTTTAAAACCAGAAAGGAAAAACTAGGGAAAGGAATGGATATTTTTATGCAGTGAAAAGGCCTTCTAAGTGAAGTTTGTTAACACTTTGAGTTTTCTTGTACTCTCAGACTGATTCCCATGAAAACTCTCTATGGTTCTAAGTATTTTTGATCTTTTTAAGACATTTCCTCATTTTTTTGTTTCGTCTTTATTTTCTGGCACTCAGACAACTTTGAGAAAAAAATTATCAACCTTATTGGTATTGCTTTCCATTATTAACCCAAACCCATTTTTCTGAGACATATCTTATTTTAAGCTTTTCCAATCTTTTGATTATTTCCATATTAAATTAAGGCAATATTATTGTGCTCTACTCATTCCAAGAACTAGATAAATAAACATGAAGCAAAGAAACATCACACAACCAAATCAGGTAGAGACTGTATCCACGCTTATGCAATAGCTCTGAGCAGTCCAAAGAAATTTTATATTTCCTACAGATGGTATTCACCATTAACAATTTCTAAAATTTTCAATTATATATACAAAATTTTATGTTCTAAAGGCTTTGTGAGATATTTTACTGTAAAAGGAGAAGCTGGGATTATGAAAATATTTATATTTTCACTTTGAAATCTCAATCAATAATGTGAGGAAGTATGTTATACAAAAGAAGGAGGAATTATGTGAAAATTGCATGCACTGACCTTCTCGCAAGACAGCTAGATATGTAGAAGATAAATTCAGACACTGATCAACTGAATGAAGCCTAAAGTATTATATTTGTCTTGCAATGAAAAGCATCAACTGAGAAATTGTATAACTTCATAAAGCTATCAAGAATACAAAAAATCCATGGCAACACCATCTAGAACGACCCTGGTTTTAAGAGTAATTACCTATTTTAAAAAGGATAAGAAAGTAGAAAACACAATCTGCAAAGAAATACCTTTATTTATGAGGTCTGGGAAAATTTAAGTGAAAGAGTAGAGAAAACACAGGAATCACAAATTTTTGCACAGTTTGATTGTGACAAAACTTGTATGAAAAACACATAGTAAAAAAAGTCAATTTGAACTGTATTATTTGGAATAGAAAATTATTCTTAAACCTTTTTCATTTAGAAAAATCTATGCTTCATTTTAGTCTTCTCTGTCTTCATAACAATTTTGTACATGAGCTGGAGAGAAAAGTACGGGTTTTCCTATAAGTTTGATTGACCCCTTAGGCTTCAGTCTCTTTGAGACACTTTTCAATTTTAACAACACAGACAGGATATCACAAGAAAATTAGGTAGAAAGTCATAAATGGTACTACTTGCATAAGGAAGTGTAATAAAATTGAATTGTTCTAAAGACACTGAGAAGAGTTTGCATTTACCCAACAAGAATGAAAAGTATGACTACGCATATGAGCAAATATCATCCCATCCCCACAGCATCGAAATCCGTAGTCTCAAATGAAATCTGTGGAACCCATCAGTTTTCATATCATGAACTGTGTGCCTGAAGGGAAACATTTATATTATGTATCTATATAAAATATTATTGTTTCACTTAATCATTTTCTGAGATGCACAATCTTTTCCTATTTTGTCAGTCTTTATTCACAGAAGAAGTATATTCAAAACAGATTTGTGGACCATATTAATTTTCCCAAACTCTAACTATATCTTCAGAAAAGTTGACAATCCTTTTGAAATCAATATTTCTGCTATCAAAAATTTATAAGACTGAGACAAGCCTTTAATTAGTTCACACAGATGAAGGAGAAAGAGGAAGAGAAAAGAAATTATGGGTTGTTCATTTAGGGTTTTTTTTGTTTTAGTTTGGGTTTTTTATTTATTTTCTTGTATATTGGGGAGTTATATCTGTGTCTTTTGTTACAAGTCACATATCTATGTCACAGGTATTGCAAGCTCTATGGAACAGAAATCAAACCTGTCTTCATGCTTAATGAGCTGAAAGAGGAAACTTGGAAAACTCACTCTAAATTTATATCTAGTTTTATACTAAGTACCAACCAAAGTTCCACAAATGTCGAGCCTGAGTGAAACCCATTGAACTGCAATTCAAACCTTTATTTTAGAAATGTAATAGGAACAAGAAAAAATATGGAACACAGGTAAGAGTTTTGGGAGCCTATGTTTTAATACAACTCCCAGAAATTCTCAAAAGAACTACTAAAACTTGTATTTGTAACTGTAGGTAAAGGTTTTTCAAAAATTCAATTGACATATACTTTTAAAAGCACTGGATATGGAAAGGTATTAAGTTGGAAAGGAACACAGACAGCTCCTAAGAGAATTTGCAAAAGCTCTAGGACTCATACAAGAATTATACACCTGACGTGTTTCAAACCCCTGCTAAGTGCTTGTCTGCAGTTTTGGTCCTGAGATATTAATGGAATAATTAAAAAAAAAATGTCATCTATATGATATGTATGTATACATGAGTGATCATGTGTTAACCTTTGAAAGGTTCATTCAGTTTTTAAAAATCTGCGTTTAGCGTATCATATTGAATGCCTTTCAGTGTTATATTTCATTTAAAGTCAAAAAGGAACTTTTTCAGTGTTGACAATATTTTTAATGTTTAGCAATATGTGCTATAAACACATAACAACTTTATTTCCTCCCATCAGCTATCTTTAATACTATAGTCTTCAATAGAAAAGTCTAACTGAGCAGATTACTTACAGCTCATGATTGAAATGTCTGTATGCACATCTGAGAATGCATTCACTTATTTACCTAATGATTGTGTAACCTGTTTTCTACAGTATAGCTGGAAAGTCAAATTAAGAGTAGACATGCCTGAATTTTTTTTCACAGAGGCAATAAGTGAATTATTATCGAACCTAAAAGCCTGAGTGCTGAAAGTCAATTTTTATGTCAATTTGCAGAAGTATGAGTGGTCCACTTTGTAGCTATAGTTTTGTCATCTCCTGTATTACAAAAATGTTCACCAAACCATTATGCACTGTGTCTCTATCACCCAACACTTTTACTTCTTCTTCATATCATAATGCTTCTTATTAATATGAAGCACGTTGCATCAATTTTTCCCCCATCTGTTCAAAACTTCATCAAGGAAAATTTTTAATAGGACATTAGTGATTATGTTTTTTCTGAAGGGGAATAAAAACAAAAAAAAATCTGCTGTAAGCTTGTCTTTATTCCACAAGATGGAGCTCAATCACTATATTACAATCGTGTAACACCTTGAGAGATGGCTTCTGTCCTTTTGGCGTTCTCTAGTACCGAGTAAGCAACAGTCAAGACTATGATGTAGTAGTCCTGTATTTGTGGATGACAGATATATCTGAAGAAAACACTTATTGGATTCTGCCATAATGTATTGACAACCAGCATGCAAGTTCTAAACTTAAGCTCTAAAGATCAAACGTTATTTTCTAGTGGTAACAAGATTTTATCACTGTATGATATTTAGATCCAGAACTTATGCAAGGGAACACCATAATCATTTTCCAACGGGCTGAGTTATGTGCTGAGTAAACATAGTTATTGCATCTTTGACCCAAAAAGTAACTTGAATACTTGTATAAAACTGAATTACAGAACATGAATTACACCCTCAAAACATGAATTATCTAGAGTTTTACTCTGAATATAATGTTTTATTAAAAGCAAGTATTGCCAGGTAATCCTGAAAAGTGTAGGTGCCTGCAAACACTCAGATTGCTCTGTGTGGGTAGTACGCAGTTAGTGTGATCTTTCACAGCAATATCTGAGAATCATAGAATTGCAATTTGGCTGGTAAAGACCTCTGAAACTCATCAGCAGGACGAGGGAAGTGATTCTTCCCCTGTACTCGGCATTGGTGAGGTCACACCTTGAGTATTGTGTTCAGTTCTGGGTTCCTCAGTTCAAGAAAGATATTGAGGTGCTGGAGTGGGTCCAGAGACTTGAGCACAAGTCCTATGAAGAGAGGCTGAGGGAGCTGGGGTTGTTTAGCCTGCAGAAGAGGAGGCTTGTGGGTGACCTCATCACTCTCTACAACTATCTGAAAGGTGGGGGTTGGTCTCTTCTCTCAGGCAACCAGCAACAGAACAAGAGGGCATGAGCTTAGACTCTGCCAGGGAAGGCTTAGGCTGGATATCAGAAAAAAGTTCTTCACAGAGCGAGTAATCAGGCATTGGAATGGCCTGCTGAAAGAGGTGGTGGATTCACCATCCCTGGAGGTTTTTAAAATAAGACTGGATATGGCACTACTAATCATGATAGCGTTGGATTAAGGGTTGGACTTGATGATCTTGGAGGTCTCTTCCAACCCAGATAATTCTATGATTCTATGATTCTATGATCTAGTGTACTCCCTGCATAGAGTCAGAGTAGAGACAACTTCATTTAGCCCTGGGTGTTGCTAATAATGTGCCCAGCTTTCTGAAAGGTGATGACAAGTATGTGATCCTGACTGTTCACTTAAAACTATGGGCTATGTACTTTCAGTATTCTAATATAACTTTTAGTGGAAACATCAGTCTTTCAGCTACAGAGCAGGTTGTTTGTACACATATTCTGTGAAACACTGAGCACATGGAAGCACATCAAACTTGGAAAGATTCAACTTTCATTAAAGAACACATCTAAAAGACTATTCAACGATATATGCTGCTTTGGTACGTCTTCCAGGAGAGAAAGATTTTAACCTTAATGATGGTTTCAGTTAGAACAACTTCAGAATCCACAAACCGCATTCAGCTAAGGCACTACTAAGGCAACATCATTCAGCATTGGAACTAATTTTACAATGATTTGTTATTTCCTGAGAGAAGTTTTATGTAATTTCAGTTGTTGGATTACCATTTACCTTTGTTCCTGTGAGCACAGTGTGTGAGATCTAGCATAATCTGTTTTCAGAAACATGGAAAAATTCAACTATCCATTTTTAATTTCCATGAAAGCTTTTCTGACTCATAGAAGTTGCAGTAATGTCTTTCAGCTTTGACCCAAACAATAAAATAAAATTAAAATAAATATTAAAATAAAATATAAAAAGTCACATTTTTACAGCATTTTTCAATTCTATTTTTACCAATCCTATTCCACAGAAGTTTTGTACAGTTCCTCATCCAGTTCTTACCTATATCCATGTTCTTAACAAATGTTCTCATACTATACTATCACACTCATTACCCGTATTTCTCTACAGACTCAGTTCTTCCTTTTTCTATCTCCTTTGTTCTCTTCACTTTCAAATAAGTGCCAGTCCAGCTCCCACACTCATAGTTTTTCAACCAATTCTGAGATTATATTCCTTTACTATTGCTATCCTACATGCCTACTATTCCCATCCCACTTATCTGTCCTCGTCAGAAACTCCACCACTTGTGTACTCTTTTTTTCCTTCAATGGCCTTTTCTATTGCTCTCTTTTTCCTTTCTCTTTAACATTTCCTCCACCTATAGAATAAAATATAATAAAATAAAATTGAACAAAAATACAACCATTCACAGCACTTTTACTGCCATCTAAGCTTTTTTTCTTTATGGAGACTTAAATCATTTCATCTGATCCTCTCATCTTTACACTTATCCATTGTAGACCAGATCAAGCTGGCAGTGTTGGAACACTCCCCTCACCGTTTCTTGTAATCCCTCTCAGTTCTCCTTTTACTTTCAGCGCTTGCAGGAAGTCTCCTCTGTTCTTCACAGTTGTTGCCATATCCTATTGCTGCAAATTATCTCACTACAGTCCAGATTTTCTCTCTAATTCCAGCTTCAGTCTTTCCCTCCTTCCCTCAGATCCATGCACTTTTCCTTGGCTTTTTTGTTAATAATCCATTTGATCCTTTTTCAGTGCTAAGTCTGTCTTCATTTAGCCTGATGCTTTACTTCATCTCTCTGACTTGCCCAAAATATTCACCTTTTACATTTTATGCTTTCATTAGGCTTCACTTTCTTTTTCTGTCTCATTTCTCTCTTGCTGAGTTTTCCTCATTCCAACTATCAGCTAGTCTCTTATTGCTGATCATTGGTCTTCATTGTCTTCCCTTGTGACATTGCAGAGGAATTCGTTTTGACAGTCCTGGTAAATTCTTTATGATTACATCCTTTTGGATTTTTTTTTCCCTGAGATGGAACCTACTGATGGGCATTTTTCGACTACGCCTAATCAGTTATGCTTTCAAAAATGGTCCCACTCTTTCAGCCACAGAGTTAAAAAATGAGCGTGTTCACTTTCAATACATGAAAAGTGGTTTTTTTACAATTCCTCCTTTTCATGTGGATTTTATATATAGACGATTCTCTTCCCATTGCTTTAGCTGTCAGATTCTGGAAAGGATGGTATTACCAATCTGAATAAGAAGGATTTTTAGAGACAAATGTTTATGGTTTCTACCTTTGATATATGCACTATATATTGGTGACTATCCTATTTGCTGGATTACTCACCATTTCTCCCTCTTTCCCTGGCTTTCTCACATCCACAGCAGGATATTTAATTAATACTAACTGCAACAACTTTAAAAGGTAGATGTGGTCTTCTTCCCTAGATAAAACTTAGTACATCACAGAGTGTCTTACCATGGGTTACATAACAGAATGTTTAACAAAACAATTAGAACTTTCTCATAGAAAGAGGGAAATCTGGGTACGCATCAATTCAAGAGAGAAAGGAAATAAATGAAGAAGGACTCTGACTATAATCAGAGAATCATAGAATGGTTTGGGTTGGAGGGGACCTTAAAGGTCATCTAGTTCAACCCCCTTGCAATGAGCAGGAACAACTTCAACTAGATCATGTTGCTCAAAACCTCATCCAAGCTGATCTTGAATATTTCCAGGGATGAGGCATCTACCACCTCTCTGGGCAATCTGTACCAGTGTTCCACCACCTGCACCTTAAAACATTTCTTCCTTATAATAATAGGATGATGGATAGAAAGGGAGTATCACAGAACAGAACAAATGAGTTTGAAATTGTTGTTTTGTAATACATTGTACTTCAATCATTATCAAATAAAAATTGACTTTGAACTAGGCTAGACAGAGACTTTTACTTCAGTCTGTGGAACAGAAATCTTCTTGACTTTCCAATGTTTTTGACAGCACATCTTGGCTTTGGTAAATAGCCAGACAGAGCAGTACATATCTCCCTTACTTTTATACAATAGACTGGATAATTGCAATCTCCAGTTTTCTCTCTCACTGTCATACATAGAGTTTGTTGTCAAAAGTATTGATCATATCTGTTGCTCTAACATGCAACCCTCTGACTTTAGTGGAAAGAGGCTGGAAGGAATAGGAAAAGGCACAGGAGAGGAAAAGACCAAGACGAAGGGCATATTCCTTACTGCAGGGACTTCATCTTTTCTCTGACACAGAGTTTTACCCCATTATTCATGGTTTTTGACAGCATGACAGCTCCTTGAAGTTTTGCACTCAATAAGGTGTTGTCTCAGAATTAATTTGATTAAGTGCCTACTAAGACCCTGCTAGAGCTGAAACATTCAAAAATAGTGGTGATTGCTGCTTTTCTCATTAGATTCATAATGCCTCAAGATGTGTCCTCAACACAGTTGTATTCTTCTCAGCAGGTCTCTGACTAATTTTGCTAAAACTAAATGAATAAGAATCAACAGAAATCATGATGAATGACATTTTTTTGTCATTCTCTAAAATGACTTTATGTGCTTGAAAAAAGTCAAAATCATCAATTGCTGAACTTGAATTACACAACAGCAAAGGGCAGGGAGAGGAAAAACAGTCACATCAGTCAAGATGATAGTCAGAAATTTTAATTGACTATTCTGAAACAAATATAAGGTGAATGGCCCCTAGTAAAATATGCCACAGTCTTCAAGAGTACAGTAGGGAATTCAATAGATATAGGAGTATTTGGAGAGTTTATATAGTTATTTTCTCAATATGGTAATAACAGACACTACCACCCGCATCTTTAAACATTTCTTCCTTATAATAATGGGATAATGGGTAGAAAGGAAGTATCACGAAATGTTAGAATCTTGGAAACTCTTTGGAAGCCATTTAATGCCAAAGGGACATTAATAAATACCCAACCAATATCACTTTTACTTCATAATTAAATGAAAAGATAAAAATTAAAATAATGAATGTGATAATGTTTTACTAGCATTTTTATCTCATAGGACCAAAATACTACAAGAAGACGAAAACTTATGAGAACACTTTTCAAGCAAAAGAGATTTTTTGAAGCTACAACTAGATGCATGTACTTTTAATTGGGATGGTCTTAATTAGAAATGTTTGCATTGAGAAAATTGTTTATGAAAAAGATACTAAATCTTTGACTTATGCCTTATCTGCTGGCATGGCAGTGACTTTTAGATGGGTTTTAAAATCTGTGCTTATATGATCAATACATAGTCTTTGATCTTATTACAGGAGTGGGTTTTAGAACAGATCCCGAGAGCAATGTAAGCGAATACTGGAAATCATATAACGTTTACAGAATGCCAACATCAGAACAGTTCATCAGCTCAGAAAGACAGGAAATCCTTTCTTTTAACTTCCAGTGTCTTATTTAGATCCTTGTAAAGCTCATTAACTTCAACCTTTCATGCTTTTACTTCATCCTACTTCAATAATGTTACATCCATTGTCCTTCTTACAATTTTAACTTAACATCTTTTGTTCTTCTGATGAGTAATCATCGAAAGTGAAAATTCAATTTTTGTCATCAAGCTCTGTTAGGAAACAGAAAAACATGTTAAAACAAAACAGGTAACACAGTACTCAAATTTTATTTTTAGCTGTATATATGCCATAAATAATTTGCTAAGCAAATAGCATTTTATCTAACAATATAATCTAAGATTTTAACCTCAGAACAATACTGACATAAGTATTTAGATACTAATCACCAATTTTATCATGCAGCATAGAGGTGTTTCAACATAAACCATTTAAATCTTCTTTTCTGTTGGGAGGGTCAGGGATGGGGGCATGTGTGCAAAACAAACAAACAGAGAAAGCAAACAGCAACTGTAAAACTAAATCATTTTTCCTATGAAAGAATTTTACACTTAGCCATGATCCTTATTATGCTCCATATAGCTAAAAATATAAGAATAAGAATAATAATATCTAGAATATAAAATCTAGAATGCCTTCACTAAGAAGGATGTCTTGTAGAACCATTCTGTATGACTAAAGCAAAAGCTATTTCAGGAAAAATATGTGGAACTGGTAAAAGGCTTGTTTGTTTATTTGTCTGAGTAGGAATAGAGACATTTGAACAAGGCTTAGACTCTGGGACTGTGAAACCAAACCTGTGTAACGCTGACAGTATCACTATCACTGCTGTGGATCCACAATTACCTCATGCGGTGAGGACATTATTATAAAGATATATAAACCCATGTTCCCCATAGAAAAGTATTATTTTGACAGATGGGTCATTTAGGCTTTAAAGAAAGCAGTAGGATTTGCTGCAATTAACCCTTACTGTGTAGACCAAGTAACAAGGGTCCAAGGGCTGCCTCCCATGATGGAGGCAACCAGCTCCAATGAACCTACCACAGAGCACAGCTCAGCCCCTCAGCCAATATGATGGCACCTCTGGGCAAATATGTTTAAGGCAGGGCCAAACACTGCAACAATGAGAATGATGGAAAAAAAATGTGATTAACAACCTTGCAGACACTAATATGGGAACAGAAGGAGGGGTAACATTCCTTCCAGACAACTAAGCAAAAGGTTCCCCTGCAACCCCTGAAGTTATCACATTGGAACACATATCCACACTGCGGCTCATAAAGGAATCCATGCTGGAGCAGATTTATCCTGAAGGAATACAGTCTGTGAGTAGGACCTGCTTTGAAGCAGAGGAGAGGTGAGAGGAGAAAGGAGTGGCAGAGCGGAGTTGCTATGGACTGACCACAAACCAAGTTCCCCATCTTCCTTCACCCCTCGGGGCAACGGAGATTCAAAGGTTAGGAATGCACAAGTAAGGTTGAGCCTGAAAAGAAAAGGGGCAGGGGAGAGGAATTGTTTTGGTTTTTGTGTTTGTTTTTCACCATTTTTCACCATTGGGCTCTTCAGCTCAAGAAAGACAAGGAATTTCTGGAGATATTCCAGTAGAGAGACTGGAGCATCTCCGTTATGAGGAAAGGCTGAGAGACCTAGGTCTACTTACCCTGAAGAAGAGGAGATCTTACCAATGCATTTAAAAATCTAAAGTTTGAGTGTCAAAAGGATGGGGTCAGACTGTTTTCAGGAGTTCCCAGGAACAAGACAAGGGGCACAAACTGGAACACATAGAATTTCACCTGAACATGAGGAAAAGCCTCTTTACTGTGAGGATGATGAAGGCTGCCCAGGGAGGTTGGGGAATCCTTCTCTGGAGATATTAAAACCCTCCTGGATGCATTCCTGTGCAAACTGATGCAGGTGAACCTGCTTAGCAGGGGATCTGGATTAGCTGATCTCCAGAGATCCCTTCCAACTCCTACTGTTCTCTGGTTCTGTGATTCAAATCTATTTTAACTGGCAAAAATAAAATCAACTTTCCCCAAGCTGAATTTACCCATGAAAGTAATGGGTAAATGTTCTCTCTGTCTATGAATCAAACCATGAGATTTTAATCCCATTTTCTCCATCTGTCTTGTTGAGAAGAAAGAGTGTCTGGCTGATAGTTTGACCCTCAGTTAAGTTAACTCACCACAAATAGAAATTCACAGTAATTATTTAAGTCACCATCAGAGAAGGAGGACACAAAACATCAGGCAGGTATCTATGCTGAGAGTTGCCCACCTCCAGATGTGACTTTTGTGAATGAATAAACTGCTTGGCTGTCTGACTTCGGCTGAACGTTTTCCAAGTAATCTTATATGTGTTCTTGGATTCACAACTGCAGCGTAACAAGGACAGTTTTTCACCGCATCTGAAATCAGACAGCTACTGAAAGGCTCTGCTTACCATCTACACACTCTTTCTTTTCACTTATGAGCTTGAACCCACAGGATGAGTTGGCTGATTCGCTCATCTGACAGAAAATTAATCCCCTCTTCCTTCCTACATGCTGAGAAGTGCAGTTTCTGTCATCAGTGAGTTGAACCAACTCATCCTTCAGGGATGATGCATATGGGTGGATAATACAGGGAAAGGGAAAAGACTGCAGTATCTCAAAGTTATATTGCATTAAGTATGACAGGAAATTATACCTTGACAAAAGTCTGAACAAACGCTTGGTGATCTTACAGGTGAATACTTTGCGCTTTTTTTCTGCAATACCTTCAAAGTTAGTGTTTACTGGGCATTTCTTTGTTTTTTTCACATGTATTCGAGATGGAGATTTATCTGTAGGTGACATAAAAACCTAACATCAGTTGCTGCCTGAGGATAAGTAGTGAAACCATATTTTTCTGTTCCTGCAAATACACATAGGATCATTTTGCTTATTTACACATCTTTCAGACCTATTATTACAGTAAATGCATGCACTCAGCTTTATATATCTAAGCAGGTAGATGGGTAACATCAGACTGTAACAGGTTGTAACTGGAAGGCAACATCCTGTGGGATCCACTCACTACTAAAAATATGTGCTTACATCAGTAGTTCCAGATTCTCAGTGACTAGTAAATAGTAAATACTATATGATGTGATCAGTTACGGTTCTTCCTGGAAATATATTAAAATCCAGGACAAATATTCATCCAAAGCAGTAAATTAATAGTAGATTTTATTGATTAAGAAAACGAACAATGTATCTCATTTATCTATGACCAGATTTTCTTCAAAAGCACTTTCTGAATCAAATCTAATTTAATCTTAGTAAAATCTCATTGATCCTTACAGCTATAAGAGAACTAAGAAATACTTTAAAAGTTGTCAGTTCCAGAAGTACTGCTGTAACTCTAACTCTAATCTTTAGAGACAAACATATGCACGTTGATTTAAAATAAAATGTAAAAAATATAAATTAAATTTAAATAGAAATAGAAATGAAATTTGGTCCTCCAAAAAAAGTCTTATCTGTGTTCTTTCTTAAACGCTGGTAAGATTTACTGTAGATATATGATTTGATGAGCAAGGAAAAGGGACCATTTAAACATAGATATAAGAACTAATGTGGGGAAGGCAAGTTTCCTTCCCTGTGAAGCCATAAAAGATTCTGCTTTATAATTGTTCATCAAAATTCAATGATCTGAAATTGTGGCTGATGTTGAGCTAAGGAGGAAACATAAATAGTGTATAATAGCACATTTTTGTCCGTGGAAACAGTTACTTAGTAATATATATTAGAAGTAAGTCAGACATTGTACTATAGTATATGAAATTCGGTATTTTTTCAATATTACACTGATTTATTACAAGATTAGGATTTTGTTAGTGGTGTGTGCCAAATACTATAGTTTATGACATCAAGATTTTCTACTAAAATAACTCTGTAGCAGACACCACAGTAATATATAAGCTATTATATTTCCATCCAATTTTCATTTAAATAAAATTTAGTTTAAATTTAGGAAGATTAGTCACCCTCTCTGAGTAGATTTCTAAATTTATTTTGCATTTGTAGAGTGCTGCAAAATCTATATAAAGTATTCCAACAAATCATAGCAATGAGCGCAACATTACCTTTTCTTTTCCTTTTTAAAAAAAAAAAAATTGGTTGAATTCTCAGACGTCTTTATCGAAGAATGCTGTACAAAACCACATGCTGATGATATGATATCTTTTTATTTGTTAACATTTCCTGGAATAGACTTCGAAACTTAATTTTACTTTGGCGAGTATGCTTTCTAATTTATGCATCCTTCAGTCAGCCTTTGACAGAATTTTTTTAAAATAAAATAAAATAAAAAATTAAAAAATTCAGTTAGACATCTAATAAGATTTTGAAAACAGTCAACTTCTTCCATCTCTCTTTCTCTTCTGGCTTTCAATAATATTAAGCATGCAGATACCACCTAAAACTAAAAGCCATTACCAAAAGTGTTTACATTATTTTAATTTGTGAAATATCCCAGTCTCTTTAAGAGGCAGTGAATAACTTAAATAAATAAAAGACCCAACTTTCCTATCCTAAATTGATAAGAACAAGTCAAGGAGCCCAATTATCATTTAAATCAGTATCTCCAAAACCAGCAGCTAAACTTACAGGCAAATTAAGGTTCTTGCATTTTATTAGACATGCGTCTTGATATATTAAAGGAACCAACTGTAAATAAGAGCAAAAATCATTTGTTAGTAGGAATAAAGAAAAAATCTCTGAGGAAAACATGAGAGAATTTGTGAGTGTTGAAAATGTATCAATATACATTTTAACTTTTTTATATCTTTTAAGGCAGTTTGCCTACATATACTATAATTTTGCACTGAAAACACTCTTCAGAAAGTTAAAATGAGGGAGTCTGGCTTGTTAGCTGCACTTCTACTTAAGCACTTGGAAGAGCACTGCCCGAGAGAATACCAAAGCTTCTCGAATTAATAAAGTCATCTAATTGGAATGGTCACCATCAATACGCAGTCTTGTAAAATGGCTGTGGGCTTACTAGGATCGGGAAATCAGTCTTTTTCTCAAATGTCTTCAAAATTCATGAGTGGTGTGGCAGGTACACCTGTCCCGAACAGAGAGCTGGTCTGAAGCATGGTGCAGGCAATATGTGACTTGACTTATAAATCCCACCCAAATGCTGCCTCAGATACCACTCCGGCCAAGGAGTGTCATTGTGAACACATATGATCACAAAACCTGGTTCGACCCATGTATAAATGGAACCATTTTGAGTCCTTCTGAAGCAGCAGGTCTGCGACATGGCATCCTCCTCATGGTAGGGATGCCTATCATGGCCATCTCCTCGAGGCTGTGTGTCTTCATTTTAATGAGCGAGTGAATGCGTGCTATACGATCCTTCCTCTCCCTCTGAAACCCTGTAAGTTTTTAGGTAACACCTGTAGTGCTATCTCCGCTTAGTGATCTTTACCATTCTGTAACTATATGTGGGAAAATTTCTATGACATACAAGCCTATAAACTGCATGAACACCCAGTTTCTGCAAGAAATTTTACTAGTTGTGGTTCCATCTTTCATCGTCAGTGATTTTTAGTTTTTGTGACAGCATGAATCATTGAGCCTAGAGGAACAGGCCAGCTTACCTCATGAAGACAACACACTTTTTGCCATGGTGCCAACAACAGGTATTTTAACACCATTATATACTTTTTCTTCCTCTGTATGACACAGCAGAGAATAGCCTAGGAGGTAGGAAATTTAGCCTTACATTCTGTAAAGGAAAAGAAGCTGAAAGTTGGAACTCACACATCATATACATATGCTGCACCATCTGGTCTATTGTGTAAAAGAGGAGTATCAGAAGCACTGACATTTCTCGGAAATTAGTTTTCCTGGTTTCTTTATAAATATTCAGCATAAGAGGCAGAACAGGATATGCCAAAGCAAATATTAGCCCTTTCCCCCTTTTCACCCCCTCGCTTTCTCATATATCACTAGAAAATCTGAATATGGATTTGGTTAACTCCAAGGTAAGTTTCCTTTTTTTTTTGTCAAGATCTTAAATACAACAACAGGCTCTGCAGATCTCAGCCTTGTCCCCTATTTGCCCTATACTACAAGTATTTCTGTACTCTCTTATCTATCTGATTCTTGCCCTACTGACACGTCTCACAGGCTTGAACTTGGACTTTCTTTATCACTTGCAGACTTGCATGGCCATCACAGGGCTGTTGCCCAAATCTGTCATTGGTCCTGCTCTGTCCTCCTTTCTCAGATACTGCACTTGTAATGGTGATGAGGACATTGGTTCTCCCTGTCTCACTGTCACCATTATCTTTTGCTTACATTTTACTTCATAGAACCATAGAATCTTCTGGTTGAAAGAGACCTCTAAGATCATCAAGTCCAACCTCACCCATTATCCACTAAACCATGTCCCTCAAAAACTCATATATCCTTTTTTTTAAAAACCTCCAGGGATGGTGATTCAACCACCTCCATGGGCAGCTTGTTCCAGTGCTTAACCACCCTTTCAGTAAAGAAATTCTTCCTAATATCTAGTCTGAACCTCCCCTGGCGCAACTTATGGCCATTTCCCCTTGTCGTATCGCCTGTCACTTGAGAGAAGAGACCAACACTCGCTCTGCCACAGCCTCCTTTCAGGCAGCCTCCTCTTCTCCAAGCTAAACAACCCCAGTTCCCTCAGCCGTTCCCTGTAGGACTTGTTTTCCAGCCCCTTCACCAGCCTTGTCCCCCTTCTCTGGACGTGCTCCAACACCTCAATATCCTTTTTGTACTGAGGGGCCCAGAACTGAGCACAGTACTCGAGGTGTGGCCTCACCAGTGCCGAGTACAGAGGCACTATCACCTCCCTTGTCCTGCATGAAGCAACCCAGCCTCACTATTCCCCAGCTTCTCTTTGCTGTCTTTCCTTTTGTTAAGGTTTATTTAATTATAATTATTATTCATCAGATAGCTTCTCAGCTGAAGCTAAAAGGTCAATCTATGGAAATTGGGTTTCTAATATTCCCTATTCAGCAACTTAGTAAAAAACTTTACACACTTATTGAGTGTTTCTCAATGGGCTGTTGATCTGCATTTAGTCTCTCATTAAACATCAGCTTTAGGGAAGAATGGAAGGACATACTATTCGTCCACAGAAAAACAAAACTCAAGAACATTTGCATTGTTCAAAACTTCTGGCAAAATCTCCAAGGTCTGGTAGAAGTATAAAAACTCAAAAGGCAGGTGAAAATAAGACACAACATAATATATGTTAGGAATCAACATGCTTCCTTGTAAAAACTTCTCTATTTTAAAGTGGTAAAACGTTGTGTCACTATATCTGTGATGCCACGGAGACAAAAAAATATTTTCACTTTAAAGTACAAATACTCTGCAGGATGCAAAATAGGTTAATTTTACTATACAATAGGCACAAGCTGGATGAAGTCTAACATATTACCCGCAATATTCTCAGAGAAGGAATAATCACAACAAATGAAAATACTGGTTGCTCATAACCAGTTACATTCCTGGTCTTCTCCTAGTATCAGTACAGAACAATGCAAAGACAAACCTAACCTTTTAATAAAACCACTTTTCATATTTTCTTATAAATAAATGTATTTATTAGGACTGTGATTTTAGGACTCAGCTTCTGGATAAAGCAGAGTGTTGTCATCTCTTGCTGATGTTTTGCACCGGCAGTTTGAGAAGGAAGAGGCTCCAAACAATTCTTCTGCCAGATGGTTACTCATTAATGAACTCTGAATAACATATAAAAAAGACTTTTAAATTAAAAAGAATGTGATGCTTTAAATGCTTCTGAGCTGATGATATCTTGAATACTTTTGAAGGAACAGGATGCCCGTGTGACATGTTTTCATGACAACACAGTACAAGAAAAATAACTAAGATTGGTGGGCACTCACAGCATGCTACTGCTGCTCAGAGAATTCAGGCTATGTAACATTTTTCAAATACAAAACATAGGCAATGTAGGTGTTATAACACTTAAATTACAGAGATATTCCAGACCACAAGTAATTTGCTCAGCTCCTTGGGTAATACGCATTTATAGTTCTGATTGACATTTCAAATTTCAGGATATGCATCACAATAAAATGTATAATCAGGATTAGGCACTAGATGGTGTGGAAGAGCTAGTTAGTAGGAAGGTATATTTGCACAGTTCTTGAATTTACTACTATTTGTCTTTTGTTGCACCTGATGTAACAGGATTTGTTCTTCATCATAATTCTCCTGGTTTTCTAGACTTGATCAGACACTTCAATTTAGTTTTCACGTTTTAAATATATACTGAGATGGTGTTCTAAGTTGTATTTCTTTCTCCTTTGTCTGGAGATACAAATATATTCCTGTAACTGAAAACAGTGTTTTCATCTTGTTTTATCACTGAAGAAATTGGACTTTGGGAACTTTAAATTTATTTTTAAGAGGAGATGTTCTTTAGCGGGTTGATGTCAACAGTTTTAGGGGTTAATTTCCTCTAACTCTTCAAAGCAAGATTTCTCAAGATGTATCATACTTTCTATGACCTAGAAATTCATTAAAAAAAATAAATAACAGAATCAACGTCTCCCTGGATTTCAAGACAAGTTTTCAGCTGCAATAAGCTTGTGTGACTTCTGTAACACTCATCTGTTTCCTGCTATGGCAAGCGAGGTCGAATTCCTAAACACATAAAATGTATTGAAATGCTTAAAAAACTATGTGATACTTTCAAATATCTCCCAATTTTAGGGAACCTATGCTTGTTATAAGGAGAATTACAGTGAATATTATCTGAAGTAATCATCTATCTTTATTTTAGATCTATATCAAAATGAAGATAGTAAAGTTACCAACTTCTGCGCTTGCATATCATCACAGGCACTACTGATAAAAGTCACAAGGAGAACCGAGACTTGGCCCAAGGAAAAGACTTTTAACATGAAACTGGCTGTAGAGCTGTGTGAAGTTGCAGCAGTGGCATTTTACCCATGCATTTACATCTTGTTAAAAGAAGTCCATGGATGGCATCAGAGTTGTCAGAGTACTGACACAGGCATTGATGCAAAGATGCAAGCTAAGCGGAAAAAACCCTGGAAGAGTCAAGAGGAATAAAATGAAAGCAAATTTGGTAAATGTTGCAATAAGTAAATAAGTAAATAAACATCCTTCTTTCTCCAAAACACAAAATATATATGGCAAACCAGAAGAATACAACTTCTTAAAATTGTTTTTATTTAACTATGCATACTTGTTCCATTTTAAGTATTTATAGCTCTTCAATTCTCTCCATCTCCTAATAACATGCCTGTTAATACACAGGGTACAAACTACAGTACTTTGTGGTAAATCGCTAATCAATCAAAAGAATTCTTATTTATATCCACACTCTTATGATCTATGGAGGTCATTTTAATACTCTGCAAATACTTATAAGCAAACCCCAGGGACAAATTAAGTAAAAAGTGCTATTATATAAAAAGCCAGTTTCCTATAGTCATGTGTAGTATTTATACTCTGTTGTTAAATACTGTAGATTGATTTTATTGAGCTTTTGAGTATAATGAGTATAAATGTTATATATACTACCATATGGTTTCTACATATGGATAGGTTGCAATTAATGCTGGAAAGTATAATTTGCCTCTTAGTTGTGTTATTTATCTATGTGATCAAAGTTAAGTCATTTGCAATGAGTACCTGTATATATATGTGACTATATGCCTTACTGCTTCTGTGCTTAACTACGAGTTGTGCAGAATGAAGCTTATGTATAATGTATGCCCAGTAGTAAAATGCAGAAGAAATAGTTGATGTTCAGAAAACTGTTGTAAAAAATAAGTTATTTTTTCTTGATCTTTAATGTGACAACTACCAGAAAATAAATTACCTTTCTTATTAAAGGAGTTTGTTTAAATGATACCCTATTATCATGTGTATAGCACATCTAGGGCAGTAGGCTAAAGTGGGTTTGATTTTTCTTGATTAAATTTTATGCTGCAATTTCATACATTGCATCCTCTGAAAGGTCCTAAAGATAAAAGTAAAATTTTAAGCAACCATCAACTAAAACCCAAAACCGGCAAATTAAGAAATCAGTAGTATTTATGATCTAGGAGTGGACTATTCATAAAACAATTCTATGGCATTAGATATGGCTGACAGTTTTGGCAAGAATTTTACAAGTCATATTGAGACACGCAGAGGTATACACACTGAAGAAACATTTCTTTCTGATTTATCTTAATTTGGACAACAGCTAGACCACTACTATAAACAGGTTAACACTTCTCTCCCCTTTTCTCAGTAAAAGGCAATCTGACATTCAGTACAACACTGAGATAATTTCATTATGAATTTCCATTTCATAATACTTAAAGAACCAAATCTTATTTTGTTATCTCCTTTTGTAAAACTTTTGCACATAGCTCTCCTCATAAAAAATACCATGAAAATCACTTTGGCCAAGATAAAAATATCAAATCTTAAAGGGGTAGGTTGCCAAAATTTCTCTTACATATTTGTTTGAACAAAAGTTGTTTTATGAATAGCATTACAGACTTTTCAGTAATATTCAAATATATTAGAATATAAACAGAACTACATAAGAGAAATTTCATGTGATAAATTAGATTCTATTACCTAAGAGTCTTTGCTTGTTTAGGTTTTTCTTCAATTTGCAAGATGTTTTGGTATGTGTTTAAGCTTACATATTGTATTGGTGAAAGAAGATATAACTTGATTTTTAACAGGCCAGTTAATACGTGAAACCTGTATAACAACTTTTCAGCAAAATGTATATAGAACAGCAAGTAAAGGGTAATATATTTGAGTATATATGAGTTTGGTAATTATGTATATAGAATACAGGCTTAACAGTGTGTATAAAGCACTTTCATGTTGGCAATATTAGAAGATAGGATAAAGAAGTTTTAATAAAATCTATTTTCTTGTACTGTATCTATTATTTAATAATGTGGTATGATGCAATTTTCCAACAAAGACACAGGTTGAGAATTTATGGCCTTGAGAAGCAGTCTGTGTAACCCTGCGTAACCTCATGTCAAATGTAAAATTTGAAAGAAATTTTTTTCCCCTTAAGATACGAAAATGTGGGAGGCATCTTTAGAGAGAAAATTGTCTCATTCAAACACAATAGCTTACTTGTGGCATCTGTTTTGTTGGATGGCTGAATAAATTTTGTGTAACTGTAAAATGACCCATATTAAATTGGAATTATTTGTTGTACATCTCCATAAGAATGGAATTAAGGCCAAAGCAGATTGAAGACCCACTGTGGCTGGGTTAGAAAAGCCACGTTAGAAAAGTTTATTCTGCCCAGAGCATAAAATAAAATACCCAGTATGTTTCTGCCATGCAAAGCTGATATCATTTAGTAACTGATATCTGTGATGAAATCTCAATAGGAATGCACACATTATAAGGCATTATTCAGTCCCTGAAGTAAAAAGAATTTACCGCAAATCAACTATACAGATAGAAAAGAACCCATTTTTAGCTGTTTCAGGAGATCATTTTGTCTATTCTCATAAATGAGGATCGCATATTATTTTTTTAATTCACCCATAAGTGCAAATAAATGTGGTATATTAGTCTAAAATCCAGATGTTGAATAGAGCATCAGTCCAAGATAATATTCCCTGTAGCTCTTACATACGGAAAAACACCTCTGAATGGTAACTGTATTAGCTCTCAGGAGTCTCTAGGGAAGCAAGGAAGCTTTGACTACTCACAACATGCCCTCCTGCATTTCTTTTCGGCTTGAACAATCCTGACCCAGAGAAGATACGAAATGAAGAGTTTATTATTTATTTTCACTCACTGAACTCATCCTCAGAAGAATGAGAAGATGAGAAGAAATTTGAGAAGGAAAAACACTTGTCTGTCATATCAATATTCTTGGAGATCAGGGCTTATTAGGGTTTTGGAAACTGTGGATCTTGAGATGCAAACTTCAACCTAAATCTAATCAGTCAGTTGAAAACATTGCTAAATATCCCACTCTGATGACAAATAAATATAGTATAAGTTAAATTCAGATTTTTATTGCCTGACTGGATTTGATATTAAGGTTATCTAAGTAAGAGCTCTAATTTTTTGTAATCTCTTTCTAGTCAGGAACAAGCATCTTTTAAAAGCACATACGTGAGAGAGGGAATGATTAATAAGCATTGCCCTGTCCTGTTAATACATCAGCTGCTGGGAGCAGCTCATTTCAGACTCCATGCCTTCCTTTCCCCAAGGAAGTGAGTCCATTTCTAACAAGTGCCTTGCACTTGATGATTTTATTTTGGTTAACTGTAACAGTGTTTCAGAGATGTGTCTGACATCTACTGCCACCTTTATATTACATGTCTGTCTCTCATCCAGTTTCAGTCATTGTTACATCCCAAAGCTGAATGTGACAGTAGTGTGACTTTTTGCTTCTGCTACCAATTAATTTGGCATCTCTTTTTTTTGCCTTCAGGTCCTTTGATTCCCTAAGAGCATGCAGTATCTATCTTTGTCACACATGGTTCTTTACAGATTACTGGTCGTTATCCATAGAAATCCAGCACCTACTCTCTCTTCAGGCCTTTTTAAAAACTAACTTATTTTGCTCAAAATTATTACAAAGATCTGGAACTGTAGAAAATTTTCCAGCTTCTTTTTTATTAATGTGTCTCCTGTATAATTTAGAAGATGTTTATATCTTGGTTTGGTTTTTTTTTTTTAAGATACAATAAATGTTCCACTTGCAATAAAGGAAAAAATAATACTAAATAAAATCCATGTATAAATCTTGTTCACTGAAACTGTTCCCCATCTTTTTAATTGAACATGTTGAGACATCTACAGCAAGCAGGGGTTACTTCATTTATTCTTCTAAAGAAAGACACAGGAACACAATGACACAACAATTCTGTGAAAGGGGTCAATATTCATACACCTTTCACTGCACATTGCACAGTAGGGAAGGACACAGTGTTCCAATTAAGATAGTACAGAATCTGGGAAAAAAAAAAAGGCAATAACTTTCTTGGTCATTCTTTATAATGGCCAGGGGTCTATGCTGTGAAAGATGCCTTGCTGCCTAAGAAGAACATAAGTTTCATCCAAAAGAAAACTAAAGGCAAAATTTTCAAAAGGCAGTTCAGTCAAATTTGCAAGTCACTGAGAGGAAAAAGAAAGGAAAGAGAGAAACCTTAGATGTGATGCCTCCGTGTGCAAAAAAGGAAAATACAAGCAAGCCATTAAATAAATATTTTTTCCTATACTAAAGAACACATTAAGTCCAAAAATGTTGACACCTATTCCACGTAACTATTTCTCTTAATACAAAACCTCAGATTCTCAACAAATAGACTCGTTAACCTAAGAGAATACAATGTTTCACAGGCGACTTTAGAAACTACAATTGTATAGGATCTTGTTTCAAAAACATAGCCTATTCTTATTTTAAAAAGTGTAATAAAATGTATATATTTTCATATTGAAAATATACAAGGAAGAAGGGAGAGGAATAATGAGCATTTATGAAAGTGTTTGATCAATTCTGCCTTTTTAATGCGAGCTTCAAGTATACAGAGAGCCAACGCTTTAAACACAGAATCCCTGCCCTGCCAGTGTATCTGTTGGTAGATATTATACTCCAGAATAGAAAAACAAGCAAACAAACAAATAAACCTCAAAACATGCAAACATAATATATAGCTTTTCCAATCAGTCAACCACTGCAAATAATGTAGATCATACAAGAAATGCAATCAGTGAAGACTACTCTCATGTCCACTCAAAATTATCCCAATCATTTTATGTCTGCCTGGACAGTGATAGTAGTAGCATATCCTATTTATTTATAGACTGTCCCCTAAATTACTGATTTCTTACCCTAATTTCTTCTGTCTTTTCTGACCTTATGAATGTAGTATTTGTTTTAACAAAAATTGCTGCAAACTATTGATGAAATATTTATACCTATAAACAGACATATTATCTAACTCTGAAGACTATATATTATAGATTATTTGGTCACGCTAGACCTTAGTTTCTACATTCAGAATATGAGTAAATGATGGAGATTTTACTGAGAGGAATCCATGCAATATTTGATATTTAAATTATTTCATTCATACTAAAAGAGGTACAAATTGCACAAATCCCAATGTAAATATTTTTAAGAAAGTCAAAATACCCATATATCAATACAGTATTAATATAAACTATGTAACTAATGGAAAGAATATAGTAATAAGTTATTGTAATTAAAAGTAAATGAAACTTTAAAAACAAAAATCAAGACTTTTAATAAAAAAACCTCATGTGGCCATTTGTTTAAACTGTTATGTCACTGAAAATACTTCATCTACTATCAAAATACAGTCACAAAACCCAACCATCTTATTGTTCATCTAAACCAAAGTCACACTGCTTTTATATAGTAATTTTAACAAGGTATTCTCTTGTTTAAGAATCTTCAAGGAATAGAGAACAAATCCCAATAAGTACTGATCTTTTTGTCTTGGGCAAAACTCAGCATAACAGTTTTAGTGGTGTAATATTTCTTGGGCAGAAATCCAATAAGAGGGAAACCAAGTTATTCAGTTATGAAAGCCGTCTGTCTGGAGACATGCTATTAAACACCATTTGAACCCTCTGTTTACTTTGGTAATATTTATAGTTATGACTATGCATTTGTGGCTTGCTCTTGCTAAATATTTCTCAAATTCAATTGCTATAACAGACAACACAAATCATCATAGCTTCAGTGGTATTGTTTTTCTAAGAAAGAAAAAGCAGAGGCAGTGGAGGACCTTTGTTGCTGTTCACTTTGCTTCTACATCTTATTATTCAGTGTCCTGTTGCTTTATAAATAATGCATTTATATTACTTTTTATGAAGGTATATGTATGTCCCGTTGTTATTGTGCCTGAACATCCTATACATGAAAGCTTTGATCCTTTTGAGATGGAAAATAAATTTAATCCTGCTGTAGAACTGTGGGGCCTAGTTTGCAGTCTACTGCTTTTTTTAAAAGCAGCCCCTAGAGCAAATCAAAATTATCCCATCCAAATTCCTATATCACAAGCATGCAAATGAATTCAAAGACTGGTTGAAGTGTCCTCCAGGTTCATGTAGTAAGTAGGCAATAGGACGGGTGGCAAAAGTCTTGAAGAAAAGGACATTACTATTCTGGTTGTTCATAAAGGCATGAATATAACCCAGCAGATCAGCTGGCAGTCAAGGAGCACCAGGATGAGAAGCAGACCAGAAAAATTTCAGACTTCCTTAACACAGTCTGACATCAAGTCATTATCTCTGTTCCTCTTTTTAGACTGTCAATATCTACGCATACAGAGCCTAGGTGGAATTCAGGTTTCCTAAGATTTTGCTTAAGCTACTTGACACTACTGTAGTTCTATCAAGTTAATTCAAATAATAGAAATATCTGCACATAAAAAAAAGAAACCAATGCTGTAAAGAGTCTTGTTTTGTTCAGAAATACAGTCTTGCAATCCAAATAAATCCATCAAGCCCCACTCACCTCTGAAAAAAACAAAATTAAAACTGTAGCCTCTAAAATAACCAGATCACAGATGATCACTTATGACATCCTTGAACTTTAAGCTGTTATTACCTGAAGTGTAGCTTACCATTTGCAAGCGTAACTCTAGAGGCAAATCAACTTGTTGAAAAGGTCTTAAAACAGATGAGCAGAATAAGGCAAAATAAAAGCAGGCGTGACTATGGAGGAATTAGAAGCCAGTGTGAAAAATATGTTTTGCCATGTTACGTTGCTGCCTACCACTGAATACAGTAAAAAAATTAAGCATTCTGACTGTTTTGTTTAGGAGTAGAGAGAGTAAAGACATTTTACAGCTCTAGGGCTGCTCCCAGGTGAAAATTATCTTAGTCAGGGACTTCAAGAGCTGCAGGCTCCTGAGATGGCTGCCTCCAGAAGCTGCTTAGCACCTTGCAGGGATAGATCCCTACAAAATGGAAGTGAAAATCCTTGTAAGGTCTGCTGGTGCAAGAGTCTAAATATTTTAATCTACACTTTAATTAAATATTTGGTGTATGTGAACACTGGGAAAGACCAGAATTTTCCTATATTTCTCCAAGACTACCCTCCATCACAGTTTTCAACAGAGAATGACAGCTCCTCTTCTAGGGATGGAAACTAGATCCATCTACACAGCAGATCAGCTGAGAGTAGAGTCCAGTATCTGCTCACAAAACTTACTAAACTAGAACTTCCAGGATTGTAGCCTGAATATTATAACACTACAGTAAAACATTGTGGCTTTCCAACATGTTGTTCCTTTTGCATCATTATGATGGAAGTTGTAAATATCACTTCCGATATAGGGAGAATTTTTTCCCTATTACTAAGTCAGTTCTTTATTTTTACTCCCTGATATCCCAAAAAAACCTTTTAAATGAAGTATGTCTTTTGTAAACAGCTGATAATATTATGAACACAACAAAATGGCCTATCTCTGAAACATCTGAGTGAAAATAGACATTGATCATAATTAGAAACATTAAAGCTTTTCTGAGGTTCTAACTATAAAACAGCTAGCTCAATTGTATTTCAAATAAAATTTTCTTTTCAAATAAAGCGGTCAGAAGAGGACAGGTAAGAGGTCTTCTCAAAAGGTACTGTGCACTCAATTACCTCATGTTGAACTTGTCTACCCTGATGTTCCACATTGTCAGGACGGATCCTCTGTGCAGGTAGCATACTCCTCTTTTACCACGTGACATTTCTGGGTAAAATCCTTGCTCTACAAATTGCCAGGCTGCCATCATAAGGTGTTCAAAAAGTGATTAAATCCATAGTTAGCTTATACTCAGGGCTGGTCCTCGTATGCTCCACACAGGCTTTCCAGGTGGGAGAGACTGATGGATGAGTTTTTAGATTGTGTCTATAAAACAGAGTGAGTGGTGGGAAGCATTGATACCTGCAGCCACTCACCTTTCTTCTCTTCTGTTGGGGTGCTGTATATCAGGGTGTACCTCATGGCCCTGGCCTCTCAGGTCACCACAAAATGCCAATAACAGAGGAGAAGGGTCAGAAGTGCAGTCCAGTGATATTTAAGAGAATGAGCCAACTGCCATAAGTGAACAGCATGTGCTTACTCACTACAGGTTTTTAGAATTTGAAGTGACTAGACTCAAGGAAACAATACACAAATAATTAAAAAAAAGTATATAAATTAATGTCATATCTATATTAATATAAGTCATTGATAAGTTTTTATATGAATAATATATTAATGGCGTGTTTTCTGGATTATATCACCACTTCTTTTCTTGAAGAATTACACCTATCTTGGATTGGGGCTTTTTCAGACTTTGTTGTATTTTATGAGATGAACATGAACGTACAAATACACATTACCCCCCAAAACCTTTCTTTGCAAAAAAACTCCTGCTGAACATATGGGGATCCTTTATGGTTAATGAGACAGGAAATAGCCTCTGCTTTGTCCATATATGGAATCTGCCTTCAAACAAGATATCCTCTACAGATCAAGCCCTCTTTCGTACTCTGAAAGGCAGGGTCAATGTCACTTTCTTCCTCTCATCTTCCATAACGAAGTGTTAAGATCTATCCTGCTATCACTCATCAACTAGGGGATTTTTTCTAGGCTAAAGGAAACTGAGTAGGCAAAGTCCTGAAAAACACTCACTGACTTTGCATTCTGATCCAACAAGGTGAAGATTTCTAGCATGCTTCAATGACTTGGTGAACCAAGTGTATCTGCAAATTGGAAAACTTAGGTAACAAGAAATTTAGACACCTCAGTCTCTAATCTCTCATGTTAACCAATTTCATCTGTGTCTCCAAGGAATCCACAAATATATATATATACAGACACAAATATTTTTCAGAGGTGTAATTTCATACCAAATATACATGTTTCTTGTTTCTTCATCTCACTATCTTTCAAATTAATCACGTATTTTTTTGTTTAGTTGTGTTACTGGTTGCCACTCAGTTTGCTCCTTACTTAGTGATATCTCAGCAGATGCCTCCTCATCATCCTTAATTTAGATTAAACAGAAAAAGGAATTAAATCTCTCAATTAAATGCTGAAACAGTAGGCTGCCACCATCCATGGCAAGGTGCTGCATGGAAAGGCTGGTCAGAAGCTGAACTGTGAGAGCAAAAATGCTAGCTGGAAAAGCGAAGGGAAACATGGGATCCCTGTTGTTTGGGTGGCTGAAGCTGTGCAAGGGAAACAGCTGGCCAACAGGCAAGAGGTGGGTCGTATGTGCAGCACGGACCTGGGAGAGCGCCAAACAGCACATTTTCCATTGTCCGAGATAGTTACACAAAAGGCAAACATGAGGAGCCTAATTTGCAAGATGCCCTCTCTGCCTGTTCCCAACATATCAGGAGAAAATAAACACTAGTCTTATGGAACATTGGAATCATGGCAAATTATTTTTATTCTAGCAATCATTTAAAAAGTTTTTATTTACTGGCTAATTGTTCAGGCTAGAAGAGCTGATGTTTTGTATTGTTCAATTCCAGCAGCAATGAAGTCAGTGAAGTAAGAACAAAACTTTCTACTTCAGTTCTTGTTTTGAGAGAGTTGACGAGTGACTCTGAGGTGTCTTTTAATAAAATATGTGGAAATAAAAGTATTTTAAAAGTGAAAGGCATTGGAAAAAAATCTTCTTGTTATAATTGCTTTCATTGTTGTAAATGAACTGACAATTTGGAACAATGTATTTCTATTTATTTATCATTGCAGTTAAGTTATATATATATATATTTTATATCAATAATGATGCAATTTATAAATAGTTTCTGTAATTTTTCCATAACTCTTATACATATTTCATTAAAGTGTTATGAAATATTTCCTGAATCTACCACTAACTAATGTCTGCCAAACCTACCATTATCATCAGTGTGAGAATGTGGGATTTGATTTAGATCAAATTCTGGTTTTAGTCGGAAGCCCTCTTTCACTTGCTTTTATAGATACTTTGGAGAAGTTAATATGTTCTGCTCTTTAAGTCTGCTTGCTTCCTTCTCTTAAATTGTCCTACTCAAAGTAACTGAAAAAAACCAAACAAACCACAAACCCACAGCTGTATGATGATCCTCAAATTTGTTTTTATTTGTGAAAGTGATCATATCCTGAGTTTGAGAAATAAGACCATTTACCTTGCTAATTTACTCTGGAGAGTTTATTAACAAGGTAGGATTTGGTTTTGAGCTGCTCTCTATAATAGGTGCAGGCAGTTTCCATGCGCTCTTCTGGGACTGGAAAATTCATACTTTTCCATGATGTTATCAGATATTCATGACTGGAATCAGTTGATATTATAAATGTTCTGCCTTTCATGCAATTATGTATTCATCCATTATTATCTTGAAATGTTTAATAGGAATTAAGTTTTCATCAACCTAAGAAATAATTACATATGAGGGAAGAATATGAGAAACAGGGAAAGAGTGATAAATTACTAACAAAATGTAGATTCAGGATACTGAAATAATACATTAAAGTAATCCGTACCCATTTTGGTTTTGATGAAGAGAATTGGGAAAAAATCCAAATTCCAAATTTTTTTTTCAACAAGAAACACAAATGACAATCAGTCTTTTTCTTATAAGGAAAACTTTATTTTATGTTATAGACATCTTCAATTCCACTAAAATTTTTCTGTGACTGCTTTGGAAAACCTGATGGTGACTGGTTTATTCATATACCTCTACTGCTGCACCAAAGTTTTTTGATACATAATACTACAACTGGTTGATGTTATGACAGGGTCCTCCCATAGGAACAAAGTTATGTAGTCACTCTTTACAAGCTTATATACGAGCAACTTTTTCTACAAAACTTCAAAACTACATCTTCAAAACTAAATCAAAACTACTTTAGTCATTTATAAAGGAAGAAAATTAACAGAATTCTATATCAGTTCTTAGTTTATCCCTCGAAAATCTAGAACTTTCAAGCAGATAACCACAAGATAAATGAATTTTTACAAGGCAATCTCACAAGCAAAATATCAAGTAAACTCAGGTAAAATACAATAGCACCATTCACTGCAACCTGCCTCTCTCCTTCTCCCTCAGGCCCTGCCCTTTTCTGCTATTCTGATGAAAAGCCTAACCACGCCTCTCTCCAACGTTTGACTATAATCGCATTTTCCCCTCTCTTTTCTGAAGGGCTAAGTTGAAAGACAACTAAACAGTCATGGACCTCTTGCAGAGTACGCCCAGCTACTGCTTCTTGGGTATGAGTTTACGGATTTACATTTCCATTTACATTTCCACTTACATTTCCACTTACATTTTCATTTCATTTCAAGAAAATGAATATGTATCCATTTTATTTTTGCATTCCAAAGGTAAAAACAAAATAAAAAAATACTAATAGCAGGAGGTTGTGTGTGTTGGATTTATTCCAACACAACTTAGCATCTGCAGAAATGGGGTATATATAGTTACAGTTCACTCCAATATAACCAGTATACTGTCTTAGACTGTGACTTCTAAGAAGTGATCTCAGTCCCTTGCATGCTCCAACGCATTCTCTGAAAGTGACAAGTTGTCCTGTTCTTGCACATTCATTCAGGGTTACCTTGGCAACCACTTGATAAGATAGTGCCATTTTTTTGCTATAGCATAAGTTTATAGACTAGACTAGATTTTTTTCCCACTAGGGTCTGTAGACTCAGTATATATTTCTTCCTATCTTAACAACAAACATGCTACTTTACTTGCCATCTACCTTACGGGTTTTACGGCACTACTTTCCAATGTGTATGCAGGCATCTACTTGACTCCTGTGTATTCTTCTAAATGCATTTACTAAATCCTTTTTTTTAAGCTAGATTTTTCAAATGCATTTGTCCGTGCTTTATATGGTTTGTCTCTGTTTATCTTCATTCTAAATTCTGCTCCCCCCTATTTTTTAACCATGACACATTTTTCAATTAATCTTAGGGAAGATCGAAATATCAAAGGTATTGTTTTATTTTATATTAATTTGAAATTTTAATATTATTTTAAAATACTACGTAATATTAATTTGATGTACTGACATAATATTAATTTGATGTACTGACATATAGAAGACAGATTTTGAAGATATTGTTGTCTGACACAATTTCTGAAAATAGGCAGTTCAGCTGAAGAGAGGAGAGAATGAGAGACTGTATTATTGCTATCGGTGAGGAAAAGAATGCTCTGTGAACTCAAACAAGAATATATATATATATATATATATATATATATATATATATATATACAAGAGACAGGTCATGGATCCTGGAACATCCCGAAACTTGGAGTTTGTATCTTGTTAGACACCAGAAAATCCATTTCGATACTTCAGTTCCTTGAAGTTTCTGTGATTGTTGCATAATGCTGCAGGTGGAGTAGAACAAAACCCCATTATTAGACATGGGGAGAAATTCACTAAACTCACTAAAAATCCTCCCAACTTTGATATTTGTTTTTACATCATGTTTATGGTTTTAAATACTTCAGTATCACAGAGGTTAAAACGTTGCAAAGAAAATGGTTCTCAACAGGCCATTGTAAAGCTGCCTGATCAGTCAGGCAAACCCAGCACTGCTTGCATGCTGACCTGGAGTAATCTTCAGAGATGATATCCAGGAGCTGCATCAGTGAGAACTGGCATATCTTCTTCAGTTTTCCTCAGGAAAAATGAGATTATTCAGGGAGAAGGTGAAGAGACCCTTAGAAAAGTAAATCTATGTTGGAGAAAGTAAACTTACACTTATTTCCCATAGACGGGAAGAGATGTTATTTGCAGTGGTTTTTTTGGTGAACTGTTCCTCCCAGTAGTAAATTATTTTGTTCATATTATTTTAAAAGTGGGTTTTTTTTGTTTTAGTTAAAACTTCTTGTGACCTGTTGTAATTACTCTTCCTGTTATGTCCTCTCATCCTTTAAGTACCACTTACATCATTTTCTTTCTCCTACTTGATGAAAAAGCAAAAAAACTGTAATTGATACAACGTGAACTGTGGACATAGAGTTAGGTATCATAGCAACAAATTTTGATGCTTTTTAACTTGCGATCTTGGACCTTCTCTTTAGCATGTCATCTCCAAATCTAACAATGTCTAAAGCAATGTGCACTGAGGTCAGTTTGTTAGAACTGAAAGCACTGGGTGATGGGTCTTGGAGACTGGAGACTAAGAAGATCCAACTGGAACATTTAAGGAGAAGTGAAGGAAGAGATTCTTCTTCTCCTATTTCATTTGTTGATTAGAAGAGACTTTCATAACCATGTTGCAGTGGAACTTACAGGAGAACAGTAGCATTAAAATCTCAGGTTGCTCTTTTCTGAGTTCCTACCCCATTAACTTCATATGAATGTGATTTTTTTTTTGTTCTCTAGTTATCTTGACTCTTATGTAGTCCTTCCAACTTTAAAGCCAGAAAGGTTCACCAGAATTAATGATTTTGTTCTCAGAAATCTCAAAAAAATAAGGCATATATTTATCTGATACAGAAGGAGAGTAAAGTCATATCTATTTTGCATGACAAAGCATAATACAAAAAATATTGAAAAAATTCTCTATAAAACCTTTCATGGTCACTAGTAACTTTGCATTCATAAAGACATAGCTAATTTAGGGCACAGAGCAGCTTGAATGGACATTATGTCACAAATGGCATAGTTTTCCTTTTTAATTATTACAACTCTATATGAGGTGCTGTCAGCGTTTTTAGCAAATTAATAAAGTGTTCACTGCTCTTCTTTTTCTCCTTTTTTTAGTATGTTAACTTCTTTTCTTTTTATTTTTTTCCTCTTTACTATTGACATGGATAAGTTAATTTGCAGCTTCCTTTAACAATAAATAAAACTCCAGGGATGTATTTATTTTTTCATTTTAATGCCTCAGTAATCATTTGACAAGTTGTAAAGTGGGAGTTGAGAACTACTGGAGCTGACAAATCCTGCTGTAAAATTAAATGTGTAAGAAATTTCAGTGTGTAGTTTGTAAAGAGAGAAGAATGCTGGGATACTTGAAATAGACTAGGTGAAACATCACCCACTCAAGTACATTAATACAGTGCAGTGACCTAAGGAAGCACTCTTTGCTCTATGCTGAAATAAAAGACTAACTAGTTTCAGGACAGTGACTAGAAGAACTCAAGCCTAGATTAAAGATTTCAGTAACCTGAACAAAAGGCATATTAGAGCTTGAAATTAATGTTCTGATCTGGGCAGATATTCTAGATGAGTTCAAAATTTATGTGGCATGCTGTTTATTATAACCTATTTCTTTGCAGGTCTTGTAAAACCATCACTGCTACACTTTCTGATTTCAGAGCTGACTTAATGTGCAGCAGGCTCTGTTGCACTGCACAGACATGTTCTACCTTCAGTTTTTGAGATTTCCCAGGAAATCTAAAGCTAAAAGAAAAATAGGCTTCCAAAGTTAAAGCTACTGACTTAATTTAAAAAATAATTTTTTTAAAAAGAAAAAAGTAGGAAAAAGAAAGTTTTTGTGGATTCCAGTTGTCCATCCTTTCCACAGATGGTACTGGCCTTTATTAAGAAGACTTTTAAACAGCTAGAGAAAATGTGTCAGGCTCAGTGTATGTAGCATTGCACATAAAATGTAGAATTATTGACAGCATCAGTTTTAATAAAAATTAATCCAGCCACACAAGAAGATGGACTTCAAAGGTTCTTTCCAACCTTATTCTTCTATGATTCTATGAATTTGACAAAATCTGAAAAGCCTAAAAGCCTCAATAGATCAAGATAATAAAAGGTACATGAAATGCTCTAAGATGTCTAGATTAAGAGATTTGCTATAGAAAATAAAATGAGTTATTATACAATGTTTATAGTAAGTATATATATTTTTGTATCTCTTCAGCAACCTCAGCAATATCTGAGTTTACGTACATGACACAGAATTTCCCTTTCAACAAGAAAGAAGTCTACTGTTCTTAATTTCTTCTCGATATATTTTACAGCAACCTTTGTTACTATAGTAAAAAGAAATTCTCAGTAGAAATATTCTCAGTAGAAATATTCTCAGTAGAAATATTCTCAGTTGGGGACCTGGAATTTTATCTACAAAGGCCCACACAAACTATTCTGGTTTAATAATTCAAGTTTACTTCCAGCACACTGGAAAGTTAAAAGAGACTTTTAATTAAACAATTATTCACCATCTGGACTTGTAAAAGGAAATTAACTTTAGTCTGAAAATGAAGAAAATACTTTATTAAGAGATTGAAATTCTTTATAAATTAATTTCATAGTTAAAAAATAAATAAAGGGGTACTTTACCTTCATTAAAATAAGAACTATATTGAAATTAAGTTATTTTCTGGTAACAGCAAGAAGTTACTTTAGTACCAAAGATGGCACTGACAAATGGCCATCGTGACTTCATCTTATTTGATCTTTCTCATAATCTTCAACATTGCTTTTTGTGAAGAACCCAGAACTCCTGCCTTGATAGAATCTGATGGAAAAAACCTGCTTCTCCATATGGAGCCAGAATTTATAGATACCAGAATAACACCTTTGGAAAGGTAATTGTTGGAAAGGTAATTACTTATCCACCAAAATGAAAGTTATAACTTGGGAAAGGAAGAATAAGTCCCTGCCATTTGATGTACTTACCCCAGAGTTCCCAAGTATTCAAAATTACTCTTCACCATTCTTGGAGAGAACACAGATCTGTTCAGCATAGTTTCCAGGACAACCTTCTTCCCTTCCTAAATAGGGCAGCAGTCAGAGAGATTGTTCCTAATCATAGAAAATGATAACATTTTGAAATTTCCAAACTGTCTTCAGTATAATCTATTTTAGGTTCGTGCTCCTATGTTATTTTCAATTGTAATCCTGAGCCCTAGATAATCTATAGTGTTTCTGCAATGCTCATGGTCACAGATCAGTCAGTCTGGCCAAGTACCTAGTTCAGTAGATGGAAACTGAGATACTTCATCACCCCATCTGTGCCACTAAGCTGGCAGATATTCAAGCACTTTCAGAATTGTACTCTTCAGATTTTTGTGAAATTAGAACTGACAAAACATATGTCATAAGAGAATGTTTTCAGTTTGCCAAACTGCCAATTCTAAAATTATCTGCTCGATCATTTATTAATTCTTAATTTCTTGCCCTCTCCTGTCAAAGTTCATCTGGTTAAACTAAGTTGTAGCTATATGAGCTCTGTTATTACTGAGCTATCCTGGATATTCATATGATTAAGGAGGAAAGAAGACTTAGCTTTTCTATCACTTATCTATGTGCAATTTTCCAAAAGTTTGATGTAGATGCACAAGTATGGAATGAGAAAGCAGAGGCTGTATGCCTCTTCCAGATGGAGGACTAGGAGGAATTCAGCTTGTAAGTATTTGGAACCAGAATTCTTGCTTCCCTTGGTGAACTAATAAATTTCAGTTTATAGAGGGGTGAAAGCTAGTAATATGCTCTCTGAATAACAGAAGTTACTATGATTTCCATTTCATTTTAAAGTGGAATTCTGAGACAGATTGTGAATGATACACAGGCCTAAAGGTCTAAAAGTAAATCTTTGCATTATTCTTCCACAAAAGCTGGCAATAAAATAAATTATATTTGGAGTATAAACCCAGAATAATTCTGAATAAATTAATTTAAATTTAGGTTAAGATCCAGATAGTTTTACTCATTTTAAAACTTGGGAAAAAATGTTCCTTAAATGGAATTAGCTAATAGTATAGCAAGATTCTAGTCCACTGTCTCTCTAAATCAATGAAAATAGACACAAGGAAAAAAATCTAAGAAAAACTCAGAGTTAAGGGGTTTTAATTGCAAATACTTATCAACATCCACCATTTCTAGTAAATGCTATACAAATAGCAAGGTACAGCTACCTAGTGGCTGCTCCACTAGCTGTTATTATTACTTAGAATCTATACATCCCCCTCTGTTCTGTCCTTGACACTTTACTTCAGCTAGCTTCTTTATTTACCTCTGATGGTTTGATATTTGTCAAGCTGTGGAGTGTATTCTGTTGTCATACTTTTGTCAAGCATTGCCTGATATTTTGGCCTTTTAGAAGCAACTTTCTGACAGAAGGAAAAGTAGTGACATGGAGATCTATTGAGCTTGCTTGTTTATAGAGTGCATGCCCTTGAGTGGCTCCATGGTAGGTCACAAAGACACAGAAATCCCCTTTCTTTCAGAAGTCTCAACTCAAACACCAAGAAACAAAAGATCTCTGAAAATTATCCCTAATTAAAACCTCATGGAAGCGAACAATTTCTTCCTCCTTTTGCCAGAATGCACACCAAGAAGCTATCATACAAGTAATGACAGCATTTCTTCAGCCAATATACGCTGCTTACAATTTAAAAAAAGGTAAAATCACACATAAGATTTCCATCTGATAATTCTCAAAATATTACCTTCTCACAACACAGCCTTACTTTATATGCCAAGAGACCTCAACCAAATAACACTGCTAGAAGTACCAGAATGAGAATTCTGGAGGACAGAGCCATGACCAGAATCTTATTGCTCAGTCATGCCACTGGTATGTGTAGATACACTGGACAGTTTGACTATATGAACTGAAGCTTTGGTTTACATAACATATATAAAGATCTTTTCCTACTGTCTACAGAGAGCCTTCTGCTGTTAATGGCAATTAAAATGTCACTTCTGGACCTTTCAACCTTTGTTGTAAGACTAGATTTGTTCAGGAATTATTGATATAGATATAAGAACTTTCTGTCTTCACATAGAAAAAAACATAAATAATAAATAAAATAGTTTATTTCTCCTGTGATTGTTGTTTTTCTTTTTTTCTTAATATTTCACCAACTAAACACTTCTACCTATGCACAGCTTTCTCTTTTCATCCATAACAGAAACATTTACTCAAACTATTTTTCACGTTATTGTAAACTCTACATCTCATATGCCCTCTTTTCTCACCCCTTTTCCATTTCTAGATGGAGAAGATAAATCAATACCAGGCAAGCTCATATTTGAAGCAACTCCACAAGTACTGCTACAAGAGGTGCTCATGAAGTGAAAGAATGCAGTCACCTGCCACCCATGGAGTTCGACTCACTCACATCTACCTTGACAATTCCATGCTTAAAAACGATTTAAAGATAAGGAAAAACAGGGTTCTTTTTATCCTCTGCTTCTTCCTCACATATATCATGTAATCTCTTCAAACTTTAATATAGGGTCAATTGAATTCATGGAAAGAGAAAACAAACAAACAAGCTCTCCTTTCTTGTTAAATGAAAATACGATCTTCTAAAAGGCCTAGAAACTTTAGATATCAGAAGAACTGCTCATTTATCTACCTCCTCAGAAAACATAGGCCTCCTCTCAAGCCCACTGGAGTGAGTAGAAAGATTTAGATGGAGTTCAATAGGTTTTGGATGAGTTTTTTCTAAGAGCACTCAATTCATCCCACTTTATTATTTCTCCAGGTTACTGTAGCATTACTAAAAATTCTCTTCTACAAATAAAGAACAAGTGTTTAGCACACAGAAAACCAATTAATATCAAAATTGCCTTGGGAAACTTTAAATCAGCCTTTTATATATGAGATTGTTTATCCTGCAATTATTATTTTCTTTCCACATCATCACCGAACAAGCAAAATTGCCAGACTTCCACTCAGTTTCTGTGTACAAAGAAAATGCTAAGTGGAAATTTTAGGCCACGTGCATGAAAGCTCTTTGAGGAAGTAGTTTAATTCATCACACAATTATTCAATATCTTAAAGTGATTTATTGGTGACATATTTTTAAGTCAAGTCTTTAAGACATTTAGCTTATTCTCAGCTGAAATTAACACTGTTTGCTCTTTTATGTGACTATTTAATGGCATAGTAGAACTGCAACCATTCTCTGCTGGCTATATCCCTGGAGCAGTAACAGATGATCACTCGCTCTCCAAAGTGAAATGGCCAAGATGCACCTCACCATATGTCCATTTGTCATCACTTATATGATTTCTTTACCGTTCTAACAAACACCTGGGAATATATGGGTTATTTGTCCACACAGCACTCATGTTGGGAGGGTGGATGCTGCTCCAGAGACACTGAAAATCATACTGAGTCTAACAGCCCGATTGTTCTCCCTCGGAAATCCCATTCTAGAACCTGCACTGCTTCCTGTACCTGAAACAAATGTCTGCACTCCTCTTCTTTGAATTAGGTGGCATATAGTCAAACAAAGACAGAGGGATAACAAGGTAATAAGCAGTAGTTAAGAAAGGTATTTCAGGATGCACCATAAACAACACAGGAAAATCTAAGACAATCACACCAGAAGTGTCAGGAAGCAGCAAGATTCAAGCTAAAGTTGTTGTTTGTAGGGATAAAGAGAAAGTAGATGATAAAACCAGACAGGAATCTAGTTCCTCCATGTTTACCTAAAATCTGGAAGCTCTGCAGTCAAACAGTTAAATGTAAAACTGGGACTCACATTAAGTAAGTTGTACCACGGAAGTTATGAAGTACAGTGCTCAAGTATAGAGACTGATCCTACCATTTTACGACACGTTTCGTAGAAGGAAATCCTACTATAAAATATCTATTTTTTTTTTTTTTTTCTTTTAAAATTTCTACAGTAGACTTCAGACAGATGTTTCTATGTTCAGTTCCCATGGCCAACATTTATCATGACCAACATTTATTTTCAGGTTTACTTTCGATGTACCTGGATCTCAGAGTCACATCTTCAACATACTTATACCATCACTAAACCAAGTCCCCACAGCATGTTCTTAAGTACAAATTAATCTATTTTCAAGATTGATCTCACAGAACTGTCTCTATACATCTCCTTCTCTTCTCAAAATTTACGTCATTGAAACTTCAGTGACAACTCTTACCTGTGTGGTTAATCTCCCCATTATCCTAAAAAGAAGTAAAACTGGGTTTTACTGTTTTTTTAGCAAAAGATAGTTGTTGATTGAAATGTTCTCTCTTGTGTTTTGTAGACAAAATATGTGTACGCTGTTAATACTAAAATCATATTATAAGACTAAATTTTGTAGCATTTTCTAGATCATTTGTTCTAAGCTTAGCTTTTGTAAAAGGAAATTTTTCTCCCATAATATCATGTGTAGTCTAACAAATACCAATAGTAGGAGGACAGAACTGATTTCCCCTGGCTGGTCTCTATGTTCATAGTGTAAAGCGTGGATATGTAGTTCTAATAATTTGAGGGTACTATCAGAATAAGCTTGATAGCAGGTTTCTGAATGAAGAAGAAGGAAAAAAACTGTTAAGAAGATGCAGGAATTTTCCCTGGGGTGTCTGATAGAATTTTCTTAAAATGATGTAACATTTTGTAAACCAGGTTAATAGGAATATTACAGGGAAAAATCTACTGCATTTGGAGAAGAAAGAAATTTTACCCCTGTCCTTTAGACGTCTGAGTTACGTTAATCCTGACAAATCTTTTTTCCTACAAGTGTGAATATACAGATTTAGTTCCAATAGAAGGCATTTGCTTTTGCCTTTTCATTACAACATCAGGCATTTGATAGCCATCTGTACCAGAACAGCAGTGAACTGTGAAAGAAATGTCTGCCCTGTAAATTTCAGAATTCATTTTGTAGGGACGTTGATGATTTTTGATCTAGAAGTACTGGAAGTAATTTACCACACAAAATGGTTCCTCAAAATACTGTTTTATCTTTTTCACTATATATTTGATATACATAACAAAGTTAACTCTTACAGCAGGAGACAACAGGCTTTCTTACTTTCAATTATAAAAACAAAAAACATCCAACCAAACCAAACCCAGAGCAGATATCCTTCTTTAGAAACGCACAAAAAGGAACAAGAAACTCAAAAGATCTTTTTATATGATTGTAAGGCATATCTTTGGAATCACAGTAAACTAATATACATTCTCGAATTTCCCACTACCTAATAAATAACCTAACATGAAAACCAAAAATGGTCCCCCTCTCCATTTGATACAACAGTCTCCCTTACTACTACTTGTATATCTTATATCAGTCTCCTGGCAGAATAACAATCTTGTCCATCTGTTCACATCTTGTTAATATCACCACAAACATATTGCAATCAATCTCTCTACCTAAAAGGTAGGCTAAGACAGCAGTGGACATCTCAGTCACACCCTTATTCACAACAATGATTGAAAACCTGTTTAAAAAACCCTAACTTACATCTTCTTCTTGAGAAATAAGAAGAGTCTTTCATGTGCTCCTTTCTTACTCATATCATATTACCATTTACACATTACACTTCAGAAAACATAATATATTTTCTCAGGAGTCATTGCTGCCTATAACTGAGTTCAGAACAACAATTTTCAACTGAGTGTAAAAGATACTGCTTTTATATTCAGCACTTAAAACAGAGTTCTAACCTCTTGGAAGAGGCATCAAACAGAATTTTCAACAAAAGTATTTAAATTTTTTAAAAAAAATTATTTACTCTACTTACTATTAATAACAAGTCTTCTCATAACGTCTGAGATTCTTTTTTTCCTCCAGTATTCATCATTTTCCCCTTTTCCTTCCTCCCTGTATTCAGTAAGACATAGACTTTAACTGACCCTACTGGGTTTCCGTGGATGGATAATTTCTCCTAGAATGAACTATCCACCAGTAAAAGACAATTGTATCTGGCTTGTATAATTATAAAAAGTCTAGAGAAACGTTTTTCAACCAAATCTTAGAATTTTGGAATAAATCTTTTAGATCAAAGACAATGTTTCCATATGAGATTTTTACCAATTTAAGACCATCAGTCTTGCCTGGCCAAGTGACTTATAGAGTGACTGACTGTGACACTCTAGCGACTGATGGTGTTCTTTATCGTTATGAAAAAGAGACATAGGTATGCATCTGTCTCATTCAAATGTGTATTTTGTACAGAATTTTCATTGACTCACAAGATTGTTACAGATAATGAATTTTTAGTGCACATTTTCTCATTGCTGCTAACATCAGAAAACTTTTAATTAAATAAACTCTTCTGATTTGGTGGGTTTTTTTCCCCATATAAAGTGAAATTTAGTAATAATGGACATATACTGAGTTATTCTGATTCCTTCCTCTTTGGATAGAACATGGTAATTATTATGTCGACACTATTTTGTGTCTAAAATGAGCCTTAGAGAGAAATGTAGATGACTGAACACAGAGCTTAGGCCACGTCTTTGATGTATGCAATCATCCAGAGTGGAGTTGTTTTTGTTTTGATAATCAGTGACAAAAACACATCCATCTGTGAAATGTCATAAGTGAACATTTGGAAACGCTTTTGTGCTCACTTAAGGAGATAAGAGAAGAAAGATCTTGTTACATATCAATTCTTAAAATTTCACTGACTAATTTATGTTTAAAAATTGCAATTGCTATGTAAAAAGGACAGAAGAATAATTTAAAAAAAGAACAGATATTTCTCAGTTCCTGATCAGCTGTTTTCTTAAAATTTCATTTTCAAACATGAATCATTCACAAATGAACATCTAAGACGACCTTTTTGACGATATAGCAGAACAGTTCTGCAATGCCATAAATCACGTGGATATGGAAAAATAAAAGCAAAAGACTCTGTAACAGCTGTAACAGAAAGATTAAAAATGCTCATTGTATATAAAGTTTGCATTGAGTGAAGATTTTGCTACAACAAATCTGCACTTGTAGACCAGCGCATTCTGCTTATATCTAGACCCAGAGAGACTTTCAGTGCAAACTGGAGCAGCTTAATTCCTTGGAAATTTTTTCTCATTTTAGTATGAATGTTTTCCGGATTCTAAGAAGTTTTGTAATTAATGTTGAAAGGCAACTCAAAAATCTTTTGATCTATGGGGATTCTCGTTACCATTTGGTTCTGTTCTACCTGTTGTAAAGGTTGCTTCTCCCTTTGTGTCTTAATCAGTAAGTAAAGATGGATTTTGAATGTTCAAAAAGACTTTTCCCCTGTTGCATGCTATTACGGAAGAGTTTGGACAAAAAGTAAGCGCTTTTTTCATTATGAAAGAAAACTTTCTTCCAAACTGCATATATGTCATAGAGATTGTCTTTCCCCAGAACTTCTCCAGGTATAATTGACTGAGAGAGCTGGAAAAGTGCTAATTACTTATGCTTAGGTTTCAGCTGTATGGTTCTATTTTCATCTTGAAAAATTACTAATTTAGAAGAAGATCTGTGATAGGCAGAGACAGATAAAAAGGTTTTGCCATACATTTTTTGCAATACCGTTCGTTACATAACATATTTGATGTGAGTCATGGAAAAGTTTCCTACACATTCTTATGATATATATTGATGAATGCGACAGTCAAAGAATGAAAGCCTGTAGCTGTCAAATTAAAAAACCTGACACATCATGTGATGGTGTTTGAATCAATTGCTTCAAATGGTTAAAATAAAGGACCAGAACAGGAAGCAGTGGTTTCTTCTTTATTGTTTTCTTCTTTTTTTAAGTCATATAGTTAAAGTGATTATATTTTGGGCATTTTCAATAAGGTCCATTCTATATTTCTCCATATATGATACTTTGTATTTACGCATAAGTTTCTATGTGTTAATGTCGCTTGTGAACTACATTATTTACCTTTATGAAATGCATATATTATATCTGTATAGGAATACTGTATATAAAATTTTATTAAACACATCAGGTTTTTTCCCTCCACTTGTTTTTCATACCTTCTTTTTCTAATGACAGAATACTCTATCCTCCTCTTGTTCTTTTATTCTCTACCTATTCCTTCCTTCACTTCAGTTTCTAGATGGTCTTAATAGCCTTCTTTATAGTGTCTCTTCATCCTATCAAGGCTAGTTTGAAGCCTCAGGTCCAAGTGACAACTTCCATTTACCATCCATATTTTTCTATCATCTGGGTTTTACCACGCTCTTCGAAACCCTATGTAATCATAATATAGGGTGGGATTCAGCTACAGATTGACACCTGCATTCAGATGAATACAGGTGGGTGTCTACATGAGCAAGACATATCTGACTTGGAATTATAACCTATTAAAATTAAGTCAACCCCGAATATGCAGACTGGAGAGTTACTCTGTTAATTAACCACTACATTAGTGTAATCTGAATATCTGTCCAGGCTTCAAAGTGTATATTCTTCAGGACCTTTTCTGAAGATGGGTCTCCTTTTCTTAGATATTTTCTGTTCACTTTCCATGTTGATTGTGTAGCTTTCATCTATTTTAGTTCTGTCTTACTGAAGTAAGTCTGGAAACAACCTAAATTTCAGCTCTCTCTATATGATAAATAGTTAATCTGAATCATTCTTGAGACCCCCTAATATTTCATGAATCTCTACATATCTCTTCGCTAGGAATAGTACCGAGAAGCTTCATTTTTATTGTAACTTGGGTGAGAATAACTTGGTGTTTTGGGGGAAAGCACCCCAGGGTTCCCAAGTATCTCTGCTGCAAGGAAGCCATCACAAGAGTTGTTCTTTCCAAGGAAGCTCAAACATTACAGTTCCCATGTCAGTCCCAGGGCATACCTTCTGCAGAAATATTATGGTTTTTATTTTCACTCCCAGAACAAAATCAAATTTCAAAGTTGCAAAAATGAAATTGTTTTTTTCTAGAAACTTATTAGCAGGACATGTTGCCTGACCTTTATCTTCTAAGAAAATATTAAAATTCCTGATAACTATAATCCTGGCTACAATCATCAAATCTTCATTTTTCCTTCCTTCACTTCAATTTCGCCTTTCTAATTGCGGATACTTTTGAGCAGGCTCAGCCAATACTACACAGTTTTGAAGACATTTACATTGCTATGTAATACAAAGACACATATATGAACGAAAATTATTACATATCCTACTACTATTCTGTCTTAAGGTGTTTTTTTCTTTGAAAGATTGCCTCTTACACACATAAACTAAAGTAGAATTGTTCTAATAAGGAATATTTTTCTAATAAGTAGGACAAGTAATCAAAAAACATGCAATAAGGATCTGAGATAATAACAGACACATTGGAAACACCGATCATTGTAAAAACGATAAAACAAACTATTGCATTTATGCAATTAAGTATTTGTAAGTCAAGTTTTGTAGTGAGTTTGTTGAACTGCATAGAAATGCTTGCAGCATGCGTTGCTGATACAAAACTTCAAGCAATTCATATATAATAACAGCCAAATGAGATTAAAAAAGACCAGTTCAGCAATTAGACAGCAATGATCAATAGCCTACTGTTAAATACCAAAAATTCCTCTCCTGTAAGAAAGCGAGAGAAACAGTGTTTACTTTTCTCCATCATAGGCTCAAAATCACCAAATGTTCCCCTGGGCCATCTCTTCAATCATTCTCCTCATGCAAAGTCTTCACTTTCAAGGGCTGAGGGAGGAAGAAAAGCTACAAAAACAATGCCAAACTACACAAGATACAGTGTAAGTAAGTTGAGAATATTCCAAAGTTAAATAAAGCAGAAACTCTGGTTTCATTTCTTGCTCTACCATTTTCTTAGTGTGTAATGATGAGCAAATCATTCTGTTACTCCTGCAACTTCATTGTAACATTTTCTTACAGGTAATGAAACCTTACTTCCCCAACACTGAGATCTTTGGACGGTCTTGTAAGCAACAACCAAAATAGGAGTGAAACGTATGCAATATGAATTAATATATTAATATATATTTATATAAACAAATGTACAGATTCTCTAATATGGCAGTCATGCACATAAATAATTTATGTTCAGTTCTAGAGCTGGCAGAAATACCCCTATGGTGTAAGGTGCAAGAGTAATGCTCTGATTTGCACATGATTAAAGACACTGTCTTCCCAGATGGGATGCTGCAAAAACTCTCTTTGGACTAAAATCAGTGACAGTTTTTCCCCTCTCTTAGGTGGTACTATAGGCTTTTTTTCTTTGTACTTGATTACATGTACGAACATTGTAAAAATGTATGAGTTTGTCCATCTTATATATCTCTTGGTTTGTGTCAGTCGTTTTGGTGTTGAAGATTCTGTCAAACCTCGTGAACATGAGTCTCCTCTTATTATGAAGAGAATCTCAAAAAAACCTCTTAAGACCTTCCCATAGCTTTGCTGAATTCAAAGGAGCAGAGTCATTTCCTCACAATTAATAACTAGCATCTATCAATAGTTTTTGCTGCCATTGTTATTCGATTGAACACAACTATTTTAGGAATGGTTCTTAAGGTATTTTTACATTTGATTTAACTGAGAACTCTGATTAAATAAATAACTAAATAAATGTAAGTCTCGGGAGTGTATAATCTCCCCAAGCTACAAATGTCATTTATTAGCCTTATTTTTGGAGGTCTTTTCTCCTTTTCTTGTCATCTTTCAACCCCAGAGTTAGACTAATCTGATCATTGTGTTGCATTTCTTTCATGCTGGCAGTATGGCAGCTTCCTGCCACTGCAGGAGTGACGAAACAAAGAAAATAATTCTGAATAGTGCTGGAGAGAGATTACTTTGAAAGCTTACTAAAGGCAGAGGACTTTTAGTTCAACTGACTCAAGCCAAACTTGTAAATCTTCTATATGGTTTCAAAGGCATTTTAAAACCAATAGAGACCCCAAAAAAATCACAAATACATAGGACCAATGCAAGATCAGAATACCAATTATTATATATATTTTCACACGACAGTGCAAGTGTAAATAGGGGTATATCAAATAGATACATATTGAAGTTCTTCACAAACCAGTGTTTTAGTACATGCTCTTTAAAGAAAGTAGCTTGTAGTTAGTAAAGAAAGTGATTAGTGATAACCTAGACTATAACAGATGCAGTTGTACACCTTTTGTCAAAGTTATGTTTAGCAAAATGAGATGAATGTCTTATCACAGGAAGAAATTCATAGGAATTCTCAACTCAACTGACATATCTGGAAAACAATCTTAAGAACATAAATTACTCTAATTACTCTAAATTACTCTGTGAACAACTTTGTTGAAAACTCACATACACATTCATTTAATCAATTATATTAATTTTTTAGAGTCATACAATTTCAGAGTCATGCATTTTCACTGATGTACTGGTTTAAAAGAAAAAAGAATACCTAGTTGTCATTTGGAAAGGCAACGGCTGCTTCGAACTGGAAAGTAAACAGTAAGTGATATCATGGACTACAATGTGATTTAAGCCTTTGGTAAGGCTAGTAAATAGAATTTTCTGTTGCTATATTTCCAAATGATTTTTTCTTACACTTTTTTTCCCAAGTGAATTCTTCCATTTTCCTTCCCAATAATAATACGTGTGTTCTGAAGTGAAGAAAAATACATCTTATTATGGGTCTTGTCTCAAACTTTTCTAAGCCTTTCTTATCTAAGCTCTGGTAGGTAAGATGGCTTCAGAAAAAGAAACGATATGTGTTCTGTTTTTCTTAACATTTTCAGAATTACTTCTTTATGGTTTTAACTAACATTTCTGTCATCTTCTCACCCGTTTCACTATCGTAACAATTAGGGAGTATTCCTTTTTTCCATCATGATCATGTCCTGTGACAAGATGTTGAAGTCTGAATTTTGAAGAAACTACTTAAGAAAACAGAGGAAATACATAATATTGGAGAAAAGAAATGAGAGAATAGGTGAGTAAATAGGAGACCAGAAAAGGAAAGGAGTTTGGGTGGAACAAGACAAAAGAAAAAAGAAAAAAAGAAAAAATAATATGATAAAGTTCGGGAAGAGAGAGAAAAGCTAAAATAGGAATAGGGAAAGAAAAAAATATAGAGGTAAAATAAAGATTTACTCAATTCTTAAAGATGTGAAACCTTTAAATCTCTACATAGGAGGGGGAAAAAAAGAAAACCAGGGATGCATATCTAGTAAAATAATTGTCATTCAAGGTTTATACCAACATGAAAATAAGACTTAGAATATTATATTTCCAAGAACAAAGTATTTCACCAAATGCAATATGCTATACAGAAAACACTCAATTCTGCACTGAAGTGTTTATGGAAACAGCTGTGCTAAAGAACAGAGAACAGATGAAGTGATACTATGCAAGGGTCACAATAACACAGTTACAATACTTCTGAAGTATGATGATGATCTAATATATTTTCTTTCCTGACAGTATATTGCCATGGCAGAATGTAGTTTCTAGGTCATAATTCCCAAAAGTTAGTAAAAAAATATTGAATATTGAATGTTTGTCTAGAATTAAATGCCCTTTTGGAAAAGATTTCATGAGGATTTTAAGTGTTTGACAAATCTATACTCTGAGACTCAAAGACAAGGAAAATAAAGGAAAGATTACCATGTCCCAAATTTACAAAGGACCAGCAGAAAATTCAAATACTTTTACAGGAAAGTATCTTCAAAATCCCCTCCTAACTTCTTAGATACTAAAGGATAAAGGGTTGCTTTTTGACATCAAAGTCCAAATGCTCCAAGGAGGCTCGGATGCTCTGAAAACCCCCTTTGTCAAAACCCTCAGGGAGGTTACTATCCACCCTCTGTCTCCTAGGCTGGCAAACACGTGCTCAACAACCCCCGGCACTACCAAAGGGAGAATGACAGCTACCAGCGGGAGAGCACTTTCCCTCCATATTTTACTGCCCTGGTGCTTGGAAATCTTCACACAGATTTCTTTAATACTTTACAATTTTTCTATTTTCTGACCCTTCCTTCTTCCATCTCCAGTTAATCTCTCTGTGTCTCACAGGCTATAAGTTACATCTTTAGCCTTCCCTTAGGAGAAAATGACCATATCAACTCTATTTCTCTTAATAACACTTCTACTGCTCCACAGGTGCCCAAAGCCTCCTTTTGCTCCTTAGATGACCTTACTGGCATGTTTCTAGTTAAATGCAGAGCAATTGTTCCCATCTAGAACTTAGCTTATATTTTTTTCTGTTTCGGAGCTGACAAAGGGCTTTTATGATGGAAATCTTACCTCATTTTTGTTATTTATCATACTCCATTTATACTAGCTCATTGAACCTTCTCCCTACATATCTAATTAGGCTTGTTTTCAAGTCTGTTACTAAAGTAATTCAAAACCACAGTTTTTGTGGGTCCACGTTGCGTAAGGAGCTCTGGTTGGAGAAATGAAGGGAGGAAGGGAAGAAGTGAGGAAGGGAGGGAGGAAGGGAGGGAGGAAGGGAGGGAGGCAGGAAGGCAAGAAGGAAGGAAGGAAGGAAGGCAGGACGGTAGGAAGGAAGGCAGGAAGGAAGGCAGGAAGGCAGGAAGGAAGGACCAAAGTTAAATCAATGTGTGGGTCCAGTTCTGAAATAAGATTAATGAAAAATATATTTTCACTGAAGCAATTGAAAAACATGAATTTAATGAGATTTAATTATCTTATTTCTGCTTAATAAGTAAGCTCTTGCTGAGTTGTTTTTTTTCTTGCATACATTATATAAGAGAAAGCATTATTTTTGTAATTCAAAGCCTTGTGTCGATTATTGTTTCAAAACTAACAAATTTTAGTTGTTTGGAACATAAATATTATGTTTGGAACATAAACTTAAAATGCTGTTCTAAATTACAAAATTACAAAAGATAATTTCACTCTGTTATTTGAGATAGCCTGGATGGAAACCTGCTGGGTTTTTGTATTATATTTATTTATCCTACTGTTTTATCCAGCTGTATATTTCGTAAGTTCATTTCAGCAGTATTGCAAAGGGATCTCTTGACAGAAAAAACAGTGCAAGAGGAGTTTGAAAAATACACCTAGAAACATTGCAAGAGTGGTCTTGCCATCATACAGTCACTATACACCTGTGAGAAAATCTCTGTGCCAACTGTTTTCTTAATTTCACTGAGTATAAAAGGACAGAAGATGTCAGGAAAAAATCGAGTTCTTTTAAAATGATACATGAAGGTGCAACACTAAAAGGATTTGAAATCCTTCCTAGGTGTACTTAATTTTGTGACCCCAAAATTCTTTTCAGTCTACACATTCCATTTATTAAGGTGGTTTTTATTATACCTTAATAAAAATAAATAGATAATCAGTTTATAAACATGGCAACTGGCTACCATGAAACAAAGGGAGAGATATGGGATAGAGGAGAAGAGCCAGAGCAGAATGTACAGAAAATGCTACTGAAATCCGAATATTGACTTGCACTCCCAATGGCACAGCAGGGAGAACGTCATTGCTGAACAGACTTGCTATTAATTCTGTTGCCTGCATGCTGCTAGTCATAGCTGCTAAATTAACTGTCTTTACTGATATATTAAGTTCTCAAGGTTCGTGACAGATTTTGCTCCTCATCTGTTCTGAAGCTAACAGCAGCCATTTCCGCTGCTTCTGCAAATCACACTGAAGCCACAGACTGTGTGTATGACTTTAAATAGAGTTATGGCTGACACGCAGCATTATCTCTTATTAAAAAAGAGGGAAAAATCAGCATCCTTAAGTGAGTTATCACTCTGCGTAAAAAGGTTGATTATGACAGTTTGAAGTACTTCTGCTGTATCTTAATGGAGCTAATTCAAGATATCCCCAAATTGTTGTAACGTTTGTCTTATTTCTACTAGAACTTGACGACCCAATATAGATAAAGCAAAGGAAAGCACTTCCTTACTCCTTAATAAAACTACTTTCTCCCTCCTTCTCCAGTTAAAGAGCTAGTCTTTTCAATGCCTGTACAGTGAAAACATGCTGCTCTGAAACAACAATCGCATTTCCAGACGCTAGGTAGCTTTACATACAGCAAGGATTCTTAGCTCTGAAGAAAACATATGGGTAATCGCATACATTGCAATTGTCTGCAATAGTTTACAGCTATAGAAATAAAGAATCAGGCTTTTTTGCCATGCTTCAGAGAGGTTACAAAGGAACCAAGTGTTATTTTAAACAGAAACAGTTAATAATCATTATTTTGTAAATCTTACCACATTATTGGGTTGATACAGTAAATTAGCTCTCTCATATAAAAGTATGGTTCAGCTTGACCTAGATCAAATAACAGATTTTTTTTTTTGCATAATCATGGAATTGTTTTGGAGGCATGGATATTGCAAATTGGAAGGTGTCTAATTATACTGATCCAACAGTCTGTTTTGAGAGTATATCTAACAATTACTTTCTAAAGTCATGAACTGAAAAAGATTTGTGCAGTTGACGGGTATCACAAACATAATGGAAAGACCTTTATTCCAGTATTTTACCTAAATTCAAATGTGAACAGATTGTCCTGAATTTGCTGCCAAAATTTGCATTCATTGTTCTTTATTTTGTAATGGTAATACTACCATTTATAACATAACTGTAAATGTTGATGGTTTTGCAGACCTAATAAAATATGAAATAAGGAAGAGCAGGCTGCACAGCTTAAGTGAAAAAAAAAACAGAAACAAAGTAAAAAACAAAATTTTGCCCTCTGAAAATCTTAATTTTAGAAGGAATATATTATAAATACTTAACAAAGCTGGACAGTCTGGTATCATAGACCATTTTGAAAGTATACTTCAGTTAATAAACAGCTGAAATAATAGAACAGCAAGGAAACAAGATATATCTTCATCTAGAGTAAAAACCTCATTTTTTTCCTTGCCCAGTTTTTCAGTTCAAGGTATTTATGATCTGAGTAGCAAATCCTTAAACAAAAATGCATTTTTCATAGAATCATAGAATCGTAAGACCGGAAGAAACCCCTGAGATCATCAGATCCAACCATGTCTGTCTCCTTACTAAACCATACCTCTAAGAAACTCATCTACCCATCTTTTAAACACCTCCAGGGATGGTGACTCCACCACCTCCCTGGGCAGTCTGTTCCAATCCCTGACCACTCTCTCAGTGAAGAAATTCTTCCTAATGTCCAGTTTAAACCTGCCCTGGCGCAACTTGCAGCTGTTCTCTCTTGTCCTGTCTCTCGTCACTTGCAAGAAGAAAGAAGCACCCAGCCCGTCACAACCTCCTTTCAGGTAGTTGTAAACAGTGATGAGGCCCCCCTCAGCCTCCTCTTCTCTAAGCTAAACAACCCCAATTCCCTCTGTCGCTCCTCATAGGGCTTGTTCTCCAGCCCCCTCACCAGCCTCGTTGCCCTTCTTTCCACACGTCCCAGCACCTCAATGTCCTTATAGTGAAGGGCCCAGAACTGAACACAGGACTCGAGGTGCAGCCTCACAAGTGCCGAGTACAGGGGCAAAATCACCTCCCTGGTCCTGCTGGCCATGCTGTTTCTGATACAGGCCAAGATGCCATTGGCTCTCTTGGCCACCTGGGCACACTGCTGGCTCATGTTCAGCCAGTTGTCAACCAACACCCCCAGGTCCTTCTCCTCCAGGCAGCTCTCCAGCCACTCTTCCCTAAGCCTGTAATGCTGCATGGGGTTGTTGTGACCTAAATAGAGGACTCTGCACTTGGCCTTATTGAACCTCAGCCCGTTGGTCTCAGCCCATTGATCCAGCCTGTCCAGATCTCTCTGAAGAGACTCCCTTCCTTCAAGCAGATCCACACTTGCACCCAGCTTGATGCCATCCGCAAACTTGCTACGGGTGCACTCAATGCCTTCATTGAAATCATTGATAAAGATGTTAAACAAGACTGGACCCAGCACTGAACCCTCAGGAACACCACTCGTGACTGGTTTCCAACTGGATTTAATTCTATTTGCCACCACCCTCTGGGCCCAGCCATGCAGCCAGTTTTTAACCCAGCAGAGTGTGTGCCTGTCCATGCTGATGACAGCCAGTTTCTCAAGCAAAATACTGTGAGAAACGGTGTCAAAGGCTTTACTGAAGTCCAGGTACACTACAACCACAGCCTTTCCCTCGTCTATTAACTGGGTAACCTTGTCACAGAAGGAGATCAGATTGGTCTGGCAGGATCTGCCTTTCATAAAACCATGTTGACTGGGTCTGATCACCTGGTTGTCCCGTGCATGCTGTTATTTATTGGGGATAAAAGAAAAATATTTTCATATAATGAGTTACTGTCCTAACTAAAGGTAGTCAATGGGAAAAGTTAACTATTTTTATAAGCAATAATTACTGTATTGGCACAATCAGCCATTTTCCTCCACCTTTTCTTGTACAAAGAGTTGGAGTTTGTACAGAGGAAAGGGCTAGAAAGTAAATGGGCTAAGAAACAATGTGTTCAGGTTTTCATGTTTTTTTTTAGTCTGACTCAGCTCTTAATACATCCAAAGGGCTCCACCATAAGTCCCTGAGGAACCTACAATGCACCAGAGGGTGGTGATGTTTTCCTTAAGCAAAGCATGGGTCATTTACTCTTTCATAATCTAAGAGGGCTAACTTACCAAGAATTCAGCTTCACTATTTAGTTCAGAAAACACTTGAGGTAAATGAAGTGGGCCTTTCTTACCACAGACAGTGCAAACACACAAGAGAATATTGTTATGATTAATAACACCAAGTCAAATGCATCTCTCAAAAAAACTGTATTCTGGCACTGCAGACAGCATATATTCATTGTAAAAATATCAAATAACATGATTATGGAATCCATCATGTTTTAACGATGCTGCATAATAATAGTGCATTCTGTATAAATATATACAGCTCATCTTCCTGAAAAAAAAAATTTTTCTCAACTCATTTTAATACAAAAGCTTGAAGTAAAAAACAATATTAGCAATTACTAAATATTCTGAATCTACTTCAGCTTCAAAGTTAGAACAAGAAACAAGTAGAGATTGTTTATTGTAATGTTACTAGGCATCAGCATTTTTAAATGATAGAAAATTGACCAGCTACTGTCTTAATCTTTCTTCAGTTTTCAAAAATAATTATCCAATCAGTTAAAAGGAGGATAGATGTCGAAGGCAAAGAGTTTCAAAGGAATTTTCCTAAATACAGGTATTTAAATCCATATCTAGATACACAAGTGAAAGTGGCATGATTTTTACTGAGCTTAGGCTGGGAAAACAAAAAAGAAAAAAAAGATTATTCTAGTTCGGAGGTTTTCATGCATAAATATAGATATAATTACTGAATTTTAATCCACACTGGAAACATGCAATTCTAGGTTATTTTAATTATATTGAAATGAAATATATTTATGTAATTATATTAATTCAATAAAATATTAGAAAACAGTGTAATAAAGTAACTAAGTAGACCAGAGAACTTCATACAGAATTCAGACTTATACTCCCTTGTGCTGTGTAATATCAAAAGAGCACTGTAGAGAATGCAATGTGCTTATCACATCTGGACGTCTTCAGAAATCTGGTAGAAGCAGGGGCTATTTTATTCTCTAGCCTCGTACAGAGCAGACCTGCTCTCCAAGATATGTTATACTCCCTGATGGAACTTGTGAATCTTTTGCACAAGGAAAACCCTCCGACCGAAGTCAAAACTGGTCCGTTTCAAACATACCAGGAGTGCTGACAGATTTACAACTGGTTCATGAATACAAGTCAAAGCTATACCAGGGGTGTTATCAAATTCTTTTATTGTTTAAATAACACATTTTCTATACTAGAACTCATTCATCAAATGAAAAAATAAAGGAAAGTTTTATATGGCCTCTGTTACATTAAGGCACTCTCTTTACAGTGCAAATCTAGGACACTCCATTCTTAGCAGCATAAACAAAAAGCATTCTGTGCTTTGCATAAAATATTCTAAGTTAAGCATTAAAGAAAATGAGCTAAAGTAAAATAGTTCTAAGATAATTTCATTGTTAATAATGTAAATCGACATTTAAAGTCCTTGTAGGGAGGATTATAGCCAGACTCAGAGTATCATTCAATGCCAGTATTTAATTTCTCACATCTTCAGAAAGGGTGAGTTTGATATACATATATAAATAAAACATAAAACACAACTACCAAGAAAATACTGAATCTGCCGTATTTATATGCCTTTGGAAAGCTAAAATATACATATTAACCTTTACCTTTGGAAACATACACATATATCCTACATAATTAAAAAATTAATTTTCCTGCCTTGGAATAATTTTGAGACAGTGAATGGCTTTATCTCTGCTAACTTCAGCCTGTACACTTCGTGCATTGACATCTTGTGAAAAGGAAAAAATATGGCTGCTGTTTCAGAAAGCACTATCATTATCCCAGATGATGGGACACGGAACAGCACAGTGTTAATTCCTATCCACAAGACGGATTAACTCCTATTACCTTTTTAGCCGGTGAGTTATTTATCATCCATTACACAGGATGCTGTAAAATGGTAGAAAGGGAGAAATGACCATTAAAACAATTGTTTCATGTTGAATTTTATCACTTTGAGAACATGTGGCCATTGAGAAAAAAAACGATTTATAGCACCTGAGATGAGCTGTGGTCACCATGACTGTGTTTGACAACTAGTGGATTAGTTAAAGGAAACTGAAAATGTACATTTGAATCTATGCAATCAGATTGGTTATGACAAAAAAAAATACTGTATGTTTAGATTGAAATGAAGGTCCCTCAGGATGAAATAGCCCATCCTGGTAAATCTGAATTACTGTGTTATCTTGAAATAGTTGAGAAAATTCTGTTACCATTTAAATTTTTTGTTAACTGGAAAACATCCTTAGTAAAATTTATTAATAAAATAGTTTATTCAGAAATGACACCCTGAGGATAATAGCTGTAGCTGGAACTTATAGTACATGCACCTACTGTAGGTTATTAATTTCTAAGATTTGCTCTTGGACATACACTGTAAATAGCAGAGCTGCTGGAAAACATGGGGAAAAATCTTTTTTTTTCTTTTAGCAGAAGATTGCCTACAAAATTCATCAGATCTCCACCAGACCTAGGATGAAACTATTAAAACTGGAGAGATAAGGACCAGAGCAACCACAACAGTAAGAAATCAGTTAGAACACTGATTTAGATAGCAGGACATATCTATTTAGTTTTTTAAATCCTTGTTTTATGTAAAATATGCAGACGTGGACCTGGGTCTTCCACTTTTCAATTGGAGTCTCCCAAGCAAAGGATTACTCACATCTTGCTGGTTTTCTCATTATTAATGTCAAGAGGAAATTAATGATGAAATATTTAAAAATTTCAGAAAATCCATTTCTATTTTCAGGCTAACAGCAGCTGACCATGCAGTACCTGCCTCTTACAGTGGACAATGAACTGATTTGGCTTTTTGGGTGCCTTGTTCCACATGAGTATGTTGGTCAAAAAGAGATGATAATAAGACCCCTTTTTGCTAGAATAGTGACATTTAGATATAACAGATCTACCAAAAGTCTCCGGAGTGTATGAATTCCAAATAAAATGAAAGGAAGTCAATATACTTGTTATCCAACTAGTGTACAATATGAGTCATTAATAACCATTAAAATGGCAACATTAGAAACTTTGTTGATGTATTTCTTGTCTTAAAATAGCCATGGCTTAGTTTGTTCATTTTATTCTATCAATTCAGTGATAACAAGAGATTCTACAGGCATAAAGTGAATTTACAGCGGAGCAGAATAAGGACAAAATACAGTGACCTCCAAGCAATTACAACTAAACACAGAACAAAATGAATGGCACATCAAAGCATCAGCTTCAAAGACGCTCCCAGGTGGCTCATTTCAGAATATGTCTCAGGAATTGTACAATGAAGTGTTTGAACTTTTCTGTGTAAGCAAAATTTTAAGAATCCTTATGAGGGAAAAAAAATCCACTAAAATAAAAAAATAAAATTTATTCACTGCGTTGAAGGACAGCTAAAAATCCAAAGTCAATATATTCCAAATATGTTTGCTAAAAGGATGAATAATTGAATAAATAGTCTGACTCCAGTTTTCTCAAGAGAAGGTGAGGTGAAGAGGAAGAACTGTGATACTAAAAATACTTATCAACATTTGAGAGACATATTGTTTTGACTTAAAAATAATCTTTTAGAGAGAAAAGTATGTCTTTTTCTTGATTTAATTCTTAAGCCATGTGAATATAACACTGGTAAAATTTATAGTTGCAGTAAGGGATTTGGTGGAAGAAAAAATTCCAGAGCCAAAATTCACAAGATAAATTAACATTACACAAGTCACAGTGGAGTGCAACAGACATCAAATTAGTTTGTATGATGTTTGAAATAATCTGTGTAGAAATAACTTACGAAAAACCCTGTAGTGACTGAGAAGAAGCCTCTGTTGGATTACAATAGGCAGCCATGAGCGGCACTTGTGTTAACTTTCCAATTTTCTGTTAAAATTAGATAAGTTGAAGAATATAAAATGTTTAAATGACACTTAGGAGAATAACATTCATTTTTTCTAAAAATGAAATTTGCAGTTTTTAGATGCCACTCCTTTTATATGCATGATTTCACAATTACGGCAAATTTAAGCCTCACTGACTTTCAAAGCAACTTGAAAATCTGGGATTTCAACTTTGCAGTATTGAAATTATTTATACATTTTTTCTACTGAGATTTTCTTTGTTTGGTGATAGCACAAATTTTTCTTATAACAGCTTAGTGAGTAGTTAGGAGTCTATTTAACTTCAGTAGTGGATTCTGGTTTTCAACTTGAAATAAATTTTCCATCAGCATTTACCTTATTGTTATGATAAAGTGTTTAAAATAGAAATTATATACTGAAATTAAATATTGTATCAGATTTGAATATTTTATTTTGTCAATCCACATAATATTGTAATTTTTTTCCCCATCACAACCAAATTAAAGATACATTGAAAGGGTCTATACTCAGCTGCGAAAACTGGAACCTCTTCTACAAGAAAGCTTGTCTCAAACTCTCAACTTTCCCTTAATTTTTACATTTTTTTATATTTTATTATGTCTTTATTATAATTTCTGAAACAAAGTTTGCAATTATTCCTTGCAAATCAATAAGAAAATCTAAAGTGAAAGTTCTTCTAGCATCTAAGAGGTTTTTCCATTATTTATTAAATAATTTCAGTTTTTCTTATGCTAAAAGCAAAATCTTATTTTAAAAACGTAGTATGTTTTTATGTTTAGTTAAATGTACACAATAGTAATTTTTATTCAAAATATTTAAGAATAGATTTCAGGAGCATCCCTTTTCCATATTCTAAATGCCATATGAGTATTGTAATATTTTCATCACTGTAAATATTTCTGTAAGAGATTTATTACATTTATGGAAGTTGGTAAGGTCGATACAGCTGCTGAGGTTAACATAAACATTTCCTTAAGATCTCAATAACTTAGCTCAAAAACAGCACTAAAAAACCTAAATTTGTTTTAAAGTTTTAAGTATATAAGATTACATGTGATATATACAGTGGGCCATAGTTTTACTATCATTTCCATGTATACCAGGATTAATTTTCCTTAATGACTGGAGAGTACTTTCCAGGAAAACAGTAAGAAAATATTCATGAAGGTGTAATTCGCTTTGGTTTTGTTTAGATAGGATAGGCATTATTTCAGTTACACGCAGAAGTCCACATATATGTATAAATAATACTAATGTGAAGGCAATTTAGGACATATGTAAGTCAATGAGCTGAAGTTTTGCCAAAAATAAAAATCAAATCAAGTTCTGTAGGAAGATCTTGAAACCACTAATGATTTTAAGAACTCTTGGATTAAGTGACTAATAATTTTATCCATTAAAAGTCAGTAATTTTGAAGTCAAAGAAATTGTTTGGAGGTCTTCAATTTGCAAGGAAGGGACAATAAACGAAATATTTCTCTGAAAGTGAAAGTGGGATACGAAGATGAGGAAGCATTCTTGTTCCTTAACAAGTGACATATTTCAGTTTGTACTGAAATGAAGACTGCTTTTTCAGTCCACTATTTCCATGCAGAATGGTCAAAAAAAGGTGAATGCCCCTTGGGTGTCTCTTAGGTGTATGCGAACAAAGTTGCAACAGCATCTTAAGTTCAGTGAAATGTAATTTGCACCCCTCTCTGCCAGCATCTACAGGCCTGTTCTTTCTTTTCATGTGAGTCTTTCCCCTACAAACTCTAATCGGGGCTTTTAGTACATGTCAAGTCCTTTGGAATAAATAAGTACGAAATCTATTGGAGACAGCAGGTTCATTTCAATTCAAGCCAATGCAATTATTGAAACGACAGATCTTGGATACTCTAGATTCTCTGCTTAAGTTTATTGATATATCAGGTTGATCTCTTAACAGATAGCATCCTTGGGGAAGACTGCCAGAACAGAAGTACTTTCTAATAATTTGACTGTGTAATGTGTGGTGCAATATGTGACTAATGTCAACCAGATGAAAAGATCATAAATAATGTGAGTTTTCAGATTAACAGTGCCAAAGACATTTTCTTCAATAGGAACTGAAGGGACCACTGTCATATTCTTTTCATTTTTTAGTTTACACACTAGACCTGTACTAGATGGTTTGTATGCTCTCACTAATAGCATGAACCATTTGGTTCTGCATAAAATCATGGATTTTTCTCCCTATAGAAATTCTTAATAACAAACAAAATTGCACAAAGTATTTTCCTTGTAGTCCTAACATGATAACATCCTTTGGATGAAGGGACACTTAGCTTGTAATAAAGCATGCTAAATTGTACAAAGGTATATTAAATAATTTCTTTCTCCTAGGTTGTGCTTAGAGTTTTAATGATATTTAAAATCAAATTAACAACTTATCAGAAAGTCTCAGAACAGTTCACTGACTTCCCCAAACGCTGATACGTTTTGAAGACTGTATTTTTCAAGTCACATTGTTATCAATGCTAAGTGTGAATACTCCAGCTTCATGTACCTGAATGTAAAAATATAATTGATTCTTTCTATATAGTCCGTAATATGAAATATAATAAATACAGTTTTAGTGATAAGAAATCTTACTATGTGACATTCAGGAAGAGGAGTCCACTTTAAAAAAGACAAGATAAAGTATGTTTTTCTTTTTTGTTTTCTAATCATGCCTCATCCATTTTTGGGTTGGATGAGATTAGCATGTTGAACCACATACACAATCACAAAAACTTAACCCTATTGACAGCTCACACCAGTATATAGGAAAAAGGTACAGAAATACGGTTATACTAGGTTTATGGAGTAAGCTGTCCTCAACACTGCTAAGGATGTAGGCAAATTACCAGGTTGCTGACCTGTAGTTACACTAATGGAATTGGACATGAAAACCTCTGGACTTGTCAAAAGCTGGACATGACAGCCAAAAATATGAACACTTAACAAGGAGTCTAGTAACTTACAGGTGGTTACAGGAGCTGAGGCTCATAGCTAATTGGAAGGGATCACTGGGGACCTACCACTAGCACCATATAAGGCACGATTACCTAGATAAAGGTATCAAAAATGCCAAATTTGTGTACAGGTGCAGTAAAATGGGGAATTACAGAGAAAAAATAATTAGGGTCGAGTTGTCTACCTGGGAGAAGGCTGCACCAGAGAAAGAGAGGTACAATGGTGGAAAAAAAAAGTGTCAAATCACAGAAAAAGTGACAGAATCATAGAATCATTAAGGTTGGAAAAGACCTCCAAAATCACTAAGTCCAACCTTCAACCTAACACCACCGTGCCTACCAAATCATGTCCCTAAGGGCCACGTCTACGCTTTCTTTGAACACCTCCAGGGACGGCGACTCCACGCTAACGCGTGGAAATCCTGTGAGCTGGGTAACATAGATGTCCCTAATAAGCACCCTTGAGCTTGTCCAGTGCTGCTGGAGCAGGGAAATGATTCAGACCTGTTGCTGTGTCTACACAGTAAAAGCTGGTGTCCTTCTGTGGTCAGGAAGGCTGGGTGGAAGCAAGGAGCAGTTGAAGCTGTCCCTCTGTAAGGAAGCACCAGTTGGGAAGATCAAATGTCATAGTACAAGCAAGTTCATTCCAGGCCTCATAGTATTCGTAACACACAATACATTGATTTTGGGTATCACAATATAACATTGCTAAACTCTGAAGAATGGAGTTCTCGGATCCCTTTCAGAAATGTTCAGTTTAATTATGATAGTTCCTATGTTCTTGAGAGAGATGTTGATAAGTAAATTTCTAACCCTTTTTTAATGTTAATTTAATTATAGCAAGGCTTAGATAACTTTGAAATATGACATCCAACATATTTCTTTACAGAATATCAATGAATTAAGAAGCATGGAATTAAGAAGAATGGGTTTGGAGAAGTATCATCAATACTGAAAAATTCTTTACTAGGAAAATTATATAGGTTTGGATGAAAAGGAAATAATGTGAGATAGATGAATGTTGTCTTGTATATTTTTTTTAATTCAAAATAGACAGTTCTTAAAAGTCAAAGAAATCAATGAAGACAGTTGGTATGGAATGCTGGGATTTCGATGATTTTTTTATGTTTTAAATAAAAGATGTAACAGTTTATCTGGAAAACGCATCTCTTACAGTCAAAGAATTCAGACCTGAATGGCAAACAAGCATCTCAGAAGATACATTAAGCCTAGAAATTTTATGAATATAAAATAAATAAACATTAAAAAGAGGACTGAGAAGAAAGCTGATCTTAGTGGTCAGTAACAGTTCCCAAAGAACAATATGGAATCGGTGTTGTAAAGGATTTAAAAATAAATAGGAACAAAACTTAAAATTAATAAAAACACAAGGGGAAAAAGAATTTTTGGATAAGGCAAAATATTAAAAGTAATCTAGGTATTACTCAAAACAATTATACTTAATTTTATCCCATATATTTTTCTAATAACTGTGATGCTTACATTGGTCCTCTGAAAAAATAATAATAATGCAGAGAAATAGAGGCTCATCCTGAAAAACAAGTTGTAAAAGACTGGGACATATTTATATTGAAAAAACTAGAAAATTTAAAGCAGAGTTGTCACATAACTGATCTATGAAATCATGAGTCATGCAGCAATTTTTATTAGTACGATATAATTATGTCATTACAGAAAAGGAAATACAGTATTCTGTAAAGAAAGGAAAGAATGGATCTCAGCAAACTCAGGACTTGAGAACATGCATTGAAGAAATATGCAAATAAGAAAAAATAAATTTAAGAAGCTATTAAGAAAGTAATAGAACCAATTTTTTTTCAGATCTAGCAAGGATAGAATAACTAAAAAAGCCCTAAAGAAAACAATAAATCCTTAGATTTTAGGTGATTTGATACAAAGTATTTGAAAAAAATCTTTATCATAATGATGGAAGTTAACATAAGTATTATAAACTTAAAATTGGGTAAAGATGAAATGACAACAAAATATTGAAAAACATTGAACTGTAAACAGAATAATTGTGAAAGTTGCAAGGAAAATCTAGCGACTGACTGCATTTAGTATTTTCTTAATGACTTTGGTAAAAAAAATTAGAATATGCTTAAGAAACCAGATAAAAATTTGTAAGATACAATCAATGCAGAGTAAGCAGTATTTCATACAGAACACTTAGATAACCTTGAAGATAGAATAATAGAAATGAAGTGTAACTTATCAATATACCACGTAAAGGCTGGACAGTAGTGAGACTCAGTGGTAGTTTTCCCTTTCACAAATACTGATGCCTAGATTTTGAGTAGAGCAAGTTTCATTTTTAGGCTTTACCTAGAGCTGTGTAGGTCTGAGCTGTGTCATCTAGAAGATCAGCCTATTGCTAAGTTAAGCTCTTGAAGGCAAGAATTCTTCACTTCAGTGAATATTGTAGTTTAATTACAAGTAATTCTTTCTTTAGGTTTAAATTTCCCACCTTATAATGAAATTAAATGTTGTTCTGTTCCTGACACTGAAGAACTCTTTTTCATTTCCCATCTTGTTTACCTGATATCTAAAGCAAAAAATCTCAATCTTTCTATATTAAAACTTTTTCAGCTTTATTATTTTCATCATCTTTCTTAATTCCTCAATATCTGGTTATCCTCCCACTTTGATATTACCATCAAACAAATGATAAAACCTGAACCACCTTTCATTAGCTCATTTCACAGTGTTCTGCAAAACTTCTGTTTTTCTATGTGATGGAAAGTATAGGTACTACAAGCCTGGGAACACCCCCCCCCCCCCCCCCCAATCCAGAACATGTAAAACTTTTTATTTAAAGGAGTTACTACATTGTGTCAAGGTTTAGCTGAGTAAAAAGGGAAACTGAGAAAGAATTTGTGCTCATTTGTTCTTGTCAGTTGAATGTAATTATGCTGAATAGAGTTTCAGGCAGTTTTATACCTAATCATAGCATAAAATAAATCAATCTGAATATAATGAACCAAATAAATTATACATATAAATTGGGTCAGATTCAGTCTCACTAAAAGAAGAAATCATGTTTATGCATTTTGGGGGGGTTTGTTTCCAATCTAGACACCTGCAACAAAGAGACTTTTAAAGCCATTTGTGAGGGGGTTTCTTTTTCAGGTTTCAGAATTTAATTGTCTCCTTCCCTTAATGATTTTTCATTTAAATTATTGTTGTGAATACAACAGTGACAGCATGGGATCAACACCTCACACTCTTGTCAACTATTCTATGTAACTATTCTATTCTCAACTGTTTTATGTAAGTCAAAAATTGTCCTTTTTTTTCTGCAGCAACACATCTGATCAGTCAAATTTTTATTCTTTCTTGACAACCCGTATAAATCACACCACGATGGAACTTTAAAAAAGTATTATTGGTGTCTTCATGATCATAATGAAATTCCTGAGCCTCTGGTACAACAAAAGTTACCACAGTTTTCTCTTTATAGGACATACTGATTCCATGTTATAATTCACCCTGATGTGGTGAGTTGATACCTGGCTGCCTGATGCCCATTTAGCAGCTCTCTCACTCACTCTTCTCAACAGCAGAATGGAACAAAGTAAAACAAAGAGATAAAGACAGGGAGGTCGCTTACCAACTACTGCCAAAACAGACTCAACTTGGTTAAAATTAATTTAATCTATTGCTAATTAAAATTATATAATGATACTATCACTTGATTGGAAAAGACCTTTGAGATCATCAGGTCCAACTGTATCTGTCCACTACTAAACTATATCCCTGTATGAAATACACTGAAGTATAAGTAATACATGCAATATATTCATATGGTGAGAAACAAGGAAAAAGCCTAAAACAGATCTTCTTCGCAAGGTGAACTTCACCCTTTTATTCCTGACTCCTCTGCCACACCCTGTCCCCACAGGACATTGGAGAATGGAGAGTTTTAGTCAGTCCACAACAGCTCTTCTCTGCTGCTCTTTCTCCTCTCCCTTCTCCAGCATAGGTTCTCTCCACACACTGCAGTCTTTCAGCTTAAACCTGCTCTACTGGGGTCTCTTCACCAGCTGCAGTGCAACCTCTGCTCCAGTACTTGGAGCAGCTCCTCCCCCTCCTACTTTTCTCACCTTGGTGTCTGCAGGGCTGTTTCTCTCACATTTTTTTCTCACTCCTCTCACTGCTGCATGGTGTTTTTTACCTTATCTTAAATAATTTTTTCCCAGAGGCTCCCCAATCTTGGCTGAAGGGCTCAGCTGTGCCCTGTCATTGGTCAGTTTGAGACAGCTGGAGCTGGCTGTAATGGCATGGCCAGTCACTGTTGCAGCCCCCTGCTGCCGGCACCTGGGCATCTGCAACCACTACACTTGAAATGACACTTTCAAAAATTAAATAAATATATATAAATAAAAATGAAAATTTACTTGATAAAATAATTTTCTGGGTTTAGGCCAGTAAGGAAGCTATTGCTTCCTTAATCTTAATAAGATATATTTTAGTTATTTTCTGTAACCATTGGGTTAGAATTTACAGTTTCTAGGGATCTGAGGATTTCTAAGGCGTTCTTTACTGTTCACTGACAAATTTTTACTTTCCAGGCATCCATCTTCACTTTCAAGACAACTTTTGAAATATTCTGGTCTTAATTTTTCATGCTTCCCTAAATATGAGTCAATCTTGAAAAACATAGAATCATAGAATCTTCCAGTTGGAAAAGACCTTGGAGATCATCAAGTCCAATCACACCCATCCTCTGCTAAACCATGGCTCTCAAAAACTCATCTACCCATTTTTTAAACACCTCCAGGGATGGTGACTCAACCACCTCCCTGGGCAGCAGTGCCAGTGCCTGACCACCCTTTCGGTAAAGTAACTCTTCCAAATATCCAGTCTGAACCTCCCCTGGTGCAACTTATGGCTATTTCCTCTTGTCCTATCACCGGTCACTTGAGAGATCAACACTCGCTATGCCACAGCCCCCTTTCAGGCAGCTGTAGGCAGCCATGAGGTCTCCCCTCAGCCTCCTCTTCTCCAAGCTAAACAACCCGAGTTCCCTCTGCCATTCAATGACTGTGAAAACATGAAGATGATGATAGAATTATTCTACAGAGTGACACCTTTGCAACAGTTCTGTTAAGAAATTAAAAAAACCCCAAACCTGATGAAAGCCAGAGGCCTAGTAAGTACTGGTATACTTTACACACAGACACACACAAGCACGAACGTACACAGTTATGGGTGCTTCAGATTTACTTAGCATACACAGACAGTGACTGACACCAGTCAGTCTGCCCTTATGAGCAGTAGTTGAATGAAGCCCAAGTATTAGCTCAGACCTCATCTAGTTTAATGACAGAATACTACTTTGTGATTAGATATTACCAAAGGAAGGAACATTTAGCTCGTAGAAAAGTGTTGTCAACAGACTGAATAAGCATTGTCAAAAGTGGCATTGACTGACATTCTGTCTAGTATTTCTGGCAGAAAGGCAAGGACTGAACAGATGCTGGACAGATGCTGAATTATTTTTGTCACTAACAGAGGTTTGAGCTACAGTGTTAACGTACCTGTGAAAACCTGTGTTTAGGCAATTCAAGAATAAAAAAACTCTGAAAATCAATATGCCTGATGAGTCTGTTCCTTCCCACCATCAATTGCATCGTAATAGCTTTATAATCCTTTCTTGAATCTGACAGGTTTGCCAGTCCCTGTAATTTCAGATCTGTGTATCTTTCTTTGTTTATACACATAGATAGATATACCTGTATAACAATGTTAGTGGCATCCATTTTCCTCTGTATGTCACCTGTGCCCGTCCGACAGACATCATACAATAGCCATAATCTTGATAACAGTTCTTAGAGGAAATCTACTTACATGAATAACATTATAGCACCCTGATGTTGTAGGTGAGTGCTTAAGGCTTCCCAATATAAAACTCACATAACTTGTCCCCTGCTTACAAGAAAGAAATTGTGACAATTTAGTTAAATCAATTCTTAAATTGATTTAAACTAGGAAATCCCTTGTGTAGATGCACTTAAATTGACTTAAGCGTTGATAATATTGGTATATCTCATTCATTTTCACCTAGAATTTAATTATATTTAATAAGCTCAGATTCTTTGTATACACTGGAGCGTCAAGTCTAGCAGTCCAAATTGATTTTCACACAGTGGGGTCACTGGAACTTAATGAAGTTAGGACGTATAGTGACACAGCAATTTTAAAAATAATTTCTGAGGGCCCACAAATAAACAGCTGCAAAAAAAATTAGAGATTATTTTAAAATTAATAATAACTAAACTTTATTATTAAGTTTTTCTGTAGGGGATTTTTTTTTAATTTTGAGCACACAAGGCTGGTGATATATAAACCAAAAAATTCTGAAAACTTTATGGCAAAAATGAAATATATGCCATGTATTTTTGCTGGCTTTCTTTCGTTTTCAGCTTCAATTTGCCAACTCACTGTTGCTGGGCCTATTGTGTTTGACAGAATGCTGAGAATGAAGATGTGCATGACTATTTATTCAGAAATGGTTCTAGTTCATCATGATTTTTAGGCTCCATCATGTGTAAGATGGAAGTACCTATGCTTGCCTTGGGTGCAAAACAAGGAAAATTACAGATGAGAGAAAAGAAAAATAAAATTTTGCAAATTCCCTTTTCAGAGAGCCAATGACATTTTTTTTCATCAACACGTAGAAATCTGTAGTCTTTCTGCCCTTTTACTGTTCATCTGCACTTTGAGCTTCTTTGAAATTATTACATTCAGTCCAACTTGTGAATATTTACAGACTACTTTAAAGACTTCTTCAATAATGCAGGCTTGCACTAGAATGGGAAGAAACACCTCCAGTGAGAAAGGGGGTAAGAAGAAAGAATGGAGAAATATTAAACTAATCGCCTAATATCTGTCTATTATTCTAAATATTGAAGCTCCTTTCCATTATCAATTCTAGCTTGACAAAATTTGTTAGTTACTCTTCAGTTAACAATGATTAATTTGCAGATGCACAAATGTTGCTATTTTCTCTGATTTTTTCTTCAGTATATTACTGCTAGATTTGAATTGAGATGGAAGGCACAACCCCTCTTTGCCTGGCACAGGTTCTTTTGCATACAGGTCCAGCATTCGTCTGTGTCATGGGATTTAAAATACAAAAAATGATTTTATTACTAGTTACACTGAAAGGCCTGTGGAAAATAAGGTGTCTTTTGAATGCATAGTACTATGGCTCCAAACAATATCAGTTGCTAACAGGAGCAGAGCACAGTGCTTTATACAGATATGCAGAATGAGGAATACAGTAGGAGTATGCATGTAGTGCACAAATCCAGTACAGACTGGTCTAGGCACTGGTTTGCTTCAAGCACAGTGTTAGTTCCCCTAAATATACTGTGGTAAATTGTATTTGTACATCAGAGGATACAAAACTTTATATTTCACTGAGTTCCATTTATTTACTTATAAGGAGATTTACGGTCACAAGGAGGCTCATTAACATTGATTTTCATAGTCTGCACTTGGAATTAATATCTGTTCTTGATATAGGAAATTATCCAGAGTTTACACAAATGGCTATCTGGAACAATTCCATGTATATTTAGCAGATTTGTATTATCTTGTGGGGAAAACGGACAAAAATTCAGCTTTCCTGAATGACTGCAACAAAAACAGTATTAAAAATTATTAAAAAAAGTAATGAAGTAATGTGAGTTCCAACTTGGTTTAAAATTCTATGGTAAAAAAAACGACTTCTTTGCAGATTGTCTAAACAATAGTTTAGAACTGTGTTAGGTCAGTGGGGCAGAAGGCCTTAAAAAAGGCACTATTTGGTTTAATTCATGCTCATTTCTTTCAAACGTAATATTCATGAAGGAATTGTTAAAAGTGGTCACTTCACTCATCTTTTCTGTATTCCTATTTACATCCTCCAGTAAGATTAATCCATTTAGCTCCTATTTAGCAGCCCTTGGAGCTTGCCAATCCATGAAAACCCGAACTGCTCTTACTTCAGTTCTTTCATTTTTTCACACTAATGTTTGTTTGCATGTTGGATTTATTTAAATTTTTTCCTCCACAACATGAGTACAGCTGTTGAATAATTTTCTCTGATCTTTCAAACTTTATGCAAAATCGCTTTTAATGGTAAAGTTCCTTCAACAACTGTACTGTGAGCATATTCTTCCTCTCCTAACATAATAAGATACACTGACATTGTCTGGACAGCCCTGATCCCATGAAGAATGCTTCTGAAGGAACATGAAACTCTTGTATGAAAAGCACTGACAGATAACTGCAGGCAAATGATATAAGATACTCTTACTTACCACTTGTAAGATTTAACTGGGGCTACTTACTGCATGGAGGGACAGTCTGACTGAGTGCACAACCAGTTAGCAAGGATCATTTAACTCATTAGGCCACTATCAACTACACTGCTCTCAATAACGCCTTTTTAGCTTAGAATGCATGAATTATTTATATACAGATCAGTGTTCAGCAATTAGTATAAATTTATTAATGTCATGGTTTAGCCCTGACTCAGCTAAATTTTTGGCTAAACTCGTACAGTTGGACTCCAAAATTCCACCCCCCACACATCCAGGGGAAGGGAGAGGAAAGAGGCTTGCAGATTCGACACTAAAACTACAGCTTTAATGAAATTATAATAATAGTAATAAAGATTAAAATAATCAGAAAGTAATGAAAATATGTACAAACTTCCAAGATCATGCCCTCACCCCTCGATGACAATAGGTCACCACAACTGTTCTAGAGCAGACACAGGGGAATGCATCCACAGTTAGGAGGGCTTTGAACTCAGGAACTGGATTCAGGGATGCACGGATTCGGGGTCAGAAGCAATCAGAGAAACGAGGTCCTCACTGGATTTCGGCCATTGCTGAAGAGAGCGAGACCCCCGTGATCTCTCAGTTTTATACTGACTGTGACCTATATGGGATGGAATACTCCTGTTGGTTAGTTTGTGGTCACCTGCCCTGTCCGTCCCTCCTTGCAGGTGTGGCCATTTTTCGCCAGCTCGGGGATGGCCTCTCTGCATCCCTATGTTCCGTGTCATCACTGCTAGAGAGAAACTGTCTGAAAAATATACAGTTAGTTTTTCAGAAAATGCAGTTACTTTAGACTAAAGCCAAGCCAGAGTCAGAGGCACCCCATAACAATTAATTAATATAAAAGTTTTTGATAAACTTGTCTGTTTAACTGAAGGCAGTCAAGAGAATTCTTTCCTTTTCCAGTTAGCAACTTAGTCTGAAGATTTTCAGAGTCTATAGAAATATTTCATTCTACCATTTCCTTGTAGTACATATCACTTTTAAAACCTGTATTTTTGAAAAATGTTTGGAACCTGAAATGAAAACTACCAGAATAATAAATAGGAAATTTGACAATATACTGTAGTTTACTTTCAGCTTCTATCAATATTTTTGAACTAGTGACAAAAAATTGACATCCGTTGTTAAGACTTTTTTCTAACTCTCCTGTCACTCCACGACAAGGTGAAGTGACACTTCTAGGCAAAACAACCACTTTGAGCGTGACAAAATTTGCTGGTTTAGTGAGTAGTGATTCAGTATTGATAAAGATTGGGCAAATTACAGTGGTGTTAGCTTGACAAATTTGCGATAGTATTAGACTTAGAAGTAACTGATAAGCTAACAAAACAATTTAGTTTTTTACGTTTACAGAAGCTCTTAATCTTCAACGAGAAGACTGAAGTAGTGTATACCTATACTACAGTCAGATGATATAAACAGCTGTGTAAAAGGGAACATGCTTTTTTGTTGTTTGTTTAGAGAAAATCCAGACATCACATGTGTCTCTGGCGATTCTCTCCTCCCTCAGTAGATCTTTAGCAGGTGATGTAGATTCATAGGCAGAAAATTCTTTAGATCATGCAGTAGTTTCATGCCTAAATTAAACTGGAGCAAAACAACTCAACCACAAAAAAAGCCCCAAACCTTTGTACGCCCTCAGTCTTGACTATTTATTTACCCTGTTTCTCATCCTTTCCTTTGTTCTAGCACAATGAGCTCTACAGTCATATAGTGAACTAGAGCAAAGAAGTAATTTAATCTAAGATTATTATCTTCCTTATCCCTAGAAGAAATGACAGAGAGTTGTATGGAAATGTAAATATACATGTTCTAATTTATATAAAATCCTCAAATCAAGTTTAATAAAGTCTTGGTAGAAATAATCATCACATACATTTTTTCAAGTATGACAGTTATATTTTAGAAAAAGTTAAGAGAAAGTGAGAAAAAAAAACAATGGATTCAAAGCTGGAGAATATGACTTAAAATATAGATTTTAAAACAAAAGCTAACAAAAAATTTTTTTTAAGAAGTATTGAAATTTATTTTAAAATAATTTGTATTTGTTATATGAATGTTTAGTGTATAAAGTTATATTAATATTTATTATTTTATTAAATTATTCCCCAATTTGTGCTTCAAATGATCTTAAAAAATATTTTTAAAAGGAGATGTGCAGAAAAAACTTTCCTTTCTTATTCTTTTTTATTCTGGTTTTAAATTGTTCACTTAGTCTTCTGAACTTCCAGAGAGACCAGTCTTTTAACTCCTATATTTATGATGCAGGCCAAAACAATCCCTTTTTGAGCATAAGTAAGCTTCAAGATTTTCAAATGTAATTATTGTAGTTTTCCCAAATACATTGTCCAGATTCTTGAATGTGGTACAAAATAGGTCACACAACGGGACTGGTGAAAAAATAGATTCCCTGTGTTATGTAGCATCTCTAGTTCATGGTGTAATTTTAATATTTATTGTGTAAAGAAGTTGTGAAAGTTTATATCGCATAAACAAATTGTAAATAAATAATAAAATAGTAAAAGTGAAGTCTGATTTCTCTATTACAAGAGTTTTACTATGGAGTTATGGTCCGCTTTGAAACTCTGATTCTTTAAATGCAGAAGAGAGATTTGATCAGTAGCTGAAACAGTAATAGGTAGGCTAGTCCCTTGTCTCAACAGAATAATTAAAATTCAAATCTACAAGGAAGGTCCCATCATTATCCAGCTGGGATATAGCAACTCTACTGTAAAATGAGGATTTCTGCTCCACTGTCTTTTATAGACATATGAAAAACTCTAAAGAGATTTTCTTGCGGTTCCCAAACTGAACTCGATAGAGGTTTAGTGACACAAACAACGTAAAACCAGATTAAATCATTTCAGTATTTTAGCAAGCATCTCGAATGTTCTATTACTATTTCAGTAAGTGTAATAACGTACATTATGCATAAAGAATAAGATTCAGATGAACAAATTACACTTTACATTAAAATGCTGGTCATAATAAAGGTTACATTTTTGTAGATGAAGCCTCAATACATTTAAATTAGAAAGACATTTACTGGGTTATGGCAAGACTTAATCAAGTAAATGACCGACACTAGAATAAGATTATCAAGGCTGTTTAAGAGCCTTTATAAAATAATTGCCTAGGTGTCCTTAATTTCAAAAGTCCTAATATAATTCCCACTGGGAATGCAACAAGGTCAATTTTTTTTTAATTAAAAATTCAGCATGTTCCTTTCTCTAAAAGTGCTGCCATCATAAAATCAGTATGAATAGTACTATTATATAGTTTATGATGTCAAGAAATCAGTGATGTGTAGATTTAATAGTATTTTTACTTGACAAAAATTAGAGAAACCAATTTTGTTGTATCATATGGTTTCATATCTTTGGCATGTTTATGTAATAAATTTATGTAATGACTGCTTTAAAATAATAACCTTTTTCTCATTCCTAATTGAAAACGGTAACTTTATAATTTGTTAAATCTCCCTTGACTTGCTTTGCTTTTTAGTATGTAAAGTTAACATTCCAATTTGCAAGAAATTGACAAGTTTTGAGAGTACATGAATATGGATAAAAGACTGCATTATCTTTAAGAAAGAGAGAAATCTTAGGATATATTCAGGTAGGTGTAGTTAGGAAGGAAGAGTCAAAGGACTAATAACAAAGATATAAGATCTTAGCATCCAATTCTGCTCGCATAAAACTAAAATCAATTTACTTTTCCACTTTCAATTTCAAGTGACATATAATATGACGGTAGAGTTTCTATAGAACAATCTTTTTCTGAAATCTGAAATAGATGTAATGGTAATACTTGATATTAGAATTCTGTGAGATTTTACAGGTGTTCTATACAGAATTAGTTTCTTCTTTTAACAAGGCGTTTATGCATGTCCTTAATCTTGAGCTTTTGGGTCGAAGTTCCCTTAGATGTGACCTACTAAGTGTTGGTAAATGTCATGAACTTCGAATACTTAATACATATGCTGACAAAATTACCATTTGAAAATATAGGACTGGTTTCCAATTTCAGGAAGTTTCAGCCAGTCATAATATATGGGAACTCAAAAGCACCATTTAGTTTCAGACACTTTCTTAATTTCACAAAAGGTTAAAATCCATATTGTATTTTGGCATGTAAAACTAACATGTAGGAGACTTACTTAAAAAAAAATATAGGAAAGAAATTCTTGAGAACTACTGAACACATCTGGTCTTAATTAAAATACTGGTTTTACAGAAACATTCGGTCGTCTTCCATAGATGAAATCAAAATTTCTGCGGAATACTGGCCAGCTAAGTCTAACTGCATCCTATTAAACTAAGCTTCTGTTATTTGGATAGAAACCGTTCAACAGCACAATGATCTCATAGTCCCAGTATAAGTAATAATTCCAGCCAACACAGTCTTTTTCTGACTCCATTTCTACTGTGATACTGAAGTATTCAGCAGTTGAGGGAAATGGAGGAGCATTCATGAGTTACTTGTAGACTCCTATAGATAAGAAGTAAACTGGATGTGAAACAGTAGACGAGGAAAATAGAAAAAAACAAAAGGAAACATCAGGATCCTCTTATCTCATAAAAAACCCCACCAAAATAGCTGAAAAAGTCATCACTTCAAAACAAGAAATTGTGGAAGAGCACAAGTACTGGAGTTTTTCTGTCTTTTGGTCCATCTTGCCCCATAAATGTTGATTTGGTCTCTATATGTAACAGCATGTCTAAATATATATATTTTGAAGTCTTCCTGTAACTGTCCTCTGTTATTAACACCAGAATCTGGATTTGTAACTGTGCTGATCTCTTTCCACGTCTAGAAGAAAATGTTCCTCAATCAGACATGTCCTTTTTTCCTAGCTTTCTACATACATGAATCAAATTTTTGATTTCTTAGGCAGCAGTTCAGGTCAATTTTAATTCCGTTATCTGAAGAGACAGAGTTCACATGTGAGTCATCTTTACTTTACTGATGTATTTCCAAATGACTGTTTTCAGGATCAAAGCAGATTGTAAACACACAGGAACCATGTATGTATCAGCTGCAGCAGCAGGGATAGCTTCATAATATTTCCTTTGCCTGTCTTTTTGTGAGGTTTTTTTTAATAATCTTTAAGTAAAGACTATTAACTACAAACATTATCATATGGTGTATTATTTAGCATCACCACCCAACTGTTTTTGACCTTTGTTTAGCACAAGAAGTGACTTTGTGGGTACAAAATTCATAGGTAATCCACATATTTGATTTACACTAGTCCAGATGCTACAATTTTTGTCACATAGTAGTAATTCCTTAGTAGACTAATTGTTAGCAGTAGAAAAAATGACCAATATATTATTGTGATCAGTGGTCTTTACAAGATAGGACCCAAATTTCTAATTCCACTGCTTAAAACCTGAAACAAATTGGACTTTCTCCACCCCTGAATTATAACTAGACTAACATGACTGTCTCTTTAAGAAAGAAAAGAGCAAAAAGAGAAACACAAATGAGGCTGGTAGCCTTTTAAGAATCAGTCACTGGAAGGAATGACATATTGTACCACAAAAACAAATGTCAAATAATATGTTAAAAAATTAATGGCTTCTTGAGAAAAGCTTATTTCTTTTGTTATGTGCCTTTGAAAAATGCTCTTATCATGGATGTATTAAAAGCAAAGACACCTGAATCTTCACAACAAAGCACCTGTGTCAAGGTTTGAGAAAAATCTGTTTGTAATACGTCTCTAGAGTTAGACATCATATCAAAAGAGGTCACTTTAAACTGACCTTACAAATCATTCACCTGTCTATCTCATCACATATAGGCTTCTACTAAACAACATAAAAAAACCCCTAAGGTTTTTGTTCTTCCCCTTCTCTTAGCTTAGAAAAAAGGAGAAGAGAATTATTCACTGCCATTTAGATAAAGGTGACAGATATTTTATTGTTGTTTTGCAGATGAAGGATAACAGACAGCAAAAGAATCCTTTGGCTTGTGAGGTGATAAAAAATAAGAATACTGTAGATGAGAAATTCTTTCTCCCTTTCTGTACAAATCAAGTGTATTAACATGTGATCTAAAAGAATGGAAACAAAAGCTTGCTTTTGCTTTTGACATTTGTGTATGGAATGTGTTAGCTCTTTTTAAGTAGCTGATGGTAGTCAGTAAAAAGATTGAGAGAGTTAAGACCTTCAGCTAAAAATCTTTCCTTTTGCAGCATCTCAACATACTAGAACTTACATATACACACACATGCAAAAATCCCTCTTCAGCAAAAAATACTGTTGTGATAAATTCTAAAATGACTGTAGGTCTGTACTCCTCAATACCACAAGAGTCCCTCATTCTGGTTAATTATCTGTTCAAACCATAACACCTACTATGAGTTCAGTGCAATAAAGCCAACAGTACTGTTCTCAATGATAAGGAGCACAACATAAGTACTGCTACAAATATGCATGTCAGCATATTAGAAATATTCTGCATTGTGAAATAGACTGTACTATCTCATTAGCCATTCATCTTAAAGACTGTTTGCACTAATTATTCTGTTTTTATTGTGTTAATCGAATAAGACCATCCCAGAAACATACTTTTCCTATTCCAGTGCACATACAATTTTCCTTAAATGAAAATTTGGGATGAGTAAGGTAGAGAGAGGGTTGTGTCTATAAATAATTTCCCAGTCTCAGAGATTTGCCAAAGGGAGATATCTTAACTTTTTTTAATGAATATTAGAAGACTTGATTTAAAATTTCTGTTCTGAAGTTTTTTCACACAAGCTGTTTTCAGAACTTAAGTTGCCTCTTGTTTTAATGTTAAAAGGAAAGAATAATGTGTAGAAAAATCTAACATAATGAAAAAGGGTCAAGACTTGTTGTACAACTGTCAGCCCCATTTCTTTTAGTGGAGAAAGGCCAGTCATGTCTAGAGAAGAAAAAGGATTAGGATGTATCTAAATTAAAAGGGAAGGGAAAAAAATAACAAAAAGAAATTACAAAGAACAATATTCTTAAGAAAAATAACCTCAGTGAAGCCAGATAAAATGGTTTATAACGTGCTTTTGAAAGAGTAACTATTAATACTCTAACCTCTTTTTTTCTGTTTTTCCCATAGTATATAATTATAGCTAATACTTATGGAAAAAAAATAAATATTAGACATGATTCCAGGAAGATAGTGGAGCAGATTTTTCTGAGTTAAAAAGAATACCTGATGAATACACTAGGAATGGAAAATATGTATCTATGAAGGACCTGTAACATCTCCAGTATTTTGTAGTCAAAAATGTGTGATAAAATTTTCATTATATATAAATAAAAATAAAAACATTAATATAAATTTACTACAAATCTATACAAATTAATTTTAAACTAAAATTGAAGTGTTTTTTTGGAGGCCAAATGCATAAAATCATACAATCAGAATGGTTTGGTTTGGAAGGACCTTAAATATCAACTAGTTCCATGTACATATAAAGGCAAAAATAATTTATTACCAAAACACAGGTTAGATATCACTGAATCATATTTTATTTTCATCATTGCAGCACCCAATCATGATAAGGGAATCTACCAAGGAATTAGAGGAATGGAGAATTTTGGATTCTCACTAACAAGATGCTGACATGTTTTTCATATATTACACTGCTTACCTAGAAGAAAGAAAACAAAATATTTCAAGCCTCTCAGGAGAACCTTGAAAAATGTTAAGGTTCAATATATGCTGAGGAGATCTGTAAGTGCTGCCCTGAGATCTTTAGATGTGCAGCCACTGTGTCACTGACTGGAAGTCACAAGCTTCCACTTATATATTAAGCTTCTGTGTTTCTTAAGGAGAGAACACCATTGAGTTTCTGCTATTTTTGTGGGGTTTTTTGTTTTTATTTTACATTTTGAGAATACTTCTCCAGTTGTAGGACATGGTCAGGTAGCTGGTTTCTTCCTTCATGCCTTCTTACATCTCATCACAATAATGTTGAACACAGGTTGTCTCTGACACATCTTGCGTTATCTGGTTTGTTTTGGACCAGAAGTATTTTGGCAGCTATAACCAGATATCTGGGTTCAAACAACTGATGTCTATCTTTGTCTACAAGTGAAGGTTTTGACTGAATGCCGTATGTTGAAAACGCTATAAAATTAATTCTCACCACATTGAATCTAGAGTCCAAGGTTCTTTACCGAGAAATAAATTAACTACAGATAAAAAAAAAGAAAAAATCTATTTCAATTACATTAAGGTTGTCACAAGTTTGTATAGAGCAGACTACTAATAGATAACTACACCTAAAACGTACCTTCAATCATAGCTATAATGGTGACACTCATACCACAGCAAAGCAAAAACATTATGATCATCAGGGAATTTTTAATTTTATTTATTGACCATTTGTGTGGGTGAAAACATTCTGTATGCCAGGAATATGTTCCTCAGATACGTGATCAAATGTTTTTAACACACTGAACTTAGAAGTCACACTAATTTTTTTCCAGGTAATATATTTCCGCAGACTTCTCCAGACATTGCTTTTTTAAAAATTAGAATTCTGGCCACAGAAATAATATGCAATGCTTTTAAACAGTTTTGAAAACTGAAAATAAGGATTCAATTATTCTGCTGCCTATTGTCTTAACTCTGTATTTATTATAAACAACTTTTGAGGAAGCATTGCAAAAGTCATTTTCATTATCATGTGTCCTGAAAGAAAGCAAGATTCACTGTATAGGAAAAGCATAAAAGAGGGGAAATTAAAAGCTTCGAAAAATTAGCATTGAACCCAGAGTGCACTTGGGCTTTTTATTTCCTCGTTTCTGTCTTCAAACATCAGCTCATATTCTGAGATGTTTTGGTAGCAGACAATACTCAATTTAATGCAAAATAGTCCAGACTTAACCCAATCAAGGGTTTCTCTTCTAAAAAAAAAAAAAAAGCTTTTTAATAATTTTTTCGTTGTCATTTTTGGTTCTACTTCCTTGTTTTATGTAAACTCGCATGATGGATGTCATTTGGGCTCTGGGAACACTTTATTTTCCACGACAATAGCAAGAAAAAGACAGAATTAAAAGTTTAAATGAAAAATTCCCCTTGTCCTCTCGTCAGTGCTAAAACTAAAGACAGTCACATTACTTTTAGCTTTACATAGCAATTGTAAATTATGTTTATAAGAAAGAAAAGGAATTAAGTGGCAAAAGTGATAGCACTGTGTTGTCTGATGTGTTGTGCTTTGCTCTGTAGCATGAAAAAACAGAGATACACCATACTGTTGCTACGTACAATGTATTAAAGCAGTCATTACAAAACTGATTAGGTCCTTTTTCAATTCGTTCCTGTCTGTTAAGGAACTGATCTTGGTTTTCTGTTCTGTTTACCATTGATCTATAAATTCATTTACTGTTTCTCCAGACTATTCAATTTTTATTGATCCTATTGTCCTAATAAAATCCTTTATGACTTAGTGTGTGACATCCTTGTCCCAAATTTGAACTTCTATTTCATGCTGACCCTGCACATATTCCTCTAACACTCCTCAGATTCCGCCTAGCCCAACTGAAATGTCAAATATTTGAACTTGCAGCTTCATTCTGCTAGTTGAATGCTTCCCTGTGCTAAAACAGGCACCTAAAGTTTATTCTTCTCTTTTAATTCTAGCATAACATTTTAACACATCTGTCAACCACTAGAAATACTTTCCTATCTCACTTTTCCTCTTTTCGTTTCCTCTGCAATTCACATATTCTGTATTTTCTGAAAGTAGAGGACCAAAAATAGCCTCTCCCCTGCTCACGACAAGAATTGTGCAATCAGAGTGAGACAATCATAGAATATTCAAAAGGAAAGTTTTATGAATCATATAGGCAATTCTCTGCCTGACTAATTTAAGTGCACACTTTACGTGCACACCAGGTTGTGGATGATTATCTGAACTCTCACTTTTGATGTTTGCTCTTTATTAACCATGCCAAACTGATCTAATAATCCTTTGCTCAAGAGAGGTTCATGTTCCTCAATCAGGGTATGTCAAGATTTTTGCAGCCAAAAGGACAGAACTCTAAAGTCTCCAATTACTGTTTATATGTTATTGACAAAATCTTGGAGAATGGAAAAGAAGCATGGTTTTGTGAACCCTTAAACTGACATTAAAAGTAATTGTGGATTCAGTTATGAAAAGTTTGTAAATTGTAACAGATGCTTGGAGAATTAACAGATAAGCAAGAGCAAATTTTAATAACTATTATCTGAAAAATCTAGTAGCTTGTGACAGATGAGGAGTTACTGATCCAATCTTTTTTATCTGTTCTTTATCGCAGACCACAGTAGATAAGCAGAATTACTTTTAATATACCAATCTGAACTTCAGGGTTTTTTTATTCTTCACTGAACTTTTAAAATTTGCAAATGATTTTGTTGACTTTCCAATGAATTTACACAGGAAGTTCCAGCTTTATTTTTTTCTCGGAAGGTTTCAATGTTCTCCTCCATCCTATCTTTATGAACAAAAAGGTGCAAAGGCTAGGATAAGGAGAAATTAACTGGGCATAGTGATAGATAAACAACTAATAATGAGCTGAAGTTATTTTAGGCCAAATATATGAGTTTCAATATTCTGTTTACAACTCACCAAATGTTTAAATAAAACTTTAACTATTGTTCACCCTGCTATTTATTAGAAGGCTGATCAACATTTCTGCATTCAGTTAAAATCAACCTTTGTTAATATGCAGTCATTCACTGTCAGTCTGTATCAGGCCAACTGAAAAATAAATGTAGTTAGATGCCATTTTCAACTTTGGTTATTGGAATGGCTTTTGCCTAAAGAAATTCAATACTTTTCTTTTTTAAAACAGTATTGATATAGTAGGGGCTAACTAGAAAGTAGAATGGAATTGATATAGTAAAGGCTAACTAAAAAGTAGAATGTAGTTAAGCTTTAGACAGACACCCTTGAGTATGGTGTGCAGAGAGAGGAGTCTCATAACATACTTTTGCAAACCTAAGCAAGGTCTTGGGGCCCTAAGCACTGATAAGAAGGAACTGGTATGCTCTGCGTACTGGTAAGAAGGAGTCAGTATACACGTACCACCAGTCTGTCGCAGGAAGACTGCTGTTGTCCAGCTCTGCGGTTTGGAAAGGAGTCAAAGAGCAACTGGGCCTGTGCAGAGATGAGGTAGATCTTCAGTCTTCAGCCCCAATGACCCTCTATGACCACCACCAGGAGGTAGTGCACAAGTGACAAAGAGAGGGAACCCATGTGAATACTTTCTCGGAACTAATTATGGTAACCCTACAATTCTCAGAAATATAATGAATATGTATGTATGCTTGCTTTAAATAATGTTTTTTTAGGAGTGGTCAGCATGCAGGACTTTTGGAATTATCCACCCTGTTGCCTGCTGGTGAATAAAACATACCTTCTTCATAAGTCTTATTGAGTTGTAGAGTCTGATTCCGTAGATCAGTAAGTGATTCAAAATCTACTTTTTGTTGTTAACCTGAAATTCCTCCCTACTTTTAATATTTCCTATTTACCCCTTAGTAATCCTTTGAGGTACTGAAGTATTTTTATTTTCCTTGATGGATGGTTTACAAGGACAGCTTCAGAGATGTGTCATCATTTCCTGTGCACCTTACCCACAGTGACAACTGAACTCTCTTCTGATGGAGGTGTGAATTTGTCTCTACAAATTCCTACAAACTGTTCATCACAGAACCTTAGACCTGTAATCTGTATAGTTCTGTTGACTCCACCAATTCTAGCCTGGATTAAGAGATAAAGATATTTTGTGTTCTGTCTCTGTAAACTACTTACATTAGCAGACTAAAGGTTCTTGACCACCAAACAAAATCCACTGCTTTTCACAGTGATAATCTTATTCAAATCTAATAACACTGTATTGGCTTTGGCTGAGATGGGGTTAATTTTCCTGATAGTAGCTTGTATCGTGCTTATGTTTTTTATTTGCGATGAAAACTGTTAATAGCAAAGTGATTTTTTAGTAATTGCTGTACAACCAGTGCTTGGACAGCATAAAGGCCTTTTCTGCTCCTCACGCTGCCCTACCAAAAAGTAGGTTAGGACTGCACAAGAAGTTGGGAGGGGATGCCACTGGGGCAGACAACCCCAACTGCCCAAAGGGATATACCATATGACATCATGCTCAGCAGCAGAAGATAAGCTATGAGTCTCTGGAAGGACATATCTCAAAGCTCTCATTTTCTGTTTTTCACCCCTTCTCTTAATTTACAAGACAGTTCTTGAAACAGCCATGATATTTTCATATGCAAGGGAAACAGACCATGAAATTTGTCCTCCTGGACTTTTACCTTCTCAAGTTCACCCCTCTAAAGACCTTCTTTTTTCTTCTTTTGGTTTTTATTTTTAGTTGTTTGCTCCCCTCTAGAATAGTGTTATTTAGCAGCAGTCAGGCAGAATCATAAACTGTCCACTTCTTCCTCTGATAAACAATAGTGGAGTAGACTGGGAAAAGGTCATCCCACAGGCTGTCATGCAGTATATGAGTTTCCGAGGCAATTTTGACCAAGAAAAAAGAGACAATTTGACCCACACAGAGCTAATAACTGCATCAAGCAGATTGCTTCCAAGATCACAGTTTGCTTAAGGTCTCAAAACATTGCACAGTGCAAAGTGCAGCTATGCTTAGTCTTACTGTTATGTACAAACTAGCTGTGCTTTCTGTAGAAAAAAAGAAAGGTTGGTGTACAAAGATACACTTATTTTTATTCTGTTAAATACAAAAAACAAGTTCTGTTGGAAACTACCTTTTTGAAACTAAATGTCTTTGGGAAGCATTTATCATTTCTGCAGAACACATTATTGTTTTACTTGAAGGTAAACACAAATACACATATTCTGCAGAAATTTGGAAAGGCTCAACTCAGATTGTTCCATGAAATTTCCAGCTCCAATTTCCATTGCTGGGCTCTGTACTCAGATTTAGCAGCCTCATCCAGAGCTGAGACTTATAAACATTGTAAAAGGTGAGGTATAATCATGGAGTCCAGCTTGAATTACAATATTTTCATTCCCAAATATCATCACTCTCTCTTTTGTCTTCAGAATGTCATTATTTATGGAAAGTCCCCTCATAAAACATGAACACTTTTCAGTATCCAACCAACTCTAAAGACAACCCCAACCATCCCAAAAGGCATGAGTAATTAAATTCTTGTTCCTCTTGTGCACAGAGACAGGAAAGAAATCTCCATGATACTAGGGACAGAGAAAAACTCTGCTGGGAAAGTTGTATTATCTAAAAATAAGAGTCTTCAAGATTATATAACATCATAAACCTAAGTGTTATGAAAATCCCTATTTGAATGCTTACACTGTTATGCTAATGTGAGTTTATTACCATAGCACTTCACAAGTCTTTGATAATATGCTGTCAGTAACACTAATACGGTATACACCAGGGCAAATGGGACCATCCACTCATCCAGGCTCCTGTGACACAGTTAATACCTGTTCTATTATAAGCCAGATAATAAAATATAAAACTAAATTAAGTGGTGTGGAACAGATTGTCTAAACATAACAACATGACAAAATAGATGTTTTAAACAAATACATTATCCTTCTGTTGCCTGAAATATGAAACAAGATTGGATTTAGAATATCTTCAAAAAACCCCAACATAGAACAGAATCATAGAACCAATCATAGAATAGTTTGGGTTGAAAGGAACCTTAAAGATGGGCAGAGACACCTCCCACCAGATCAGGCTGCCCAAGGACCCATGCAACCTGACCCTGAACATTTCCAGGGAGGGAGCATCCACAACTTCTCCAGACAACCTGTTCCAGTGTCTCACCACCCACATCATGAAAAATCTCTTTCTAATATCTAATCCAAATCTTCCCCCTTCCAATTTAACGCCATTCCCCCTCATCCTGTCACTACGTGTCCTTGTAAAAAAAGTCTCTCCGTAGTCTTCTTTTAGGTCCCCTTTAGGTACTGGAAGGCTGCTATAAGGTCTCACCAGAGCCTTCTGTTCTGCAGGCTGAACAAGCCCAACTCTCTCAGCCTGTCCTCATAGCAGAGAATCTCCAGCCTTCTGATCATCTTCATGGCCTCCTATGGACCTGTTCCAGCAATTTCATATTCTTCTTATGTTGGATATTCCAGAACTGGTCACAATAGTCCAGGTGGGGTCTCACGAGAGCTTTTGGTGCAGCCCGAGACACAGTTGGCCTTCTGGGCTGTGACCGCAAATTGCTGGCTCATGTTGACATTCTCATGAATTGGCACCCCCAGATCCTTCTCTGCAGGGCTACTCTGAGCCAAGTTGTCCACCAGCCTGTATTGAAACCTCTGATTGCCCCAAGCCACGTGTAGGACCTTGCACTTGGCATTGTTGAACCTCATGACTTTCACACAGGTCCAGTTTTCCAGCTTGTCCAGGTCCCTCTGTATGACATCCGATCCTTCTGGTGTGACAACTGCACCTCTTAGCTTGGTGGAATTTTTGAAGAGGGCTTAAGATGGCTTGAGACTTTTGTAAGAATTTGATATTTCAGCAATTAAAGCTTGCTTTTAATTGAAACATTCATACTTAATTTAACTTTACTATGTTTTTTTGCATATGTACAACCTCAAAATAATCCAAGTCCTTTTCCCGTGATAGAGTAGTACCTTTTAATAAAAAATAAAGGAAAATAATATTTGATGCTTTTTAAGATAATCTATGATATTACAGATATTTTCAATTTCCTCAGAAGTCAGGTAAACGGTTTAGATCACAGCCTGTGGAAGAAAAATTCTCTATTTTACAAGTGACATTTATAGGGCATATGGTGCAGCTGACATTTCTTTTTCTGACATTACTTGCTAGTATTTTCAGAGGGATGAATTACTGTTCCACATCTTAACAATTGCAACTGCACAGAGATATAGATATGTTTGTTTCTGTTTATTTTTAAAGAAGGATGTGAACTATGAATATTTTATGTACAATACAGTGTTCTCTGAAAACAAGCTAAAACTCCTGGAGTCTTTTGACTGATAAAGTGATATGGCACCACAATAAAAAGCAATTCTTTAGAGTTAAAGAGTACTCTGAGGTAAATGCTATTATTAATTTGGTGTAGGTTTAATTACTGTACAATTATTTCATACAAAACTACAAAAAATGTTCCCATTTTGTTATTCATTTTTGTAAATACAAGCTATAAGCTCCACTACAATGCACATTCACAAAGGTATCTGTGGAGTCTTCAGATGTTAGAAGTTCTATCCAGACTACAAATCAAATTAAGAATCTATCTGCAAAGGTAATGTTTAGGTGTATAAAATCTCAGATATTTTTAAAATTACCTTCAACACCTATAGAATTTCTGAGATATATTGAGCAACTGATGCACTGTCTCCTACTTCCTCCTCTTCTAAGAACTTCTTCAGTTCATCCACATTAGTGGATGTGATAAAGCTGAAAAATGCGCTGGTTTCATTCTTCTTTAATACTTCTGTCACACTTTTTTTTGGTCATAGAAGCACTCGGTTTTATGAACAGAGCCCTTTTTATGAAGAAAATATATGTGAAGATCTCTGAATACCTGTGTGTTGATTACAAGTGTATACTGTGTAAAAAAAAATATATATATGCGACAAACATAAATTTGGAACTTTCTTGTTCTTTGTTATTATTGTGAAAAGAATCTAGTTATTTTGCCTATATCACCTTCTCTGGGATGAATTTCACTTATGTAAAAAGAAGATGTATAAATGCATCTCAGATCAAAGCTCCATGTACGCTTAGGCATAACTGGATGTATTTCTTTTCCAATTCACAGTTCTTTTTTATGAAAGTTTTGAAACTGCAACTCTTAAACTGAGGTGTTAAAAACTGAAGTTAAACACTGACAGTTAATTTGCAAGTCATCTATAACCAGGAGTTATTTATTTAGATATTAAATTCAGTTTCTTAAAAGTGTATGGAAAGTAACCTTTCTGTCTGTCAGGTAATGTTGATTGTCCTGGTTATAAGCTGAACTGCAAGCAGCATGGGATTAGAGTAGCCCAAGAAGGGTAAATGATCTGTAGCTACGGGTTTTCAGTAAGAAAGATAAGAAATGGGAGGGCTTTGTAACAATATCGTAGGTTAAAATGAATTTTTCTCTACTGTCAACCTAATGCTGTCAAGGAAAATTTCAGGTTGTATTACATAGACCACTGTAGTAATCAGAAATCTTTTTCATTGTGTAAGTTTTCCATCAATTTAAGTTAGCAACCCTGTTGCTTCATATCTAGTACATTTCTATTTTATTATTGATTACATAATTATTTTTATTGTTATTTTTTTATTAACCCATGTATCCAGTCTCTATATAAAGCATTTTGTTGAGTCACATATTTATTAGATTTAGAAGAAGCAAACATTCACTACTTTCAGTCTTGAATTTTGTTTTGTCTACTAGATGTTGGGAAATGCTGATCTTTACATCAGTCACAGAAAAAAAACCCCTCAGATTTTACCTGGTTATTTGCACATAACACGTAATTACAGAAAAACTAAATGCAAGCATTTGGAGTTTATACTAAGTAGTAATTATCTCTTAATCTACATGTCGAAGTTCTGGTTGATGCCTACATTTTCCTAATGGCTGATGAAAGTTGCGATAAAATTTTCAGTGTTAAGAATACACTGAAATTTTGTGTAAAAATTTCCTTCTCACTACCTATTTATTAAAATCAAGTAAGGACAAAATTTCTCAGTCTAAAACACTTTCAGACATATCACTCTATAAAATTTTCATCCACTTAATATTTTACATACTTTATTAGTTTTAACATGTCTGCATCTGAGAAACTACATGATTTGTTAAACATTAAATTTATTTCTGCTGGAGTGCACTCTTCCTCTTCCTTCTGCAATGGACTGTTCTTGGTAAACACGTTAATATAGATCATCCATTCTTCCCCTTTTGGTTAATCTGAAATTATCATGTTTTGTCTTCTGTAGGATGAAGTTCTGTTAAGAACACAAACGTGAATTCTTTACGAAATATTTTTCACGTATCAGTGGAAGCCGAGTATTGGCTTAAGTGCTTACATTCAAATAGATCACATCTTTTTATTGGATTTGAATCACTGAAGAGTGCCAGCTCCTTTACAGGTTATATGTTTACATCTCATGTTCTAAAAAGTCTGCAATTAAAAAACCCTATGTTTCAGTCTTCCAGAACTGAATCAAATTTTATTATTCCTTTACTTAGTACTTATAAAAAAACCTAAAAATTTTGGTTTTGCCAAATCATTAATACATACCATCAAAAGTGTGGGATGTAGGTACTAGTGAGATTATTCATGGCAACACAATCTTTATTACATTTGTAAGGCCCCATAATCGATTTAGTTACTGGCACCATCTGCTAGTTTCCAGAGTTTTCTTTCCAATTAGAGTGTCAGATCATATTCAATTTTTGTGAGTTTGACTGTATTCTGCTTTTTCCCACACCCTTACATGAACCTAGATTTGATCTGTACTGCCTTTTTCTGTTTATATCTGTTATTAAAATACTATTCATTTGCTTTGAAGAAATTAACACTTTTGAGCGAGTTGGCTTGTCTCTCAGAACTCTTGGTCTTTTCAAGTCATAAATGATTCTCCTGTGGTAATAAAATATTGCTACTTAATGCACAAAACATCTAGCAATATTTTCAGTTATAAACCTATGAAGTGTCAGGTCTCAATAAAAATACTTCTAACTTGATAGTAGTCATATTCCATGTCCTCCTGAAAAAGTAGAAATGGAAAAAAGGGGGAAAAAAGCAATTGTAGAATCATTAAGGTTGGAAAAGACCTCTAAGATCATCAAGTCCAACCATCAGATCACCACTATTATGCCTACTAAACCATGTCCCAAAGTGCCACCTCTACACATTTTTTGTACACCTCCAGGGATGGAGACTCCGCTGCTTCCCTAGGCAACCTCTTTGAATGGTTCACAACTCTCTCAATGGAGAAAAGTTTCCTAATATCCAGTCTAAACCTCCCCTGGCACAATTTGAGGCCGTTTCCTCTCATTCTGTTGCTAGTAACTTAGGAGAACAGAGACGATACCAACACCCACTTCACTACAACTTCCTTTTAGGTAGCTGTAGAGAGCAATGAGATCTCCCCTCAGCATCCTCTTCTCCAGACTAAACAGTTCTCTCAGCCACTCCTCAAAAGCCTTGTGTTCCAGGCCCTTCAGCAGCCTCTTTGCCCTCCTCTCAACATGCTTCATCACCTTAATGTCCTTGGACTGAGGGGCTCAAAACTGAATATAATATTTGAGGTGCAGCCTCACCAGTGCAAGTGTGGCCTCACCAGTGCAGGTGCCATCTCTCCAGCGCAATCATCTGGACCTTCCCTGCTGAACCAGAACTGCTGATAAATGATGTAGAGTGGCTTGGTGAGCTAGTCTGCCAGCTCTCTGAGAACTCTCAGGTAGATCCCATTTGATCCCAATAGAACATAGCAGCCTATTTTACATAGTTGGCATACAATGTTCTTCTTTAGTACATCAACTTCAGCCAGAGTTGACATGGATATCTGAACAATAAGTCATGAAATTGTGAATAAGTTAGGGAATGATTTCTTACAACTTGCAATGAAGTCAAAACTTTAATTGAAAATTATCTCAAAAAACTACGATTTCTCTCTAATACATTCTTCTCTAGTCTCTCACTATGACAAATCGTTAGAAGCATTAATGAGCAGTCATATATTGGTTTGCTAAATGCACCTTGATGACACCCATCTCTATATTATTTTCTCATGAGCAACAATAAATATTTGGGGTTTTTTTACTACAAATATGTTGGTGTAGCCAGTAAACTGTGTCCAGAGAAAGGGCCCAAGCAGACTCTGTACCTACTGTTGATTCTTTAGAAATAACATAAAAAATAATTTGCCATCTGTGTTTTGTTTTTTACCAAACCGTTTCTTTAACTTGCCCATAGAAAAGACACATAATTAATTGTTATCAAAACTATTTTCACTTGCTTAGTGTTAGAAATCAGAAGACAGTACTTGTCCTCAAAACAATTTTTATTTACAAGATTTAGATCTATGAAAACAAAAAATCACCAAGTCAAACACAGAAAAGAGAATATAAAAAACATTTGTTATGTATTTTTAATTCACAGCCTGTCGCTTATTCCTCTGGTGTTTGAAATGGTATTTTAAACTTAAGATACAGTAATCGATGTTTCCAGGTACTAATCTTCAGCTACAAAATCCTTAATAAGGACCTGTTTCACATGTGTGCATATGCCATAGCGAGAACTCATTAGTCCTCAATTATATCCTAGTAAATGGAGCCCATAAAATAATTCAGTCCTTAAAAGATGGGTCAAGTGTATTTTTGGTGAATGGTATCTATCTATTAATTTCATTAAGTGCAAAGATACACTCACACACTAAAAGAACTGAAGTAAGAAAACTTTCCCCTACCCCCAATAGCCAAGAACCCTTTCTCTCCTGACACGCTGAATTTAAATGGATCTATTAAACAGAAGCTACTTACCAATCTGACACTGTCTGACTTAATTTTTGCAGTAACACATCAACACTGTAATGATAAATTCAAGATCCACATAATTCAATTTTAAATATTCTTCTGGCATTTTAGTGCATGTGATTTTGGTATTAGGTCATCCATGATGACTAGAAACATGAAAATATACATATATATCTTCCGTATATCTCCTGCCTCCTGCCTTCATAACTGTAGTATCGGAATATCAACATGTATTCACAATGTTAAAATTTTACAAGAAATTAAAGAACAGAACTTTGGGCAGGCAGGATTTCTAAGGCTTAGTCTTAGAATAATTCTGGAAATGTTGATATGCATTGCTAATATGTAATGAATAAACTATCCCAATTATGAACAAAATTTGAGTACAAACCTTTTCACTTACATTAGTATAGAATAGCTTAATTAAAAAGTGTAAAATTATAAAAGTAATTTGCAATCATATAATGAATATTCATGCACTTACGGCCTATTTAAATGAATAAAATAGAATAAAATCCTTTAGAGTATCTCCATACAGTTTAGGATACATAACCAAGCAATTTTATTAATAGATTGAGCAAATAAATGCAAAAACTGATGAAACTAAACATTAAAAGATATGGTATTCTGCATTTCCTTTTCACTGAGACTTACCCTTTATGACAAGAAAGAATATTTTAATAAAGGAAGATCAATATTTTAATAAACAAAAGGAAGAATAAAAGCAAGAAAACTTGGAGGTCAAGATGAAACAAAACAAGTTTAATAAGTGAAGGAAAAGTGGGAGAAGATAGAAGATGGAAGAAAATAAAACCAGTGATGCAAAGGCCATCACTCACCATTTTCCATGGGTAGACTGACGTCCAACCAGTTCCTGAGCAAAAGATGGTTAACTTTGCTAAACCCCCTCTTTTAACTTTTGTTTCTGAGCATGACTTTATATAGTACAGAATATCTCTTCAGTTAATTCCAGCCTTCTACCCAGCTCTGTTCCCTCCCAACATATTGCACAACCCCAAGTCAATTAATTTCAAGGCTGGAGGGCCAGACTGAGAAACAGAGCAGGCCTTGATGAGGTGCAAACACTGTTCAACAAAAGCTGGAACATGAGTGCATTATCACTACTGTTTTGCTGAAAAATCTAAGATACAACACCGTATGAGCTGCTGTGAAGAAAATTGACTTCATCCTTGCCAGACCCAGCACACCAGCCTAGCAAATAGCTCTTAGTGTGCTGGTTTTGTCTAATTTCCCTCCATGTAACAGCATCTGTCCATTTTCCCCCACCTCAACAGTATGAAAAATCCATTTCTGAGGAATAATTTCATATTGGTTGAATTTACAGTCTCCAACAATGTCATGGAACCTGCTTTTTTATTTGGACTTACTACTTTACAATATTCTGGAAGTATCTGTCTGTACATTTAATCCTTTTTGCTTTTTTCAAGTTAGGAAGTACTGACAGAAATTTAATATGAACACATATATGGGATGAGAAATGGATCATTACCATTAGGATGTCACCTGCTGTCAACACCGAACTCACAACAAGACAAAGGTTTTGGACACAAAATTGTGATATTTGGTCCCAGAGTTTGAGTTTTTAATGAAGGCTATGTGGACCTTGTCACATCTGATTAGTCAGAACACCTGATACAATTCGATAAACCAGATGGTAAGAGCTAACACAGCATCAGTGAGCAATTGACACAGTAACATGGGGCAAGAGTGCTGAATGGAGATTAGGTAAGGTATATATTAATTAAGTAGAAATTATTAGAGATATACAATGATTAAGAGACAAAATTTTAAAGGGTGTATAGAAGGCAGGTGCCCTGAAATTATTTGGCAGTGTAATGGGCTGAAAAAACAAAGAGCATGAACCAAACCTAAGAAAAGAGTGGTCAGCAGGGGAGTTTAGGATAAATTTCTTCACACAAAAGATAATTAATGTGTAGCTTCACAAGCAATTAGATGTGAAAAAAACCACCCTCAGATGACAAACGTATCTGAGAACAGATATATAAGTAGATGAGCTGCATGAACTTATTCTGTACATTCCCTCTGCTGCAAGAATGGAAAAGGTAAAGCATTGCTTAAGTGGGGTTATGAATGAAGTTGTTTTGATGAGACTTACAGTGACAGAAAGCAAAGGCAAGCACAACTAATTTAGCAATACAACTCTCCACAAAAAAAAACAAACCACAGAACTTGATTTACTCCAAAATATTCTACGCAAAATTATTCTTCCAGATTTTATTGTGAACAAGAATGTGGTAATTGTGGATGTGTCTCCCATCAGAGTTGTGTATCCATAATGAGAGATGAAAGCAGGGTTTGTTAAAAGTCACAGTTCTTTAAGGGAAGCCAAACCCAAGAACTTTAAAACCCAGATGATTTCTCCCTCCAGTTTGTTAGCTGAATGTCTTACTTGTAGTTTAAACCATGGGTCAGGCTGAGCACATGTTCAAGAGAAGAGATCCATAATATAACTTATCAATGTAACAAAAGCAGCTGAGTGCTCAGGTACAAAGACAGGCAATGTGTTAGCCCACATTGTTAATCAGCACTGAGTTTGAATGATGTTGCTCCATCCCTTCCACATGGAAGCCCCGAACAAGATCTTCTGCCTTTTCCCTCTTCTGCTTATTCCTGCACTGAACAACCAAACCAAAACTAGCTTCCACCACCACACTACAACTGGCTCTATTTTTCTATTTACTGTCCATCAACCCTAAAACAATACCCTGCTCCACTCTGCCTTTTTTTTGCTGCAGCATATGCTGCAAGCAGCTCGAGACCCATGCCCTCCCCGTGGCAAGAGAGTTATGACCAATGGATGAGCAATAGCTGACACTTTGCAAGCATGTTTCTGGACACTCCATGCCAACACTAACATACTGCTCTGCATGCCACTTAAAAGGCAATAACATTTATACAACTATACCCTAAAATTGCAGTTGTATAGAAAACTTTTCATTTTCTATGTTCCCATAGAATGTTTAACCAGAATTCAACTGATCTAACAGAAACTGTAATAATTCTTCAAATCAAACGGATATGTAAACATATGAAAATTAACATTTTTAATAAGGTAAACATAACTTAAGATTTCTAAGACTGATAAAAGAGACATTTCCACATTTCATATCCACAAGTTGTATTTATGCACTAAGGGAATGTAGATAATTTGATAAAGGGCTTTTGAAGAGATTCTATACTAAGCAATCAAAATGAACCGTTATCCATTTCAAATGATTGGCTTTTATTACATTTAAGATTATCAGTCATGATGATCTATGAGTTTGAAACCTGGATCCTCTCCAGAGTGCTGTGGAGTTCAGCCCAAAACTAACAGAACTTTAGTTGCAGCATACATGCAGGAGAAAGAAATTATAGAAGTTAATTTATAAAAATTTCTGCTAAAATCTTATTAGCTATCCTTCCTCCAAATAACTTAAACCAAAGCTGCACAACTGTCCTCCAAACTGATCAGTGGGAGTGGAGCTTATGACTAATAAACTCTGCTTAAGCCAGGAATAGTTCTTCACCCAAACGGCTCATATTACAGCAGTAAATAGTTTAGGTATATCCCCATATGTGATGGAAGAGATTAGTGATCCTGACATTCTTGGTACAGCTCTACAAAAGAAAAGTGATATTGAGGAGGTAGCTAGTGCAATGGGAAATTTCTTATTTGGCAAGTACTTCTCTGCATATAGACATGAAAAGTAATTTTTAACAATCCAAAGACTAAAACAGCCAGGAAATTATGTTCACACATTTGTGGTTCATTCGTGAAAAGTTCTTAAAAAGTCAAATTTCCACATATTTTTGTATGCTGCTTTGGTGGCAAATTCCAAATATGAAAGAAGCTTACCACTAGAAAATGACTATTACAGATATATAAGACATAGCATCCTTTGCAATTCCTATGACAGCTGATCCATTGCTATTGTGACATAAGAGATTCTGGGTTTGCAAGGAAAGAATTTGACCACCATTTTTTGGTTGGGAAGGACACAGAAGTCTGAGTTGTTATTGTACCATATTGTATCGCAAATTTAGGGGGATTGCTAGGAGGGGTTGGGGAGCAGGGGGGAGGAAGAAAAGAAATGGGGAATTATTTTTTTATTTCAATGCCATTAAAATTATTCCAACACAAAACAAGAGTAATTCCTATAAATTCTGACCATCGTTCCTCCTTGTACTATTATCTTTTCTGCAAATCCCAAGAAGACTATATGAATATAAGGAATTATTCCAGCCTGTTACTTTCCTCACAGGACACTGCCATGAGATGTGCTGACTCATAACAGCATAGTCAAACAATTCCTGATCAAATCCAGGTACTGGGTGGTAGAGACTGAGCAGAATAGAAAGACTGACCTTACTTTCTTTACTAATTGATTGAAAATGAGACAGACACATCCTTGGATTCGGGGTTTTTTTGTAACACTAACCTGGGCATAGAAAGAGCCTCAGGCTTTTTTCCTTTGTCTCACACTAACATATTAGTACATCATTGATTTCCTCAAAAGACACTTCACTTATCTGAAGGTAGAGGAAGGAACCTTAAACTCTGCTAGACCTCAAGTCTGCTGCTTTCTCAACATCCCTCTGCTCTTAAGGTTGTTGCATTTTTATTTGGAAAGGGCTAAGGTAACTTTCAGTTTCCAAAAACAGACTGCCCCGCAATACCTTAAAATTGTTATTCCTTTAACATTTGTCATAGTCTTTTTTATTCTGTATCCATATTTCTCAGAAAGCACAGATCTCTTCTATAGCTGAGAGTCCATGTACTGAAAAAATTGTTATACAAAAACATGACAGAACTTCATTTATCTTCAGATGGGAAGTCACACCATGAAGAAAGTGTCACATAATTTATTCACCAAATTGATTTATCTGTTTGCTTCCAATTATGTTGCTAGTAATAATAATCAAAATCTTGATGTAATTACTTTATTCTTAAGCATTCAAGTTTGAACAGTTTATTTTTTTAATCAAATGATTTGCCTGCAGGAGAATAAAAAATTATGTACCTACACCATGTGAATTCAGACTCTGATGTTCATACTTGTCTTGTAATAAGACACACTCTAGCACAAATAGGACACCTGGTTAAGTATATTTCAATAAAAAGACAAATCTCAAATTATTTTAAAAAGAAAAAGAAGCCTGTAAACGCGCATGCACAGGAACTTTGCTACAATATGAACCTTAAACAAAAGGGAGAGGATTACATCAGCAAGTAGAGACTGAGTCAGCTTACAAAATACGATTGTACAAATGATTTATTCATAGAATCATAGAATTACCTGAGTTGGAAGGGACCCAAAAAGAACATTGAGTCCAACTCCTATCCCTACACGGGACACTCCCAAATCACACCATGTGACTGAGGGCATTGTCCAAATACTTCTTGAATGCAGGCAGACTCAGTGCCATGACTGCTTCCCTGAGGAGCCTGTTCTAGTGCTCCACCATTTGCTGGGTGAAGAACCTCTTTCTAATACCCAGTCTGAACCTCCCCTGGCAGATCTTCCTGCCATTCCCTATAGACCTATCATAGGTTGCAAGAGAGAAGAGATCAGCACCTGCTTCACCTCCCTCCCTTGTGAGAAGGCAGTAAACAGTTATGAGATCCCCTCTCAGTCTCCTTTTCCCCAAGCTGAATAGACCAAGTGACTTGAGCTGTTCCTCATATGATTGCCCCTCTAAACCCTTCACCAGCATTTACTGCTTTTTTTCTAACTCATCAGTATAATGCAAAATCCTAAGGAAAAACTTTTTTAACATGATTACTTCAAGTACTGGGCCTAGAGGTGGTTTAGAGTTATAAATCACCCCTCAATCTATCTCGTGTTAGGTTTACCCAAGTTTCTTGAGTTCCCTGTTCTCGGAATTATATAAGATTAAAAATTTGCTACACAAATTATTTAATCATAATTGAAATAATACAGTTCTATTAGATATCAGTAGTCAAGTAACCATAAACAATATTTATATAATAATTTTATGACCCAAGACCAATCAACCTTCTCAGCAGGATGGTGAAGGGGTAAGGGTTTTTTATGTTTGCATGGCAGTCAGGAGTGATGACAAATCACTCCAGGGGTACACTCAAATTCCGATCAGTACTTCAAACACATTCAAAATTACAGTTTATAACAAGAACTTGCAATGCAACTAAATTCACCTAAAATTGCCAAGGAAAAAAAAAAGTGTGGTAGAATAAAGAGAGACAATAAGGAGAGAATAAGACAAGAGAGTGAGAAAGAAGAGAAGCAGGAAAAGGGGAAATATAATGGAAAAATAATCACTACCCCAATTAAATCCAATGGCAGTTTCCTCAAGAAATGTAGTGCATGCTCAAGAGTGCTTCTTGGCCGCCATTATTTATAGAGGCGCTCTGTCCTTTATTAGCATAAAAGGAGTTGTCTTGCTGCATCTGCACCTTTCTTTCCATAGAAAGTTCTCAAATAGGCACATGTGCAGAAGTTCCTTCAGGAAAGTTCTTGAATTGTGGCTGGGGTCTCCAGAGGTGATTGGCAGTTTAATGGATACTTGCTAGAAATAACATCCGCATGAATCTTCTGGGCATGCATGTGCATGAAGAGGCTCCTGCCTCTTCAGAGTGCACAAACCCCTGTGCCACAGCAGCCCAGAACAGCTCTTTGTGTGCCAGGAGCCTAGCTGCAGGCAGGGTTTCCTGGAGAGGTGGTAGAAGTCCCATCCCTGGATACATGCAAGATCAGGTTGGATGGGACTCTGAGCAAGCTGATCTAGTTGAAGATGTCCCTGCTCATTGCAGGGGGTTTGGACTAGGTAACCTTTAAAGTTCCCTTCCAACCCAAACTATCCCATGCTTCAATGAATTGGATTGTCTATACATCAATCTCTCATACCTTAAACAAATTTAAAATCTCTGGACATTTTTGACGTAGTTTATTAAAAGCCAGTGAAGGAAGGAAAGAGCCCCCATCCAGGCCTCACAACCTGCAAGTCTAATCAACTCTATATATTTCGCACCAAGAAATGCAGCATATAGCAGTCCCAAACAAAGGAAGGGGAAATAGCAGCGACATCCTTATGGGGTGAAGCTCTGTTTGATTAGTAATGAAGTGTTGGAAGGGATGAAGGAAAGATTTTAGTATAATTAAGGAACTGAGGAAAACATGAATTTTGAGGGCAAGAAATTACACTTGTTTTAGGCTATGCAGTAAGAAACAGTGTATTTTAGCAGGGTAAGAGAGACATAGACAACCTACTGAGGTCTCTTTCTATCCCAAACATTCTATGAATCTGTGGGAGGAAGACTCCAATATACAAAATACACTACTCTGTCCTAAATGTGACTTCAGTAATTACAGTGTTTCCAAAATAACTTTATTCCTAAATCATGTTTTTCAGATCACATTAGAAGATCACATTAGAAGATGCATGTCCCATCCCATGTCCATGTAAAATTGCTTAGTACTCAAATTTTCAAGGTTTTCTAACTCTTTGTGAAAAAAAAAGGACATTTGTTATTGACATTTCTGCAGCAGTAAGCTCTGGCTCTAATTGCAGTAATCTGTTATAGGACAATTGGAAGTCCTATTTATGTAAGTGCTGCTGGATCAGACCATATTAGACACAGAATTACTGGTCATAACAACTTTGCAGTGACATTTCAGCCCCTAAAACAAGAATTTGACCTTCCCTTTGGAACAGCATTATGCCCTCAAAGCACTTATTCTTAATGAGAGGTACTCTGAGGAAAGAGGTTGAACTTAATGCTTTATTGCAAAATTATAAGAAATACCTTTGCAAATACTTTTTTTTGGGGGGTTATTTTAGTTTGTGCTAGGACACAAAGTCATAACTGCATTTTAACTACAAAGCACTCTGTTAACTGACTGGAAAGATATCCATGACCCTTAAGGATGAAAAAGAGGCAATTTATACATTCTGCACTACAGATCTTGGTGCTGATGATTGATGTAGTCTCCGTTTAGCAGTCCTCAACCTTAGATAAACACAACACTACCTTAAATTAACTCCTACTCTGACAGATCCCATGTGGCTTTGCGATTGGGATTTGAAGTTGCTGTTGCATGTTCCCTTCAGCTATGCTATTCCCCGCCTCTACTTGCCTGTCAAGAAATTCCCCTGTCTGGCCCACCTTTATTAGTGCATGTCCCACAGAACACAGTACAGCAGTGCAGAAGTCTTCATATACTGGGAGTAATATTTTCAAAGTTTACCGAAAAAAAAAGAGTATACCAGAGACTGTACATGGACAGTTCTATACAGGATGAGGATCAGGCTTACACGCAGACTAATGCAAATAAGCATTCAAAACAGAAAAAGGAAAAAAAAAAACACAAAACCCCAACCAACCAACCAACCACCTAACTAAAAGATGACATTAAGGCTACTTATGACAAAAATTTGAAAACTTAATGCCAGAGAATAGAAGCATTTAACTACCATTATAAAAGATCTATAACAAAGGTACATTCATTTCTGTCAGGAGCAGAGAATCTTGAGGTTCTCACTGGTGTTCAGACTCAATTTGGATGTCAATACTCAGTGAAGATGTTATACTCTTTGAGGAATACATCATTTCACAGTTTGCAAAACTCTATCCAATTAATCCTCCAAAAAGAGAAACTAAGAATACAAAATCGTTATTCAGCAAGATTTATACTGACTTATTCTAAGAACAAACAAAAATAAACCTAAAACATATTGTTAAGAACTTAGGTGAAAAATATTTAACTTAAAGCAATTGAAGTCTTAAAATGTTTTGAAGTTCCATACACCATAGATTAAGGCCTTTTAGGATCGGCACTGTCTCAGTAGGAAATATAAATGAGCTCCTGAAATAAATATTGCAAAGCATTTTTTTGTTACTATTTTAGTTTACATTTTCCTTCTAAGGGAAAATAAAAATTGCTATGAGGTGGTTAATTTCCTCTAACAATGTGTTTGTTTAATATTTTGCAGCTATGCAACACAGCAACATGTTGGAATTATTTTTGTAGACAGCATAAACAGGGCTCTTAATGTTACTGTTTTAATTCATTTTAGAGAAGAACAAACTCTGGAGCACTACAATTAATAATTAAAGTATTAAAAAAATAATTTATAAATGAAAACCCACCATAAACAGCTCATTAACACAAAGTATCTTTAATTTTGAAATCTACTTTGGTTTTAGTTTATATAAACCTATTTGGCCTCACCGAAGTCGTTGGACACGTTGCTTCACTGGGGTTTTTGATATACTCATTGCCATTTCATGAATGGATACTTGGCTAAGGTGAAGAAGAATTTGGGATTTACAGAATTATGTGAGTTAATGTTTGATCTTAGTAGGAAAGTTGGACAGGAAAAATATTTCCTCTTTGGAAAAATATGTCTGATATCAATATTTCCTCCATTTTGCATAAAGCTGAAAACCTACCATTTTTAAAGGAAGAAATTCTTACCTTTCCTAAAAATACATAGCTGTCCTATAGCTATGTGTGTCGTCAATCGTTAACAATGATACCAGATTCATGGATTTAGTGTTAGCAAACTCTATAAGAATGAACGCTTTTTCTTTCCTATCTAAACAGGAATTAATAACTTAGGTAATTCCATTTCCTAGCTGAAGAGAGTCTTGTAGGCCTGAAAAAATGTTTTGCTTTTTTCTGTATCATCTCCTTTAAAATGAATATTACTTCTTCTTATAATTTTGTCTTTTTGCTTTGGAACAATTCTACTTTGTCCAACTAAACTATTTGTTAGCACAAAGAAGGACTCCAACACTTGAATCCTGCCAACATTTTGAATATTTTTTGCTCTTTATTTCAACACAGACAGAAGCTTTGTAATTCTACAGGTTGGTTTGTATTTAATATAGTTTATTAAATATTCAAATACAAGTAATCAAGATTGCGGTGAACACTCCTCAGTGCCCAGGTTTGTTCTGGAGACAAATGCAAGTCCATTAGAAACAGGAAAGCTTTATCTCAAGCACCAACATGCTGCATAAGCGCTTTTTTTCATAATTAGATTCATTAGGGGAACAGCAATTTTCCAGTCTTTATGTGTGCTCAGCTGCTTATGTTATATGGTTTCCCTAAACTCTAGCTTTGGGGAGTATCTAGCCTTTGACATATAAATTTTTCAATACTCTGATTGCTTTATTAGTGAAACAGTTTTGTCATTAGTCACAGATTATGTTCATTTACATTTCAGTTTTAAAATCTTTCCAGGCTAGAGGAGATATAAAACAATAACCATAAAATCTCAGTGGTATCAAAGTCTGGATCCTAATATCAAACATGGAAAATACAGCCCTAGTTTAGAATCAAGAATCCAACAGCAAAACCCAACAAGAATTAAGTTGTTCAAAATATCAATCCAAACAAAAAAAAACCCAATAACTTTCTCTTTCTATAGAAAGAGAGTTGTACTTTTTACTTATAACATTACAAGTAGCAACAACTCAAGGATTAGAAGTCTTTTCCCAGAGTAAATGGATTTAAAGATAGTCTTTAAAGTGAATATCACTTTCAAGTGAACAGGAAACTACAGCTTATATAAATAGAAGTATTTTCAGATGAATCTGTGATGATATGCAAAAAGAATTTAAAAAATGGAAAAAATAGTTAAGAAACAAAAGGATAAGCTGAAGAGCACATCGTAAGCCTAGGAGTTTGAGCAGTAACTTGGAATGCATTACTGTTAGGTACAAACCCCTGCTTCCAAGATTGCATTCACTTTTTTATTCAAGGATTCTGAAGCAGGAAACTAAATCCAGAGTACTGAGAGTGGTGAACATCTCACATGCCCTATGGTGTGTGTTCAAGCTATTGGACAGTGACAATAACAGGACTACTTCATGAGGGGGGACAAGGCAGGAGATGACTCCAGAGCAGGCAACACCCTCATTGATCCAGGCACAGTCCTACAGAACCAAAGCTGGGCACTGATAACAGAGACCATCAACAGCCCCAAGCACATCCAGTGGTGGACCAAGCCCAGGTCTCTTCACTGGGTCAAGTAAGAAGCATCAGGAAGTGGGTCCAGAGGGAAGATTGCCACATAGGCACAAGAAGTCCATCTGGGAAACAGGCCAGTAGGCAGGCACACCTAGAGCATAGCTCAGGAAGGGATTAAGGCCTCCAAACGGAGTTAAAATGAGTCTCCTGGACCCGTGCTGTGGTGTAAGAAGAGGTCACAAGGGCAGTTGGTCAGGACCAGTTAAGTTTGGTAGTACCCTCAGAGCCCTGACATGAAGCACTCATCAAGTTCCAAGATCAAAACTAGGTTTAGGCTTCACAGTAATTGTTAGGAGAGCGATAGCCTTGAGTGTCGACATATTCTGATAAAGCTACCATAGGCCTGGGATTCAGATGATGTATTACTGTGTAGACAGCTGAGGGAAGACAATTACCATGGACAGGTCTCCATTTGCGTGTAGGCAATCCACATCTTTATTAGATTTGCCACAAAGTTCAAAACATTAAATTGAGTTGGCTATTGAGATTCTACTTGCCGTGTTGGTAACATTCCACTCTCAGATGAAGAAAAGCAGCCAAGACAGTGGAAATAAAGAACAACATTCTGCATTCAGTTTGCTTCAGTTGTCAAAACAACACAGAACACTCCTGATGCTAATTCCCAGTGATAGGGATTTTGTGGCAATTGTGTCATCACTGCAATTAATTTCACAGTGAACATTGCATTCAGCCTGTTGTAATCCTCCCACTGAGTAGCACTGATCTCTCAGCCTGGTCTAATTAGACAAAAGTTACAGGATTAATTAGGGCCAGGCAGAACTCATTTACAGAGAGCGAGGTCAGCAAATTATTATACACATAGGAGGCAGTAGTCATAGTGGAGCAGTAGTTGTACATTGAACAAGGGAAGAGTGTAGGCTTTTGGGAATCTAATGAAAAACTAAACAAACCTTTGAGATCCTGCAAAGTCTATGAACACTGAGCAAAGAAAACAAAGTAAAACAAGATAAAAATTACAAACAATATCCTTACACTCATTTAGGAAAAAACAAGTATAGTCCTGGTTATTGTTGTAGTTGAACTATTTTTGGCAAAATTGACATTTTTAATAAAACAGTCACTGGGTACTGGAACTCCATTCCAAAGTTGAGTATGTTCTCCTGGGGATACACAAAACTATTTTTCTTAACTGTTCAAGCCACTCTATGTACCACAAGCCTACTTCTTCTCTGTGGAAGTCAATAAAAATGTTCCTATTGATTTCAACAAGCACGGGATCAGATCCAATGCTAAAATCATCCAGGAGGTAGAAAAGAATGTAACAGCTAAATATTGAAATGTCATGATGAATACCTACCATTTTTAGCATTTCTTCGATGCGTTATTCTAAAGAGAATAACAGGAAGGTGTTTCTATTTATTGAAATATTGATTAGAAATAATAGATTTCATCAATGCATAAAAATACCATGGAACTATTTGCTTTGTGTATTGTTGATATGTAAAAAGATAATCAATCCATAAGCTTCTTTTTTATTCAAATTGTATGAACTCTAATAACTAAAGACACATGATAGATCAAAGATGTGTGTATGCAGAAACTATCTTTACAAAAGCTAGGTCCAAGAAATTCTGTATTTTGGTTAAATGTAATATTTCCATTAATAGCTAGTTATCAGAAAATTAGGTTGCTAATTTCAAAATATTCACTACAGATAACTGTACATACATACAAAGCAAATTAGTCTAGATTTAAAGATTCTCAAGGAACTACTTTGAAAATGTTTGCATTAGTAAATTATAACGAAAGAAAACAGAAAAAAAAAACTAAACCAAAGTTTATTTTTTTTAATAAATCAACTATTTCTGTCTAGAAGTAAAGAACGAAGACTGTATCTAATATAAACACTAGACTGAGAAGTAAAGTAATAAATAGTATCCTTTCTGGTACAGCTACTGATTTTTCTACAGGTTCCTCCTATTTTGAGTTCCAGCTAATGCATGTGGTAAAAAATAGTAAAATTATTTCAACAAAAGAAAGCATAAAGTTTGATAAAGAAGGATTTTGTGTATCTTCCTCTCCACTTTTCCTCAAAATATTTGCTACTTCCAGCTGTCTGTAAAGGCTTTTGCACATATGAAATTTGACACTGTCAAAACCAGTGCTACTTATCAAAGTATAAACACATTTTAGGGAGCATATATGTTTCTAAGCCATTGGAACTTTCTACTGAAGTTCTAATGCAGCATTTTCTATGTTATGCGCAACACATGCACTACAAAGAAAGCTGATTCTCCTGTATCTCATAAGAAAAATTGAAATTCCGTATGTTCAGCTAAACGTCTTTGAAATCAATTCAGAGTTGCTAATAAGAATATAATAAAGACCAATAAAGATCATAAACATTAATTTACTTATATTTTACATATTCTGCTCATGTCTAATTATAGCAGGCTTTCTGATCATGCTTAAAATCCATGACAAATTACTTCTGTAGTACATACAGTGTGTTCTGGTTTAAGTTAAAGTAGAAACAGTTTTCTAAGTCATCTAACTGCATGTTTTCAGACAGTGTCAGTCTCTAGAAGTGATAACATAGTGCACTGGTATGCAGAAGGGCCATTGTTTGTACTTGTTCTTGTAGAAACCAAGGCCATCCACCAGCTGGTGAATTCCCATAAGTGAAAGGGGTGAAAATGAGTCACACCTGCAGCGAGGAGCGGACAATACAAGTGACCAAAACCTGAGCAAAAGAGTATTCCATTCCATTTCATCTATATATGTCATATTCAATATAAAACTTATGGATCACAAGGGTCAAGCCCTCTTCTGGAGTTGCTGGAGTCTAATATGGACCTCATCTGCCTTTTTGCCCCTGATCCCAGATATGTGCATTCCTGAATCCAGTTTCTGAGCCTGGGATCTTTCCCTGTGCCTGCTCAGTGGTGATGTAGTCATCGAGGCTCTGTGTGTGCTCAATAAAATGTATTTCTATATATTTTATTATTTTAGTATTAATTCTGTTTATTATTAACAGTATTTATAATTATTATTATTGGTTTTGTTTCATTAAAGCTGCTTTATTTTTAGTTTAAAACCCACAAGTCTTTTTCTTGCATCTCCCTTTCCATTTTGATGGTGTGAGGAATTGAACAAAAACTGCTTGCATTTATCTGCTGTTCTAGGCAGCTAGGGCTAAAACATGACACAGTGTCAGGTTGCCTTGAGTTAAGCAAGCTAGCAGGAGCACATTATGCTTTCATTGTTAAGACTCCTTTCCCTTGAGAAGAAAAAGTCATGTGGGTAAAGAGGGTATGACTTGGAAGTCAAGAGAATCACTTGGACCCAGAAAATGGTCTGAACTCATATTGTACTCTTTTCTTCATCCTTTCTTGCTATTCACACTGTCTCTTGTTGCATATTAGAAAATATGTAATGGTTTCAAAGAGGTGTTGGGTTTATAGAGACACAGAATCTCATACAGTAGAACAAACTTCCTAGGATGTATCTCAAGTCATAGATAATAATTATAACCTTACTAAACACAGCTTAATGTAAACTGGTGAAAATGACAGAAGTGCCTTAAGCAAAGATTGAGAAGTGTTATTGAAACTTAGAGTTCCATTCTGTTTTACTTTAGTGCTCCCTCAAATCAGTTCTTCTATCTATTTGACATCTGTTGAATAGATATTCTATATATTTGGCATCTGCCTTTACAAATATATATGTACTCCTTTTACATATAAGTAATATATTTCACATTTTCTTTCACACAACTAGAAAAAAACAATAAATAATTGGCTAAATATAAACCTTCATTTCTACTGCCTTGCTGAACAAACTAAGAAACCAAACATGAGGCCCAAACAAACCATAATAAAATGGCAACACCAATTTATCTCTGATGGTAAGTTTAGTCTTAAAGTTTAGGTGATGATATCCATGTCATTTTTCTCATAGATTCCTTCACTTTATTTTATGTCATGTAATTCAACTAGGAGAGCCAGAAGAGCTGTTTTAGCATCCCATGGAGATAAAGCAGGCTACAAAATACACACATGATTGATAGTCAAATATTTCACCGTGCTGTTTACACCATGCACTGGAAAACAAGAAAAACTGAATGTTACCGTCTAGGAAACTATGACAATATCATTGGCTATATACAGAACCTTAATAGAAATACTAAGATTGATATGAATGGTTATGCATTGGTGTGGAAGCACTTCAAGTGAAAAAAAAAAAACAAACACAGGAACGAGAATTATACTATATTATACTATTTTATTGCATTGTATGATAAATTATTTCATATTGCAATCATATTAAATAGTCTAAAATATTTTTCTTTGGCTTTATGAAATTATTTTTGATTTTATATTTTTTTACTGCATCTTGTTTAAGGTTAATACTGTATCCAGTATTTTAATTGTATTTCAGAAAGAAGTTTCTAGGTACTTCAGTGAAGTTCAGATTTTTTTCAGATAATTCATTTGGGTAAAAACCACTCCAAAGGATTCCTATAACCTTCCAAAAATAAATAATTTAAAAATGAAAATGTTTTACAGTTTATACAATTGTATTAATTTTGTCTGCTGGACCAGAGAGAGAATAAAAATAAGCTGAAGCCGAAGTAAATACACACTCCCTGCTTTCAGCAAGTATAAGCAAGAATTTTCTTAAAGTATATTTTTTGTCACGAGTAATATTTTCTTCCTTCTTCTTTATTTTACAATCACTAGCATTCTTCATTTCTGATAATTTCTGTCCATTGTAAATTTACGAAAGTTGTGAGCTCATAGCCTTGGATTCTTGTCTAGATCACTTAACTACTCAGCATTTACAGGTGGTGTTGGTGTATTTGATACTGTCCAGCATTGCTGAGTGTGAAATAAGCTGCAAGTGAGAAAATAGTTATTTGCTTTTCTAGCTGCTTAAACTCAATTGATTTTTCGGCTCAGATAAGTAAACATAGCATGTAAACATAGCATACTGAAATGTGTGGATTCACTGTTTTATGTGAGCTGAAGTTCCAGTCTGAAATATATCTCTATTTTTAAGATATGGTATGGAACTTGGAAGCTTTGTGACCTTCATAGTTAGAGATATATGTTGTTTATTTTATCCCTTAGGGAGAAAAAGAAGTTCACCCACTAAGAAATGTTATGCTTTTCCAGGAAATGACTGTTTGACAGAGACCATTAACATTTCTAGTATTATTACCTCCACAGCTGCAGCACCAGCTGTAGAAAATTACAAAGTTCTCCAATGGAACCAGGATTTAAAGATTTGGAAAATACATTAAATGACTTTTAGGCAACACTTGTTCCTCCCCAGTATGTGAGAATTTGGAAATATCGGCCACTGAAAGTAAGTGACTCTTTGCAAGGCTGTCACTAGTCATGCTCCTATTGCTCATCATGATCTTCTTTTAGAATTCTATTTCATAAAACAAGTGTTTTTGTCCAGGTCACTGAACAGACAATCTGCGTGTGTAACTGACGTACAATAACAACAAAAGGTGGAATAAGCTAACTGCTGTTTCACATGGCTGGAAAAAGTGTCTTTTTTTTTTTTTTCTAATGAGATAGCAGAAAAGAATTAGCATGCCAACAGTTAATTGTAATGCTAATAGGCACAAAATTAGGCTGAAATAAACTTGTGGTATAGATGCACTAGCCAGTTTTTCAGATATTACCAAATTTTTCCAAAGCAAAAATTTATGATCAAAGACTCAAAATCTTGTTACTTGAACTGTAACATACTGTATTTTTTTGTTGCTCAGACACAAAATAGCATCTCTGTTCTTATATTCATTCTGCTTCCATTTCAACCATGTCTTCATGCAGTTTACAAATGCACATATGTAAGATGTGTAAGTTCATCATTTGGTTTTGTTCTTTATAATAATTTCTCTAATAGAAAAGAGACAAAGGAAGTAACTATCTTCTGTGATAAATTTCTGATTGGAAGACAATATAGGCATAAGCAATAATCGCAATACACATCCAACATCTCAAACGTGCAATTACTATACTTCATTGAATTTTTTAAGATGCCAGTAAATCTGTTTGAGCAAATATCAGTTAATGATCTGGAGGATCTTTAAAGAGCTTTCACTTCTCCGCAGTACTGCTGTTCTTAAGTCATAGTTCTGACTGAGCCCAAATAACTGTGCTGGGTATGTATACACACATTATTGATTTTGAAGGATGATCTGTTTCTAAAGATGATATGAAAGTATGTAGAAGAACATCACAGAGAACATCTTCCTGCCATTAAATGTCACTTGAAAGATACAATATTAATGAAAATCTATGTCATGCTGTCCTCTAGACTTTTTGTTAAATGACATTCTCAGAAATCTTATGTGCTTATCTGCTTTTCCTCTCGCTTTTGAAGAGAAATCTCTTTTTACCAACACAGGCTTTCTATTTTATATTATCCTAAGGAATGAAATGAAACTAAGAATAGCTTTTTTTTTAATATGTGAAGAATACTTGTCATATGAAACAATTCCTTACAATTATAAAGCAGGAAGTGTTACCATGGAAAAACGTGATAAATATTAACTGCTCAAATAGCAGTGTGTGTCCATGACATTTTGGTTAATATTTATAAATTGAGCTCCTAATTTATCTTCAGCTGAGCTTGAGAAAGCAGATTTAGAGTTCAAGTACTATTGCTTACTGTTGGTGCTATAAGCTTTAAAGTAAATTCCTTCCTAAGATATTATCTCTTATCATTAGCCACCAGGACATATTTATCCTACTTTTTCTGAATCTAAAAGAAAGATACGAGAGTAATATATTTTTGCAGAAACGGACTGAATGCTCTCAAGCAAAGTTCATCAACATTTCACAACATAACCACAACAAATGTATTTCTGTTTTTGCTAAAGGTGACTTAGATATCTATATGTAACAATCCTAAGTTTTGTAATCCAATGGAATTATACACTATATTTGCATATCCGCAGTATGCTTACTTCAGCTTTGCCATTATGCTGAAAGAGCAGCTTGTATTTACAGACATTTTTAGAATTTCCTTCCAGAACTCTCAAGATACATGTAACAATTTCTTACATGACAAATGCAACCTGTGGAGTTAATTGTTTTTTCAAAATGTTTTGAACACATCAAGTATTAATTTAACCTTTATATTCAGTGGCTTTCTACTGATAGCATTATAGCTATATGTTGTTGTGGAGATGATGATGGGAGGAAGTGAAGAGTTATATAAATCAAGTAAACATCATAGGAAATAATTAAGTTGGAAATTCTTGTATCTCTAGTAAATTTAATTTCAACTTATGATGTCCTATCTTCAGAAAGGTAAATCTTTGATAACAAACTGAATACAAGCTCAAATGTAAAATACACTTATAGCTAGTAGGAAGGCTAAAGTAATGACTGCTAGTTTTCAGTGAAGGAAAAGCTACTTCTAACATCAGATAAGTGAGTCACCACATGAAAGCTTTGTTCACTGAGGAGTGTCCCATAAACTGCAGCTAAGCCATTGCCCTTCGTAGATACCATTTCTGAGTAGTCTTATTGCTATTAAAATTTTTATTCACAAACACTATGTATTTATCATCATCTTCTTTGTTTTTCTGTAAAGTGAAATGCTGATCCTTGCTGCATCGTGCCTTAACACACAGGAATAGGTGTGTTTCAACAATGAGATGTGATCCTTATGTGCAAATTTCTCATCTCTAATCAGATCAAATATTTTTGTTTGGTTTAGGTGAAAAATAACAGAGAAATATATAAAAAACAAAGAGCTGGGGTTTGGTTTTGCAATTTTTTTTTTCAGACTGTGGGCCTTAATAAAAATTAAGGGCCACATATTACACTATTAAAATATCACTAATATTAAAAAATAATAAGACCTTTAGTAAAACTATTTGATTTTCTTTTTTTATGTAACACTTCATTTTCTCAGCAAATATTTTGAAACAAAATTTGAAGTTTGAAAAGCACACAAAGAAAAAGATTACCTTAGGAAAATATTTTTGATCCCAAAGAGAAAAAAACGCTGAAATTATTTTACAGTTCAAAGAAAATTTGTGGGCTTTCATTGCTGATATTCAAAATACAGTAGCCTTTGATTTTATTTTCCTCTTAAAGGAACAAGATATTAGAAGAGAGTTTGAAAATGAAAGAAAGAGGCAAATTACTTGCAGTCTTTTCAGGGAAGAAAATACCATTCATCACCAGATCTGTGCAGGAAATATAAACACAGGTCAAATTTAAAGAAGACACAGGTATAAAAACATAATGAAAGATGCTTGTCTGTTTTATTTCAGAGACACTACACAACAACTTTGAATGTATGTGGGAGGACAAAAAAATAAAGACTGAGAGGGCTGAATATTCTTTCTGATGTTTCCTCTTATAAAGTGAGGAGGAGTTGAAAGAAGGAGTGTTGAAATTCGGGGGCCTGGCAAGTAACATGTGTCCTAGAAAACTCTTAGTTAGAAAATTTCTAAACCATCCCTTTACGTAGTTGTCCTAAAAAAAATTATAGTTAGATCTTTAAAGTGAGAGGCTGATTCTGAAGATGAAATGTCTCTGCTCAGCAGCTGTTAATGGAAGAATAATTTTTCTTTTTGCTCTGTATATTCTGTAGATATTTTCTCCAGCCAAGATGGGTCCTCTGGAAAGGTAGGTAAATGATAGGGAATCATTTGTACTGATTCCTGCTTAGCTGATGGAAAGGTAACACTCTTATCAGTTCATACAGTATAAACGCTTCTCAAACCTATGAAATACAGCATAAGCACTAACATAGTCTTTGACAAACTCACAATAATGCCTCTACCTTCACTGCAGTAGGTAAGCCCTGGATCACCATTATGTACAGCTTTAAATTGGAGGTCAGTATCAGTCTTAAAGACTGTAAGGCACCTAAGGCTAGAGGGAAAGTCTAAAGCAAGGAAGACTTACTCTTCATTAAGAATTACCAGTTCAAGGAGCATTGCATAAACTTGTGTCCACGAGGGGTTGCACCCATGAGTGCTGAGGGAGCTGGTTGATGTCATTGCAAGGTCACACTAGCTTATTTTTGAAAGGTCATGGAAAGTGTAAGAAGTTCCTGAGGAAAGAAATTGTCACCTCTATTTTCAAAACAGACAAGAAAAATTACCTGGGGAGGTGTAGGTTGGTCAGTCTCACCTTAGTTCCTGGGAAGGGGATGGAGAGAATCCTTCTGGAAACCACGTCCAAGCACATAAAGGACAAGATAGGACTGATCAGCATGGATTTACGGGGAGGGAAAATTATACACAGCAGCAAAAATCTGGTTGGAGATCAGTCATAGTGCTGCACTCCAGGGGCTGAGAGTGGAACTAGTATTGTTTAATTTCTTCATTGATCACCTGGGGACAGAATGTGGCCTCATCAATTTTGCAAGTGATAATAAAACTGTGAGGAGTGACTGATACACCAGAGGGTTGTGCTGACATTCAGGAAGACCTAGACGGACTGGAGAATTGGACTGACAGTAACATTAAGAAGTTCAACAAGTGAACTACAAATAACTCCAGACACCATAGCTCGGAGGCAACTAGTCGAAAAACATTCCTATGGAGAAGGACCTTGGGGTCCTGGTGAAAAATAAGCCAGCACAATACCCGCATGGCAAAGGAGGCCAACAGCATCCTGGGTTGTATTAGGAAAAGTTTTGCATGCTGGTTGACAGAGGTGATCCTTCCCCTCTACTGTGGGGTCACACCTGGGATATTGTGTTCAGTTCTGCACTCTCCAGTGCATGAAAAATATGGATGTACTGAAATGGGCAGAGGGCCACAATGATAGTTATAAAATCACAGAATCACAGAATGGTTTGAGTTGAAAGGGACCTTAAAGGTCACCCAGTTCCAACCCTGCTGCCACGGACAGGGACACCTTTCACTCGATCAGGTTGATCAAAGCTTTATCCAGCCTGGTCTTGAACACCTCCAGGGATGGAGCTTCCAAAACTTCTCTCAACAACATTTTTCAGTGTCTCACCACCCTCACAATTAAAAAAAATTCTTCCTAATATCTAATCTAAATATATCCTTTTCCAGTTTAAAACTGTTTCAGCCCATCCCACCACTGCATTCCCTGATAAAGAGTCCTTCCCCAGCTCTTCTGAAGGCCCCTTTTAAGTACTGGAAGACTGCTTTAAGGTCTCTCTGGAGCCTTCACATCTCTAGGCTAAAATCTCTCAGCCTGTCCTCATTATGAGAGGTGTTCTAGCCCTCTGATCATCTTCATGGCCTTTCTCTGGACTTACTCTAACAGATCCATTTCCTTTCTGTGCTGAGGGCTCCAGAACTGAACACGGTATTGCAGGTGATGTCTTGTGAGAGTAGAGTAGAAGATGGGAATCGCATCCCTTGACCTGCTGCTTACATTTCTGTTGATGCAGCCCAGGATACAGTTGACTTTCTGGGCTGCAAGTGCACATTGCTGGCTCACGTCGAGCTCATGCTAAGGGGCTATATTTCATGTGAGGAGAGGCTGAGAAAGCCAAGACTGTTCAGACTGTTCAGATATATAAACATCTGAGAGAAGGGAATAAAGATGACGGAATCAGACTCTTCTCAGCAGCATGCTGTGACAGGACAAAAGGTAATGGGAAAAACTGAAACATATGAGATTCCATTTGTACACAAGAAAATGCCTTTTTACTGTGAGGGCAGTCAAATACTGGAGCAAGTTATTCAGGGAGGTTTTAGAGTCCCTGAATATGACATCATATGACATGGAACATCTCTTTGGTCAATTGGAGTCAGCTGTCTCAGCTCTGCCCCTCTCCAGCTTCTTGTGCAGCCCCATTCTACTCATTGGTGGGGCAGTGTGAGTGGCAGAAAAGGCCTTGACTCCGTTTAAGTACCGCTCAGACATAACAAAATCATCCCTGTATTATCAACACTGTTTTCAGCACCAATCCAAAACATAGCCCCATACAAGCTACTATGAAGAAAATTAACTCTATCCCAGCCAAAACCAGCACACCAGTACATTGTAATTATTCAACAATTACACGGAGTTCTCACATTAAAATATTTATTCTTGAAATAATATAGAAAACTTAAGAAATCTTTATGTTATATTAGTATTTTCAGATATGAAAAATTAATGAATTTCAATCAACTTACAATCTAGGCATGTTTATATTATACTTCATTTTAGGGAGATACTATGTTCATTTTTTATACTTTTTTTCCTTTGGGAAAAGAAAAAACAACATGATGGTGAGATCTTATAATTTAAAGACCTCAAAGAGATGATAAAGTGTAAAGTATTGATTTATGTTTAATATTCTTAGATGAACAGTATGATATATATATGCTTTACACCACTCTGCCAACATATCCAATTTGTTGCTTACAAATTCTTTCATACTCTGTACAAACCAACCAGCATCAGATTCTGGAAATTTTAAATGTTTAAAAATATATTGATGCTAATAATAAGTAATTGGAAATGTTCTCTTTGACTGTTTCAGTCTGCCAAAGATACCGTGTATTGTAAAAATTGAGGAAAATACATACTTGTTGCAGAAACATCAATCCTCCATAATATTCATTTATTATTAGGAGTTGCATAAGGAAAGGAACATAGTTTTCTCTATCTGCACGTACAGCGTAAGTGTACAAGGAGTGCATTTAAGAGTTTAATATCAGCTTCTCAACCTTGAGTGGCAAGTACCAATACTGGCTGATCCAAGTACCTATATTATAGTCCCTACAGGATTTCTACCATTCCTACCAATAAACCCCCTGCTGAAGACAATGATCACTATATTATTAGAAACCCTGTATTATTATGGTGACAGTATTACTATACACCCAAATACAGTCTTAAATCTCCACTGTGTCTGAAAGAAATAACTAGATTTGATAAAATCTTCAAATCAGAAATGGTTTTCACTGACAGTGTTTGGGACAGATTATTGCTAATTAAACATCGGATGACTTTTGAGTTTGTTAGACACTGAATGTAGAGAATAATAAAGCACTCTCTCTGTACCAAAGCATACTAGGTAGTGTGTATGGGAAACTCTGTTCCCAAATACTGGGAATTTGCAATACAATTTCCATTCTTCAGCATCGGGGCAGGGTGGGGGTGTGTGTGTGGTGGTGGCAGGAAGTTGTTTGTTTGTTTCCTTTTAAAATAACAAAATAACAAAATTGGCACTCAAAACCTGAACACTCATTCTAGGAAAAAAAAAGTGAAATTCAACAAGGCATATAAAGTAACAGGTCTCTGTTTACCTTTTGTTTCTATTCAACAAATTGTAATATTCTTAATTGTGAAGTATCCTTTTTGTGTCCATTAGATAAATAATTTCAAATAATAAAACTTCCGTGTATAACCAACCAGTTTTGAACTATGTTCCATCAGCTTCCTAATAAGGGGTTTGAAAAGCTGTCAATACTCTATATTTGGACAAAAGACTGTAGCAAACTTGACAATAGCATGGAAAAATTTAGCTCATCGGTAATGAATTGAATCGTGTAGTATCATAAGCAATGACATTTTATAATCATAATTCCTTTAAGTTCTGTCCTAAAAGCAATTAGATTTCTCGCTGCCAGTTTTGATTATATGCTTTTGAATGTATTAGGCTGCAATATTCTTCAAAATCTGCAGCACACAACACACTTGCCTCTACCATAGTTTAAGAATTAAAAAATGCCAGTGTGTCAAAACATGGGATGATGTTCTGAAAGACATTATTTTTCAAGAGGATGCAGAGTGAACAAGTCTGTAAATTTTTCTTGTACAGAGTCAGTTTTTATTTTTATAAACAATCTCTCTAGTTTATCTCCAAAAAACTTCTCTTTCTGCTTGCTTCTATGTGATCTCCACGTGAGTGTTCTTTGTCTTACACACAGACACATTTCTACTTTCCTACCATTTCCCTACCAATTCAACATTAATTTAATACAGTTTTGGCAAATAACAGTGACAGACTGTACAACTTCATCTGCAACAGCAGAAGTTATAGGGCTTTTTTTTCAGTTAAAATAATTAGTAATATAATTGTTTGACCATTAAAACCCCAAATTGACAGACTATTGTAAACAGTTACTCAAGATTAAATATCAGTTTTAATTAACATTCACTTTATGAAAGTGCTCAGGCTGAAAATATATTCAGGATTCTGCTTAATTTTGTAAGGGAATACATGAAAGCTTGGTCCTCATCCTGAAGAGCTTAGTCTCAAAGAAAACTTAATATTTAAAGGCAATTAATGTGAGAGAGAATGATTAAGTTGTCTGCCAAAAGGCTCCCTAAGAATCATTTAATATTTAAATCCACTTAAATACCCAGAATGGAAAGAACAGTTGAAGGCTGCCACATTCAGAACTCTATCCTTGTCCATTTAACTTCAACCAATCTAACTAATATGTGCCATCCCCCACTCTTAACAGTTTGCTGCCAATTTCTTTAGGAATGAATATTTCATTAAAATAAAGGTTAGCACTATAGGGCGTTAATGGTGTCGCTTTTCTATTCACAACACGAAGTGTAATTTGAATCATCAATAGAAGAAACAGAAGGAACAGAAGGAATGACATTTCTTGAAAGATGCTACAGGATGAAAACGTCAGTAAAAAGCAAATAGTGTTTTGCATATCCCCTTACAAACCGCTATTTCCTGTTTATGCGCTTAAGGGAACAAGCTTCTTTCCGAGTCACCAGCTTGACCCAAGGGATTGCTTGCCAACCTGAGAATGAAATAAGAGCTCACACAACCCTTGGAGTGTCCTGCTGCTCAGCTGCGGCAATCAAATATACATGAAGCTCTATGCTCCTTCAAAATGGCAAAACAGGTCTGTTTTTCCTAAATAGGACCAGCAGACTAGAGAAATCCATTACTTTCTTTTGTTATACTGTCCTCTTTAAAACTCCAAGAATGCAAGAAAAAAATACAAGACCATAATACAAATGATATAAAAAGACCATAATATGAGAAACATTCAAGACTTAAGGAAGAAAACACTATTAAATGCATTTTCATACACTTTTTTATATAAATGATTTTTTATACAAATGATTTTTTTATACAACTGTATCATTTCTGAATAAGGCCTCAGGTCTTCTAGTTCTCCTAAAATTTCTATAAATCTTGGTGAAAGCACTTTCGAGTTATTCTCAAACTCACTGAAATTTCTATAGCTTTCCGTAGTTACGTTGATCCGAAATATTTCATGTGACAGAAAAAAAGTCAACAATCTATAAAGCAAAAAATTCATCACCATCATCAAAAAAAGGGAATCCTCAAGAACATAAGTGTGATAGGTATATAGATACATTTTTCTAAGCCAAGAATTTAGCAACATATTCACTCTGTACTAGAGAAGGCATTTTGAAAGCAGTTGCTTCTGGAAGCAGCTGATGTTTGAACAACAAATTTTAAAAAGTTGCATTGCAAATTAATTTATTTTTCTTCAAAGAAGTTCATATATCAGTGGGAAGGAACTCCAACTAAATTCAACTCTGAACATTTTCAGTTTGTATACTTTATTCTCTTTATCCTTCTCTTTACCCTCTAAGGAAAATGAAAAAATGAAGAAACAGAAATGAAGGAATGCAATAAATGAAGTGGATAAACATGTTGAAGAGTTAAAACCATGTAATGAGAGTTATTTGACACAATGTGGGCTAAATACTGTTCTCATTTCCCAGTCTTCTTAACCAGCGTTTGCCCGTCAATAAGTCTCAGGATCCACCTCTGCACTGTATTAATGTATGATATGCTCAGCATAAACCAGTCCCAACCTCTGAATTCTCACTAGAGCTTGGATTGATGAGTTTATTGAAATCTTGTCACCAGTTCAAAAAATCAACATTTCTGGAGTTTACATCTCAAGAAAATAGAAGCCTCTGTAACATACATGGGACAGGATTTAAGTATCTTGGAAATATAAATCACTTTTCTTTCTACAAGCAAAACCAATTTAACCTTCATTATGGATGTCTCTTTTCCCTTTCCTTTCTTACTGCTCTTAAATGGCACATTTCACATGAACCCAATCATGAGAAAAACTAATTTTTTGTATGGTTATATGCTAAACAAAGGACAGATTTTGGGAGGGACTGAGGGTAAAAATAAATTGTAATTTTTACTTTTCCCCCAAAACTGATTACCATTAGTGCTTACAGGGGAAAAGGAATTACCTTGGCTGGAATCCATTTAAAAAGAGCAAATTCTAATTTACTCTCCGGAGAACAACTTGATCATTTTTCTCCATTTTATTCACTTTGAAGATCATCTTAAAAAAAAATAATTAAGACAAAAAATTCACAGAGGCAAAGTAAAAAAAAAGAAAAAGAAAGATGGAAAAAAACAGGCTAGTAATGGAACACTTGTTAATTAAGAGGAGATGATCACTCTGTAATCACTGCCTTGAGTTAAATGTCTCAAGAACATTATAAGCAGTATACAGATGAAATGAAACAGTAAAATAAAACTAAAGAAACAGATAAAAATAAAATTTAATTTAAAATTTTAATTTTCACAGCCTATCAATTTAAAACACCTATGTATTCAGAGGGTAAAATATATACATGTGTAGGTAGGTCAATAATTTCCCAAATCCTTATTCTGGATTCTTGTCTGGCAGCAAGTTTAGTACTAGATTTTGGGGCACTTTATTTTGATAAATACAGTACCAATACCTCATGGACTGTTAAGGAAACAGAAACACTATCGAAAGATTTTTCATTAGCAGGTTACTTCACTGTAAATTAAAAGACCTGCAGGTAAGCATATGCAGCACCTCAGCTGTTACTTTTTCATGTATTACTAAACAAACAAAACAACAATAAAAGAAAAAAAATGAAGAAAAGGAAAAGAAAAAAAAAAGAAGGCTATGAAGAAAAGGAGAACTTATTTTCAGTGTAATAACTGGGATTCGGTTTTGCTTTACAACTCATTTTATTTTAACCAGACTTGTTAATTCTGCTGCTTTCAGACAGATAAAACTATTTGTTTCCAACTGGGTATCTTTCAGCAGGCTGTCTTTACTTTCTACAACATAAAAAACCAAATAAACAGAAAGCTCTAACTTAACAGTCACCCAAGGTCAAATGGAAAATAAAAACAACCCAATCAACCAACAAAAGAAATGGAAAATAAGAATTCTTACAGCTCTTACCAGCTTCCTCCTAGCTAAAGTGAGGTATTATACTCTCAAGTGTCAAAAAAAAAAAGCAGAAGGACACCATAGTTTACACAGATCTCATTAAAACTTAAGTCTCTGTGTTGTGCCCTCTTCACAGGTTCCTGAGACCATAGTGCCTGCAAAAGCACTGCCTATAATAGCAAAAACCTGGAAGACAACTGCAGGAGCACTAGAGCACCTGCACAGTCCATTTCCCAAGTGAGAAGCACGTGGCTCAACTCTTTCTGAAAAGCCTCTTTCTTCATCGTTAAAAAAGTTATCCCAGAACTGACCTGAGATTCCAGCTGAAGTCAGAGGCTGCTCTGCAACTCCAGCGTTAATATCAGAAGAATCTTTCACCAAAATTATGCCATGCTGAACTCAAATAAGATGTGACAAGTGGGGAAAGACATTCATACTGTAGTTATACCAGTTAAGCAAACTTTATAATTGCTTATACCTTATACCTCTATGAATGTTTATTAATTTCTCTGCCAGTTTAGAAGTATTAACAGTTTAAATGGAGAGAAGTGCAAATTAAAGTCAATTACTGATAAAACTTGCCAAAAATGACACAAGAGTAAAACAAGTCAAACGTGCTAACAATCATGCATTAGTTATCTTCATAGGTTTTAGTAGTACTTAACCTTTTGGATATTATTTAAATTTGAGAGCAATGTATTGCATTACTAGACCTCTAGGAGGTAGGATATCTTTAAACATGGGGGAGCCCATGAGTCTGAATAGTAAGTTAACAGACTATGTCTTATTTAGCACATTTTTAATGCCACATGTCGCTCACACTTAGTAGACTTCCCATTTGAATTGCATGGGTTGAATTCTGCGATAACTCAAGCTTATGAAAAAATAACGAGCCTAGGGGGACTATAGGCAGTAACTCAACAGAATGTTCAAGTCATCAACCTGGTTTTAGTATTAGGGAAGAAATCCATCAACTGAACTGTGAGGACAGAACATTTTATACCTCTAAGGTATACAGCAGTCAAGTGCTACCTGTGGCAAGGATACTGCAATAAGAACTGTGCAGAGATTATACAGTGACAGGTCTGAAGGGACATTAAAAGCTTTAGTCAGTAAGATACCATCACCAATGCAAAACTGTGACCATCCTCAAAATAACAGCAACAGGGCATTATACCAACTTTTCTACTCAGTTTCTCAATGTGCATGAGGACAAGATTTCAGCTTGAATTTTTAATATGTTTGTACTCATAGTGACAGATTTGAGTAGAAATGAGAGATCCTCTCAGTCTGCCACTAGAGGAAAAACTAAATTATTTTCATTCATAAATGCTAAACATGGTCAAACCTTTTCTGACTTCCCAAGCAGATCATGTGTATTTGCCTCTGCTTTCAGCTTGAACTCAACACCTTGAAGAACTGTGTCCTCTACTGAAACAACTGGCAGATTTCCATCTTTTCTTTACACCAAGACCATGAAACAATTGAATGCATGAGGTACGTGGGTTTCATTTTTGGAGAAAAAGTTTCCCTTGTGGAATTCTTGAAAAAAAAAGCTCTGATTCTTTTCCATCACTTTAGTATTCCTATATGATAGTAGCACAGATGCTGTTTCTAGAAAATATATATTCTCACAGGCAAGAACTCACCGGATTGACAGGGATAACTCTTCCTTGTGTTGGCTGGATCCAGGAAACAAAGAATTTAATGTGGATTCTATTGATGTTTTTTGGAACAGCTGTTTCTAAAAAAATAACACAAAAATTGATGGGAGTATGTCAGCTTTCTTGTGAATGCCATAAAAAATTCCTTTGAGGCAAAGCACAACAGATCAATTCTCAGAGGGCTTTTTGCACTAACAAAACTTGAAATTTCAGCTTCACAAAATTATTTTTCAAGATAAAAATAGAAAAACAAACCAATACACGCACTCTTCAGTTTTTAACGATATAATAAAGTAAAAAAGGCTCAAATTATAACCTTTTTTTCCATACAAGTGTATTTTTTTTCCCAAATATAAAGTGATATGTAACATATACAATAGCATGATATAATACCACTATGTATATTTCAGGCACTTATTCTGACATGTTTGTAGATATTGGGAGCTCCCTATCCCAGAAAACTGACTACAGTACTTAGGAATCAGAATGAAAACATCATTGTCAGGTCCATAAGGCAGTGGTAGAGCTTACCTCTACAGTGTTGGTACAAGGAAGACTTCGGAGCATATAAGGTACCAATCATCTATAACGCGAAGGTACTGTGATGGTGTTGCTGACAAAGAATTTGGCATAACAATACTGAAAAAATAGTCAGGCTAGTCCCAAAGTTTGATCAGGAAATTTAGAAATGAAGTTCATTCAGTTCTAGTATTACATCAACAGTGCAGGAGAACTATAGAAACTAACTCAGAACAACCTAGCGACCGTAACTCACGTGCTGATAATGAGAAGAAATGCAACAAAATCAAGCCCTTCTCAGCTTTCACGATAACAAAGTTCCCCACATAGCAACTAAATGAAGGCTGAGATATAACACCTCAATCTGGTACAAAGGATGGTTAGTAGAGATATACCAGGAAGATACTGATCACAGAATCATAGAAACATAGAATTACCTGAGTTGGAAGGCACCCAAAAGGATCGAGTCCAACTCCTATCCCTACATAGGACACTCCCAACATTCACACCATGTGACCGAGGGCATCGTCCAAATGCTCCTTGAATGCTGGCAGACTGGATGACAAGACTACTTCCCTGGGGAGCCTGTTCCAGTGCTCCACCATCTGCTGGGTGAAGAACCTCTTCCTAATATCCAAACTAAACCTCCTCTGGCACATCTTCCTGCCATTCCCTCTAGTCCTGTCATTGGCTGCAAGAGAAAAGAGATCAGCTCCTGTTTTGATCTCCCTCCCTTGTGAGAAGGCAGCAAACAGCTATGAGATCCTCTCTCAATCTCCTCTTCTCCAGGCTGAATAGACCAAGTGACTCCAGCCTCCCCTCATATGACTTCCCCTCCAGACCTTTCACCAGTCCTGTGTCCTCCTATGGATACTCTCCAGTAGTTTGATGTCCTTTTTATACTGCGATGCCCAAAACTGAACACAGTACTCGAGGTGGGGCCTCACCAGTGCAGAGCACAGCAGGACAGTCACCTCCCTTAACTGGCTGTCAATACTGTGCTTAATTCACCCCAGGACACAGTTGGCCCTCTTGGCTGCCAGGGCTTGCTGTTGACTCATATTCAACTTGCCGTTGACCAGAACCCCAGAGGTCTCTTTCCGCAGGGCTGCTCTCCAGCCTCTGAGACCCCAGTCTGTACGTGTATCTGGGGTTGCCGTGTCCCAGGTGCAGAACCCGGCACTTGCCCTTGTTAAATTTCATGCAGTTGGTGATTGCCCAGCTCTCCAATCTGTCAAGATCCCTCTGCAGGGCCTCTTTGCCCCCAAGAGTGTCGATGGCTCTCCTCCATTTTGTGTCATCAGAAAACTTTGTCAATAAACCTTCAAGGCCTTCATCCAGGTCTTTCATGAAGATATTGAAGAGCACTGGCCGGAGGATTTATCCCTGTGGGACATTACTAGTGACTGGGCCACAACCTGAAGCAACTCCATTTACTATGAATATGACTATTCACTATTGATATGAAGTGTCCCAACTTTTTGAGTATTCAGAGTACTGTGCAAAGAAAAGATGTGACGCAGTCTGACCTCTGACTGAGATTCTGGAGGAGATAGGAATTATAAGCTGTGCAAATATGCACAGATATGAGCCCAGCTCTTCTTCTTGTAACAGCATGTGCCAATGCAGAATATAAGACCAGCTAAATAGCTGGGCAATTTCAACATCTTTGATTGTAGTAACAGAGATAGATACCCAAAATGTAAATAAGTAGTTTCCCCTCCACAATAAACCAGGCAGTGATATAACAGAGGAGATACAAAATTTTGAAAAAAGAGCATTTTTCCATAAACAGAATGTAAACAAACAAAAATCCCAATGTTTGATTGCATAATTCAATGCTAGAGAATTCCATTTGAGCCATTTTTTCTCTCTTCTATCATGGAAGAAATTAATATTTTTCAACTTTCAAATAATCCTTAGAATGACTAAACTTATATTACATTAAACTTTATGAATTCTTTCTATAAGAAGCCATACAACAAGCAAAATATTTTGTGTGTCCTAAAAGATTACTTCTTTACAAAAAAAAGAGAAGATGAAAAATGTTACATTCTACTTTAACCTTAAAATTATTGCAGGCTGCTATTGGACTTCAAAAGCTGTTTCTTGCTCTCCTCTTTTAAAGACTCTTTGCTCCTCTAGTACAAAGCTAAAAATAAACTCACCAGCAAAACTCAAATTTTGTTTCATATATTAGAGATTACTGAGACTGACTCAATTTTTTTAAAACTTCTTGATTTAAAGATCTAAAATAAACTTTAAAAAGAATGCTGTATCTGTCCATCTCAGTTCAGTTTGAATCTCAGTCACTGTCTTCCATTGATAGTCTTTGTAAGTTGCAGGCACAGCCTCAAGCAAAGACAATTCAAAAAAATGCTGTAAGGATGCATTTTTCATGCCAGTAAGCAAGGGAGAAATTTAAACTCATGTTCCTGCCATACAACAAATATAATCATACTTACAAAGATAAAAATTCAAAGTATTTTAACAAATGATGTATTATTAGATGTGATTTCAATATAATAATAGTTAAAATATAATTACTACCTTCCATACTGCATAGGGAAATAAACGTATTTTAATATCCTTAAATGTATAAAACACCGCGGGGATTTTTCTTCCATCACAGAAAACTGCAGTGGTTTTCTATTCAAAATCTGACCCACTCCAGCCTTGTTTAATTCATAAGTTCTCAACACCTAGAGGTAGATGCTTATCTCAGAGGAGGATGAGCAAATATTTGTAAACAGACAACAATCTTATATTAATGCATTGTTATGATTGAACATCTTGAAATTACAATAATATGGAAATGTTAAATATTTTTAACCCCAAGGGCAATTTTAACATAAATGTATTACATGTACATAGCATCAAACTTCCCTGAATATATTTTCTACTTAAAGCCACAAAAGGAAGGAACATTTTGTGGCCTTTTCTTCTGTTGTGGGAAATAAGCCCTCCTAAAAAGAAAAAGACTGATATTTCAGGTCGTGCACACAAATCATGGAACATAATGTTTGAAAAGCTTGATTCACGTTTCACTGATGCTTTGTAAGATTTATCTAGCCAACTGAAAATATACTGATGGTATTGACACCTGTTCAGAAATTATCAAGGAAGCTTGTTCATCAATGAAGTCTATAGGTCTTACTGAACAGAAACTTGAAGGGATGACAACAGGAAAATAATCCTTTGAGCCTTAGAAACGCTTAGAGTGAGGCTTGAATGTCAAGTCAGTTTCCTTCCCGTCTTCCTTATTTCTTTATTGTCTCCCTCAATTCTTTCTTCTTTTCCTCCTTCTCTCCCTCTCTGCCTGCCTTCCTTCCTCTTCTGTTACTCTTTCCTCATCCCTTCCTTCCTTCCTTCCTTCCTTCCTTCCTTCCTTCCTTCCTTCCTTCCTTCCTTCCTTCCTTCCTTCCTTCCTTCCTTCCTTCCTTCCTTCCTTCCTTCCTTCCTTCCTTCCTTCCTTCCTTCCTTCCTTCCTTCCTTCCTTCCTTCCTTCCTTCCTTCCTTCCTTCCTTCCTTCCTTCCTTCCTTCCTTCCTTCCTTCCTTCCTTCCTTCCTTCCTCCCACCTTGAGGCAACCTCAGAGTACTCTGGGAACATTATGGAATACCAGTTTTTGCCAGTTTTCTTGAGCAAACACATTGATTGGGGTACTGTTGTTTTAACAAAACCATAATAATTTCACTTCAGTAAATATATTGGGAATCCTGAGTGAGGCCTTTTGCACTCAGCAAAATCATCCTCAAGGCCAAAACAATAGGTAAGTGAGGACATAGATGCATTTGTGGAGATTGTACAGATCAAAGACTTGCATGGAAGAAGTCCCCAGGTTTAAATTTTCCAAATTCTTTTTGAGGTGTATTTTTAAAGGGATAGGCATGGCTTCAGTTATAATAAAAAGATATGTATAGTATTTTTTCATGCAAACACTTCAAAATATTTTCTAGCTCTTGTCAAGTAAAAAACCCCATCTTTTATATTCCTTTTGCATGTTTACAAATTTAGGCATAGACCACAAGGCTTTTTCTGATAACAAGAGAATCTAGTGACAGAACCATGAACAAAACAGGAAAGCATTAGGATTTCACTGTCACTAGTTATACATGAAATTGTAAAACCCTTATTATAAATACTTTTCAGCAATACAGACTATTTTAAATGCTACGGATTCATATTATCAAGAGATGGTTTGTCATTGCTTGTTTTTTACTTTTTTTGCATTCCTACTTCCATGGTCCTAAGATAATCAAGTGTCTTTAAATAAGCAATTTTCATAACTGTCTTTAGTACTAACACAGTTTAGCAGATGTTAAAATGTGTCCTGGGTCTGGCAAAGACGGAGTTATTTCCTCGTATCATCCCAGAAAGTGCTGTGTTTTGGAACTGTGACCAAACCAGTTTAATAAGGCACCAGTGTTTTAGCTGCTGAGTATTGACTGGACAGCATTAGAGATTTCTGTTTCTCGTGTTATTCCACAAGTAAGTAGGCTGGGTGTTGGAGAGGACACAGTTGGGAGAGCTGACCTAAGCTGACCAAAAGGATATTCCATACCCTATAGCATCTCGCTCACCAATAAAAACTCAGGGAAAGAGATGGGGTAGAAACAGACACATTTTTTTGTCTTCCAAAGTAATAATTACATGTGCTGAGGACCTGCTTTCCAGCACGTGACTGTACACTTGTATGCCACTACATGGGAAGCAATGAATGAATTTTTCATTTTGCTTTTCTTTGACTGTCAAGTTTTACTTCACCTTTTCAACTGTTTTTATCACAACCCATGAGTTTTCTTGCTCTTACCTTTCAAATGTCCTGCAACACCCCACTGAGAGAAGGTGAGCTGTGGGGTGCTTAGCTGCCTACCAGGGTTAAACCACAATAGGATGTTAAATATATATTGTTAAAAAGGCACTATTATAGATACATATAACTAAAAAATAATTTTATATGATGTTTTTACATATACATAAAGTGATATAAATATGTGTGTATATATAAATATGTCTGCGTATATAAAGACTCTTCATGTATATGTGTGTGTATGCTCTTACTACTGATGCCTAACTTAAAATTCCAATGACCAGTCAGTGGTGCCCTTCCCAATACTCACACAACACATGCACAAACATGAATAACACTAACAGCCCCATCCTGTTCCTATTCTCCAGGTAATCAGGGTCAAAGTCTGCTAGTGAAACATACACTCACAACATACAATTCTCTCTTGTATCTGGTCTGAGACATTCAGCCTACGAAGCAGCTGACCCCTGTTCTCCCTTCGTTGCTGTGCTTGGACCTTCAGACCCCTGAGGTTACCATCACTCAGACCTCTTGTCATGTTCACAAGCTAGTCTAGCTCAAAGGACAATTGTACCCATACATACACACCCAGAACTGAAAGTTCATACACACAGACTCTATTTGGAAGTAGGATTTGATAAAAACATAGGAGAGACTGCAATGATAAAGCATAGAAACAGACAAGCATACCAACCAAATGCGTATTTGCACTTGCCCAGCCTCTTTTACCTGCTTTCTCCTCTATTTTCCTATGCTTGTTCCTCTTGATTCACCTTTATCGCTCTATGTGGTTCTTTCCTTAAGCAGTTTACACCAAGTCTCACACATTGCCATATTCCCTTTATAAAGCTTCTCGTAATAACACTTTACGAAGTCCCAAAATGCTCTTCCCCCTACCTCCCTGCAGCCCTTTAGGCCATGGCCCCCTTTAGTCTTCAGGGAGTGATAGAGAGAGTTTCCCTGCTAACCGCATTGGGTGGGTTTCACTCCAGGTACAGCAGTCTTATGGTTCTCCTTGGATGGTCCTAGGGAGCAGTGGGCTCAGTGGGCTCAGTTCTCACTGGGATTAGGTTCCTACACATACCATTGGTCCTTTCATACCCTCAGGGTCAGTTGATTCACCCTAACCTCACAAGAAACATCCTAAGTGGAACTGAATCCTGACTAGGTATATAAGGTTATAACAAACCTCAGGAAAACTCTCCTCTTTTTTTCAGGGTTAGGCATGCAAAACTGATCAATGACATATTGTGCCATAGTGCTCCTTATGTCTGCTATCTCCAAACTTGGTTTGCTGGTGTTTTCTCCAGTACTCACCCTAGGAGCTTGCTTGTGATTTAATACAGCGATACTGCTGTCCAAAAGGCAAGATGCAAAATGGGAAAATAGGTTAGAGAATAAGTATTCACAAATGACATTTTCAGCCTCATACTCGTATTGCTGTTTTCAGCCTCCAGCAGCCTCTGATCATAAAGTTAGTTGTTTATAATAGGATGATCTGCATTTTTTATTAACTTCTGAAACAGAACCTTCAAGGTTCAATACAAAGCTAAGCCTGATAGTTGCCTCCTGACAGGTTAGCACCATGGGGTTAAGAAGATGGCATATATCGTTATCGACAAATTCAGCCACAGATTTTTATCATTGGCAGAAGGATGTAGCCCTCATTACAAAAGAACATTGTTTAATTGATCCATTTGCTCCCAGCAGTCCTGGATTTTTTTCCTTTCAACATAAAGGCCAAATTGCAGTTCAGCTTCAATCAAGTGAAAATGTTATATTGCAGCAGGAATAGAAAGTAATCTCTGCACATTTTAATTACCGTGGCTTAAATATGAGAAAATCATTGTTCGATTAATGTTGCAAATTATGTAAGAGGACATTTTAAATAATAGTTAAATTAGCACAGAGAAACTATGAAAGATTTTTTTTAATGTATTCACCCCCAACCTTTTCCTAGTTCTCAAATCTTTCTTTAGATTTGCCAGAGTTCATTTAGCTTGGCAAACAGGACTTATCATTACTACCTCAAACACATATAAAGAAGAGAGATTTTTATTCTCAATTATAGTGAAAGTCTTAAAGTAACAAGTGCTATAATTAAGACTAACCAATGTGTAGTACATAGGCAATAATGATAAACCTCATGGTTTCTTGCTAAAGGCTGAATACACTTCACAGAATTTAAACAAAAAGCCTATAGCTTCTAAATGGCTTTAAATAGGCAACCATTTTAGAAATGGGACCTAATAACTTCTTTCCTAACCTCATGAAATTCTGTGCAAGAAAAACAAAACATTTTTACCTACAAAGGTAATTGTAAAGAAACAAAAAGTACCTAAAGTGAACCCTCTGTAATTGATCAGAAGCCAAACTGAGAACAAGTTATTCCAAAGGCCAAATGGTGTATTGGCAAGACTGATGTGGTTTCTACTGTGGTGTATTTCTCACCTCTTAGTTTTCAAGTAACACGATCTGTTCGTTTAAAAGCTGAATATCTTTAAGTAGCTTAATATTTTTTTACAGCAAGTTCTATCCTACCACCTCTCCCCAGAACAATAAAAACCCTGGAGCCTTCCCTTACCAGAAAGTAATTAATTTCCTCCCCTTTGCAGATCATGCCAAATCATGCATCAAGCAGAATATACAATACATTGAAAACCCTGGTTACAGTTCCATACCTCCATAACCATTTTTACAGAGAAAAATCTTCCTGACATCTGCAGTGTCTATATCTTTAGCAAGTACACTTAATCCTACTCCAGATAGCAGGACACTGTTGCAATACAAATACAGTATTTTTCTCTTTGAAGACGGTTTTTCTTTCCTTTCCCTTCCATCCCTTCCCTTCTTTTTCCACCATATTGTTCTGACAGCTAACATTCACTTCACTCTCTCACATTACAGCTGCAGAGAGACTTGCTTTGGTTTTGTCTATGTCGAGTTCATCTAAAGTTGGACTGCAAGCTCAACAGTAAAAGAAATGGCTTTAAGCAATGGGACCTCCATATTTTAGCCTCATTTCTGACCAAGAATTGTTGCATAAACTTTGAGTTTATGTGATAAAAATTTATCACCATACACATGAGAAAGAGCTCAGAGTATCATGGTCTGTAAGGGAACCACAATAACCTGCTCAGAGAAACAGAGACTTGGCCCCAGACCCTTGTAAAGAGTGATCAGTCCATGGACCAGGGTGAGAACCAGCACCATCACTCACTAAGAGATACTCTCTGGACCACCTTGCAGCGGGAAGGTTTGCTACCTACAGGGCATGGGACTCACTATGAAGAACAAGGGAAGAGTATTTTGGGTTTGCACAAGACTTACTACAGGATGCTTAGAGGAGGAAACAAAGACAGAGTGGCTTGGGGAGGAACATGCAAGGAAGAACAAAGTGGTAAGGGAATAAAAGGTAATGATTGCAGATGAAGATGTTACTGGTTTGTAAGCTTGTCTGGCCATGCCGTGCACCTTATCAGCAGAGTCTGTCCTGTCCTCTCATTGTAGTCCACGTCTAACTATGGCATGAGTGTGTCTCTTTGGCATGCGGGTGTGTGTACAGAGTGTGAGTCAGACCGTGGGTTCAAAATGCCCATTTTTCTGTGCTGCAACTGCAATAAGCAAGGACACGGATCTCAGTGGGCAGTTGCTGCCAAATACTAAGCCAGGTTATCTAGACAGTGGAGTAAGTGGTCTGGGGCATATGTGTAAGAATCCCAGAGCAAGTTACATGGCTCCAGTTGGCTGTTGGACCAAGGGAGTCTTGGACAACTGCTGGAAAGACTGTGGGGTCTGGGCGTTGACTGAAAGATGTATCTGTGTTTATGTGTCTCTGACTGGGCAGAATGAGGATCCAGGACCAACTGCTAGCAGGATTGTTTGTCTAAACGTAGCCACGAGAGGGACTGGATCCACAGTGTATGTATCTCTAGAATGTATATTATTTCCTGCTAATGGACCTTCATCCTGATCAACAGGAACGGGAAAAATGTTGATCCTTTAAAATTACATGAGGTTTTTTTTTATATATATTTGGCTTTATCTTCTGTATTCTCCAAGGTGCTTTGGTCACAATCAGAATGTCTTGCACAATCGGCTCATCTATGGCATTATTCTAGAAATTAGAAAAATTCCCTTCCTTCCTTCCTTCCTTCCTTCCTTCCTTCCTTCCTTCCTTCCTTCCTTCCTTCCTTCCTTCCTTCCTTCCTTCCTTCCTTCCTTCCTTCCTTCCTTCCTTCCTTCCTTCCTTCCTTCCTCCTGCCTTCTTCCTTCCTTCCTTCCTTCCTTCCTTCCTTCCTTCCTTCCTTCCTTCCTTCCTTCCTTCCTTCCTTCCTTCCTTCCTTCCTTCCTTCCTTCCTTCCTTCCTTCCTTCCTTCCTTCCTTCCTTCCTTCCTTCCTTCCTTCCTTCCTTCCTTCCTTCCTTCCTTCCTTCCTTCCTTCCTTCCTTCCTTCCTTCCTTCCTTCCTTCCTTCCTTCCTTCCTTCCTTCCTTCCTTCCTTCCTTCCTTCCTTCCTTCCTTCCTTCCTTCCTTCCTTCCTTCCTTCCTTCCTTCCTTCCTTCCTTCCTTCCTTCCTTCCTTCCTTCCTTCCTTCCTTCCTTCCTTCCTTCCTTCCTTCCTTCCTTCCTTCCTTCCTTCCTTCCTTCCTTCCTTCCTTCCTTCCTTCCTTCCTTCCTTCCTTCCTTCCTTCCTTCCTTCCTTCCTTCCTCCCTTCCTCCTTCCTCCCTCCCTCCCTCCCTCCCTCCCTCCCTCCCTCCCTCCCTCCCTCCCTCCCTCCCTCCCCCCTCCCTCCCTCCCTCCCTCCCTCCCTCCCTCCCTCCCTCCCTCCCTCCCTCCCTCCTTCCTTCCTTCCTTCCTTCCTTCCTTCCTTCCTTCCTTCCTTCCTTCCTTCCTTCCTTCCTTCCTTCCTTCCTTCCTTCCTTCCTTCCTTCCTTCCTTCCTTCCTTCCTTCCTTCCTTCCTTCCTTCCTTCCTTCCTTCCTTCCTTCCTTCCTTCCCTCCCTCCCTCCTCCCCTTCCTCCCTCCTCCCCTCCCTCCCTCCTTCCCTCCCTGCTTCCTTTCCCCCCTCCTTTCATTCCCTCCCTCCTTCCCTCCCTGCTTCCTTTCCTCCCTCCTTTCATTCCCTCCCTCCTTCCCTCCCTGCTTCCTTTCCTCCCTCCTTTCATTCCCTCCCTCCTTCCCTCCCTGCTTCCTTTCCTCCCTCCTTTCATTCCCTCCCTCCTTCCTTCCTTCCCCCTTTCCTTCCTTCCCCCCTTCCTTCCCCCCTTCTCCCCTTCCCTCCTGCCTTCCTGCCTGCCTTCCCTTTTTATTTTTTATTAGAGATCTGCTTCAATGGGGAGATGAACATATAGAACTGTGCTTAACCAAGTGTGGTACTGCATGGCACTAACTGCAAATTACAGAGATGACATTTCCCTGTTTCAGCAACCTGCCAGGAACATTTACTCATGCACTGGTTTTGAAAGTACGTCCTATTCTTACTGTTCAGTTACGATGTTACTGGCTACCTGCCTTTGCATATGCTTTGCATAAGTGTAAAGTTAGACCAAAACACTCAGAAAAGTAAGGCAATGTTTTCTAGCCTACAAAAATTAAAATAGTGAAAATTAGATCTGCATGAAATGTGATCTTCATGGAGATTTAAGCGCATTTCTAAAAAAGCCAACTTAGTTTCCCAGAGGCTCTAGCACCTTAAAAGCTATAGCTCCACTGAACCTGAAGATCTGGTCTTATAGGACTTTAAAATAGCATATTTTAAAATAATATATTTTGAGTTACTGCATTTCAGTATACTTATATAGTTCTAGTATATTTCTATAGTACCAACTGAAAAGAACCCAGTAGTAGAATTACAACAGTAAATGCATTATGCAAGCTTCAATAGACATTAGGCCATTCAATGTAAGAGAGAAATTCAAAGTAACAGAAAGCAGCTTGTCAGATTTGATCTCCGTTTAACAAATACTATTACAATGTGTTGTAGTTTAACCCCAGCCAGCAATTAAGCATCACACAGCCACTTGCTCACAACCTGCTGGTGGGATGGGGGAGAAAATCAGAAAAGTGAAAGCAAGAAAACTTAAGTGTTGAGATAAAGACAGTTTAATATGTAAAGCAAAAGCTGTGCATGCAAGCAAAGCAAAACAGGAATTCATTCACTGCTTCCCATTAGCAGGGCTCCATGACACATAACAGTTAACTTGTGAAGACAAATGCTGTAGCTCCAAATGTTCAGCACCCCCTTCTTCTTCCCCTGGATTTATATGCTAAGCATGACATCACACGCAATGGAATACCCCTATGGTCAACTGTCCCAGCTGTGTTCCCTCCTAATTTCTTCTGCAACTCCAGTCTTACTCCCTGGTGGCGTGGGTTGAAAAACAGAAGAGGCCTTGACTTTATGCAAGCACTGCTCAAAAGTAACAAAAACATCCATGTATTATCAACAGTGTCTTCAGCACAAATCTAAAACATAGCTTCGTACTAGCTAATATGAAGAAAATTAACTCTATTCCAGCCAAAATCAGCTCATAATAATAATAGTAATAATAATAATAATAAAATCTGACATTAACTATGAACATCATCGCCTCTTAGATTTTCCTGTTGTCTGCAGAATAGGGATCAAGCAATAAACATGAGATTACAGTTCTGTTTATTATTTTTCTTGCCTACACTGAGAGTTTGACATTCATCCAGGCTCAGCACATGTAATTTCCAAAAGGAAACATCCATAAACAAATGATCAAAGTAGTTTTTAAGTCTTATTTATGAGAAAACTCCATAATCTCCTTATATTACTCGCATAATTTTTAATTTCTGTCCAAGTCTTTTGTGAAGAATATGTGTATATATTAATTTTCAAATATGATATGGATACAATTTTAACATATTGACTAGTGCTATTTTAATATCAGTTAATATAACAGAATAATTATTTTTTCTAGTAGCGTGTAGAACACATCATGGATAAAAGATGAATATTTACCATTCAAATTGTATGCAACTTGTAGTTAATAGAAACTGAATTTGCATGCAAGCTTTTTCTAATTCAAAACTGTATCACTGAAATTAGTCAATAAATTAACCTTCTTCTTGCGTAACAGTCACACAGACTGGCAAATATTTGCAGACTGAAATTACAGTTAGAAATAATCATATGCTTTTTTCAAGGCTTTTTTTAGTTCAAAATATGTTGATGTCATTTACTACCTGTTCTACTTAGAGTTTTTGAGGAGCAGAGGAATAAATCTTCTTTTGCCTCATTCAGTGAAGGCTTTGCTGAGAAAAAGGTATCTAGGACTTATACAGAAAACTAACTAATATTTTAACGTCAAATTTTTCACAGAAAAGAGCTGCATGAAAAGTATATTATTCATTGCTGGATTTTGCCAGACAATGTCATTTGGGGTTCCCAAAATAGGAAAAACAAAGAGATAAAGATAATACAGTTAAAGACACAATGACACTGCACTAACAGCTACTTTTACATATTTTGTCTCTTTAAAGGAGATATTTATTTTTCTTCTTTTCTAATTTTATGGAAAATTTGCTCTCACACTTAGCACATTGGTATCAAACCATTCTCCAAATGTATGCTTGCCTGCCTATGATTAGTATGTTGTCCCACCAGTGATGTTATCCTTCACCATGTGCATGTGTGGCTTTTTCTTTATTTAGAGTTTGTTTCAGTTATTTCTCTTCTAAAAACCACATAACACACATTTATGTTACAGAAGGCATTATCAAAGAAGAAAGTTTTCCAGATTGTAGTATTTTTATACAGATGATTCTGGTTCGTTTTTGAGTTGAATAGCAAACAATAAATATATTTAGTGAAATGATGTTTTGATTTAAACAATGTCAATAGAAAAACATGTAAATACGATTGAGTGTACAAGATTGATACTGCCACTATAGTCATTTCTAGTACATTTAAACACATCTGTTCACAAGGTTCTCTGGATGACTTCTGGAATTATCACAAATGCAACTTTTTTTATGAACCACCTACTTTTATAAATATGATTGGACTTTTTACAAGAGTTTTGGGTCTCTATATCTGTATAAAATGTCCTTAAACATAGCTGTTAAATATCATTATTTAATTCTGACATTGACAGAAGATGTTGAAGATATTTGAAACTTTTTTCGTTGCATTTTATTTTGTTTTGGTTTAGAAACCTTAACTACTCTAAGTGAAATGGACAGGACCATTCTGTTATTACTGAAGAAGAGTTCATAACAAAATTTTTATTCTTCAGGCTGCAGTTAACAAATTTGCATCTTATTTCTCAATTGTTGAAAAGCTATACTTGGATTTTGCTTATGTGTTAATTGCTTCTCCTGCAGCCTTGAGGCTGCAGCCTTAATGGTAGAAAAGACTTAGAGTACACTGATGAAATTTAGCACTTTCTTTAAAGAAATGCCATCCTCACAGGAGTTCCACACTTGCTTCATTGTACTGTAATTTATGGAACTTACTGATAACAACAAAAAAAATGTAATAATTTCCTTCTATGAATCCTTTCCAAATGAAATGCGTAGAGTTTTTGTCATAGAACGCCCCGTGATAAGAATTCCATCTATATCTAGACAAAATTTGGTGATTAAACATCAAATTAATGACAGATACAGAATGACATACACGAACACAATAACTAAATGACAAACCTCTCATAGTGCTGAATAGTCATGTCATTACAGTGATAAATATTAAATTTGTGTTCTTTCAAATATAAGATTCATTTCTTATAAAAAAGAAACTCATTGAAACTCAAGATATTCTTAGAGGTATAAAAGAGGCATATTCTATGATAAAATACAGGATGGAAGATGGAACTGCAAGATAAACACCCTTAGATAACAGTTGCTTATTATCTCAGTGACTCTGAGCAAAACAAAAAGATATGTGGATGCTTGAATTTGGGTAATAAGCTTAAACTTCTTGGCTAAAATAATTGCAAAAAACCTTCCTAGTAATGCAAATATTACCTGTGTAAGTAATCAATCATCTATAGAAAAGTCTTTAGGAAAAAAAGATGTTATGTAGCATATTTAAAATAGACAAAGGTAACTTTCAAGTAAATAAATACACTAAGTGGTTCACCATTCACTACAATTAGAGCATTCAAATCTGTATACTGGAAATATTCATATCTATAGGGTTTTTTATATATGCAGTATAAAATGTAAAGACATCAATGTATGCAAGTAGCAAAAACCTTGAGGGTGTTCTTATTCTTTTGAAGACTACAAAATGTATTGTTCATTTTCCTAGTGTATTTTAAAGACTGTATGAGGTAAACTTAGTACAAGGCTGTAGTCCTAAAAACTCAGACTTATCATTACCTTAATGTATGAGACAATATATTTTGTGATACTGTTTATAAGTCTTGTTAGGTAGGAAAGCTATATCCCCTTCCATGTTACCAAAAGATGTAGGGTTAAAGCCTGGGAAGTAACACAGAGAATAACACAGAGGCCTTGACAGGTTTGATAATGAGCTGAGAACTGGCTAACCTTGAAGTAGTGGAAAGTCCAGAGTAGTTTATCAGCAGGGATTAGGTATAGAAAAACAGAATTTGTGCTACCAATTAAGAAACAGCTCAAGGCGTGTGCACAAGTGCTTTAACCCAATCACTGATGCTAAATTGATGCAGGGACAATGCAAAAAGATAGTTATAAAAGAGCAACTTATGTTACAAATAAACAATTCCAATTCGGGCTTCATTTTGAACCTGCATCAGGGTCTGGGTCTTTATCTGCTGCAAAAAGAGTATTGAAAAGAAAGAGACCTTAATCAATGTTATACTGGAAGTCCATTGCAGACCAAAGAATTGCTTCTCATACCAGGATTGTCTGTTTTAGGGGTAGGTTTTTTTTGGGGGGGTGAGCATCTACCTTGGAAAATATTTTATCCTCTTTAAATTTACATGTGCTATAGATGTGCTCCTTTGTAGAGTGGAGATATCACTTCACACTACATTCTCAGACACACAGAAAACATAAGCCTTTTAAACGGACTTTTTGTTTCAGAATATATCCTGATTTATACAGCTTTAGTTATACACAGCTTTAGCCAGGGCTTCCCAGTTCCGGTTGGTTTTTGTTTTGTATAGACATAGTAGCAGTGCAAAGTTATGCAGAAAGCAACAGAAAAGAAATTAGTAATACAAGTATAAAACACTAAAGAACCTAATCTGACCTCAGACAAAGAGATGCAATTGTGGTTTAAATCAATACAATTCTGCCCAAACACAGCCTTCTGAACTTTATTCAATAGTGCTTGGGAGGGTTTAACACAAATGTAATTACAGATGAAGACTCTATAAATCATTATTAGTTATATGAATAACAATCCTCGTACTTGTCACTCTCAGTTTATGAACCATAAAAAAGCTTTAAATGAATCAATGTAAAAATCACAGTCAGCTTGCTGATACTGCCCATTGTAAGCAATTCATTTATTTCAAGACATCAGCTATTTCCATTTGAAACCTTTATTTAGTTTATTGGTAACTAGAGATGGTTCTAAACAATTATCTCCATACCATAAGCAATTACTGAAAGAGGAAAAAACCTGTGTTCACTTCCTCTGGAGCTTTGTTACCTATTATCAATAGCTTCCATTTGCAAGTAGATTTCAACATCTTTGACCGGAGGTTACATAAATCAATAGGATAAAATCAAACTCTAGTTTTGGGATAATGATGTTGATGTTGATCATCTACATGAGGCATGTGTCTGGCTTGGAGCTTTCAAAAAAAATGTATTTCTGGTATAATTAAATTTTAAGACAGTCTTCGTACATTTGAGTTCTTCAGTACTACTGTGAACTTGCTATTGACAAAGCCGCACATTTTGAGAACCTGGGTTGAAGTGCACAGTTCCCACACTAACTTTTCCCTTCCTATAGAAAATCTTATAATTTTCTTATCTCAAATAACTGAAGAATTACTGAAAAAAATGTCTGCTCTGGGTTAGACTGGAGAAAGGTGTATCACCTCTCAGGAATAGTCAGTATTTGAAGGGACTCCATTGTCCATGTGAAATTATAATTCCAAGACTTGTTGATGGTAGCTCTTCATTCTCTTCAAGATGTTTGTTCATGGTTCATGATGGACCTTGTACTCACAATAAACATTAAAAGAAGCTGCAAGCAGCTTCTCTAACCTCTGAAGTATGCTCAGAGAACAACTAAATCCTGCATTATGAGAAATGGGACAACTTCGAAGAATCTTAACACTGATTTGGACTTTCATAGGAAGCAATATCAGTGGCTTAGGATTTGTTGATTTATCAGCTTCAGGCAGTTTTGTGCGCATTAGATGACAACTCACATACAGTGCATAAATCCAAGTCCCATGAATTCCTCCCTTCCTCTTTTGGAGCCACTTGTGAATACTCGTATCTGTGAATAAATGCATGTGAGTATGGCCACCCATGGTCTACTAAAGATTCTGGCTTATATATTGAAGAACTAAGCAATAAATATTCTGAGGTGTTGTCTTTTTTTACTAAATACTTTATACAATTAGTTCACTTTATGGAAAATCATAATATTTTCACAAATGGAACCCATTACTATCTTGCAGAAGCAAAGGTGCCTTTGAAACCACTAATGCCTTTTTAACCTGCTAATATAGAGTAAAATATCAAACTGTATTGAACTTATTTTGGTGGGCGGGATCTTATAATTTTGTTTGGTATCTCCTCTGGGAAATGGTCTTCAGGGTCAAGGGAGCAGAGCATATCTGCCAGATATTTAAAGATGCACAGAGCATATATATATTATATAGAGCATATATATATTATATAGAAAGCTCACGAGCACTCAGTCACCATATATAGGAAAACAGGCAAGGAAGGGAAGAGACCACCATGGCTGAGTCAAGACCTGTTGGTCAGACTGAAGAGTAAGAGGGAACTGGACAGGCAGTGCAAGCAGGGACAGGTGACCTGGGAAGAGTATAGGGACACTGCCTGGCTGTTTAGGGATGGGGTCAGGAAAGCCAAGGTGCAGCTGGAGCTGAAATTGGCAAGAAATGCAACAAGAAGGGCTTCTACAGGTATATCAACAAGAAAAGGAATGTTAAAGAAAGGACATCCATTGACGAATGAAAACGCTGACCTTGTATCAACCGATGAGGAAAAGACTGAGGTACTCAACAACTTTTCTTCCTCAGTCTTCACTGGCAACCATTATCCTCACCCCTCCTGGATCAATGGACAACAAGATGGGAACCAGGGGGGTAAAGACCTTCCCACAGCAGGGAAAGATCAAGTTCATGACCATCTGAGGAACCTGAACACATATCAGGTCTATGGGATGGATTCTAGAGTCCCGAGGGAACTGTCTGATGTGGTTGCCTCTCTGGGATATTTGAAAAGTCATGGTAGTCAGGGGAAGTCCCTGGTGACTGGAAGAAGGGCAACATTGTGTCCATTCTTGAAAAGGCTACAAAGGAGGACCCTGGGAACTACCGTTCTGTCAGCCTCACATCTGCTCCTGGAAAGCTCCTGGAACTGATCCTCCTAGAAGCCATGCTAAAGCACATAGAGGACAGAGAATTGATTTAATACAGCCAACTTGGCTTCAACAAGGGCAAGTCCTGCTTGACCAACCTAGTGGCTGTCTATAATGGAGTCACTGCATCAGTACACACAGGTAAAGCAATGGTTGTGATCTATCTGGACTTCTGCAAAGCCTTTGACATGGTCCCACAAAGCATTCTTCCCTCTAAATTGGAGAGATGTGGGTGCGTGGAGTGTTTGGTGAATAAGGAATTGTTTGGATGGTCACATGCAGAGAGTGTCCAGATGGAGATTTGTGACAAGTAGTGTCCCTCAGGGGTCCATTCTGGGACAAATGTTTAATATTTTCATCAATGATGCAGACAGTGAGATTGAGTGCACCCTCAGTAAGTTTGCAGATAACTCCAAGCTGAGTGGTACAGTTGTCCCACTAGAAGGATGGGATGTTGTCCAGAGGGACCCGGACAAGCTGAAGAAGTGGGCCTGTGTGAACATCATGAGGTTCAACAAAAGATCCTACACCAGGGTCGGGGCAATCAGCGCTTTCAATACATGTTGTGGGATGACATGATTGAGAGCAGCCCTGCAGAGAAGGACTTGCAGGTACTGGTTGATGAGAAGCTCTACATCAGCCAGCAATATTAGCTCACAGCCAAGAAGGCCAACTGTGTCCTGGGCTGCATCAAAAGAAATGTGGCCAGGAGGGTGAGGGAGGTGATTCTCTCCCTCTATTCCACACTCATGAGACTCCATTTGGATAACCATGTCCAGTTCTGAAATCACCAACATAAGAAGGATATAGAACTTTTGAACGGGTTCAGAAGAGGGTCATGAAGATGATCAGAAGGCTGAAGCACCTCTGTTACGAGGACAGGCTGAGAGAGCGGGGATTGTTCAGCCTAGAGAAGAGAAGGATCTGGGGAGAACTCATAGTGGCCTTACAGTACCTGAAGAGGGCCAGCAAGAAAGCTGGGGAGGGACTTTTTATAAAGGCATAAAGGGACAGGATGAGGGGGAATGGCTTTATTTTGGAGGGGGGGAAGATTTAGATTAGATATTAGGAAGAAATTTTTCACTAAGAGGGTGGTGAGACCCTGGAACATGTTGTCTAGGGAAGTCGTGGATGCCCCCTGCCTGGAAGTGTTCAAGGCCAGGTTGGATGGGGCCTTGAGCAGGTCTGGTGGGATGTGTCCCTGTCCATGGCAGGGGGGCTGGAATTTGATGTTCTTTAAGGTCCCTTCCAACCGAGACCATTCTATGATTCTATGATCTCAAGTTTTCTAACATATTGAATAGATATTAGGTTTTGATAGATATTATTAACATTCCTGAAAAGAGTGGACACCAAATTTTTGGAAAACATAATAATAAAGTAAGGTTGATTACGCTAACAGATCTGCATTACAGAAGTATTTTAATACAGTTACAAGATTCAGATAAACCATGTTGGAATAAAAGTAGATCCCTTCTCATATTTGAACCTGCAGCCATTCCTCAAAAAAACCTCTAGTTCACTAGGTGACCAGAGCACCATACAATGTCACAGTGTGACATAAGCCTTCGGTAAATCAACAAAGAAAAACATGTCACGCTGTCATTATAAACATTTCTGGCAATTCAAGAAATATTATCCAGAAAAAGAGCAGAAAATATTCCATGTTTTTAACTCTTTATAATGATTTTATAGAATAAATTAGAATGGCATTAAAGTTTCTCATCTATTATAAATAATATCTAAGCAAAACCCAGTGATTTAGCAAAACCTAGCAAAGATTTTCAAAGGAGGGAGTAGACTGATAGAAAAAGTATAAAAAATATAACTGATTCTCTGTGTTACCTGGTAAAGGTAAAATGCTCCTTTTAGAACTATGAATTTTCCAAACGAGGGTTGTGATACTAACTGCTGTGATGCTTACCTGAACTTTAAATCCATGCTTCCAGTGGAATTATTTCTCTATTTAGTTTTCAGCTTATAGCTTAGCACTTCTTTACTCAGCTCCTAACTTCTCCATCATAAATCATAACAAGAGGAATAGATGGTATTCATTCATAGAGGTCCTACAGAAAGAATTAAGTTTTCAAACACTGCCCTGCACAACCTGGAATATTTTCCTTACTTCCATTGCTGGGATGTAATCACGTTGTCAATGATGCGGCTATGAAAGGGAACACTAATCACCTACTTACTGGGTGACACTGAGCAAGTAAATTTGCTGCAGTGCCCATTTCCTTTCCTTTGACTGTATATCTAATGGTTTTACACTAATTTGTGGGAACAATTGTTTTTTACCATAAATATATTCAGTACTGAGAACGAGTCCCCTACTTCACTTGAGTGGCTACATAATATAATCTAGCATGCATTTGTGTGCCTGTATTCGCAGATTCACGCACACTTTATATATATATATATATATATACTCTCCAAATACTCTATAATCTCTCTCTCTTTTTATATATATGCTAGGTTTTACATATACACATACATTGTCATAGTGACATAATATTATCATATAAATTGTTAATCTAGTACTAATAACTGAGTATTAAGTTTGCCCCAGCTGGTTATAGATGGTAGAGTATCCATTATAGCTGTGTTTTTAGTTCTATTTTGCACTGCCAAAGCAGTACAGAAGAAGTAATAAACAATTGACAATATGAGGAAAATAATTAATTCTGCAAGTGTTTATGAAGGATGCTTTTGAGAGTTTGCACATATCACAAAGATAGTGCCAAACCCATAAAACTCCAGCAGTGAATTTGCCCACACAGGAGCAGTGCTGGAGTTTTCTACCAAGTGCAGCAATTTAGATAGCCAGCAAAACGACATAGTATAATTGCAGATAATAAAATAGAGAACTATTTTGCGTCATTCAGCCCCTAACAATGTCAAACACAAGATATGTTGCATTTCTATATAAAGAAATGTAATGCATTAATAAAAGTGCATTTCATATTTATTAATATCATAATACAATATTAATTTAATTAATATGCAATATTATATTGAGCAACATGTGAGCTAATGGCTTCCTACTTTCATAATATTGATTCAATAAATACTGTACTTGCATTTGGTATCAGTATTTTATCTTGGAAAAGCCTTTTATGCTTGATTTTTGAGCGTTAATACACCGAGGCTTTTGAAGACAAGCAACCAGCCAGCATGCTTTCTCTGGTACCGTATTCAGTGGGTTTCTATATCTGTTTTATAAAAATAATTTTTGTCACTCATTTGGCTAAAGGAGTGGGAAACTTTTGTTTCGTATTCGAAAAACAGTCACTGAAATTATAATTTTGCAGAACAATTAAAGGAGGGAAGATGAATATATTTAATCACTATGAAAAAGATTTAAAACATTGAATACAGTGATTTTTTTAGAAAAAACAATTGTTTATAACAAAGTTTCTGTTAAACCTTCAAAGCAAAACAGGACCAAATACAGTTAGAATCTTGGTTTAGCACAAGGACAGAAATAGCCAGACGTAGTAAGAAAGTTGATATGAATGAGTCCTCATATACTTGCAATCAAATGCAAGTATTAATTTAAGGGTAAGACAACTAGAGTCATATTTATGCTCTGCATAAAATAACCTTAGAAACCTGTGACTCTTTTTCTTTCTATTCCTTCTCAATAAGAGATAGAAGATGTAGGATTTGACATTTCAAACAGATGGGACAAATTCATAGGTAAAATTTAGCCCCATGGACAGATATTTTATTATATGTATGTAGTAGCATGTTTTACACCAAATTACTACTCGTGTTACAAAAAACTACAAGGATTGTAGGGCTTCAAAATTACAGCTTTAGCCTTAAGTAGTTTTAGTAGTTGTGTCAGAGCTCTCTGTTGTTAACACAGTAAAACAATTTTCAACCAAATATGAATATTTTTTGTACTTTTTTTTTCTTTTCAGGTTTTAAACTGAACATTTATGAAGACTTAATATATAGATTATTATTTATCAGTCCCATATATTCTCTATACGCATACGAGAAGTGTGGAGATCCTTTTACCAATTGTGTTCAAGTTAAAATAAATGCTGTCCAAACTCCAAATGTTAAGACAAAATTTGCCCTTTGCGCCAGTTTGTAATTACTTAGAATAATTGTGTTCTGTCAACCAGATCCTAATATGTGTTCAAAGAAGTATAGAATGCAGCTGAGGGATCATGACGTTTATCCATGTGATCATCAATACCAGTATTACTAGTTGGCAAATATTTAATAAAAAATAAAATCTAGGCAATAAATTATTTGTTATGTGGTTTCTACTCAATGGTTAAACAACAGTTACTTTCTTTCTGCCTTCCAGGGAGAAAATGTATATTATTTTTATTTGTAATTCACTGGAGAAGTCACTAAATTCTCCAAAATTAATGTTTTTTAAAATGAATATCCTTTTTTGTTGCAGAATTCCTGTTCCCGTAAGTTTTAATTTTGCAGTTTCTCTCTAAATTAAAAGCTAACTTTAAATATGAACAATTTTTGTATTCTTGCTCTAAATATCTATATATCTAAGCAATACAATATAAAGATATCTCTGCATTAACAAAATTTTAAAAAATACTCTTTGAAACATAAAGTCCAGTTAAACTTTAGAGTCTTTTCAGATTTTTTTTTCAATATGATGTTCTTTCATATTGAGCTACAAGCCACTGAAGGAAACTTTACTTTCCAAAATAAAGATTGTCAAAGAAGTGTTAACTTCGCTTTACATATTTATGTCCTTCCAGTGAATGCAATGCAAATTCTGGTTCATTTTGTAGTGAAAGGAAAGGTTTTTTTGACCAGCTGTGCTTTTAGGTTTCTGAAAGGCAGAGTTCTTTCTTTTTCAAAAATCACAGATGCCAGAATCAAAAATTTCCTGGCAATTTGTGCATGAAAAACTATGAAATTGCCAAATTCTCCTAGCAGTTTTTACATTTGCTTTTTTTTAGAAAAAGAATATATGTAATAAATAATATGTATAATAGAGATATGTATAATATATATAATATGAAAAATTCTAAAAAGCTTCAGTTTAAGGTTTGTTGGTTTTGTTTTCTTTTTAAGCGGTCTTCATTTTTACCTCCTTGAAAGTGAGAACACGAATTGCTCTCTTATTCATACCTCAAAATACCTTTCAGGTCTTACATGTTGTTCTAAAATCAACACTGTGATTTCCTATAGAAAATGCTTTCTTAGAAAGCGCAAACAGAATCAGAAATGTACAGAGCAGTATAACTAGTTTTGCAATAAAACAAGTCCAAGTACTTAAAGAGCAAAGGCAGGGCCAGGAGAAGGGTAATCAAACCCCTTACGTCGCTGTTTTAAACATCTTTGTTACGCAATTGTCAAAGAATCAGATGATTGTGGATCTGTTCTTGACTTCCATTAGTGAAAAACGGACCACAACATGGCAATGTAGAGTCGGAATCTGATCAGTAGTGCTCTTGCTATGCTTTGCATGCAATTAAATATATATAAAAAAAAAAAAAGTAGGTTCCGTAAATGCCATCAGGAACTGGGATATCTTGGGGAAATGCTCTCTGGTTTGGATATCTCTGTTTGGGGATGAAGACAGAATTAAAATGTCGAACAGGAAAAAATACATTTTTTGCCGCCTTCTCCATTTAACCTTCAAAGACTTATAAACCCTAAAGCATGAACCAGCTTCTCTACCACAGTGAAATATGAGGATAACATAATTTCTTTACCTTCTCGTAGGCTTTTGTCATTCAATAAGAGCTGAGGGAAGGAGAAAAGAGAGCCCACATTCTTCAGAGTGATCAGTAAAATATTATTTCTGGAAACTCAAAACTTTAATCACTAATTACTGTTTAAAGAAATCTATGAAGTAGCAGGCTGGGACACAAGATAACAAGATATACATAAAACATTCTTTATCAGTACTCCAAACTGTATCCCTCAAAGGACTCTAAACTGCAGTAAGAAACTGTATTTTGACTCATTTCTTATTATCTCCATTTTTTTCAGTTATTCCAATATCTCAACAGTACAGCATCACTGGTCCAGGCCTTACCCAAAGAATAATATAGATCTCCTTTTCTAGAGCACCACGATGACTCAGCTGTGCATGCAACAGTTGCCTACTGACATATCTGACTTTCTGGCACCTGACCTTGGCCAAACTGTTCTTGGTCAATATCATGCTTCCAACAAAGCTGATGCCTGTGTTGAACTCAGGTCTGCTGAGAATCTGGATTTTGAACATCAACCCCTCTGAGAAAATGCAGAATGAACAACCGTTTTTCAACATCTGTGAAAATTTTAAGTCAGGGAGCTTTCAAATTTTCTGTACATGAACTCATTAGTTTAGCAATAGGACAGATATGACAACACACAGCAAAAAAATCCAGACTAGAAATATTTCAGCTTTTCTTTGCTGTCAAGAACTACGCTAAATATGAGATCTCACTTGTGTTTCTTTTTATTCTCCCTCCTCCACCAGGATGGAGACTACAGAGACTGTTCCTGGAATCTAGATCTTGAACCTGCAGAAGTGATAAGGCTCACATAATCACCAGCAGAAGCTTCTCTGCACTGTATCAGACATTTTTTTTCTACTCTGGAAGTTGTACCTGTGATAACAGATGCAGTGACATGCAGCATTTTCTCTGCTTTTCTCAGCAATGGCATGAATGACATATTTTATAATCCTACTCCACAGCAGAGCAGATGGTGCCTACCCCTTCTTGTCCTGTACAAGACTTGGTATTTCTTCTCTGCCAGTTATAAGGCAGGTTTTTGATTTTTGTTGGCTGCACAAACCATGGAATTTCATACCGCAGTAGTTACTCCTCCGCCAATCTCATATCTCATGAGGGTCAGAGTTAGCAAAAGTCCTTAACTCCTGTTACAACTTCTATGCCAAATATACCAAGCATTGAATCATCACTGACTAGCACTGTTCTTTAGAAGGACAAAGTGAGTGCATATTAAAGGCAGAGGCATGATATAGCAATTCAGCACAAAGATTAATCTCTCTCCTTACCACCAGAGCAAATGTATCTTATTAGTAGAAGACCTGCACGGCCATCCACCCTTTCTGCTCCATATGGATGTGAGATGACAGTCATATAGCACATTAAGGCAGTAGAACACTCAGACTAATACACCATTCTACTCAGTAGAACTTGTTCATTTAGGCTCAAAAACATGGTCAGTTATGTTCAGTGCAACTGTTTACTTCCAGCTCTACGTGCATGAAAAATGTTCCTAAACAACTGTATCTCAATATGATCCTGTCCTCTATTTGTAAGGGGTCTCATGAGTCTCAGTGACTCACCTACTCACAAGAAACATCATGAAATTTCCCAGAGACATTTATTAAGAAACTGCAGTTACCACATGAGAGCTGACCTTTGATGAGTGCATAGCAACCCATGGAAAAAGGCAGAAATGGGTATCTCAAAAGAATAAAACTACTCAGGAGCAGAAAAGTCCAGTCATTCATGCCTTAGCGTACCCATCCAGGCTGAATGAGACAAAGCCTAAGAGATTGCACAGTACCTGTAATTTCCCGGGATATTGGTGGAAGATTCTAGTACTAATAAAGGCACCACAGATCTGACTTACTGTATTTGGCTTTAGCAGTAGTTCTTTCTGTTCTCCCCTTTTGCTGTATTTCTTACAGGTGTTTTTAAACATAGGGATTGTACTTGTTATTTCTATCCATCAGACTGAAATGTTAAAAAAATAAGAAAAAAATGTAGATTTTTCCTCTTGATTTTATGCAATAATCCCCAATATATTTTTCTCTTATTTCTGAGAAGTCCTCAAATTCTCCTAACTTTTCATGTTTGATATTAAGGATAGTGCAACGAGAGTATTTTAATTTAAGTAGTTTGCTAAACTGACACTGAACTAATACTCCTAGGAGTATTAGTAGGACAGACTTCCCAATGCATGCCGAGAAGAACCAAAAATATAGAGATTCAATAGAACACAGAAACGTGGAAAGTAATTTGTCAAATGACTGGGTTTGATAGTATTATTGTTGTGGTTACAGATTACTCATTCACCTGTTCACTTTCAAGTGCCAATCTCATGCTTTCAAGTTCTACTACGTTTTGGGGCTTGAATGTACATATTAAGTAAGTTCCAGAGGAATTTGGCTCAAGCTAAGCGGCACTAAAACCTGGTTGTTTCAAAACCAACAACAAAACCACATACGAATCTCTTACAAAAAGTCTTATCAGCCATTCCTAGACTGTCTTCTAGCAATAAATATTCCCACCCCTTTACAATGCCTGCCATAGATTTTTTTTGCACTTAAGTTTTGGACATCTTGAACACAACAGGTTTTTATGAGTCACACAAGAGGTAGATAAAATCTTTACATTTAGCATCATCCTCAAACACACATCAGTTTCTTGATGTAGACTAAGTCCTACTTGTCATTTTACTCCATAATAATCTCACTCTTACATTCCAGTAAAAATCTTATAACAAGCACATAGTATTTAGAAATTACCCCATAATTATAATGAATACCAAGTTAGCCATCAGAAAAAAGTCATTAAAAGTCATGCATATCATAATATTATGCTATTTAATTATTGAAGAGTGCACAATGAAAGTGTGCATAAAATTGCATAATGGACTGCTGCAACAAAGAATTAGGGTTATTGCTTTGTTTCTGTTAGCTATACCTAGAAATATTATAAAAAATACACTAAATTTGCATCAAATAAAATCTATATATTAAAATAGTATAAATCAGACTTTGAAAGTTATGTTTTTATTGTGAAGAGAAAAAAGGCAAGCACCATTAAGTTTGTTCCTCTATCACTCTTTCTTTTTGATAATTCAATAAGATTATGAAAAGCCTAAAAGAATATGCAAATAAAGAATGCTATATCACTGCTGTTTCAAGAGAATTACTTCAGTTGTCCCAAATTTTAAGTTGGCTATTGTAAATTAATGTTATGAACTTGTGCTCGAAGGCTGAGTGTTGATCAGGCAATTGCAAATGAGGTAACTGTTAGGGCAGGGTACATTTCTAATCTTCAAGGCCCAGGGATCTGACTGGAAGGCATTCAAAGATTTGTGCATTTAATATAGCTGTTAGTGCATAAAGAAATAAACTGGATGATGTGTTCCCATCCAGCCTGTTTCTGATTAGTAACTGTGGTTTTGATTGGGTGACTTTCTGTGGAAACAGTTTGCCTTTCTTGAAATAGATTTCTCAGCATAAACCTAGAATCTAGCTTGAAGAAACAAGGTTTTGTAAACTTCTCCCTTATTTTCCAGCAAAAAAATCAAAAGAACTCACAACAGAAATGAAAAAGAGTCTTTTAGAGCATTTATCAAACCAGCCATTTCACATTCACTAACATGCAAATACACAAAGTTATTGAAAATCTGTTGTGTGTGCAAAACATACTAAGTGCAACCAAAGTAAATAAGCAGGAGGAATTCAAAAGAACATTGGTATGTTTTTAGAAAGAAGAAAATATTAAAAAGGATTTTTTTTCAGTGAGGAAACAGAAAGGTAAGACTAAGTAAAGAACAGACTTGCTGGGTGAAGTACTCTATCCTGCCTTCAAAATGTATTAATATAGAGTGGATCATAAGAAGTATTTAACCTGCATCAGTTTTGTTACAGTACTTAGGTGATGTCAGCGTAGGTTCATATTCCCAAGGCAGTTTAGTTAAACAAGGCAGTTTTGCCTTAAATAATTTTAAAAAGGTGTGTGTTTGTGTATAGGGTTATGAGCCACTTGTGCTCAATTTATCTAGTTTCTTTCCCCTTCTGGCCACGTACAGTGCATGCTTTATTTTATGACTAAGCAATGAACCATAAGCTGTATGACAGCTATTCTTGAGGGAATCGTCTGAAAGAAGTTGCCCAAATAGCACTTATTAGTGCACCTGTGCTGTAAGTTGCCTTGGAATAGGTAATCAGTAAAAGAGTATTATGCATGCGACTAGAAGAAGAAAAGCTGGGATCTGAGCAGTAAATGTCACCAAAATTAATTTGGTGTGTTCAGATTTACCAGCATGAAAACAACATCACTGCTCTGCTGTCAGCAAAAATGATGTTCTGCAAGTGTTTGCAAGTCACATGGCAAAGGTTTCTCTTGTTACATTCTTGCACAGGAGATCTGCTCTTTGTCACCTTCAAACTGCAATTTTATAGAAAGAAAGCGTAAAATGCACTGTTTTCTCCCTGTGGCTGACGACTGTTAATCTTAAATCAACAAAAGTCAGATTTAAATTTTACTGAATTACTGCATCACAGATTGCAGAAATCAATCTTGGTAGGTTTTACTGTTCTAATTTTTTCATATACAATGAGTCGGGGGGAAAATCATTTTACTATACCTAACTGACACCTACTTACAATAATAATTTTGAGCATCTGATTGAAGCAATGAGAACAGCCAAAATATACTGGCTACAGAAAACGCTTTAATTTTTTTTTTTTTTAAATTAAGATCTTTCATCATGTTCATCATGTCTTCAGGCATTTTTTTCTCTGTAGAAAAGACATAAGACCGCTCTAGAAATTGACCATATGTCACTGAAAGAAATGAAAGTCCTAGGATATATTTTATTACACTAGAACTTTTTCATGGACACTAATGTGAACATAAATAAAAGACTGACTTCAAGGATACACGGATTTCAAAGTTATTTAGGAATTACTCTAACAAGAAAAGTATAAGGAAACCTGTCTTTGGCAAATTAAGATTTTTTCTTAGAATGTTGATGTTAAATAATTTTATACATTCCATACTTTATAGATGTTATCCTAGGCAATAAGGAAATTTTTAATCAGTCAAAATAAACATTATTTAAGCTCATCATTATTCAACACAACCTGAATGAAGTGTTGAGATGATCTCACACTTTACATCACTACTTAATGGTGCTTATAATGTTACTGTCCTGATTTTTGTGGATTAAATAGACCGTGATTTTTCTTAAAATGTTCATTTTGAGAATGTTTCCTGCCAATATTCACAGTGATCTTTATAGCTTTTCTTGACCTAAAGCCCTCTGTAATCTTTGATGGACTTTAAGATCTCAAATAAGACTGATTTTTTTTCTTTTTAAAAAAATATCTTTTTCCTGCGTCCAGCAGTGTAACTACAAAGTTATCATAGGAGGAGAGTTTGAACTGTCACACTCAATCCCCAGAACGTATTATTAAAGCCTTTAAAAAGCCATGTGTTTGTAACTGATTTTGCAAGGTTATAAATATGTGTTGAATATGTCTCAAAGCAAAACAAAACAAAGGAAAAGGAGTTAGTACTGGAAGAACAGAATGAATTATAGGCACAGAAAAAATGTGTGGCTTCTTAAGAAAATACATGAGAAAACAGCAAGATCTGTGCCACAAACATCATCTGTATTTGCAATAAACCTTGGAAAAACAGGTCTGCTGCAGGTGTTGCCCCTGCTGAGGCTGGGATGAGGTGTAGGCTATGTCCCAGGGAAATTATTCCCAGCCACCTTTAAGCCAGCTGCTGGGTCAGCACCCTTATCCCCTTGTATCTTTCCCAGGGCAGTAGGAGTAGCAAAGCCTCCAATTTTCCCTTTGTTCTTTAGGCAGCTCTAGCATTTCTCTCCCTTTCCTATGCCAAGAGAACCCCAGGTCCAGCCTAGGTCCCACTTCTCACTCTTCACTTTCAGAGAAGCCTTGAGTCAAGGGGGCAAGGTGTTTATACCGGAGCCACTTCAGACCAATGCAGAAATTATGCTTTCTCTGGTTTAACACACAGAAACTTTTCATATTACAACCTAGTAGAATCCATCACCAAACACACACCATCATAATATTTATTGAGTAGGTATGCATGAAATAAGGTTAAGGAGGTTAGACAGAATTTGTAGGCCATAAAATTTCAGAGCATTGTTAGGTTCACACTTGGTCAGCCAACGTGACTTGCATATTAAGCCAGAACCTTATATAACAAGTCCAAGGGTTTAGAAGACCATATAATAGAGTTTCACACAGGAGATCAATATCTGTTTCACCTTTTGAAACAAACTCCACTACTTCTCACTGGATAAAGAGACTGGGAGCTCCTTTTCAGGAAGCTCACACAAATACTCCTATTGAATTCCAGGAGATTTGGATCAGGCTTTGAATGATGAACCATGACAAAATAGCAACGATTAGAGTTTCTCTGAAAAATAATTCATAAGATCAAAGTCTATTTTTCTGGGACAGGATGATGGACTGCAAAAGGACAGCACATCAGCATTCGACTGAAAGCATTTGCTTGCAGCTGTTGTATTTCCTACTTACTTGTAGCAAACCAAAAAATAACAACATTTTGTAAATATAATAAAAATATTTTAATAAATTAAGCTGTGAGTTGTAGATTCACCACTTCCTCCCTAGATTATTATATTAAAGAACCTCATAAATAATGACTCATATGACATTTTGCATACAGAGTAATAAACAGCTAATATCAGAAATTTCTTGCAAGTTCTCAATAGCTCCCAAAAAAAGACATGTTTTGGTTTGAGGTTTTTTGCACGTGCTAATGTGTTACATTAATTGTATCAATATAAGGCACTTTAAACCCACAAAAGTATAGTCATGAAGAACATTGTATGAGTGTAACTATAACAACATTCAATGACTGGCTTGAAAACAAGTTTTTCATTCTGATGGAAAATCCATTATATAGAATGAATAAAAAGAGTTTTCAATTAAAATAAATACGGAGACAGCACTCAAAAGTTGACAGAAGCATGAATTACAAAACAATTTTATCTTTTACTGCATAAATTTAAATGATTCTAAGAATTTCCGTACTGAAAAAAAGAAACATTCTGTTATGAAATGTTCCAGTAGTTCCCTTTTTAATTTTAGCCTCCTTTCCTTGTCTTAAATGTTATAAAATTTATAAGTTTCTAAAAAATACTTTGTTTTTGTCACAAATGTGATTTCCTCATATACAAAAACATCCTTGACCTCTTCAGTGGCATAGGACAAGTAGTACAGCCTTTCTAAATAGACAAGGCACAGTGACCTTGTACACCTTACACAAGGTATGACAAGACAGTTCTGCTAACAGTCCTATTTTTTATTACTTTTACTCTTTTACCTAAATTGTTACTGTGGAAATGAAATAATTACCAGCATAAATGATAATAAAATGCCTTCCTGCTTCTTCTTATTCCATAATGTACTTATCTACAGTTCTTCCTTATGCTAGATGCGAACCAGCTTTCAATGGCAAATGTTCTGAATCAGGACAAAGAAACATAATCTCTTTTTTACTTGTTTGTACCTTTTGCTTATATGCATCAAAATGCAAACCCTAAGCCTTCGAATTTCCTTGATGTACAAAAACTGTATTACTGATGAAGGGATTCAGAACCAGGTACAAACATTAACAAGAGAGAAATCAAAATCGAAAGTACAAGTAGAAATAGGATAACTAGAACTTGGTAAGCAAAAGAAATTCCAGATTTGTAACAATGTAGGTGCATGAAAATCTGTATATAGTAAGGATAATCTGTAACTTTTTAAAAAGATAAAGTAATTAATCTTATATCAGCTTAAAACAATAAGGCTGGAATGAAGACAAGAAAATTTGTATCCTTATCTTACCTTAGGGCAATTAAATAATAAAGTCAAGCCTACAGCAGGAGCTCTTAGATGTAAATAAGGCACCTCCTGCTAACTGAATATTTAACTAGAAGGTAGGCAAGCGTGTATGGATCTTTCACAATGCCACCATAATGAACTAACGAGAAAAATGATTGGTCTTATTTTTTTCTCTTTAAGTGTGTATTAATGTCCTATCATCAAAAGGAACAGATCTCCTGATGGTGTTAAATATCTGGCACCCTTTTCTGATCAGAAATGAATAAATACAGATATCTCGACTCTATGTGTTAATGGGATTTATGCACACCGGGTAAAGAACCCTATTTCAGAGACAATATTACTGCTAAAGTATTTTTAATACTGTTTGTTGAAAAGGTATCTTGATGATATTGAAAGGTAACCAATCTTTACAACAGCTATTCCTCCTTAATGAATGGAACGATACTAAACACCAGAGTAACAGTGTAGGAATTCTGGACCTGAATACCCAGGTGGTGACTACTGGTCTTTTGCCCTGCATATATTTTACATAAATGTTGTGTTGTTTAGATTTTTTCTGCAAAGAGTTGTGTGTGTAGCAATTCATACTGATTTTTTTTTTAAATGAGTGAGAAAAAAATGGTTACATTCTATTCAGTGAGGGACAATTAAGAGAAGATGATATTGAAGTTATAAAAATATATCTAGTTCAATCTGCAAAACAAGTTTATTGTAACAATATGGCTGCTATCATGTTTTTTCAAATAATTAGACAGCAAAGTGAATTTATCTATTGTAGGGATTAGTTTTCTGTATGATATGTTGACCTATAAAAACTAACTTTTTTTTGCTACAATAAATGTCTTCATTTGATCAATAGCATTAAAAGTTAAACTCCTATTAAAAAAATATATACTTTATAAGGTTCCATGGCTGTATGCATGTGTATGTTTTCTCTAGTCTTGCATTGTTTGATGAACATTAAAATCTCGGCATCCATGAACCTGAATTGTAGCAATATAGGATCTCAGGAAGAGAAGAGGTTGGGAGGACTGCCAGCCAGCTATCTAAACCACAGCACACAGTGCAAGTTGATAGCAAAGCCAGTCAAGTACCCATCTGTTTGCTTGAGAGGCATTTTTCTTGCAGACAAAGAGGAAGAGGAGCACTTTAGTCAGGCTCAGTAATGAACTGATTAAGCTGCTTTTGAAGCACATAGAAATGAGCAGCCTGCCCATTAACGGTCAACTCACATGATAATGAAAACACATCAGGTCACAAGGACGATAACTTCTTCGGTGTTTAAGGAGTGATCTGAAGTGTAGTATTGTTTCTTGAGGGCTCCTGAACTACTGTACTGCAGCAAGTGTACAGCAAAATAAAATCACTAATGACAAAACAAAGCAGACAAGAAGCAACACATCTCCTCTCCTACCTTAAATAAATGATAAATTAAACCCTGCCTCTCCGTTCTGAGGGAAGGCTGGCAGGCAGCATTAGTACAACACCAATGTAACTTCCAGTGGAATAAAAAAATTGGTACTGAAGATTTTGCTTCTCAGTTTAACACAACAACAAAAAAAAAACCAAAAAAATCACTTCCCAAGCTTTCCTCCCAAAACCACAGGAGACAATCAGAGTGATTATGATGATGGGCAGAGCTGGGTCCATTAAATGTAATAGATTTCTACCCTTTCACCTTTAGTCAGGACATAAAACCTAACACCACCATGCATCTCAAGATCAGATATTTCTGTCCCACCTAAGTGGTCTAAGGTACATGTGGCTGCCTGAGCCAGCACTTCATGCAACATGAGGGAGGGTGTCCCCAGCCGTCCTTTCAAAGAGCTCATTCAGATGTGCTCAGTTTCCTTCCCATCTGCATGTTTGCCACCAGCAGCTCTGGACAACACGTTTCTGCATGCCTAAACTGCTAAAAGTTATGCAAGTTATGCACTCTGAATCACCTGATAATTCTTTGATCCATGTTAGCACCAGGACTCCATTATACAGAGCAAATGGAAGCAGTTTGCTGAAACATATTGAGGAAAAAAAAAAGACATCATAGAAATACAAACCTTTTTAAGAGATGGTGACTAAAAAACCCAAATCAATAGTAACATCTTCCTATTAAACACGTAATACTGAACATATTGATATTCTGGGTTGGTTTTACTATTTTCCTTCCTACTGGTCAGGTATTCTACTGCCCCCATTTATATATCTTTTTTTTTTTTTCTGTGAACTACATGAAAAATAAGAATAGATTTGGATGGAGAATTGCTCACAAGTTGCTCATGTGTTTCTTTATTCTTTACAATAAACAGAATTGTCAACTTACAAAATTAATAAATCTCTAATATACACTGCCTATATGCCCATAGCCTCCGTACTGATAGAAAACACTTTTGCAATTGGTGGGGTTTTTTTCTCAGGACCACACACAAAATAGCAAAACAAACAAAGACAGGAATACGTGACTTTGATTAACTGTAATGGCTTTTCTTCAGGGAAAGAGGGGGAACTTGAAGTATTATGGGTAAACCACCGCCCCAGATTTCCTTAACTCTCACCCCAGTTTATGTATCTGAAAGAATTTAAGCAGAATTTAGTTACCCATATGCTGTGAACAAAATGGCTCTCAGTCTGAAAGTGGTAATTAGGAACTGCAGCTACAAGCTGAACAAAACCCAAAGCAACTGCCTCTTCTTTTTTTTTTTTATCATTGATTTTCAGACAGTATAAAAAGATAACTATTAGTGAGGCAGAATTTCAGGGTGGAGATTTCAAAGGAATGCCTGTGAAATTCTGAGGTTTCTGTTTTAAAATCATCTCAGCTCTTCCCATCACCCTGTCAATCTTTATCCGAACAATGAGTAAACTTTGGTTTCTGGCAGCTCCTGCCCGTTCAGGTGCCTGGCGTTGACCCAGTTTGAAAGTGCTTATCTTTTCCCACGCACCGTCCAGAAAGTCTAAAATCTCTTTACTGTTTTTATGGACCTGTGATTATACAGGGACTTATCTTGCCTTCCCTGAAAATGTTTATTTGCTATTCATATACTGATGTGATGCCAAAGTGTAAGGAACAATTGACAATTATGTTGTCTGTCTTGAGTTTCTCACTCTGACACCAAAATTTTGCCAGCCCTTCGGAAACCATGTCACCTTGTAATCCTATCATTCATACTGATAAATATTTTAAGTAGGATGAGACATCATTCATTTATTTGTCTTAATATGCTTCAATCTGAATTGGGGTGGGGTGTCTTTGACACAAAAATGAATAATTTTCTTCCTTTCCTGGCATACATCCAATCTTTTCAGTATTAATGTGCACAAGTGAATGGCATAACCTATAGAATCCCGCATAGCAAAGATTTGCTTCTCAACAACTGGAAGCTTAAAACTGCTTAAAAAAGGGCTTCTATGCTACACATGGAAATATGCATTCAAATACTGGAGCATGAAAGTTTAATCAAATGAATAAACACAAGAAAAAGAAGACAAATTTAATTCCTATGGGTAGTAAGTTGGTTGAGAAATCCAGATACAAGTTTGGATTGTAAGAAAGCCTTTATTAATAAAGGTTATGTAGCATATTATATCCCTGTCTGCACTATCGCTAAGTGCTGCCAGCTATCATGGACTCTCTTTCACTCAGCATAACAAACTGAAAAATAAACAAAATGACGGTAGCTAGCAACGACCACTAGAGATTTTGATTTATAAATTTCCAAGCATTATCATAGTATGGGTTTGCAGATGTTCTTTAAGATATTTCTTTTAGGAGCCGCCTCTCATCTCACTGCTGATTTTTATTTTCTTGCTTTGACAGCTTCTGCAGACTGTCAACACAAGTCTAGTATAACATTATAAATCACTTCAAAACTTACAGTAACCAACTAATATTCCTTCATATCTGTATCATCTATCATTATTTATCCACTAAACTGACAATTGAATTGGCCTTTGATTCAATAATTGCTACGTGTTTAATTATTACCTTAAGCAATGAGGAAAATAGAACCTGAGCAAAAAAGACGTAGAATCCACATGATGCAGATTTTTAATAAAATTATTTCAGCCAGTATTTGATGTTAAGAATATGGGATACTATAAACTTACTTATAAACCTTAGCTCCAATATAACTGATCACTCATAAACAGATACTCTGCTATATTATAATGATTTTTACATGCTCAGATTCTAAGCTTTTTGTAATTTTCCTACTAAACTTCTGCATTAATTTCCCATTTCAACAGTTTATTTCCGTCTTGGGCTATAAAAACATAATTGTTACCACAGAAGCTATAGCTCTTCTATTCCCAAAAGGCCAATTCATTTTACAAAGCACATACACTGTACAGCTTATTGGCCTTCATTTTCCATCATCAAATGTTAACACTACTTGGAGGAAACTTTAAGATACAAAAATACCAATGAAGAATGAAGATAGCTCCTATAATAAGGATTTGCTGCCTCAGTATAACAAAATGGAACGCATTTCCCAGAGTTGAGCTATTTGATCTACAAGATATTAAAAAAAGTAGATTATGTTTTCCACAGTGCCATGGATATAGGAGAGTTAATTTCCACACCAAATAATAAGATGAGGTGAAGTAGAGAGTAACTAATGCAAATTGTTCCCAAGCTAGCGAGTAGTCCAAGTCCTTATATGTCCTCAATGTTTCTGCACTCAGATCCATTACAAAAAGTACCAAGGTAAGGAAACAGCTTACAATTAATAACTTTCTGAAAGCCTATAAAGACTCAAAATAACTTGGGATTAACATGGAATGTAAGATTCACTCAATTTTATTTTTTGAGGGGAAAAAAATAGGTCGATCTATTCTTTGGATCTTCTTATCTGCTAATTAAAAATACTATAGTTTTATCCTTACAGTTGGTGTAAGTCTGCGTAACACTATTGACTCCAAAGGTAGTAGAAGCCCTGAGATTCTGAAGAGATATATGTGTTTGTGAAAATAATACATGGTCTAGGGAAAGAATAAGATTGGATAGCATTTTCTTACAAGATTTTATAATTTCATACTCACAAAACATAGGTAAAAGATCTCAACCTCATGATACACAACGATCACCATACGATTTAAAAATAGTCTTCATGAATCACATCAAAAGAACAAGGAAGTATATATATAAAAATAGGAGAAAATGACTGTAGAAGGAAAAAAGGCATACAAAAAGTATAAATGGCAATTGATATCTGAAGCTTACCATGGTGTACAAAGCTTTTCAAGTGACTTTAAAGCTTCTGACAAACAGCTCCAAGGGAAAACTTTAAAATAGACGATCTGAATATTAAGGTGAACTGGATTGATTAATCCAAGGTTTAAAAATGACTTTCACCTCAGGGGAAATTTGGATAACTAAAACCTAGTTAATGATCTGTGAAAGTCAGTGATAGACCATGTGTTTTTTTTAATTTTTTTTAAAGGAAATAATCAATACCTTACCAAAACCAACTTGGAGGGCTCATGCTTCGGTTAGACGTAAATTAATCCATGCAACAACACTGTGTTCAGACATAAGAAAATATAAGTCTAGTACTTCCTTTGACAAAAGGATTTTTTTATTATATGGTAATTAAAAAATGAAAAAAAAGGTTTTTTAAGTACTTAACTTAAAATACAGATAGATTTTGAAGATTTTAAAACTTCTAATTCCAGTGCTCACTAAAACCCACAATGCACGTGCCATTTCCTATCATACTTGCTTAATGAATTTAAATTAAAAAAAAAGAACTGTGGCAATATATTGGCTTTCTATCAAATTTAACTCATTGTACGTTTATTTACTTTGCTTAAGGTAGCAAGGAGTTCCTTCAACGTGCTACAACTCCAATGAATCTTGCAGTTCATTTGTCCCTAGAAACTTACTGAGATGCAAAATTTGGGGGGTTTATTTTACTAAAGAAGTCACTGTGATTTCTTTTAACTTTTTTCGTATAATGAAATTGACTATTTTTAAATCCTATGTATAATGCAAAAAACATTTTCTCATTACTGTTTTTGAGAAGACATGAGAAACTAAGTGGACAAGTTGACTGAAACACTTGACAAATTTGATACGAATTTCTGAAATGTGGTCAATTCAAATCTGTATTTTGACCAATTTGTTTTTAAAAAAAAATTATTCTGCCATCAAAATCTGGTTCTACTTCCCAAAGGTGTGACTTACTTTCTGATTCATTAAAAGAATCTTTAACACTGACTCATTACACATATTTTGTGAAATCTCCAAAGTTATACTGGCATCAAACTTGTTCTCTTTTCCTCTTAGGATATACTACATTTTTCTAGGAGAACTTCCTAAGCCTCGGGTCAAAATGTATCAAAGTTACATCTCTCCTTCTGCTCTGTGCCCAAGAAGCATAATAAGACATGTTTAGAGTAAATAGCTGGCCCAGTAAAAATATCATTTTTCGTAATAAATGAAAAATCCATAAATGTGGGAAATACTGAACACGAATACATGGAGAAAAACCTAATGTCTTAAAAACATAAAATAAAAAGACACTGCCACAAATATCATGAAATCCGTGCGTTCTGCCCAACTAGTGCAGCATCTGCAGCCAGCTACAAACACTATGCATTAGTTATTTACACAATATTTTTTCTCAAGTAAGATTTCCTCCTATTTTCCTGATATAACAGTTAAGTTTAAGACCATGGGGGATTTTCTCTTAACTCTGGACTCTCTCTTTAGTACTGTATGTATGTATGTTTGTATATATATAGATAGATAGATAGATAGACAGACAGACAGAATACAGCTAAATGATTTAAAAGGTCAGATTTCATTTTATTTCACATGTAGACCCATTTCAGCCCCATCAGTACATGACTTCCCAATATATTTCAATAAGAGCATGAACAATTATGTTTTTAATTAAACCATTTATTTTTACCCAATTATACCAAAACCCACCACTTATACATAAGCCACTGACTTTATTCATCATAAAATTTACTTTTATTTCTAAATACTAGATGCACTTACTCATCCAACGTATGTTTATTATCCAAAGTATGAAGTCTGTGCAACAAACTTGGTATGTGTTGGAAGGTCACAAGTCTAGTGAAATCCTTGAGGTCTATCAAACAGTGGTTTAAACTGAACAGTTCCCATTTTCCCTGCTGAACATTTTCTTAACTTTGAAGCTCTTTTCGTACTCTTGCTCTCTTTCATTTTATTTTTTCTTCCTCTGTGTTTTCCACTGGGGAATAAAATCATCCCACAAACTTTTATATCAGTTCTTTTCTGCATGCCACCTACTATTAAACCATAGCTATTACCCTTTGAGAGTATAAATACTTCTGATTTCCCTTGCTAACTTTGCTACACTTAATTTACAAATCCTTACTGCAAGAAATATCTTTTTCTTTTAACTGTTCATAACCTTGCCTGATGGGTTTTATTTTGGGACCTTTTTGTTTCTTATGAAAATAATATGGTGAGCAAATATAAAATGCAATTCCTTTATAAAGCTAGACTAATGCACCCAGCAAAACCCAGGAAGACTGAACATGCTGTAAACACTGTTCCCATTGTAAAAGCAGTCAGGAATGAAAATTTGAACAATTATAATCTCAAATCAACTAAACAAAGCAGATAAGCAAACACTTATTTTCCCCATTAAGAATATACACAAAAGCTTTACCAGCAGTATTTTTACGTGCTACCCAAATCACCATTATGTTGCATATGAAATCAGACAGATCTGAATTCTTCCAGTATCTAAAGGATAGATTAAAATCTTTTAACACTAGGTCTTCAGGCCCAGTCAAGGAGGCACAATCCTCCTACATTGAAAATTAATACAATTCACATAAATATATCACAGGCTGGTGACAATTCAGTCTCTTTTGTGTTTGTAAATAGGAGAAAAAGTCAATTTAAATTAAAAAAATATTCCTAGGTCAGAGACACAGACTTAATTATGCAGTTATTCAAATCAAACTAGTATGGTGATTCTCTGTACATAATGTGCGTTGCAACACAGAATTTACTTAGAGAGCTTCAATTTTAAAATGGAGAATGCTGCCTAAATCGTTTATGTTTTCTTTAAATTCTTAGGAGCATGTTTTCCGGAAAGATTTTTAACATAATTTCCAAAATTTAAGATTCTTTTTGCAACGTTAGTAAATTTGGAAGTTATAATGCACTTGTATATACAAGTAGACTTGGATACTTTTTGCAAGAGTACGTATTTCTTATGTTAAGTTTTGTTAAAGCTTGTTTCCACCCACCAGTCAGTCCATAAAGGAGGGCTGTATGAATTCTTGTTCAAATAAGTGCTCTGAAATCACCAGAAAAGGGTGCATGCTTGAATACTATGGCAAATAATCTACGCTGAAAATCAGTGGCTACTTTTCAGCAATGAAATGTTAACTTCTATCCTGCTTTGAATCTGCACAAGTTAAAAAAAATGTAGTTAATATAGTTAATTTAATTCAGGATGGCAGCTGTTTCAGATCTAAAAATAATGCATGAAACTTCTTCGGAATTTTAATTTTATGAAATGAACAAAATATGGACAGTCACAAAATTAAGCATAAGGCAATACAGAAGGCTGAAGAAAATAATTCTCAACTGTAAGCTTACTGTTAATACTTTGCAAGCATTAGTATACAATAAAAATTATTGCCAATGAAAAATAGGCATCTATTAATAGGCCTCCATTTTTAAAGAACTTGCAATTAAAGTTTAAAGTGTAACAAGTCTAACCTGGGGAAAAAAACAGAATCTTTATAAACAGGATGCTGGGAAGTATAGAGATCATGATCTCTATGACACATGCAGAAGTGTCCACCATGCTCTATACGATTAGAATCGTAGAATTATTAAGGTTGGAAAAGACCTGTTCATCAAGTCCAATGTCAGCCCAACAACCCCAAGCCTACTAAACCAGGCCAAAATATGCCACGTCTACCAGTCATCTGAACAACCTCCAGGGATGCTGACTCCATCACTTCCATGGGCAGCATCTTCCAACACTTTACGACTCTTTCAGTAAAGAATTTTTTCGTATTATCCAATCTAAGTCTCCCCTGCTGCAACTTGAAGCCATTCCTCTCAGCCTACCACTTGTTACTTGGGAGAAGGGAACAACACCCACCTTGCTACAATCTCCTTTCAGGTAGTTGTAGAGGGTGATAAGGTCTCACCACAGCTTCCTCTTCTCCAGACTAAACAACTCCAGCTCCCTCAGCTGCTCCTCATAAAACCTGGGCTCCAGGTCCTTTACCAGCTTTGTTGCCCTTCTCTGGACACACTCCAGCATGTCAACATTCTTCTTGTACTGAGATGCCCAAAACTCAACACAGTATTGGAGGTGCAGCCTCATCAGGGCAGGGTATAGGGGGACAATCACAGCCCTAGTCCTAATTTTCTGATTTCCAATACAAGTCAGGAAGTTGTTGGAATTCTTGGTCACCTAGACACACTTATTTCACTGTGGATGACACTGGATCCCATGAAGCACCAAACGCTGCCTCCTTGCTTTTCTTTGTTTTTCTCCCTGGTACAGTAAATTGCTACAGAGCACAGTAGGGTAGGTTGGAGCAGGGCAAGAGGGCATTGGAGGGTGGAGGGCACACTACAAAACAGAGAGGAGAAAGTGTCATAATGCTCTTGAAGGAAAGGTCAGGGAGGTGCAGCTTTTTCCTTCACTGGCACCCTCACGTTGCCTTCAACTCTCAGCATCTTTGCACTGTTCTTGAAGACCTTCAACCATAAATTATCTCTCTCCCTCCATTTCTTCACAGTTCATTTCTCCAAAATCAATTCTATTTGCTTTTATCACCTCCAGAGACACCAGCTCTTCCTTAAACATCCAAAGCAGACAAACTCATACATTCCCACTTGAACTAAAACACAAGGAAAACTCATTACACCCTGGGAGATGGCTGCCTTATTGCTGTTTTGTACTCTGAAAATACACTTTCCAATACATTACAGAAGAGATACTTATGGTAGTGAATCTTATCCTGGACTTTCATGTCAGAAGGCTCATATGAGAGTTATATACTCCTTTCTGATATAGGTATACTTCAATGATTGCAATTTCATACGAATCCTTCATTCATTGCAATTTCACAATAGAAATCTTGCATCTTTAGCTCTCAACCTGACCGGGCGGAGAAAGCTGCTCAGTGTTACGTATAAAACAAAAAAGTCACATGTCCACAGCTTGACAAGAGAATGTTACCCACATAGTATCGTTTCCTACCTCTCCTGCTTCTTCCAATCCCACATTTTCTTCTAGCTTCTTCAGTACTTCCCCTCTGCCCTGGCTGAAGACTTCCCAAATACTCTTGGTCTTCTAGAAGCAGTAGATTCTTGCTGCTTTGTTCCTTACACTGTTTATGTTAGGGTCCTCTTTATCACTATTTGCAATACGAAAAATACTATGTCAAGACTTGAACACAGTCTATCATTCCCTGTTGAGCAGGAACTCAGCTATATATTCACATACGCAGTTAAGCAGAAGATGTGATTTGTCGCTGCGGTCAAAACCATAGGTGCAGTAACAGTAAATGTGGTGTAAGAGCTGGCTATGTTAACAACTCAGATGGGTTGAGAATGTTTATGTGACTATCAGTGTAAGCATGACCCTAGCCATTAAACCATTTTGATAGCCATTTCACAGATAAATCCTATGGCTTTTTTGAGTTCAGTAGCTTCATTGGAGGCTGAAGGTTGCCAAATGCACATAGACTGCCTTAATCACCCAGATAATTTGTAAATTTGGCAACTGCACCTCCATGTTTGGTTTGTTTGGGATACAGGAGTTTGATGTGAAGGAAAAACAGAGGGGCCCATTTTGTGCTGCCTTGTCAGATATGTACTAGAGGGCCAAAGAAATTCAAGTCTATGTGAATAAGATTGATTACTCAAGGATCTGTCTTTCGTGACATCATACAGACCAGAGATGTCTGGATGCTCTCCTAACTGGAATTCTTTCATGATACATCAAGGGTATATGGGACTAGACTGCACATAGCCAAAAAACATGGACTGGATGTCTACTCTAACAGAACCGATTCCATCCATTTAACCAGTTTCTTTGGGAATGGAACTTAAACATAAAAAGCAAATTACTTACAAGCAACTTTAAAAAGTGAACCTTGTCAGGTCACCACCAAAGTCTACCTAGTCATAAAGCAGCTTTTAGGGAGTATATCCTCTCTTTGTATAATCTTCTCCTTTATATGGATGGACATACAGCTATGTGCTCAGAAACTAGATATTTCCATACAAGAAGATTACAACAGATAGTCACATAGGAAACAAGGCTTAGAACTCTAGCACTGTATTCTAGGCAGAAATTGTTCACTCACAAAGAGTATTCACACAAAGACAAGTTTGCATAGACAAGGTATCTTAACATTCGGTATATTCTACCTAAGTACTTGATAGAAACTTTTCTATAAAGAGCAAAAAAGAGAGAGGAGTGCAAACCTGTGCAGCACACCACATTTCTTATATACCTGAAGCAAGATAACAGCTCAACCCTTGAACATTTAAATGGTTAAATGTTCTCATACTATTTCTTTTTATGCAAAATCCAGATGTGATTCTACTTTCAAATAGACTAGACTGGAATGGAATAGACTAGACTAGACTAGAATAGAATAGAATAGGACTCTCCCATTTGGATGGGAACTACAAAGAACATTTACCTCTACTGCTGAATCACGTAACAAGATGTAACACGTAACATCGTGTGCAGATTAACAAGTTGGGTAAAAAAATTCAGAAGTACACAACTGACTTTGAATCCCAAGTTGCATTAACTTTCAGAACAAAGACAGTCTGCTCTGTTAGTATCAGCTTATTAGCTATTCATTGACTATTTTGTCATGAAAAGTCATCCCTTCTTTTCTGTGACAAAGGTGAAAACTAGTAGCAAGTTTCAATTCCAGTAAAAAATAAAAGACTTGACATTTCTTACACTTCACTGGGTGTTAATTTGGCTACTCTTCTTCATAAACAGAGCCCTTGCTTTGCAGAGCAGTGTCTCAAATTTTTGCTATAACTTGTAAACGTGCAGCTAATATGTTTGTAATTTATTTATCATATTTCTCTGCTTCACTTGCAAACTTCAAAATCTCTCTCTGAGGATCAGAGTACCAACCAGAACTGGTTACACAGAATCATAAGTTTGGAAAAGACCTCTGAGATCACCAAGTCCAACCATACCAGTCCCCTTACTAAATCATGCCCCTTAAGAAACTCATCTACCCACCTTTTAAACACCTCCAGGTGACTCAGCCTCCTCCCTAGGCAGCTGTACCACTGCCTGACCATCCTTTCAGTGAAAAGGTTTTCCTTAATGCCCAGTCTAAACCTCCCTTGGCCCCTCTTGTGGCCATTTCCTCTCATCCTATCACTTGTCACTTGAGAGAAGAGCACCCACCTCGCCACAACCTCCTTTCAGGCAGTTGCAGACAGCGATGAGGTCTCCCCTCAGCCTCCTCTTCTCCAAGCTAAACAACCCCAGTTCCCTCAGCCGCTCCTCGTAGGACTTGCTCTCCAGCCCCTTCACCAGACTCGTCTCCCTTCTCTGGATGCGCTCCAACACCTCAATGTCGTTCTCGTAGTGAGGGGCCCAAAACTAACCACAATACTTGAGGTGTGGCATCACCAGTGCTGAGTACAGGGGCACAATCACTTCCCTGGTCCTGATGGCCACACTGTTTCTGATACAGGCCAAGATGCCACCTGGGCACACTGCTGGCTCATATTCAGCCGGTTGTCAACCAACACCCCCAGGTCCTTCTCCACCAGGCAGCTCTCCAGCCAGTCCTCCCCAGGCCTGTAACACTGCATGGGGTTGTTGTGTCCCAAGTACAGGACTCGGCACTTAGCATTGTTAAACCTCATCGCGCTGGTCTCAGCCCGTCGATCCAGCCTGTTCAGATCCCTCTGCAGAGCCTCCCTTTCTTCAAGCAGATTCACACTTCCACCCAGCTTAGTGTCATCCACAAACTTGCTAAGGGTCCATTTGATTCCTTCATCCAGCAGTGAACCCGAGGGAACTCCACTCATGACCAGCCTCCAACTGGACTTAACTCCATTTACCACCACCCTCTGGCCTGGCCATCCAGCCAGTTTTTCATCCAGTAGAGGGTGTGCCTGTCCAGGCCAATGGCAGCCAGTTCCTCAAGCAGAATACAGTGAGAAATGGTGTCAAAGGCTTTACAAAAGTCCAAGTACACCACATCTACAGCTTTTCCCTTGTCCATTAAATGGGTAACTTTGTCATAGAAGGAGATCAAATTGGTCTGGCAGGACCTGACTTTCAGAAACCCATGTTGACTGGGTCTGACCACCCAATTGTCCTGCTCGTACTGTGTGATAGCACCCAAGATGTTCTGCTCCATGACTTTCCCCGGTACCAAGGTCAGACTTACAGGCCTGTAGTTCCCCAGATTCTCCCTCCAACCCTTCTTGTAAAGGGGCGCAACATTTGTGAGTTTCCAGTCAAGTGGCACTTCCCCAGTCAACCAGGACTGCCGGTAGATGAGGGAAAGGGGTTTGGAGATGAACTCTGCCAGTTCCCTCAATACCCTTGCGTGGATCTCAGCTGGCCCCATAGTGTATATCTAGTTGGCCAAGCAGGTCTCTAACCAAATCCTCCTGAATCATTGGACCTTCACTTTCACTGTCTTCTGGCTCAGGGGGCTGAGTATCCCAATGTCATTTCACTTTACTATTAAAGACCGAGGCAAAGAAGGTGTTAAGTACCACTGCCTTGTCCTCAATCCCCCACCACTAGTGTCCCTCTTGCACCAAGTAAAGAAGGGAGATTCTCCTTGGTCCTCCTGTCGTTAATATATTTGAAAAAACATTTCTTATTATAATCTTTCACCAAACTGGCCAACTGAAGTTCCAGTTGGGCTTTAGCTCTTTTAACTTTCTCTCCACATGATCTCATCTCACCCTTGTAGTCCTCCTGAGATGACTGCCTCCTCTTCCAAAGCTCATAAACTTTCCTGTTCTTCCTCAGATCAATACAAAGTTCTCTACTCAGCCAAGATGGTTTTCTTCCACGCCGACTCGTTTTACAGCACACGAGGATGGCCTGCTCTTGTGCCCCCAGGATTTCCTTCTTGAGGAGCATCCAGCCCTCCTGCGCTCCTTTGTCATTTAGAACTGCCTCCCAAGGAACTTTATCAAGCAGCCTTCTAAACAGTTCGAAGTCTGCCCTCTGGAAGTCCAAGGTGGCAGTTCTGCTGACCCCCCTCCTTACTCCTCCAAGAACTAAGAATTCCGTCATCTCATGATCACTGTGCCCCAGGCATCCTTCAACAGCCACCTCTCCCACAAGGCCTTCTCTGTTTACAAACAGCAGATCCAGTGAGGCACCTTCTCTAGTCGGTTCACTCACCAGCTGTGCCAGGAAATTATCTTCCATGCACTCAATGAACCCCCTAAACTGCTTCCTTTCTGCTATGCTATACTTCCAGCAGACATCTGGAAGGTTGAAATTCCCCACAACAACAAAGGCCAGTGACTGTGAGACTTCTCCCAGTTGTTTGTAGAAGAGCTCATCAGTTTCTTCATCCTGGCTGGGTGGCCAATAACAGACTCCCACCACTATATCTGGCTTAGTGCACATTCCATTGATTTTAACCCACAAGCACTCAACCCTATCATTACTATTATTGAGTTCTGTGCAATAAAAATATTCTCTTATATATACAGCAACACCACTACCTCTCTTTCCCAGCCTCTCCTGCCTGAAGAGTTTGTAGCTGCCCATGGCAGCACTCCAGTTGTGTGAATTGTCCCACCACATTTCCCTAATGGCAATTACATCATAGTTCTCTTGCCTCGCAATGGCTTCCAGCTCCTCCTGTTTATTGCCCATGCTGCGTGCATTAGTGTAAATGCACTTCAGCTGGGCTGTTGTTTCCACCTTTTCCCTGAGTGGAATAGCCATAGTTCCTAAGTGCTTTCTAGATGTGATTTGCAGCCCACAAATACTCTTTGAATTCTGGCTGCCACCTGGAGCGCTATCCCCTGCTTCCACTGAGGTGGCAGACCAGGGGCCCTCATTAGTACTTTGCCCCTCAGAACCTGAGGTGCCATTCCCATGTTTTATTATATCAAGCCCAGTGTTGTTCCCCTCCCCTTCCAATATAGTTTAAAGGTTTTTTGATTAGCCCTTAGGAAAAGGCAACTATCTTCTGCCTTTATCAGGAAAGTCAAACTAACTTGAAGTATAAAACCAATCATAACATTACCATCTAAATTTTTGTTTGCCCACAGCTTCAACATTATGTGCAGCTCTAGCACCCCTAGGAAAAATAATAACAAAAAATCAGATAAGGGAAGAAAAGATGATTACAGGAATAGAGTGCTTTCAAGCAAAGAACGAATAAGTAAACAAAGACTTCTCAGCTTGGACAAGACATGACAGGAGCCAGGGCAAAAATAAATACTAAAAGGTGGCACTTGAAGTAAGAAATAACAACCTTGTTAAACTCCCTGCCAGAGGACATAATAGATTCTAAATTTTACATGAGTTCAAAGGGAGACTGAAAGAAAACTAATGGAAAAGAAATCTATTTGGTTTTGCTAAACACATCTAGCTCAGTTCTGAGGCTGGGAAAGAGATCAGAAAAAGAATCCTATTTTCACCCTGTTCTTACTCTTTCCTAAGTGTTTATGTATGGCAATACTGGAAAGAGCACACTGAGTTCAACGGTCTGTTGCTCTGACCAAGTACAAGATTTCTTCTTAACTTCTCTTTTCCTTGTTTTTTGTTTTGTTTGGGGGTTTTTGTTTTGTTTTGTTTTGTTTTGTTGTTTGTTTTCCTTCTCTGGGCTATTAATTTGGAGGAGAAATGCCAGTAGAAAGGTGGTAGCTGTGGGGCTCCAAAATATCCAGACCTAATTCATCTAGTATATGTGCTTCAGGCAAACTGGATGAAGTTTCACGTCCCTCAGTCCTGTAATCTCTGCTCTTTTTATAAAATGAGATAGAATTTATAACTGTAGGGATTTCAATAGTGCTTTTCTCATACCCTCTCCTCTTGCTGCTGGCGCAAGTTTAGCTTCAGAAGGTTGGAGGCAAAAGAGGTATAAGCAGACTTGTACACCTCAAAATAGACATATATCAGCTGTAGGAGCCAGAGTGAAACTCTACCTACTTTAAAAAATACTCATTAAATGAGTTTGTAGGGACTGAGTCCTAATAAGCCAAATTCGGGCGGAACACTTGTAATTCTATTGCATTGTAATGTCTGTAACACCGGCTACAGCAAATCTGCTAGGAATAAGGAAATTTCACTTAGGACCTTTATCTTGGATGCTGCAACTCAGAATCTTTTTTATCAGGTGACTCTATCATAAAGAAAGCCTGTGACAGGAAACCAATGAAGCAAAACAGCTGACATGGCTACAGATATAGATTCAAAAGAACACAGAAAGGATGCCTTAGAGTACACCTCAGCCTTTGCTAGGGAGTAAATCTTTTCCATGTAGATAAGAGACGTGTTGTTTTATGCAAATATATGCTTGCAATTCCACGTCAAGGTTAGGAAAAATGCTTTCTTCTTTTATCTGGCTTGAAAGATCTTTTCAAATTTAGTTTAAGATTTTTTTTATTCATGTTATTTTTGACTGTTTAATTTACTTGACTGGTCTTAATGTGATGTTTTCTAAACAAGTTCTAATTTCATGGTCACTCTTATATAACTAGCTCTTCTATTCCTCTGGCTTGTACAGAAACACAAGCAGCATTATGCATTCATGCAGCAGAAGAGGCAGCCAAGGACTGCGATGCTTTTTAAAAGAAAGAAGGAAATGAACCAATTAGTAAAAATAACCAACTGTTCCAACTTGTCAAACTATTTTGCCTTTACTTTTTAACATATGGAGTGACAATCAACTTCAATGATGTCCGATTTAAGTCTTTAATTTCATTTGCATAGGATTCAAATTCAAGATTATTTTTTAATTCTGAGCTTAAATTCAGAATATTTAAACGAAACTGAGCTGAAACTGGTTTTTATGGCTTCAACACTTGAAAGCAGGTATCCTTCTATGCTATTTTGCTCTGTAAAACAAAATACCTCCACTGTTGGCAAGTCCCTTCAGGATATGACTACATCATCAGATTTGCAACACATGCCAAGTTCCTGGACTTGGGTGCAGGATGCAGCCATGAGATAAGTCTGAATGCATAGATTTAAAGCTCATGTAAAAGTGCCCTGAATAGAAAGCAGCCCCAGGAGTATACTACCAAAAGTTACAGACACAGACTAAGATATCTGATTTCTCACAAAACCACAGCAGGCATGCTAAGGAAAAATCCTTTATCATTATGATATCAGGTCTTCAAAGAGAGCTGTAAATCTAAAGCTTAGCAACCACTTGGACTGTCTTTCAGTCTTTTAAATCCCTGTAATCTATTTTTTTATCAATAGGTTTCTCACTATTCAGGTATCCAAAGCCCAGAAATAGGTACCCAGCTAGTTCTTGCACAGCTTTCAGATAAAGATTCAGTATCCTTCTTTATTTATTATCAGAACAGGGACTGCCATACTGCCTTGTAAGAGAACAAGGCAGTATCAGTATGTAGTTCAAGTGCCAGTCACTATGTTCCCTTTGTGCTTCTGATTGTAGCTGATTACACAGCACTAATGAGAGCTTTTATTTGTTTATCTAAATGAATAGAAGCCAAAACATAGAAAACAAAAGAAGTTAAATCGTTAAAAAGATCACTTTTCCTGGTTGTAATGACACTGTGGACAGTGCTCCCTTTTCAGCTTCAGAAGGAAAGCAGGAGGAGGGACTCTGGGCAGGAACTGGAGAGGAACAAGGATGGGGGCCGAATGACACGGGACCATTCTGTTAACTTATTTGTCTACTTTTGAGTTGTGCTGTGTCATACACTTAGGGCCTGATGAATTGAAACGTTTTGTTTCTTACATCCCAGAAAATCACCTTTTCTGTTACATGGCTATATCCTACACCTGGGCATTTCCAATCTTTTGAGAGCATCAGTCAAGGTCATGGAAACTGTGTGGTTCCCTTATATGTCAGGAGATTAAAAGTAATTTTTTAAATGTGATCTCATTTCTGAGTTTGTAGGATGCTTACATGTAAGAGATTTCCAAGATTTTATCTATACCCTAGGAAGAAGAAATAGGCTTTCTCTATTTTGTATTTGTGGCTGCATAGCAAAGGTGACACTCCTGGGGGTCATCGCATTTCATGGACATTTTGGCATTAGCTTCTCCTCCAGCTATGCTCCTTTTGCTCTGCTGTGCTGCCAGCTGGGAAAGACATAGCACAGAAAAACTCTGTTAAGCCTCCCAATGAAGAAAGATATCACTCTTTCCACAGCTTGTAGTATGCCCTGTGAGCACAATAAAAATAACTTATTTACAGTGCCTTTTTGGCAGTACTAAAATACAACCAACGAAAAACTCCAGGCTATAGTCTGCCCTGTGTTGAGTGCCTATTCTATCAATGTGTAATATGAGATAGCATATGATGCTTCCCTAGTGCCAGCAGATACTGACCTCAGTTAGAAATATATACCCCAGTAAAACGTGATTCTGTAAACATTCAGGCAAGTGAAGTAGTTATTAGGAAAATCCTCCCACATATTACTATGTATTGATTAAAAATAATATTTTTTCTTCTTGAAACAGCTTTTGTGTTGCTGTCAGGATGTCAAAGAACATCCTATCACTTCATCCTATCAAGGTGACCACATATGAGCTGGATGGGAAGTCTTGTTGTGCCTTCATATTCGTGGTCAAAGAGTCAGAGTTCACATTTGTGTATGAAAAGCACCTATTTTGGATACACTAATCTCCTAGGCAAAGATCTTAGGCCACTTTTACAATTATTTTGCAGTAAGAATTGAATGGCCCATTGCTGTTTAACATATATTCGCTGTTGGTACTGAATGCATAACATCGGAGCAGTTTTGAGTCCAGAAGTACTGTTTAATATGAGGCGCTAATTAAAAATATATTAGTACTTTCTACACTATGTCTAGAATGTCCATAATCCAGGAAACATTTCTATTTAACAGGATTATGATGAGATAGATCTGAGGTATCACTCAGGATTTCTTTTCAGAGAAGTACACTTGTAACTCAAGGTCAAAAGAGATGTAACTAATACAAGCCATATGCTAAAGACATTTAAAAATAGTTTAACCCCTGTTTATTTAAATTCAATACTCTTTGGTAAATTGACCAAATTTAAATGATACTGAAAGAATAAAGGAGTAGCCCTATTAGAAATCTATCTGTCTCCTAATACTGGAGGGGTACAGGTAAGATAATTTACAGGTAAACTTACTTAGATGAGTGCATTTTTCTATCAAAATGAAAGCACAATATTCAACCTTCACCTATAAAAGGAACTGCAAGAATAAAATACGACAAAATCTTGTTAAATTAATTTTTCTTTATGTGCTTTTCAGTGTTTAAATGCTGCAAACAGATCTTGCCTTAGAGCAAGAAACCTATTAAGTTATTGGCCACTTGTCACAGTTGAAATCACAAAGGATGCAAGAGATATTGCAGATTTGGTCTACCACAGAATTTCAGTTAGGAGCTATTCATAAGAATAATAATTAGAGCTGTAAACAATGTGTATATGTTTTGATGACAGTAATGCTTTTTATTTTCAATAAAAATGGGACTAATTTCAACGTAACTGATGCAATTTAATAAATTTGCTGTAAAGAAAATAAGGTTAAATTCTTATGCTTCTTTTTTTTTGATATAAGAGGATATTTTGAAGTGTTTGTTGTAGATTGCAACCACAGTTATATTCATAGTAGTTTCTCTAATTTGTGACTTTAAGAAATTCTGATAGATTTCTTCACAAAATGCCTGAAAATATGATTTCTATTTTTAAAGCAACAGAAGGAAAAAGTAATGAAACAGTTCATCAAATTCACTCTGGATTAACAAATATATCTTTCTAAAATAGACAAATAAAAGACTTACAGGAAAACTACAGAGTATAAAAAATAAAAAGAACAAAGGATGGTCAGTCTTGGAACACTTACAGCAGCAAAAAAAAGTGCTTCATTTGCAAGGAAAACATAGCCACAACCTAAAGACTTCCCAGTAAGTTTCATATATTAGAGTTTCTTTTAAGTTTTAATTCAGATCAAATTCAGTGTATATCTGCTGAGTCTTCATCACCATAAAATCACTCTGCACTTCACAGCATACATTTCCTCTGTAAGACTTAGTTCCACACTGTAGATATTGCTTGCTTTCCAGCATTTTGACTCTCTCCCAAAGTTAGAAGGGCCTTGTGAATTTTATGATACACATGCACAACATATACACTATACTATACTACACTTGCTCTTAGCCAAAAGGGCTTGAAGTCTGTCATTACAAGAAAGATGTCGAGGTGCTGGAGCACATCCAAAGAAGAGCAACATTCTCTACAACTACCTGAAAGAAGGTCTGTAACAAGATCAATGTGGGTCTCTTTTCCCAAGTAACAAGTGACAGGAAGAAAGGAAATGGCCTCAAGTTGTGCCAAGGGAGGTTTAGACTGGATATTAGAAAAAATACACTCACCAAAAGGTTTGTCAACCACTAGAATAAGCTGCCAAGGGACGTGGCTAAGTCACCATCCCTGGAGGTATTTAAAAGACGCGTAGATGTGGTGCTTGGGTATATGGTTTAGTGGTGGACTTTGCAGTGTTAGGTTTATGGTTGGAATCAATGATCTTAAGGGTCTTTTCAAACCTAAATGATAACATGATTTTATACTGAAAATGATTCTTTTTAAGGGTAAGTTCTGTGTGAGTCATAGAAGCAGACAGAATTGAGGTATGCAAATTCAACTTTCATTACACCATAGAATTATCTATAAGCCTGATGTAAGTTAATCTCTAAAAGAAAGAGATGCTGATAGTTATTTACCATTTAGACTATCAGATGTTTAAAGTTCTGACCATTCCTCCCAGTGCTCTCACACTTCCTACTAATAATACTCCTGTAAAAATAACAAAAAATAACCCCATAACTGTGTTACTAAATCTTTGCTATTAATATGAAATAAAAGCCAGTAAGTACAAGAGTAACTGCAAGATATGTTAATATAGATAAGACTGCCTTTTCATAAGGTTATTTAATTTCCTTTCAGTTAAACATTGTGTATCTAGCTGATTCTATTTCAGAAGTCCAACAAAAGCTAACTGGTCATATTTGTACCTACTTTGTAGGATACATTATTGAGCATGAGTAGCAATAATTTAACAATACATTTAATGGAGGTTCTGCAAGACTGACCCTATAGAGGTTTTTTTTCAAAATTTTAATAGCATCTGAATGTGTTTATTTTATGAATTATTTATGATTTTGCATTTAACTTTAAAGGGAATTGAAAATCTTTTTTCTTTCTTTCATTTTTTTAGTCACTTTAAATAAAAATGAAAATTGCACCTAGATTCATTTCAGGGGCATTAAAGCAATGGTATATATACTAGCTATTTAGAACTCTACCTTTACGTTATAAACTTCTTAAGGAAGATTCTGCAAAGGATGCTATGAGTCTGTTGCTATGCACAGCCAACTGAACTATATGCAAATGAAGCAGAATGCTGGGAAACACTTTCGACATTCTGGGAACAATGAATATCAGAGCTCTTTGTTTATTGTCTAGCCTGGCGCTTTACTAATCATTCTCTTCATTTCATGTGTTAAAGGTACTAAGGCATGGCTATTATCAAAGAAAGATGGCATACAAATAGGTAAATTCCTTTACTCTGAAGTCAAGAGGATCATTCATTATGTAAGACTTGCAAATGCACCCTGGAGCAATTTAGAGGTACAGACATACAATCAAGCGACAGCAGCTTAAAAAATTCCTAGTATATCAACAAAGCCAGGATATCTTCATATATGCTCGAGTTTTCTTTCAGCAAATGAAAGGAAATTCATCTTATCCTAGACGCAATTAAAGATATTCATGAAGGTTAGTAATTAGGTTGAGGAACTGAAGAGAGCTACATCCCTACTTTTAAAATCTGATTATGAGACTGGCTTAGTCATTACTAACTGATAATACATGTTTTCAAATTACCTCTATTTTATTTAGTAACAGTGCAGTCCATTCTTGAATGTGAAACTATTCTTCATTATAGAAGTCAATTCTTCTTTCAAACGCATCACCAAAGGATGCTGGCAGTGAGAAATCATCAATATTTAACTCATACCCAGCAGGTAAAGCTGCACCCTCTCATTTAAAAGCATCCTTTGCTGCCAACAATGTTGATATAGAGCTACGCCGGGTAATAGCTAGCAAGTTATAAATTAACACAGCTTGGGAGTACTAAAGAATAGCACTGCTTTGAAGAAAAAAAAATACAAAAGTTTCTTATAAACTTATATTTCTGTCAGTACTCTTAGGGTAGCTTGAAACAGACAATGTTCAGCTGATCAGTTAAAGTGAATAATAAAGTGTATCATTCAGGCATTCATAGTGCATGATATGGCAGCTCATTAAGACCTAAATATTCCAGCACACACTTTCAAGTCTATTCTCTTCAGTGACATAACATTTTATTTCTCCTGTTCCTCAGTTCATTTCTGTGTACTTATCACAGTTGTCTCCAGGTCTGAGATTATGTTTTTTGAAATCAAGTGGCATCTGTAGGATGTAATTTATGAAAAGAATAGAGTGGAACATCCTGAAACACAACAGAAGGTTCAAGAAAATCTAACAAGATTCAGAAAACATAGGATAAAACCTATTTTTAGGTAAGCTGGATGGAAACATAAAAAGGTCAAAACAACCCCCTAAGAAAATACAAGCAGCCTCTTTCTCAGAAAAGCAATTAAGAGGGAAAATATTTATACTTTCACAAAAACAAGTGTGTATTTTTTATTATCTCTGGCAGTCTGCCTTTTATCATGTTCTTGGTATTAGTTTCCTTTGAGCTTCGTACATTGGATTTATACCCTCTAAATAACCTTTCAGAAAATAGCTGAAGACAAATACTGTCAATGAATTTGTATTAGACAGCAACATTTGTTTATACGACATCTTGTCGCTCCTAACATAACATGAATTTTCCACACAACTCTCCCAAAATCCATAGTTAGGTTCAAGATTCAGAAGATTAAAAAAAAAATAAAACTACTTGTAAGAGTAAAGTGACAAGACCAAGGATGAGGTACAAAAGATAAGCACATACCACCCACCAACTGCAAAATAATTCAGCAGTTACTAACAGAGAAGGCACAGGGCTAATACCCTCTAGAAGAAAGAAACCAACAAAAAAAACAAACAAACAAACAAACAAACAAAAAACCAACAACCTTCCCCAAAATATCATTAAACCTATTTCACAGCCAGAAAAGACTTCACAAAGACTAAAAAACATGCAAACCTTTGCTTCACAACTTGCTTAAGTTCACAGGAGAGACAGAATCAGGTATTCTTGCTCCTATGTTTAAGGCGTACCCTAAGCAAATTCTGCTAAATTAAATGAAAAAAAAAAGTTAAACCTGCAAAGCTCTGCTGCAGAAAACTAGTTGCAGCTCAGATGCAGCTTTGCAGCAATAAGGATGCTGAACTACCTGTGCTTCTTGACCTGATAGTTTCTGCCTGTGCCAGCCCACATTCATTAAGAGAGATCCAGAAGGCTGCAACTATTGCAGTTAATTTGCTTATGTGCCTTTAAAAAAAAAAAGAAACAGAGACAAGAGCATTCATGGCTGCTGGAACTTATTTACCTATACTGGTAAATTGTTAGAATTGTCTCTGGGCCAAAAATCAGTCTCTGAAAAAATTCCTAGGTATAGTTGGAAGAGGCACTATTCTAAATACGCAGTTTACATATAGCTACAGTGTTTATAGACTAAGAAACTTCAAAGTTATGGATTGCACCAGCTGTTCAGTTCCCAAGAAAAAACAGTAAATCACCTTTTTTGTTCTAGGAATATAACTATTTTGTAAACATACTTACTGTGCATCTGAGGTAGGACACAACCAAGTCTTGCCAACAATACTTTCTGAAAGATAACAATGAGTTGCTTATTCAAAACAAATAAAAGCAGCTATATTTCAAAAATTTAAATACATACACTTGATCATATCACAAAGTTTCGTGATATCCTACGTGATGAAATAATTTAAGAAGGAAAAAAAGCATAACACAAAAGTATTATTTTAGTAGCAATCGTTTTATTTTACGCAGAATGTTTCATAAAATTTTGTTTTGACAAGTATATGCTCTAGAACTGCTCAGATATATAAAAATCTGCTAAGATATATGACTATACAAAGCCTTATTCAGCCCACCTCATTTGAGGCTTTTCAGTGGGGATCTGAAGTAAGAGTTAAGTCACTCTTGGCTTCTGAGGATTTACAAAGAGGTAAGCAATGTCTGATCTACCATTGAAGGTGACAATCACTTTCCATTGACTCTAGAGACAAGGCTCCTTATTTAGGTGTAAAAGTTAAATTATCTAATGTGAGAAAGATTAATTCAGTTCATGTTTTAACAATATCTTTCCCAGTAAAGACAGTAAATTAAATGTTGACTTTATTCCAGTATAAATGAAGAACCTTTCAGAAATTATTTTGTGTTAAGACAGGTGTGAATGAAATCAGACTGTCTTTGTTCTCCTACATCACATATAGCTCTCAGCGTATTGTCAGCTCAAAAGATGTATAATTTAATTTCAAACAGTATAATTTCAGTAATGTGAAACAGCACTTTCCCATTAAGTATTCTGAGACAGCAAAAGATTACCCATTCACATCCTTTATGAGAACAGTGTAGATCACGTATCAGCAAATTTCTCCTCACTAAAGAAAATCAAGGTTCTGACATTTGAAACTGCTTTGTACATTACTTTGAATAGCTGTTTGTTTCTGTACCTCCTTTTATAAATTTACAAATTTATCAGACAATCTACAGGTAGCTTTGATTAGGGTTATAGAGCAATTTATATTTTTTGTTATTGTAATGTCTTTCCTTTTTTTCATCAAATAAGAAGAACAGTAATATTTCATTATCATCTGAGGTATTTACTTCCTGTTATTTCTGCTGGTTTGGAATATTCAAGCTAAGTAGACGACAATGGTTTCACAATAGCTGATGTCACTATTTTGATCCTGTTGAAGTCAATGGCACAGCAGTCACTGAGGTCAGTAAGGCTTCATTCCCACTAATGGCCCAATTCTGAACAGCTCACAATTTAGGGATTTGATCCATGACTCATAATCCATGATATTCCACACTGGAATGCAATGAAATGGAATTTGAGACTACAAGAGTCCTCAGACAAACTTCTCACTCAGAAAACAGTTCATCGATGACGAGATTTAAACAAAGATATTAGTCTGAACCAAAGTTAAAAGGCAGTCCAGAGAAAGGAAGGAAAGCTTATGATGCCGTGATTGTAGAGGTGTTAAGATCAAATACTTATTTTCTTAAAGAAAATAATTTTATGTGTAATTAAAAATAAACCATTCTGATACATTACTTCTAAATCACCTAAATAAATATGACAGTTTCTAATTATAAAATAGTCCAACATATGGAACCCAACATACAAGCTGTTTTAAATATTTATAATAGCAAAGGTGCTATTTTTTGTAACTTACAAAAATATTAAGGAAACATATTTCTACCCTTATTCACAAACTGTGCACTTCAAATATTTTCAGCAAATGCAGTGTTCTATTCTAGATTATGTGTGTTCACGTTCATCAAATAAATAGTGTCTCTAAGACTAATAACAGAAATAATTAACTGACAGGCGGAGCCAGGACTCTCTAGCAGACACATCATTAAATTGTAAGAGCAACTGAAGCCATTTTCATGGTTAAAAAAATATGATCCATGACTGCAGCTTTACAAACCAGTTACCAATAACGTCATGAAACCTGAAGTGTATGTTTTGTTTTATTTGCATTCTAGCACTATCAGAATAGTATTACACTGAAATGAGTTGTGACATATATTTTACATATTATTGAAGATCTTGTACAGAAATTCAGCTCTGGATCTGGCAAATTATCTGTTCAAACACCAATCTGACAAGGACTGCATGCCAACTGCATGCTAAGAAGGTGAAAGGAACCAATCTGACCATGACAATGAGGCTAATCTCCACAGGCATCGCTCTTGGAAAAAAACCTGCTGGGAGCAACAGAGGCATTTAGAGAGTCTTAAGTATTAGTATATGGAGAAAGGGGAGGTTAATGTCTGTCTAAATAGTGATGATTCTTTCTCTGGATGCTAGTGACACAAGAGAATTTTGAGGATAAATCCGCACATCTAAAACATAATTTAATCTTAAAACATTGCACTAGTATTTTTTATACATACAGCCATACTAGTCTCAACAGAAACACCTGTATAAGGAAAAAAAACCCAAAACCGTCTCTTTAATTAAGATCAGCACAGACATAAAACTGGAACTTACCCTTTAATGAATAGATTTTTTTTATCACCAGACATCACTTGCTTCTCCATATCAAAACTGTCGTTTTATGGATGGTGCCATTGAAATTTATTCCAGAAAGGCCCAGATCTGCATTTTTTTTTGTAGGCATTGTCATCACCCATATGCATGTTTATTCAGCTTTCTGTTGTGTCTTGGTTGCTATTCATACAGATAGAAGGCCACAATCTCAACACAAAGTCATTCAGCTGTTCCTCCTGTCTGGTACTAACTTTGGTCAAGTGGTCATGTAACCTATCATCTAAAATTCAACAAAACAATTATTTGATTAAAAATTGGAGACTTGCCATACTTTAGGCAATCCTACTCTGTTGTTTTCAAAAAGACACTGCTTTTCCTTTTACCTATTTGTAGCATAATGATTATAATGCATTTGCCCTCACAACAAGATCTAAAAACAAAGAACAGTTTTCTTCTACATTTTACATCTGTATAAGGAACACACAATGCAATGGAATCTGAAAAACAGGTTATGTGTTCTTTGAACTGGGGAAGTACAGTACAGAAATAATAGCTCCTAAATCGTGCATATAATTAATGATAGTAACAATTATGAACATAATGCATAGGATAACCTGTATTCCAAAAGCCAGATGATTCTGTCCGCTCTAACCCCTCAAAAACAAATAAAAAGTTGGTTTATAGGCTATTGTGACATTCCATATGACACTTTCAGGAAGGGATTTAAAGATCTCTTCCTACTTCCACAAACAGACAGTCTTAATTCTTATTTGCAGCTGCCCTAAAACATCTGATACAGGAAAGCCCTTTTATTTGTTCTGATTCTAGAGTGTAAATCCTGGAAACAGAAAGCAAATGCTGAAACTTATTCTGTCAAGTACAGACTGTACTGACATCAATATTTTTTTCTCTTTTTAACATACAACAGAAAATGGCTTCAGAGAGAAGCCAATTTGAGAGAATGATACTTGGAAATAAAGTTTCACTACCACGTCAGTATATAAACTTAAGTTTAATATTTCCTTTAATATGGCATTCCACCTAGCTAAGGGTGATATCTAGGACTGAAGGGGGGAAAAACAACTACCGTTAAATGACTGCTAAGTTATGGTTAGTGAGACTGCAAAACATTAATAGTTTTATTGTGCTAGAGGCCTATTTTGACATACTGATGACTGGCCAAGAAAGAGCTACTTTTATCTAGGTCATAATGAAATATCACAATGTACTCCAAAAGATGTGAAATGTATGTATGGGAGAGACAAGACAGAGGGTAAGGCAGGGACATAATAGTAAGATTGGAAGGAAAGGTAAGAACCCCTTTATATTAAAAAATCACTAAGGGTACATGTAATCTGTATTGACATTGTTGAATTTTTACCATCCAAATAAACAAACACTAATTACACACATATTTCAACACAAGAAGCCAAAACTCCGATTCCAGCTCCCGTAAACCAACTAAAGCATATTTCAAGACAATTCCATCCATAATTTAAAAAAGACAGTAAAAGAAACAGATGTCTTCTGGTGATCCGATTTACACATCTGCAGACATTTCCAATATGCATACATTTCCAAAGCATGCTGAGTAAATTAAATTGGGAAATGGAAAAAATTCTTAATGGGTATGTGCAAATGAAGAGTGTGACTGAAGAAGAAAATAAGCTGTGAAAAAGACATCTATTCTATCAAGCCTATCTTCTAAACCAACATCATATTACAGCACCACGTTAAAGAAACACCAATCATGATAAAAATCAGACAACTTTGGAAATAGTTTACTGCAGGGAACCATCACTCAAATGTGAGGTGGCTGTGGGATGGATGATTTTCAGATTTCTCTCCTCTCTGAAACCAGATGATTCTACGAGTTTCTCATGGACATGGTTTAATTAGTGGACAGGCACTGTTGGACTCGATGATCTCAGAGGTCTTTTCCAACCAGATGATTCTATGATTCTATGAAAACCTGAGGTTACAAATTGTTGTCCTTCAGAAATTCACTGTACAGCAAAGCAAAACATCCCTCAGTAACACAGATCTAGAGATTTATTTAAGATCTTCTAAATTTCAGATTGCCATTTTAAGCAGACATCAACAATTAGCCATCGACAATGACATCAAATATTTGCACTGGTCTCAAGTGAAATTATGCACAAGAATCAGCAGATAAGTGTGTTACAACAAAGAAGGATGGCAGAGTCTCACTCGAAAAGAGAAAATCCTTGCAGAACCTCTCAGACAAGAGGCTCAGGATAAAGCAGTGCAAGGAGCCAAGACATTAACAATCTTCAAAATTAAGTTAGGTTGAGGCAGGTCAAAACTACACAAAATCTTCTCCAAATTTAACTGCTCATTTGGGAGATCTTGTTGGTTTCTTAGATTTTGTCCCATTTCTTTTTCTCCTGATAGTTTACTCCAGGCTCACAAAGGGTACCAAATTGTCAGGCATAGAGAATGAAATCTTCTCTTTTGTCAAACCACAAAACCCAACTTCAGTGTCACATCTCTGAGCTGAAGGAACCATATCCTATAATGATATTCATTATCAATGTCCATTCCAGTCCTGGGCCTGTCTGATGAGACTGTAAATAAGGAACTAGATTCACTCAAGTGTTCTGAATGTTTCCTTCTGCTGAAGGGATGCTGAACAGCCTTAAATCTAAGCTTATGATTATTTTGTACCACTATAGCGACCAGTGAGAAATAGACAGTATGCATTAGTAAACCTGTCAAAAGGGGCTAATTTGGAACCATTCGGAACTGGGCTAATTTAACCAGTTTAATTTCACATAAGCCATCATACAATCATCAGATGGTAAATACTTTCAGGAATTGACCACTTGAGCTGGAGTGAAACTGGTGAGCTGGAGGTGAAAAGCTCCATATTCTGTTACTAAAACCCTGAGCTACAGAGTCCCCAGCTGGTAGTTCTAGAAAGGTTCACACAGCTTTTTTTGAAAGGCAGCAAAAGTAGCTACAACTTTTTTAAAAAAACGCATCAAACCAAAGAAGACTCACCAGCAAAAAAACAAAACAACTACCTCACAGTTGCAAGAACAACTATCTTTTTCTTAAAATAATCTCTCTGAAAGTAGCACTGTACACATTTTACAAGAATAAACAAACTTTTTTAATATTTATCCACAAAATGGGAGTCAGAGATCATTAGTGCAAATTTCTGCTGACCAGCAGCATTTATTCTACAAACTTTGGGTATCCTAAGTGGTCCATTAGAGAAAAACAGATATCTTCAATCTGTCTAATCTCTTCACTAGGCATGTTTTGTTTCCAGGCATGAATGCTACTTGGTGAAATTTCCCCTTCATAAGGAAGATAGAAAAGACTGGTGGAGGTGGCAAATAATATTTGGTTTAAGCTAGCAGGAGGAAGAGGAATACCAAGAAAGGCAAAAATTGTTTCAGCTGTCTTCTGAGGAAAACTCACAATATCTTCAAACTTGATCAGCTGATAATTTGTTGGCAGCAAGTCCCCATTTATCCTCAGTGCTGCTGCTGTGTTTGCTAGCCATAAATAGGACAATAAAGAAACAGCGTTTGAATCTGAATTTGAAAGTTCTTTTCTTAATGATTCATATTCAAATGCATAGCCTTCATTTAAACTACATTTTCCTTTACCATTCTCCTCTTTAAACATTAGAGCCAAGTGTTGCGGAACGTTTTTCAAGGAGTAAAGGCTTGGCTTATTTTTGTACAACATTGAATAGATCCATGCCCGTGGGTCCCTTACTATATATAATGCTCTCATTGATGGTCCCAGGATTTCCTGAAAGAAGGGAAGCTTTAACGTCCAGCTCCCACTACTTAAACTAAGTACAGGTCGCGCATTAGGATAATAGATGAGATGTCTTCTCAGTTCCCTAATATATTCAGCATCTTTATCTTGACTCCCTCTCAACCTGCTTCTTTGTTCTAATAAAGATTCTCTCTTTTTGGATCTTTTCTTTTTGTCTTTGCTTATGGCAGAATGCTGAGCAATTTTACCTTTGCTGGCCTCATATAAATAAATGTTTTGTAAATATAACTTTGTGTCTCGAACTAGAGACTGGAGCCACCCTTGGATAAGACGAAAATGACCATTCTGAACATCAGAAACCTTCCATTCACATGGATCTACAAAGGAATTAATTTCAAATTCAGTTTCAGGAATTTCGAGATAGGGTGTAGGTATCCTGATGTATAAGAAGTCACTGCTATTGTGAAACAGCTGTTTTAAAATTTCTGCACCAGAAGCGGGAAGTGAAGTAATGATAACATCTGGTAAAACAACAGGGTTCCCTTCTAACTGTTTGGCTTTATTGCCTTTATCATGTTCTAGCCCTGTCATGTCACTGCTCCATTTTGCACAGATGGGCTGAGTACACATGCTCCACACATCCACCAATTCAATAATCCAGAGTGTAACAACCAGTATCAGGATCCAACGCAACATTTTACTGAAGGATATGTAAAACCGCCACTGAAAAGCCAGTATGATCAAACTAACACCCAAAACTAACCCTGCAATTACGTTCACTTTGAATCCAAATGGGAAAGCCATCCTCTTATTTTTCATCCGTTTTTCCACAGATTCAGTACCTAAAGCAAACTTGGTCACTTTATGTTCATGGACTACTTTGGCAAAACCACCAAATCCCAAGTAATCGAACCTTGTCTTTAAATCCTGATATTCAGTCACAACGGAGACAGTATTTTCCGTGTTGTTGACACTGAGCGAAATCTGAAATCCAGATTTTGCATTATCTATGAGTCTGCAGTTAGAAACATTGACATATGGGCCATAGAAAAGGTAAACAATCCTTGTAAGTGTGTTTTTCATTGGAAAGGTAACATTTACAAACTGAGTCCACCGTTTTTTGAATTCAGCAGCTTGTTCTGCCTCCTGTATCCTAGCAACAGGACTACTCCCATGATGATCAAACCAAAACATCTTGTAGTGAGCATCCCACACATCCATCATAGCTCCATTGTATTTGTTCTTAAATTTATACGGTATGTATTTAAAATCAATGTCAAGGTTATGAAAAAAGGCACTGACAGAATTAACAGGAGAGTCTTCCTCCTTCTCTATATGGTCTACTACTAATAATGTCTGAGAATTTAAGAGCAGCAAAATGCGATACACGCTTTTCAATTTCATTGCTGACGTGTAAGCAGATACTGCCTCACCACTCACAAACATCATGTCCCCAGCCTGGGAGGCTGTTATAATTTCTCCAGTTGAGTCTCCAACCTCATCACCAAGCCACTTCAGCCACTGGGCACACTCACCAAGCTGTCCCTCCCAAGGCTGGTTGCACTGGCTCGTAGGAGATGGAGCAAAGACCAAGACATTGTTCAGATGACTGAGTTTAGGTCCATAAAGAGCCTCAGATACAAACACCTGTCCATTGGGAGCAAAAGTGAAAGAATTCTGATCAGGATGTTCATGTCCCGGATTGAAACTTCTCCACCCATCAATCCAGGCATACGGCTGAAAGTGAACAATATCATAGACAGCACGTCCACCAAGTTTTCCAGACTTAAAGGACACAAAAGTGTTTGTCTGACTGTTTGGCAATCCAGCCCCGTAAGTGACTACTCCCCAGTTAGGAAAAACATGCATTTTAGCAGTACCATAGTCTGGAGGTGGCTGAGGAGTGATTTCGGCAGCATACCATATAAATTCAGTGTGCAGTGTGCTCCACCTCTGTGCAGTGGATGGCACCATTGGCCCATCCTTGGGTCTGTGTTTTCTAATCTGCTGTGCCAGCCAGTTGCCAGCTCCATTCTTCAAGATAAACTTATCCAAGAAAACCAGTTGGCTCTCAGGACCATAAAACCAGTTGTAATTAGAATCCGCTATGCCCACAGTCCTCTGAAAGCCTGGTAACAGGGTGGCATAGTAAAACCAAAAGTGCATTTTGAGCCAGTTATTATCCAAGTTGTTAATACCAAAGTGGCGCTGGGCCAGGAAAACATACTGGGTTACTGACTTGGCTGTGTAACTCCCATAAGCCACTCCCTCATCCAGAGAACCATCTACAATATGATTGAGCAGAAACATTGTTTTCTCCATCACATCAACAACAGAGTGTTTCCAAATATTTGCCTGATTTCCTTTGTCCACCCCTGCAACTAAAGCCCCAATAAGCAAAGCGAGCATATTGGTTGCTTGGTGATTATGGAGAAGCTGCTTTCCCCAGGAACGAACCTTTGAGTACTCATACATTTCCTCAGTTACAGACCATATCTTCTCCAGGTATTTTTGCCTTCTCTCATTTCCCAGTGAATTATACAAGAAGTCAAAAGCAGTAGCAAATCCTGTTAGGGAGTGGCCGAGTGGCACTTCATCTCCAGGTGCATTCTCAACCAACCAGTTTCTGTAGCCAGCCATCCTATCCATATATTCTAGGGCAAAATCAAATGCAGCTTTATCTTCGGGGCATAGCAAACAATAGAATGCTAGAGGTGGCAGATTGTTACCATAAATCTCATTCCACTTTGCAGCAAAATCCGCGTGCTTGGGTGGAGGCAGGTAGTATAATGGGTTGGACAGCATAACAGTCACTGCACTTCTGATGGCTCTAAATAGATGTGAATGGCTTGTATGAGCCTTCTGCCTCAGTGCCTGGACATCTTCAGTATCGAAATACAAGCTTGGATGAAGAACCGTTTTTTTCAGCTTCTGCTGAGAACCAAGACCTTCAAGCTGCTTTTTTTCGTATTGATCTACATTTTCTATGAAAGTCATCCAATCAGAGAAATTGCTCACAGATTCTTCAAAAGTGAAGACAGCAAACATCATTAATGCTAGAAATAAAGTATGCCCTGTGAACATCAGAGCCATGATCCATTAGGCAGCTCGTCTTCTCCCGGTATGCATTTCCTAACAAAGCAGTGTTCAGATATCAAACTTTGATCCAGTTAGTATAAAAATTAACATCTTAAGGCATATTTTTAGGCAAAAATACTCAGTATGTGCTGTGCATTCTAACAGATACTCAGATTACTTGTAAACTGAGCTACCACATTAAAATAACAAGGCTGTCATAAAAAATCTCAGGAGTCTCGTCTGTTCACACTTTTCTCAAACACAACGCCACAGCATAAATACTAAAATGAGAGGAAAAGTAAAATCTCTAACATATGCATATAAAACACAGGTTGACAATGCACAGTAAGTTATCTCTTGATAACTTGAAAAACTGGACTTGAAAAAATCAATTGGAGTCATACATTTACTTTTTAAAAAATCTTTCAACAGGTCAAATTCCACCTCTCCACAAAACTCCACTAATCATAAAATGATATAAATCATTAAAAACAATGTCTTGTATTTGATGAAATAGGAAATTTCTTGGAAAAAGACTCCAAAACTGAAATTATTGTCTTCAGCTTTCCCCTTATCCCAATTTGTATACACAGTCTTTCCACCTTTCTCTTTTGGGAGTCATGGGAGACAGGGAAAGGGAAATAACTAATAAAATAAAAATCAACTCAGATCCTCCATTAGCTCCTTTTGATGAAACTGCAGTGCTTTTACCACTGTTCCCCTCTGCTTGTGAAACGTGTCTGAATTAATAGTCAGAGAGTATTGACATATTTTCAAGTCTTCTTTCATCTTATCTCCAGCCAATGATGCCCAAATTTTGCCTCAGTGATTCAGATAATCCTGCTCCTCCCATTATGAAGCAAAAGGAAAACACATGAAAGACACAGAAAGCCAATATTCTTCCTTAAAAGAATAGTTCCGGGATTTTTGATGCTTTGCATGTTGGTTCTTTCTGTGAAAACAGAAACAAAAGTTCTCTGAAGTTGTATAAGTGTCAGAACATATTGAAAGTACTTTAATAGATCACAAGGTATTGATAACTTTTCAGGAAATATGAGAGTTAATACAACTTTTCACTTCAATGCAGCCATCACAGAAGGGGGACAAGTGAAGATACAATACAACGCTCCAACTCAAGTTTATTACTGGTCTAAAATCTGCCTAATATTGGTACAGATTTATACATTTTTACAGAAATTAAGTAAAAAGAAGTATATTTAAAGTTCCATAAAATTTATCTTTGACAAAACTTAAATTCAGTATTGGCTACTTAAGCTCATTTTATTTCACCTTTTCCTGAGTGACTACGAAGTCTAAAGAGCATAATTTCCCGTTATGATATCAGGTACTATCCAAGAAAATTAATCTGAAACACATCGCCAAAATTAAATGGAGCTCAAAATAACATAAAAAGAAACAAATAACTTTTATGTCTGCATCTATAAACCACTCCTGTGGTCCTACCGGTGAAATGAAGCAAGGAGAGGCAACACAGACAGACCAATCCATTTTACAAGGGCAAGTAGTTATAGGAAGAGGAGGAATGGCTTTAAACTGGAAGGGGGAAGACTTAGATTAGACATTAGGAAGAAATTCTTCACGCTGAGGGTGGTGAGGCACTGGCACAGGTTACCCAGGGAAGCTGTAGATGCCCCCTCCCTGGAAGTGTTCAAAGCCAGGCTGGACGGGGCCTTGAGCAGCCTGGTCTGGTGGGAGGTATCTCTGCCCAAGGCAAGGTGGTTGGAACAGGATGGGCCTTAAGGTCCCTTCCAACCCGAACCATTCTATGATGACTGTAAGGCGGCTGCCGCCGTGCCGCCCGCGGGCCGCCCTCCATCCCCCGCCCCGCCAGCCCCGGGGCGCAGCCTGGCCTCGGCCAGCAGAGGGCGCCCGCTCGCCGCCGGCTCCGCCGCCGCCACCCCTCTTTGCAGCCCCGCGGCCGCACAACTTCAACAAGTTTCGGCGGCGACCGCGGGCACGCTCCCCCGCCTCGGACGCCTCCCCGCACCCCGCTTCCGCAAAGACTCCGCGTCCCAGAGTTGTAACCCAGCCTTACCGTGGCGGGTTCGGTGGGAATCGGGGCGGCCAGGGAGTCTGCGTCGCTCTGCCCCAGCCAGCGCAGCCCGGGGCGCGGGTGGCTGCGCGGGTCTGCGCCACCCCCCCCGGCTGGGCTGGGCTGCTCTCGGCTCCGGCCCCTTCCGCGTTCCCGTTACTTTTCACCCGGGCTGGCCGCAACTTCGGGTCCCCGCCCTCCGCCGACAGATGCTGATGGCGAGGGAGATGCAGCAGCGAAGCAAACTCCCAGGGATGTCGCTCCGGAGGGGCGGAGAGGGAAGGAGAAGAGGAGGCGGCGGAGGGAGGGGGGGGGGGGTTGGAAGAGCGGCCCCCGGCGGAACAGGGATGTGCCGATCCGTGCTCCGTAGGCGGGCGGGCTCCCGGCTGCTCCTCTTCCCTGCGACTGCGTGCGCTGCCCGCCGCTCCCAGCCCCGCGCCCAGCCCCGCTCCCGGCAGCGGATGGCACCGCCGCCCCTTCGCCTCGGCGGCAGAGAGGAGCAGAGCCCGAGGGCAGGGCCGGGGCCGGGAGCGGCGGAGGTGGCGGGGGGAGGCGGGGCCCGCTCCCGCGACTGCTGCCCCGACACCGCGGGGAGGGGCGACGAGAGAGGGATGAAGCAGGTCTCGGGGCGGGGGGCGCGGAGCAGGAGGCAGGTGTGAGAGGGCACGGCGGAAGGAAAGCTGCTGTGGGGAGTCGTCTCCGAGGCCGGCCGGCCGGGAGCTGCTGCCCACCCACGGACTGCTTCCCACGGCTCCCCACCACGGCAACGGCAGGGCGTGACCCGGGGAATGGCGAGCAGGGCACGGCAGGGCAGGGGGACACGCCCTGCCCAGGCAGTCCCTCCCGTGGGGAGCAACTTTGTAAGCGTGGAATAAATACGTATCACCGCCTGAAACCACGGGAATGTGCAGCGCCTGCTGGATGGAGCGGTCTCAGTATTTATAACTACCTTTCCCTCGCAGGCACTTTTATTTTATGCAACGCATTAAAGTAGTTCTCATTCGGCTTTAGCTGACGCCTGCTGAGGTAAAAACCTCTGCCTCTCGGCTCCTTCACAGTCAGTGATGCGGTGAAGGGCCAGTAGAAAATGCTGTCTGGTCCGTCTGTTGCCCGTGGTCCAGCCACGGAATTCAGGAGGTGTAACGCCATTCTCCGTTTTGAATCGCAGTTTGGATTTCTGATGATGACTTTCCAAGCCTTTTTTTTTGTAAGCTACCTGATGTAATACCAACCTATTGTTTAGTAGTAAGCGTGCTCTAGGAAAGGAAAGGGTGTGTGGTTTTTGATATGTGTTACCAATGTTTATAAACTGTACCTCAAAGGACGTGGGTTTTAATCAATCCAAAAGCCTGTCACCACATTTTCCCAGGCATAGCCTATATTCCTCTTAGCTTTTCTTCCACCTCCGAATATCTTAGAAAATACAGTTGCATAGTTAAAGTATTTCTTAAGCTACTCAAATGTATAACTATCTGAAATGAATATATGAATATATAATGGACATACATTATGTATACTGATTCTGTTTCTTTGTGCTGTGGAGAGCACCTTAGAAGGCTTAAATTATTAAATTATGCACATTTCCATGAATGATGAACTACGTCTGGAACTGCCCTAATCTTTCAGACGTGCCCTGTGGACTTGGCTTAAGAGAGAAAAATACTGATTATTGCCTGGATCATATCTTCCTATCAGAAGACATTTGCATAATAACCAAAGATCACCGCACAGTTCCCTGACCTTGAATCTGCTAAAATTCTGCCCTTTCATGGTACTGGGAAGTTATTCCAGGAGAAGAGCAAAGGGAAATGTAAGGCAACAATAGAGGCCACATTCTTCTTTTAAATCAGTAGAAACTGAGTGGAATACACTACAAATGAAAACCTTCCAAATGTTTTTCCCTTTATTCCCATTGTACCCTTCACTGTACCTATAATGTTTTTTTCCCAAGGCTGCTCCATTCTGGAAGATACTGAAGTCTCAGAGAATGCCTGCTCCCTTAAATTGTCAGGCAATTCTGAATAAGTAGAACATATGGAGGACTTGTGTTAGGTTGAGAACAAGAGTAAAGCTCTCCCAAAAACCCATTTCACTCTATGGGTCTTGTGGTGAGATCATTATGCGCACAGTGTTCAACTACAGTGTGATATTTGTGGAGAAACATGAAAACGAATTATTGACTGGCCCCATTTAATCACAGGTGATACCATTTTGACAAAGTCTTATTTATAAGGCAGTGAAGGCATTTGTAAGGCATTTTGCTTTTTCTGCAGAATCTCTTTCATGTTATCAAAAATGCACTGGCCAGAATACTTAAGGATGATTTTCTGCTAAGCTAATTGCAAAGCAAGAGCGTCCTTAACCATGTGTGATTTCAACCAGTATAGGCTACTTACATTCTGCCATTTTCAACTTATTATTCTTAAAAGAACCCCCAAACCCTGAACAATAATAGTGATAGAATTAGTGTTTGATTATTTTGCTGTAATTTTTGATAGTCAGCAGAGACCCATAGTTACTACACTACAACTGAAAAACAAACCCCAAACCTCATGGATTCAGCTGATATCCAGGAGAAACAATTAAGTGAAGAAAACTTCAAAGAAGTTGGATTAAAGTAATTAGAAATAGTGACCCTGGGTTGTAACCAACTATTTTGAATAAAATGAGCCTGAATTGCATTGGCATTCTGCCTTCCTTGATTGCAATGTGGTCAGTAAAATCAAGGTCACTTTCAGAACCACTGTTAGTTGTGAAAGTAACTATTAAAAGTTAACATTTACATTTTTATTTGTAGAAACCCTGGCCATCTGGCACCAAATTGTGTTACATTGCTACATTTTCAAATAACTATGAATAGCTGAAAAGCAAGGCTGGTGGCCTATCAGCAGGTAAAAATGCTGTAGAATATCTGCCAAGAAAATGAGTTTTGACTCATGGGAAAGTGACCTCACTATCACTTCAAGTTCTTAATATAAAAAATCATGGGTCATTCTTGGAGATACTTTCTGATGTGCTGCTTCAGGGATAGCATTCTACATTGATATCATTATCTTTAAAATGCTAGCAGCGTTATCCTGCCTGAGAACAGGCCAAGTGCTAACAGATGGAAGTGAAGAGTAGGACAAATAAGCTAGACTGCAACAAAACATTTGCCAGGGTCAAAGAGGAAAATAAAAGTTCATAAATGAATGAGATATTGATCCACATATATGAAAAAGAGCCAGGTATTTAGGTAGCATCTGAACACAGGTAACTAAATGTTCAGTAAACTCAGAACTTCTGCCTAACTCCCCAAGTAGCAAAAGTGCATAAACTCCCAAGTTTAAAGGGCAGGTTTTGTTTCAGAGGCATCACAAGTTTGGGGAGAGTTCTTGACCACTCAGAAATCTCTCCATATTGGCAGGACTCAGTGCTTATTTCATAATTGAACCTAACTGTGACCTAAAAGATACACTTTTCTTAATATAAATCCACTTGTATATCTAATTCATTGTGAATTCTTGAAATATACTTCATGTACAGCTTCTTCTTTTGGAACAGACAGAAGACATTGGAGGACAATACAGTGATCATGAGGATCCTCTTTAACGCAATAACCTGTTCCTCAGAAACACCCTCCTTTCACAGAGAAGACACGAGTGCAGTAGTCTTTTCTCCTTTAAGGGATGCTAGCCAATATCTCTCAACTCTTAAATGACTTAACCTCATCTGTTCCAAAATACATCTTTTTGTTCCAAACTAGGGTCATCCTGTGAAATTATGTTGCTTTTCATTAATATAATCACACACAAAAGCATACACACAAAAATGAATTGTATCAGAAGGAAGGAATTGAACCCTCTGCCATCCCAGAATAGCTTGAACACTTTATGATAAACAGGTATTGGAATGAAGTGTATACCGCATTCTCGGAACAGGGATTATTCCTTCAAATCAGGTCTCCCACTCCGACTGTGACACTGACTTTTGCTCTGTCCGAGTGCACTACCTCTCTGTGTAACCCCACACAACACGAACGCAAGCACAAACCACACTGTTAGCTACTCATCTAGTTTTGGAGGAAGAAATCTGATGTTGCTGGTAAACATGTGACAAATAAAGGGGATGAAACAGAAATTGAAATCTAAGTTCCTGTCTTTGAGGGTCAAGTGAATGCAGAGGAATTATATTGTAGAGTATCCAGAAAAGAGTAAAAAAGCATGTGGCAATACTGTTCTTACTTAAAAATATATGGGGTTTTTGTTTTGTTTTAGTTTTACTTTTTATTTTTAGTTTTGATTTTTAGTTTTTATTTAAGATTTTTTTATTTAAGAATGGTCACTAATTAAAAGCAACAGCAACAAGACACAAACAAGCGAACAAGAATATCTTGGGTTTAATAAGTTTAGAAATTAACATGATTAAATTTATCTCAGTACACAAGCAAAGTTGAAAAGAAGTGACATTTTTTGCTGTATTACAAAGACTCTTCTTTTTAGTGGTGTCCTTCAACACTACGACTGGAGTATTCAGAGACTGAAAAGTGCCTGGTGTCACTGTCAGCAGAGAGACATAGGATGGAGCAACTGCCAAAATCTGCAGTGCTGTACTCTTTCTCAGTCTCAGCTGTGTGTTCCTGCCAGCCCCTTTGTGTTGAAGCAGTTGGCAGTCTCATTGCTACATAATTGCTCATGCAGACACAACAGGGCAGTGCAGTTTTAGGACAGCTTAAGTAGATTGCAAAACTACAGTTTAAAAATGCCAGCTGCATACAGGGGTAATTTAAAGTCCATTCATGACTGTCTCAGACACTGCATATGAAGCAAATGGGACTATTCATACTTACTTTGGTAGCATTTTTAGCAAACAGTCTTCAGTGGAAGTGGTTTAAAAACATCAGGAATGACATTGTGTACAGCAATGGGACCTCAGAAGATTTTTCAGCAGTTGGTCAGAGCAGCACAGCGCCAAATTCTTAGGATATCAATTTTATTGGAATAACATCTGTGCAGATCTACATCAGTGCACATTTTTTACCATGGAAACTCATCACCAATTGTAGAAAGAAGATCAATGCTACAAATACTGTATTTATGGAAGCATTTAAGGCTTACTGATTGTATTTTGGCTATTTTGCAACCTGTCCCTGGTTGTTGCCATGTTAAATGCAATATGTTGGCAAATCAATCACAACATACATCCAAAAGAACAGAAAAAGATTGAGTCTTCTTTTTCTTTCCTTAGTGTCTCGGCAGCCTAAGAAACTCTTGCAATTATACTCCTCCCCACCCCTCCACACACAAAAAACTCACTAAGCTCACCAGGCATTAAGTTTTGAAACAGGTACAGTTGAGCCAGAGAAGAACTTATCATCAAAATCTTAAGAGGTAGATAAGCTTTATATAGTGTTGCTACAAATGGGGGTTTATCCTTGGACTGCAAATAAAGGTCGTGCATGAAGGATCAGTGCATAGAGGCCTACTTCTCCTTTGGTTTTGGTGTGACAAATCCCATGGTTTTCTTTTTATCAGAGGTATATCAGCTGTAGCTTTGCAATCCTAATGTAAGCTCACTGTTGTGATTTCCATGGAGTGCATATCTATTGACTTCATGAGCTCTGTATCTAGCCTTAACCCCAACACCCTATCACTGGTGATCTTCCACCAGCAGTTATTACTACAGTATTCTTAGTTGCTAACAACCATAAATTAGAACTAGCCTAAAGAGATTTTTAGATATATTGTCTAGACCATGAGTAACATATATGAAAAATGTTCTTGCTGGACAAGCGGAACCTACGGAGGCAGCAATTAAATCATACTACAGAAAATAAAAACTGTTATGATCTACACCATTGTCTCCAAATTATATGATTAAGGAGATACTAAATTAGACATTATAGTGAAAGAGTCCAACTACAAATCTTAACTAAGCATATTTTTTGTAGTTCTATTCATTATACTAATGTACAGGCTTATATTTAGCAGCTTTAGAAGCATTAGAAAACTGGGAAGCTGGAGATTACAACCGATATGGGTATGCTCAGGTTGTCACCAGTGATTAATAGTATCTCCTGGTTTTGCTTTTCATAAATAAAACAATATTTAAGACAGATATTATGGTGATTTATATCACAAATAATTCACTGTACTTAATTTGAACAAAGAAAACTTCATTCAAAGGAGTGTAGGCCAGAATAACATATATTAGTTCACTGATTATCACAGGGAAATAGGCAAGTTCTCAAGTTAAATTGGAATATCTCAGTTTGCAGCACAGTGCTCTAAATTTACATGATACTTAACCCGTTCTGCCTGACTGTCCTAAGTGATTTGCTGTAAATAAAGGCCACATTCATCTGCCTTCATAGGATATCTCACTTTGCACAGTCCTATGAGGTTTAATAAAATGACTGTGAAGTACTGCTTAATGGAAAGGCGTGGCTCTGCGAGTACTTTAACATTAATGATGGGTCCTTGGAGAGCAGTGTTCTAATAGTCTTGCCATATCTGGTTGCCCATTCCCATCTCCTCCTTTTTCAAGGACAATATCGCTGTGATGAACCAAGTTAGGGGACTGATCTTGTGAAAAAATATCACCTGACAAAATAAAGATTAGTTTCCAGCTAGATGATTTCCCTCAGTTTAGTTCACCTGGCATAAGAATATGTATCTGGAAGTGGGGAGTAGTAAAAAATGTTTCTTTGAAGAGAGCTTTAAAGTAAACAGCCTTTATAAAGCTTTTTGAATATCTCCACACCTAATTCTGATATTTTTTTATGCAGAAGTGGTTTAGAATGACAGCTATTTTTCATAATCTAAGTAAGCTTTAGTAATTTGAGAGTTAGGCATCCCAAAAATGTTGACAGTATGGACTATGGAACTTTTTTAAGTAAGAGCTCATTGCTGCAAATATTTTTCAGTATTATTGTAAAAAATACACTCCTCAGCACTTAGAGTCAATTTTAACATTAACTTTGCTACATATTTAGTAGATTGTCACTGGCCTCATTTAATTCATGTGAGGAAAGTGGTGCAGAAATATTGAAGTCATTGCAATATACCAGTAAGTTGCAATTGTCAGTCTCCCATGTTCTCTCACAATATGCAATAGCTTTTTTTTTTTGTTGTTCAGTTCTTCTGGATTTAGCCCAGATTTTTTTTTTCAGGCTAATTTTTGGAAGATTCCACTTTTACTAGAGTTTTTCCTTCTAGTGTATTTTGGCCTGCAGGTTTCTTTTAGACCATCTTCTCCATTTGTACACTGTTATTCCAACTGCCTTTGTTGTCATTGCTTTTAACTTGTAAATGTTGCCAAAGGGATTGGTTGTGTCTACATAACACAGTATAGCTCTGCACACGGGTACCCAGGGTAGCTATAACAAGCTTAACTAACTGGAATAGATAACGTGCCCTATAAATGAAGCTGTTCCTTCTGGGATCTAAGGTGAAATTACTCCAAACATTACTTCAGGGCAGTGGACAGTTGTTAGCTGACCCATGTTAAAAAGAAGATTCTATTTAAATTTTGAAGGATAAAGTTAGGATGCAAGCTGATCAGTCTATAGATCATTACACATAGAGATTACACTGGAAAGTTCATAAATTAATACCAGGAGGTAAGCAATGATCAAATAACTGGAATCTGAAGCTCAGACTTTAATGATGTATAAGTTGTACATTATTAACAGTGATTGTAATTAAGACTGGAAGAGCTTTTCAAACAATGTGATAGATTCTCTTTAATTTAAGTCTTTAATTAAGACTGGATGTATCTTTCGAAAGATATTGTCAAATTTGATAATAAAAGAACTATCAGAAGAAATTCAAAGGTCTTAAACTCTATGAATTTTTCATCTCATCAGTCTTATGGTATTCATTCATCTAGAAAAGTGGAAAAATACAATGAACATTTATAAAGGTCATATAAATAGGTTTCTTACAATGGCAATTTAATTTCTTTCTGTTCTGCTAACATAACAGCTTTTGGAACCAGCTCAAGTCCTCTTAGCAACATAGACAAAGAAAATAATTTTGCCGGTTTAAGTATGGAGATGTGAGGCTGGTCATTCAGCAATAAAAGAAGACATAGGGAGAAGAAGTAGAGCTGAATTAGGATGGCAGAATGTCAAGTCACACTTCCTGCCTCTTTTCTCTCACCCTGTTTCCACACAGCAGTAACTCCTAGCCCATATACCCTGAACTTTCTGGCAATATTAACCAATCAGAATGACTTTCCAGACAAATAGCATAGCTAGGGGAAGATAGTTGTAGAATTATAGAATGGTTGGGATTGGAAGAGGCCTTAAAGATCATCTAGATCCAACCCCTGCCATGGGGTTGATTTGCCAATACCTTCCGCTAGATCAGGTTTCTCGAAGCCTCATCCAGCCTCGCCTTGAACACCTCTAGAAATGGGGCATCCACAACCTTTCTAGGCAACCTGTTCTAATGCCTAACTATGGACGTTTTCCTGTCCATTCCAATTTGCTGCCTAGGCAACTGTCTCTCCTGCCAATGCCTGAAGTTGGCGCTAATTACTCTAGTGATTCATTAAGCTATTGTGGACTCACTCAGAATCCCACTTTAGTAACCGTTGCAAGGCTGTCTATAATAGTACAACTTTTAAATCAGTATGCCATATATAGTATAAAAGACATTGGGTTTTTTATAAGGCTTTAAGAAGTCACAGACGTCTGTACACAGGTGTTGTATATCAATTGATAAATAATTTTTTTCATATACACACACTTACAATAGATATCCTTGGCATACATGAAGAGTATTATTTTGACTCATAGAAATGATGTGTTCACAGAAAGGTGAACTCAAGTGTGCTTTCTGAATAATACTACTGAAAGCAATACATGTAAGAACAAAAATATTCATCCATTTAGTGTGAAATACTTGCCAACACAAATGCTTCAGAGAACACTTAAAACAGTTTGCATATTTCTGACTTTTTTTTTCATTTCCAGAAACCATGGCAATTGGTAGATCTCTTTTCTGTCTAATTTTCAGCAAACATGGAACTTCCAGTTTCAAATACTTTCCCTCTTTGCTTTTCTGCTACACAAAAAAAAAGAATCTATCTCTATCCTCAGATATTTTGTAACATATTTACAATCACAACAGCAGCTAAGCAAACAAATACATAAGCAAAGTCCATCGAACCCCAAGACGAGTTCAACTGTCTGTGATGAGCCATGCTTTCCCACCAACATGGGTTTACCTCTGACAGCCAGGAAGGCAGTAAAGTATCCCTAGTAAACTCTGTACCCTTCCTTCTTCCTCCCATGTGCAAGCAGTTTTACGATATGCCCAGAAAACTGTCCAAGTTCCAGCTATTTGAGCCCAGAGCTCATTAGAATTGTGACAGATGTGCATTGCGGCTGCCTAGAGTTGCAAAGAAATTACAGAGTATTGTTCAGAATTTTCCTGACAATTCTCCGAGTTCTCTGTAGATGTTTTATTGATATCACTGATTGATGGGATCAAAACATTCTAGACAAACACATGAAACCTCTTGAAATTATGACAATAACTGAGCAAATTTCTAGTCATCTTACCCCTCAGATCCCTATATTCCTCATCCCTTGGGCAGTTCACTTGTCAGGGGCAAGATCTCAACCTTCTCATGACCTCCAAGACCTTTGTAACATAACCAATCAGAAAATAAGAACTTTCAGTCTGCTGCTAAATTAGTGTGTGTTTTGAATATAGTAGAAAATAGCAGAAATCTGTTCAAGTGCTTCTTCTATTTTTGTTCTACCACAAAGTAAAACTTTTCTTTAGGCAAAGCTTCAACACGTTAGGTTGCCTGAGAACAGCAAACAGGACAAATTAAATATAAAGATATTTTATCTCCAGATTTAGAAAACCTGTTACTAAGAACATTAAAAATCGAAAGACCCGCCTTCCAAATATAAAGTATAGAACCACAGTCAGAAAAAAAAATCTAAAGTACTAGCAGTTACTAATTTAAATATTTCAAACATTAAACAATTTAAATATTTTCAAGAAATTTATCTTTTGTTTTAAACTGGACCAGTTTCCCCAAACTTTAATATTTTAAAATTTCCTTCCAGATCTGATGGCCTTCAAAGAAAATTGGGAAAGAAAAGCAAATATGAAGCCAATTATTGGTAAGCGGTGCTTGGGGACCACTCTTCTGGCCTTATCCTCTGAAGTTAGGTATGTGTCCTGAGTCACCTCTCTTAGAATGTGTTAAACAGTGTAAAATAAGCACCTCTTTCTTTCAAAGCTGTGAGAAATAAGTCTAAGATACTAGTGACTGGTTTAGATACGTCAGAGTAGATGGAGAAAAATTCAATGTCTGGTATCCAGTTCAGCACTACCTGAAGTCAAGAAGGATCTATTGTCTACTTCTCAGCCATTAAATTAAAATTTTGGTCATTAAGAGTAAAGCATACCAATGCCTATTTCAATCTTGTGATATTACCATTTGAGATGTATAACATATTTTAAGAATCTGTGCACAAGATACAAGGTAGCCCATAGCAGTGAGGCTTATATAGCATCAGAGATTTGCGAAATAATGAGGTATGCAACTCATACACTGTGCAATATTTTACAGGTTTTCTTGACATACTGCAGCAAATTTATGTAAAAAAGGAACATTAAAATAAATATTCTGCTATAAAAGTAGTTTAATTTCATCTCAACAATAACAGACTGAAGCTTAAGGAGTAAATATTGTGATGAGGTAATCTATAGCTGTCATTATTACTTTCAAATGCTGCTTTATTTGGGACTGTGAAATTTGCTACATATCTTTCAGTGACAACTCTATAAATACATATGAGGAAGAGGCAGGAGGAAGAGGAGGGAAATGGAAAACTGTTGAAAAGATTTTTTTTAATTAATGAAAATGCTGACCTGTAGGAAAGGGTACATTAAAAATAAATTGTAACAGACAATAACAAAGCTGTACGCAGTTAAATTTATCAGCTGTTTGCTTTAAATGTAGGACACTGTTCTGTTCATGGTTTTGTAGGTGAAAATTCTGCATTAGCTGTGGATTTTATTTGTCTCGGAGAAGTAAGAGTAAATCCTAGTTCTATCAGCATAAGCAGAAAAAAACCTCTTCTTCACAGGCAGTTTTTTGTAGGATGCTTTTCAGATTATGTGTCACCGAGTGAAGGAAAAGTGAGGTAGCATATTCTTCCGGAATGAGGAACAGCTGAATCTATAATACTCCACAAAATATTGTTATTAATTACGTTGACTTTTACAGTTTCTGAAGAGCAGCTCACTTTTGCATTTCTCATTCTGAAGTTCTAACTGAAAAGCAAAAGCAGACAGTGTTTGCTTGATGTTACAAAGGTAAATTGTTATGGCTTTCCTAAAGAGGACCTTGTTTCCACTTACGTTCCCCACTTAATGTGGATGCCTTTGCATGTCAGGAACTTTGTAAGTATTTACTAACTGTACTGTAGTTGTGTACTGGACTTTGGAGCTTACTAATTTATTACAGAAATTAATCAAATTCACCATATTATTGAAACCATGAGTGGATTTCCAGAGGGCTTGTACTGTGTGTAGTTCAGGGCACAAAACCAAGTTCCTTTCTGTATGAGGATGGACACTGTTGAGAGATAGCCTTTCTCTGTCCTTCATAGTAAAACCAGCAACAGGGATATTGAAGCAATTTGCAGCAATTTTATAATTATTTTTGTGCACAATTGTGTTCTGTCATTCCAATCAGAATATTGAAGGAAATGTCTAAATATGTACTTCAATTTAGGATTATTTAATACCTATCTTTTTTTTTTAACCAAACTTACATTTTCCTCCTAAATGTGCCCTGCTGTTCCAAATTGACATCTAAAGTACCCCGGAAAAGGTATAGTCTTGCAGGAATCATTTCCTATCACTGCAGTAATAAGAATCACTTCCAGAAAAGCAGCATCAACAATAAAAAATAGGTCACTTTTTTTTTTTTAATACTTACTTCACCAAAATGCAAACTACCACAGATAGTTTTTCATACCTCTCTCCTATCATATGATTTCTCTCTCAGACCTATTACTCTAAGTCACTCACTTGGAAATTTCCCAATCTACTTTATATATTTAGCAACAGATGTCTGAAATGTTCCCTGTAACACTGTGGTCTTGAGAGAGCTACCAGCCAAACAGGTAGGGTCTGCATTCAAACAAGAGCAATACAATGGCATTAACAAGCATGAGGAAGACTGAGATGCTGACAACTAAAAAGTTCCATATTAAAAAGAATGCATTTTAAGATTTCCTCTAGCACGGACAGTTCTTTCTTTATTTATCCTCCCCCTTGCCTTTTTTTCCATCCTGACACTAGAGGGGAAAAGAATGTTGTGGCATGGTGAGGATATAAAGTAGTTTTTATTCCAATTTCATTGCTCTTAGCTAACTTTCTTGTCTCCTACTCCTCAAGGGTCCTATTTTCCAACATCATAACATCATCTTTTTGTTTCTTGACCTTGCACTTTCTCTCTTTGCCTCTATCCCTCCAGGCTATTCACTTATTTCCATTCCACTTCCTCTTCCTCACCAGGACATCAGCAGGGGGAAGAGCATGTTAAGCAGAAGAAAGAAACTCCTTAATCATGGTCTTGATTTTAATTTTGCATTACAGACAAGTTTATGCCTTCCAGTCTCTGTCCAGTAATAGCGAGTTAGAAGAAGCTTACTACAGAAGCCAAATGCTATGCACTTTCATCTCAATATATTAAAAATGCATTTTTTGACAGCAGTCCTTTTGCTCTTGTGTTTCGCCTGCCCCTTGTAGACTTCGTCCAACCTTGTAATTCCCATGTGAATTGAAGCACTCTTGATACTAGACAGATAGTACTATCTCAGCCCTGATGACTTCCTTTTTTTGATCAAAAGAAAGGAAATATTATAGATTTGCAATAAACTTCTTTAGCATCTTTTTATTTTCCAATTATTATTTTTAGGAAAAGACAATGTTTTACCTATTTATTCACCCAAAATACTCAGTCTAAGGTGAGCACCTGATATAGACACCTCTTAGTGTTGCAGTTAAAATTCAGTGGTTGTAAATGATTGCAAATAGTTTTGTAGAAACTGTAACCTCACCACAGTTAAATACAACGGAGTTGTAGCTATATTAGTTTAATGAATTAATTTAAACTTTTCTCCACTATTCTTTTTTCACAGATTAAATTATGTGTTAGCTTATGGTTGTCCAACTTCAATAGCTGTAAGGACAAAGATGGGACCTTTTTGATTTCTGTTTGATTTTGTTTGTTTTACACAATGCGTGTGTGCAAGACAGAAAAATCTGGTTTGTCATGTACAGGGAAACATAGAATCATAGAATCATGCTATGGGAAGGGACACCTTCCTCTAGGTCAGGTTGCTCAGTGCTTCCTGCAGCTTGGTCTTGAACACCTCCAGAGATGGAGCATCTACAACTTGTCTGAACAACCTGTTCCAGTGTCTCACCACCCTGACAGAAAAAGAATTTCTTCTATCTAGTCTAAATCTCGCCACTTTCAGCTTAAAACTGTTATTCCTCATCCTGTCCCTACACTTCTTGACGAAGAGGCCCCTCTTTGGCTTTCCTGTAGGCCCCTTTTAAGTACTGGAAGGCTGATATAAGGTCTCCTCACAGCCCTCTAGGCTGAACAAGCCCAACTCTCTCGGCCTGTCCTTGTATGGGAGGTATTCTAGCCCTCTGACCATCCTCGAGGCCCTCCTCTGGACTCACTCCAGAAAATGTATGTCTCTCCTGTGCTGAGGAATCCTGAGCTGAATGCAGTACTCCAGGTGAGGTCTCATTAGAGCAGAGTAGAGGGGCAGAATCACCTCCCTTGACCTGTTAGTTACACTTCTTCTGTTGCAGCTCAGGAGATGGTTGACTTTCGGGACTGCAAGCACACATTGCTGGCTCATGTAGAGCTTCTCACCACCCACCAGCACCTCCAAGTCCTTCTCTTCAGGGTTACTGTCAATCCATTCTCCACCAAGCCTGTATTTGTGCTTGGGATTGTCCTGAGAGCAACGAAGATGGTGAAGGGGCTGGAGCACAAGCCCTATGAAGTGTGACTGAGGGAGCTGGGGTTGTTTAGCCTGGAGAAGAGGAGGCTCAGGGGAGACCTTATTACTCTCTATAACTATCTGAAAGGAGGTTGTAGGCAGGCAGGGGTTTGTTTCTTCTCTCAGGCAATCAGTGACAGAACAAGAGGACATTGTCTCAAGCTTCGTCAGATGACTTTTAGGCTTGATATTAGGAAAAAATTCTTCACTGGAAGGGTGATTGGCCATTGGAATGTGCTGCCCGGGGAGGTGATGGAGTCATCGTCCCTGGAGGTGTTTAAAAATAGATCAGATGAAGCGCTTAGTGCCATGGTTTAAACAACAAGTAGGTGTTGGTGTTGGGTCATAGGTTGGACTAGATGATCTCAGAGGTCTTTTCCAACCTTGTGATACTGTGATACTGTGACTTAGGTGCAGGACCTTGCACTTGGCCTTGCTGAGCTTCATGAGGTTAGTACAGGCCCAGCTCTCAAGCTTGTCAAGGTATCGCATCCCTTCCTATCTAGAATGTCAAACATGCGACACAGTTTGGTGTTGTGGGCGAATTTGTTGAGGATGCCCTCAATACTACTGTCCATGTCTGTGTCAAAGATGTTAAAGAACACTGGTCCCGACACCGACCCCCGAGGAACACCACTCATCAGTAGTTTTCACTTGTACATTGAACTGTTAAGGACAACTCTTTGGGAGCGACCATCCAGCCAATTCCTTATCCAGTAAGTGGTCCATCCATCAAGTCCATAACTCTCCAGAGATACAAATTTTCAGGAAAGTTATTGCAAGAAACTCCCATTTTCTTTAAAGAGACAAAACCGAGAAAACAGTTTCCCAACCAGTTATATAATGACTTTAACTCACTTTAAGACGATTACCTTCTACTTTAAAACACCTAGTGGAAGAATAAATGTAATTTATTTCATCCTGTTGTACAGTGCATAGGTGTTAGTGATAACAACATATATTCTAGTGTACTTGTTTTGCAATATCAAGTTCCTATGTAATTTTTGCTCCTACGAGTGCAAGTAAAAAGAATGTTTAATGCATTATTTAGTAAACAGACAGAAAAAACGCAAAAAATTGTAAGATAAATCAGATCAAGACAAAAGCAAACATTTAATTAGCTTTGTTCCTTCTATTAACTTTGCTGCATATCTTGTTCTGAATTAAATACATATCTGACAAAACAACATTTTCAGATTTTTTTTTAAAATTTGTATTCCTCAATGAAAGGAAGATGATAAACGTAAATTAAACTGACAATTAATGCTTTTTATGACAAAAAAGCTTTTTCTAATAATTTGGAAACTGTCTGGAAGTCCCTTTCTGGATGTGAAGAAAATAATTCTTAATCAAAAATTTATCTCTCAAGTTGTGTTTTTTTTGATTTATTTTTACATGGGAAAGGGGAAGCTTTTACTTAATACTTAATGGTGATTAAAATTGGAGTAGTCTATGTGAAAATAGTGCATCATATTTATATTTAAACATGTATATTTATATTTTGAGAAGCAGATGGATGATCAAAATGCAGTCTAGTGATTCATCTGAAAGCTATGATAATATTTAGACATAAATAAAATAAAATACTTTTTAAATACTAACAAAATTCTGCTTTTCCCCTTTAGGAACGTGAATATTAGTTTAATAGTCATCTAGAAATGAACTGTCTTTGGCCATTGATTGAGTAATACAACTTAATTGATTATGAGTCAAATGTAAAACCAAAATAAAATCCAACCAATGAGGGAATCAGGAAGCGTCTAATGGAAGGTGAATTTCTACAACCCCTAATCAGTTTTAGAAATTGTAAGACCATATTTGTGTTCTAAACATTTCTAAATTATGACCAGTGGCAGTGCATCAGCATCTCAATGATGACAGGAAATGAATGTTTGTGAGAGTTCTTGTTCACTGTATACCTCAGTTTCCTTAATAGCTCTGGAAAGCCAGCCTTGCTCCTGCTGTTGCCATTGATGAAATAAAACATGTCACAGCATGTAAAAAGCATCTACTGTAGGCAGGTAAGCATATCAGTAGCAGAATTCACCACTCATATGACTATTATTGGCAATATCCATGACAACACCCCTAGAAATCCATTCTCAAGTGGCTACAGGAAAAGTAAGCCTGGGTCTCCAATATCACATCCTAGATCTATAATTTTGTCTCTGCCTGCCTCTTGTGCCCTTTCACTTGCCTGTGGCAGAAGCAGCAAAATTCGATTTTGTCTGCCCTGTTGAGAATTCATAGACTGCTCTGTCTGACTGGTAAATGCATTCATGAAGAATACCTTCAAAATATCGAACCAGTACATAACGAGCCTTTCTAATCATGCCCTTGACCTTCATTTCCAATAGTCGACAGCTCTCAGAAATGTACAAACAAATGAAGTGCTTTCCGTAATATATTTTTATTTACTGTGAATAAAAGAAATAATAAGGTATCTCCCTGAAAAATGTATATTAACTCTCTCCATTAATAAAATATTCCCAGTTATACAAAAAGAGAATGTTCTTCACAATTTAGACACTGTATTAATACATTAATTAAACCTTAATGATCAGGACCTGTAGCACTTCTAGGGGATTAATGACCAGCTGAGAGAGTTGGTGGCCCAAGAATTTTCCACAGGTCATTTATTGTATTTATTCATTTTCTAAGAAACGTTCCTTAGTCAAGGAACAAAGCCATTTGTATAAAAGTAAGCTGTAATTACAACAAACCTCATCTTGTTATACTTTTATTATTCTAGAATATTTACCCAAAGCATAACTCTCTCTATAAGTCATCCTGCTTCTCGTGACAGCCAATATTTCAAATGGTAGGAAAGCAATTATTACATTTATGTTTTTATCCTCGTTTTTATTGTTAGAATAAGAAGTTTACAACTTCCTTCTTCCTACTAACTCTGAGGAAAAGCGGGGAAAAAAGTAAAAATCTACTCTTGCATTTATTGTAGTAAACTATCTTGACTGTTTTATGTGTAGTAATTATTTGAAAAGCTAAAATTCATATTCATTAAGAAAATTGAGTCATGGGTGAAAACAAACAAACAAAAATCCACAAACATATCTCTCCCAATTACTTTTTATTCCAGTTGCCTATCTACAAACCCATCCTGTGATAGGGAAATCAATGATAGTTTTCTTTATTGAATGAATGAAGATCAAGCTGCAGCCTTTTCTCAGACCTCTGACCTTCTACGGTTACAAAGTCCATTATCAGGAAGTTATATTGAATGGAAAGAAAAGCAGTGTATGTCACCTAAAAATTACTATACAGATAAAAATACATGCAAGAGACCACTCCCTATATTTAGTGATCTTACTAGTTTGCAATTTCAGCTCCTTTCTTGGGTAAAAAGCTAACATGCTTCTTTTTTCCAAAGTTTCATTTCCTGTAAACATCACAGTATTTTTATAAAATCATTTGCAATTTTGGAGTCCTACTCCATGATAAGTAGGATCAAGAAACTTGATGGTTTTTTGATAATGGAAAAAACAGTATGGTTATTTGTTCCCTTTCAATAAGAGTACAGAGACTACATATATTTACAGATATAGTATTTGATATGACGCTGAATCTTAGGAACACCATTTCGTGTTTTGCTGCCTTTTAATTTCTTTTTTAACCTTGTGTAATCCTAATTATTACATAGAGCTTTATATTCTCACTTTCCAGAGACTGTACTGTCTTCCCATTCATTTCAGAATGTTAATCTATGCAACCATTTTCCTCTCTTGAGGGCTTCGGACCTGTCTTTTCTCCTTCTGCCACATTTTTGAGGCTACATCTACACCCTGACAGCAGGGATTTCTGAGCCTTTCTATACTAACTACAAAAATGGAAGCTTGGAGAAGAAAGATGATGGGATTTGTAAGGTAGTATTTATTTGCTCAGACATGAGGCTATGTAAGCAAAGCGTTCTCAACTTTCACAGCTGAGCTGTCTCTCGTCACAAACTCTGTCTTGGTCATAATCTGGGAACCTCTGCACCATGTACAGTTCCCTAATGTAGATTTGGCAATAGCCATTCCTGCCAGGCAAGAAGATTCAGTTTTATCTACATTAATGTGTAGATTTTGCTAGTAACAATCGTCTCAAGAATGTCCACATACTTAATATTTGACTAATATTTTTATTATCTTCGTGCGTATCCAATAACTGATCAGCTAGCAGATGATCTCAGCAACGGGAATAATACATGAAAAACAGTGGAAAGGGGCAATGTCTCTTGACTGTAGTCAATGTTAGGACCTTTGACAGTGCTCAGTGCATGCTTATTCTCTTTGTTTTCTTTTGCATTTGTCAAAAGGCTTTCCAAGAATATGAAAGCAGCTTCCTACATATCTATCTGAAAATGTTTTAAAAAACATAAACTGGCAGAGATCAGATCTCATCAGAGGCTGAACTGGTTTTGGCTTCACAGAGATATTAGTAACGGAGCTTGAAATTCAAACACTACATTAAAATATTATGGAGAGTCTCCCACCTTTGCTAGGTTTTCTTCATCTCTGTTTTACAAACAAGCATTGTCTGCTGTGATTCCAAGTCTCTTTGCAGGCAAGGCTTTTTTTCTGTAAGCTGTTATTATGCTCTGACAAGCTAAGGAAAGTCGTAAGATATACTACTTTAATGTCATCTAGATCCAAAGAGAGAAGCTTTTTGTACAAACAGATCATTATAATTTCCTTACTGCCCTTTGCCTTTCTCTGTTTGGTTTATGTGTTTGTTTGTTTTTTTCTTTATCATAATAGATGAGAAAGTAGTATCTATTTATTGTTTTGGTCATAAAATTGGCACATTATTTTCCATATTGGGCTTGGTGATGAGTCTTGTAAGAGTCAAATATTTCTGTGTTAATAATTTTCTCAGACTTGTCCAAGCTTTTACAACATTTTTGCCAGAGATTTTATATTGAACCAGTGGTTAGTGTCTGGGCTTAAAAACTGACACATTTCCTTCTAATTGCTCTGTGCTTTCTGTTTAGTTTTTATCTTATGTCTACGTATTTATGATGTCCAGCTGTGTGCAGACTCCAAATTTGACAAGGAATACATTTAGGGTCTTCTTATGATATTTTAATGTATGCATATAGTTCTAGATATCTTTACTACTTAACAGTTCCCATTGTATTTTAATTCTTTTGCCAAAGCTCTCCTTCAATATAAGAACAGAAACAAGAACCAGCACAGATAACCTTTCAAATAAACATGGGAAAAAAAGAGAAAAAAACAAAAGCATGTTGAAAGAACATTACTTATATTTACAGTTAAACACATAATTAGGAAATACAGTTTGATGCTTGCTTGTGCAGCCTCCATTCCATCTATAATTGTATCCCATCTTAGGTACTTAGTAATTCATGGGTTTCAATAAAAAAAAATCTTACAGAGTTATGCCAATAGAAAATGTATAACGTACTTGCACCCAGAGAATCTTATTCTGTATGTGCAAGAATACGACATTTCTGAATTTAGAGTGCTTCCCTTGCAGCCTAGATTAAAGTGATCCAAGTGGTGCATCATGAGCTGACATAAATACATAGGAATCTTCACTATCTGACTTTTCCCCACAGACGGAAAAGTGTCTGTAGAGGAAGAACTGTGCAAAGAGTCAAATGTCCCGTCCTACATCTGCTTATAACCCTCCCCAGAGACAGGGGTTACTACTGCTTCCATCATACTGAAAGGAATGGTGAAGGAATCTCCAGCATAATGAAACTCCTCTGAGTCAGCCAGAGCAGCCTACTGCTGCTTCTGCCTCCTGGAAGGCAGAAAGTAAGAGAGTTGTAGCACTTCCAAAACACTTGGTTGTTCACAAAGCTGGAAGACAATTCTCATGTAAATAATAACTTCTGGTATAAATGGAATTTGATTTACTGGCTTCTAAGGAAGGAAAAAAAAGAAGAGCAGAAAAATCTCCATCATATCCTGTAAGGATCAAGCTGCAGACACTTAGGTTTATAGCACAGGCTTTCATCATATAAAATACATGACTAACTACATTAGTTGACACCCAGATACTGTCACAGGAGGAAAGAATTCTTCTTAAGTCAGAAGTATTGAGCTAATTATTCCATATAATTGTACCATACCTCTTGGCTGTTTCTACGAACATGCACTGCTGCAGCTCTGTTGGTTGGCAAGATAGTCCTGGCTACAGTGGATGTACTCTGCTAATTTTTATTATATTTGCCAAAATGTTTGCAATAAATGTAAGTGAGAGAAAGGCTATAACATATTTCAATGATTCACCTCACAACAAAAAGCCAAGCAGAACATCTTTAGGTGTGAAAAAGATCCCATTTGTCCTAGGGAAATTCCCTATCCTATCAGATGCAATAAATAGACTGAACTTCTCATAAGAGGTCTTTTGATAATATTTGTATAACCAAAAATGTTTTTTCCTAACCTAAGGAGTTGTATCTAGCTTCCATTAATGATGATGGTGTAATCACTATTAGGGCAGAATATCTTCTTGCTTGCTCTTAAAAAATTGTCTTGTCAAAGGTTTTCATTAGACCATTATTTTAGAGATAGGGATGGAGAGTCATTTCCATTCTAGTAGAAAAACTGGCATAAAAATTGACTCTGGATTGCATTTGTGCTAGATTTTTAATACATCAGGGTAAATAAAACAGTAAGACTGGAATTCTTACAAAACACCAGTTCCATATGATTGAAAGCAAGGAAATGCTAAAGGCTTATGCTTTCCTTTAGCCTACATTTTCTATCGGTGAATATCTATAAACTCTAAGATGGACCAAAGTCCCTCATTAGCAAGCTGAAGACATGTACTTTGTGAAAAGCATCAGCATCAGCTGGGAAAGAAGAGCTCAGACTGAAACTGCAGAGTATTAAGTGAAAAAGCCATGAAATAATCCACAGGAAGAAAAAAGAAAACGTCATCTCTATGTGTATTTAATGTTTATGTCTTTTCTAAAAATATTTACGATTGGAGATACTGGGAATGCCAAGTTCAGGAAGATACATTTAAACAAAATAAATAGAAATTATGATCCTCACAAAATGGAAAAATAAACCTACCTGCAGGCAACAGCAGTAGAAAGAGCATTTCAGCTGACAGTGGACACAAAAAAATCTGAACTTGCAAGTTAAGTAAAATTTCAGCATTTTATACCTTTCTGTGGCAATTAATTTTTTTAAAAAAATAATGTTGTTGTACCAAATGTGCACAACAATTTGTTTTTCCCTTATTGTTTGGAGGATGGGTATTGAGATTTGTAGTCGCTACTTCTCTCAAATCACTTCAAATCACAAATTCCTTAGAGTGTGGAGAGGTTATATTAGATATACAGAGCCCAGACAATGCTGTGAGTTGATTCTGGGGAGAAGCCAAATTTCTGACATTGGTGCTGCATTAATAGAACTCGGCACTGTGTTGAACATATGCTTCTCTGCAGGCAGTATAGTACTGTTTGCAACAAGGAAATGGTACAAGTAGTTGTAGCACTTTATTTTTGCCTAGAAGAAAATGTAAGTTCAGACCCGATACATCCATTGACAACCAAAACAATTCTCAGATTTCAGCTCTTTGAAAATCGAACTATTTAGCTGCCCTGATACTGGCCAAAATGATATATAGATTTAGCATCTTAATTTTAGGTACACATTAAAGCATCTTGACTTCCTTTGTTTGTCCCTTTCGTTAAAGATTTGCAAACACTTTATAGAAATTGGAATAAAAAAATTCTGAAAGACCTTATTAACCTCTTACAAGGTCTAAGTAACTTAAAACTGATTAAGCCATTTAAAATATAGCTAGTACACAGAAAATCAAACCTAAGTGAAACATCTTGTTTTATCTGTAAAGTAGGTTTCAGTCACTGTAACAAGCAAAATATTTTCAGTCCTAATTGGCTGCAGTTATGAAATCCGTATTCTTAAAGTAGGCACCTGACTCCCTACATATTACATAACAATATCAGCATGATTTTTTTCTCATCTTTATTCTCTTTTACAAAGAAATTTGTTGTGGTGGTTTCATTTTAATTAATATTCCCCTTACAACATGTGGTAGCTGTACCTGCCTTAGAAACAATGGGAGGAATTAAAATACATCACCATACATAAGCTGCTGTGCACAATCTCTGTAGGGAAAGGTTTTTTTAATGAAGTCTTTCTTTTCATGATGGCAGAGGTGTCTCACTTCATAATGTATCAGAGGGTATGAAGTGTCACTAAGGATTTACAGACTTCATTTGGAATCTGGAATCTTGACTTCCTTTGGTGAGAAGCAGACTCCTGCTTTCTTTCAAAATATCATAGTGTTATGCCTCTTCTCAGAGGATAAAAACAGTCCTCCTGAATGATGTAAACACTGACTGTAGTTCTTTGCTTCCTCTAAAGAGATTTAGACCTGTAGTTGTCCCCTCTCAGGAGTGTATCCTAATAAGTAAAGACTGGGGTTCTCTAGCCCTTCTATTCAAGTTTTATGGGCCAATTTTAAGGCAGAATATGTGATAAAACTTAATAGTTAAGAAATTTACACTTGAATAGAGAAACGTCATTTTCAGTTCCTACTCCAACTACTGTTAAAAAAGAGGATTCTCAAGTACAAATATTTCACACTTGTTTACATATAGTAATCAGAATCTTTCACCAGCTGCTCTTGATTTTCTCTCTCCTTCCAATGGCCAATACTAGTGCAATTAACAAAAGCTCCTTTTTTATCTTTCACTTTCATCCTACCACATAACTATGGTCCTGTCCACAAAATGAGTAAAATCTTCTAGACTTTTTCACAATAGGCTACAGATAAGCAGAAACTCATTGTGCAAGAGTTTCAGGACCTCTGACATGAAAACGCACACTGAATACATGGATATGCATATTGAAGGGAAATGCACATTACAAGGCTGTTTCTTCCTTAACGACAAACTAATTACTGACAGGCATCATTAAGAGCGTATCATCTTCCATGACTAGGAGAAAAGCAGAGCAATGAACTTTAAATTGGTGAGAGTCTAATTTGACATCTGGTCAAGGAAACACTTTCTTATCTTGAAATATGAGAGCATTACATCAGAGAAACCCTTATATCAAAGAACCCATATAAAACGCAAGAGAGCAGCTATCCCTTTGGAGCCCAGATATCTTTCCCATATCTCTGCTGAGTCATGGTGGAAGGGGCTTTCAATCAATCAACTTGACTGCAAGTTGACATATCCTCAGGAAAAAGGCTCTACAGCAGCATCCCAAGTGTCGTTCTCACAGTCTTACTGTGCTGACTTGTGGAAAGTGACCATGTAATTCGTATGAAAAGAAACACAAATTATCCATGCAATTTTCCTTCCTATATGTTTTTTTTATTTCCTTTTCTTTTTCTTTTTATTGTGGTTTTGAATTAGAAGTCACATTCTCCACTGCTTCTCCAGTGCTGGTGGGCATTCATTTCTGTATATCTGGACACAGTGCTGTTAATTGGGACAACCCTGATTTCATGTTTCAGGAGTCCAAATGCTTGAGACTTCCCAGCTGTGTACAAATTTTTTGGAGTCCATCAAAATATCAGACGTCTTAGATTCTAAAATCTTACTCTGTCAGTTCTTTGTGTGTGTATAACTAGCAGATTAAGCCATGCCTAAGGCAAAAGGTCTAGATCATGGGAGCACTCAGAAATGAGATTAGAGACTGACTTATGCATCACTTTCAAGAATGAGGAATTCTGAATGTTCAGGTTTTTCGTTACTTCAGAAGTCTTCATGTAAAAATATGAACTTTTTTTTTTTCCAAGATTCTGGCATAAGAGAGCTTTCAACATGGGTTAAAATACTGAAAATCTGGAATCAAGGGCAATGAGATCATTTTAGTCTATCATATTCAGTCTATTTCAGACTATCATATGTCCTTTGAGTTCTAAATTCTTTCCTCTTGACATAGAGCAATGCCTAAATTTATTTTTAAATTTATAAGGTGTTAATATTTTAATCTAATTTCCAATACATTTTCCTTGTCTATCTGTAGAAATTCAATTTACAGTTTTTCTTCTCCTACACAGCAAATAATGATGATCATACTAATTAGATATTAAAAAATAAATCACTAGCTCCATTTTTTCTTATCTCCTCATTTAAGTCTTTCTCTATAGTACCTGTATAGGAAATACATATTAATTTAACGTGCTTTATTTTGGTCTTCTCTGTTTTTAGCAAGATATCAATAAATTAGCAATTGTGAAACTAAAGAAGATTTCATCTTTATCAGTTTCAGAATAGTTTTAGCAGGCTCTAGACCTTGGAGAACTGCTGATTACTGGAAACATATTGATTCTTATAAAGCCCAGATACACAGCTACAGTGGGTCCCAGCTACATGTCCATGTGTACTTCTGAAATTAAAAAATGAATTTGCTTCCTATTTCACTCCTAGGACATTTACACATCAGATGCGTGAGTCTGTGCATAGTCTCTCTTTTTGAAGTTCCATTCGATGTAGGAGTGGGCCTGGAAGAATTTTCTTTGTGGACAAATCCTGGCCGTTTTTTAAACATGACCACACAAGGTATGACAGCTTACATATCAAGCTATACTTCAAAATCCTAGCAGATGCTACACCCTTCATGACATTCACCTTCATGCCGTATGTCTCCCCAGACTGAGGAGTGTCTGTCATAGAAAGTTCTGGAAATCCTTTCCAAATATATTTAATCTCTTTTGATAAAGTCGTGTGTACTCCTTTCTTATTTAATGGACTTTTCCTCTGGGCATTAAAGTATTTGCTTTTTTCCACTCACTCAAACTGAGGTGAACAACTGAAAAAACTCAAACCAAAATATCCCCAAAACCAAAACCAGACAGAAATGCTTTAGGTGAAATGGAAGAACAAGGGTTCTCAATAACTATTGCATTGACATTTACTCGTGAAAGGAGAGCTGATAAATTAAAGGGTAAAAAAAAGTAGGTGAACCTATTTATTAGGAAAATTTGTTTGTATTTTTAAAATTATAAATATATGCTCAAAATACTTAAAAACAAATGGAACTTACTCTCAATCTATGTAATGCTTTAAAAGTATGGTGCTTATGCCTTAACCCTTTCACTTTTAGTATTTTAAAACCTGCTTGCAAAATAAAGCCAACTGGCATTTGCTGCAAGTGTTAATTATATCTGTTGTCGTTTAGATGGGAGATTAGGAGACTAAAATGCTGCACTGCTCTTTGTGCACCAGCTTTTATATTTAACTGGTTGCTTGAGAATTACTGAAGAGGACAGCGTGTCACAGATTCTTTGCTGAAATATAAATAATACATAAAAAAAAGTCTTTTTGTCACTGTTTAGTCAAAGACTAATATTAAAGAACATTTTACTTTGTGCTAGTGAGATTGAAAGAAGAGAGACTACACAGGGTAGTGAACATGGAAAACAATAAAGAAAAAGAAAAACAAAACTTAAAAAAAATACTCCTACCAACATATTGAGCACAGTTCAAAAGAACTAGCTGATCATCTCATCTGCCAGATGGGTCCTACCAGCTATGTTTCAATTATGAGATGGAAAATCTCTAGGGAACCTGGTATGTACAACAGGAATCTTTGCTTGTTTCCTCTTCCTGGTTTTCTTTGAGTGTAAGCTTCACCCAAAATAAGTTTAAAAGCTGCTTCTTTGGACAGATTTGTAAGTTTCAGCAGAAGCATAATTTCAGTGCGTTAAGATAATTCATAAATATATATACATATATATTTTAAAATATATTAAAAATACATATGATATTCATCTTTTCTTCCCCTCCTTTTTGACCCCAACTCACAAAATCTTCATCAGACCTTTAGCAGTGCTTTGTAGGATTAAAGGCACTGTTCCACAACCATCATTAAAGAACAATTCCTACCTGGAGCATTCTGATTAAAGTTTATTCTATTATTTGTGCCTGCCAGAAAGCCCCAGTTACCACTAAAAAGTGAAAATGAAATCCAGACAAAGTTAAAAGAATAGTCGGTTAAGATTCATGAAGTGTAAAGCATATTTTAGGAAGTTACAATAGATCAGTATAACGGGAAATCACCATATGTCAGCATTGATCTAATATTTCTTGTGAACCTTATAACTATGTAATATTCATAGGCTTTTCATCCTTTGGATCTTTTTCTTCTTACAGCATGTAAGTATAATTAGAAAGAAAGAGAAAGTAATGCTGAAAATCAGAACCAGCTTCAGCATGGTGTGCTGGCCAGAGTTCCTTTGAGGAGAGACTATAAATAAATGAGAGTAGAAAAGAAAATTTGTTCTATTCAGAAATTCAGGGTAGGTTTTTTGAGATTATGTGGGTTTGCATAGATTGGCTTAAACTGTAGATTTATGGTAAGGAAGTGAAGTGTATTTAGAAGAAGGAATAAGATGGCATGAGAAAATTTAGAGACTAAATAGGCCCAAATATCTGCAGGTAGAGAGTTAGCACATTTTATGCAAGAAATAGCTCAATTGAATGTAAGTGTTTTTTTTTTTAATCTGTGACTATATATAGTAAATTTTATAGCACAAGTTATACTGAAGGCTAAATGATTAAAGACTCTTAAAAAGCACAAAAACAACAAACAAGAAAAAAAGGACTGAATGTTAAAATCACAACCCAAGATAAGGATTGAAGAAAATCTAGGAGTTTTGCTATAGAATGTACTTTTTCCTAGCAGAAACTGCATTATTTTGCAAAATTATTATTTTTTTGTTTGTATTTTTAAAGGAAAAGACAAAATTTAAGTATTTTCATTCAAGCTCAACCTGATGAAGAATATGTCTTACGTGCAACAAAGGAACAAGGATTATCAATTCTTGTTTCATACTTGCAGGCACTTTTGTAACACTGTTTAAAATGAAGTATTTCTGTATTTTTATTATTGCACTCCAGCAGATGAGAATGGGAATTATTTCTAAGAGCTGGGAAAATCAATCTGTAGCAAAACCTTGAAAATATGTTGGCAGAACATATTGAAAAGAAAATATTAATAAAGAGTAGGAAAATAAGCTACAAGGAAAACCCCATCAGGAATAAAGATATACTCTTCTGCTGTTAAACAATCTGAATTTCAGCAGAGCAATATACTTATGGTGATTATACTGTCCATGAACCATACATGCAATCCTAATGATATTTGCATAATATGCATTTGGTGTATTACAAAAAAGTAACAAACAAGAATGTCTAATGGGATGTGATTACGAGTCTAAAAATAAATTAGCATAATCCGTATTTGTTTTCCTTCCTGTTTCCAGTTTCCCATTGACTAGGAGGTAATTTTCAAAGAACCTACAAGATAAATCTTCCTGTTCCAGAAAATAGACCACTAAACCCGCCTTATTCTGCACAAATGGAGTCTCAAATGGCTCTGCAAAAGATAGTCATTTAGGTTAGGAAAACTAAGCTTACATATGATTGTCTTTTCCTGTAAATAAGAATTATTCAGAAATGAGGGAATAACATATTCTTTAATAATGTAAATTTAGACGTAGTATGAAAAAATAGTTTTGCCCATCATTGCCTACATATTATTCCCCATAAATTATTCTCCAATCAGGAATAGTTTATCTTTGCTGCCTTTTATTAACTAAGAAAGAAAAATGAAACCAAAAGATTTATTTGTGGAAATCTGAGTAGAAATACCACTGGAAAATTATCTCAGACTATTATCTGCATTCCAGAAAATCTGGAAAAACAATTATAATTTTGTGTTTTGCTCATACTCAGAACAAAACTTGAAGAACCACAAAATTCTGTTATGGAATGTGCCTGGTTGTGAAAAGGTCAGTGTTTTCTTCCAAGTGAATCATAAAATCTTATTTAACATTTTTAGTAAAAAATATTTAAGGCAGTTGGCACTCCCTTTAGTCTGTAAGTGTAAACTAAAGAAAAAGTGTTTTGCTAACTGATATAAAGCCCTATGTAATTGTCTTATACATATTGTTATGGAGGATACCCACTTTCTGGAAGTATTGTCCAAAATCAAATAGAGGAGTCATCACTTAGGTCTAACTAAGACTTACTGAGTTTACTAAGAGAGAACAAATCTTTCCTCAGCCCTAGCAATACAGAAGTGGCAGTACTACTATCATGTTAAAACCACATTTTTAAAATAAAACACAACAAAACAACAACAAGAACAGCAAAAGAATATTTGAGGAAAATAAACAATCTTAATATACTATTTTAAAAATATTTTCCCCCCAGGATTTTCAAAAAAATATTTTTTTTTCTCAGTGGCATTTCATAGTATGTTGACATAGCTAATTATGCCATTCATTTAGCCTGGGATCACAAATATTTTCTGTTAAACATTTAGATGTCCATGAGAAGTCCTAACTCTGGACATACCTTGGCATTACTTTCTTAATGTTTAATAAAATAAGTAAAAAAGAGAAATTGTTCTCTTTTATTTCATATCTCTCCTCAGCTGTATCCATTTGTATTTGTTCTAATCAAAAAGATATTTAGAAATGGTCTCCTTCAACTAATAATCATTATAGTTGCAATTTAAGGGGCATTTGTTTCTGTGCCATAATACATTTTTAAATGAGTTAATTGTGCTTATAATAATGGAGTTTTTTAATAGTCCTCAGCTAACCAGAAAAATGCTAAACTGTTCCTTTTTCTTTATGAGCAAGGTATAGCATGGAGAAATTCACCTCAAATCTCACAGGCAGTGCTTGCCAGCTGTAGTGTACTGTTCACAAAGAACACCTTGACATCATTTTCTCATTCTCATACCTCCTCTGTCTGATAATATGACCTAGGATTGCGAACCAATAGTAGCTATTACACTCATATTTCCATAAGCAAAAAGCCACAGTTTAGGCAAGCAGCCTCTCCTTATTTATCAGTCTAGACACATAGACAAAGCACTTAGGAGACTATGTTTCATAAATCTGAAGAAAATGTTAAACTTTCCAAGAAAGTTGCAAGTGACTGGAAAGTTTCAATCATTTGAACTCCTAAACTGTAAAACTGGGGTTGTCTCAATAATAATGACTGTGTCTAGATGTACAAAAATGAATGTGCACTAACACTGGAAAACGAATAGAGAGCGTGACTTCTAGTTCAAAACTACAATGAAAAGGAAAAAAAAGAAGTGTGCAGCAGAAAAAAATTGCATGGACAATTTGAGTTTCTTTTTATAAAAGGTAGTGTTATACTTAGAGGTCTGTCCTCTTGTATTCATATTGGTGATCTCCCCAGCCCCTGGTACACCTAGGGATTAGCTTCAGATATTTTCAGGAGATGGAGAAGGGATCTCCATCTCTGGTCTGGGTTCTCCATCTCTGCGTTCTGGTAGAATATGAGGAAAACATGGTGTGTCTATGGTTTCCAAGAAACTAAAACACAACACTTGCAATAGCATCTCCAAAAAGTAAGTCATATAAAAACCAGACAGTTGTGCAGGGACAAGTGGAATACAAAATAAGAAGTACCTTGTACCTATCTTCTGGCAGAAATCCAGCCCCTCACCCAGTAATGTCCCATGTCATTTGCTCTGGAAGTCACTCCCCTTTTGTAATCACATGCTCTGTTGTGATTGGCTGGTTCCTGCTCTGTAATGTTTTTTGAGGTGAGGTCATAATTAAGTGCACTAATGAAAATGAGTACCATGGACTAAAGGATCATTATGTGGGACAGTAGTTAGCTAGGTTGCAATTTACTTTGTTAACTCACAAATAAAACAGCAAAAATAGTCAAACAAATCTTGGCGTGGTTCCATGAGGTTGACCTGGTGTCATTATTCTCTGATTTTGTGGCTTCATCTGGATACTAGCAAAACAAGATCCCGCTCATCCCTGGTCTGGCAAAATGACCTGTCTTTTGCCAGAATTTGCTATTGCTTCAGATTTTTTGTCAGTATTTCTGTAAGCTGGATCAGGCAAACAGGAAAAGTTAAAAATATTTTTAAAGCACTCAGAACTCACATCACTTTCAAAGTACCTGCAATTGCAAGAGCAGAAACTTGGAGCACGGAGGAGAGAAGAGGCAATGAAAATGCAAAGATGTATTTTTCTAACTTCTCTTTCAAAAGTAATAATTTGGGTAGTATGGTCTAAGATGAAGTGCAATTTTATCTTCTCTCTCTCTTTGCATCAGTTTGCAAACTCCATAAAACTCCAAATATCATAAGCCACCTACACAATAGTGTATATTTAAACCATGTTTATTTTTAATGTTTTATCAGTGCTTGATTTTAAAGTCTATTTAAACATGAAGTTTTGAGGTTTAATTTGCTCATCAGAAACTATTGTTTCTTTGTTATCTCTAAAATTTCTAAATCTTGGGAAGTTTTAATGCTATGATTACAACTAGAAACCCTGTTTTGCTATGACAGATATGTATGGAAAAAAACATTTATGACCGAAATAAACAGATGGCTCACACAAAATTTTAAAAGAGGACTGTTAAATTTTTGATTGAAAAATGTTTCTCAGATTTTAGGCAAATAATAAATTATAATGGAAAGACATGTAATTTATTGTTTAGATTTCTTATAAAATAATAATGTTAAGAAAGGCTGGATAAAATCAGAAAAGTTCAAATTTTAGACAGTAAAAACCAGAAGCACTTCAGAAACATCACAGTTACATACAGAACACAGCAACCCTCCAAATGAATACTTAGGTTGGGGATGCACTTCCTAAAATGCTTAGAAAAACAGTTTTTGAGATTTGGTTCCAGAAAATCAATATGCCGACATATTAAAAGGCAATCAAGAAAAGGAATTCCTATTATAGGTTTGAACAAAGAAGTGGACAAAAATTAGAAATCGTATTTCTCTAACATCTACTATGTGAAAAAACAGCATACCTTGAAAAGAAATATGTAGTATCAGATTTTAAAAATGGAGAGCTAAAGCACTGTATATTCAGTAACAATCAACAAAGTCAGGTTTTCCAAAAGAATTCTGCCAATAACCAAAATCTCATTCTGAAAATCCTGAGTCCTATTTCACTTTAAAAAATTGTAAGGCTAATTCAAAAGAATATTAATAGCTTAATGCAATGCAATAGTTGATGCCTTATCTGTCATATATAAGTAAAACTGATGGCTGCTACAATTTACTGAAGTAAATGACAGTAATAGTTATTTTCCTAGGAACAAATGTGGCTCAAACAATTTTCAAAATGATAATTCACAAAAAATCAAATTTCTTCTTTGAATAATGGAAGGGTATGTTTTCAAGAAACTAAATTTAAAATTACCTGTTGATGCTGATTTGAATTTCTTAAACATTAACTGTGATATATAAATTCAGTGTATTTCAAGAAATATTGTATGTCTCTCCCTTTGCAAACAAAGTGCTGCTTTCATAATAGGATTTCTTTCTCAAAAGATATGATTCTCCACCTCTAAAATTACAAAACAAGTCTGATTCAGTGAATACTTGAATAGGATTCAATGAAATTCAAATGGTGTTGGAGCCAAGAGAGTACAAGAAAAAAGTCCACAGAAAGTGTGCTTCTAAGTGATGTGTGTAATTTTAACTTGAAATGAAAATATATTCTTCAGCTAAAGTATACTGCTAAAATGATAGTGATACATGTTACTACATATTTACACATACATTTGAAATGTCATGCACATATTTGAAAAGTCAAAACAAAAATAAAATTAAAAATAACAATCGTGATTCTTTTCATAGAAGTTGTGTTTAAAAACTGGTTAAGAATAAAACAGTCCACTTATCAGTCAGACAGAAATAGAGAGATGCTACAATCGAAGTTAAATAAAAAGGTAGGAGAATGTATTGAAAAAATCAAGTAAACTTACTTTCAAATGCATTTGATTTATCATGATTTAAAGTGACTGGTAAATGTCAAAGACATCAGGAAGATTCGATTCACCATTTTTGGATGGAAATGCCCATTTCAGGATAAAAATGGGAAGGTAAGCATTTATTCAAGCCAGAAAAATTGGTGAGATTTATACTTACTCAACTGGAAATTATTCTCAGAGGAAAACTGTTGTCATGGCTAGAGAATACTGGATTTCAAATTGCTGTTTTTTGGTTCCAAGGTATTTGAGATGTAGAGTCATCTGGAAACTGAATTTTAAATTGATCATAATACAATGTTAAACAAAAATAACATATATATAGCTATAAAGTTAATTCTTATTCAACTAGTTTCAGAAACTTTAGGTATGGATTTTAAGTAGGAAATTACTCCAAAGCAAAACAAATAACCATAATCAAGATTTTTTTGTAATAAAACTATAGTCTTCTACTGTTTCCTTTTGAAAAATCTGGTTTAGGATCACTGCTTTCAGCAATAAAAAATGTCAGTTTCATTCAGTATTTACTAAGGCTTCCAGTGTTGAGACAGATTGTCCATGTAGCTGCCTTTGAGGTATGATTTCAGGCTTAACTGGGCTTCTATCAAACTAATTCATTTCCTTTAGTTGTGCTGTCAGTTTTCCTACATTTTAGAAAGTCAATGTTGGTATTATTAAGTCATTTTATTTTTTCATAAACAGAAGCAGGGAAATTTGTATATGGAATTAAATTTGACGTAAGGAAATAAAATTGTGGAAATGCTGATACAGAGTAAAATACATGAGCTGCCCTGTTACCTAAAATGATTATGGCAGATACACTTGTTATTCAAAAGGAAAAATAAATATGTGGCTTTTATGAATTTATAATATCTTTGTTATTTGATGGAATTATTTTAGCTCAAATTAAAATATAATAATGTACATAAATAGCAGCATGGTTCTAAAATAGTGAGGTAAAATTGGCTAAATGATTTGTGCAGTCAGGAAGAAATATGACCTGGAAAATTAATTAATACAGTTACAAAATTCTTATGAAAATAAATATATTACATAGATGAAATATATTAAGTTTAGACTGATCACCCAGATTCTCCATTTCTGCGTCACACTGAAATCTAAAATAGTTGATAAACATAACAAATTTAATAAGAAATTATATAAATAAAACACATATATGGAAAATTGTATGTTTGTAGATACATAAATATATAACTGTCTTTCCTGAATATTCTCTCTATGTAAACATAAAATAAAGATATCAATGTCATCAGAATTCACATAAAGTTTTCAGAACCTTATAGGAACTTACTGCCTGAAACATTAGGCACATGAGAAAACATATAATAAAAGAAAAATAAACCTTCATCACGTCCTATGTTCAGAGCTCCTGCACCTCCACACCAACACCAGCGGCACCTGAAGTTAGGATGCCTAGAGACATGTTTTTTGTGTCAATATTTTTGAAAAGGTAATAATCTTAATAATCCTAACTAAGAAAGACTTTTTAAAATATTTTTAAACAGAAATGCCCTCAAAATTTGCAAAATATAAGTGCTGACTAGTGCTGGTGCCTTCCGTGACCATCCTGAAGCTTAAGGGCTATCAGCAGAGAGTTCTTCTTGGGTGAGATGTAAGTTTGTCTCAAGGTAAAATGTAAGTCTTCTGTACATTTATCAGAAGGGGCTACTGAAGATATTACACCATTCAAACCATCAGAGTAACAGGGAAAGGAAAACTGGTTAAACCAGATGAACCAAGGTTACATGGTTCATGTAACCTTGTAGCCTTGCCTGGTGGGAGGTGTTCCTGTCCATGGCAGGGGGTTGAACTAGATCATCTTTAAGGCCCCTTCCAACCTAAACCATTCTATGATTCTATGATTATACATTTAGGATACTTGTTTTCTCAGGGCCAGCCATCCTACATCAGCTGTAGCAAGCTTCACATGATGGAACTGCCCTAAGCAGAGGACTTCACAATTGCCAGGAAGCTCAGGGAAAGACACACCTTTTTTTAAAACATATTTATTTTGATAGTTGCCATTGGAAGAGTGTTATTCTGAAAAATTTATGTGAGAAAAATTGGGGTCTTGATATGTACATACGAACACTAAGAAAAAAATGCACAAGTGAATATATATTTCACTACAAATTACTTAATGTTATTTTATTCTTCTCTGTAATTTAACCAATCCAAAATAGCACTTGTAGCTAATTCCTGGTTTCAAAGACTTTTTATTTAATTAATGCTGTCTTTATCTAGACTAATTCTATTTTTTTCCCTTAGGAAGTGTAAAGTATCAGGAATATGATATTAAGTACCATAAATTTTTGCACCAGAGTAGATTTACTTGGTGGGTTTTGACAATTTTATTCTATCTTCTCCAGTTGTGTTTTCTGGGGTGTTTTTTTACCATCTTAAAAGACAGAGGTCGGTTTCCAGTCACAGAAAGATGGCACAATGATAATAGTGTGTTTACAACAGAATAGCAGCTTTATCCTGACTACACTACTTGGCAAATAGACCAAGGCAGAGTTCCACCCATTCCACTGCAGTGCCTCTGAGAGCAGCCCTTAGGAGCGGATGCTTAGGAAAAGAACATTATAAACAGGGGCCATGGAAGGTAATTATTTTCTTTGTACAGCCTTCCTTACTCCAGCAATAGCTGGTTATTTCCTGAGCTTGCAGTTGAATTCAGACTGTTGTAATTGATAGTTATCAAAGTACGTAAAATCCATATATTTGTGGAGCACATTTTTAACCTCTGTAAGACTGTGTAGTCAAATACCTAAGTATATGGAAGGATATGGGAAGATGCAGATTTGTTCTCTGCTTTTTCCTGTGTATGTAGATGCCATATGTTGGCATTGAAGCACCAATGATGGACTCTTAGGAGAGTTGCCATGGGTTTAGATCATACGATTTCAGAATTTATGCCTATAAATAAATTTTAAAAAAGGTTTTATTTAGTAGAAAGTTCAAGTAGTGTGCAAACTGACATCACTGCAGCTCAAATTAATCTCAACACAAATTAACAAAGTATATATGTAATAAAAAAAAATAACATTTTGCAAGAAACAACATTCTGTTGTCAAATTTCATGTTCTAAGTTTAACTTTAAAGTCTCAAGTCAGTGGACTAACTGAACAGCTTATGTTTATCAAGGATACATGATAACCTTGTAATTTCCATAACAATATCTGCATTTCCTGGCAGACGAACTTCTATCAGTAGTCACTGTAGAAAGGCTTCCTGGTCTCTTTTCTCCACTTCCCTACTATTGCTCTGGCTTTTTCTCATTTCAAGGAAAGCTTAAACAGGAATTAACAAGAGAGAAAAAGGCAATAGCCAAGGACTTAGGCATGTTCAAATGAGTTAAGGCACTGAAGCAGATTCTGTGCTGCAATTCTTTCCCTGAAGTGAATCACAGACACTTTGGAATGAGATCGGTGTTAACTTTTTTAATTTCCTTTATTCCTTAGGATTTCCTATAGCTTATTCTATGGTTTTAGGTCTGGAGGATATTTCTGTCTGTTGAAAGTTAATCACTTCATTGAAATATATTTTATTTTATTTTATTAGACATCCAACAACCGTGCTGTGTGAAGACAGACTATCACATGGAGTATTATAATGCATTGTGCCAGTGGCATTTAAGCTGTTCAGTTCACTGAATTTTATGCTCTTTTTATATGGAAAAAAAGCTATTTTATCTAAGGCTCAAACTGGATTTTTCTTTTTATGTTTTTTTTTTTTGCCTCTGAAGTATTCTCTAATATGTGAACAGGAATATTTGAGTCAGGACTGGCTGGGATTGTGTTGATGCCTGCCATGTGTTAGCCTATTCTTGAAGCATTTTAAAATCCTTATAGGACTCACAAATTGTGAATAGTTTCCAACAAACATTGTTAAAGCTTTAGTTTTACTTTAACTATTTTCATCAACTTAAAATAATCATTTAAGATGAAATGTTTCCAGTAATACCCTTTGTAGACTGGATTGAGCAAGAAAACATCAACAAAAAACCTAAAAATCTTCAAGTTAAAGCTGTATCTTGTCACCATTGCTGAAAACATTATGAATTTTTTTTTTTTCATTCACTACCCACTTACAGTTGTGACTTTTCAGTTCAGTTCAGTTCAGTTCAGGTCAGTTCAGTTCAGTTCAGTTCAGTTCAATCCAGTTCAGTTCAGCAGAAATAACAGAATTCAGAACACAAACCCGTAACTAGATACTGTCAGTTTAAGTTAAAATGTATCTGATGTTATATAGGCATGGCACTAGGCAGGTGTTTATCATGTCAGCAAAAATCTGTGCATTAATATCCCAGGAAAAGTGTTTTGTATTTCCACTGACCTATGTTTAATATATCTCTTTCTAGCATTTAGCATTGCTAAAGTGCACATCTTTTTATTTTTTAAAATATATTCATTTATACTGGATGTATTTATACTTATTTACATTGGTATATAAAGGTATTCTCACCCTATCAGTGAAGTCACTTTTCAGTCTGAGCTGTTCTGTACCCCCATAAATAAATACTGCTAAAAAAAACCCCCACCCAAAACCAGAATCCCTAAAACCCCTCCAAAGACAAAGATTTTCATAATCTTGTCAGTATCAAGTTAAAAAGTGAAATAAAATCCAGAGTTAATAACCTCATTGGAAACATCCTGCTAAATTACCACTACTCTCTAGCTCTCCACTTCCACTGCTTTTGAGAGTATGAGTTCCTGGTATTATGGGAATTACCATGGTATCACACAGTAATAAAGGTAAACAACCTGACAGCCTCAAAGATTAACCATGTCTACTATATTATTGGCCACACTAGAAGATACTCTTATAAAAAACAGATGTTAATTTACAATAGGGAAAAAAATTGAACTTGTGCAAATCCACTCCAGAATTATATGGAGTTATGCAACATCCATAGTAGAAGGTAGACAGTAATATACTTTATGTTACACCCCCTATGAAACTAGCCTATCTGATGATGAAAACAGGTTTGGACTGACCTAAACAGAGAAAAACTGAACGGAGCTGCCAGGTGGAATCTGTCCATAGGTGGGTCACTGAGTCTACCAATGTACTGGTTGGTGGAAAGGAGACATGAAAGATAAGGTCAAGTGAACAAGAAGAAGAGTAAAAAAAGCTTTATAATCTGTAAATCACCTAAGTAAGCATCTGGCAGTTTTGCCCCCAGGGAAACACAAAGCAGGTATCTGCCTGCCTGGCTGTAAAGAGATGAAGTGAACAAAAAGAGTTTATGCTGTAGACATGTCCACCATAGTCAAAGATAAAATCTTGAGGCTTCAACAAATGTGTTCAAATCCTATTTGGTTTGTTCCTTTTTCATAGTATGACAAGGTATGCAAGCAGAGTTTGCATTCTTGGAGAAAAGTGCCACTGGGTTTGTTGCAATTTAAAACAACATGAGACTTTCAGGTGGAGAATTGTTTAATAAACTAACCTGGAAAGAAAATGTTATGAGAAGACCCTGGGGGACTAGAAACCATGGCTAAAATGCAAGTAGAAAGATTTGGCCAGAAGTTTCAGAGAAAGAAAAAAAGACCTGAATATATCTATTCTTCTATTTAGTCATTACACATTGAACAGACTATACTAAGTGTGCATGCCTTTACAGAGCAAATATTTATACATAAAATTGTGTCCTGTCATATAAACTTTCTATCACACGTCCATGGCATCCATGCTAAGCCTCTGTAATCAGAGACAATAAGTAACAAAGCAGGCAAGAGTTTCCTGTGGAATAATTCGTTCACCAACTGATAACTGCTGTGAAATAGATAAAACCAGATGTAACTGCTTTTCATAACAGTTTCTATTGTAATTATTTGCTATTTCTCTCAAACCTACTAGTGTATGCTGTGTAGGAAAGGTAAATTCCTTCCCATTTGTTGCCATTTATCCTACAGTGTTTCCAGTTGTGGAAACTTTCCGATACAATGTGTTTTTCTGAAGGTAAAAGTTGAGAAAGACTTTTAAAAATATCCAATCAAATCAATGTATACAAAATATTATGAAGGGACCCACTAACATCTTGGATTTTGCATTCGCAAACTGACTTCTATTTCAGTAAGAGTTAAAATGCCTATGTTGTGAATGAATCAAAATGGTGTATAAATTATAAACAAAGCTAATGCTCGAGAAAACCTGACTGAAACCCTCTGCATAGAATAAACAATGAGAAGTAATGATACAAACTATAAATTGATGAATCTAAGATAAACACATAAAAAGAAACAGAGAAGCCAGTCGTGTTGCAGATAGTGTGTCCTTTATTGCTTATTTCTAAGGTATTTCGTACTTGATTTCAGAGTGCTCAAGTAATAGACAAGCATTCCTATTTCCATATCCTTTTTCTCTTTGATCTTGATCAAAAGTCACTTTGTGATTGTAAACACACTGTCTCTAGCATAGGTGCGTGTATGTAGACATTTGTATAGGCACATGGCTGTAGCTGCTGCATTCTCTGGTCAGCAGAGAGGTTAAACAAGTGGATACAGAATACATTTAGAATTTCCAGTTCATTTTAAATTTATCTGCTTTGAAGATTAACAGATGCCTTAGTTTCTGGCATAAACTCTGTCTCTGTCCTAATAGGTAGAAATACGACTGAAGATTACTTCTGACTCAGCCAAGCAAGGGAAAATTCGGGGTTTCTCAAATTATCAGTAGGATTGGTAGTCAAATTGCTATATGATACTATCTACACTGGTCTTTAATATCAGCACTGTTTTTTTAAGGAATAGATTTCAAGGCAGATTTCTTCAATATGTATACTGGGACTTTTTTCATCCTATTTCAAACAGAACAACTAATAGGGGCACTTATACATTTAAATGTACGGTACATTATAGTTATTTATTGTTACATTTGACTTATTTCCTTAAAGATAAAAAGTCTAAGGACTATTTGGCTTCCTGTGCTCTACAAACTGAATGGGATGTATTTTCTAAGGATACAGATATCCATTACTTGCAACTGAAACCAGTGCCTCAGCTGTGAAAGTGTTTTTCTAGAAGATAAGGATGAGGTGTTTTGAGATGTTAGTATAAGAAATGCTTTTAATAGAGATTTCTTACAAGAAGTCTACAGAGAAATAAGCATAGTGTGAACAAATAGGCTATATCAGTCTGCATGGACAGAAGTAAGAAGGTCGAAATACCTCTACATCTTGATTCACTTTGGCAGTCAGAGACTATTAATAATATCGACCACCAATGTAAGCAGTGCCATAAACAATATCTGACTTTTTTTTCATTCTCCATTTCAATAAAAATATTGGTTTTGTAGAATTCCATTCCCATCAGTGTCACTATCATTAGGAGACACAGTGATTAACTGTAATGGTGATGAACAGAATCATCAGTGTTACATAGAATACAGTAAAATAATAATAACCTCCTTTTCCAAGACCAAAGCAGAGGGAATTTACACCTAACCCAAAATACAAGTGAAATTAAAGGTCTGAAAAAGTTCAGCACTATAAAAACAATGAAAAAATACTTCACATATCAGCAATTAGAGGTGCCTTAGAAGTAACCGTTAACAAAGGCATGTATGTCAGACATTAGTATTCACATGAAAATCACTTCAGATTTAAATCAGAACATAAAAGCAAAATTTAACTTGAGGGCCACATCCTTATCCTTTTGAGGACTATAATAGTAAAACACAAGGGAAAATACTGAGTTTGATTATCTATGTAATTATTAAAGGTAAAAAGAATGTAATCTGTAAAATCTGGGGTAGGGTGGAAGTATTTTCCTTAACCATTTGAAGTCATATTGTAATCTTGAAATAATAGCATTAGGAAATTAGCGTCTGAGTTTCACTCAAAACTCTTAAAATTCTCAAGAGTCTTTTCTTAGTCAATAGAATGCAGAATTAAGGTTGCCCATGCAGGTAGAATTCCACCGGATTTCTTCTGACTTCATCTTCCTCTGATTTCAAGTGCACAACAGTCAAAAAATTACACATTTAAAAGGAATATTGAAGAAATTGATCTAATATGGCCTATATTTTAGTTCCTTAGCAAGTTCTCATAAAGGAATTAAGGAATAATAATATTTTCCTCTTTAAAGAAATACAGAAAATAATGTTAAAATGAATGGAAACTTGGAGTCAGTGTAACAAATTGTGCAAATCTTAGAAAATAAAGTATTGGAAAAAAACTCTGCAAAGAAAAAATAAATTACAAGTTGTCTGCAATGTGAGATTACTAAATGAGATTTATTTTAATAATTTTTTATTACTATTATAATTGTCTATTTTTGTCATAAATTACAACTTTTGTGAGAGCATTGTGTAGTTTTAAAGGGAACTGTGTAATTGGCTGTCACTTATAAAGAGAAGAACAGTGTGTTGCTTAAAAAATTATAATCTTGAAAGTAAAAGTTCTTTAAAATTGAGATTTCCTAATCATTTTTTTACTGATGAGACAGTGCTTCTGATTTTTTATAATTTTTTTTTTCAGTGATACAAAAAATGAATGTGTTCAAAAACAATATCGGGGAGGGAAATTCATATCTTTACAAAATGCTGGATTGGGAAGAGATCAAAATAGCCCACTATCAAGAGTTAATTGTTAAAATATTATCAATCACATATTCCATGTAAAGAATAAAGAAGCAAAAAAGGAATAAGCACAAAGAAAGTAGCAATGCCATGACCAGGTTTCAGATTAATAAGTGATTATTGGTAGTGTTGATTGAGAAAGTGAATCAAAATCATTTTCCATTTCATTAGTCTTTCTTGAAAGAAGAGACATCGTATTTGGTCTAGGAAGATGACTGTATAATTAAACAGACCACTTCTGTGCAAGGTTCTACACATGATTGAAGAAGCCAGCGCTTTCCCAATTGAGTGTAGGGAAATATTCATCACACTTTCTTTTTTATCTTTGACAGAGGGATTTTTTTTCTTTTCTTTTGTAACTTCCACATTAAAAAATTGAAAGAATAAGTTATCTATGGGAGGAGACACAGGAATTACCAGAAATGTATTGTTAAAAGCCAGCTTAACTTGCTAGCTGTTCTCTGAGTAATGCTACAGTAGAATTTGTTCTAAATTAGTTATATGCTGATAAAAGTAGCTGATTGAGCCATTATCATCCTATATTATTTACATTGATGACACCTCTTATGGAGATGAATTTCTCAATTTCCCCTTTGCTAGTTTTCTGGCATTGCTAAAGATAACACTAATTTCTTTATATTGTTGTTGGAGTTGATAAAAGAGGGGAAAAAATAATGAGATTAAATTATTAAGAAAATAATAATGCTTTTATTGTACAGACATACCAGATATGTTCCAAGACAACAGGGAATAAGTGTTATAAGAAACTCTTAGATTAGAAAAGAAAGAGAAAGAAAGAAAGAAAGAAAGAAAGAAAGAAAGAAAGAAAGAAAGAAGAAAGAAAGAAAGAAAGAAAGAAAGAAAGAAAGAAAGAAAGAAAGAAAGAAAGAAAGAAAGAAAGAAAGAAAAGAAAGAAAGAAAGAAAGAAAGAAAAGAAAGAAAGAAAGAAAAGAAAGAAAGAAAGAAAGAAAGAAGAGAGAGAGAAAGAAAGAAAGAGAGAGAGAGAGAGAAAGAGAGATAGAGAGAAAGAGAGAGAGAGAGAGAGAGAGAGAAAGAGAGAAAGAGAGAAAGAGAGAAAGAAAGAAAGAAAAAGAAAGAAAGAAAGAAAGAAAGAAAGAAAGAAAGAAAGAAAGAAAGAAAGAAAGAAAGAAAGAAAGAAAGAAAGAAAGAGAAAGAAAGAAAGAAAGAAAGAAAGAAAGAAAGAGAGAGAAAGAGAGAGAGAGAAAGAGAGAAAGAGAGAAAGAAGGAGAAAGAGAGAAAGAAAGAAAGAGAGAGAGAGAGAGAAAGAGAGAAAGAGAGAAAGAGAGAAAGAGAGAAAGAAAGAAAGAAAAGAAAGAAAGAAAGAAAGAAAGAAAGAAAGAAAGAAAGAAAGAAAGAAGAAAGAAAGAAAGAAAGAAAGAAAGAAAGAAAGAAAGAAAGAAAGAAAGAAAGAAAGAAAGAAAGAAAGAAAGAAAGAAAGAAAGAAAGAAAGAAAGAAAGAAAGAAAGAAAGAAAAAGAAGTTAAAATGTTTGGGTAAAATCTTTAGAATATATTGCCATTCAGCAAAATATATTTTAGAAACCTGAAATACCCTTGCATCTCTCACCAAAAAAAAAAAAGCCTTAAAATTCTCTTTCTCTTTGTGCACACCAACACTTAAGCTTTAATCAGTCTTCAAAGAACAGTGTCGTCTTTGATCTATCACTTTACTCCAAGCCAAGCAAAGTAGGTCTAAACTCGACCAGTGCTTTTTACACTTCGGGATGTGCCAAATGTTCTTTGATGCCTGTACCTGAGTACAAACACAAATCTCAGGCAAGTTGTTTCTATATTACCTGGACAAGTAGAATTCAAACATAGTTTTTTGCAGGGAAGAAACATTTGGCTCATTCCACACAACCCAAGCAGAGAACCAGCATGTAGATGTGAATGATGAGGGAATTTGGGTTCAGTCATGAATTTCAGTCATCTTGTGCCTTTATTTTTTACTTTAAATCCTAGACAAATAGAGGCAGTAAGAGAGAACAGGAACATTATGCAGCAAATATCAGCATAGCAGTGCAGCATTTCCTGTAGAATAAAACTAAATATAGTAATGGTATGCAATCTAGTGCCTGTAACTACTAGAATATGCTTTATCACACAATCTCATTTGGAATACAGAATCAAAAATGAAGAGCCTAAAAAAAATGTAGAAATCTTCAAAGTCAGAAATAGCAGAAATAGAAGTAAGACAGTAACATTCAATGTAAAATGAAGCACATTTTTTTTAAGTTCTTACTATAGAAAATAACTAAAACCATGGTAAAGAAACAATTTCATCTCATAGGGTAAAAAGTCAAATTCTTCCCTTTCTCTAGCTATCTGTTAGCTCAAAGTCCTTTGAGATGTTTTTATGCCAGAATTTGTATGTCTCTTTCCTCCCGCCCCCCTCTTGGCCCCAAGTCATTCTGTTAAAAAAAAGTAGTAACAAAGGAAAATACTGATTTCTTCCTCTGAGGTCAAGGCTGTGTGGAACAGTGACATCAAAAAACAATTAACTTCTTTGTGTCTGCATATCTCTTACTTGTGAGTCCACCTAATCCTCAAATATGAGATATTACAGAAACTACCTAGTCTGCATTGTCATCCTCTACATATTCTTTTAGACTGTGCTGCAAAATATGTAGTCATTAGTGGAATCTTGAGCAGAACTGTTTTCCTTACTGGGTGAAAAAATACCCAAAGAAAACAATGTAGAGAACAGTATAGAGACAACATTCCTGTATATAACAGCCTGTCTCTGTGGTATTGTGTACTGAAATGAAATATAATATATAAAAAATGCATATTATAAACATAAAATCAGTATTATTTTATATCATACATTAATGATTGCTATAGATGGGTTTTTGAAAAACAAAAGCTATTTGACATTTTCTTTCTTGTAGTTCATTAGGAACAAAAGATTTGGATGTCACCTTTCTATAAATTTATCCAGTTCAAGCAAAACTGAAAGTAAATTTTGTTCTTTCTTTCTAATAACTTATGGAGACCAACTCTTCTTTCTTTCTTCATAACCAAAAGAAAATTTTTCCTCCTATGCAGATCTGGATGCAGATCCAGTCTATGAAAAAGCACAGACTGTGATGTACTTTTATCAGCTAGTCCACTCTTTTTACTGCTTTTTAACTACTACTATTCAAATAAAAATTTTATTCTAACAGTTTCTCAGTCTGATATCTCTGTTCTCTGGTGATCATTTTGTTTATGATACCACAGTATTATTAACACAACACAGACTGCTCTCTCTAGCTGCTTGTGTTAGAAACTTCATTCTTTTTAGATGAAGTAGGCAGTGAATAACTGGGTTCAGCAGCACTGTCCTTGTACTGCCAGGTACCTTTGGTAGCATCTCAGACCGACTCCAACTGCCAGTAAGAGACGTCATCTCTGAGCATGTTCACTCATGCTCAGAGCTTGCACTCTGGAATGAGTCTAACTTGGGGAAGGGACATCCCTTCAAATAAAAAGTCTAAATTTTTTCAGATGCAAGAATATAAATAAAAGAGTAGAAAATATTAACAATTATCATAGGTTCAGCCAACACAAGAATATAAATAAAAGAGTAGAAAATATTAACAATTATCATAGGTTCAGCCAACACAGGAAAAAATCTTTGGCTATCTAATGAAAAATAAGAAATATCAGACTAATATACAAATATTTATTTATTTATTTATAAATACATAAAATTTATAAAAAAGATATAATGACAACATTGGTTCAAAATTAATATTTTTCTTTTCTTTGTGGATATGTAATATTTCTATTTGGACTTTGAATCTCTCCATGACTTACATATGCCTATATATATGGATGTATTAATAACTCAGATAAATCACAGAAGTTTGAGAAGTTGTTATGATCTTTTTTCCCTAGGAAATACATTTATAATTTTAACTAAAGCACCTGTGATGGAGGACAGAGTCCAAGTGAAATGAAATATCCAGCTAGGCATGATTGTAGCATTCTGAACACTTCAGGATAGAAATAATATTTTAAATGTCTTAAGTGGTAAAATTAGTTGTTAAAAGTGTATAGGGATAAAAAGAAAGCAGAAGGACAAGTTGAAGTACAGAAGCTAATGGTTACCAAGAAATACAGAGATTGAAGATTTAAAATTAGTTTAAAAGCCTCAGAGCACAATTTTCTTACACTTATTTCATAGCTGTTTATGAGAGAGAATGAAGATAATAATTAGCAAACAGTGAATAAAAAGGCAAGTTTATATCCATTAAGGTTTCTTAACAACATTTGGACTTCAATAAATTCAGTAATGTGACTGTAAAAAGACGTTAGGTGAGAGGCTGTGAAAGCTTCCATCTTGTAATTTACCTGTAGGAATTCATATCCCAAAGAACTTTTTCTGCATCTGTAACAGACTTAAGGGAGTAAAAAATTGTTTAGCACATAGACACAATGCATTTCAGGAGCATTTTCTTTTTCTTTCCCAGTAGGAATAAAATAAAGTAGGATAAGACAATAAAAGAAGACGAAAGAAACATTTTTTTTCTTTTAATTGCAATGCAGAAAATTGATCTTATTTGAAGGAGTCTGGATCTTTCCTGACATTATTCCATATTCCTCTCCTTTCATATTTTCTTTCTTAAAAAATGTTTCTGAATACAGATACTGAAATAGCAAACTGGTAAGAAATAATATCCCCACTCCCCAGGATGATTGCTTCTGACACTGGAATTGGTGTTCTCCAAAATCTTGGCTGATAATTTAAAACCTATATTTATTATTAACAGGAATAATAATTATGCGGAGCTAAATGACTGAGAGGTGATTTTTTCCTGGACTTTGCTGAGGTTCAACAGGCATCTATTGTTTTCTCTCGCAATGTAAGACCAAGTCCTTTAGACTCAAACTACTGGACTATGCTCTTCTGCTGTGTAGGATAAGCAGGGTAACTGGGAGGAAGGAAATAAAATGCACTCTTCCATCATAAACAAAGAACTGTCACACACACTGTTTCTTTGTCAGCTGCTTAACATGTCAAGTATATCACAGCTCTTTACACCTGTATTATTTTCAATTCTGAATAAGGGTGTATCCTCTACTGCAGAGCTAGGCCTTTACAGGGTCATTAAAGTACTTCATTCATGGTCAGGAAGACATTGAGTACCTTTTTTTTTCTTTGAGTAATCATAAAAGCCAAATGTATACATTTTCCTGAATGATTCATAGAAAAATTTTGATTAAGTTAACCTAATGGCCTTTAGTTCATTGTGATATGCATTATCTGGGGACTTGCTGATACTTCATCAGTCTGAGCAAATGTTCTTAGACTGTGAGAGTTTTTTTGTGAGTCATGTATTACTGATTACTGATTACTTTCAGAGGATGATTTATGTCAAGATAATGTTATGCTTTAGCATAGATAATTTTATTCAGCGAATAGAACACTCAGATTGTATTTCAACTGAATTTATACATCGTATAAGGCCCATGCACGTGTATGGTATAAAAGACAGCTTTTATTTCTGCCATTGTAAAAAGAGCAAATATATAGGCATATAGACAGCATCTAGAAATCCAGATAAATTGATCTGGAAGGGGTTTATATTCCCTCATTTTCCATTCAGTTCTTCCTCCTATCAAGCCATACTGCTATACAGTTATCAGTCTTGGCAGGCTCTCCAAATATGTTCTCGAAGATCTTAAGTGATCTCCCATCTTTTACAAAGCTCTTTCAAATGGAAAGAGCAGTGCTGTACTATGCTTTGTAAAAGCATATTTTTGCCATCTGTATAAATTCTTTTGTTACAAATTGAGAACATTATTTATTCTTCAATCCAATGTGAATGAGAAGAGGTATCCCTTTCTTTGCAACAGCTTTCTTGTAACTGAGGACAGCTGTGCTGTGGTTTCTCCTCTATCACACAAACATCACACACATACGTGGCATACCCACGTGTCAATGTTTCCTCATAGGTCATGTTTTATACACAATTGATCATTCTGTTTACCAGAAAACTTGACTCAGGAAAAAAAATGCAAATATTGGTCTCAATGTTTATAAATGTTTAATGAAATACTGAAATATGTTAAAAATAACATTGAAAATACTGATAGTCCTTGTGTATTGGGTGCAGGTGCCTGGGTGCTGGCAGTGGGGGGCTGCATGGGAGGTCTCTGTGAGGAAAGGCAGGGGCTGCCCTGAGCTGGACGCAGCTGGTTCCAACTGGCTCCAACTGACCCACTGCAGGGCACAGCTGAGCTCCTCAGCTGGGACTGCGGGGCCTCTGGGAAAGCATTTGCAAGAAAGGGCAGAGGAAATTCTTGGCAGCAGCTGTGAGAGACAGTAAGAAAAACAGGAGTGAAACAGCCCTACAGACACCAAGGTCAGAGAGAAGGAGAAGGCAAAGTGCTCCAGGCTTCAAAGCAGAGAGTCACCTGCAACCCATGAAAACACCATGGTGAAGCAGATTGTGCCCCTACAGCCCATGGCAGACCACAGTGAAGCAGATATCTGCACTGCTTCCCATGAAGCACCCCACAGAGGAGCAGATGGACATACCCTTAATGAACCTACAGTCTATGGTGAATCCATGTAGGAGCAGGCTCCTGGCAGGAGCTGTGGCCCATATGGGACCCACGCTGCATCAGACCATTCAGTGAAGGACTGTACTCCGTAGAAAGGACCCATGCAGGAGCACTTCTTGAAGAACTGCAGCCTGAGGAGAGCACACATGCTGCAGTTTATAAGCATCTGTATTCAAGTGAAGAGGTATCTAATACTGAGGTACTGTTCAACTGCAGGGGAGCAGTCTGAGAAGAAAGGAGCAACACAGATGAAGTATTATGTACTGGCCTCAACCCCCATTCCCCATCCTACAATGCCCCTCAGCCAGGGTGGGGAGGAGGAAGAATACTTAAGGATAAGGACTGAAGCTGAATCTAGGAAGAGAAATAGTGGGAATGGCATGACAGTGGTTTTGGTTTTGTTTTTTATTATCCTACTCTATTTTTAATTGGCCATAAATTAAATTAATCTTCCCCAAGTTAAATTTATTTTGACTATAGCAGTAATTGGTGAGTGATCTCTCAGTCCTGATCTCAACTGAGGAGCATTCCATCTTATTTTCTCCCACACCTGCTGAGGAGGAGGAGAGAGAGAAAACAGCTTGGTGGACATCTGCCATCCAGCTAAGGTTAACCCACCACAATTTGCATTTATCTAAATTTTCTCATTACTAAAACTACTTTTCATCTTCCCAAACACATATAAGTAATGTATTTTCTATAGTCAGAGTAAATGTAACTGATCATAACAATTAATTTTGAAAAAATACTTCGTAATGATGAGCATAACTTTAAAACATCAGAATAAAGAGAACATTAAGTGGTAGTTTAGCAGTTTATAATTATTAGACAGCTGTATTGAAATTTTCAGGTCTGCTGTATATGATCTATTCCTGTTTGGCAACATGAGGAACTAAGATGTAAAGTTTGTTCACAGATTTGAAGTCAACTATTATTAAGTGGAAAAAAACCTGAAAATTTCTACTTTAATGCAAAAGTACTCATTATCGTTATTGTCTGTTATGACAGTGGATAAATGCCCAGAAGAGAAAACAATAGTACTTTTTATCCTGTTCATCATGCCTTAATTATACTTTGTTCTTCTCCATCTAAGATAGGTTGCTTGAATTGACAACAAGTGTCTACAAGTTAGTTAATGCTTGTTCCACCATAAGCCTTTGTAGCCTTTGTAGTTTTCAACAAAGAAGTATAGGCAAGTAGGAAGAGCCCTCAGTTAGCAGGAATATTTTTCAATAGGAAAATTACCTTCTTAACCCTGACTTTAATACCAGTTTCAGACTATTCTTCAAGCATTTTTCTTTAACAAGATGGCTCTCTGTGGACACTTGGAATTCAGTACCAGCAACAGAAGGAGTGATACAAGCCTCTTACTCTTCAATTTTCTCAACGTCTCATTCTTTTTCATCATCTCCTATTAAGACCAGTATGCCTGTATTTTCAAAGGTGTTAGGGTTTGTCTTACATGATTTTTTCTTGTTTTAGAAGAAAATAGAGGTTGAAGAAAGTCACTGCTTCAAAACAAGTAAGGTTTGTTTAATAGAGTCACACATTCTTTTTTGCTTGGGGCTCTCTTCCTTCTTCACACCCCCAGTTTTCTGTGTTTCAGTCAATTTCTTCTCCAGTCATCCAGGTAGAGTTTAAATAGTTTATCTGACAAATAGTATTGAAGACTGTACAAGTCATGGGCAGTTACCGAAGAGAGGGTGTATGTATAAATACATGAGTTATGTGTGTATTTGTAATGTATTTGCAATGATAAAAGCGTTTAAGCAAACTGGTACATACAAGACTATATACATGCTTTAACCTCTGTTTAAGCAAAAATATTTCTTATAGAATTGAGGTAGGAAAGCATTTGACAATGCTGTGTATCAACAGTTTGCATCATGTTGCATCATGCCATGATAGCCAATTTTACGTACAGATAGAAAGTCCATCCATGTTCTTCTTCTGTTATAAGGTTTGGCTTATTCTCAGTTACATTGCCTCACCTAAAGTCTTTGCTGCAACTTTTGAAGTGTGATGTTCATTACTTATACTGTATTTATTTCTTTGGAAACAGTCATGAAAAGATTAGTTTGGACAGACATTGCCACAGGATTATAAATTGATTTTTAATGTTTGTCATTGCTAATTTCATATTCTAATGTTATGAATATTTTCCTGTATTTTGTGTAATGAAGTGTAATGATTTTGCCTCCCACAAACCAATGACAGATGACTCAGAGTTAATACATCTACAGAGTAGTTGCACACTTTAAACAAGTAACAGGACTTGAGCACTTCGGGACATTATCCAAATGTTTGGACTTTAAATGGGAAATAATTACACTGTGAAAAATATTGTTCTCATAATTTAGATGAGCCCATAACTACACTTCAGTCTTATTACAAAACTATGCTCAAGAGGGAAAAAATGAATGTAGTTAAATATCATTGTGCAACATGGTTTTAAAAAAAGAAAATTAAGAATCGTCATTCAGCACAGGAAATTGAATAAGTGTAAATTCCTCAATTTCAAATTAAGTCATCACCTCGTAGGAGTCTCTGAGAATTCACCAGTGAGTCCTCATTAACAGGAGGCAGGTGGAAGAGAAATTGATTAGCAAGCAGTCTCCCTCAGAACTCTTTGTGAGATAGACGTAGGTCACAGTCTAATCGTGCAGTGAAAGAAGAAACTGAAACACAGTTTTGAGGTCCTTATAAATGGCTTACAAGTAAACAAGGTGGAAAAGACCAGTGACTGATCATTCATGGGTTTACCAAAAAAAGATGTGGTAAAGGCAGACAAAATCTTCTTTATCCACATATGCCCACTGAGGGCTAAAACATGCTAATATAATTTTTAGAAGATAAGTGAAGGATGAGTATCATAATTTTCATTGAATCTTATAGTGCCTTCTACATATTTGTGTGGATGTTAAACCGCAGTGCACTTAAGGATTTATCTCATGAAATGTATATTGTACAATATTTTTTTATATTTAATTATTCACACGATCATTTTATAAACATAGCTGAAAACCTGGCTCTATGTACAAACCAAGTTTTATTAAAAAGATATGGACAACATAGAATTAAAGAATGAGTTAAGTTAGAAGGGACCTTGAAGGTTCAGCCATCTTGCAGAAAAGGGGCCAAATAGATCAAGGATGTTTTCTGATCCTTTTAAATATCTCCAAAGACAGATTTCACTACTTTTCTGAGTCCCTGCTCCACATTCTGGTTTTAGCAACCTCATGAACAAAACCCAGTTACCTCTGCCTATTCTTGTGCTCCAGCTCCAATTGTCCTCGTGGTCCTCCACTGGATTCACTTGTTTGACAGTGACTTTCTTTTATTGGGATCTGTAAACTGAGAACAGCACTCTGGATGCTAGTGACATTCAGCTTGTTGTTTACTATGACTTTCAAGTCCTGCAAAGGTCTTTGTGAGTCTTGCAGAGCTTCTCTGTCTCTAGCCTGGACCCAGCCTACACTGTTACATGTGGTTATTTCAAACCAGATGCAGAAGTATCCATCTACCTTTGTTGAATTTCAGGAGTTTTCCATCATCCTGTTTTTCCAGGGTCAAGCTTCCTCTGCAGCTGCTCTTTGCCCCACAGAATGTCAATTACTCTTCCTTCTGCACCCCAACTCCATACACGGTTTTGTATCATCCCCAAAACGCATTGAGGATGCACTTTCTTTCATTATCTGGGTCTTTAATAAAGATATTAAACAGTATTGGCCTCACTATTGACCCTGAGTAATAACTGGCCACAAACTGAACTTTATATTACTGACGACAGGCCTTTGAGCCCAATAGTTCAGCCCATTATTAATGTATTTGGTAGCCAGCCTTCACAAAGAGTATCTCACTCACTCTAAACATAATATGGGTGAACAAGTCCAGACAAACAATATCTACTACTCTTCCCTCATCCACAGAGGCAGTCATCTCTTTGCAGAAGGTTGCCAGGTTAGTTACACGCAAACTACCTTTAGGAAATTCATGCTGGTTTCTAGTCATTTTCTCTTCCTTCATGTACCTGTACTTAGCATTCAGGAGAATTTATTCCATTATTTTCCTGGACATTGAGATTTAGCAGATTGCCTCTGGTCCCTGGGATCTTCTGTAATGCCCTTTTTGAAGATGCTCTTAAGGTTTTCTTGAATATATTTTTAATAGCATCTTTTTTTTTACAAAACATTGGTGAGCTGTGTTAAATCAATCAGTCAATCCTTTTTTTTTATACTACAGTGAACTAAATGTATTTTAAAAGTATGAGAGAAGTTATCTATTTTAGTACTGGTCCACAGCAACTTTGAACATTCTCATAATATATGGCACTGGAGTAGTATATAAATAATCTGATAGACTGCAGTGTGAAAATATACAATAATTAATGCATCAGGAAGCATTCTTTAATTTAATGTAACCTCTCCAACTAGCAGTTTCCACTTAATACGAAGTATAATATCCTATCCAATGTAATTAGTGGTCTTTAATTACCTTGATATCAGAATACAAATTGAACAAAGTGAAATCTAAATAATTCAGCTAATTAGTGTATTGTTTCTATTGAATTAATATAAAGGGGGAAAGTTGATATGATTATAAGTTCTTTCTTCATTCTTTAAAGTTATATATTTGTCTCAGATTATTTAAATATATTTGTTATTTTTATAGCTCAATCAACTATGTATTGCAACTAGAGATTGATAAGTAGTAGTATGCAATGTGACATACAAAGGTCAGATTATCTTCATTCATCAAATAAAACATGGAGGCAAAATCTCCATATGTAATATTTGTGTCCCATTGAAAATGCTGGTTTACATCAGAAGAAAGTCTGCTAAGAGAGTTCAGACAGGTTATAACAGCTAAGAATCTGGCCATTGGGGATTCCTGTTTAAGTAGCTAGAATCTTTACTTGAGAGGGGAAATTATTTATTTCAAAATACCTATCTACACTCATAAATTTACATATAGCACCTATGTACTAGAGATGAGTAAATCCCCTGAAAACAACTTCTCTTTCAAATCTTTAAGTCATGTTGTAACCCTTAATGCAATATCTTTACTTTGTTCTCTTAGATAGGTAAATTTAGTGCATCTATAAACAGTATTGTCGGTCAAGAACAGCTGACTTATTATGTTGTATAAGTGTTGGGGAATGCAGCATGAGCAGAGTATAGCCCCATCATAGACAAAAGCACTCATTAAACCTCCTCATTGAGTGGAGGAAGAATCCAAGAGCTGGTAATTGACAGAATGAATAGATCTGAAATTATTAACTGAAATTATTTTTCAAACATTCTGTCTTTAGGAGTGATTTACATGTTAAATTATATATACCACATGAATTATTATTCTTATTTGTTTGTTTGTTTTCTGCCTTATAACTGTTTGTTTGGAATTAGTAAGTGATAAAGATAATAGCGTCTTGCAGTTAGCATAAAATGTAGAAATTACTCCTGTAGCACAAAACACACAAGATCTTCTTCCAGCAGGGGAGAATAACGTGTGATCCCTAGCAGGAGATTAAAGTGTTTTCTACTATTTTTCATTCTTTATTGATGTCTCAGTGCTTGTTTGGAGTAACTGTATAATGAAAATTATTGCAAGTAGTTTTCAAGCTGTTTGTGATTCATACTTAATAATATTTTGGAACAAGAATTGGAATTCAATATCCCAAACTCCTACAGATGCAACTGTAATCCTCTGAGAAGTTCTGCAAATCACTAAAGCTGATTTTGTCATTAAAATTGCTTGTGGATATCTAAAATATATTAAAAAAAAGTTCATTCCCCGTGGCTTATAATGAAACTTTGAGCTGTTGTTATTTAGACTTTTGTAGCAAGTATTTGCATAAATTTGTTAGATCTCTTGAAAGACTTTTTTATAACTCTAAGGTTTCCTGTTAGTATCCACACACGTATTTTTCCATAAGAATATTACATTTTTGCAATATTTTTAAAGTTAAACTTTTGGCCTGTACTCCTGGATCTAATTTCTAGTTAATGGTATTTCCAAGCTTTGAAATTTTGTGTACTGTAATACATTGTAATATGGTAGTTCTTCACCTTCTTAGAATGTAGTTCAATTCCATAATTAGGTTACAAGTGGAAACAGAGACAGAAATGAGATCATCCAATTAATGCTCACTGCAAGATCTTCATACAAATCAGAGCCATTGACAATTTCAGAGCAGAGTTAGAACGACAGGACTTTCAAAAGTCAGACAAATTAATTGGAAGAGGTATATAGAGGAATTTTCGCAGTCTTTTGCAACTCTACTGCTCAGCTATGTCATAGATATTACAATTCACTCAGTGTGCTTCAAAAACTTGCACATCTTTAATACAAAGCTAAAGTACAGAATAGTTCACTTCAAAATATGAAATTTATTTGTTGACGTGGTCAGTAGTGTAAAAAGTTACAAATTTTTAAACAAACTTTAAATAGTTGTAGACAAGTAAAAGTGACCGTGGTCTTAGTAGCTTAGATCAAATATTTTACTATGATATTTCTGCCTACAAACTTAACTACTGAAGACATTTGGGTGACTTCTTAATAGTAGAAAAAGCAAAATTAATTTTTTAATACCAAGGATTGAAAACCTAAAGCAAGTATTCCTGAAACAATCTTTATTTTTATTTTTTAAAAGTAATTTTTGTTATTTTAATTTTTAGTTTTAATTTTAATTTATTTTAAATTTTAATTTAATTTAATTTTTATTATTTTTTATCAAGTAAGTAGAATTATTATACTATAATTCGACTGATGAGTAACTATATTTATTGCAAAACAAGAGATGTTATAGGTTATATGCCTTTAGCTTCTGAAAGTAACTATTTCTGTTACTAGGGCTTTATTTATAGTTTTTCCTCTAAAAAAAAAACATTTTTTCCATGGATAAAATGAGTCCTTACACGGAGCACCATGGCACACTATAGTGGCAAATACAGTAAGAAAGGTGTATTTCTGGAGTCTATTGTACTGTGGCTGCTGATGATACACAGAATGCCCACTAAACTTTCTCCAGGTAGCTATTTTCATGCCTTGTTGACTGCCTACTGATAACTGCTGGGCTGCTTGTCCTTATATACTGACTACATCGCTCAATGAAGACAATTTATTGATTCATTGATGACTTCTTTAATAAAGAAATTACCTTTCATCTTGCATAACTGATTCACTACTTCTGTTGATTGTCCGTTTATTGATTTTATTTGCTCAGTTAATATTTAATCTTTTAACTTTAACCTGTTTAATTCAACTCCATTGCCTGTGTATTTTTCTTATAATGAGTTTTACAACCTAATTGACTCTGCACCTACATGATTTTCTCACTTAATTAATTATGTGTTTATAAAATGAATTGCTTGATTTATACACTCCTAATTAATGGATTACTGCTTAATCATATAATTTCCTGGCACTGAGTTTCCAAAAGATTTGGTGGCCATAGTCACATTCTGCCAATACTTGTCCACAGTAGACCATGACTCCTTTTCCCTCCCTACTTTTCTTCATCTGTCTCCATGTTCTCTACTTTTTTAATGTCTCCCTTGTTTTACTGTATTTTTCTTTACATTAAATGCTCTTGTCCTGTCACTTGTTACTTGGGAGAAGAGACCAACACCCATCCTGCTACAATCTCATTTCAGACAGTTGAAGAGAGCACAGTTTCTCAGAGTCCTTTCTGCAAACTAAACAACCTCAGTTCCCTCAGCTGCTCCTCATGAGACTAATGCTCTATACTGTCCATCAGCTTTCCTGCCCTTCTTTAGACACACTTCAGCACCTCAATGTCTTTCTTGTAGTGACGGGCTCAAGGGGCAGCCTCAGCAACACCAAATACAGGGGGACAATCACTTCCCTAGTCCTGCTGGCCACAGTGATACAAGCCAGGATGTTATTGGGCCTCTTGGCCACATGGGCACACTGCTGGCTCATATTGTGCCAGCTGTGGATCAATATCCTGATGTGCTTTTCCACTAGGCAGATCTCCAGCCATTCATCCCCAAGACTGTAGTGTTGCATGGTATTGTTATGATCCAGGACCCAACACTGAGCCTTGTTGATCCTCACACAACATTAGTTACCATTAGAACAAAGTAGACCAGGCTAAAGCAAAACTGTCCAAATACGATTTTTGGCGTCTGTTGGGCTCTGTGAAATTTAATTTATAGTACTTAAGGAGATGAACTGGTTATGTTAAGCTTAAAACCATGTACTCCTATATTTGAAAAAAAATGATGAGAAGAGCTGAAGAATCAAGTTTTTGGAAAAACACAGATAAAGTGTTTAACTTCAAATAGTGGAAAGCTGTAAATCTATAACTTTAAATTTAATTTTCTCAGTCATGAAAGAAATAACTTAGAGGCACCTAGAAGGCAACAAAGACATATGTGAAGGACAAATCATTTCAAAGAAGTTTTATTTCTTTTATAAAAGGATAAAAGGTTTTTTGGATAGGACAGTACAATGATATCACATATATTGATGTGTCTAGGCATATATAGAATCTTCACAGTAATGCTTTTGAAACTATATCCCACAAAATTGCAAAAGTGTATTAGAGGCATATGGACTATTTGGATTTAATGCTGACTAGATATAAATTTGAAAAATAAGTTCAAGATAGTGGGGTTTTTTTCTGACAAACTGGGAGGATACAGAAGGTGGAATTCTGGTATTCTAAATCTGATATCATTCAGAATATGAAAGTTTTTGATGATTTAGTAGTATGTATATTAAACCTGTAAATGATACTAAATCCATGCATGCCTAGTGGCAGAGAGGACTAGTCTTCAGAGAGATATCCATGCCTTGGAAAAAAATGCATAGAAAATATAATTAAGGTGAGATTCAGTTTCCTACACTTAATAAAAAAATTTACATAAATGCAAGGATTGAAGGTGACTGACCTGCAGGTCATAGCAGAGTTAAAGCTGAATATGAACCAACAATACCACACTGTTATGAGGAAGGCAAACAAGATACCTCTTATTTGAAAAAGTTTCTGCAGTCTTAAAAAGTTGGTTTTCGTAAGTAAAGATTGGAATGGAATAATGTGACTAGCTTGAGGTATCAGTTTTCTAAGAAGAGATGGAATAGAGTGAGATAAATGATTATATATCTATTAGAACAAATTTAAGGAAAGTTTGTAGGACTTAAGTTTAAATCTAGAGAGAGTGAATCGAGGCTCTTAGTTCTAGGTTCTACAATTGGTTCTACCTGTTCTTCATGTGCCCAAATGACATTCAAGGAACTAAGCCTTATAGTACAGACAAAGAAGTAGAGACTGAATATCAGAAAAATCTTTGAAACTATAATACTGGCTAAGGCATGGCTATGATTCCTTCGGCAAAGCAAAAAATTCAAATAACAAGCAGATGTGGTTATACATCAAGTATCTGATGGAGTGTTGTCACAAAATTTTGCTTGATCAACTACCTGTACGAAACACCTGTATATATGTTTTGCCCTAGTACTTTTCAGTCTTTTGTATGTTTATTTTTCCCATTCATGTTCCTGATTAATGGGTTAACAATTCAGAGAATTTAATACTGGAGTCATTAAAGAAATAATCTCTGATCTAGGATTGAGTTTAATGCAGGACATACTTTTTCGCCTTACTAACTTACTGAGCAAATTGTCACCATTGTTAGATAAAAAAAATGGTCATTGTAATGGAGTTATAATGGCAAAAAAAGGAGGAGTGTTGTTTTCTTAAGGAAATACTAGTAACTCATTGCAATAATAAAAGTAGTAATATAAAAAGCTACTTTTCACTTCTGGTTTCATTGGGATTGTCCATTTTTTTTTGTTTGATAATATCTAGAGCAGACAGATTGTATAAAACATTTTCCTCCAGGCAAAAAGCTGAAGTGCTTACTTTTTTTCTGATGAGAACCAAAGCACTATGATCTTTGTAGGATCAGTCTTGCGGAGAAAATCTGGGTAGTAAACAAATGCTTTTTAATTTTCCAAGGTCAAGTAGAGAATATACTCTGAATGCTTCACAAACATGTCCACGTATTTTTTTTAGTCTTGTCTTTCCTAGCTGTGCTTCTAGTAAAATCAGTAAAACTTCATATTCTACACAACTGACTGCACAGCAGAAATAACAATTCAATGTCTTAGAATATAAGAGTTTAGGCAAGACAGGCTATTTTTTTCCCCACAGTCTGGTATCAAATCTAGCGTCATAGAGTCTGTGAGTCCAAATGGAAGCTCAGAAAGCATAAGGACAGCTACAAAATCACAAAACACATCTAGGAAAATATGAAAATATACTTGCACTTCCCATCTAGCAACATCGTTCCCACTACCTGCATGCAAACTCACACATTAAATATACTTATTTCTAGTTAATACCTAAAAGCTTAGAACTTGTCTTTGAACACTGTTGAAATATTTGCTTGGAAAAGAGAAAACTCTCAGGGTCCCTTTATAACTACTTAAAATTACTAAGTAGTTTAGATGCATAGTATAAATCCATGCAAGCTCATATGGAGTTTTGGTGCTTTGTAGATAGCAGAAATTGTTGTCAGATTGTGAGATGGAAACAGCCAGTGGATTTTTCAATACACAGTGACTGGAGATAAAAACAAAACACAGTATTGTCACTTTATAACAGCTTTAATCAGTTTGTTCTAATGAATATGTATGAGAGACTGATGAACATAAATGATTGATATCTATGATTCACAAAGTGAAGAAGCTTATCTATATGCAGATTAAGTACCTCAGAGAAAACTATTCTTCCTCTTCTCCCTCCTGTTTTGGCAAAACTCCTTCTCCACTGAATGTCAAAACTTGAATCTTTCTTGCATTAACATGTTTAAGTTCATAAGAACTAATCTCATCTAGTCTCTTCAAATAATTATTAAATCTGACTTTTCTCAGAAAAATTTGGAAACATATAAAAGCTGCAATAAAGAACATTACTTTAAAATATTTAAGAAATACAGCACGCAATGGAGAAACAAAAACCTGCCTGGTTTACCTTTTATATTAGTATTAATATATTTAACAGAGCTATTATAGGAAATAGAAGCATTATGCAAAAGCATTGTGAATTCATTTTACCAGTTAGGATATTGAATACTATGGACTCAAAATTATTAGTTAAAGATAAGCCTTTCTTGTTGTAGACTGAAATTTCTCTTACACGGTATCAATCCATCAAAAGTGTAAGCAATGGGCTCTGAAATAAAACATAACTTTTTATTATAATTACAAAAGGGTAAAAATGTTTTTTGGACATAGCAGATCTTATGGCCTGAAACTGAAGTAGAAAACTTCAAAACTAAACACAAGTCAAGAATAACTTTTCTGACCTTAATTGGCTATGTGATGGTTAGACTGCTGAAAGAAAGGGATTTGAGAGCTAAGGCGCACATGAAAGTTGATGTGAGATCAGAATGAGGGCAGTGAAGGATGATAGAAATTTTCTCCAGGGAAAGAGTTGTGATCTCTAGATTGTGAGTCATGAGTGGTGGGAGGAAATATATTCTGCTATAAATTCATAGCTCTATAGAGTCTGTGCTCCTTTGGTAGATGGTATAGATAAGAATTTTAGTTAGAAAATTTGCTTTTGGAATAGATTTTTAGGTCTTTCTTGATTATGATAAATGAGAGATTATAGATGGAGTAACTGACTCCCTCTTTGACAAGGTATATTTCCCGACTGGTAAGTGTGTTCTTAGCCTTCTCCCGTTCTCAGTTCGGATTCATTCTGATATGTGTTCATTAAAAATTTCATCTCTATATTTTCCATGAGGGAATTTAGTACACTGTGTGAGATGTATACATTCTGAGCAGCAAAGAAATGCATGACACTGGAATTGGGATATTTCCCAATTACACCAGAGTTAATTTAGAGTATCTAAAAAATGCCAGTAGTTCTTTTCAGACCTATTGGAATATGATGGTAGAATTATTTTAAAGACAGAGAATATTTACTCCTCCTATACACAGATCAGTCAGGGAAAAAAAAATAAGGTCTTCTTTAATGAATTAAAATATGCACTTCTTTGGAAATAGATTACTATGGATTTCTTTATCATGATGGCAGAAAAACCTTAAAAAGAAAGAAACAAAAGACAAATCCAGCAGAACCAAGGTTGATGTATGGTATGGGAGGTAAAGATGTAATTCCAGGCCAGCCTAAATTTTTTTTGACTGGATGTATGTGCTCAAATATTTTTTATGGACCTAGGCTTTAAAAGAATGAGCTATTTTTATTCTTCTAATATTATGCAGCACTGTAGGAGTCAAGTATACTCCTCAGACTTTTGGAGTAGGCCTTGTACTCTTTGTTGATTTGATCTTAGGATGAATTGATTAGCTGGCTTGCCTTGCCACTTCTTTCTGAGAAAAAAACAAAACAAAATAAAAAAGCAAACAAAAACACTGAAGGCTGGAGGAGGGTCTTAGTAGCTCTTCTCACAAAAAAAAACAGCAAAGAACTTATGATGACTATTTTAAGAAATGGACATCCTGCACAACCAATTCCTTTTATGATCAATCTAACATCATAAAAGAATTACCTAAAAGCTACAATGAATATGTTAACAGGAAATTAAAACTCAGATAAAACTAATTATGGTAATTCTTCTGTTAATTTTTATATTGTTACGAGAAAGTGAGATTCAGAAACAGGTGGCACACTCCTGAGCCATGCTTATTACTGATGTAAAGTGAAAGTGAAAGTTTCAGTTGTGGTAACTTCCAAGTTTGTAGAAACATGTTAATTATATAACCATTTCTTAACATAGCAAGGCTACTTTTGATGTTCTTTGTCACTTCTTTATAGGAAAACTGTAATATCAGTACGATAATAAAAAAAGGCCAACAGCCTGTATTTCATCCTAGGTAAAGTTGATGTATTGCTTCTTCCTATCATTATGAAATTATACACATTTTATGAGGAGGGTTTTCATTTTGTCATCACCTAAAATGTATGTGAGAGTATTTAGGGAATTATGTAAAATTAGAATCTGATGCTGGAGTTTTAAGAATCTATCTGAACAATAAAATATTTCAGTAAGTGGAAATAAAGTATAATAACAAGACTTATATTTAGGATGACAGCAGTTCACTGCCTCGTGTAACAATCAGTAGAGTTATCCTTATAACTGTCAGTAGAAATATCCCTAATATCTTTTAAACACCAACTCTCTCATGGTATTAGCACTTCAAGGTGTACTTAACTTCAGGAAGCATGATTAGTAATATAATGATATAGTAAGATGAAAAGAAATGGACCTGCTATTCAGGTGATGGATGCTATACATGTGATTTTGCTTGACTAATATGTCTCTCAAGATGCAAAAGTGTGTAACAAAAAGTGCTGTCCTTATTTGTACCCCAACCATGTCCTACGAATTCATCTAGTTGCCTGCATTGATTTCCATGGACAGTTATCCTATGAATTAGGCATTTCTTTTATACTTAGAACAATATTCTGCTCCTGATCTAAGCATGAGATTTATAGAATACAAATAGTATTCCCAGAATCATAGTTTTCAGTTTCGATGAAAAACTTTACAGGTTTGTTCAAATATGCTCCTTCTTCATGTGGTGGATGTTTATGAAAAATGGCCTTCACCGAGTGAGCAGCTTTTAGTTAGCTTTTAGATCTCTTTCAGTCCTCAAGTGCAGGTTGAATATTGTTAGTATAGACTGAATATTTACATCTCAAAAAAAACCCCATAGTCCCTTCTGAAAGGCACATTTTAACTCTCTTAGGGTTTACACTGATAACGGCCTAAGAAGCCTTGGACTGGTCATCATTGACAAACATTGATGTTTCAAGGAAAGAAAAGAAGTTTTTTAGATGCACAAAAAGAGATATTTTTTTCTCTGCAAAAGGAGAAAAAGTGTAGTAGTTAGCAAACCAGGTTGCATTAGAGCAAAGAAAACAGGAAAACCAGCTGAAAAAAGAGAAGAGAGGGGATCCATTTGCTATAGTAATGACACATTTAAAATTTCTTTACAGTGTATTCAGTACAAAAATTACAATATTCAAGTCTATTACACTGAAATAATGTTATCCATTATTAAAAAAGCACCGTAATTTTTTAGATCAATACCTCTGATACACCATATTGAATCAATATTAATGTACTCTTCTAAATGTCACTTTCATTAAAAATTCATACACGTTGCATTAACTGCACTTTAACACCCAGGACCTAGACTTTGACAGCGGTGAATTTCCTTATGAGTGATCATTCAGTGTAAGAATATTCAATTCTATTTAAAATATATACACGTCTAATCTATTTGATGGGAATATATTTGTGGCTTTTTATTTTTTTAATTATATTTTAAAGTTTTTCATTATTTTGTGAAATAGATTACATTCTGTGGTAGAACTCATTCATACAGTTTAGTTAATGCAACGAATATATCTAGCTTTTGACACAGAAATATATTCTACTGTTTCAATCAGAAATGCCAAATGTGTTGATTTATATAATTTGAGTCCTATAGGAAATGGAAGATTATTGTTGATTACTTTTTATTAGATGATAAAAATGGTTGTTATGTTGGAGATACTTAGAAAACTGTATATTGGAAGAAAATTACAGTAAAAAGAGTACATTTAAAACATAGAAGAATAACGCATGCTGTAAGTCTAATATCTTCAATGAACAAATAATAATAATAATAAAAATTTCTTCTTTTTCCCATATCAGTGATGAAACAAGTAGAATAATAACTTCTTCAACATATCATCGTACCTGCATAACAATAATCCATATTAAATTTTCTTTAGACAGTTAGTTTGAAAATTAATGGGATTAGTATTGAAATGTGAGGAAGATGTTGTCACCAGTGGTACTAAAATAGTTTAACTTTCAGTTAGATCTTCTTGATATGCTTCAGTGAACATATTTCATTTCAATACGAGATCCAAGTACATCTTATAGTAATAAAGAAGGTTATAAATTGATTTACATAATAAAACAAGAATTCAGAATTACTATTATACCTGTTGATTTTAAACCTATAATTTCTTACTCTTTCTAAACAAATCAGCTATCTATATTCACACAAAAATTTAAGAACAAAGTGCTTCTTTGCTAAGAATTTAATGGCCTTACACATTTTACAAGTTAGTCAGGAGTGACTTTGAGAGGGATATAGTGTTATGACTCAGAGAAATAAGCTTAATATTGTATATTAACAAGAAACAATTTGATGGACAGTGTATATATAACACCGTTAAATAATCAAAGATATTCAATGTAACTAAAACTCATTTTTTATTTTTTCCTTCAATATCTTCTTAATCTTATAAAAAAAAATCACAAAATTACCTGTCTTAAAAAGAAAACTATAACCTCACATGCAAAAACTAGACTATAAACTCACATATATTGTGGCACTTTTTATCTGAAATATTTCATATGACAAAGGAAGTTGCTTTGTAAAATAAATGTGACTGATCTTGCCTTTGAGAACTCTAAAAAAAATCACTTAAAAAATATGTAGTGAGTGATTCTAGAAAAATATCTTTTTACAAGTTATTTATGGTAAATAGTTCCAGATAGGTTTATAGTTTTTTAAATGTTGTTAATTCTCTGTGGATCTCAAAATATCAAGGACTGCTTAATGTATCATAACCTTAAGGAAATTGCTCATACTTTGTCCAAACAAAAAAACTACTGAAACCACATATTTATTTGGTCAGATAATAAAACTCTTTGATCTTTTCCATTTATTCCTGGTGTTTCCGTGACTAGTAAAACTGTGCAAAACCTAGTACTTTTCTCTCACATAATTGACCCCTACCTATAGCTGTTTCACTTTAATGCCTTATCTAAACATCTTTACAAGTCTTAGTTGGTGATTTTTTATTTATTGGTTATTTAACACAATCAGCAGACGATAATATCAATCTCTGACAGAGAAAAGAGACATGAACAGAATTATTTTATGTAAGAGAATGAAGTAACAGTGCAAATAAAATGTCCTACATTTTCTTTATGTTAATTTTTCAGCTAACACTTCTTACAGTAAAACAAATATAGATTAAGAAACTAAAAAAAAAGGTAGGCATTAAATAATTTAAATTTATCTGAAAATATAGCTTTAAAAGTAGTACAAGAACCAAAAAGAGAGTAATAACATTTCTCAGTCAAAATGAAACATTTGTGGAAAAATAGATATGCACCCAGGTCTCAAACAGAAAGGCACCATTGCTGTTGAGGATAATGACTCTAAATTTAAGTGGATTAGATGATTAAGCAAATTAGACTAATTTGAAAGATGTGGAACACATCCATGGAGCAGAAGCTGGGGAGGATGATGTGGAAGTAGAGGGAAAGGTGATTAATTCTCACAGCCCATTGAGAAGACTGGTGATGGTGGTTGTCCCCATGCAGCCCACAGAGGACCCCACTGCAGATACCCAACTGCAGCCCATGGAGGACCCCACACTAGAGCAGGCTTCTGGCAGGACCTATGACCTATGAAGAGACCTGTGCAGAGGCAGGTTTTCTGGCAGGAGCTGTAACCCTGTGGAAGGGACCTCCCACAGGAGAGCAAGGGATGAGCGTGAGAAGGAAGGAGCAGCATAGATGAAGCATTATGAACTGATGACTACCTCCATTCCCCATCTCCCTGCTTCACTTGGAGGGTGGGGGATGGGAGGAGGGCAAGAAAGTAGAAGAATTAGGAGGGAAGTTGGGCTGAGAAGAAGGAAGGGATGGGAGAAGGTGGTTTAAGTTGTGTTTTTGTTTGTCACTAGCCTACTCTGTTGCAAGTAATCAGTAATAAATTAATCTTCCCCAAGTCGAGGCTGTTTTGCCTATAATGGTAAATGGTAAATAATACTCCTGTCCTTATTTCAACCCACGAGCTTTTAATTGCATTTCCCCTTGTTGTCCCATTGATGGAGGGAGTGACAGAGCAGGCTGGTGGGCGTCTAACAGCCAGTCAAGGTCAATCCTTAATCCATAATTTTATAATCTTATGAAGAACATAGTTCAGTTAGAGGCCTTAGATTACACACTAAAATAATTTGTATGTTTTTACTGACAGAAATATTTCCATCTTTGGTGAGTTGTTGTTCTGCTGCCTGGAGAACCTCCTCCTCTTCCTTCTCTGGCCTCAATATCTCCAGGGCTGTTTCTTTCACATTTCCTCATTTCTCTCTCACAGCTGCAGTGCAGCATGGGTTTTTTTCACCCTTTCTTAAATATGTTATTATAAAAGTTCTACTGAGCTTTCTGATTGTCTCAGGTCTGGCCAGCAGCAGGTCCTTTTTGGAGATGGTTGGAACTGGCTTTGTCTGACATTGGGGCAGCTTCTGGTGTCTTCTCACAGAAACCACACCTTTGGTGCTGCCAGCTACCAAAACCTTGCCACGTAAACCCAACACAGCATTATAGTCAAGAGTTTTAATTACCATTAATTTCTTAATTTTCAACCATAGTAGACCAATATTATTTTCTGTTTCACAGTAGAAGTAATACACATTTATGGATTAACTTTCTATGTAAAAGATACCACAAAATGCTTTTAATTTTGACTACAAATCTGAAATCAAAGCTGACAAGATCTGGTTTTGTTTACCTGCTTGAAAACAAATTGAGACGTGTTAATTCTAATAATGTATTTCATAAGTCATTACCCTAAATCCACAGAATGAAACAACTAACTATACTACTTAATTATAATTGATAAAAAGAAATTAGTATCAAGGGGAAATTAAAAGAAAAACATATTCAATTTCAATAAATTACATTTTACAAATTGAGATGATTACATCATAGCAATTGTAAACAAAAAATAATAAAATAAAAATAAAATAAACTGAAAAAAAAGATTGAAATGAAGGAATAACATTTCTTACATTACAGAAATTATGCATGAATACATCGAATGTGAGAGCAGCTTCATCATGAATCAGCTTGTTTGAAGCTTCCCAGGTGTTTTTTACATATAGTAAATCAGAAAGAAATATTTAATATTTGTTGAAAATCTCTGTATAACGCATCTAAATTAAAATAAGTTAATTCTTTATCAGCCTGCTTAAAGAAGCAGAACTTAATCAAGATCTGTTTACATTATTAGTACATTCAACATATACCTATTACTAGATTTTATAAACTTACTTCAGTCCTATTACTAATTCCAATAAAACATGTTCATAGAAATACTTTTCTAAGAAAGGAGTCTGAAATATAAATGGAATCATTATCAACTGTGTTTGTCACATCTAAACTGAGCTACCGTGTTTTCCAAACCCCTAAAACTGAACTTGATCTCTAAAGAATAGTTATTTATGTGTGATGACTAACTTTCACAGGTACTTTGAAATAAAGGCTTGCACAAACTAAGCCACAACTGACAAACTGCAGCTGTGAAGTTCCATTTTGACACCATTCCACTAACAACACTTTGCAGGATTTTAACACAAATGAGTAAAACAAAAACCTACACAAGGATAACTGAAGTTTGATTTTCCCTTTTTTATTTTTTAACAAATTATAAAATGCATTTAGAGTACTAAGGCAAGAGATATTTTTTCAGAATCTATTCAACTGTTAATTAATCTTATTTAGAAATAAAGTATCCTATTTAGTATAGCAGCAATCCTTGCATGCCTTTTTGATTTTCTGAAGACTCCAATACAAATATTTCAAATTAAATTACTGAGAAAGTTTCCGTGATCTGTCATAGTTCCTCAGTTTTTGGGTTCAAGGTTCGTTTTCTTGCTTTATATGTTTCAAGGAAGGAATATTTCTAATATACAGATTACACTTAATCATTTGGAAAAGATACAAATGTCATCTTTTCAACAGCACCAATTGTGACAAAGCAGATTTTTATTGTAAATTCACAGAAAAAGTATGTTCTTGTGGCTTGGACAACGAAAGGTGCAGAAAGTTTCACAGCTTATTATAGCAGCAGTTAAGCAGAAAGGTTAACTTAAAGCACAAGGCCACAGTATGTAGAGGTAACAAGCACAGAGAAGGCAGTCACTCCTAAGCACTGATGTTGCAAGAGCATTTATTTAGCCTTGGTATGCGAGAGAGGATTAGATTTTAAATCAGCTGTTAGAACACTCTCTGTGCTTTCTCTTCCAATGACCTTCTCCTCTCAGCCTGCCTTTCTTTAAATTCTTGTCAAGACTCTACGGGCTCCTACCTTCTGCTCATCTATGCTTTGTACAAGCTCAGTCTGTAACAAAACAGCCTACTCCTGTTCTTCAGGTTTCCAACTTTTCTGCTCCCCTTCTTTGAACAAATTTTTCCATATATAAAAGATAAAATGCTGACCTAATTTTAGGTCAGCACAAAGTCAGTTAAAACAACTCCTCTTTTGAGGACTCTTAAGCATGGAAGAAAAGATAAAATGCATTTAGGCAAGTGCCAAATAAGTGTGAGGTTTCATAAAAACTTTACTGACTCTTTCCTTTTCTCTTTCAGGTTTATATTTCCATGAAAATTTAAACATCTCCTCTCCTTAAGTGGTTTACAAAGCCCTTGCTGTATCTTGAAAACATTGTTATACATTAAATGAATTTTCATGAATACTTATACAAACAATTATGTATTTAGCAACACTCTAACCTTTATTCAATTAAATGTTGTTTGTGAGAAGAACTGAGCAAATATCTTCAATTTAATTAAATAGAAGTCCATATCTCTTTTTAACATAAGGGAGGAATACTGATGAGTTGCCCTCTGAATCTTTGATAGTTGCTGATAGAAAAGAATACAAAGATATACTCACGCAACTGGAGATGAAATCACATTCCAGGTTGGCAATGCTTGTTGTGCCTCATATGAAACATATACCACTTTCTCATTTGTCAGGCTACCAGAAGAGAGAGAGAGAAACCAATAGCTAGATTTAATATATCTGCAGAGAACAGACAAATCTGCTTGTGCACGTATTAATAATATCTCAGTACCGGAATGTGAGAAGGATAACACAACAAGTTTTAGCATTGCTTGGCGGTTTTCTGTAGCTAAGACATTTCATTATTGCCAGTTAAAGGTGATTATACTTTATTTAATGTAAATGCAAAGAATATCATGCTGAATGGGTTTAATTCACTCAAGCAACTTCGAACCCAGAAAGTAATCTACTGCAACATAGACTTAAAAATATTTTCACTAGCAGAGCTAGTTTAAGCTCTGAATAAGAAGCTAAAGTACAGTTTTTCAACTTTAAATTACCATTTTTGAGTGACAATAAATTTGACTTTGGCTGCTATATTGTTTTGTTATGTCATAACGAAATTCTCACTAAAAATTTTCTTCTGAGAGTGAGACTTCAGTTGAATTGATATTTGTCAATTAAAAAATACAGAAAATACAACACTTAGTTGAAACCAACTGTCTATTTTTTAAGCAAAATTTGAATAGTTCATTATGTTATACTTTGTCACAGGTCTGTCGTTTTTATCACAAAGGTATCACAACAAAAAAGCCTAGTGAAATCAGTATTCCCTTGGATACACCCAAATGGTTGAAAAAAATATGCTAATCCTATCCCTTCTCCTACAGTTCTCAATTTCTTTGCATTGTTGTATCTATGCATCAGTCCTTTCTCCAGCTGCACAGCAAAACGTATAGGCCATAAAGTTAGTGCAACCCTAACCGAGTGGGTTCAACAGCCTGTCCCCCAATGGGGACAATTATTTTAAAGAAAAGCAGTGGGAAACAGGAATGGTAGAAATTCCTCAGATGTACACAAGGACATTGTTGCCTTATGAAGTGGACATTTCAAGGACCTACAACTGAGATACACTTTCTGTTGAACAGAGCCTTAAATTAAACACAGTTCTTGCCTTCCAAAAAAATGTTGACTCTTGGAATGCATTCCTTTTTCATTTAATGATAGAAAAGGAAAATCTTGATTCTTTTTTTTTCCGATTTTCAACAGGACGAAATCCATACCACAGCACAAATTAGCATTAGCTTCAACAACGCACCCTGGTTCCCTGAGAATAAATGAAATATCTGTTTCCCTGCCTTCTTACATTGATTATAGATCATTTACTGGCATAGCCCTTTATCTTGTGGGTTGAGAAGGTTTAAGCATGGGCTAATGAGCTCCCTCCTTGCAGTTCCCTAGAAACAGCCTTTTATGTTTTTCCCCTCCACACAACCGAAAAATACTGCTTCCATTATCAGTCCTTGACAGGAAAGGAAAAAGAAAATTTCAAGATTTCCTAAGTCATTTTATCTCATTTAAAATGCACTGTCTTCAAGATTTCTAGGAGCAAGTATATTTTTTTTAGGTTTTATCTAATCCATTTATGACTCCATAGAAATAACAGGGAAAATTAAGTCAGAGAGTGGGGGGAAGCATCTTTATTTATTATTTAACCCCTACCACTTCAAACATATGTTAAAACATACGTTTTTCAATGCTTCAGCATTTAGTTTTACTATTTTCTTAGGGATTTTATCTTTAAATGTTCTTTTTGCAGGATGAAAAAACACCCTTCCTTCCATCAACAGATCAAGTCATACTGTCCGTAGGCTACAGTGTTTCCTCAAAAAAGACACCTTCAGTGGTCATCTGCCATAACAGTTGATATTCTCGTAATCGATATGCAGCTTACACAACAGCACATATGGTCTCCAAACTTACTTGATGTACTACAATTAAAAAAAGAAGAAAGAAAAAAGAGAAGAGTAGACCAATTCAAGAAGAAGAATCTTCTTTTTAAATGATATTTCTCCCATTTTAACATTTTAATATTATTTCTCTCATTGTTATCAAAGATATAACTTTCTTATTACTACTTCAGTGAAAATGCAGGAGTTAGAGAATACTATTTGATTTTTTTCAATGCTTGAAAAGAGTAACAAGAAACAGATTTTAAACCTAATTTCTTCTCTTTATGCATGCAAATAAGGCAGAGTACTATGCTGTGTTCTCAAAATAGATCTGACAGTTACTGTTTGCCTCCATACCTTTAATACTTCAACATTAGAGGTAATTTTCATTTCACACGAGGAGTTCGCAAACCTATAGTTTTGCAGCTAGGAGTTTTGGGAAACAGGTTGTAAACACTGCTGTTGAGAACACTTATGTAGCTTTGGTCTAGGAGTGTGCGTGATGCAAGAGATGAGTCAGTACTTAAATTCTATTGTGTATTTACTAAGGAAACCTATGTAGAATGTTTCTCCTTCAGAGAGGAATACACAAAGAGCTTCCAGGCAGACCTGCGCAACAGAAAATGGCATATCTAATTAAAGACATAATATAAACATCTTTTGAAAAAAAACAAGAATAGATATTTAAATAAACATAGTATCTTATTCCCAAGTTTAAGTTGTTAACTGAGGGTTACTCATCATTACCGTAGTGATTTCTGTGGAAAGACTCCAGACAATTCAGATAAATAGGAGATCTGTGAAATACATGAAAACCAAACCTAAAGCTGACTTTCTTCTCAAGATTTGGGGAATTCCAGTTACCAAAATTATGAAGATTGAAAATACATAAGTTTGAATGCTGTGTTAGACCCCAAAATAAGCAGATAATCAAACTAAAAAAAAAAAAAAAAGATACTGTAAACTCCAAAACATTTACTGTCAAACAGATCTTGTTCAACAGATTACAGTGTTGGAATGTTTTGTATTGTGAAAACTTTTTGATTATGCATTAAATGTTGGCTGGGGAGTTTCATAGTAACTAAAGTGGATAGTGAATTACTGTGTTATTAAGGTTTATATATATGATTAGTCTTCACTGATTTAAAAAACATTTTGAAAACAAAACTCTTGGGGGTTGTTTTGTCTTAAAATTTAACTGAAGACAGGAAATACATGAGTGTAGACTTATATATAGGACTGCCTTAGGATTCTTAATGATATGAAATCTTTCCATGTCTGGTCAGACAGGAAATACATGAGTGTAGACTTATATATAGGACTGCCTTAGGATTCTTAATGATATGAAATCTTTCCATGTCTGGTCATCTGAGTTGAACTTTCTCCTAGTTATCTCACATGGTAGCCTGGTACTTCAGCTACCCAGCAAAATGTACTAGCTGTATCATATTTGCCAACACAAACAAATGAACAACATGAAAATCAAAAAGAAATAATCATCTATGTGCTGTTAAAAAAAATAAAAACAAACAAGTGTGAAATGTTAATTTTCAGATTTATAAACACGGCTTGACCTTTACAGATTAGTGGCTCTTTTTTCAAATCAGTCACCATGCAGTCTTGAAATAATGGTACAGCATAACTGCAGCACATGAAATAAATATGGTTCTGGGTCACTATGAAATAGAAAGCAGTCTTTGCATTGCTTCTGAATCATGTTTCATGAGTAAAAATTCCCATGAAATACGATCTTTTGTTCTATTAAAGAGGGAAGGAACATTGAAAGATAACATTTGTGAAACATGGACAGCAGTTGTTCTCTTACAAATTATGTTTAGAGATGATAGAAATTGTGTTCTTTCAGATTCTGCAATTAACATCTGATATAGTAGTTTCCTTATTTATTATAAAAAAATAATCTGTAGCTGTTGACAAAAAAGCCTGTATCTCCGTGGGTCATTAGAAGGGGACAGAGATATTGCTTAGAGACTTGAGCTTTCTGTGATGATGCATGAGGGCAGTGAACTACAAAACAAACATAAATTCTATGGTCTCTGCTAGCATTTGGTAATCTATGTTGTACTAAAAATGTGCAACATATATCTTTCTAGGCAAAATTTAATTGGAAAAACTTAGGGGTATGTACAGAGAAAATGAAGAAGGAAAAAAAAAGACTGAAGACACCATTGCACCATAAACCAAATAAACGCTTTGTAAAACCAAAAAATTACTATCTGTGTTAACCTTGGAAATAACCTAGATTTTAGAGTTGCAGTTATATAAACACAAGATCACAAAACCAACTTTAATTATGCTCTCATAGACAAATCAGTCTCAAAGCCATGTTTTTTTCCTAATCTTTAGTTCTGTAATTTTTTTTTTATAACAGGATGAAGGAGTATTTGTATTGGTTTAGAAAACTATAACCCTGACCCAATTGTTTCAAATCTGCAAAGTCACTACAATGTCTTAATACTTCCAATTTCTTTTTATCATATGCATAGAAAGTTTAGTATTTTAGGGTAACATGCTTAGCTGATTCTAGGCTAGAAACAAAACAAAACATAAACCAGAAGCTGTATTTATATCTAGCACTTACATTTATATATAAATGCAGTGGTTCACACTGTCCTTAATTCTATTTGTTGTATTATTGTTCTGTCTGAACAGTTCAAACACAATTATATTACCAATTTATGATTTATATGATTTATGGCTTACAATATTTCCCGTTATTTCTACAGTCTGTGGGTGTAGGAGAAGAGAATATATACAAGCATTCACCACTAACAGAACTATCAAGGCGCCACTTCTTTTAACATGACTGGTCTCTCAGTCACTCCTGGGCCTGGGGAGGGGAAAGAAAGTTCCAGAAACCCTGGGATTGGGGCCTGTAAACATGGGCACAAGCAAGCCTTGCGGGGACTCTCCACAATAAACATCCTCTGTTGGAAGATCTGACACTGGATCCAGGACTGGTGATCTGTCCTTCTTTCTCCTCCTCTCACTCTTCTATCTCTCTCCTCTCTTGATCCTCTCTCACTTCTCTCTGTATTTTTCTCTTAAAGTTGTTCAGTAAATCAAGGCTTACCTTGGTTTCCCATAAAGCCACATAGCTTGAATAGATATATCTAGTTTTGTAAGAAAGGCAGTTGATGTACACACTATATCTGTCATCTATCAGTTGCTGCTCAGAACCCATTTGTTTCATTTAAATTCCCTATTGAAGACGATTGTTTGTGTACAGGCCTTATGTGTTAATCACCTTAATTCTCACCAAAGGGATCCACAAATTTCAATCACTTCTCTCCCTCTCCTGGCCACTAATTGTTTTGACCCAGAACAAGGTGAGGACTCTGTCTCAGGCAGGAATCTGGGACGTGACAGATATGGAAGGAATGACCACTAACAGACTTATTTGATATACGTTATTGCTTGGCAGTTCCAAACAATGAATGAAAAAGGAGAAGTACTCATAATTATGTTGTTCCTAAGCCACTGTGCCTCTTTGATGGATACATCTGTCACATGTACTTAAAACACAAGAAAGAAATGGAGAACAGAGATGCCGATGTAGTTTATTTAAATAGACATTGTTACCAATTGTTACTTACAACAAGCAAATTGTTACTTGCAACAAGCAAATTGTTACTTGCAACAAGCAGAGGGTCAGGAAAGCTTTGTCCAGCCTTTTCTTAATCTACCTTCCTTCTTGTAGAATTCAAAAGGGGGACAATAATAAAGGAGTAGGAAAAAAATACAAAATGCTGGACTGGTTACCTGAGGTGCCAAAATGAGATATGATGTTTTCATGCACCTTCCTGACCTATCTTCCCACAGACTATAGGTAAAAATTGTGGATTAGGGATGTTTCTGTATGCTGGTCCTTTCCATAAGAAAATATACAACATTCTTCCTCTCGAAAAATGGCCTAATAATTATTTTTTCATCTTTTCCTTGGTAAGTTTATCATTCAGTAGAGTACTAATTTCTTGGAATAACTATCAAATATACCTTCCAAAGTAATGCTGCAGAAATAGCAATATTTATAGATGAATCAACAAAGCTGCATTAGCAATGGTTTGGTTTCAACAGGTTTCTTCCTCCTACAAATTAACAAGGTGGAAGATCAATAAAATACGTATGTTTTTTTGTCAAGAGATTTGCTGCAGGGTCACCTGTCACTGGAATATTAAGAGTTCAACTGGCTCAGCAAAGTTGCCAGCAATTGGGTTTGATCTCTCTATGCTTCAGCTCAGTAATGAATACTCATAAACAGGAAAGGGTTACTTCTTATGTACTACCACTTCCTTCCCAGTCCTTTTTCTGGGTTATTTTAGGGTTCCAGTCTGAAAGTATTTCCAACGTAGGATTTCAATAAGCTGTTAAGAAAAATTGAGTTACAATCAAATGGATACCCTGACTAAAAAACTAAAAAAGTTAGGGTTGACCTTTCATTTGAACCTAACTTTTTGTATTTCTCTTGTTATCATTTCAGAGGAAGCTGGGAACTGTTGACATGATATAATAAGCAGATTACATTTGATCACATAGCTAACACTGCCTGACACAACTTAATAAGCATCCACTTTAGATTTTGAATTCGATTTTTTTCAGTCATGGAAAGAAATAAACACTGCTGTCAACAAATTTTGTCTCACTCTATTTAGAGCAAGTTATGTACATGAAGAGATCTTGCAGTTCATGTACAATTCATGACCTCAGTAATGTTCAGTCTTACAGAAACTTTACACTCATCTGAAACCAAAGAGTTTGTTCTATAGGTCAACTGCCTAATATCCTGAACTTCACCACGATAAATTTTAACTTGATCTGGATTTGATTATATGAGCTTACAGTAGTCGTTCTATCACAAATAGCGATGTAAAGGACAAGTAACTTGGAGCCACTTGGACCCTCATAAGTCTATGGGGCCGGATGGGATCCATCCTAGGGTGTTGAGAGAGCTGGCGGGTGAGCTTTCTAAGCCGCTCTCCATCATCTTTCAGCAGTCTTGGCTCACTGGAGAGGTCCCAGAAGACTGGAAGTTGGCCAATGTGACACCCATCCACAAGAAGGGCCGTAAGGATGATCCGGATAATTACAGACCTGTCAGCCTGACCTCGGTCCCAGGTAAAATCATGGAACAGATAATCCTGGGTGAAATCATGCGGCACCTGCAGAACGGTCAAGAGATCAGGCCCAGCCAGCATGGGTTTAGGAGGAGTAGGTCCTGCCTGACCAACCTGATCTCCTTTTATGACCATGTGACTCGCCTGGTGGATGAGAGGAAGGCTGTGGATGTGGTATACCTGGACTTTAGCAAGGCCTTTGACACTGTCCCCCACAGTAGACTCCTAAAGAAGCTGTCAGCCAGTGGCTTAGATGGGAGCACTCTGTGCTGGGTTAGGAATTGGCTGGATGGCCGAGCCTAGAGAGTGGTGGTGAATGGTGTCTCATCCAGTTGGCGGCCGGTCACCAGTGGTGTCCCCCAGGGATCGGTGTTGGGTCCGGTCCTGTTTAATATCTTTATTGATGATCTGGATGAGGGGATTGAGTCCATCATCAGCAAGTTTGCAGATGATACCAAGCTGGGAAGAAGGGTTGATCTGTTAGAGGGTAGGATGGCCCTGCAGAGGGACCTGGACAGATTGGAGAGATGGGCTGATTCTAATGGGATGATGTTTAATAAGTCCAAATGTCAGGTACTTCATTTTGGACACAACAATCCCATGCAGAGCTACAGACTGGGGACAGAGTGGCTGGAGAGTAGTCAGGCAGAAAAAGACCTGGGAATGCTGGTTGACAGGAAGCTCAACATGAGCCAGCAGTGTGCCCAGGTGGCCAAGAAGGCTAATGGCATTCTCGCCTGCATCAGGAATAGTGTAGTCAGCAGGACCAGAGAAGTTATTGTCCCCGTGTACTCAGCACTAGTCAGGCCTCATCTGGAACATTGTGTCCAGTTCTGGGCCCCCCAGTTTGGGAAAGATGTTAGGATACTGGAATGTGTTCAGAGGAGGGCAACGAAGATGGTGAAGGGGCTGGAGCATAAGCCCTACGAGGAGCGACTGAGGGAGTTGGGGCTGTTTAGTCTAAAGAAGAGGAGGCTCAGGGGAGACCTCATTGCTCTCTACAACTACCTAAAAGGAGGTTGTAGTCGGGCAGGGGTTGATCTTTTCTCTCAGGTGACCAGTGACAGAACTGGAGGGCATGGACTCAAGCTTCGTCAGGAAAAGTTTAGTCTTGATGTGAGGAAGAAGTTCTTCACTGAAAGGGTGATCGGCCATTGGAATGCGTTGCCCAGGGAGGTGGTGGAGTCGCCGACCCTGGAGGTGTTTAAGGGGAGATTGGATGTGGCACTGAGTGCCATGGTTTAGATGATGGTTGGTGTTAGTGTTGGGTTATAGGTTGGACTTGATGATCTCAGAGGTCCTTTCCAACCTTGTGATACTGTGATACTGTGATACTGTGATAACCGAAAATATATCTGTTTTCTATGTATTTGCTTTTATTGATCATCACATCAAACTTCTCTGTAAATATGAAACTTATTTAAAGGGTAATGTGCTGATCTTCTGTACAGTGAACTGCAAGACAGTTTCTCTTGTACCCTAAGTTCTCATGAGGGAGATCCTAGTTCAAGACAAGTCTAACATGAATTTCAAGTGTCATTGACATGCCAGCTCTTCTTTATTCTCTTAAAGATCTGTAGCATAAAGAGCATTAGTGATTTTTCACTCTTATTAAATGCACGAGCACCAAGCTTGAACAAGATTTTTATGTTAGGAAAGTTGTATGGGTTTACACAATCCATTATTTTAATATCACTGGTCAAATTAACTTAAGCAAGATCTGTGAGACTACACACAACAGTCATATAGCTTTCATGGTATAATAATTACTGTTGGTATTTCCCCAATAAAAATATGAAAAAAGTTTATGCCAATGACAAATTTATTCATAGTTACTAATAACAATTAATAAATTATATTTCTGATCTTGAATTTTAATTATCTATATCAGCATATGGAAAAAAGATGAAAAAATATTTTAAGTAAAACAGCAGTCTGTGGCTAGGACACAAGAAAAATGCCCTAAATATTAGAGAAATACAAGTAAGAGACCTCTCTTTAGGCTTCAAAAAGGAGGACAGGCCAAAAGAAAGTCATAAAGGGTTGTTTCTGTTTTAAGAAGAAAATAAAGGCAGTGGCTATCAAGTCCTACTTCTGCATCACCTTTATATCATTACGCTTACAAACAGTCTTTTACTACATTAAATATCTGGGTGTTTTATATCTCCTATTGCGAAGATTAGATTATAATTACTTAGGTATAAACATATCACTGTATTTTAAATAAATACAAAGTTTATTCTTCAAAGCGAATACCCTCCAACATGCAGTAAAAAATCATCTGTAGAGGTTGACTTCAGTGGTAGGTCCTAACTAAAATAATTTCAATAGTAGAGTGAACATAAAGCCCATGTATTTCTTTCACACTACGTTTATACTTTCAGTGCCTTAGTGGAGAGCTCTTACTACATGATCAGTAAATCATCACTGATGCCCCAGAAGCATCTCAGCCCTTCCTTTTGCCTTCTTCAGTTCTCTCTTGTTCTCTTCACCTAGGATGAATAAATTATCAAGGGAGACCTCAGGCTGCAAACTCATTATCTCTTCCCTAATTATAGACACATCAGCATAACTGCCAGACGTTTTTTCTCATTTATGTGATTTATTTGTGTAAGTTCCTTTAAGAGGTGACCTAACAATAGCAAACCTAGCACAGACCTGACAGCATAAATTCCCATGAGAAGAAACAACAGGATACCTGTCTAGCAAAATTCACAAGACTTGAATATTTAAAAAATATTAGAGACTGTTTAAATAAGTATCAGTACACAAAGACAACCAGCTAAGACCCCCTCAGCCTCTTCCAAAGGCAAAATAAACAAAAAGAGAGACATACCATTTAGTAAAAAGTTCCAAAGAAGTTTAAATTTCTAGTTTTCTGAACTACAAGCTTGAGTATTGCCCAACTATTACTAAAATTAATCGCTTCTGGAAAAAATGAAAGGTATTATGTGTTTTAACAGCTATCAAAAAGATTCAGGACCAATTCAGGTGACCATGATTTTGGGCATCAGATTTCAGTGTTCAGACTTTTGAGTTGAAAATACATTTTAAAAGGAAGCAAATAAGAATAAAAAAAATAGACACACAGATATATTATCTAATGAGGAAGTGACTATATTGTTTTTTTAAAGGGTAATAATTCCCCACCAAAATATAATAGTAACAGTCTTTGACATCAGCAGCCACTTAACTCGATAAAGGTACCTGGAAGGGTATTTGTATTTTTAAAAAAACTTGTAACAATCTTCCTAGTCAATGTTTCTTAATATACATTTTTCTGTCCTAGGAAGGTTCTTCTGTGGATTGCAAACTAATTAAGAAATAAGAAACCAAAAATATGTATTTATGTATACTCTAAAAACCATCAATATATGCTACCAACAGAGTCCAAAGTGATCTATGCCAAAACCAATAGTTTTCAACACAAATCTATAAAAAAGGTTAACTACTGACATTTTTTTGTTGATAGAAGTGTTTAATTCAGTGTGATGAAAAGTAATGAGTTAAAAGATCTCTGACACCTGTGCTCTAAAGACCGAATAAACTATCTTGAAGCTAAAGTCACAGGATACACATGCAACAGGAAAACACATCTAGGACACTGATCATTAGCTGTCAAGTACCTTTTGAATATTCAGTCAGCAGAATATCTGCAATTTAAATACCTTGTTAGAGTTAGCAGTTGTCAAAAATGTGTGTTAAAATGCCTACGGGATTGATTTCCAACTTCCTTAGCTGCATGTATGCGAGTAAAGCAAGATTCAACATGTGCTGTGCAGTCCCAGGTGAATTTATTTCTGTGTTCTATGTGATGATAGTTCAAACTAACTGAAATCTCATAAAAATATTATTTAATTAAAAGACATATTTCAAGTATAGAGAAATGGAGATTTTGTAATTGCGATTCATCCACACAACAACAGCAAATGTACGAAATCATAACCTTGCTTAATCAAGCTCAGCCACAAACTTCCACTTGCCGGAATTTTCAACTAAGTTTCCATACGATCCTCATCAAGAAGCCGGTGAAGCATGAGCTGAATGAGAAGATAAAAAGGTGTATTGAAAATTGTCTGAATGACTCATCTCAAAGAGTTATCTGTCGTGCAAATCTAGTTGGGGCAAATAACTAGTGATGTACTGCTACGGTTGTTCTTGTGTTCAACTATATAACAGCCCAGCTTGCAACAAACTTCAGTCACTAAAGGAATATGACATAATGGGTATGTAGAGCAAGGTTCAACAGAACAGATCTTGGACAAAAACCTGTAGTACAGAAACTAAACACTAGTAAGAAAGGGAAGTCTTGTAGTTCATATATATAAAATGACAGCTTCTAGAATTAGTGATATTACAGTTAAGTGAAGACAAATGATTACATATTTTATTCTCAGAGTTTGGATGGGGTTTTTTTTGCTATTATCAGTAACACATAGAAAGAAGAAAAACGTAGCAGCAGATTTTCAAACATTAATAGTAAGAGGTTTATTTTAAATGCTTGATTAACAGTATTTTCTAGACTATTTTAAAAAAATACAATTTCAATGGAGTACTTAAATGCCATAGAAATTGGTCTGGAAACAAACTATTGATTTAAAGGTGAAGTTTTCATTTAAAACAAACAAACAAACACACACAACAAAGACTGAAAATTATTTCACTCTTACCCAGACCAAAGGCAGTACAAAACACATCCTCTTGTTTTTTTGGTGAGGTGTTTATGGCATTATTACCTCTCTTACAGAATCATAGAATGATTTGGGTTGGAAGGGACCTTAATGTTCATCTAGTTTCAGCCCGCCAAGCCATGGGCAGATCCATCTTTCACTAGATCACGTGGTTCAAAGTCTCATTCAACCTGACTTCAACCTGAATTCAACCTTCAGCTGGACTCGATGATCTCAAAGGTCTTTTCTAATCAGAAGATTCTATGATTCTATGACCCTGGAAACTTCCAGGAAGGGGGTACTCAAAGATGCTTTATTTATGGATTTTTTTCAGACAATAAGTGTGACTCCACCAAAAAAAAAGGAAAAAGAGGTAACTAATACATGTTATAACTTTGAATACAACATTTTTTATCAGAAGCTCCTTCTCATATGAATCAGTTCTTCTGCTCTGATAGTCATGAATCTCGTAGTCCTCATCTTAAATAATTGCGAGATAATTCATATGTATTTACTCTTATGCTAACGTTGTCCATTAACTTAAATATCTCTTCGCCCTTCCTGAAATTTAGCTTTCATATACATTTATAAAGAGCAATCATAGTTGTTTTCTACATTTGTTCTGACACACAGTTCAAGCAAACATTTTCTAGTCTGTTTCCCTTTTCTGATGGATTCTTCCTTAATCTGAGCATCCTCCTAGCCCTTTATGACCTTATTTTATTTTACTTTCTTGGAAAGGAACAGGTGACAGCATATATAATCTTGCAAACTAAATTTTGACTATGACCAGTATAGGTCATGAATATTTTCCTGTCTCAGTTGAAATAACTTTTTCTTGTCTCATCCTGTGATTACATTAGCTCTTTTTATGATTACATTGCATTAATAGATAAGATTCATGATGCAATCGAGTTTATCCATATCTTTCCTCTCCTTTAGTATTTCCTTAGGATTTTATGCTTTCCCTCTCCTATTTAATAGTACTCTTAAAGTTAAACTTGATATCAAATAAAATTATTTTATTCCATATTTACTGTACTCTCCAGTTTTATATTAACACTATTAATAATTACACTTTTGCTTTATACAGTCTCATTGGTCTCAAAATTGAATATACTAAAGCTCAGACAAATACTTGAAGATTTTCAGTGCTAGTTTCCCATTCAGTGTTTTCATGTTGCTGAAGAACTCTCACTTAAGCAAATTCCTATGGACCTCCTTTTCCAGGTCTAAGGATAACTTCTTACGTGACAGTACATCAAAAGAATTACTTCAATCTACATCTGAAGAAAGATTATCATCTTATCTACCTGTCTAGGTAATATAGCAGATTAGTGTAGTAAAATTATTTTGCAGTAAACCGTATTGTATTTTATTTTTAATTCCTTTAACTTTTTCATTTTAGTAATTATCTCACTCAGGTCTTTTTCTCTAAATCCTTTTACACAAAAGATGCTAGACTAATAATTCTACACCTGCCTTACTCTCCAGATATTTATTATTTTCCTATCTGATGTTATTAGTTCTGATTTGACAATTTATAATAATACAGAAGCCAGTTTTATACAGTCCAGTTCATGTAGAATTATGGAATAAATAATTTAATACCTGTATTTTCCATGGATTCAAAGATACGCATTTCCATTACACCAGTTACATTTTGCAAAACCTTCCTCCCGATAGCCAGTTTTAATCGTCCTCTTAGTTAGTGTCTCAATTCATACTGATTATTTATTACAGTATTTGCTGCAGTTTTACTAATTTACTGTTATGCCACAGCAGTTGTTTCCTAACTTATTTTATACAATTCAAGAACCTTCTCCCATCTCTTGCACTATATTTTGCTAGATACAAGTCAGCATATGTTTAAGTAGCTTTCATTTTTTCCCAAATACCTCTGTCAATTCTAAATGAATATTCTAAATCAGAAATATGTTTAGACATATAGTGAAGGGATGCCATATTGTGGATGCCCCGTCCCTGAGGGCCAGGTTGGATGGGGTCTTGAGCAGCGTCGTCTGGTGGGAGGTATCCCTGCCCACAGCAGGGGCGTTGGAACTAGATGATCTTTAAAGTCCCTTCCAACCCAAACCATTCTATGATTCTATGATTCTATGACTAGAATTTGCCTTCCATGTCTAAACAACGATTTTTTTTTTAGATCATATAATTCAAGTAAAGTCTAGAAAGAAGTCTGAAATGTCTCTCTGTGTTGATTGGAATGACTATTAATGGATTTCTAATAAACCATACAACAATGTTCTGTTTCCAGGATGGAACTAGGAGCTCAAACTGCATGTAGTAAATCCCACAGGACTAAAATTACTTTAATTCTACATCCAGCTCAGTAAACGAAAACGTATTTCTGAAGTCTAAAACTAATGTTAAGGATTTATTTTTGAATTTAAATAAAGCTCAATTTTGACAGCCATTGATTCAAAAGGAAGATATTTTTGTTTATCTGACATACTTTAAAGGAAAGCAGGTAAATAAACCAGAACAAATAGATTTATATGTGAGCACAAACACTCAATTATGGAAATGTTCCAGCCTTCATGTCATTTGGTCAAGGTTCTCTTTCCCCTCAAGAAGCAAAGTAGTCTGCTGGCAGCTAATGAGGTGAAAACAAACAGGAATAATTAGAAATCGTATGGTTAATATATTTTCTACTGTAAATATTGATTTATTGAAAATGAGTTGGAGTTTTCAATGTTTCCAAATGTAAAAGTGGAAAAGAAGAATATTTTTAAGGATAATATCTAATTCTATAAAGTATGATTTAATTCTTATTTTTTATTTATTACTTCTGAAATGTTTAATATCATCCAATGTGTTAATACCTCACCATAGAGATCAATTTACACTTTATTACCTAGTGACATTAAATATTAATTTAAAATAATTAAGTAAATACGATTTTGCTTTTTAGGGTATTTAACGTTCTCTTCAATGGGAAAAAACACAATTAAAATAGTCAGACCATACTATAAATCTCCAATACAGTCTCTGCAATTTACATTGTCTCTCCTCCTATGCAGAGAAATAGATTGTGATTTACAGTATTTTCTCAGTGCTATATTGAAACATATTCACAGGTTGGATTTACCGTGTTAATGGATTACATCCGTGAAGACTAAAAAGTTATGCCATCTGAATGACCCTCTAGAGATGATCCTCTTTTAGTTTAAGTTCAGAATAGATGGAGGGACAAACATATGTAGGGCATTAATTTAGCTAATTTAGCTTCTTTCAGGTCAATGAACTGTTCCTGGGTTAAAGATATACAATCAATAGAATGTGGGGCATAATCTTAACTCTATACAAGTCATCCAGGTCTGATTTTTCTTGATATTCAAAAATTGTACAGCTGAAGTCCTGGCATTTTTTTTTTTTTACTTCAGAAATGCCCCTGAGAGTAAAGGTGCAAAATTTTAATTAACTCAGTAGATAATTACATTTTTTGTTCTCATCTACATTACAGACTTCTTGAATATTCTGCGCTTGTTGTCCACTCCCATTAAATGAAACTTGAATACTGCGTAGGGTATCAGTGTTCGAATTGATGTTAAGAATGGAAGCAAGGAAGCGTCATGCATATATAACACACACAGTTCTGAATAAATTCAGGTGTTCAGGAGTGGTCAACATGGATTCATCAAGTGGAAATAATGCTTGACTAATGTGATAACTTTCTAGAATGTCATGACTGTCTTAGTTGATGAGGGGAGAGCGGTGGATGTTGTCTACCTTGACTTTAGCAGGAATTTTCACAATATCTCCCAGAACTTCTTCACAGCTAAGCTTAGGAAGTGTGGGTTAATAAGTAGACAATGAGATGGATTGAGAACTGGCTGGAAGGTAGAACTCAAAGGATTGTTATCAGCCATGCAGAGTCTAATTGGAAGCCTGTGGCTGGCAGTATTCCCCAGGGATCAGTACTGGGTTCAGTCTTTTTCAACATATTAAGCTGGATAAGGGCACAGAGTGTACCCTCACTAAGTTTGCTGATGATACAAAATTGAGAGAAACAGCTGATACACCAGAAGGCTGTGCTACCTTTCAGTGAGACGTAGACAAGACAGAGAGTTGGGTGGAGAGGAAGGTAATGAGGTTCAACAAAGGCAAGTGTAGAGTCCTGCACCTCAGGTGGAATAACCCCATTCACCAGTACAGGTTAGAGATTGATCTGCTGGAAAGCAGCCCTGAGGAGAAGGACCTAGGAGTCCTGGTGGACCACAAGCTAACCACGAACCAGCAATGTGCCCTTGTGGCCAGGAAGGTAAATCATATCCTGGGGTGCATCTAGAAGTGTGTAGCAAATAGATTAGAGGGAGGTTATCCTCTGCCTTAGGAATATTTTGTCTAGTTCTGGAGTCCTCAGTTCAAGAAAGATAACAAACTGCCACAGAGTCTAGTGGAGGACCACAAAGACGATCAGCGGACTGCGGCATCTCTCTTATGAGGAGAGGGTAGGCAAGCACTATCTGTTTAGCCTCAAAAAGAGAAAACTGAAAAGGGGACCATATCAATGCTTATAAATATCTAAGGGGAAGGTGTCAAGAGGATTAGGCCAGCAACTCTGTCCAGCAACAGGGACAATGGGTACAAACTGCAACACAAGAATTTCCACCTCAGCATGAGTAAAAACTTATTTCCTGTGAGGGTGATGGAGCACTAGAACAGGCTGCCTAGGGAGGCTATTGAGCCTCCCACTCTGAAGATATTCAAAACCTGCCTGGATGCATTCCTGTGCAACCCGCTGTAGCTGAACCTATTTCAGCAGGAGGATTGTACCAGATCATCTCAGAGATGCCTTCCTATCCCAGACATTCTTTGATTCTGTGGTTCTATGACACTGTGATTCTGATGCTGCAAAGCCTGAGATAGTCTGGGAAGAAAGGAGAAGTATAAGCATTGTGTACGAAAAAAAGGGATACTGAATGGATTTCTTTCATACTTCTGATTTTCAGTAGTGTTACTGCAATGATTTCCACAAGGCCCCACTGACTGAGAAAGTGAAAACTGGAGTCATGATTACTCTGTAGAGAGGTGTCTTCAGGGAGAGTGGGTATCTGTTCTTAATCCAGCCAATGCATTTTGAAAGTCAAAGTGATTTTGGTTGTAGTGTGTTCATTAGTTCTGACAGAAGAACAAGTACCAAAAGCAGGTTGGACGCAACTACTTTTGGTTAGTAACCTTAATCAGTTATGTTTAGCAGTTTCTAAAAGTACCCTACAGGAGTGGCAGGGTACCCTACAGGAGTGGCAGGCATTACTACATGTGTGCAAGAGGTGTGAGGAATACTCCCTTATCACAGAGAGTTACTGATGTAGAGACCCTTGATTCTAGCACATCTTTTTGAGATTAATGGCTTTACTTTATTCAGCATTCCCTATGCCTGCAGCCAAACAAACAATAATTGCCTTCACTCCCTTCTTGACCTCTGCCCCAAGATCTATCTACACTGGAATAACTACAGTGAAACAAAGCATATGAAAACTGTTTTGTCAAGGAACACACTTAAGACCAAGTAGGAGCAGACAAAAAAATTTCATTTGTAAGGGGCATGCGCTGTTTCAGAAATGAGATTTGCAAAGCCAACTGTAATTCACCACTGCAGAAAGACAGAGGAATAGAGGTTGAATGGAAATAATCATGAAATAGCTCCAGTAGAGAAACACAGCTTTAAACTAATACACCTATCAAGAACAGGCATTTTAATCAGAAATGCTAGATTAACCTGAAAAGAAAGTCAATGCCTTTCAGATCAGATTTCAGATGAGAGAAAATATTAATTTACTGGACATTTTTTTTCAGATTTTATATATGTATCTACCAATATTTATCAGGATATAGATTCTGCTTTCAAACTATGCTATACTTGTGGTAATACTTCTCAGACATTTACAAGAGCTTTGGCAAAATGTTAACTTATGTTATTGAAAAGAAACTCTGGCAGAAGATTCTTCTATCACCTGTTATTATTATATGTTGCATTGTTGATAGTTAAGAGAAGCTCAAGTTAAGAAGAACAATGTGTTCTAATAATAACTACTTCCCAGAATCAGTCTAATGGAAACTTAAAAGTAAGGGAAACAGATTAAAAACAGGACCTGTACTTTAGAGATGAAAACCCAAGTATATCAATCAGTCTCCTTGAGACATATGAACAACATTGATCACAAAAAACTGAATAGCATTTGATTTGTTTTAGGAGCATATCTAGTTACATAGTCTCTTAACTCTCTATTAGTTTTAAAAAGAGTAAAGGTGAGTGTGCCATTAGTGTGGGTGTCTCCTTTAGACCTAACAAAGAAGAACAAGAACATGAGGCTCCCTAAAGACAAATAGAAGCAGCCTCACATTTGGAAGCCCTGGTCCCATGGGAGACTTCAGCCACCATGATATTTGCTGAAGGAAAAACACACAGGACATAAGCAATCCAGGAAGCTAATGAAGAGCATTAGCAACAACTCATCCAAATGACAGAGGAACCAATAAGTAGAGATGCTCTGCTGGACATCATACTCATCAACAAGGGCCTTGCTCGGGAGGTGAAGGGAAAAGGTAGCCTTGGCTGCAGTGGCTATGAGATGATAGAGTTCAGGATCCTAAGAGGAGAGAGGAGGTTCACAACTCTGGACATCAGGGAACAATCTGCTTCAAAGAGTCAGGTGGGATAGGGCCTTACAGGGAAGAGAGGTCCAAGAATCACCTCTTCCAAGCTCAAGAACAGTCCATCCCAACAAATAAGAAGGCAGGCCAATATACGAGGAGGCCTGTGTGGATGTACAAATTGGTCCTGGTCAAACACAAAATGAAGCCTGTAGAGGGTAGCAAAAAGGACATATAACCTGAGAGGAATAAGAAATCATTGTCTTAACATCCAAGGATAAAGTAAGGAGAGCACAAAAAAATTGAATCTAGTTAGAGAAATCTAGAAGCCAATGCTGAATGAGACAGAGCACCTGGTTACACAGAGCATGAAAAAGGCTTTAGTTCTTAATGCCTTTTTCAATCCTGTCTTTACTAGCAAGACTGGCCCTCAGGAATCACAGGTCTCAGAAACAAGGAAGGGAAGCTGGAGCAAGGAAGATCTATCCTTGGTGGAAGAGGTTCAGTTCAGGGAATACATAAGCAAACTGGACATTCATAAATCCATGGGTCCTGATGACATGCCCCCAGAAGTTTTGAGGGAGCTGTCTGAGGTCATTACGAGGCCACTCTTTATAATCTTAAATTGATCATGACAACTGGGAGAGGTACCCAAAGACTCGAGGATTCTGTAATCTTATCCACCTTCATCTTTTCTGAACTGTTCAATGAGAATTATAAAGATCTTAATTTATTTATTGCACAAGGCATGCTGAAAGTAGAGATACTTAGAATCAGTGTATCTACCAAATACATCTATTCATCTTAACGCTTAACAAAATTCTCCAAACTGTTTCATTATTAAATGCATGAAAATATATTGTTAAATAGAAACAAGTACTGTAACTTAGACTAATAATTTCTCAGAAAGAGCAGTCATCTATGGAACAAATATACTCTTTTGAAAATTTTTTAATGACAGTGAATTATACATGCAGTTGCATCTAGCTCCATTTCAGACATTACACTTTACAGTGGCACTTGCTACCAGCTCTCATCTCACCTTGGCATATGCATACCTGCAGCACTGAAGTAAAAAATTAACGCTTAAGAAGCAGTAGAAAAAAAAGGTTGTGAATCTTGAAAAGAAGTGTAACCTGCCAAATGAATTTGGTTATTATGGAATTTATTACTGAACGTAATTTGAAACACATTTCTGCCCCACTTGAGTCATTTATTTCACACTGGATGAAGAGTAAGAAAAAGACAGTCTTCTGAAAAAGTGAGTTATTCATTAAACAATAAAGGAAACACAATTTTCTGAGTTCTTTGATGTCCACTTTCTAGACTACGTCAAGATTCTCATGCCCAAATATGCTTACCTACTTTTCAGTTAAAGATTGGTTTAGACACTTCTGAAAAGCAAAATATTCCAGAAAAAATTTTTACAGAAGATTTTCAGGCAAGCCTAAATTTCCATTGACTCTCAAATAAAAGATGGTTTAGCAGTTGGACTCACAAATGCATAACCAATGTTATTATTACGAGACTATTTTACTTATATAAAAAGCATTATTAGAATTTTCTTCCACTTCTTTCTCAACATATAAAATCACATTCTTAGTTACGCTTATGCCACATAAATTGCATTAGAAAAGAAACTTTTTTCACATCTTCAGCTGTTTGCTTTTCCAAATTTCAGCTCAGCTCTTAAAATTCTAGCACACTATTTTTTAGTTTTAGCCACTATCTGCTAGATTGGCTAGATGGCTAGATTTCCATTTTCTGAAGGAAGTATATTTGACCTCCATGGGTTCTAAACACAGCTGGGTTTCTATTTTACTGATGAAAATAATATAAACCAGATGGTTTCATATAGTTGCAGAATAGTATGTTCAGTATTCTCTAGCCAAATTTTTGCCATGCCAAGAACAGAATGCAGAACAGTGGGGTTTTTTCTAATCTGATACCTTCATTATGAACAAATAGGCAAAATTTCATAAGCCAAAAAATAAGGTAGAGGAGTGGCAGTGGTGGTAGTGGTGGGAAATTAAACAAAACCACACTGCAAAAAAAATCCAAATGTGGTGAATTGGGTCATGATTCTTGATAGTCTCTGTACAGCAATGAACATCTGTGAGAGTCTCTCCTCACTCATAATTCAGACCTCTGTTTCACAGCTCATTATTAAAGGAAGTATCCAGTTATTTCAGAGCCATTATTCCTTCATAACAGACCGTTAAGTAAAATGGAGAGGGAGAATGCAAAAATTATCCTTCCTTCACTTATCTTCTCATGACAGACTAATTAAGGATTGATAAAACACTAACGTAAATGTGAACATTGAACTTTCTGTCCATGTCAGAAAGTAAGTGACGGGAAGATAACAGATTTTTCTAAGCAGCAAGAATTTATTCTGGTTCAGTCCAGCAAGCACAGTACCTCACAGACACCAAACTCCTCATTGCAAGTGAAGCCACTGCAGGGCTATTCCAGTTGCAGATGGTCCTTTATGCACCAAAAGAAAAGCTGGGTTACTTGCCACAGAAGCACACTCTAGGTCCTAGCTCTTAACCTTCTGCCATTGCTTTAGTGTTTTTTTGCTATGGAATGGAATATCAGATGAGAAACAAGGCAGGCTCAGAGCCCCCCTTCCCCTTTCACTGTCATTAATTCTACAAGTGTGTACAGTAAATATTTTGTAAGTATACTGCAGTATAAATTATTGAGTAAGAATAGAGAAAGAACAGATGAAGATTTCATGGGTTCTTCGCGGTGTAGTAGACAGTACGATGTCCACTGCTTCAGGCACACTCTAAAGCAACTGTTGTCTGAGACTGTGCAAATCTATTGACAGACTATGACCTCATTACTATGAACTACATGGTAATAACCCCAAAGAAGTTGTATTAAGACAACAAATTATCTTACCTTTTCCTAAAAATTGTTCTTCCAAGAGCAGAGAAGAGGGAAGGAATGTTTTATTTAAAGCTATCTATACTAAAAGATCAAAATAATTAAAGTGTTCATTAGCATATCAAAATTATAATTATCTTCCTTGCAGAATTCCCTTTAACCAATTTAAACCTATAAAAAAATGATTTGGCAAACATTGCTAGTAGGTTATTTTAGAGGTTTTTCTTTATACCAGTTTCTCATCTGTTACTGTCTGAACAGCTGCAAAATGAATCTTTTAAGTGTGTATTCAGTATTTCTGTAAGAAATCCTGCTTTTATAATGAACCTGGTATCACCAGCTTATGTAGTTTAAAAATCTTTTCCTTTCTCCTTTGCTTTTTTATGTTTTAACATTCAGTTTTAAAGAGAGAGAGAGAGAGAAAAGCAGCCAAAGCCCCAGTAACACTAAAATGTGCTATTAGGTAAAGGTCTAAAAGATATTACATTATATTTACATAATCTAATTCAATGACTTTAAAAAAAATTATGCTGTAGAAGATAAAGAACTCTGCAAAGTCTGTGGATGTTGAAATGACATAATAATCTGTGTTGTTGGCATTGCTAATCTACCTGGAGAACAAAAGCTCTGAAAACTTCTAGTCAAGAGTTCATGGAAAAGAACTGTCTTGTGGCTGTGCGTAATTGTAGAGTCCTAGAAACATAGAATGGTTGGGCTTGGAAAGGACCCCAAAGATCAATCAGTTCCAACTTCCTGCTACGGACAGGGACACCTCCCACTAGACCAGGCTGTTCAAGAACCATCCAGCCTGGCCTTGAACACTTTCAGAGAGGGGGCATCCACAACTTTCCCAGACAACCTGCACCAATGCCTCACCAACCTCATCGTGAAAAATTCTTCGTAATGTCTAATCTAAATCTTCCCCCTTCCAATTAAAAGCCATCCCCATCATCCCATCACTACTTGCCCTTTTAAAAAGTTGCTTCCCAAACTTCTTGTAGCTATAAAGTTTCCCCAGCTTCTTGTCTTCTCCAGGCTGAACAACACCCACTCTCTCAGCCTGTGCTCATAGCAGAGGTGCCCCAGCTTTCTGATCATCTTTGTAGCCCTCCTCTGGACCCATTCCAACAGTTCCATATCCCTCTTATGTTGTGGGTTCCAGAAACGGACAAAACACTCCAGGTGGGCTCTCACGAGAGTGGAGTAGAGGGGGAGAATCACCTCCCTTGACCTACTGGCCATGCTTCTTTTGATGCAGCCCAGGACACAGTTGGCCTTTGGCCGGGAACGCACGTTGCTGGCTCATGTTGAGCTTCTCATCATTTAGAACCCGAAGTCCTTCTCCGCAGCGTTGCTCTCAATCACATCATCCCCTAGTATGTATTGAAACTGCTGATTGTCCCAACCCAGGTGTAGAACCTTGCACTTGGCCTTGTTGAACCTCATGAATTTCACACATGCCTAGTTTTCCAGCTTGTCCAGGTCCCTCTGGATAACATCCCGTCCTTCTGTTTTAACAGTTGCACCACTCAGCTTGATGTCATCTGCAAAATTGCAGAGGTCTCGCTGTCTACATCATCAATGAAAATATTAAACAGCACTGGTCCCCCTGAGGGACACCGCTTGTCATGGATCTCTAGCTGGATATTGAACCATTGAGCACTATTCTCTGAATGCGACCATCCAACCAATTCTTTATCCGTCAAACATAAATCATCACATTTTTGCAAGTCTATAAGGAGGCAATTTATTTTAATTATCTTCACTGATCTGTAATATTCTGTAATATTCAATAGATATTATAAGGCAGAAAGGGTTGGATTTTGTGTTTGTTTCTGGTTTTTATTTTTTCAGATGGAGGCTGTAATTAGCAGTATAAAGTAAAGTAAACGCTTTATCACATTCTTTTGCAAAACTACCAGAAATTATTATTACGCAAACCTAGTACGAGGAGTTTTTCTGAGCAATTTCAAGCCACAAGAACAAACATTAAGAAGTAGTTCCAACATCTGATTTGAGATGCCATGTTGTCTTTCTCTTGCTTCTCAAGACCTTGGGACTGAAACTTCTAGTTATATCTGCATTTTAGATACGCCTATGAGCATTTGCAAATGCTCTAGCCTTACTGCATGCTGTACCTAGACTTTTCTCATGGCCATTATATTCTAGTATGGAAACTGGAAGATTTTCCATCTAAAATGAGAGGGATTAGAGGTCTTAACGCTCATCCTTATCTTTAGAAGTAGAACACAAGTTACAGTCCTTCCTTTAATGAAGGATATTTATCAGCTCAGTTATTCTTCCAAGTATTCTCTACCTATTTTACCTTTATAGAGACCAATATTAATTTGATGAAGAAAGGGAAAATAGATCTGATATTTTTGAAATATCTTTTCCACAAATAAAAATGTCTGCACTTAAGAGTTACCTGGCTATAGGAACAGATTCATCTACCTCTTCTACTCAAGAAAATTGGAATTTAGGTGCTACGTTGTCATTTTATGATTCAGAAAAAATACTTATGCTAGTGACTGTTAATTTTTTTTCCCCATCAAACATAGCCTATATTCTTTTGAGAGTCTTGTATACATCACCTAAAGGAAAAAAAATCATGCAAACAAAGTACAAGTCATGATTCACATAAATTAATCTAGAAATGGTAAACATTTTACACTTCAACAAGAAGCACAGCCACCTATATGCACATTTTGTAGAGGGTTAGTTAGATAAGTAATGTATACATGATCAGTAAATGACACAGATTTTGTGGTAAATTATTTCAGAGTTACATAGCTGAAAAGACAGAATTAAACCAAAATGAAAATAAATAAAAAAAAAAAGTAATCTGAATGTGACTAGGGAAAATATCTTAAAATATCACTGAACATATCAATACACAAGGTAAAAGTCTCAGGCCTCATTGAAATTGGAATTCATACGGACTTGAATAGGGTTTAAGAGGATTTCTACTGTAAAGTGTTATTCTAAATTACTTTTTTTGGGAGGAGGAAAATACTTTCAGTGATACAACAATATGAAACAACAATATATCTTATCTAAACGCTACACAAGCCACTGGCTGGCAGCAACAAGAGTTACAAGGCTTGACAGGATGGAATTTTAAACCCAACAAAATTTTATCAATTGAAGGGCACAAGCCAGAGCAAAGCTTAATAAGCTGGTGCCTCCTGCATTGATGACAGCAAAAATAAATCTATAAACCAGGCAGTTTTAGGAAGGTTTCTTTCCCAGCCCTTTTAAGAAATGCAGGTTTCACTAAAACCACAGACCAGAACAAGATGTAATGAAAACAGTACCATAGTTTACACTACCTAAATGGTGTTGCAAAAAGCTCTATTCCCTGATAGCTAACATAAGCATCCAAGAAAAACTGAAAGCGAATAGCAAAACCCAAGAAAAATAGGTTGACTTATTAACTAAATATAAGTGAAAGACATAGGGTAGTAAAACCCTTTGAGGGTAAATACTCCAAAGAAAAGACCATTCCCTACAATTCCCTATGCCAGAAAATGCTGCAGTACTGTATGGAATTGAGGGACAAAATTATCCTGGAGAACAGATTTGGAGCACTTACCTGATAATGTTTATTTAAGGATTCCTCATCTAAATCTCTGATGTGCTATGAAGGACCAGGAGAGAGTTTATATGTTCCTTTTTCATATCCCTTCAAAACAAAACACGATCAAAACCCAGAAGTCACAAAAAGGCAGACTCCCATACTCATGAAGTCTGACTTGTCCTTGTAAAATCACTTGAGAAGTCACATTGTATTAAATGGAAGCTTTGACTTTACAAATAATGCAAAATTAAGTCTGCATTTCTTTTTTAATAAGACACACAAGTGTGAACTAATCTGTGATTGTTAGTTGTCAGTGACATTAAAAATCCCTATTAAAGACTTATTAGGATGAAACATAAACCATATACAAAAAAGAATCATAAAAATATCTGTCCTCCAGACATTATGGTTTGAAATACTGCCTTCAAACCCAGCACTATTTATAACTACTTGATTTTGCAACAAAGAATAGGGACTTGAGACTTCGCAATCAGTGCTGCTTGCAGTGTTACTGTAAAATTACAACCATATCCAACGAGAAATATCATAATCAGTTCCCATTGCAAGTCACTTGGAATTTTCCTGGCCCAATTAAACAGCTGTAAGACCATTCTGAAAGACATGTTCTCCCCAGAGCATTACAGAAACTTAAAATGAGCCAACTGAAATAACCACAGTATGTAGGAGGCCTGCTCTCTGCCTGTAGGTATAATTTTTAAGCATTTCTAAGATCTGCTCAATCAATGCATTTGCTTTGTGGCTGATAACTGTAACAAATAACATTTTATTTCTGTGTAAGTTTTGCCTCATTTGTTTCAAATATGTGTACTGGATGTAGTAATTGTGAAAGAATTTATAATTATGAACTAGAATATTAATGCATGACTTCTTGCTTAAGTGCAAACCACAATTGTAAACAAAAAGAAACAAAAGAATATGGAAACATTCAGTTTGAGATCAATAGTAATTATTACTTAAGGATCGCTTAATGACATGGAAGAGTCCCTCTATAGTAGTGGTGAGACATGAGAATTACCTTTGACCACACTTAGTTTATTCTAGAGAAAAGAAGAAGAGGAATATACCCAGAAATAATTGCAAAACAAGGGATCAAATTAGTGCTGATGCTAACATTCATATCCTGCTTTTGGGTGGGAAATGGAGTTTTGGAGTCACCAGAACAAGGGCCCAAAACATTTCTGACTTACCTGCAGAAATGGTGCAAAGCATTAATCTGACTACACGATGCAGTAATAATCCATTTCTTCCCTACCATTATTTATGTTCTGATTGCAACCACCTTTGCAAAATGCTTTATTTTTTTTTACTCTAAGTTATTGGAATACACCTCAGACAATCAGTTACTTCTGTTACAGAAACATATTGCAGCATTTCTGAATCTGTGATCAGAATCATAATCCCTCCCCATTGTATTTGTAACCATTCAAATGAACCCAATAGATATATATTGCTATTCCAGACTTCATGGATCTGTTTATATTTTGTTACAAAGTTTATTCTTTGCTACTAGAATGGAAAACCATATACATAAAAAAGTATATAAGCAAACATAATTGTTTTGGCAATTAAATACATGAAAGACAGGAAATTAAATTCCCAGTGTTCAAGTTCAGTATTAACCCAATTCATTTGTGATCATGTATGGAAAAGTGATTTTTAGAGGACATCAATTTATTTCTCTATTTACCAAATTATAAGCAAAACTGATAAGGTAGTTTGACATTTCCCATTAGAAGAAGCTGGTTTAGATTGCCAGTAAAATCAAACTTGAAATATATCAGCTTGAATATTTCCTTTAGGATTGTTTATTTATTTATTTATTTATTATGGCTGCTCTGTAGATCTAGTTTATGTAAAAGAAGAGTGTGAGGTGAGTTTATCACAGCTTGTAAGTGCCTTCATGAGGCGAAAATATGAAAAAGCAAGAAGCTGTTTAGTCTAGCAGAAAAATGCAAAGCAAGAACCAATGGCTGGAAGATAAAACTAGGTAAATTCAAATAGGAAATAAATGTACATTTCTTTTAAACTGAGTAATTTATCTAAGGAAAGATAACTACCTGGGTAGTACTTTGAAATCCATTTTTTAAAACAAATTTTCCTCAAAGTAAGAACAAATTTCTTTGAGAAACGTGTTTTCATTGCACAATATCAGGACAAATGCTAGGAAAATTGTATGTTACTTTATGACCTGAGCTATACAGGAATGTAATCTGCAAATCCTGAGATACATAGGCTGAGGAGAATTCAGCAAGTCATACAGTGTCAATGAGAATAATGTGGCAACTAAAATCCATGAGATTCCAACTGTATCTATCTGATAAGAAAACTGATAAAAAGATTAACTTAGATTTCCATGGCTTTCGAAGGGACACAAAAAGACATACATGGCCCTGTCAAGTCATCTTTTTGGTAGTTTGTGACAGTTCAGGAATCTTCCAGTGTAAGTGTGGCAGATGTACAGACAGGTACTGGAATCTTTGTGGTCACAACATCCAATTTTCATGGTCTTCCTCTAAAAGCATTGCGAGGATCTGTTTCTTGAATATCACTGGAATCATCTCATACTCCGTCTTCAATGATTATTATTGCCAAATCCTGAGAACAGTGAGAAATCATGCTTTCCAAGCCTTATATACAATTTATTATTAACAGCATTTTTTTTAGCTTCACAATAAAATCACTACAGTTCTCTCCTCACGGACTGCGAATCCTCAATTATTTCCTGCAGATGTACTTGGCATTTGAAAGCCTAGTTTCTAACGCTAATACATTTCTTTCTGATTGCAAGCCCCAATATAAATCAATTGTTCTCCCTTCTAGGTAGACGCAATGTTTCAATGTCTCATGGAATGAAGCTTATTTTTTACTCCATTTAAACCATTTAATTTGACGAAACACCACAGTAATGCAAATTCTTTTCAGGAGCAATGAAAGTTGCTGTATTTCTCTTCACTCTCCTCAATACTGACCATATTGAAAAACGTTTGACCTCCAGAATGTGTCTAAACATCTGCTTAAAAATCTTTTCAAATGGCGGTCGGAATCAGTAATAGTTCAGAATTCAGTAAACACGTGTCACATGTGCAGTAACTATGGCTGACAAACTCTGATATGGTATATACACAGTAAGCTTGCTAGATAACTACAAGTCGAAACTGTGGAAAGTTACTCCATAAACAGTTCAGAAAAGTGCTGCTCTTTTTAGCAATACAATCATAGCATTATTGTATTTGCATGCATAACAGGCTATCAAGACTCTGATTATGCTGTTTGAAATTGAGAGATTATGAAGAAAGAGAGAGGGAAAATATATGTACATGAATGCTCATAGGGATAGGAAAAGAAATGACAGGAGCAAGACGCAACAGAATGAGAACTAAAGAATGTCTCCATAGCACCACCATATTTTTCAAGCCATTTCAATGTCCCTATCAATTTAGTCCATGATAGATCTGATATATTTTGGTTTTTTATTCCTTCACTCTTCCTTCAGTATTAGAGAAGGAGCCAAAGCTTACTTTTCCTATTGGACTGTTTCAGTCTTCTTTGTTTTGTTAGCAGGGCACTCTTAAATTTCAGAGTGTTTTCTAACCAAACATCTTTTTACTGACTTTATCCCTGTTTTTAACTTCTAGATTATGATTTTTTTTCTAATAGAATTAAGATGCTTCTAACTTCTAACTAACAAACAGAGAAACAATAAGCGTCAGTATTTAACTCAATGGAAAAAAATAATATTTTATTATTATGTGTCTGCAAGCTTACTGCACAAAACATTTTGCCAGTATTTTGATTAGTAGTGAAACTTCTATTATAAAACAGGCATAAAATCCATCCACACAAAATTTTTTATCTGCATACTTGCTTTGACCCTAACAACAGAGACAAATATATTTTTTTCCAATAAAACTTTCATTTTTTAATCTTTATTTCTGGTATGAATATCAACATATCATATATTTCATTATTTTATTCTTAAGACAGTTTTTCTAGAGTCTAAAGCTTAATTTTAATTCACAATGCATTGATAAAATGAGCACCCTTTGTTGAAGATCAGCTAAATGTTCATAGAAGTTATATTTACAGCAGTGTTTACCTGTTCATCAAGGAGTATTGAAATTATAGACACCCAGGGATTTTATTAATCCCTAAATTTAAGATGTCATGTAAGGCTTCTTGGTACAACAGGGGTTTATCAGCACAGCTGATGACAGGTTAGGAGTATCACATATAGTCTGCCAGATAGCATAAATCTGCACACTGACAAAATGAGCAAAGTCATCCCAAACCATGTACTACTGCTTATTGCTCGATGCAGTATATGGAGCTGTGATCAGAGGAATTATTTATAATATTTGGAAAATATCTAGATGCTAGTGACATCACTTTCAAGATAAAAATTATTGCAATGCTTTCTTTCTGGTTTTCTGCTAGCAACCTTTGTTTTATCTTTAAGACCAAATATTTTAAACAAAAATTCTGGAAAGATAACAGACACCCATACTTTTTTTTGCCTTTGATTTGTAACTATGCATTAACCTAAGCACATTCAATGCCACTGAATTTTTACTGAACTTTGCAAAAGGCATGCAGGACCATGTAGTTAATAACAATGCAGCTAATAAATGAATTGATGCTGCACATCAGTTTTCTGTTGAATATCTACTAACAAGTATTTGTTTATAAGGATTTTTTTCTCACCAAACTCAACTATGTTTTTAACATATTTACATAAACCTTACATGCCTGCAATCAGCTTTGTTGAGTTTTGAAAATAGCAACCCAAGCTATACACCAACTCCTTTCAGTAGTTTGCAATCTTCGTGTTTGTCTCTGACTGAATCAGTCCTGTATGGCTATCTTTCCTCTGAGGAATAGAGGACGCAGACTTCCCCAAGGCTATTCTGCCTCCCACCAGATTTACAGCACTGTGGAGGCAATGGAGGAGGCTATTTCTGGACGTGGTTGAAGCCAAGTCTGTCTTGACAACTCTGCCCCACACTGACAATGCAAATTACAAATCCTTTCATTTCCAGCCCCTTTTTATTTCTTTTTGCACCTCAAACTGATGATTATAAGGAGTGTTCAGCTCGTTTTCCGGCTTACTCTCCTCCTCATCTGATGGAACAAGACTGTCAACAAACTGACCCTTTGATCTTTTAACTGATAATCACTGTGTCAGCTTGGTTTGCTTTTGGCTACTGCTATCACATTGAATTAGCGTTCTCCTTGAAGACTCTTGTCATTTTCAGCTCTATCCTAAAAAGAGGTTTGGAAGCCATTAAATTGTAGGTAATTTTAAAAAGAGAATCTCTGGTAAGAAATATTTTTAAAGTTTCGCAGCCACTTTCATTAGAACCCCCCAGAAAGAGCAGAATCATTAAGCATTTATATCCCTAAAGGCCTTCTAAAATGTATTATTTCTAAAAGCTCAGGTCAACGAGTGGCTTTCTTTGATCATGGTCCTTGACGTTTCCGGTCTACTTTTAGAAAACAGTGTCATATTTTAGATTTAGTAGTCACGGTAGGGGCCCACACTCAACATCCTTATTTTTTCACAAACATCTGAGTGTGTATGTGGGAATTTTAGCACACAGGTCACAGTTTTTACCATGTAGACTACGCACAGAAGCCACTTAGAGAACAATTGGAAGCACAGAATTTTCAAAGGACCCTCTCATTTGTTGCCATAATTCTAGAACTTGAAAAACAGAAGACAAATCCCTAGCAAAGACAAAATAAAACCTACAACATAGAATTTATGAAGCATCTGTATGATAGTGTATATGTATAAAAGCATCTGTACTATTTACATTGATATCACAGAGATTACAAAAAAGAGAAAAGAAATAAAATCTCTCAAAGACACAAATACATTTGATTCTAGATAATGAAAAGACATTATTTACACAATATTTGTACTGCTTGGGCCCAAAAGTCAACTCTGTCCTATATAATATCTAAAGTTGCCTCTCCTGTTAAGAGTGAGGACAAAGTTCATTACATAATATCTTAGCTATTACTGCATGAGAAGACATGAAACTTAAAGTAGATTTAATACTACTAATGAAAATTCTGAAGTAAACAGGAAAGGAAAGTTAAATTTTGTTGTATTTGGTCTTAGATATTTCATCACTACCATTGGCAGATAAGGAGGGATATTATGAGTTACAATTTTAAAAATGGTTAGAAATTATTCTTCTCTTCTTCAATAGCCTAGCACTCAAAAATGGATATTTGCAAATTAATTTCAATTTAGCATACGATTTTGCACAAATAAAGAAAAATGTCACTAACAGATTCTGAATATATGATCTTCTAGGGATGACAAAGGCTGCAGATTAATTGACAGATACAACTTGGATTAAAAACTATTTAATCCCTCATTTAATTCTTCACTAAAGAATGCCTTAATCTTTAAGTGGATAATAAAATAATAGGATAGTAGAAATCCTCAAATGAGTACATACACTTGCCTAGGATAAAAAGCAGCTTTATGTGTAGAAAATTATGTTATATCTATCCATCTGTTCATTCTATGTAAAATTGATAAACAAAATACTACAAAACTACTACAGACAAAGGAAACAATTTTGCTAGAACTTTCATATAAATACTCTAAATGGGTGAACAGTACAAGCACTTAGCAAACAAACAGAAAATAAACACGAACCTACTGATTTCAGTAGAATAAGAAGTAAAAACATTTTCTTGTCATATATAATATCTTCTGCCAAGAGATAGCTAAACATTTTCTTTCTGGTTTGTAAAAATATACTATACACTGGAACCTCTTGCAACACTTCACTTAAGATTAGGGATTTTTTTTTCTTTTCCTAATATAATTCTTGTACAAGCTTTTTAAAAAAGATAAAAAGGCTTCCAAATGGATTTCTTTCCTAGTTATGAGTCACAGTGTATATTTTAGATATCCTTGACTGTTTCTATTTTTTTAAAATCTTTCTCATGTAATAATTTCTACATCTTTTTTGCGGATTTCAGTTTTGAATAACAAACAGGTCACAGAGATTTCTTCAGTAAAAGATAAAGTCTATAATCATCACTCCTCTCAACCTCTGTACAAGCTTCCTAAATCAAGAATTTTTATTTAATCCTGATGTATTTTATTTCAGCAGACTTCCACTTATAACGACTATCAATGTCACATTGACCTTTCCTGTCTCCTACTTTCCTGTGGCTCTACCATGGGAGAAAGAAATCCTTTATTATTAATAGAGTATTTTGAAATCCTCTGCATATCTGTCTTGGAATCACACAAAGACAATATTCAATGATATATGCTGCCCTATCTGTCATTTTTAATCACAAACTGTATACTCCCTGTAATAGTTACTGCAATAGTGAATGAATCATGCTATTTTGATAATAAGAAGGCTCACAATGTATATAAATGAGATGGGAATACCCCCCGATTTTTAATGGTCGTTGTATTTTAATAGACTATAATTCTGACATGTTGCTAGCTTTGCGATAATAGACAGGAGTTATCACTGGGCATATACAGAATTTTAATTTAAAAGAGCTGAAGGTAATTGGAAGCAGACTAATGCATTAAAAAAATCATTGTCAAATTGATAAAGTGTATCAGGTTATTGTAATTTAAAAATGATTCCTCATGATAGAAAGCATCTGAAAGAGATCATCAACTTGCTGGAACCAACAGGCATAATAATTTCCTTTAACCAAACAGCTTTTTTCTGGAGGGTGGGGGTGGGGGTTGTGGGTTCATGCTTTTTCCCTTCTTGTTCAAACTCTTTAAAAATGACAAAATATAAAAATTAAAGTAAAAAAGAAATGAAATAATAAAACCAACAACAAAATCCAAGAAAGATGCCCACTACAACACTCATCATTTATCATATAACATATGAAGCCATATCACAAATATTTCAGTTTTACTTAGGAGACCATTAGCATACCCTAAAGTTGTAAAACTGAAGTAATGCAAACCTCAAGAAGGGAAGTATAAGAAAACTACAAACTCACTAGGGATTACATGAGAAAATTGTCGTGTGCATTTAGAACACAATAAAATATTTTCTACTTGCTTAGAGATTATCACGGACTTTTCATTTCAATCCACATAACTTAAATAACATGGGATTTTTTTTTAAATACATAAAAAGCAGTATAAGAAGGGAAAAGATCTAATATTTATTAGTAGAAATAAAGAAAAATAGTTGAAATAGTATTTAAAAGCATAATTATCTTTCTTTTTTAACAGGAGAAAATACCTGATACTGTTTCAAAAGATGGGCAGGAAAGAGGAGATAAAGGACTTTTTCCCTTCTTAAAAGCCCAACTACTAGATGTAGTGCTAAAAAAATTTGCAACAGCAAAGAGTGTTTTGCATTTTCAAAGTATTTTGCAGGAGGTTGACTTTAATACGATGTTCCATCCCTCCCTTCTGGGTTTAAGAGATTCAGTTCCAGTCTTTATAATCACGAAAATGAAGAAATTGAATAATGAACTCATAATTCATCAAAAAAGTTAAGTGTTTACCTGCATTCTAATGAACACTTTCTATTTAGACTAGATATACACTTAAATGATTTCTATGGTGAGGTCTAATGAAAATTCGTTTAGGATCACTATGGTAAGTTCAATGTAAATGTTCAAAAATACGGGTTTCTTGCTGCTGATGTTGAGCATGGATCTTTCTTAACAAGTACAGCTATAAGGTGGGATCTTAAATCTCTGAATAAGAGTTTTTATATTATATATCGTACATTAAGTAGACAAAATATAATGCTTCTAGGATGCAATTTTAGTTTATTCTTGTAGATTTGGGGTAATGAAGTCTTTTGTCTATCTGTAATAGTTTATAATCATGGTATTTATCTTTATATAAATTCCTTTTTAATAAGATTAGGAGAAGGATGCTAACAGCATGCCATTTGATACTAACAGTAAAGTCAATATCCTTGCTAGATGTAGGGGTTTTGAGGCAAAGCTAATAAATTAAACTATGAAAATCCAAAACCTAATAAACTAATTTCTTTCTGAATCGAAAACATCAGATATTTGTAAGGCAATGGCAATTGCACTACAAAGTTCCGTGAATAAAGCCAAGTCCCTAGAAGGCTGAAAACATGAGATGTTCAGCCTCAAGAGAAAAAGTGGTGGAGAGAGGTTTTTAAAGGAGTAAATTCATTACAGAGCATAGTTCTTCAACTGGAATGAAAAACTTAAGAAGGAGTTTAATTAAAGACGCAGTTTTAAAGAAGAGAGGATTTTTTTTCTTTTTTAAAATAGGTCTCTTTTTCCCAGGTTGGATTTCAATATAAATTTCACATTCCCTTCAGCTAGCAAAATCTTCAGTAATGTTAAATTCTAAAGCAGATAGCAGTTCTTTAGACTTAAAATGCAACCATTTTGCTGAACGTTGTTCTTAGACTCAAACCAGGTTCCACTTACTTACATGCAATTTTTTCTAAGTCATTTCTACAGAGTGCAAGTTCATCCTGATTTCTGAAGCTTTCATTCATAATAATCTATTGAAATAGTTTTTTTCCAACTTTTTTGGAAAATGGATTTTCTTTATGCAATTTTATTATGCACTGTTATAAAGAAGTCTTCAAAATATCTCTCCCAATTAATATTTTTACGTGTTTAATTGTAAAGTAATCTGCTAATCACTCTAGGAACAAGCTTTATAATTGCTCTTTAAAATAAAAGAGAAAACCACAACAAAATAACCGAACTAACATCAAATGAAGTCAGTATTTTTATTTTGCAGACTGTGTACTTATGAGAACAATAATAGGAACCATAATGCTAAAAAGTTTGTAAACAACTGCATTTGGAGGCAGATGTGTTAGAAAAAATCTCTTCTCTATCTGTATTGTTTGAGCCAGTAATACTGAAACATTATTATTTCAGCTTCAGATGAATTTTCTTTATATTTACTAAATTGAGTCTTTCCTACTACTGTTATTATGTATCACTGTACTAGGCACAATACTAGAAATGTAGAATAACCCACCACAGCAAAACCAGCGGTTTTAATGAAGCTTGTAGTGATTTTATACTGTCAAGATAAGGCTCTTCCTTCATTCATTTTTGTGGGGTTTTATTTTGTTAAAACTAATCACTGTTTCAAGAGATAGCAAAGTATTTAACAAAGAATAATTAAAGAAAAAACAAAATACATCCATCTGTGAAAAAAAAAGATAATTTATTTCTTTGTTATAATTTGTAAATTTTTTCACTATACAACAAATGATTATTTTATTCTGTATTCATCTTTTTAACAGCTTTTTAACATATGTTAAACTAATTTGATACTGCTTGTTAAGAAGTGAGGGAGGATAAATGACACATCATTTTTTACTTCAATAGATGACATTTCTCAGTGACTTATTTCAGTGGCATTTAAAAGAGAAAATTAATCCACCTGCATAAGGAAATTTAGGTGAATATTTTGGAATGCAGACCCACACTTACTTCACTGTAAGGTAGAAAAAAATGTGTGTAAGAGATTTATAAATATTACTAGAGAGAAATTTTCCCTCAAATCTGAATACAATGCCACATGTTTTCTGATGCATTTAGTGTCTATTTTCATTACAGTGGAAGCTGACTATCAGAATTACAGATTGTGGTGCTTTCACAATGTCTATAAACCTAATCTATGTTTTCACAAACATGCATCATGGCTTTGTAGTCCCCTTTAGAGAAGATCTTCCAGAGCAGAAATGAAAACCAGAAAGTATTTATTGATATTTATATGAATGTGGTCTCTCTTTTTTCAGAGACCTCATGAAAACTTAATGCAAATATTTTCTGAAAGTGAAATAATATTTCTTGAAGAAGGAAGACTTCTTTGATATCTGCCTCTGAGTTGACTGTATACCTCTAATCAAGATTTCACTTTTAAATTTCTAAAAATGTGTAATTGGTAAATAATTACAACAGAATACTACCAAAGCCACGTAGCAGTTACAAAACACAATTTCTAAGTTACTTTTGGAAGGCAATTCAGCTCTGCTGATTTCTATGGTGAGTTATTGACACCAGAAATTAAGATAGTTAATGCAGGGGAGAAGGGAATATTTACTTTGTCTTTGCTAGGTTAAATTGATCCTGTGCCTCAGAATTCTTCTTATCATCATTCTTTATTTGTGTTATAACATATTGGTCTTCTTCCTGATTTTAGAACAAATAATTATGAACATATTAGTTAAAGACACACTTTAATTTATGGTTAGTGATATTTTATTAATAATTACCAATGGCAAAACAGAAACAGTCTGTTTTCCTTTTCTCTCCACCATATCTGACCATCTATTTTTGTTAAGAATGTCTCTATGAACAACTGTAATTACATATGCAAATGTTTTTCATGAGATTGGTCAGGATGATCTTAGCCCACTATATTAATTAGTCACATTAGTATCAGAAACAAAGTAAAAAAGCCTGTTTGTCTTTCCAGAAGCCATCCAAGAACAAAAGAGTAACGCATCTCAGGTTCTAGGACTGCAAAGAGTTTCAATGTGGCATACAGAAATAAAACTTACTTTGATTCTTTCTTTTTTTCTTCAATACATGCTGTCATTTTTTCAACCCATTCTCATTGTCTGCTCCAGATTAATTTCTGACTGTCTGGGTTACCAAGGCTTTGAACATGTATAACCACTGGCAACATGTATCACTGTTCCCACTGGGTTATAGATAAGGAATATAAAAAACTAGGTTTCACTAGCAGCATAGAGGTTTGCATGCAGCATTAGAGAACAAGCCCTTGCTCAATACACTAGGAGAAGAAAAACATGGGTCCATGGAATGCCTTTCAGAAAAGGATTTGATGAATATAGGAAGTTCATTCAATTTGGAGATTTTGACTTCTCCCAGATAAGAGCAAAACCACAAAATAATCTCTAGTAAGGGCTATGAACACTTGATAAATAGCAAAATGGTACAAAACACAAATGCAAAAAAATCACTTTAGGTGGTGTTGAAGACTTCCAGTATTTTTATCCAGGCAAGCACAAATTCAGCATGTAATCTAACGAAGTAAACTCTGAGGTAACTAACCTTTTGACTCAGTCCTTTCCTCTGGGCAGGTGTGATTCTAAGGACGTAATGAAAACTTCAGGCAAGACTGAGCTTCACATTTATCTTGGTGTCCCAAAACCTTCATACATGTGTAAAGAAAAATATACACTTACAGACCTTACTATGAACTCACCTAAACCATATGTTTGATAACGAAGATATTTTTATTTAATTTCAGCTTATTAAGCACAAGTTATAGTTTTAGCCCTGAAGCAATCTGGTTCCTGGAAGGTTTTGAGGTTTGTATTCCACTCCCATCCTCCACCACCCCCTCCCCCCCAAAAAAAAGAACAGAAAAAAATGGATGAAAGTTTTCTTCTTAGTTAACTATTTGACCTATTTCCATGCTGCATTGACCCTCCATATGAAGAAAACTTTACTAATGGCAAAAATACACATTTAGGACAAAGCAGATCCCCAATTTTGATATTGAAAAACATGATTTTGTTATACCTGTCCATGCTGACAGAAATGTTACCCATGTTTCTCAAAATGAGCTTAAAAGGAGTATACAGCTCCAGATTGGTGGTACAAGGGAATCAGAATATGGAAACTCTGACAGTCAAAAATAACTTAAAATAAGACAAGTGCAAATAGTGACAATGAATTTGATCATTCCTTTATATGTTGTCATAAATGACAGTAAGGTAAAGCTAAAAGATTTCTTTGATATCAGTTTTGACTGTATTACTTTAATAAGACCTCAGTGCAATGCAGTAAGTTGTTCTGTGTAGTCAAGCAAATAACCTGCAGAACATTATGACTTTCCGTCACTACTAATTTGGGCTGTCTTTGAACTCTCTGCCCCTTTTATCCCTCCCTTATCAGCCTATCTGCAATGTCAGCACTTTCCTCGTCAACTTGCGTGAAACTAAAGGCACTGGAATGTACAATGATTTGTTAAGTATATCCTATAAGCAGATATTACTGTGCCATTATTGTGCATACACTCCGTATTACTCATGCAGCATGTTTATAAATTACATTGTCATCATGAACCTCTTTCATGTGCTTCGTTTGTCCTTGCTGTCTTAAAATACAGATTGGTTATCAGTCAAATCTGTAGAAAATATTCTGCAAGGTCATTCAGTGCAAACCAGATGTTCATATAATTTATGGCGATAAACATGTGCTTGCTCTTTATTAGACTAAATATTAGGTAATAAATTAAAGGAAATGATATCTTACAGGAGGTTAATCAACCTGACTGTATGCTGTATAATTTATTATACTGTTCAGGATTTTAAATGTTTTGCTTTTGGTTTTAACACACACAAAATTAGTGCGGCTACAACAGTATTTTATAACTACTTCTATATATAGATATATCTGTAATTAAAAGACAAGTGTTACAGTAACTGGAATTATCCATCAGGACATTAGGATGAGCAATTTGCTAATGATCTTTCATGTGTAATACTGAAAAAAACAAATTTTCATTATCATATTCCACTCTAAGTTTTATGGAGACTTTATTCCTGAAGCACGCAGTATAAACATGATGAAACTCAGAAGAAGTTTTAACCTTTACATTGCAATGCTTTATTGCTTCTTCCTCTTAAAGGACCACCTCTCAGAAAGGTATATTATTTGGAAAAATCCTTATTTCTGTTAATGTCTGTTACGGAAATTTTATCAATCAAGCTAAAATACACAGAATACCAAAAGCAGACCAAGATAGAAAATTTCTCTTTATCTCTGCAATGATATTTTGGCATTTATTTCAAAATTTTCTAAGGTGTTGCTCTTTGTTTTGGATTTCTTTTAAAGAGGCTTGGATTTGAATTTCAGTGCTTGATGATGCATGCATTAGTGAGGCACAGGAAGAACAGATTTATGGCTGATATTCCCTCAGCCACCCCATTTTAATAAGAAAGGATGTTTGGTATAAGGCTGGCACAGTTCTTACAAAGCTTCCAATATAATGCACCCCCGTGTTACAGTACAGTACTACAGTGATTGTACCAAGCAGTTCTGCTGTTTCTTTTTTGCCATAAGACAGTGCATGCCTGGCACTGCTGGTTCATCTATTTACTCACAGCACAGGGAGAAACTACACGCTGTGGGTGTAACTAAGCTGGAAGAAATGCACAGGTGCACACACATGGCAGCTTAAAATGCCTAGCACTCTTTTATTGATGAATTTACGTGCTGCATCAAATATGTCAAGGTGGAAACCATAGCAGCAATTCCTACACTTACCAAACAAGACCTGATACATTTTTTTAACACAAGAGTCCTCTTTCTTCATTTGTGTGGAGAAGTTAAGAATGTCTCTTTACCGCTAAACTAAATTAGAATTTGACTTATTGAATGAATTGATTTATTGACTATTTTTATCTGGTATACTAGAGATTCTTCCAAGCAAAAATTACAGTGTAGCAAACCTGAATGTTTGAATATAAAGGACTTCTAATGCCAAAGAAATGCCTTTATCAGTTCTTTTAATTGCTGGTATAATATATCTTTTGGGAGAGTTTGATCAATCTTAAGGTTTTGACATGGACCTATACTGTTTAAATTAACAACTAGTGCCTGGGTGAAGGAATTAAAACATAAATGGTTTATAAAAGCGCATCTTTTAAAACGACCGATGAGTTCCCGCAGTCATTTCAAATGTAGACTTTCTCTCCTTGCTGCCCTACCAGAAGAAATGGTGACGTGCAACATATAAAACTAGTCAAATGGCATATTGATCCTTACTACCTTTTTAAAATACATGGGATTAAGGTTTATGAAGTTGAACTCGTGATTGAAAGACCTTACTTAAGGATCAATATGTCAAGTGATGTTATAAACCATTCATGCTTTCTCCATCCCTTTTTATTGACTGGCAAGCTATACATAAAAAAGGACAGTTTTTTGCCATTTAAAGTACACACAACAAAGATTTTCTATGAAATTTGCAGACAATTGTCACCTACTCTTGTTAGAGATATAGTATCAACAAACCAAATTTCTCTCTCACTTTCCATATGTGGAGACATACATTTGAGTTGTGATGTGTATGGCAATGGAAGCTGAGTTTTATAATGTCTTTATTTCTGTTTGGTGAGCCCTTCAAAGCCATTAATTATACACATAGAAACCTGGTACATTTGACAGGTCCTTCTTGTAGGGTACAAGCTTAGAAAAGTAGAGATGACAGTGTAAGGAGAGCACATAGACATGTAGAGTCTGCATCAGTTTCTGCTTGTCCATTAAGGAGACACATATCCACTCTAACTCATTTTCAGGCTTTTTTCTACACAATGCATGTCTGTCTTCAGTATTAGAAATAACTTATTTTAACCTCTGTGCTCTCTAAAATACCTAGGAGAATCTTTTTCAGAAGCATAAAATATTATCTTTTACATGATAAGATTACGATATTCAAAATGCTGCCAAGAAGCTAGAAAGAATGATATTCATAGACCTGCCAAGTTTCACTAATTTTCATTGAATGTGTCTATATTTTATGACACTTTTGGATCATTTGGAGCAATTTGAGACACACCTTTTTTTTGGGGTTCTCCCTTGAGAACGAGAATCTCTATAATGTTAATAAGATTATTCCTGCTAAATGCACAGTTTATGTCTTTCATGATTTTTTTTTTCCTAATGATGTGTTGATGTGTTGATCCTAATGATGTGTGGGCCCTTTTTTTCGTTGTGTCCTGCACAGGTGATGGGACAGATGAAGAATACATGCATACACATGGAGTAAAAACAGACAACTGTCTTAAAATGATAATTGAGTTTGTATACTACAGAAGTGTACTGAAATCCAGAGATTTTCCTCAGCATTGGCATGCAAGAAACAGTCTTTCCATCCTACCTGAGCCTTTGAGATATTGAAAAATATTTAAAACAGAATGAAAAGCAGTGGTTACAAAAAGAGTGAGAAAATCCATCTACCGGACAAAAATCATTATATGATGCAGATATCGTTATAAAGATTTTTCGCTATCTTCCATTAAAATGAAAAAAAAGAAGATTTTTTTTCATCTTCCTCCATTAAATGTTCTTGGCCATGATCGTGTTCTTCTTTTCTTTTGATTATGAAGCTATTTTTTCCCTAATAATAAAGAGAAAACAACAACAACAAAAAAGAAAACAATACAAATGTTGGTAGAGCAATCTGGGAGAGTAAATCACTTCTCAAAAGCTTCTCTCTCTGGACTCTTGGGAAAACATTGCCAGTATATCCTTTATCTGTGATTTCAGTAGTACAATTATCATACATGAAAAAGCTTATCTTGAACTTTATTTGCAGACAAGTACTCTTCCGGAGCTTGAATTACTTTTAGCTGGTTTTAAAAATTGAGCTCTTTGGTGAGTAGCCAATATTTTTGAAAGTTGTTGTCCATTAGTTTTTCTACTTCCCCAGCCCTTACATGCAAAAGACAAAAATTGTGTTTGAAGCACTAGCATGGTATGCAATGCCAACATCACAAAGAGAATAATAATCCCCATAAATGATCGCTTAAGTAGCAAACCTTTAATAATAAAATTATACTTTTTATTATTTTTTAATTTTGATAATGCTTACATAAGTGATAAATGACTTTTACAGAACACTTTAAGGCAAAGTTGGGCTGTTTTCAGCTTTACTTTGTATGTCCTCACAAGGGAAAAGAACAGTCAAGCAAAACAGTAGTTTATTTCCTTAGAGGAAACAAAGCTGAAGAATTTATTCAAGAGATATAAAAAAATTATAAGTGGTTCATCTAGATGAAAATAAGCCTTCAATGGTACTGCATCTTCCATTTCTGTGCCAACTAAAATTACTAGGTTTGAACTAAAAAAATTGTATTGATCCATACAATTGATATTTCAAGAATTTTTAACAGTAATGTTAAAAAAAATTCTATGTGTGACGATAGTAAAAATTTAAAAATATAACTGAGTCAGTTGTAGCATGTTATATTCAGGTTGCGAATGTTGATCAGATAACTAAGAGTAACGTTTACAGTACCTGACTAAATTTCCATCAACTGGTCTTAAAAAAAAGGTACAGACTTTAATATGAATTAAATACTGATCACTGCAATGCAAAATGTAATCATTGCTACTTCTTTTTGCCATTCTTCTAATAAATTTTGGTGAAAGGATAAATACAAAACCATGAAGGAATTTTTAAAGCATCCACTTTTTAAAGGATCAGGACTGTTACCAACTCTCTATTGTTATTTTGCTTTTGATTAAAAAATAGCATAAACCAAGTTACTATAGGCCTCAAGTTATTACATGATTTTTTGGTAGGAGATATAAGTGGATTTTGTGCTCAATTGTGGCTAAAGAACATAAAATTTAGCACTGTAAGTATCATGCTTCTGGTTGTTCTACTTCTCAACAGGTCAAATATTCATTATTTTGCTTTTTTCTTGGAGCTATAGGATTAAATCAGCAACCCACCATGTTCTAAAACATCAAAGCTCAATATGCTAATTCCTGGGTACTACTAAAGTCTGAAAAATGGGAGACATTAATGTAAATTTCCTTTGATGATGTTGTAAAAACATCTAGAGTTGAAAAATACTTATGTAACAGATTAATTATGACTCAGTTGAACCTACATGTGGTCAAGTACTAAGACCTGAAGGAAGATACGGTATTCCTCTCTGTTGTTGCACTGAACAGCAGTGATTAAACTATGTGAAATGACTGAAATATCTGTATTACTTACTGTCCACCTAAAAGAAGATGAGCATATAATTTATAAAGCATTATTTCAATTTTTAATTGTAACCTATTACTCCTTTCGGGCAAAGAGCATAAAACACAGTGGGTAAACACACTAGAATATTCTGCAGTGTTTTGAATTACAAACAGCAGCTGTTGCTGGGAAAGTTTCCTTTATTCTATATCAAGTGAGATAAAATACCTGTTAAAAAAATATAATCATAAGCCCAGAGTGTTCCGTTGTTTCTGCTTTTTGTGGTAAGTGGAGCAGCACCTCATATGATCAGTAGACAAGAATATAGAGGGGATGTTATTTTACATTATAGTGTGGCACCAGGAACAGTTGCTAACTGGCACTGTTGCTTTGTTGGGACTATTTGGTGATATGGCTTTTAATAATTTGAATTTGTAGTTGAATTTAACATTAATACAAAGGTAATACAAGTCAGCAACCACTGTCCTTATATTCCTGTTTTGATTTAATTTTTTTAACCCTATTTGGGGGAGAATATTTTTTGGGGGAAAATAGAAACATCACCAATTTTATGTGTAGTTTTCAAATTGAACAGATATATCCTTCATTATCTTAAACTCCCCTCAACCTCTGAGCCTATCAGTGCACAACACAATCCAAAATGTCTTTGACAGATGACAAAGGTGGGAGATAATTTTTTTTCGTACACCAGATATTCAGAGTTTATTACAATTTCCAATTGTAAGATTTATTCTTAAATAATATTTAAAATAAAATAAATTAGCTTTCCTGTGTATAAAAAGAGGGAGGGCCATGAAAAAGACCCAAAGTTATTCTTGGAAAAGGAAAGAGTAATTCCATTCTTCCCTTCTCTCCCATAAATACTATTTCCATCTTTCGTCTGTAGAATTCTCTTACTTATACTTTCTAGCTTATAACTCACTCTTCCTTTCATATTTCATTTACTTCCAAAAAGATGTGGAGCAGAGATTTGGAAGCCACAAAACATAGTTGAAAAAAGTTCTTTCATGAGAGAGGTTCATAAGATGAAGAAATAAAGGCAGTTGATATGTAGCCTTAGAGGGCTTTTATGATCATTTTTTGAAGACTGGTAATATTCATAAAGTGAATTCAACAATTGTATATGTTTACAGTTAACTGATAGATAGAAGTCTACACAGCCTTTCAGGTGCAGAACCAACACAGTGCATTAATTAGTCCAGGCTGGGCTACTGCAGTCATGCAGTTTTAGGACAGAAGTTAAACTTGTTTATCGTTAGTCTGGGATATAATTCAATGTTAACAACGAATGGATACAGTGATAGTATCTTTTTAGATTACCAATGAAGGACGGTAAATCAATTATTTTAGTTAAGAGCTTAAGATATATTAGACAAAACAGAAGTTAAAATTCAAATATATAAATTACTAAATGTAATTCCTTCTGAACTTCTTGTCACAAATAAAAATTTCAGAATTTCTTAAATAATTCAGTGAATAATTTGCTGTCTATGATTGTAGATTGTATAATATTTAGATGACTGATACAAATAAATTACATTAACTATGTTTGCTTAAGGTATTACCTTTAACTTCTTAGAGTATTGCTTTCCTTTTGGTATAGATCATTCTTTTATGAGAAGAGTCCCTAGTCTGGTGTTCCTTAACTACAAGCAGACAATATCAAAAGTTGCACCATCGCTTTTTAAGAAGCTCTAGAAAGACAATTCTATACTGAATTTTATTTTGCATCATCTAGTGAATCTGATTTTACATGATGATTCTATTCAAAGCTTAGCCAATCATCAAACTATCCCTTTGTGACTTAGTCCATGGTCTTCTGTTTCTGCCTGTCTTTTCTTTTTGGACTGTTAGGATTTTACTTCTCCCCAGTGTAATCCAAAGTTCAAATTAAATCCAAGGCTGTAGTCCTTGCCTCCATATGTGAGATCTTTCACTACCACAGCTCATTAGTTCTTGGCAGATAAAAAGAAAATAATGGCACCGAAAGGAATTTCGGCCCCTACCCTGCCATGTATTCCAGGTCTCTTTGGGTAATTAAGGTCCACATCTAAACAACTTCTGCTTTCTATTTTTAGCTCCTCTTTTTCACATGTCAGAATTCTTTAAAGTTCTGGAGCTTTGAGTTTTCCTGTAGCATTTTCTCAAGCTGTACCTGATGAGTATTGTCAAGGCAGTTGGTACCCATCTCGTTTCAGTCCACATCAGACATTCTTATTTATTCACTTATAGGTGGACCTTATTCTAACTTTATTTTGCTGCTACAGACACAGACCTATTTAATTCTCTGAATAGAAAGATAAATTAACACTACTTCATGTGGATTTCTTGAAGAGTAGTTGAAATATTTGTATAGAACAGCAGGCAATAATTTTGCTGCCTGGACTAGTGAATGAAACAGTCACACAAAAAAGTGTGAGGAACAAAAAGTGCTTTGAAGAGTAGTATACTATGCTATTTTGTGGATATAGATTTCATGAACACAGTTAAGATTTTTTTGTAAATGCTGAGCCGTGCAACTGCATTTTACCAGGAGATTAAGAGAAAAGACGCCTTACTTTGATATTACTATGCTGCATGTAATGTGTAGAACATTAATTTCATGTACAAAATAGGTATATTTTTCATAAAGGATGTATTTTACTGAATTTTGGCATCTAAATATCACTGCCAAATCACTGGCGCTCTGTTATTTTGTAAGCTTATTCACCAACAAGAGACAGAACTGACTTTGCACTGTGAATATTAAAATTCCAAGCAATATCTTCAACTTTGTTTAGTGTCCCTTTTCTGACATATTTATTTGTCCAAATCTATTTGCTCTAACCTCTTATGACAGTCTGGACTGCAGCCCTGTACTTGCAGAATGACCTCTGCTGCTACTTTGGGACTTGATTGGCAGGTTATCACACGTGAACAACCTGGCACCAATATCCTGCTCAGGACTGTGCCCGTCACAGCTGGTTCTGGCCTGGTAGCTGAAAATTGTTCAAAAGTTGAATTACTTGGCTGAGAAGAAATAGTAATGTCAGGCATAGTCACTACCAACTCTGTGAAAAACTTATTCGGATCTTTTTATTATCATAACAAGTGTCATTATGAATTTTTACCAAGGACCTTGGACTTAAAAGAAAATTGTAATATATAGTGACATCTAATTTTTTATAGATGTGACAAAGTGCAATCTTCAAGACTGTAAAGACGATGACAAAATATTAATGGTGGTGAGTGAGTAATATATTTTATAACATGTCTTTAAGATTTCTGACATCGAATAATATTTCTAGCTAGTGATACAATCAAGATACAATGCCTCTAACTACCCTTCACAAAGGATAAAATTGTTTGCATCATTGCACTGATGATATTAAATCTGATTTGTTTGTCAAATATGTGGAAGACCTTCAGCATCTGGCAGCTAACAGTAAGGATTATCATTCTAGAATGGCTGCTGGAAAGGCTGAGAAAAAAAAACAACAGAAAAAACCCCTTTTGTAATTAGACATCTAAGTGAAAAAAGCTTGCTTGGCAGAAGTCCAATGCCCATATATTAATGCAAATAGCCATTACAGCAACTTTCTTTATTACTGTTCTCATGACATCCAACAACACAAAACTCAAAGATGTGCCAACCGTTCTCCACTAGGATAATCTGTTAAAGCCAGAAAAATAATGCATGAAATTCCATTGTTCCCACAAAAGCTCTTCTATATATAAAAATAAAATGTATTTGTCTTTTATTTTTAAACCATAACAGTGTTTTGTGCCACTATTAACTTTTTCATTCTATGATCAATTGCACAATTTGCAGCATGTAGCAAAGTGTGCCAAGCAACAGAAGCATCATAGAAGTATGTCCTGCTGAAGAAGTAACAGGAAGAAGAGATAAGGTTTTACCTTTCTGAGACACAAAGGTTTTTTAAGGAACTTACATCATTCTAAATATTTCCCCAAATTGTATTTTTAGTAATCTTAGGAAAAAGAGAAAGAATGCTAAAAAGTGTCCAAAAGCACATCCAATTAGTTGATCCTGTCCCTATTCTGAAGTAAATGCTTACAGATAATCTCTGCTTTCAATTTTTGAAACTTTATCTCACTAGATAAAAGAAACCCCATGACTATGCATCTGGGAGATTTCGCTGTTCATGCCTCCTCCTTTCTTTTACCCCAATAAGTAACTAGTATCAGGGAAAGAGTATCCATGGATTTTTGAGAAATATCTGTGCTCAGACCAGAATATTAAAAGAAAAAAATTACTTTGTCTTTCTCTTCGCTATGTGTTTATGACCAGTTAGAACTAACAGTCTTACATTCTTGGGTGTATTTATTACACTTTTGTAAATAATTGTGTTAAGATATAATTTATTGTAAATTTATTACTTATAGAGGTTTTAATAAAATGAACAAGTTATGTATTTCACCATCTTCAACAGAGTTTAACTTTATTATCATTAATACAAGGCACATTTTTAAAAAACAGTAACTTAAAGTTGACTTTGAAAATGTTAGATTTCTCAAGCTTATAATCACAGTTACCCACCACACCTTTTAAACATTTTGGCATCTGTTCTGTAATATTATACATTACCAAACCTGAAGCTTAGTAAGCACTACGTTAGATTTAATCATAGAATCATGGAATGGTTTAGGTTGGAAGGGACCTTAGGGATTATCCAATTCCAACCCCCTGCCATGGGCAGGGACACCTCCCACTAGAACAGGTGCTCAAGACTCGATCCAGCCTGACCTTGAACACCTCCAGGGAGGAGGCATCCACAGGTTCCCTGGGCAACCTGTGCCAGTGTCTCACCACCCTCATCATGAAAAAAATCTTCCTAATCTTTAATCTAAATCTTCCCCCTTCCATTTTAAAGCAGCTCCCCCTCATCCTATCACTACTTGCTCTTCTAAAAAGTCCCTCCCCAGCTTTCTTGTAGGCTCCCTTCAGGCACTGGAAGTGCACTATAAGGTCTTCCTGGAGCTTTCCCTTCTGCAGGCTGAACAACTCTAGGTCTCTCTCTCTTCGTAGACTTCCTCTGGACCAATTTCAACTCTTTCATATCCTTCTTATGAAAGCTACAAGACTACAAATCTGTAGCTTGGTGTCCTGGATTGCAAAGCCATGCTTTCTGCTCATTGCACACATTTATGTCAGGTGAGAAATGAACTGCCATCAGACAGCAATCAGAGAACAGTATTCTGGGAAAAGCATAGAAGGTCTGCTATCCCACTTCCCTTTCATTTCACATACAATAGTCATCATTTCCTCCCCAAAACTGAGTCACAGAGAGGAAGAACAAGTTCTCCTAGGCTTTGCCTATTTGTCTTGATACCCAAAAGAAGCCACATTACTGAAACTCTGTAACAATGAGTATTCATTGCAAAATGGAACTTGTAGTTTATTATCACAGACAGCTCAGAAAACAAGGAGCAGGACAGGGCTGGGCATCTGGTGAGAACAGAGGGGCAGATGGGGCCAGGATCATCTCATTAGAAACTTTGGCAAAGATATTTAATTTTGTGTTTATTTATTTTAAATATCTAAACGCAGAACTGTTTAGAAGTGAGCATCTGGGAGGAGAGAGGTGGGATAGGGTGAAAGATGCAATTGCCAAAACCTTAGAAAACAATAGAGTAACTTCTAGAGAAACTGTTTGAAAGATGAATTCTGAGGAAAAATCTGATGAAAAGTAGTGCAGCAAGTCATGTAGAAATATAGAGAGCAAATATGGGAAATTTATGTTCTACATTGCTGAAATTTTAACTGGGTTTCTCCTGACATTTAGACTGTGCAAAGCTCAGATCTTAGATTACAAACTGTCTTCTGTGTGAGGAGCTCAAATATTACATCTCTTCTCACTGCTTAAATCAAAGTGAGCTCTTGTATGGTCAGTAGAGTGTCCTAAACAACAGGCTAAATTCTCTTGTACAAAGAGCATTTAAGCAAACCTTCCAAAATCAAGCAATGTCAACATCACAGACACATTATAGAGTGGTAGTTAGAAAAGTCTTCCAAATGTGAGAGCTTTATATTCAGGTAAAGGAATACAAAACCTGGTATCCTATATCCCTTAATAATATTTTAAACAAAGGGCTGTTGATTAAAATAGGAAATATGGTCAAACCTAAGCATTGTTTATGAGGCTTCAGATGATTCATTCTGATTTTTTTTTACCAGTATCTTTTGTTTTGCTTTTAAGTCTCAACTCCTTCCTCCCCCAAAGCTTTAGAAAATAAAATGATTTATTGGGTAAACAAAAACCCAATAGTTTTCTGCATATGCTCTGAGAGAAAAAAAAAAATCTCTGAGAAGACATAAGGCTGTAATAGTTGTCCCCTTTATTTACTAGGGAATACAATGCCAGTCAATAAACTGGGATGGCATTAGAATAAAGGTAATCTAAAGATACTTTGCAACATCTGTAGTAGTTATTCTAATTCCCACAAGAAGACAACAGAGCTTCTCTCCAGGACAGAACACCTTAAGCAACATAAGAGAAAAAAAAAACTAATTTAAATGAGGAGAGTTTGCATGCTAACATCTTTGTCACCATGTTAGTTTTGTTCTATTTTATCTACTGAGGGACAACACTGCAGGGAACAAGCAATCTAGGAGATTCCTGGAATGCGTTGATGACAATATTCTTCTCCAAGTGACTTCTCCAGGTGTGAAGAAGTAAAATGCTGGACCTTGTTCTCACCAAAAATGAAGGACCGATGGCTAATGTGAAGCTCAAGGGAAGCCTTGGCTGCGGTGACTATGAAATGATGGAGTTCAAGGTCCTTAGGGCAGTGAGGAGGTCATACAGCAAACTCATTACCCTGGACTTTAGGAGAGCAGACTTCATCCTCTTTAGGAATCTGCTTGGTAGAGTACTATAGAATAAAGCCCAAAAGGGAGGGGGCCCCAACAACTCTGGTTAATGTTCAAGGATCACCACCTCCAAGCTCAGGAGTAATGCGTCCCAACAAAGAAGTAAGGTAAACATGCCCAAAGACCTGCATGGATGAAAAAGGAACCTGGACAAATTAAACTCAAAAAGGAAACCTACAAAGGGTGAAACCAAGAGCAGGTAGCCCGGGAGGAACACAGGGAAATTGTCCAAGCAGCCAGAAATCAGGTTAGGAAAGCTAAAAAACTGATAGAATTAAATGTGGCCAAGGATATCCAGGAAAACAAGAAAAGTTTCTATAGAAAACTAGGGAGAATGTGGGCCCTCTCCAGAAGTAAATGGGAGACCTGGTTACCCACGATATGGAGAAGGCTGAGATACTCAATGACTTTTTTGCCTCAGTCTTCACTGGCAAAGGCTCAAGACACACCACTCAAATCATGGAAGGCAAAGGCAGTGATTGAGAGATTGAAGAACCTCTCACTGTAGGAGAGAGAATCAGATATGAGACCACCTAAGGAACCTGAAGATGCACAAGTCCATAGGACCTCATGAGCTGCATTTGTGGGTCCTGAGGGAACTGGTGGATGAAGTTACTAAGTTCCTATGCATCATATTTGAGAAGTCATGGCAATTCAGTCAAATTCCCACTGACTGGAAAAAGGGAAATGTAACTCACATTTCTAAAAAAGGAAAGAAGAAAGACAAAGGGAACTACAGGCTGATCAGTCTCACCTCTGTTCCTGGTAAGATCTTGGAGCAGATCCTGCTGGAAACTGCCAAGGCATATGAAAAATGAGGAGGTGACTGGTGACAGACTACACGGCTTCACTAAGGGTTTATCATGCCTGACAAATTTGGTAGCCTTTTACAATGGGGCTACAGCATTAGTAGACAAGGCAAGACTAACATCATCAAGGCAAGACTAACAACCTGGACTTGTGCAGTTCATTTGTCACTGTCCCTTACCACATTCTTATCTCTAAGTTGGAGAGACGTGGATTTGACAGATGGACTATACAGTGGCTAAGGCTCAATGTCCAAGTGGAGACCGGTGACAAGTGGTACTCCTCAGGGATCAATATTGGAACTAGTGTTGTTTAACATCTTTGTCAGAGACATTGACAGTGGGATTCAGAACATCTGCAGCAAGTTTGCCAATGACACCAAGCTTTATGTCAACACACTGGAGGGAAGGGTTGTCATCCAGAGGGACCTTGACAGGCTTGAGAGGTGAGCCTGTGCGAACCTCATGAATTCAACAAGGCCAAGTGCGAGGTCCTGCCCCTGGTTTGGGGCAAACCCAAGTACAAATACAGGCTGGGTGGCGAATGGATTGAGAGTAGCCCTGAAGAGAAGGACTTAGGGGTGCTGCTGGATGAGAAGCTCAACATGAGCCAGCAATGTGTGCTTGCTGCCCAGAAAGCCAACCATATCCTCGGTTGCTTCTAAAGAAATGTTACCAGCAGGTTGAGGGCAGAGATTCTCCCCTGCTATTGCGTTTTCACGAGACCTCACCTGGAGTACTGCATTCAGTTCTGGAGTCATCAACATAAGAAAGACATGCATCTGTTAGAGTGAATCCAGAGGAAGGCCAAAAAGATGATCAGAAGGCTGGAGCATCTCCCATACAAGAACAAACTTACAGGAGAGGCATAACATTGGTAGGAATATAAAAGTAAAGAGTAGAGTCATGAGAAACAAGTTACAAACTTGTTACAAACTGAGCTGTTTTACTAGCTGAGGAAATTGGAAGCAACTCACAAATACAAGAAGCTAGAAGAGATTGAGATTCTTATATGTACAACACAGTATTTCAGCTTGTCTGCTCTCATATGATTTAAGAACCAAAACCAAGCATAAACAACATGAAAACACTTAATTTCGAATGACTAACTGACATCCCTATTCATAATTGTTCTTGATTTTTATGGAGGAACGGATTTTCCTATTGTACTATAATTACTGAAGGTAAGTCAGTTATCTACTATCACTTTTTTAATATTGTCTGCTAGTTTGTTATAATAGCTTACTGTCTTGTATAACCTCTTCTTTTCCTATAATCTTATACAGGTGATTTAAAGACCAGTGTTTGGTTAGCTAAAACAACTACTTAAAGAAAACTTTTCCTCTCCTATTGGAATTCCACTTCAGTAGACTTGAATATAAATTCTGGTTTTGGAGGCTTTTTGACTTAGAAATTTTTCATGGAAGAGGAATTGCTAACAGTTTCAATTCTGAAATTTTATAAATGCACAGCTATTAAGTCTAAGCATTTTGATATTTTGTAAAACAAATTGTATTTTTTTATGCCATTAAAGTAACCTCTTCTGATGGTATTAAAAATATTACATTGCATAACATTCTGTACATTCTGACAGAGTTAAAGTCAGGGTATGTAAGATGTATAGAATAAGTGGAATCATCAGTTCAACTGAAATATATTCACAACATGGTTTAATGTTGCTCACTAGTGACATGCTGGAGCTAAGCACTTCATGACACTTCAAGAGGTCACTTTGCCTATGTGAACTGACTCACTGAATGACCTGAAATTAATATTTCATTGTTATTATCCCAGTTGAAGGGTTTCATAAAAATCAGTGGTTTTTCCAGGGGAAGCATTTAAGTATAGACACTACATTTTTTCAGAATGGTTTTCAATGGAAAATTCTTGAGTCTTCACCCTTGAAATATTTTTTATATGTTCTTTTGGAGAACAATTTTCTAGATTTTTTTCCTAGAATTTTTCTAGGACTTTACACTGATGCTGTTTGGGTTTTGGAGTTCTAAGAATAAATTTTCTTCTCAGAGATCCAAACTGAAAAGTCACTATCCTCTTTTGACATTGATCAGTGTGGTTATATGTGGACAACCAACATGTTTGAAACAACAGTAACTGAAGTATTAAGTAGCAGCTTACACACTGATAAAAGTTGGGGTTTTTTGTTGTTAAAACTTACCTAACAACCTAAGATGTTGCAATATTTATTATCAGAATATCTATAGTTACAGCTTCAGAAACCATTTACATGTACTTTGCTGCAAAGTTAAACTACTTTATTTAAATGAGGCCTTATTTTCCCTCTTGATGTTGTTTAAAAAATACGTAAATAAAACCTAAATTGAAATAATAGAATCATAGAATCATCTGGTTGGAAGAGACCTCTGAGATCATCAAGTCCAACCATACCTGTCCCCTTACTAAATCATGCCCCTTAAGAAACTCATCTACCCGCCTTTTAAACACCTCCAGGGATGGCAACTCAGCCACATCCCTGGGCAGCTATGCCAGTGCCTGACCACCCCTTCAGTGAAGAAATTTTTCCTGATGTCTAATCTGAACCTCCCCTGGCACAATTTATGGTAATTTCCTCTCATCCTATCACCTGTCACTTGCGAGAAGAGACCAACACTCACCTTGCCACAAACCCCTTTCAGGCAGTTGCAGACAGTAATGAGGTCTGCCCTCAGTCTCCTCTTCTCCAAGCTAAACAACCGCAGTTCCCTCAGCCGTTCCTCATAGGACTTGTTCTCCAGCCCCTTCACCAGCCTCGTCGCCCTTCTCTGGATGCTCTCCAACACCTCAATGTCCTTCTTGTAGTGAGGGGCCCAGAACTGAACACAGTACTCGAGGTGTGACCTCACCAGTGCTGAGTACAGGGGCGCAATCTCTTCCTTAATGTACTATACTATAAAAATTACTTATTTAGAATTCGACAGAATGCATATTAAGAAAAAAAGCATATTAGATCTTTCTAATTCATAATCCACTAAGTATTTACAAAGTCCAAGTTTTCAGTTCAGATTTGATATTTTAAAGTTATAGGTACTATAACAGAAGTCCAGTGTTTTATTAGGTTAGGATTTAAACTATTCACATACTTCCATTTTCCTTTCCATTACATTTTTGGAAGATAAAAGTGGTTTAAAATTTATTTAGCATTAGCTGAATTTTCAGAGGGCATTAAAATGCACCACAGAATAATGAGAACTTCTCTTACCTGCCCTGTTCTACCTAACTACACTAATAGTCTACCCTAATGGCTTCTCAATCTTCTAAGTCCAGTCATCCTTAAATTTAACAATATAATAATTTTTTTCAAGGGACTACTCTGTTAAGCTCAGCTTCTGAATGTAACTCTTTAAGAATGCTTATTCCAGACCTTCCTGATATTTGGAAATGATCTTGGAGTTTCCAGATAACATTTATATGCAACAACATTTTACTTATTTCTTTTAGACTAATGCTGCCATTAAACATGACTTCTCACAAGACAAGTTTTCTCATGCCCTTTATACTCCTAGAGGGTACTGAGGTATGTCTAAGTCTTGTTTTTCTAGGCTAAGATGTGCTCATGTACAGATTGTCTGTTCGTTCTGTGGCACAAAGCACAGAACAAAGGTCATAAACTTACAGCACAGCCTGGCAACCTCCTGAACTGTCAGGTTGCGTAGGCTATTGCTAGGCACAGCCTATGATCTCCAACTCCAAAGACATATTAGCACAGGCATTACCACAGGCACCAAATCGTACAGAGAAAATGAGATTGCATTCAGATCCAGTCTGGTGTACATTTAATCAACTCTTGTGCCTTTGACTTTGCTTCCTCACCCTGCCAGTTCTTCTGTCTGCACGGATAGCTATTGTATGCAACGGTGAAGATGAAGAACCATCAATCTGGGCCTAGTTAGAAAGTCTAAATGTACTGACAGTGCTGTTTAATGCCAGCTATTAAAATGGAGCAGTGGGAAAGCAGATTTTAGCCAGAAATTAAATAGCTTCTAAAATTACATGCTCTTTCAAGAAAGATCATTTTACAAATATCCACCACCTGATTTTGTACATGGTTATAAAAATATAGTTTTCTTGAAGATATGTCCTTGGCAACGTACTGGGCTTCACAGGATTTCATAAAATGATTCATAAAATGATTAAGGATGTCATTCAAAAGAAAGAAATATGTACATTGCCTTGCTAACTGTTAACTGGAAAATGCTTTCTTACTATTAAAATGTCTTTTCAAAATAGGCATACATTAGGTCTTGTGGAAAACTATACAGCTGTATGTTTTTATAAATAAAACTATTTGTTCAATCAAGTAGGCATTTGTAATGTGTTCAGCCTTACACAATCTTTGATTTTTTCAATGAAAAACAAAATATCCAAGTACTCTTCATCTGCTCTTCCCCCTTATTCACAGCAAAATACTTCTAATGCATCTTTTTTGATTCATGTTGCTTAAGATTTAAACTCCCCATGGGATGGCTATCTAACTGCATAATTTCTCTTAAAATGCAGAATTACCTAAACTTCTTGAAAAGATATAATCACGCATTATAGGAGAGCTGCAGAACTAACGTGTCTTGTGAAGATCTGATCAAGCTAAGCAATCCAGGCCATAGAGAATACGGACACGAAACCTTCAGATTATAGTCCCAAAGAACTATTTCATCTAAATTCCAGTATTGAAACATTTTCCTCTAGATGAATTTATACCAAATCTGTCATTCACTGCTGTTTAAAAAAATACATACAAAAGCAATGGTTAATGTAGATAGAATAGGAAGAATTAATTAGAACAGCTTGCATTAGAGGAAAATTATATGTTTATTAGTGTTAGAAAATGACCACGTGAAGAGCAACAAGTGGTGATGGATTTCAAAGCTCTTAAAGTGTTTAAAGAATTTATTGTCTTAAAACTATAAACTGAGTTGTCATAAATGAGTGATCTGGGATTGTTTTAATTTTAAAACACATATTATAATGTAATACATGAGTAGGGCAAACCAAATATACTCACTGGTGTTCATAGTCTAGTGCCAATGGTTGATTGCACATAGAAGTAATTCCCATGTCTGGACCTAAAAATAAATCACTGTCTGGAAAAAAGAAAACATAATATTTTTCAGTGTCTTCAGAGATATTTCTGGGAGTACCTGCACACAAATACAGCTCCAAATATCTTTGTTGAAAGGAAAGCCTCCCTTAAACTTTGAATCCTCTTTATATTTCACCTCAGGATATAAGTTTATGGAATGTAATTAGTTTGTAAGTAAAAGATTCTATGTTTACCAGTTAATGAGAGAAGTAACTCTTTTAATTAACAGAAGGAGATAAGGGACTGAAATTCAAACTTTTTTAGTCTGAATGGAAAAAAAAATATAAACATGCAATCCAGCTGTCTGGTTTGGTCTTATTATCTTGGCACATCAACAAAAACCCCATAACTCTAAAGTCTTCCAAAGGGTATAGAGGAAGAAGATGAGTTTCTGCATCGTGGAAATCATGGTGCTACTGATCTAGTTGTAATCATGTAGCATAAGGTATACTGAAAGAGATACTCCATGAAAAAGAAGAAAAAAACCCTTTAGATCACTTCTTGTAAGACTGTCCCACCTCTATTAAATTTAATCTCTCCTGCATCTGATTTTTATCACTGACCACAGTCATTAAGGCAAGAAGAAAATGGAAATGGGCAGTAGCAAGGAATACTTAAAAGCCTGTTGCCTTACCATATATTTGGACTGCATTTCAGTTGCCTAACAGTGGAGTGAGATACTACAAAGACTCTAGAAATTTTCCTCTCTCCTCTTTTATTCATTATGGTATTTAATGCAAATATAATCCTTACTATGACTCATTCTACTGGGAAGAGTCTTCATTTAATATTGATTCATGTCATGAAATTATTTAAAAATTCTCTATGGACTGAGAATAGTGAGAATTGTCAATTACAGTCTAAGAGCAGTCAGATATTGCAGGTAGCATGTAATCTTCTGCTGTCTTGTAACTCTGTATCTCCTACCTCCAAGCTATTTATGTTACAGACACTGAAAAATTTCCTTCTTACGTTTCACTGCTGAGTTAAAATTGGTTTTACCTGAAGCTGTAAGTTTTTTGAGGTTGCATATCTGATCTGGGAGTTAGAGATGGATATAAATTTTGAAATCCTTGAGTACACCAGAGCATCTAACAGGAGCAGAGAAATGGGTAACACGTATGGAAAATATGCTGAAAAAGCTTATATAAAAGAGTGCAGGCAATAGGTTAATTTCTGACATCGAAGACTATATAGACAACATAAAACCTGCCACAAATATAAGCCCACACATAGTGGGGATTGAAGCTGTGGAGATTGAAGAAAAATTGCATACTGAGTAGCACTCTGTGAAATGGTTTGTACGTTGTGAAATAAGCCTTTTCTTTTTTTTTCAACTGCCAAGGGAAAAAAAAATCATAGTTTTTGGCCAGAACACTTTCACACTGATCCATAAATACTTTTTTAAACCCCAAGAACCGATTTTCCTCCTTCTCAATTGAACAAGTAATTTAGCAACTCAGTCACTGCTCTACAAAAAGAGTTCTCCACACCTCCATCCTCACTGGGGCTTTTAATTGAGTACATCTGTGGCTGCCATTAAAAAGTCAGAATAAAACCCCAGCAGCTGCTGGGCCATGATGCATATACATCTGTCAAAAACTCAGAAAATGTGACAAAAATAATTCATACAAATTCTTTTAGAGAAGTGCTTTAAAAATGGTAAGTTTTTATTTAAATGGCAGTTGATGCATTTTTAGCTCAGTTAGTGTCCCATATCAATATTTTAAAACAATAATTGTTTATGATAAATGGCAGAATATATGTTTTATGATTATATATTTTTCTACATAATTTTCTATTTCAGTAACGTAGATATCCTTAATAATGCTTCATTTCTTCCTTTGTCATATCATTCACTTTTCTCTCTCTGTTTCTCATACAAATTTTGTCAATTATTATCCCAACTATTGTCATCTACAAAAAAAGAGACAATGAAAGCAATTTAGCAAAACAGTATTCTTGTGGGTTCTGAATGTAGACTGTTCTTTAGTGGATGATAAATCAAGTTCATAGGATGAATCACAGAAAAAAAAAAAGAAGACTAAAGTGTCTTAAGCATTTGATTTTTTTAAAATGCCCTCAAAAAGTCTGTTCGATATGAGACACAACAGCTTTCTCTACCTTCCATATGCTATTAACTTTTGTGGAGGGCATACATGTAATTTCACAAATTTTCTCAGGAGATTTGGAGAACAGGTCAAGGTGACCAACTCTATTATACAATTTCCATGACAAAAACATGTAAAAATCAACTTTTGAGCTTTTGTCACAAATATAAAAATACAAAAAGAAATTGGGTTTTGTGTGCATGTTTAACCTGAAGTATTAGACTTGGGATCATGAAAACACAGAAACTTTTCTTGTGAAACAACCAAGCCATTTAAGCATAATAACCTGTCGCAGGAATCATATAACATAATCTTTTTTCAGATACAGCTGTCCTTCCTCTTTTTTCCTCTTCCCCACCCAACTAGCTGAGTCAACTGTAAAAAAAAAAGGATGAAAAGAAATAAATCACAGAATCATAGAATCTGTTGGATTGGAAGGGACCTTTAAATATGATCTAGTCTAAACCCCCTACCATGGGCAGGGACATCTTTCACTAGATCAGGTTGCTCAAAGCCCAGTCCAATCTGATCTGGAATATTTTCAAGCATGGGACATCCACAACTTCTCTGGGTAAGCTGTTCCAGTGTCTCACTACTCACAGCGTAAAAACTTTCTTCCTCACATCCAAACTAAATCTACTCTCTTCTAGTTTAAAACCATTGCTGCTTGCACTGTTACTATAGGCCCTGGTAAAAGGTCTTTCTCCATAATTTTCTTAAAAATCCCCTTTATATAGTGAAAGGCCACCATAAGGTCTCCCTGGAATCCTGTCTTCTCCAGGATAAACAATCCAAACTCCCTCAGTCTTTTTTTGTAGCACAGGTTTTCCAGCCCTCTGACTATTTTTGTAGCCCTTCTCTAGACCGACTCTTAACAGATCCATGTCTTTCTTATACTGAAGACTCCAGAGTTGGATGCAGTACCTGGATGGCTGGGGTCTTACTAGAGCAGTGTAGAAGGGCAGAATGACCTCCACCTCCTGGCCACACTTCTTTGTATGTAGCCCAGTATTCAATTGTCTTTCTTTGCTTCAAGTTCTCACTACTGGCTCATGTCCAGCTTTGAATCCACCAGATTTTCATTCGCTGTAAGTCCTTCTCCACAGGTTACTCTCAATTCTTCCATTCTCCAGCCTATATCAATACTGGGGATTGCCCCAACCCAGGTGCAGGACCTTGTAGTTGGCCTTGTTGACCTTCATGAGGTTTACATATGCCTACTCCTTAAGCCTGTCAAGATCCTTCTGGATGACATCCCTTTCCCTCTAGCACATCAACTGCACCACTCACCTTGGTGTCATCTGCAAAATTGCTGAGGGTATACACAATCCCACTGTCTATGCGTATGTCACTAATGAAGATATTAAATAGTACCGGTCTCAGTACAGACCCTTGAGGGACACCACTCATTTCTGGTTTCCACTTGGATATTGAGCCATTGATTGTAATTCATTAGACGTGGCCATAAGCCAATTATTATCCATCTAACAGTTCATGTGTCATACCCATATCTCTTCAATTTAGTGGCAAGAATGTTATGGGGGACCATATAAAGAGACTTACAGAAGTCCAAGTCGATGCAACTCCTAGCTCTTCCCTTGTCCACTGGTGCAGTCTCTCTATCTTGGACAGTCATTAGAACAGTCAGACATGAGTTGCTCTTGGTAAAGCTACATTTGCAGTGTCTGATCAACTCCCTGTCTCCTGTTTCTTTCAACATGTCTTCCAGGAAGATTTACTCTACGGTTTTCCTGGGAATAGGAAATGAGACTAATTGGTCAATAGTTCCCGGAGTCCTGCTTTATACTCTTTTTAAAAATTGGCATGGTGTTTCTCTTTTTCCAGTCACCGAGGACTTTGCCTGATTGCCACAATTTTTCAGATATGATGGAGATGTCTTGGTAATTACACCAGCACTTAGGTTGCTAGGGTGCAGCTTATTGTGTCCCATAGGTGTTTTATGTATGGTCAGGCTCAAATGATAGTCTCAAACCCGATTTTTCTCCTACTGTGGTGGAAACTTCATTTACCCGGTTCCTGCCTTGAGTTTCAGGAGTTTTAGAGATGTAGGAAGAGAGACATCACCAACGAAAACCAACTCCTCCCAGTAATCATCCCCAGGAAACAGAGGAACGCCATATTCCTCACCAACAGGATAGGAGTGACCTGGTTGGTGAGGAGGACTGGGAGCAGGTCTGCTCTCGTGGGGGTTATAGACCTCCCTTTCAGATGCCACCTTTCCAGCTGCCCATACAGAACAGGTTTGGGGTACTGGAATTTGACTCTCAGGTGGAGGACAGTATTGCAGAGAACTCACCTGAGGAGGTTATTAACTTCTCATTGCCTGTCAGACAGGTCAGAACTTCGAGTAAAAAAAAGAAAAGGAGAGTAGTTGTAGTGGGTGACTCCCTTCTGAAAGGGATGGAGGGACCTATATGTAGACCAGATCCAACTCATAGGGAAGTCTGCTGCCTTCCCCAAGCCCGGGTAGGGGATATCGCTAAGAGACACCCTGATTAAACTGTCAGATTATTACCCGCTTCTGGTGGTCCAGGCTGGCAGTGATGAGCTAGCTAAAAGATGGTCAAGGGTCGTGAAAAAGGAATTCCAGGACCTTGGTCGGTCAATGGATAGGGCAGGAGCACAGATGGTGTTCTGCTCGGTTCCTCCGGTGGCAGAGATATATCACAGTATCACAGTATCACAGTATCACAGTATCACATTATCATAAGGTTGGAAAGGACCTCTGAGATCATCGAGTCCAACCTATATCCCAACACTAACACCAACACTAACACCATCATCTAAACCATGGCCCTCAGTGCCTAATCCAGTCTCCCTTTAAACACCTCCAGGGTCAGCGACTCCACTACCTCCCTGGGCAGCGCATTCCAATGGCCAATCACCCTTTCAGTGAAGAACTTTTTCCTAACATCAAGTCTAAACTTTCCCTAACAAAGCTTGAGTCCATTCGCTCTAGTTCTGTCGCTGGTCATCCGAGAGAAGAGACCAACCCCTGCCTGTCTACAACCTCCTTTTAGGTAGTTGTAGAGAGCAATGAGGTCTCCCCTGAGCCTCCTCTCCTTCAGACTACACAGCCCCGACTCCCTCAGTCGCTCCTCATAGGGCTTGTGCTCCAGCCCCTTCACCATCTTCGTTGCCCTCCTCTGGACACACTCCAGCATCCTGACATCTTTCCCAAACTGGGGGCCCAGAACTGTACACAGTATTCAAGATGAGGCCAGTGCCGTGTACAGGGGGATGATAACATCTCTGGTCCTGCTCACCACACTATTTCTGATGCTGATCAGAATGCCATTGGCCTTCTTGGCCACCTGGGCACACTGCTGGCTCATGTTGAGCTTCCTGTCAACCAGCACTCCCAGGTCCCTTTCTGCCTGACTACTCTCCAGCCACTCTGTCCCCAGTCTATAACTATGCATGGGATTGTTGTGTCCAAAATGAAGTACCCGACATTTGGACTTATTAAACATCATCCCATTAGAATTGGCCCATGTCTCCAGTCTGTCCAGGTCCCTCTGTAGGGCCTGTAACAGATCAACCCTTCCTCCCAGATTGGTATCATCTGCAAACTTGCTGATGATGGACTCAATCCCCTCATCCAGATCATCAATAAAGATATTAAACAGGACCGGACCCAACAACGATCCCTGAGGGACACCACTGGTGACCGGTCGCCAACTGGATGAAACACCATTCACCAGCACTGTCTGGGCTCGGCCATCCAGCTAATTCCTAACCCAGCACAGAGTGCTCCCATCTAAGCCACGGGCTGCCAGCTTCTCTAGGAGTCTACTGTGGGAGACAGTGTCAAAGGCCTTGCTGAAGTCCAGGTATACCACATCCACAGTCTTCCTCTCATCCACCAGGCGAGTCACATGGTCATAAAAGGAGATCAGGTTGGTCAGGCAGGACCTACTCCTCCTAAACCCATGCTGGCTGGGCCTGATCTCTTGGCCGTTCTGCAGGTGCCGCATGATTGCACCCAGGATTATCTGCTCCATAATTTTACCTGGGACTGAGGTCAGGCTGACAGGTCTGTAATTACCTGGATCATCCTTACAGCCCTTCTTGTGGATGGGCGTCACATTGGCAAACTTCCAGTCTTCCGGGACCTCTTTGGTGAGCCAGGACTGTTGAAAGATGATGGAGGGCGGCTTAGCAAGCTCATCCGCCAGCTCTCTCATCACCCTAGGATGGATCCCATCCGGCCCCATAGACTTATGAGGGTCCAAGTGGCTCAGCAGATCTCTAACTTCCTCCTCATGGATTGCAGGAGGGCCATATTTCACCCTGTCACCATCAACCACTTCAGAGGACCAACTGTCAAGTGAACAGACATCCTTACTGTTGAAAACTGAGGCAAAGAAGGCATCAAGTACCTCAGCCTTCTCTGCATCTTTGATTACTATATTTCCCTCCACATCCAACAAGGAGTGGAGGTCGCTGCCGCCCTTCTTTCTACCATTGCTATATTTATAAAAACTCTTCTTATTAGCCTTAACAGAAGTGGCCAATTTGAGCTTCAGCTGGGCTTTTGCTTCCCTGATTTTTTTCCTACACGACTTAATAACATCTTTGACAATGACCTGGCTTACGTCCCCTTCTTTCCAACGGCGATACATCCTCTTTTTCTTACTTAGCTCCTTCAGAAACTCCTTACTCATCCAGGCTGGCCATCTGCCCCTTCGACTCTTCTTACAACACATGGGTACAGCCCGCTCCTGCACTTTCAAGATTTCATTCTTGAAGTGCATCCAGCCTTCCTGGACCCCCTTGCCACTAAGAACTATTTCCCAGGATACTTTCCTGACCAGTTCCTTAAATAATCCGAAATCTGCTCTCCGAAAGTCCAGCATCGATGTCCTGGTCCTGCCCAGCACTTGTTGGATCATGTGGCTTAGGCTTTAAAGAACAAGATCAATTTGGAATATTCAAGTGCTTATTCATCCTTCCTACAAAAAATACAAAAGGAATAAGGATGTCTACATAAATTTTAGTTATTCCACTGCAAAGTTTTATACAACACTTCAATTAATCATATTGTCTAAGTTGACTTATTGTAGCAATTTTGAAATGCATAGTTCTGCAAATGATTTATTTTAAAATTAACACCTGAAAGAAAAATATTTACCTCACTGTTTTTGTAAAAGCAGCAAAAGAAAAAAATATTAGCAATAGAATATGCATAAGCACTAACACAAACTTTCTCCCAGCATGTTCTATTAGCAATTTTTTGATGTCCAATTGAAAGAACATTTGACCCAGACTTGAGCTTATATCTATCAAAAGTGATGATATATTGCAATAATGTGGAAGCATGCTGTGAAAAAAATCAAAAGCAGAAGGAAAAAGCTGGTCTCATTTTTAACTTGCTGTGAAGACAGAACTAAGGAAGGATTTTTCTTCTAAAGCTTAGGGGAAGGAAAAGAATTTTTGAACACTGAAAAGTGAGGCAAACTCTAAACCCTTACCACCCACACCTGAAAAAGAGTCACAAAAGACCTATGAAGGTTCAAAACTTGCATCCTAAGGCAAGTTTCTCTTCAAGTACTTGTAAGCTATAACAGAAAAATAATCTTCATAACAAATTAAGTTTGGTGAACCAGATAGTTTTAGGTATGTGAAAATGTCCATCACACATTGCTCATTTACTTATACTTGCACCTTAAAATTCAATCTTTTCCTCTAGAGTGTCCCATGCAATTTCTGAATCTCAGAAGATCATGGCAAGAAGAGCAACCATCTATTAAAACAACTTTTAAACCTTTGGCTAGGAATGTCAAGTGCTTCTGTTGCCCTCATATACTTAGCCCTTTGGTAGGCAGATAGCCATTCTGGGTTAAAAAGAAAGGGAAGATAGAGGAAAGAAATTGGCTAGAAAATGGAGAAGAAACAGAGAAGAAGAAAAGAAAAAATAAGGTAATATTAAATAATAACAACGACAATTATTTAAGTTTGGCTGTCAAATAGTTTTAGCCGTAGAAAGTGTATCACTGTGCATAGAAAGTAGTCCAAAACTATCACTTGATGTTGACCACAGATTTTATTAAGCTATTTTGTGCTCAGTAGTGATGCGTATGATGCACTCTGCAGTGCTCAAGTGCTACCTACTAAATTGCTAATACTGACTTATTCAGTGGCACCTTCAATACAAAGGTAATTGAGGTTCTTCAGGAAGGTTAATGAAATTACACACTAAAATTTAGGGGATCTAGTTCAACTTTAGGAATGTTCTTGTGCAACCACTTCTACTTTAACTCCTTCTTCCCTTATTTTTAAGTAAGCATGATGCCTTCATTCCTTTAGCACTTAAAACCTAATGCTGACAGAGATATTGTCACGTGCCTATGTGTTGCTAGTAGTATGCATAAAGTGCTCACTTGTTTCTGAATTTCCTCAGTGTCAATATAGAAAGGACTATTTTTATTTTAAATTAACTTACCATTTTTTTAAAAAATGAAATTTTAAAATTGGAATAGATATTTTTGCACTGTTTTTTTCTCATTTTATGAAATTGTGACAAGCTATACAGCAACATCATTTATCCTCCATATTACTACTGGCTTTATCTAGCTAAATGTGCAAATAAATATGTAACACAGCAGGATCTAGATAAACTATGGAAATAAAGAACAACTAAACCAAAGCCGGTAATTTCAATCTTTCCAAACAGGAGAAGAATAGGACCCAACAACACTTCCAGGAATCAATTTTCTCTGAAAATATGTTAGCCGTATGGCTGTTGTAATCTTCCTTTGTACTCAAAAAAATTTGATCAGAGCATCAGAAAGCTAATCTACATATCACACACTCAGCAAAGGCATGACCTGCCATATATCCTAGGGAAAATTTTAATTAAAAGCTAAACTGTGGGAAACAGACACCAGGTTGCACTTACTCACTATGAATAAGTTATCTGGTTGCCAAAAAAAAAATCAAATAAAAGCTTTTCAGCCCCCAAGCTGTCACTCACACAGGCTTTTACCAGTGTGGTTAACTCAAGAACAGTTTAATTTGCTTGGTCACTATGTACAAAATGTTTTAGCTAAATATATGGCCAAATACATGACTGGAACACAGGTCACGTAAGGCCTCTGCACAAATAAGTGATTTGTCTTCTTTGAGGAGTGTGTTGAAAACTATGTGCAGATGGGGTTAAATGGTTTGAAGGAGGAATCACTATAAGGACACAAGCATCAAGTGTGCAGACTGAGGCATTTTCAAGGCATTATATCAAAGCATAGAGATAACCTAAAGACTGGAACTCTGTAAGGACTGGAAAGGCAAGTCACAAAGATTCAAAAGTTAGCACTCATCATAACTGTAGCAGGGAATGCAAGCACAGGACGGTAGCAGAGGCCTGGGGAGTACAGGTACAAGATGACACTAGAGACCTGACTGGAATAAACACAAATCACAAAGAGTATCATCTCGTGGTTAACAGCCAGATAACATTGGTTTCGGGACACAACAGAGCATAACAGTATACAGTAAAAATGTGAAGGAAAAACACCCAATAAGGTATAAAAAACAGTTGTGGACAACTTACAACCACAAAATGAAGTTTCTCCTACTTTTAATGACACCATGCTTCATTAACACCATCACATATCTGCAGTAAGTCATCCCCGAGAGCACTGCCTTTTGATTTGTCATTGACCACATCCTACTAACAAAACTAAGGAATCATATATAAAGTATTTTTTCTTATGACATTGATAGCTTAAGTAAATTAGAATTTTAAAAAAAGCAGCTTGTGTGCAAGTACTTTTTGCTCCAAACTTCTCATATGGCAAGGTAGTTAATATAGCTCCCCAAAGTTGGAATAAAGTTGGATACAAAACGGTCAACAGGAATAACTCAAAGACTGAAGAAAGTCAAATGAGGATTAGATCTATTAACCTCATGGCCTTCACTCGCAACAGAATATTCTACTTTCACTTCTTTTGTGACAAGAAAGACTGATGACACTCCACATTTGTTACTGTTTCTGCACTGCACTTTTGGTAATGAAGAAGTTAGTCCAGATTCTGAGTCCAGTTTAAGCTGTCTGGTGACTGTATAGCTCATCAGGGCAACAAAGCCCATTTTTTAAAGTAGGAGTTGGTTGCTAAAAAGAACAAAAGCTTTTTTTTTTTTTCTTTCCGTATGGATGGCACTGTGAGAGATGCCTTTTTCCCCACCCCCCGGAATGTTGTGGATTTCCAGTCAGACAGAACAATGGACCTGGTGTTACAATCAAGAAAGTCCTACTTGAGATCATATAAACTCAAGATATTTCTTTGTTTACGAAGATGAGATCAAATCTTCCCTAATTAAGCAGGGAGAAGGGAAGTGAGTATTCCTTCTCTGCTCTCTTCAAGTACTACTTTCTCACTCAAACTGGGTAACAAACGGGACTTACTAAGGCAAATTCAGTCTTTATTACCTTCCCGTTCCAGACTACGAAGACTCCCTAAAAAGTGCGGTGACTTTCAAATTAGAAAGCTTAAACTTCATCTCAAGATCAATGGCTTTATTTTATTGACAGGATAAATCAAAAATATGTATTCTTCTTGTGGAATTATTTTTTTTGACTCAGGGGGGAGAGAAAAGCCTTTAATTGCACCTCTCTGAGATACAATCATAATATACAAAAACAACACAACAAATTTTAAAGCTAAGAGAAAACACTATTTCCTTTTCCTTTCCATTTTGTCACACGCACTTTATATCTCCAGGGAAACAGTTGAATATTACTTAAGGAAAACTGTTTTCTTTTTCCTCTTTTTAAAAAGTTTCATTATTCATAAAAACAATAACAGATGAAAAACTGAATGGTTGTTATGGTTTTAGAAGATTGAAGTCCCCGAGCTTATATTATGCAGGTTGAAGATTTAGTACTGCTATTTTTTATTATAAAAAATTACAAAAAAAAAGGAACACAATCTCTTTTCCAAGCTGTTTAGGTCTCCTCCTCTTTCTTGGTAAGAAGTTGACTGAAAAGACAAAAATTTTCCCCTTGTCTGCACTTTTTGTATTAAATAAACAGAAGAGCGTCTAGATTTAATACTGTAACATTCTCATTGTTTTATAGTAAAGAAAGGTATTCATGGTCGCAGTTCCTTGAAGATGTTTCAAAATGTGTCAGCATTATTTGATAATGGTTGTAATATTTGCCTGTGGGAAGTAGGCTTGTCTAACACTGGATTACCCAGACAAAATGAATGCAAGCATAATTCTGCGGTCTTACCGAACTTTTATATATTAGCATATGAACTTACGAACTTCAGCAACTGTTATCCTGAATTTAGTATAAACTGTTATTAAAAAAAATCAGACAAAAGGAAAATTTTTTTCAGGCTCTTGAAAATAGTAACCCCTTTGAATTTTTTCCTTCTTTTAGTTCAACCAATTCTCTTGACCTTGTGGTCTTACTCTACAAAACACATCACCTCTTGCAGTCTTTGCCTTCCTTTCTGAAATGAACATATTATAACCTGTTGGATTTCCTTGTAACCCAGGATAGCACAGATCCCACCAGATTGTGCTGGGGACATTGTCTGTGTGAATCCAATTTCTTGTTTAAAAGAATAAGAGTACTTTCTGCTGTTAAAAAATTATTTCAATTCTTTTTGGAATTAAATCAAAAAATATTTTCTTTTTAAAAAAAAAATACTGTGAAATGATCTAGTTCATTGCATCTAGATGCATTCAAAGATGGTGGGAAACAGAATTAAAGAAGTAAATGAACATTAGGTCACAGTACACCAAACCAAATCCAGTAGGTGTGACTTTACTCCCATTGTACAAAATTTCACAGAAAGACAAATATCTTCTTGTTTTCTTCATCTTTTTCACAGTACAGAGATAATGATTCTTACTTCATCCTACATGGATATTAGTTTAATTTACTTTTCAGATCATTTCTTGAAGAATAACATGCAGATAATACAGCCACCTGGCAGTGTAGAAAAATAATTTAAAATGAAAACTGTGGTCATATAAGTTAATTACGGATGCCAAGGACACAAAAACTTTTTCCTTTAAATTATTTCTGACTCAAGACTGAGAAACAAAATTTATTCATTTTGGACTAATTTTTATTTCCTCAGTTCCAGAATATTGCAAGTACACAGCTCAGACACAGAAGTAGCTCATCTGATTTGATCAGGTGATACATTATTAAGGAAAAGCTTTTTGGGCAGGAGCACAGATATCTGGAGAAACATGAATAGATCTTTTGTCTCCTTTTCACAAGTTATCCCTAAATTACCAACACACGTGTTCCTCCAGGGAACTTATTTTCTTCAGTATTTGTAGTTGTTAGACTAGACAATCTCCTGCTTAACAGTTTTGATCTATTAATGAATTATCAGCAACATAGCACTTCAAAATAGCAAAAGTAAGTGTGTACCTGCGTGTGCAAAAAAAAGGACTAGCTCTCCGAATATCTGACTGTAAGGCAGCCTCTTCATTATCGTACAGATTTTACTGTAAACAAAGTTTCTTTTGCAGGTGAAAAGGCAAGCATAATCTTCAATAAACTCTTTCTGCAAAAGTGAGTTATAAATTGAGGTCAAAACTAAGAGATAGGGGAGGGATTAGGACTGATATTTCTGCATAGAAAATATGCTTCTGAAAACAGGTATACATTCTAGAACAGCAAACACTACCTCTTCTTTCTTTTTAATGAATGAAGACACATTGTGAACGGGCTCATTTACAAAGCTGGCATGAAAAATATTGACTCTTCATGTAATCAGAATGGGCTTCATGAAGCAAACTATGAAAACCGTATGAAGCTACCCAAGGTTTGTGTCATATGTAAACATTCGAGCTTTCTGGTACAAGAAAATGTATTTTGGTTTTTTTCCATTTACATGAAAATAACTATTCAACATACTGAAAATAAAGAGCCTGAATCTGTCCTCCATCTGTTTTGTCTGAAAAATTTCTCTATGTCAATATATCACTTTAGATAGAACCAGTGTAGACATTAAATTTTTCACTTCTTCCATGGCAAGATTTAATATCAGTACTGCCTAGAACTGGATACAAGGCACCCCATCAGCTTAACCTGGCAGCAATGTTTTTCTGTCTGATCTTCTTTAGAGATATTCTCTCATAAAAGCCTTGGAAATTGTCTATTAATTTGCATGACATTAAATAATCTCCTTGGAATTTCTGCATTACAAAACATTCAGCTGCAGTGTGTCATAAATATTTGCAAATAAATATTTATACTTAACAGTCTGGTTCATATGGACTGGAGGAACTGTAAATTTACCTTTCCACTGTAAATCTGCATCAGAATCCGAAGACTGTGGAAAGCAATAGTAAAGGGTAAATTCTCTTACTTTATTCACTTTATCTTCACATAATTTTTAGAAATCTCATGTCCAGAGAACTAGATGATACAGTGGCTTGCTACTATGATTTTTCGCCTGTGAAGCAATGCAGAATGCTGCCTGACATTTTAGAAGTGAAAATGTCTTTGCTTGTCTGAAATTTGCCTGTTTGGCATGTTTGTGCATCTCACAAACTGTGATTTGTTTTATTACCACTATCTATTCCAATTCAGAATAAAACTGGTACTGCAATGGCACAAGTGTTGGAGGTCAGATTATTTCTCTGCAGAAAATGCTGAGGTGAAACTTTAGCACTTATGTTGGGCTACATATCATATTTCAATCAATACAAGTTTTTTGATACACCATTACGTGCATCTAAGGAACTCTTGAGGAATGGTTTTGGAGGGGAATTGTGATTTATCAAAACAAAATATTTTCAGATATCGATAAGCATCAACTAAACATTTGTTAGGAAGGCTTACAGATTGAAAAAGAAAGTTTAATTATGAGAATAAGAGCATACTTGAATGAATACAACATACTCTGCTGACATTCTGGTTTCTAGGATAATAAACTTAATTCTTGGACATGTAGTTTTTATTCACGCTTGTCTCACAGCAACAGCTGACCATTCTGTGCCTGCAGGTAAGTGTCATCCCTATGTTACAGGTAAGAAATTAAGTCACTGAGTATTGTAAAAACAATTCAAGGATCATATATGAAATCTATATGGCAGAGATGATTAAAAGGAAAAGAAATTAATTTTTTTAAGTTCTCTGACTTTTTTCAAGAACTGCAACACTATCCTATACTATAGGCTTGTAACTGTTCTGTAGTAGTATTCCCTCACCACAAATGTTAGCCCTTCTTTGCACTTAAATATCTCTTATGCTTTCTGCTTTCCCCATTTGTTCATATGAAGGTTTCACGATGTGCTAGTCTACAGCAGATTCTTATAAGAAAATCTCATTATCTGAGTGTATGTTCAGTCTTCCAGTGAGAATTGTTTGCAGTAAAATCTCTCTCATTTTTTTCCAGATATCCATTTGTATAAATAAAAGTCAGGTCCCTAGTTCCTCTGGGACAGACAGGATTTCTATCTAATTTAGTTCTACTTTTTTCCTCTATGAATTTATTTCAGTTATTTGCTGCTTCTGTCACTTTGGCTACTATGGCCATTAACATAATTTTAATATTTTCTCCTATACCATTCACAGTACTTTGATCTGAAAGTATCACAAGACCATACACGGTGCCTGCAACATTTTCAGCAGGAAATAAAAAAAAAAGCTAGCCAACCACCTCTTCTGTACTATTGATAATCATCTAAGCAAGAAAACAAGTGCTTAAAAATCAGTATTTAAAGAATCTAGTACAACCTATCAGTGTTCTAGCGCTGATTGTTGAAAGCAATTTGAGAAACTGCTAAATGGATTTCAGTTTGGTAGCCTCAACTTGAATGAAACAACGGCTGAAATAAAATAATAATAAATAAAATACTTTTTTGTGTAATGCACTCTACAATTAACCTGTGGAATTCACTTCTATAGGATTCTAGTCAATCACATTTCAAAATAAGCTAGACATTATATGTATAGAAATTACTCATTAAGTAGTAATAATTATTATAAGTTTAAAAAGGTTATTATTATTTTTCAGACCTCAAGGAATAAACACGTGCTTCTTGGCAGGGATTATTTACAGAGGACCCCCGTTTGCTATTAGCATATGAGGAGGGGTCTTGCTGCACCTGCACTCTGTTTGTCTGTGTGGAATGTTCTTGAATTGAGGTCAGTCAGGGGTGTGCCGACCTCTTCAGTATCTGCAAATCCCTCTGCCACAGCAGCCCCACACAGCTCATCATACTCTAGGAGCCCAACCGCAGGCAGGGAGGGCAGTGCCTGCTCCCACATCTCCCCCTCTCTCCTCTGCCACCACCAAGCTGCGCAAAACCTCAAGCGCACACAGCTTTACACCAAGACAATGTTTAAGACATACAGACAGAAGCTGATCTTTGCAACATAGGGCAGTAAATGTAGAACAGAGAAGTCTCAGTTTCACGCTTTGGTTCTTTTATTTTGATGATAGTACTTGTTTCTAGTATAATCTTCCCATCACTTCAAAAAACCCCAAAACCTCATCAAAAACTGAAACCCACAATCTTAATTTTGTTGAAGACAATATTAGCCACATCAGTAAAAGAAATTTTTATTCGAATTTTAAACCCTTGTCAGTTCATGTTTAGAAGATAATATTGCAAAATTTCAAATCACATTTGCAGTCAGATGAAACTGCAAAGTCTAACCTATTACTTGAAGGTAATGCGTCAGAGTGATTCACTGCAGCCTTTTGGTGATTTTTATATGAACCAATCAAATGAAAGGGCAGAAAAGTCATTCAGAGCAAAGAAAATCCTTAGTTTTAACTAATATAAAATCTGATGTCATTAAAATGTGTAACAGCGAGAAAGAAGGAAACACAAAAGACAAAGTCTTTGCCCTCCCCACCCCCAAATCTCCACAACATGAACACCAAAACCTTGAAATCAAACATTAGGATGATACTGCTGAAATACAGGATCTTATAGTTCATATAATTTGTTAGAAAATATGTAGTCAAAATGAGAGATTGCTCAAAAACACTTCGAACTTGAAAACAGATCATTTGGGTCAGCAAACATCCTGCATAGCCAGTCAGAATGATTAAAAGCAACAGTATTTGTGCAGCATGACCTTTAGCACGAACAAGAAAATAAAGAAATGTATTACAGTGAGAAAAAACCTACGCACAGACCATTTTAGTGTGTTACATCATACATAAAGAATACTTCAGCATTTAAAAAAAAATCTGAACAGAATAGAGTTGCTGAAAGTATCTGGCCTAGGGATACTTATTGCCCTTTAAGCACTGAAAGAACTCTAGTAATTGTTATATTCCCAGACATTCAAACACATAAATATGTATGCTTTTCATTTCAGAGTCAGAAATTAGAAATATCTGTGTGTAGAATACTGCATGTCATTCAAGTCAAATGTATAGAATTTCTACCAGAATCTAACTTTCTAATCTGGAATCTAATCCTTCTAAGAGGGAAAACTTTTTGCCTCTCTAAGATAAAGAGGCCAGGGTTTTAGATGAATTGATAAATGCTGAACAGATCATTTATGTTAAAAATATATCCTAAGTTCAAAGCCAACACATGACATCATGACGCAAAGAAACTCTTTTTTTTTTCACTCAATTGTCAAGAAGTAGAGAGAGTCATCATTTCCAATTATTCAAGACATATGCAGATCCACACATGAGAAACATGGTCCCATACCTTACAACAATTCTTTCTCCTGCAGTCCTGGGCTGGACACCAGGCATCCAGCAAGTCGCTCTATCACTTCTCCACCTCAACTAGACAGGGGGAATAAAAATACGATGAAAGGCTTGTGGGTCAAGATAAGGATGGGGAGATCACTCATCAGTTACAGTCACAGGCAAACCAGACACGACTTGGGGAAATTAATTAAATTTATTGCCAATTAAATCAGAGTAATGGGAAAATAAAATAAAATCTGAAAAAACCCCTTTCCCTAACCTCCCTTCCTCTTAGGCTTAACTTCACTCTTGATTTCTCTAACTCCTGCACCTGAGTGACACACAAGGATGAGGAATGAGGGTTGTAGTTTATTCATAATACTTACCTCTGTTGCTCCTTCTGCCTCACACTTTCCCCCTGCTCCAGTGTGGGGTCCCTCCCATGTTAGACAGTCTTTCACGAGCTTCTACAAGGTCAATCCTACCCACAGGCTACATTTCTTCACAAACTGCTCTAGTGTGGGTCCTTTCCTTTCAGGAACAGCCTACTCTAAAGTGGGCCCCCCATTGGTTCACAAGTCCTGCCAACAAGCCTGTTTCATTGTGACTTTCTCTTTCCATGAGATCACAGGTCCTGCCAGGAGTCTATTCCAGCACAGGATTTCCACAAGGTCACAGCCTCCTTTGGGTGCATCCATCTGCTCCAGTGTAGACCTCCATGGGCTGCAGAAGTACAAAGTGCCTAATCATGGTCTTCACCATAAGTTGCAGGGGCATCTTTTGTCTGGCACCTGGAGCACCTCCTCCCCCTCATTCTTCACTCTCCTTGGTGACTGTAGGGCTCTTTATCTCATATATTCTCACTCCTTTCTCCTGATTGTTGTTGCACTGCAGCTTTTTTCCCTTCTTAAATATGTTATTACAGAAGAACTACTGCCATCACTGATTGGCTCAGTTTTGGCTAGTACCAGGACCATCTTAGAGCCAGCTGACATTGGCTTGATCAGACATGGGAGAAGCTTCCACCAGCTTCTCACGGAAGCCACCTCTTTAGCACTCCTGGTACCAAAATCTTGCCACACAAACCTGTCAAGCAGAGGGGAAACAAAGAAGTCTCACGTTCAGTCCTTGTGAGGAGGATCTGTGTGGAGTACTATACACTGACCTATTACATGGAATCTAGACCCCATCGGAGGACAGATGCCTCAGAGTGGGATGCGTACAATGAATATGGCAAGTGTTTTTCTGCTTAGCACTCCTGTCCTGAACACTCCTGACTGAAAACCACTAAAAGACAAGACTAATCTGAATTCACTAATCTGAATCTTTTCCCTAAGGTAAATACAGTCACTTTTTCTTTGAATCATCAGAAATCACTATTATATTTTAAGTCAAGGTTTGAATTTCTGATTTCTCTGAATTTCCATTCTTTTTTTTTCAATTTTCAGAGTAATATATTAAACATCAGACGTTAAGGGATTTATGGAGAAGACACATTCCATTTCGAAAGGTTGACAGGAATGTGTCAGAAGATGAAAAATGGAGCATAATGTCAATGATCAGTAGAATGAAACACAGTTGTATCCATTGTAAAGCTGCTTTTCTCTTCTGAGGACCTTTTTTCCTCTTCCTCTCATCCCATTCTCTTTTCCTTTATTTGTGCCTTCTTTTTTCTTTCATTTTCTTCTTCCTTCTTCCTGCTATTTCTTTCTTTCTTAATCTCTTAATATTTTCCAATTTCTGCCATTCTTTCACTTTTTCTCTATTAGATTTTTATCTGAGTGGCCTTACGATACACAGTCCCTATGCTAGGAGGAAGTAGCAAACTTAACATTCGATCTTGTTCTATGTGTTGATCCCACAAACTTAATATGGTTACAGACTAAATATCAGCTCATAACATTTTCAGACATGTTCCTCATTTCATTTTATATCTTTTTTAATAGAGTGTCTTAATTAAATCTAGCTGGATTACTTGGGGGGGGGAGCACAGGGGCATGTGCTCTGTGTCAAGAAGCACTTTTTATAAATACTTCTTCTTTTGAATTATAGTATATGTCTTTTTCCCAGAGAAGAGTTCATTACATAAGCTTTGAATGTTTCCCTATATTTGACTGTTGGGGCAAACCATCATCCTTGTGGCTAAAGTAGAGTTTTCAGAGCTGAAGTATGTGTGATGGCCAGGATCCATTTTTACATAAAGTACAGTTCATGAGCAAATAGTTTTGATAATTTTTATGCTCTTTGTTATTTGCTTCTTTGATGCCATGAGATCATCATCAAATAGAAAAAGGAGAATTTTTAAACTAAAAATTCCTTTTGTGTTGTGCAAGCACAATGGTAGGTCTCTTGTCTCTCCCTGTATCTAATTTAGACCGATAGAGCTCATGAACTTCCCATAATTTTATAACACTTTTTTTAAAAAGTTTTTCTACAATATACCTCAAAATACAAAGCCTAAAAAAGCAATCCCTTTTTACCAAATGACAGAAAAAAAAATCTGTAAGTATAACATTCAGGAACACTGAATTGCACTATTATTATTTTTTCAATTAGTCATTTTTTTCTTATTTTCACTTCTTACAAAAGCCAGATAATATCAAAAACCTCTCTAAAGACTTTTTAACAGACTCTTTATATAACCTTCCTGAAACATTTTTAACTTTTTCCTCACTAATTTGACCTATAGCAAGCTTGGTTTACTATATTATGGCTTTTTTGTATTGATTTTTTTTAAAAAAGATCATTTATTTCATAAATATATGCTACTCTGTTCAGGACTACTCTTCCATTACGTTAGAACAAGTTTCATAGCCTATGTGAGTAAACCCATTTAGCATATATATTCCCAATCTGAATTCTGTATTTTGTGTGGCTCTTGGTGGGCAACACTTTATGTTTCATAGACTTCTAGGTAAAACCTTAGTGACTATTCTTAAAAGAAAATCCTCAGTTACAGTTGCTTCTGTCAGAGTTGATATAAGTCACTCAATTCTTCTCAGTCCTGAGAAGAAACTTAACTGACTTTTTTTGAAATCTTCTGGTTGTTTTTCCCTCTGCTTTCATAGTCGGCTGTTACTGTCATCATCTTTCCATGGGTGTAGCTAATTTATTCTTGTTCCTTAGCACTCCACTTTCTGATTGATGATTTTGCCTACACAATCTTCAGAGAAGTGTCTCCTTCCTTAGTAACATTTTCCCCCTCAGTCTGCCTCTTTTTACCTCCTCACTGGTTCATGTGATCACATTCTCCATTATATCGACCTTTCTTAACTAAAAATTTGCCCTCTAGCCTCTCTTTCTCAGTAAATTTTAAGAGCAGAGATTGGATGAATAACTCATCTTCCTATCATGTACTGGAAAGCTTTTCTGGCTTCCATCATCTCTCCCTGGTGCATTTTTAGTTCTCAGATCTATTTCTTCATGAACTCTACCTGTCAATATTTCATTCATAAATAACTCCTTTCAGATAGCCTCTCAAGAACAATGTGCATCCAGCAGTTTTGGCATCCCATAACCTATTTTGTGTCCTCCATTTTTCAGGTCACTTTCACTGCTGCCTCAGGTTCTTTATCTCTTTCTACTTCTCACGTTTAAAAAGAAAAACAATACTCCTGAAACCTGGCACTCCTAGCCATGATATATCTCATTTTCTTCTCTCTACCCCATCTGACCTTTCAGGTCCAAATCACAGAAACAAAGCTCTGATCCTCACCAAATGACAACCTCCGTGTCTGTGGATTGAAGTAGCATATTTCAGTTCCACGAAGAAACATCTGGACAGATTCTACTCAAAGAATTAAGAGGAATGAACCTGTCAATGGAGGCAATGCATATGGAAAACAAAAGTTCTAGCTGATATTCACATTAAATTGTTTATTCTTTATAACCTGTAAACATAAATTTGATTTTGTCATTTATAGGCATCCAATTCAACCTGCGGGTATGCTTTTAAGGTAAACAGACAATAAAGTAGGAATAAACATTAAAACCAGTAATTTAAAGAAATAACAAGGAGAAGAAAAATGTTTCTGGAACATAACTCTTTAAGAATACCAACATCTGTTCCTGCAAGCAGATATTTTAAGAGAAATTTTTGACAGACACTATATAAGAAAACCAAATATATTGTTAATATCTTTATCAATTATCTGTATGAGGGGATCAAGTGCACAATCAGTAACTTTGCAAATGATATCAAGTTGCACAGTTGGGTTAATCTGCTTGAGAGAAGGAAGGTTTTGCAGAGGCATCTGGACAGGTTGTGCGCGTGGGCTAAGGCCAATTGAGATTTAACAAGGTTAGAGCATCAGGTACTGCCCTTGTGTTGTTACAACCCCATGCAGTGTCACAGGCTTGAGGAAGAGCAGCTAGAAAGCTGCTTGGCAGAAAATGACCTGGGGATGCTGGTTGACAGCCAGTTGAATATGAGCCAGCAGTGTGCCCAGGTGTTCAAGAGGGCCAATGGCATCTTGGCTTTTATCAGAAAAACTGTGGCCACAGGAGTACGGAAGTGATCGTCCCCCTGTACTTGGTACTAGGAATGTCAAGTTGAGGGCTGTGTTCAATTTTGGGTTGCTCACTACAATAAAGACTTTGAGGTGCTGGGGCATGTCCAAAGAAGAGCAACAAAGCTGGTGAAGGAGGAGAACCACAGGTCTTACAAGGTGCCATTGAGGGAAATGGGATTGTTTACTCTGGAGGAAAAGAGGTTCGGGAGGTGTTATTGCTCTTTAGAACTACCAAAAAGGAGAATATAGTGAAGTGGGTACTGGTCTCTTCTCCTAAGTTACAAGTGATAGGACTAAACAAGATGGTCTCAGATGATGCCTGAGGAGGTTTAGGCTAGCGAGTTAGAAAATATTACTTCACTGACAGGGTTGTCAAGCACTGGAACTGGCTGTCCAGGAAAGAGGATGAGTCATCGTCCCTGGAGGTATTTAAAAGATGTGGACTTCTTAGTGTTAGGTTTATAATTGGACTCAATATCTTTTCCAAACTAAATTATTCTATGATTTCATATTTATTTTTGTCTGATTCACCTGATATCATTCCTCATTAAATATAGAAATGAATAACAATCTCTTCCTAACTTCATTACAGTTAGCAGTCGTTTTCCAGAAACAAAATTCACGTTGTGACTGCAAAACCTAATGTGGTCAGTGCCTGATCAAAGATGAAGGTCTGACTTGTTAAAATATAGTTAAATAAATGCATGATTAACAGTTCTTTGGACTTTTACAGTGGTAAATCAAAAACATTATGTCTCCTCTAATGTGCTTAACCGGGCCATAAAAAAGACCCCAATATAAGTGGACCAAACACTTCTTGAGGAGAGCCATTCTGATAGGCTGAAAGACTTTTAAATCTGAACACATGTAAAATAAAAATATTTACATGAAAGAGATTACTGGCATAAGAATAATTTGGTTTTATATAATTTTGTCTTCAAAAAAGCTTCATTATCTTCAAATCGTAACGAGGACATTAAAGTAAATCCCAGAATAGCCCACAGTTTGAAGAACTTCAGTGTCGAGGGCAAGATTATTAGCTGTAAAAGCAATTTAGAGAAAATTGGTGGAAAAATGCAGAATTCAAACGGTTCCATCACCAGCTGTCTGGAAACAAATCATTCTTAAATTTTTAGGCACAGCTTTTTAAACTTCTTAATTTTTTGTCTTTTCAGCTTAAAGGGTACATCTCAAACCCAAACAGAATAAACCGTATTTACCTTGGGATATTGTCTAATATATGAAAACATAAATATTTATTAACACATTAATGTAAGGGCTGTGAGCTTTCTGGCATCAAGCCGTACTAAGCTGTGCATCTGCATACACAGAGGACAACACATTAGCATGTGTATACTAAATCTTCCCCAATTCTCCCTCCTCCTTTGTTCTCTAGGCAAACCAATTACATTTTGAATTACTAAGCCTCTTCTGCACTTTGTTGAGTAATAAATGGATAGTTAGTCAAAATTGAAAAACTGTGACACTGCAGGGTGAGCGTCAATTAGACCATTTTTAAATTGCCCTTCTGTTTGCTGCATTAACTTTAATTATGTCCCAGTAATACCCTATGTTGAATAATTTATAATGGTTTTTGACTCCCTAAAGCATTACTTAATGCCTTGAAATTATTTACATAGTATGCACCATCAAATTGGCCAGATAGACAGAAAAAGGCTGGGTTCTCTTTACGTGAAGAAGAGTACACAATGGACACAGATTTTTCCAGTATAACAATCAGTTCAGAGGTCATTAATGCATTTTAGATGGACAAAGCCTACTAAGAAAGATACTCCCTTTCCAATAAAGTAAAAATTGTATTTCCTAAAGTTGAAGTAGACTTACAAATATAGACTTCCCCAATTATAATAAAGAAACACCAAATATACATGACAGAAATTTAGAGGGCCTTTCTATTTTAAAATAACTACTTATACAGCATATAATATCAGAAAGAGATGGGTTTCTTCTGTCAGTGGAGAAAGAAGTTAGAATTTCTGACATAAAAAGTAATGTGATACTGATTGATTAGATGAGTGATTTTCAGACTTACAGCTTTGGAGAAGAAAGAAATACACCAGACCTCTTCCTAATATACAAGCCTATCAAAATTTACCTTAGGAAAAAACAAATATTTTATTAATCATTTCACCATTCTTCAGCTAAACCTGATTATAAAGTATATTAGATAAGGTTGATTTTATATTACTTATAAACTGAAATCCAGGAGTGAAGGATCTGTACTTTATCACCCAGCAGATAAATCAAAATAAGGGAACAATCATGCTTTCATGGAGATCAAGCCTATTGCAACTGCAACTATAGTGACATTAGTTCAATTAATTCTGATTTATACTGATATGAAAGGGAAAAGACATTCTTTATTTTGAAATATAACTCCTCTTATTGATTTAAATTATGCAAATGAACTGTATGCTTGTCAAAAGCAGTTGATAGATAACCCTGAGGAATTAAAGATTACAGCACTGGTGAAAGAACAGCAGCTGGAGAGGGTTCTAGCTACACTTAACAGCTCAATGTGGTGCTGGAAAGGCAAGCTACTTGATCTTCCACAAGACATGACAATGCTTTTTTAAATCAGTCAGGAGTGAAAATCTGCTGTTCCTTCATAAAAACACAAACAAACAAACAAGGTCCTAGCGTGTTCATATCATCTTTGCTATAAGGGTTCATTGTAGAAGCAGAGGCAGACATGCAAGACTACACCTTGAAAATGCATCACTGAACTGAGAGATCATCTGTTCCTCCTCTCCCTCCCTACTGTTCCTGTGTACTGGGAGCAATATCAGCTTTTGAGCAAAACAGCTATGGGATGTACAAATTCTTCAACATCAGTAAGTTAATTTGGATGACATCAAAAAGGTTAACTGTCTTCAGTAAATCATGTCATAGTGACTGTCTAAAATCCCACTGCAGATGTTGGAAATTTTAAGTTAAGAAGTAAATTAACTGATTTAGCTCATTTATGAAATAAATATTCATATATGAAAATATACGAGAATATATGAATTATATATGAAAATTTTATATGCAAATTTAAATATATGCAAACAAACATCTCAGTACCAGCAAAGAATACACCTACAATTTCATGAAGCTAAATGAACACTTTCTCTGTATGTAAAATTTGAGGGTCAATTTTTTACTTGTGAGTAAACCAAAATTACGTATTGGGGCATGCCATAATCTAACCTTAACATAACACAGATACTGAATGACTATTGACTTCCACCAGTTTTGTTTTTTTCGGAACTTCTTTCCTTCCTGATGTGTATTTTGTCAAAGAGCAGGTTTTGTTATGATAATATGTTTTTTTTTCTCTTGAAGCTCTGGAAGAAAGACAAAGAGGTGAGAAGGTATTTTTCGCTCTGTCACAAATGACCAGGAAAAATATATAAAAGACTAAACCAATTCTAGGGGTCATTTTTGTTTGACCAGGAAAAAGGTCAGGCACTGTGATTGAAATCCTCCCTAACTGTAACATGGTAACCTAAGCATACCTTTATCAATAACATATCAGAATTATTTCAAAGTACAATCTGATCAGATAATGAACGGAAAATGATCTGTTTAAGTCAGGCAGAATTCTGACAGGATTTTACCTTCAATGTTTTCTCTGAAATTTGCTTTCTGCCTTGGAAGTGTAATTTATTTCACAGTCTTTTAACATGACGTTCATGTCCTCGTTTAGACAGTGTGTATACAGGCATGCATAGTTATGAATTGTACTTTTGTGTTCTTGAATTGATTTTACTAGCTGTCTTTTTCCAGTGCCTTGCACAACACTGGTTTTAAGGGATTTACAACCCAGAGCAAGGTTCTGCAAAGTTTATTAAAGACAATTGACCAGTAAACTGCTTTTGCCATAACAAAATAAAAATTATCTTTTCCATATAATTTTTCTGTCTTTTTCAGTGAAGTGAAAGTCTAACTGAGAAAAGGAATGTTTACATTTCAAGCATGGCCTAAGTGAAACTATGCCTTAGTAACAGTATGTTGCTTTGTTGTTTGAGATTTGAGATCCGTTTCTTTTTTAAACTGAGGACATTAGAAGATGATCACGTAAGGGTGAAGTCCTACGGGAAAGATGTTGCAGAACCACAAATGTTTATGTGAAATCATTTCTGCCTTCTTTTCATAAACATCTGGCAGCAAGCTGAAGACCCTCATCAAAAATAAAAATGCTGGTTTGTGAATAAACAGCAATATATGTTTACACAATCACGTGATCTAATTTCCACAGACTAACAAAACGGTAGTCCTCAACTGAAAAATATTAGCTGACACAATTTTGTCAGTCAGCTAAAGTTACACATACCTTGTGTTTGCAATTAATAAAAATGTGAAAGTCAATTACTGGAAACTTGTTACTGAAAATACTCCACATTTTAAATGCACAATTATGTATAGTTTTTCTAAGTAATTATTGTTTGCAAAAAAAATTGGCAAATATTCAACAAAATTTGGCAGAAGACAGTACATTTGAAAAAGCTAAGAAAAAGAATCAATCTTTTAAATTGAAAATATATATGTATTTCTATTAGCTTTAGCATACTTACAACATTGAAGGGAAATTTATCCCAAAGTTAAAAAACACAGATAAACCAATAAAAACAAAAAAAGCTCCTATATAGCACAGTAGGGAAGCTTGTGCTTCTTAGTGCAAAATACCCAATACTATCACATTTTCTCTTCAGACATTTTAATATTAAGATATTGTAAACAGACAGTATTTCAGTTTTATAGTCTACCCTCATGAGAAAAATAGAAAAAAGAGTTATGGAGTATAGGAATCATTTTGCATAGGGAAAACTTGGTAACTGGCTGTGCTTTTTTGAAATTTTTTTTTAAAGATAAAGCAGGTTCTTTGCTGCTGATATTGTGTTTGCAAAACAAAGCAAAAAAACCCCAAACAGCATGCATAACATACAAACAAAGAAAAAAAGAATCCACCTCACTTCCAAGAAGAAATATCGGGTTCACTGGGAAGCTGGCCCTACATTTCATCTATGTTCTTTTTCCAGTATATAATGATTAGCAGTACAGAGTTGTTTTCTTGATTTTAGTGGCATTTTTTATGCAATTAAAAAACATTAGTATATTAGCAGTTGCAGAGGCAGAAACATTTTGGATAATTATGAAAGAGTTTGCCAAAGGAAGTAATATTAGCTGCTCCCTCAAAACAATAATCAGGAAGTTTCCTGATGTGCACCTCCTCTCACCACATTCCACAGCAGAGCACTCACAATTGCAACTAAGATGTAAGCAGTATGGACAAGGTAGACCTGACAAATAAAATGATGCAGTGGAGCAGTTTTGTATTGAAGTTCCTCCCCGACAAGAACTGAAAATCTTTATCTTGCCGAAGAGGATATACTCCCACCACAGTACAAGCTGCAGAGGAGTGGTTAGTTACATACTACTTGTGTAATACCAAAACTCCAAGCAGTCATACCACCAAGTTACTAGATGCCAATATGCTCTACTTTCCTGTCTGCAACATATCCTGATGCGAGATCTGTGCCACTGCTGTAGGGCCCTGTGATTCTCTGTGCTAAAACACTGTGACCAGAGTAGAGCAGGAAGGAGATCCCTGCCCTGTCTACCTACCACCCTACCAAAATACCATTACATCCTGAAATAAGCTCATTACAAGCATAAAGTATTTTTATATAAGTGAGATAAGAAGCATTAATATTGTAAATTATTAAAATTATAATCCCCACTAGTAAGCACTTGGAAACCTCCAAACTTTGTAGTAACCAAGAGAAACTCTCCTTTAAATAGCTATTGTAACAACCACTAGAGTGATCCCTGAACCTGTAGAATATTGAGAAGTGGGATGATCATTTGGTCTCTTCAAATGACATAAGGATTTCTTTGTTTATGCCTGTCCCTCTCTGCTGGTTCATGTCACATAGCACATGCAATAAAGCGCTTGTTCAACTACCAACTCCTTTTGCTCTCCTCAAGGTCCACTCAGTTTCCTAACTAATCTGCTAGTAGTTGAGCTGGAGAACTAATCCTTGTGGATTTTTTCTTCCTTTCTGTTTGCTTATTTAATAAAACTAAGACCTTTTCTGAACCTACTAGATACTAGGCATGGAGTTGTATGTGCAAACATGTGAACACCTGCATAACCAAAATCCATTACAAAAACACTTGATCAGCCTTCCCCAAAAAACACTATGACCTTCCAAGTAGGTGGAGAATGAGGACAGTTTATAGCCTTGATCTGTGTGCTAAATTACTTAGACAGTTCCTGAAGGACTGTACCCCATGTAAAGGATCGTTGTTGGAGTAGTTCCTGAAAAACTGCACTCCCTGAGAAGGACACACATTTGAGATGTTTGTGAAAGACTGCCTTCTGTGTGAGAGATCCCATGCTGGAGCAATTAGCAATGCAAAAACCTTCCCAGAAAGGTTGGAGAGTCCACTTACACTTCAATTCAGAAAGGATAAAAACGTTTTGTTTTCAATGGTCTTTCCTTGTTGTGTTGATACATGGAAAACAAAAACCACATTGAAATTAGGTGCTAGACCAGGAAACAAAATATTTCAAGCCTGTTACCTAAGAAAAAGAAAGATCTCTCAGCCAATCAGAACTAATGAAGAATAGAATTTAGCCATTACTACCAAATCCGAGACCTAATCTTTTCTCTCTCCTGCCTGTCAGTGCCTGCCATCTAGAACCTAGACTCTCCACTTAACATTTAGTCTGAGAATACTGACATTCTCTGTGCTCCAGGTATTGAAGTCTCCATGAGGTCAGAGAGCTACGAATATGTTTTAAACCAATAAATCACAAAAAGCCTTTCAGACAACCTCACTGAGCATTTCATAGGCAAGGGCTTTCTGGCAAATACTTGGTGCTTGGTTATGCATCACTCCAAGCACATACTTATTATCTACAAGTATACAATTTTCCCAGCCTGCTGGAGAGAGAGAGCTTGATTAGCTTGTTGGGAGAGAGAGTAAGGTGCTAGAATGTTAATGTACATTTCTGGGAAACACTTACTGATGTAGGACTACCACACCAAAAAAAAAAAAAATCTTTACTTTTAATTTTGAGAAAGAATGTCTTTAGTCATTCCAGTCTTAACAGAGTGAATTTCACAGTTTAGGTTCAGCTATGATCACAGATTCTTCTTTTCAGAGTAGTCTAAAGAACATCTAAAAGAAACAAAAAATCATGCCCTTGGTTGCAATTTTGCCTTTAAATGTTTATCAAAGAAAAAAAAATTGTCTTTTTCAATTTTGAGCAAAAATGCATATTATGACTTTCAATACTGTTTCTTTTGAAGCTGAAAAAATACATCATGAGAAAAACAATCCAACCTTGCTGCTGAATATTGTGATTTTTGCAACAAATTATGCAACAAATTATGTTGGAAATATACTAATTAGACCTAGTTATGAATATTCCATTAATTGTAGAAATGTCTCAGTAGTATGACTAGAAAGCTTTTTAATTATAAAATAAGTTTATATCTAAGAAATTTCTTGTGTAATTTATATCCTTTCACTTACTATTTGAATTAATTGAGATTTTATTTTATAGTAAAAAAGATTTACAGTGATATTACTGATATGGAACATTTCTATCTATACTAAGAAGCTACATGAAATAACTTACAGATTATCAAAACCACAGCCTTTCCTACTGAGCAGATTAACTCCAATAAAATAATTAAAGCCTTTATTTATTACATTGCACTGGTCAAAATAATGCCCACAGCTTCTGATTCAGCAAACATGTATGAGTTTTATGTCTAGGACTTCCATTCATATTCACCAAATAGAGATAAATATGTTAAAAACAGACATTGGACCTCACTATACAGAAGGAATTTATTGGTTAATAATTTTCCGATTGAACAGTGAATAGAAAATAGCTCTTCATAAACACATCATGGGCTGAAAAGAAATTCTAAGCAGTGTTTTTGAGACAAACATGCACTTTCATCTTTTCTGTCCGCTACTATCTGGCAAGGAGTGAGAGGAACAAGGATAGGATAGATACAGCAGCCATAGACCTGCTCTAAATTGTGGCAGTTGAAAAGAATATTTCCAAATCATTTAGTCAGAAAAGTCAAATAGTACATATGATATTTCAGCTCAACTATCTCTCCACTGCCTGACTGGCAGCTGCTTCAAATAGATGACTACCCTAAATACCAGCTTTAGTATGAAAGTTTTATGATCAATGCACGTGACCCCTGAGGCATCAAGAGGTGACAGATGGGACTGAGGCATTTTGTTCAAGATGAATTAAAAAATATTTCATTTTGTGTAAAAAGGGATGCAAATGACAGAGCTACTCTTAAAGATTCTTGACTTATATCCCTGAATTTCTTGATCAGTGAAACAGAGGTAACAAGTGATCTAACTCTCAGGGATGCTATTCATTAGGTGGTGTGTATAAACAGTATAATGCTGTGATGTGACACTCTGAAGAAATGCTTTTTGAAACACATTAGTTGAAACTCTCAAGGATGTAGGGAGACAAAAAGACTGAAGAACAAAAAAGCTCCATAAAATATGAACTAAAGGTGAAGACAAAGAAAACTTTCAGAATTTAGGTCAACTCAGGCAAAAATCTACACTGATTCTAAATTAAATTTAAAGTTTATGGACACTGATTGGAGGGTAAAATTATTTACTTATATAGACAATAAATAAATTTTCCTAGTACCAAAATACCTAAGCAATTTATGCTCTGCCATCAATTCATTTAAACATTTCAAATAGGAAATCCAACTGACTCCACCTTGATCACCGTTTTGCTGGAAAGAATTACAAAGATTGGTAATATTTTTAATGAGGAAAAAAATCCTCCTTTGCCATCATTTAAATATTACAAAGACTAAGAACATTTTGTAGTGCTGCTGTATATCCATACATGTACTTTGCCATTACCACTGCAGAAAACATCTTCAGACCATTGTCACTTTAAAGGAGCATAGACTGTCTGAAATTAAAGCTGAAAATTACAAAATTAAATTGGCATCTGTGGAGATAAAAAATCATGAAATGTAGATTTTTTTTTATTTTTGAAAAATTAATTTCTTTTTATTTAAATTTAATTTTTCATCTTCTTGGACCAAGACCAAAATGCTGTTGTATTGTTTTGAACTACCTGAATTTCTTTTGGACCTTTTTGAGGCAATATTTTAAATAAGCCCTGTTCTTATATTGAAAATTAAAAAAAAATAACATAATATATTAAAAGATAGTTATAGTAATAATGTATTTTATATTAAAATGATATAACAATTATTATTACCCAGTAAAAATATTGGCATTCAGGTTTGGGGTTTTTTCATTAATTTTAACAATAACCAGGTATCATAACCTACATCAATATATCAGAAACAGTGTAACCAGCAGGACCAGGGAAGTAATTGTGCCCCTGTACTTGGCACTGGTGAGGCCACAGCTCAAATCCTGTGTTGAGTTTTGGGCCCCTCAGTGCAAGAAAGACACTGAGGTGCTTGAGGGCAACAAAATTGCTGAAGAGTCAAAGGAACAGGTCTTATGAGCAGCAGCTACAGGAACTGGGATTGTTTAGTCTGGAGAACACGAGATTCAAGGGAGACCTTATCACTCTCTACAATCACCTGAAAGGAGGTTGCAGTGAGATGGGTGTTGGTCTCTTCTCCAGAGTAACAAGATTTGGGACAGGAGGAAATGGCCTAAAGTTGCACCAGGGGAGGTTAAGATTGAATATTACTAAAAATTTTGTTACAGAAAGGGTTGTCAAGCATTGGAACAGTCTGCTCAGGGAAGCAGATGAGTCATCATCCCTGGAGGTATTTAAAAGACGTGTAAGATGTGACACTTAAGACCATGGTCTATTGGTGAACTTGGCAGTCTTATGTTATTGGTTGGACTTGCTCTTAAAGTTCTTTTCTAACCTAAACAATAGTTTATGATTCTACAATTCTGACATTCTACCATATAGACAAGTAAATCTAACCATAATTTTGGTGGGAAAAATTCCTTATCTAGACTGAATATCCAGTATGATATTGTAGTTCTTATATAACAGACACCCTGTTGTAGGAAAATGAAATGGGAAGTAACAACACATCTTAAGCCTTTACTTTTTGTATAAAGGTCCTGTAATGTAAAGTAAGGATGAAAAAATCCCAAACCTTGCCCCAAAATTGATTTAAAAAAAAAACCTGCAATCCTGATAGTACATTGACACTTTTCTCTAAAAGCTGTGTTTGCTACACCTCTGATTCCAAATGCAGCTCTGCTGAGCTGAAAGGACTTCCCTGCACAGAAAAGGCTGCTGGAAACCAGCTGGTGGGTGCATGGGCAAAACAGTGTGGGTTACTTTGGGGCTGTCACATCATAAGCCAGTGCTACAACCCATGTCCCAGCCAAGACTTTCACTTTAGGCTGATGCAAGGCAATCCTCACACAGTTCTGAACCCAAGCTGCAGGAAGGACACAAAATGGGAAGGGAAGGTGGAGAGTGATGAGTGGGGAATAACAATTTTCAAGTGATAGTCTTTTAACATAAATTATCCTACCCAAAAAACCCCAACATGAACAAATGTGAGGAGTATTACAGGGGTAAAGAAGTTTGGACTGAAGAGTAAATAAGTGAATCACTAAACCGATGCAGGCAAAACTCAATTTTGATTCTGAGTTCCCTCTGTCATTGTTTTCAGTTCCATCGGACAGGGATGTATTGGCTTTTGCTATTCAAAAATGTAACCATTCTGACCAAGACATGCTGTGCTACTGGCACAGTGCCCTCAGAGAACGATCTTATGAGTTTACTGTTTATCCATGTGTAGGAAAGGATTAGGAAAGGAAGGAAGTGGGAGACAGCTTTGGCAAGGCAACAGTACACGCAGACTAAAGCGGAGTGTCTGCCAGGGAGCTCAAACACTAAATCAGGACCCTGGAAGATTCTCAGGAGGCTTCTTCATATAACTTTAAAAAATATGAGCCTCAAACTTTGTAAATGAAATTAATTTTAAGTGCTATAAAAACAATTTTAGAGCAAATCAAGAATTAGAAGCATCCTGAACTAGAAAGAAACTGAATGAAGTGCCTGGAAGGCACTCAGATTTAGCCAAACAGACTTTGGCAAGCAGAGGCACCTTTTACTGGCATACTGGGAAGCACACTAGGTTACATTGTCACCTTTTACCTTGTGACCCACAGTTTTGTTTAGAAGTATAGTGGGAAACAATAGTTTGAGAATTCATCCTATCACAAGTATGAAGAACAGTCTTTGAATTTCCAGTGTCTCTGCTAGCTGGTGACAAAAGGAATTCAAGATGCAAAATACATTATGGAAATAAGACAAAATTAAAAAAAAATAAAACATAAAAAGGAGTTTTTCTCCTTTGAGACAGATAAACTTTGAGGGTTTGAGTGAAACATTTTATATTGTCCTACTTTAAGTCAAATACTGAAAGAAAGTAAGGTGCTTTTTTTTGATTAAACAGAAGTAGCTTGTAAGGCTGATATACTTCTGAATTTAAAAGATCTGGAAAGAAAAACTGAAAAACGGCAAACATATGAAGTAATACAATTACAAGTGTTCACCAAAACAAAAAGCAAAGAAAAGTCTTCAAAACCCATAGATTATTTGAAAATATACTTAACTTTCATATAGTGAAAATGTTAATAGAATGAGCAAATTTAATGTTGGGGAGGGGCATCTTCCTTGTCTTTTTCTTCAGGTTCTTCATCAATTTTGCAATCGCGCGCTGCATTTGGCCTCACCTAAGTACTGCGTGCAATGTTGGTCTCCTGCTCTGACTGACCAGGTCCGGGGGGGCCAGTGTTGGTGGAATCTTGGCCTTGAACCATTCACTGTTGAAAGTTCACTGGCTTTGGTATACTTGGACCAGTGGACTGATGGTAGTCTAGTTCAGAATTTCCTGCATTTTGCACACATAACAAATGAGTAAATTTTACCTATCCTTATAATTATTCTTAAACAAACCAAAAACCTCCCAAACCTCAAAACCTATACTTTTTTACAAGTAATTTAGCTAAATTTTAAGTTACTACATATACCACTGCAGCATTGTAAAATAACTCTTAAAATACTGTCTGAAAACTTGTGTATGTCTTTAAGAGGGGAGAAGATTGAAAGGAAGAGGTAAGTCCATTTTAGATATTCAGAGTTGTTTTGGGTTTTTTTAAATAGCTGTATGCACTTTGCTTCTGCATAAGAGAATGACAACTGATGTTCGTTGTTCCAATTTGATGGTGAGGGTAAAACAACAGTTATTCAGTCTTAAGCTACTGATATTCTTTAGACCCAGGCATACATTTAGGCAGAATCAGGGGAAAAAATATGTAATAATAAAAATTACACACTTTTCCGGAGTGAATTCAATTAAAAGTGATAGATTTGTCATCTGTCAGAGATGACAGTGGAATAGCAATGGATTTCCATCTCTCATTGTGTTATCTGAGTCAATACAAGTTATTCTATTGTTGTAGGTTTCATAAGATGGTAACAAAGAAATTATAAATAGCAAAAGCAAAATATTTGTGTATCACTCATCTCTGTTCCCTTCCTGCAGAAAAGAATATATCCCACACAGAACAAGAGTTTGAAAATCAGTAGCATATTGTGTGACTGCCATGGGAAAGATCTTTCTGGACAACAGCAATATTTAATAGTCCTCTGCAGTGGCTTTCCTTTTGACACAGATTTTTCAGGGTTTTTTTCTTTATCTCCCCACACTATTTGTAAGAGACTCAGCTCTTTTTATCTTTTAAAGTCTTTTACTCTGCCTTTGTTCAAATATAACGAGTCCTGTTGCTGGAGTACTTCAGTTTCAGGGGACTTAATTTCCTCTTCATATAATTTATAAATAAAATAAATCCCCAGATATAAAGATCTTAGAGACTATAAATGTTACATCTTCATTAAGTTGCACTTTTGAAGCTGGGAAGAGCTACTAAGTAGCAAAAAGTGCCATATTTCCTGTGACATCTCTAAAGTCTATCAAAAGGTTTGAAAATCAAATGGAAGGATAAAGGTTTGTTTCATAAATCTCCATTTTCTTCATCTTTCTTTCATGTATTTTCAATCCCCAACAGCACACACAATCCAAGATTTTAAGTTGTTTGTTGTTTTTTTTGGATTGGGTGGGTTTTTCCTCCGAACAGGACAATATTTGAAGAGCTATCTTCAAATACTTTTTACAACAATTTTCTAGACATAAGTTTCATATAATATTCTGGCTATCATTTATTAAATTTTATGTCTTTCAAACACATACCTAAACCTGCACTCACCATCTGCGAATTCTACCTCATTCCAGATTCTTTTTTAGTTATTCACATGAGTTCCAGCTGGGACAGATGCATCCCTTTCATCTGTTTTTTGTTGCTTATTAAGGCACACAGTTTAATATTCCTTCAGTTGCATATTTTAGTGCTTAATGGGATAAAATGCTACTGAAATAAAACATTGTTGGGATATGGATTTCCAATGTTTCTAATTGTGGAGTTATTGTGAAATTCACCCTTTATTTGATTTTTTTTTTATTTTTCTTCTCTAATTGCAACCAAACTTGGAGTATAAAAATGGTTAACTTAAAATCAGTAGAATAAATATATTTGATTGAAGGTGGTGTTGAAAACACACCATGCAGTTCTGCATAGTATTCAAAATCTATACTTTGTACACAATACTACACATATACTATGAAAGCACTCAACATTTTCTCTAGATGATGTCTGTTGTTCTTGGCTTTTAAAAATTAAAATATTCTAACTAGAAAAAATATTAGTGTTAAATGCCTAAGTGGTTTTCTGCTTAAATAATCATTTCTAGGAGAGGCGGGGAAACCATATCGACTGCTTAGACTGACACTCATCTTGCACACTAGAAATAATACTGCTAACAGTGTTTGTAACTTGGTGTATAAGTATTTTTGCTTCATGAAGCCATAATATTCTAACTTTGCTTATACAAAATAAGGACAAAGTATCTGGACTTCACTGATCTGCAAAAATTCACAAGTTGTAAATAACCTTTCCTACATGACTTCTAGCAGAGGTTTCTGGATTTAGCTCAAATTGTTACTGATATTGTGTGTTCCCATGATATGTGGGACAGTAAAAGAAAAAAGATGGTTATCAATTCAAATCTAAAAATGTCTGGAAGTTTAAAGGGCCCTTAACCACAACGGTTTTTTTCCTTTTTTTTTTTTTAATTTGTTACTATGCTGTTAAGGAAGGTAGGGAATTAATTTGATGGGGGAGAAAGAAAAAGAAAAGAGAAAGTGCAACATGCCTTGCATCCTAAGGGCAAGCTGTCATGCAGAGCACTGTATCATTCTCATTTATAAGGTCTTCTGCTAGAGGTGTATTAGTCTTGACAGGGTTTTCCCTTCTGCCTCATTAGAGACAGAGCAAGCCTGCTGAGATGCAGGGTTTCCCATCTTAGAATTCTGTCCTACAGGGAGGGAATGAAAAAGACCTAATCAAAATGAAGATACCCTGAAAACCAGTTTTGTGAAACTAGTCTCCCTGCTGTTAACAAGCAGTGTAATGCCATGTTACTGTACTTGCTTTTCTTTCAATGAAAGGCCTCTTCCCTAGGGAGGCAGCAGTTTTAGAAAGCTCCACCTACCTCAGTGCTTCTCAGACCGCCCTACTATCATGGTAGAGCTACAACCTTCTCTGCATGTCTGCTTTCCTTTTCCTCTCCCTCCTCCAGTTATAGTCTATTCCTTCACCTGTTCTTCCTAAGTACCCAAAGGGCAGGTTTGTTCTTGCTAGACGCATAGCATTTATCCCAAATAAAAATTGAATACATTGGCTACAGTGTTTCTTGGTCATTTGCTAGACAGTAGAACAATATTTGGTCATACTGAGAAATTCTCATTGATGTGTAATCTCATGGCTTGCAGGGAATGTCTGTTTTAAAATTTGGTTTTCACAGCTACAAAAAAAGTCAGTCTTCCGTATAAGCTGTATATTCTGATCTGTTGCTCCCCAAAGTAGCTGAACCTCTTGTCTTAGGTGTCTTTAGATAAAGGAACACTTTAATGTATGTATACACAAGTTTGTGTGTGTTTATATATATATAATCTATATATATCAGTGTATGTCAAAGTAAATAAAAAAGAAATGAATGTTGAAGGAAAACAGTGAATCTTGACGTTTAGGTAAAAAAGGAAAGCCTGTTAACTCAGCATGAAAAAACTGTTTCTTATTCCTTTGCCTTCAAAGGACTTCATGGTTCTTTTAATCTTCAATTTGCATTCAAATGCCCATGCTAGTCGTTATCTTGGGTATCACCCAACAGTACACAGACAGACAGGTTGTTTTAGGAATCCTTGGTACAATGAGGACTGGCCACAGGGTTGTAGTTTTTATTAGAGCTTTACAATAAGAATTTTAGTAAACAGCAGAGCTTATTTTTAATTACAGTTTCTAGCAACTAGCATAGCTTACTCACAGAGCTTCTAGCTTCTAGCTTTCTAGTAATGAGTGTAAATTTCTTACTATCTATAGAGTTTTTAGTTACCTAGACTTTTAGTCACTTTGATCCTCTGCAGATAATCAGCATGTGATATAATAATCATAATCTAGACTCAAAATACACCTAAAAGATCATGAGTCACTAACTCAGTCCTCGGAGTTTTGCAGTTTGGTACCAACATACTAAGTGAACTTTGAGTATTAAGATTTACTGTGGAAAACCAGTAATATTCCTGGAAAAAAAATAGTTTCATAACATGCTGTGTGGAATTCTTCAAGTTCCTCATGTTAGTGACTTGCAACAGAATACAATGTTGTATTGGACCAAGTATGACTAACACATCAGAATTTTGTCACTTTCCCGTATACAGATACCTAAGTTCTCATTAAGCTAGTATTTTTGTGGTAGGTATGAGTGGTGTTCAGCAAGCAGTGATATGGTAGGTGTTTCTGGATTGCCTTACTATATACACATGTAATATTTTCTTGTGCTTCTAGGGTATTAGATTTGTATTTAAACTATTTACATATATCTCTATAAAAGAGATATTTCATAATGTGTCTCTTGGTTTTAGATTGTTTTCTTGTGGCAAATCACTGATAAAAATACAAAGATTGTTTCCAGAGAAATACTCATAGCAACTTCAACTATACTCTAGGTTGAGCCCATGTTCTGAAATCATTCCATTGTTTATATGAGATTTTTCTCCCTGATGCATTACAATGGCTTTTTTTCCATTTTAATTTGTGTTGAGATTTTTAGACTAAAATGCTGGAGATGCTTTTTATTTTAAAGAAACCACTGTCATTTACTAGAAAAATATGAAAAATATCAGTATAGATTATTCATCATTGTAGATGTTTTTACTTTTTCTGTCCTAGCATTTTATTTCATAATATATATATATTTTTTTTAAAGGATAAACAGTATAGTAGTAGGAAAAAAATCAGAAAGTCTAGAGTTAATATATAGAGCTTTTCAATTATTTTAATTAGTCTTCTATGGAAGAGGAGTACTTAATGTCAATAAGAAATTCCTACACATGTCAGGTCTAACTAGCAGAGTGGCCAAAGTGTAGCAAAGTTACCTGATACAGTAGAAGGAATGGAAACAGAATGTGAGAACAGCAGTTCAACGGAAACTATGTGTAGCATTATTTTGACGGGACTCTTGAAATGACCTCAACATTAAACTTGGACTCTTCTTCTGCAATGTGAACTAAACACGCACAATTTTATTTCATGATCCGGGGATGTATACAGGACTAAGTAATAATTATTATAATTGATTTTATTTGTTAATAAACAAAATTATTTATGCAAGATTTTAGACAAATGTATTGCTCCAGTGTAGTTATGCATGTATTTTTATTGATTTATTTTTGACAAGACATTGTATTTGGTTAACAATCGCTCGAGCCATTCATTTAGTGCACTTTCAGTAAAGGAATCCAAATTTCTAGACATTCAAACTTGTAATTGGGTGTAATTGTCTATCTCAGTATGATGCAGAATCCAGAAAATCTCCTAGGATTAAAGATATCCTTAGTATTTTTTAGTCGGTGCTGAATTGAAATGTTTCATGGTTATCATTACATTTTTCTAAAAGTTCATTGTTCATGATTATGAAAGTACCAATACCAAACTGAGGTAAACATAAACCATTTTTAGGTTTGATAAGCAGAATAAAATGTTTTTATTTGCAGGAAGTTTCTTATCTGTGTTTTTTTAAGTGTATTGTCATAGCTTTTGGCTGCAATGGAGTATTAGGTGTTTGTTTGTCCAATGTAATAATAAAGTGTCCCTATGCAAGCTAAGTAGCTCTTAGTTGCAATTCATTTAATCTGAACACATGATAGTTCAGCATTATATTTTGCTTTAACCTCTAATATATACTTTTACATAGAGTAAAAATCCTTGGTCTAAAAAGACACTCTGAACTAAATTCGTCACTCAGAGGTGTCTGTGATGATTAACTGGGGCATTGATTGCTATAGAAAAAAATGTCTTACTATTTTCTTCATGTAAATGTAATCAATTATGCTTCTAAAAGGTGTTTGGTTCCCAAATCAGGAGTGTTGCTTCAGAATCAGGGACCATGCTTTTGTTATAAGAAAAAATTACTAGAGCCAGTTGTACCTCAATGTTAGTATTAAAGTCAGATTTTTGTTCTCTTTTTGTTAGAACGGAATTGCAAAAAGTGAAGTTCTAAAGGTTGCAATTTATTCTAAAATTGGCAAAATGAAATTCTCTGTTTTCTGTTAATTCAATTTCACCCATTTCCACTGGGGAATATTTGAAGTAATTCAAGTTGTAAAGCTTATAGTGAGAGAGCAGCTGAATCCTATTAGAAAACTGACAAGCTGTTTGTCCAAACAGGACACTTGTCAACCCAAGTTTGTCTAATCATTGACATTTGGATTGGGGAATGTGATGGGAGGTGACTGATGCATAATCTCCACATTCGCTTCACATTCTGCCCAGTAGGTCAGAATGAGAAAATCAGTGTGAGAAAATCAGCATGTTGTAGGGTAAGATGATGGTGCCACACGTAAGCAGGAAGGATTTCACTGTCACCTATGGCAAATTTAGTCTTTATGTAGGTGAGATATTCAGAGTTGGCAGAAATCACTGCATATTTCAATGTAGAAATGAAATAGAGAAGGACCTAACCTGGTTTTATATTAACAGTTACCTTCACTTTCAGCAGTAGATTTCTTAAGGTAATTTAGAACTCTGGATATGTTGGAAATAAGGTTTATAGAGCTGAATTAGAAAGGTTTTAGAGAAAATTGGCTGAATAGCTATATTAAATGAGTTTGACTCTGGAATACATATTTGAAAAACCTTTTATCCAGAGAGGCTGTTAGTGAAAATAGAGTCATTTTGAAGCATAGGTAGTAAACAAGACTAATGAGAAGAACAGGATGCTGAAGCAGCACAGTTTGTAGTTTCTGTGCATTTTGAAAAAAAACTTGTGAAGTCTATTTCAGCATCTGAATATATATTCTAAGTAGATCTCTCCCTCTCTAAGATTAGTCTAAGCCTGTCAACTGAGAGGTTGCAAGGAGTCTTTCACCTCCCTGGCCACACGTTTCCTGAAATTGCTCTCAAGCTGAATTTCTTTTTTTTTTCTTATTCAAAAAAGCACCAGTTCCTAGAAAAGGTGATGTTTTAACTTCCGAAAGAGACACCAATAAAAGGGGTCTTGTCAATAGTTTTAATAACAGATACTTTGATACTATTGTGTCTTATTACAGCACATCAATAAATTTAACTATTCCTTGTCATTTGCAGATGAGGAAGAGACACAGTATAACACACATTGCTGTGCCCATGACATATGTCATCGTGGTCTATACAAATCTCTTTCAAATATTCATCATAAATAAATACCTTAGTTGGTATTATTATACAGTGATGTAATTGAAATCACAATAAAACATATTTAATTGTCCAAAATCATACACTGAATGTTGGTCAGAAAGGCACCCAGTAATATTGGTCTGTGATGTCCTACATTTTTCTCTATAAGTTTTTTAAATAATATTTAACTTTCAGGAGAATTAAAAATTAAATAAAAAAAAAAAAACCCAAACCAACAACCCACAAATGTTTCCAGAGTGACATTTACAATAATGCTAAAACCATATATGGTTAGTACAGAATGAAGTTTGTTTAGGGATAGCTACTGAAGAAAGAAATGTCAGAAATACAACTTCTGTCATGATGTGTAACATCATTTGAAGACACAGTAGTGCCATGGAGAAAAGAACGAAAAGAAGAGAGAGTGAGGAATAAGAGTAGCAGGAGGGGAAGAGGAAAATAGTCACCGTTCCATGGGCCTCTGGAAAATGTGATCCTCATGAAAATGTGGCCCTGTGGTTCATCTGCTGCATCTTCAGGCACATTCCATGAGATGGTGGGCATGCACGCCTGCTTTCTTGGCTGGTTTCTATTTATAGAACAAGTCCCTGTCTCCCCCTCCACACCCCCTGCCCCTCCATTGGCATGAGGGGTGGTCTTGCTGCAAAAGTTCTGGAATTGGCACATATGCAGAAGCTCCTTTGGGGAAGGTTCTCGGATTGAGTCTGGGGGCTCCAGGGTCCCTGGTAGTTCAACAGACTCTTGCCAGAATAACCTCTGCCTGAGCCCTCTGGGGCCGCATGAGCAGTTGGGGGGGGGGGGGGGGCAGCACCTGCTGCTGCACCTGCTGGCCTGCAGCAGCACAGTCAGTCCAGCAGGAGCCACAGCACTCGAAGATGTTTAAGGCAAGGATACAGGAAGAGTCAGTCTTTACACCAACGTAATTTCATCTAATATAGATCAGAGTCCTTTCATCTCAGGAAGTGAATCACTAAGAAGTAGTAGACTCTAATACACAATTATAAATGTCCAGCTTCTTTTGTGAGATGTAAAACAAGACCAATTTAAGTTCAGTAAGCGGTTATTAAGCTAAAACGCATTTTAAGCTCCTGTAATGGAAGAATATCAGCCAAGGAAAACAGAGAAACTGAATATGCCTTCATCCTATAGTAGTAAACCTGATGTTTCTGAAATGAAAAAAAAAAAAAATGAGAAATAATTAAAAAACAGGAATCTCGTTACTGCTGTGAAATAAAATATTTTTTTAAATAGTAGTTTAATAAGTTTTCCATATAGTTTTTTGTACTCTTTACCCAAACTATCTCTCTCTAAAATATTATTTATTTTTATGCTTGAAATTCATACTAGGAGTTACACTTTGCTTAATATTGACCTAGTAATAGTGCAGTGATTTAAACTCTAGGTAAATCAATTAGGCAACATAATCCTTTTTTCTAGATTTTAAATGCGAAACAGCTCCTTTTTAAAAACTCATTAATGAACCTAGCCCCAAACCTTAAGGTCCATTTAATGTTTGTTACTTTTAACTATGTTTGAATGAGCAGTCACATTAGAATTAATATTGAAAAGATATGACCTCATCCTCCCTCGTGCACATCTGGCTGCTGTTAAAAAACCTGGCACAGCAATAAACTATTCACTTTTTCATTTTGGTTTTGTTTTGCTGTTTAGCCTCCTGAGCTGATACACAGTGGGATCAAATAAGAAGCAGCTGAAGTGCTCATGAAACACACTTTGAAGAACAAGATGACCAAACTCATGTGAATAGCTTTACATCTTGGGAAGAGTTCAGAAACCGAATTCATTCACAGTACACCTGGACTATCTTCATCTAGAACTTCTATGTTACCTTTACCACTTCTACATTGTTACACCATCACAAATACAGTAGAAGCATCTTACCTAAACCAGAGCATAATAAACTCAAACCCAACTTTTAAAAGCTTGTCACCTAACTTGAAACATCATCATGAAATATAAATGTCAGATCAATTTATCAGTATATATAAACAATTAAGTTCACAATATCACAGTACCACAGGAACACAAGGTTGGAAAAGACCTCTGAGATCATCTAGTCCAACCTATGACCCAACACCAACACCTACTTGTTGTTTAAACCATGGCACTAAGCGCCTCATCCAATCTGTTTTTAAACACCTCCAGGGATGATGACTCCACCACCTCCCTGGGCAGCGCATTCCAGTGGCGAATCACCCTTTCAGTGAAAAATTTTTTCCTGATATCAAGCCTAAACCTCCCCTGATGAAGCTTGAGGCCATGTCCTCTTGTTCTGTCACTGATCGCCTGAGAGAAGAGACCAACCCCTGCCTGCCTACAACCTCCTTTTAGGTAACTATAGAGAGCAATAAGGTCTCCCCTGAGCCTCCTCTTCTCCAGGCTAAACAACCCCAGCTCCCTCAGTCCCTCTTCATAGGGCTTGTGCTCCAGCCCCTTCACCATCTTCATTGTTCTCCTCTGGACACACTCCAGCATCTCAACATCTCTCTTAAACTGAGGGGCCCAGAACAGGACACAGTACTCAAGGTACGGCGTAACCAGTGGCAAGCATAAGGGGATGATAACTTCTCTAGTCCTGACCACACCATTTCTGATGGAGGCCAGGATACCGTTGGCCTTCTTGGCCACTTGGGCACACTACTGGCTCGTGTTGAGCTTCCTGTCTACCAGCACTCCCAAGTTTCTTTCCATTTGACTACTTTCCAGCCACTCCATCCCCAGCCTATAGCTGTGCATGCGGTTGATGTGTCCGAAGTGTAGAACCCGACATTTGGACTTATTAAACATCATCCCATTGGAATCGGCCCATCTCTCCAGTCTGTCAAGGTCCCTCTGTAGGACCCTCCTACCCTCCAGCAGATCGACACTTCCTCCCAGCTTGGTATCGTCTGTGAACTTGCTAATAATGGACTCAAACCCCTCATCCAGATCATCAACAAAGATATTAAACAGGACCGGGCCCAACAACAACTCCTGGGGGACACCACTGGTGACCTAGTTTAAAAAAGCAAACTGTTTTTTTATGACCAAAGCCTGATGTGCTAATATGCTTCCACTCAGCTACCTTCACAGCCTCTCTCCATTCATTTCACAAATCCAGTTTTCAGAAATGTTAATCTCTTTGCTACTTGTACTCTTTCCACTCTATATGTGAGCTATTAATTTTGAAAATAAGCATACACACATTTTATAGCACTAAGCACAAACTTTTCAGTGTTCCATCACTATCACTCTTATAAATTTGAAATAAAAAGGAATCTGTCTGTAAGTCTAAAAAAAAGATGAGCATATAAGGAACACTTTTTTCTGATAAAATTAAAACCAGTTTAAAATGTGATTATTACATTACTTGCTGATTCAATTTATAAATATATTAGTTTAAAAATTTTACAATTATTACTTTCAAAGAAATTAGTAGTTACAACAGGATATATAAACTAAGATTTACTGCAAATGTTGCTCTAAGATTTGGGGTTTTTTGTATTTGTATTGCTGTATTTTAACTACAATCTTACTGAAAAACATTATTTATACTTATAAAAAATCATAAAATATTTACCCTATTAGTTACTCTTGAAGTTACTTTTAAAATAGTTTACTGTTTGTTATTTCTACCAAGTGTATAAAAATTTAAGGAGTTCTTCTTGCCTGATGTTCCAGATACAGAGTTGTATCTAGAAGCATAAAATCATTAAAAATCTTTCTACCTGCATTGTAAATCATCAATATACAGATAAATTCATTCATTATTTCATTCCACAAAGGCACATCTTTTGAATGCAGAACTACACAAAGTAGCAAACTGAGCAGGACAATAAAGCCATTGATCTGCTGAATCAGTCAACGTTAAGGAACTGAGTGACAAAACCAAGAAATCATAGAATCATAGAATGCGCATTGTCCAAATGCTTCCTGAATATCGCCAGGCTTGGTGCCGTGACTGCTTCCCTGAGGAGTTGTTCCAGTGCTCCACCACTCTGAGTGAAGAACCTTTTCCTAAAATCCAACCTAAACCTGGTACACCTTCCCGCAGCCCTCTCAGGTCCTGTCACTGATTGCCAGAGAGATCAGCACCTGCTCCTTCTCCTCCCCTTGTGAGGAAGCTGTAGACCACACTGAGGTCTCCCCTCAGTCTCCTTTTCTCCAGGTTGAACAGACCAAGTGACTTTATCTGCTCCTCATACAATTTCCCATCTAAACACTTCACCAACTTTGTGGCCATCCTCTGGACACAGCATTGCACATAGCATGTGTGATTGAGATAAATGTCTACCAGTCTTGTGTTCTGCACAATTTGCCATGTGTTACTGCAGGCTGGGATCCTAAAGAGTGATGAGAGGAGGGCTACCTCACTGTTCTGCCCAGCCTGCTTTCCAGAGCAGCACTATCAAAGCCTCTGAGTGACTTCAGTCAGAAGTTTGTTTCAAGAGGGGCTTTGTAAATTTTATTGTAACTCATAAGGCTAATAAAACATGATGGAGCTACAGCGAGAATGATAGAAAGATCTCACCCTGGGAGGACATGCTATGTAGGGAATAGATGTGGTTTGAAATATTTTTTTTTTCTTCCATCTTTCCTAAAGGTTGTTGTTCTCTATTTCAGAAGTTGTTCCTTAAAGAGGTAAACATATATTAAAGCTTAGGTTCACTTGGAGTACTGCAGCAATAGCTTTTTAGAACATGTCGCTTGTTTTTCATTGGTGTTTTTTTTCAGATAAAGAGTAAATATATCTGAACTGCTTTCCTATGCAACATTTAAACTTGTTTTCTTATTTCTCATGAAATATTTTGGAAACAAGAATATAAAAGACTGTGACACACTTGATTTTTTTTAAATAGTAATCAACTTCTTCATCCCTTTGTTTAAGGCTTTAAAAATGCTGTCATGTAAGTTGGGCTAAAGAAGTTCATAACCTTTACTAAGTAAATATTTTCTCTGCTAATTAAGAATTTCACCCTGTCAGACTGAATTATTGTTAGACTCTAATAAGTTTGATTAAAATCATAGGAGCTGGGGTTAGACAACATTCGCTGCATTTGTAATCTGATTAATGGAACAACTTTGTCTTATGAAAATATGAACTGGCTGGAAAAGATTCAAGGTTAGCCAGTGTTAACATCTTGTCATTGGCAGTGTCTGGCTCTATATTCATTAGAAAGAAATATCCTTAAGAATTATTTAATGTCCTTGAACTATTATCTCCTTCTTTCTTCCATGAACATATATATGCATATACACATTCCTAGAGCTCACCAGTCACTGTTCTTTGGCTGCTCTTCAAGGAAAAGCATAAATATATTTAGCTGTCTAAATTTATTCTTATCCTAAGCTCAGAGAGTTGTATTTCAAGATGTAAATGTGTTTCCAAGGCTTAACATTTCTTTATTATTATTATTATCTTTAATTCTTGCAGTTTCTGAGATTCATAGAAATGTTAAATGTCTTTTTTAAATTTTAATCTAAATTCTTAGCCTAACTGAATCCCTTTTGCGTTTTTTACACAGATAAACGACAATAAGTGAGTCTTACACCTTTGAAAATTCTTTTCTTTGTTTGTAAGCACTGATTGTAAATCCAGAAGGGGCTGTTATAATCATCTAGACTTTCTGCAACTGTGAAGCCCATAGTGATTTTGCACAGCTTCTTTTTTGAATAATAACATCTTCTAAATCAGTCTTAATTAAAAAAATCTCCAGAGATAAAGAATCCGCCATACTTCCCACTTCTTGAGTTATAAGTTTCTTTCTAGCTTTCGTTCTCCACTCAGTATTCTAAATGCAACTATTGTGCTCCCCATTTATTTGTCTTTCTACAGTACAAAGGATTACTTCCTTCTTCTGCCTTATATTTTATGATGTCCCTAGGAGGGTTTTGTCTACAGAACTCAGAAAATCAAGTTTCAGTTTTTGCTCTTCCAAAGTTAAAGTTCCAAATCAATAAAATATTTACACATTTCTTATTGAATCACAGCCTCCGTGTTTGCTCAAATTCAACCTTGCAATTGATTCTATTAGAATTTATCTATGGTTCTTTTTTCAACTGTTGACTTTTCCAAGTAAAAGGGAACATGATTCAAAAGTGGTAATTTGACCGTGCAAGATATGACATAACTTCAGAATTTTTTTTAAAAAAACAGTATCTCTAAATATTCCTGATTTCCATCTTATCTGACTCTCTAGAATATATTAGGATAAAATACCCAGCCAAAAATTTTCAAGTTTTAATATGGAAACAAAACTTCCAAATCCAGGAAATCAGTGGAAGACACTCAGACTCAGGGACAAAAACTCAGCATATTTCCTTCTCTTTATAGGTAGTACCTACTTTTATTATCTTAGCTTGGGATTTAATTATTGTCTCAGCTGTAATGATGGCACATTTATTACTTCTATGTCTGCTTTGATGAACCATTTGACCCTCGTATAGACACAAAGAAAGGGGGGAAAATAAAGTATATATGGAAAAAAAAAACCTGAAAGTTTGAGTATTGCTTTTAGTACAGAACAAACACCTCATGTTAAGATAATAAAATTTCAAGGAGAGAAGATGGACAGTGATTCAAATGTTCTTACGGGATAAATTTGATCCTTGATTACATTCAACTTTTGAAAATTTATTTTCTAGTTTCAGATAAGATAACACAGGAGCAATCTTATCAACTCACAGAATTCCTGCTATTTCAAATATAGTTTCTGATTTTCACACACAAACTAAATTTTAGTCTTTATCCACTCTTATATACAAACATTAGCTAAAAAAAATAAAGCATTTTTGAATTTGTAAATACTGTTCCTTCAAGTACAATTTCATTTTCAATTCCTCTTATTCTTAGGTTATCCTACTATAGTATATAAGATATAATAGGACATGCTTAAACCCAGAAATATAAATAGGACATGCAGATGGTTCAGTGTCAGGTTGCTAACAGGATTACCTCTTCAATTACAAGGCATAGTTTGCTCTTACTTGATCTGGATTGAGCATATGTCTTGAGTGCTCTCCATTTTCCTTGGTCAAGAATACACCTCAACAAACCACAGCAAACGCACGGGCAAGTTGACTCTATAATGCTTGTGACTACATCTCCCCAATCTAACACTTTCATGATGATTCATTGTCTCTTAGGAACAGAGAGAGTAAAACCAGGAAAATGGAACAGCCACTGTTTTGACCTCTTGTTTTATGAGGGGTTGTTGGTGTGGGGTTTGTTTCTTTGCGGGGTCAAAGGGGTGTTTGCTTTTTCTGGAGAAAATGATATCACTCCCCTTCTATAGCCTGCAAAAATTTGTAACTAAGGGTTAATCCAAATTTAGAAAAAATATTTAAGCTATTAAATTATGAGGCTTTTCCTTCATGTAGCTGACAATCAGATTTTTGTGCATAAGTTTCCATTGCTGATGACAAATCATTTGTTATGGTAATACCACTGAATCAACTAAATCAATAAATGGAAAACAGAATACGGAAGTAAAAAGCATTTCTGTAAGTAAACACGTTTTTTCTATTTTCTCCCTAAGAAGGCTCTTTGTGGAATAATCTGACAGCAACTAGAGTTAAAATGCCGTATAAACATAAACATGAAATACTTTCTTAAGGTTTTAGACTGGAACAAAATTTCATCTAATTATTCTTGAAATTTATTACGTATTGGATCTACATTCTGACTCCACATGAGGAGCTTATTGTTAATTTATTGGATTCATCTATGCTTTTGTATTTTTAATGTGATGGGTAGAACAGAACAAATCCACTGCAGGCAGATGCCAATTTTAATATAATCTCATACTTTGGGGACTTCACTAGTTGTGTGGGTCACCCAGTAATGTCACTCAGACTTTGTAATTGACTGTGAATATCTCACAATCATTCACTTCCACTTGCTAAAGGAAGCCATACCATAATAAAACCAATTCAATTTGAAAAACAAGTACTTTAAATATCTCAAATTTCAGTTCAGGGCCAAAATTAAAACCACCTAGTTGATGCTGATGAGAGAAAGCTGATTTTTCCAGTTTGTATACTTATTTTCTTCTTGTATTCTTATTACTATGATACATTATCGGTGAAAGTTTTCATGTAATATTAATGTACCTGAACGTGTCACATTACAGTTATGTTTTATATAAGAACAATATTATATATAGATATTGGGCATTTCAAACTATAAAGCTTGAGGATTAAAATGACTAGTATTACAGCCCTTAAATCCAAGTATGTCAGTGAAGAACTGCAGTGACCAGCCCCAGTATAAGACACACTGAAAGAGCAGGTAGAAGAGATGACAGGTAATGAGCTAGCTTAAACCTTGTCTCATCTCTTTACCATTTAACCTTCAAACGTCTTGCCACGTTTCCTCAACATGTATTGCTATGTACCAGGAACTATTCTTACCTTGTCAGGACTGAACTACAAAATTAAGGTATGCGCTCATCTGATGCTTCCTGTGTTGTCTAATTTGGGTGATAACTTCAGAGACTATCTTGTTCATATTCACAAACTTCTGATGTTTCTTCCAGTTCTTTAAAAAAGGACTGCAAAAAGATATTCAACTTGACTTAAACATTTTCTTTTCAGAGTAGTTACACACGGAATGTGAGGTAAAGATTTTACCTCTTCTGATTCAAAATTTCTTAGGTTAAATAAAGATAATAATCCAGGCAGAATTAGTCAACAACCTGCTATGCCACCTGGAGGTGTTTAAGGTGAGATTGGATGAGGCACTGCGTGCCATGGTTTAGATGATGGTTGGTGTTAGTGTTGGGTTATAGGTTGGACTTGATGATCTCAGAGGTCCTTTCCAACCTTGTGATACTGTGATACTGTGATACTGTGATACCTGGACACTTACAAGTCTATGCAGTGGCATGAGGGAGCTGGCAGAGGAGCCAAGCCACTCTCCATCGTTTATCAGAAGTCCTAGTTAATAGGGGAGGTCCCAAATGAATAGAGGCTGGAAAGAGGACCTGGGGAACTGCAGGCCTGACAGCCTGAACTTGATACCAGGAAAGATTATGGAGTGGTTCATCTTTAGTGCGCTCACCAGGCATGTGCAGCACAACGAAGGGATCAGAATCAGCCAGCATGGGTTCATGAAGGGTAGATCCTGCTTGATCAAACTGATCTCCTTCTATGACCAAGTGACCCACCTACTGAATGAGGGAAAGGCTATGGATGCTATTTACCTCAACTTCAGTAAAGCCTTTGACGTGGTCTCCCACAACATTCTCCTAGAGAAGATGGTGGCTCATGGTTTAGACAAGTGTACTCTTCACTGGGTATAAAACTGGTTCGAAGTCTGAGAGAGTTGTGGCGAGCAGAGTTAAATCCAGTTGGCAACCAGTCACAAGCAATGTTCCCCAGGGCTCAGTGTTGGGGCCAGTCTTGTTTAATATCTTTATCAATGATCTGGATGAGAGGATTGAGTTTTCTGGAAAAAAAAATATGAAAAAACCATCAGCAGAATAAAAATATAGAGATAGGAATATTTTCACATTAATAACATTACAAATTCTCTGTTTTTTATTGACTGTGTAGGGAACACAGAAAAAAAATCCTCTTGTATTTCAGCCACTGCTGTGCAATGCAAAGCACTGCACCAATACAAATCTCATTGCGCTGATTGAAGTGCGCTCAGAAGTGTTGAATGAGCAGAGTAAGGGGCTCAGCCTACGCAGCTGTCACCCACTTTCCTGCAGGAACATGGAGATGTGTGCCACAGCTCCAAAGGCAAGATCTCCAAATTCGCCTGAACTTGCTCATGAGTAACACAAAGATCTGGCACTTGCAATGAGTACTGGAAGGTATGTTATATGGGCATCTCCAGAGCTTTTCTCTGGGATTCAGAAGAGCAAACTCAAATTTGTAAGTCAGACCTTCACAGCTGATTCAAATTTTCATAGCAGATAAAGACTCCTCAGATGTCAAGAGGAGGAGGATAAAATAGCAAAGTGATTTTGTGACTGGCGGGCAAATTCTTACTTTCTAGTCACATTTTTAACTCTTTTAAAATAGTCTGTTCTTTTGGATGTTGAAAGAGATAAGTTACATTTTTTCTGGAATACATTCACTTATAAATAGGTAAAGAGGGAGTTTTAGTCTTCATATATATCTATGCTTAGTATTTTTGAAATTATAATAGGAATTTTGTATCAGAACCTCTTGGGATTCTTCCCACAAGGAAGCTGAGGGTTTTTTTTTTCTTTTCAAGCGCCTTTAGATATTTTTATAATACTTGTATAATTTTTCCTCTTTTGCTGTGACACAGTGTTATTAGTTGCTGTAAATCTACTTTCTGGTGTAAAATAACAACATAAATTTATACTGGATAAAGACTTTTTTTTGTGACATAGTGATTATACTACCTTTTAACTGTATTTGCTTCATGTAAGTACTTCTAAAAATTTATAAATAAAGCTATGAAAAACTAACCAATTAAATTCTAATTTAAATTCTACTTCAGAGTATCCACTTCTTTGGAAATCCCAAATTTTGTAATTTTCAAGCTTCAGTTTGGTCATATTAATAAGTTTTTGACATAACATCTCAAATTTATCTGCAACAAAAAGGACCAGAAGGAGGGAAATGGCAAACAGTACTTCTCTATGAACAAAATTCATCAAAGCAAATGTTACAAAGAAATTTAAAGTCAATGAAATCACACATATCTTATCAAGGCCCGTGTGTACCTCAAAATACTGCCATTTTATTGAGACAAACTTAATAGTAGGTATTATAAAAAAGAATAGTATCAGCAGGATGAACAAAGTCAGAAGACACTTGCCACTAATTATAGTGTTCTGCTAGAAGTGAGCTATTGAACAAAATCTAACATGAGGGGATAAAAAGCAATTAGATGAATTCAAAAAACATGGTTGAAACACTTCTCTGCTTCTTGCTTCAAGTCCTGTCCCGCTGAGAGTAAAACAACATGCCAGCAAGAGAAGCACGGAGAGCAGCTGGCAGTCCAATGACATACTAGAACTGTCAATGCTGTCCACATGGTTCTCCACATGAGGTTTTTGGAAAGTCCTGATACTGTAATCTACAATGCATTGGAAAAAAAGACATCCCTTTTCAAGGCCATTCTCCACAGAAGAGAAATACATTGTTAATACAAAAAAAAAACTACTCCCTTTATATTTCTGCAAACCTGAAACTAACAAAAGGATATTGTAAAACCAAAAGCAGTGACAAATCTTATCTCCAAATGTAGTGTAAAATCTTATCTATAATCTGTTTAGATTATAACCAATTAAAAAGACCAATCAGAAAGAAAATATTACATAAATTGCCACAAAACATGATTTTTGAGTTCCTTCCACTTTATTAATCACTTTAAGAAAGCCAGACTTGTAATGTTTAGAAGTTATTACATTATTATTAAGGGCAAAACTAAGACTGAGGAAACTTATGAAGAAATAATGCATTATGATGCACTTAATTTCAAATTTTATCATTAATTACCAAAAACTGGACTTTTAATGATGTTTTAAATAGAACCGATTATTCAATAAGAAAGAAAACAGTGATTACCACAATATATTATTAATACTTTAGTAATTTAATAATACACTTTCATTTGAATTTGAACATAGCATTTGAAAGTTTTTCTATTTATTGTGTTGAGTGTTCAGCCAAGTGGTAAACATAGGTCTAGCTTTAAAAAAAAAGTTATATAATTACTATAACAAGCAAACATATATTAAGAAAGCTTTTGTCCTCTTTCTCTTCTGTGAAGTGAGTTTGGTTACTATATATTCAACCACACTTTTGTGGTGATTAGCTTTGCCCTTTATATGTATTGACATTTAGGCTCTGCTTTTCAAAGGGTTTAGAGGCAATGGCTAATACAAAAAAAATCTTAAATATCTACCAGACTTCAAGAGCAATATAGTCTTTCTGGGTTTTTTTTTGGCATTTCCCCTTTTTTACCAAGGGAAAACTATTTCCTCTTTCTTTAATATATAACACTGATAAAGTAAGACATGTCAGGCTGTCAGGATGATAACCAATTTTTTATGTAAATTTAAACCAGGAAAGGTAAGTCCCTTCCCACATTAATCCAACTTGTGACTAACAAAATAAAGCAAAGCAAAGTTCTGTTCATTTGAAAACAAAAAGAATTTCAAGTTTTGAAGAAACTGTATACTTCTTTGAGTGGAAAAAAAATGGATTTTATGTTTTGTTTGTAAAATATTTTTTGTGGAACAATTTCTATAAGACCAAAGACATAAAATACTGCATTTTTACAGAGTTCATTTAGAATGTATCTTTTCTGAAGGCACTTTCTCTTCAATGTAGGTTTTGTGTAATTCCACTTTCTTTTTCCATGTCTATTTAAATTCCCCACTTGGCTTGTGCTTATTTAGGCTTGTTTCACCTTCAGCATTGTTAGGGTAGGTATGAAATAAGCACAGTTCAATTCCTATTCTTTAAATTATCTTTCTATGTAACATGCACCATTGCCTGACCGCAGGAAGGAGTCTGCCTCTACAGAAATAAAATCTATCACATAGAAAAATGTAATCAACATGTCTTAACATTTTACCTGCACTGATTTTAACATTAATAAGCTAGGTGTGATGGGTTGACTCAGGCTAGATGCCAGGTGCCCAATAAGGCATAATTACTGTCATGGGCAAAAAGACTCAACTTGATGAAAATTAAGTTTATTACTAATCAAATCAGAATACGATATTGAGAAATAAAACCAAATCTTAAAAATGTCTTCTCCTAACCCCTTCCTTCTTTCAGGTCTTAAATCTACTCCCAGTACTCTCTACCTCCTATCCCCTAAGCCACAAAAGGAGATGGGGAATAGGTGTTGCGGTGAGTTCACCACATATTGTTTCTGCTGCTCCCTCCTCCTCAGGGGAAGACTCATCATACTTTTCCTGTGATTCAGCATGCAGGCCCTCCCATGGCAGACCTAAACATGCTTCTCCAACGTGAGTCCTTCCCATGGGCCATAGTTCTTCACAAACTCCTCCAGCATGGGTCCCTTTCACGGGATGCAGTCCTTCAAGAAGAGATTGCTCCAGTGTGAGTCTCCCGTGAGGTCACAAGTCTTGCCAAGAAACCTACTCCAGTGTGGGCTCCTCTTCCAGTCTGTCTCACCATGTTCTTCACCATGGTCTGCAGGATATTGTCTGTGCCAGTGCCTGAAGCACCTCATCCATTTCCTTCTTCACTGACCTTGGTGAACAACCAGAACTGTTACTCTCACATATTCTCACTCTCCTCTTCTGCTGCTGCTGTGCGGATTTTTTTCCCCTTCTTAAATATGTTATCCCAGAAGCACTACCACCATTGCTGATAGGCTCAGTCCTGACCAGCAGTTAGTTCATCTTGGAGCCAGTTAGCATTGGCTCTGTCACACATGGGGAAAGTCTCTAGCAGCTTCTCACAGAAGCTATGCCTGTATTCCACACCATCGCCCCCATACCAAAACCTTGCCATGCAAACCTGATACTGACTCCAAATAAACTTTAGGTTAGTAATTCCTCATTTTACAAACTTAAAATGTTATACTTGAAACCATACTATGGGCATTCAAAGTAAAATTAATTCAGTAGTTTCTACAATACTAATAAATTCTACAATTCTACTAATAAATTGTACAATAAATGCTAATTAAATAACATTGTTGCGTCTCTTTAGCAGTGATAAGTAAAGATGTAAATGTAAGGATGTAATGAAATTTCTTGTCTGTTCTTATTTGTTTATAAGAAATAAAGAAATAATATATGATAGATAAAAAAATAAAAATTTTCTGACCTATCACAATACCACTGCAACAGTATAAATATATCACAGGAGTGGGTGTTACTGCTTTTTTGATTTGGGGTTTTTTTTCTGGCTGATTAGTTGATTTTTAGACAGTAGCGAACAATTACTGTCTCTCTCTTATACATAGGGTTCAAAAAAGACTCAAAGTAACAGGCTATTTCACTTCAGTCCAAAATTCCATAACTGCATTTTTTTGGTTGGTATTTCAAACAAGGTGATTATGAACTCTTAGGATCTCAGTACCTGCCTGCTTCAAAGACATATCAATGTATTCAATATGGTTTGTTAAGCTGTCATCAGGTCATAACTAACTACTGTATATCACTGTTCTACTGACCTTTAGCAAGATGGATCAAACAGCTTAGAGTTAATAGCTTCAGTTATCTTAGGAGCAATCCTCTGGTCTGCACGTAAGAAAGCTCAATGGAGGAAACACTAACAAACAAATCCCACTCTTCTTCAGCATAAAAGTTTAGGCTGTTCCTACTAAGAAGTCCACGGACAATTGTGATGTTACTTATACTCCATCATTTTATATCAGCCTTCAATGAAGTATTTCCATTCTATTTGGCACAAAAAATGAACAACTCAACCCTCATCCACCCTGGTTTAAATAAGTGTCTCTGTGACATCAAAGTCTTCTATTTTCAGAGTCTACTTTTACGATGAGTAAATACTGATGTTTGGACTGTCTCTAAGACTCCTTCTCAAAATTCTAATTATATTTCAGCCTACTTGTTTGAAATGGAGATATTTCTGGTAGGAACATTTCAGAGTCTGCTATCTTTCCTTTGATACATAGGTAATTTTGAAATAAAAGTTCTTACTTAGTGTGAAAAAAGTGCCAGCTATGATTATATTGGATTCAATGCATCACTTAGTTGGAAAAGACCTTTGAGATCATCCAGTCCAACAGTATCTGTGCGCTACTAAACCATGTCCCTGAGAAAATCATCTACTCGTCTTTTGAACACCTCCAGGAATGATGATTCAACCACCTCCCTGGGCAGCCTGTGCCTGTTCCTGATCACCCTTTCAGTGAAGAAATATTTCCTAATGTCTAGTCTGAACCTCCCTGGAGCAACTTGAGACCATTGCCTCTCCTCCTATCGCTTGTCACTTGGGGAAGAGACCAACACTCACCTTGCTACCACCTCCTTTCAGGGAGTTGTAGACAGTGATAATGTCTCCCATCAGCCTCTTCTTCTCTAGGCTGAAGGAACCCTAGTTCCTCGTAAGACTTGTTCTCCAAACCCTTCACCAGCCTCATTGCTCTTCTCTGGAGGTGCTCCAACACCTCAATGTCCTTCTTACACTGAGGGACCCGGAGCTGCACACAGTATTCAAGGTGTGGCCTCACCAGTGCCGAGTACAGGGGCAACAATCACTTCCCTGCTCCTGCTGGTCACGCTCTTTCTGATACAGACCAAGATGCTATTGGCTCTCTTGGTCACCTGGGCACACTGCTGGCTCATATTCAGAGCAGTCTAAAGAGGCTATAAAGAAGACAAGAAGTAATGTTCTACCTTTAATGAACAGTAAGATCATGTTTGATTAAACATAAGAGTGGTTTAGATTAGATGATGTGGAAAAAAATACTTTAAACTTTGGAAAAGTAATTGCAATGCATTACACAGAGAAAGCCTTACTACTGAAATTCTAAGAACATTTTGGATGCTTTAGAGAAGAAAAAATTATTAGATTTTTTTTCAGATTTCTTCAACTCCAGATTTCTAGGTTATTCTCCACTCCCCCCAGAAACTGTGTGTTCTAATTCTGCTTTCTGTAAACTATCTTAGTCCTTCCAATCCTTCTAACTCATAGAGCCACAGAATTATAGACTCATGAAGGTTGGAAAAGACCTGTAAAATCACTGATTTCAACTGTAATCCCACATCACAATGCCTAATAACCGTGTCCCTAACTGCCACATCTACATGTTTTTCAACACCTCCAGAGATGGTGACTCCACCAATTCACTGAGCAGCCTGTTTCAATGCTTTACCACTCGTTCAGTAAAGGAATGTAGTTCCTAATATCCAATCTAAACTTTCCCTGATGCAACTTGAGGCCATTTCCTCTCATCCTATTGCTTTTTACTTGGGACAAGAGACCAACATCCACCTCCCTATAACCTTCTTTCAGTTAGCTGTAGAGAGCAATAAGGTCTCCCCTCAGCCTCCTCTTCTCCAGGCTAAACAACCCAGGATCCTGCAGCTGCTCCTCAAAAAGCCTGTGCTCCAGACCTTTCACCAGTTTGTTGTCCTTCTCTGGACATTTTTAAGCACCTCAATGCCTTTCTTGTAGTGAGAGACCCAAAACTGGACACAGTATTTGAGGTGCTGCCTCACCAGTGCCAAGTATAGGGGGACAATCACATCCCTATTCCTGCTGGCCACACCATTTCTGATACCAGCCAGGATGATGTTGGCCTTCTGGACCACTTGACCTGACTCGTGGCACATATTCAGCCGGTTGTTAACAGGCACACTCAGTTCCCTTTCTGCCAGGCAGCTTTCCATCCACTAACCCTGTAACTCTGCATAGGGTTGGTTGTGACTGAAGTGCAGGACCCGTCACTTGGCTTTGTTGAGCCTTATCCTATTTGTTTCAGCCCATTGATCCAGCCTGTCCAGATCCCTCTGTAAATTCTCCCTAGCCTCAAGCAGATCAACACCTCCAACCATCTTAGTGTCATCTGCAGACTTACTAAGGATACACTCAATCCCCTAGTCCAGATCACAGATAAAAATATTTAACTGGATGGGACCCAGCACTGAACCCTGGGTAATGCCACATGTAACTGGCTTCCAGCTGGATTTAACTCCATGTACCATCATTCTTTGGACCCAGCCATCCAGTCAGTTTTTTTTCCCAGCAGAGGGTGTGCCTGTCCAGGCCAATGGCAGACAGTTTCTCAAGCAGAATGCTGTGAGAAACGGTGCCAAAGGTTTTACAAAAGTCCGGGTACACCACATCCACAGCCTTTCCCTTGTACATTAAATGGGTAGTCTTCTCATTGAAGGATATTAGGTTGGTCTGACAGGACCTGCCTTTTGTAAACTCATATTGACTGGGCCTGATCACTTGGTTATCCTTCATGTGCTGTGTGATAGCTCAGTTGATCATCTTCCCCTCTGGCTTGTTTTATAACCATGGGGGAACCCGCTCCTGCACCTCTAAGTCTTCCTCCTTGAAGGATGTCAAGCCTTCCTGGATCCCTTTGACCTTCAGAACTGTCTCCCAAGGGATTCTCTCAACCAGTGACCTGAACAGGCTGATGTCTGCCCTCTCCAAGTCCATGGCAGTAGTTTGCTGGCCCGCTCTCCTTACTTCATTAGGAATAGAAAATTTTATCATTTCATGGTTGCTAAGTCCAAGATAGCCTCCAACCACCACATCACCCACCAGTCCTTCTCTTGTTTGCACAACAGCAGGTCAAGTGAGGTACCTCCCCTGGTAGGCTCGCTTATCACGTGTGTCAAGAAGTTATCTTCCACACACTCCAGAGAATTCTCCAGGGCAGAAGATACTATGACAGGTGAGAGCACACACTGTTAATAAGGTATTCTAACACATGTCATTATGTATTAAAAAAATAAATAAAAAAAATAAAAATCACCCCACATCAGTTGCATCTTATTTCCTCCTTATTTCCTGTTGTATTAGAAGATAAAGATACTGAAATACACCCCAGTGGTCTTAAATGTGATGCATCACTATTAATGAAAAATCAGTATTAGAACTTTGGTTCTACCTGTAATTTTTCTGACATCATTTACAAAGGTATGACAAGTTCAGAAACTGAGATAATGTCATAATTGAGAAGAGTCATTATTTTATCCATCAGTATTTAGTTAACAACTTCTCATCTTCACATTTGGTGATCCTTGTTTCTTTTTCAATTAGCAATTTTCTTGAATGTACTGTGCTTTGCATTTCACAGTGAAACTGCTGTTGCGGTAACACTTAAACAGAATTAATCATAATGGCATAGAGTCCTACCCTCTTAGAGGAAAGTTGCCACATGTGATAAGACCACTTCAAACAAATACCCTGGTCAAAACAGAAACACAGCTAAATCAATTTCTTCTTGAAAGTATTAACTCCAGTTTCATGAGAAGACATGCTGGCTCAGTATCATGGGCATGCATTGCAGGGTGAGGACAGGACTCCAGTAGCTCGGCTTCAGCTGACAGTTCAGTCTTCCTTTCTTATTTTTTTTTTAAAATAAAAACTAAAACTCTGTGTGTGTTTATATGTGTATAAATATATAATATATGTATAGAAATAAGACTGGTAGATTCTCATGTCATCTTGAAAGTAAAACCTAAATTAAGTACAGATATGTAATTGTGGCATTTAACGACTTAGTCATGAAACCTAACAAAGGACCACCTTTAAGTCTTTCCTTTATTGGCTATTCTATACAGACAGGTAGTTGCCCTTTAATTTCTATGGAGTCTTCATACAGGAAAGAACTATAAAGTCAGCAAAGATCATTATTATGATGAGAATGTTATCATTATGTTTCATTATTAAACTCTACATTCTTTGTCTTGAAAATTTTAGTAATACTATTCTGTAATCAAATTTGTAGTATAATAGGCAATGATTAGATATATTAATTTATGATATAGCTTCCCGTCTTTATTATACTGTAACAGCTACACAGAAGAAAAACCCAAAGTATACTAATAAGAATGTAAAAAAGAACACTAGTATGCTAGATTTCATATGAAGGAAAACAAAAATAATCAGCAAAAATACCAACTGTCACTCCTAAGTACTTTAAATGAAACCATCCTGTTTACACAATCTACTAACCTCACTTTATCTCATAGCAATTATCACAATCTCACTGATGCTCTAGTGTGCTACACAAATACAGTCCTCTGCCTTCCTTTGAGCCTTGCTAAACAAGCAGATTATATTGATTGTTATCTTAATGGAAAGTACCAACACAAATTCCTTAAGGACTTTGGTCTTGTAGAAAAATGAAATGCTCTATAAAGTCCTTTTGGTTTGTTTTTTTGATTGAGAAAGAATATTTTACAATAAGCTTAAAGAAAAAAAAAAACCAAAAAATTGTGCTTTTTACTTGTGTTATTCAATCCTTTTTCCAACATGAAGGCAAGAAGTAGGGTTACTTTAGGTATTATTCATATAGATGACTGCAGCAAACAAACAGCATTTTCGTGGTAGCGGCAAGTTTAGCAAGTTTAGATCCAATCAGATTTCTACGACTTAGTTATTTCTTAACCTGCCAAATCAAAAGAGCTATAGAATTTCAGAAACCTGTTTGTTGCGAAATAGTCTGGTAACCAGTGTCTGAAGAATTTTATAAGAAATTGTATTTTTCACTTCTCTGTTGAACAGACACATAGGAATTGAACAAGAGATCCTCTTTCCACATAAAGTTTTCCTAACTATGATTTTTCACATTTCTTGGGTTCTGAGACTCAGAACTACATTTCTGTGGAAAGGTAATTTTGAATGAGCAGTTAGAGTAAAAAGTCTTAATACTTTAAAATAACAAGAAGGAAACTAAAGCAAGGAAATTAAAAACAGTGATTCAGTCTTCCAGAAAGTTTGCAACAGCACTGTCAGACCAGTAGTGTCCTGTCCCTTTTCCCTTTCTGCTTTTTATTGTGTACTTTACTACTGTTCAGAACTCATAGTTCCCAAAAACATAATAAACAAGACATTTCAGTCAGATTTTACACAGCTCGGACTGGAATACATTAGTTTTTCAACTTATTTTTATGCAAGAAATAATAAAACAGAAAAGCATCTAGCTAGCGGAATAAAATAACTCAGAATTTCTTTCCAAATAAGTGTTTCAGTCCTATTTTCAATATTCTGGTTATTTTTTTCCTGATTTTAGGCTCATCTGGACCTGAAATCCCTAGCAACAGAATATAGAAATATAGAAATATAGAAACCCATCTTAAAATATGACTAGATTCTGTGCTATTCGTTTTCATTTTTGGCTAAGCAGAAGAGAACCATGAACTGACAGGCAAAATCAGACGTATCTAAATTACTGAAAAATCTTAGTTTTCCAGTTGGAAAAAACAAAGGAGAATAACAATGTTGTTTAGCAACTTACAATGAGCCACCTTTGCCACTACTACGCAATGAAAAAATTGAGTACTAGTCTCAGCTGCTTCTTTCTACAGAGGCAGGAAAAGAAGAGTGCAGCAGCCCAGCGCTCTGGTGCACTCAAACAGGATGGCTGCACAGAAAAAAAAAGCTAACAGTGGGTTGCTATCAGGCCAGCTTAGCTGTCTCTCTTGATTTCAGTCCTACTGTCATGGTTTCACAGTCAATTTAACCTGGTATAAAATGGCAATGAGGCCAAACAAACCCTTCCTACTGATCCCTTCTTCCTTTTTACTTGCTTTCACTTCTTTTACTGAGGAGTAAGAGTTAATGAGGCCGTCAAATGCACGAGAGTAGGAAATGTCCATATGAACTCTTGTGCTGACATGAGACCAGGAACAAGCAGTCAGCAACGGCATTACAGTCAGGAATGAGAGATGCTGAAAATGACTAAAGCTGCAGTCCGAGGGGATATCCAACTAGCAGCAAGATTGCCATATGCTCATCAATATTTCTGTATAGGTTTGTGTAGTATTAGAAACTGTGGAGTTGTGTTAACCTCTCCTATGGTCAGGCTAGTAATCCTCTCTGACAGAGGTAATTAGCACAGTTTAGCATGCGTCTAGCTCACACACAGCTGCATTTGTCACATGGTGATAAACTCAGATCTTAGGAAAGAAGAAGATACGGTTATTCCTTATAAAGAAGATCAAGAGGCAGGAAACGAGGGTGTGAAACACTTAACCACACTTGAAGGCAGGATTGTGATTTAATAACAGACAAGGGAGATTTTGTACCACCTTCCCATTACAAAGAACAAGTCTACAAAACTCATTTTTAATTTGAAAATTGTTCAGTTGCGAAAATTATTTACAATTTAGTTGCTAAAGATTTCTACAGAAGGTTGTCTTAACTTCTGTGCGTCAGAGTTTAGCTCCAGCAGAGCTTGATTGGCAGCTAAACGTGAGCAGTTGTGGGCATAACTCCCTTGCTCCATCCCCAGGGAAGGGGGAAAGGGAAATGAGAGAAAAAGACGTGTGGCTTAGAAACAAAAACTAAAACAGCTTTACTGAAACAACAACAACAACAACAATAATAATAATAGGAAAATAATAAAGTATGTACAAATACATGAAATTCCCCTGCCCCCACCCCGATGACTACGCCACCACAGATGCTGCAGAGCAGGCACAGGGAAAAGGTCCCAGGATGGACACAATGACAGGAGGGAGTTAGGCTCAGGAACACATAGATCTAGGATCAGGGCAAAAAGGTCCTTGACGTTGACCGTCAAAGAAGAAAACTTGACTCTCGTGGTCCTTCAGTTTTATAGTGAATATGATGTATATGAGAAGGAATACCCTTTTGTTCAGTTTTGGGTCACTTGTCTTGTCTGGCCCTGCCTGCAAGTGACCCTTTTTTGCCTCTGATTTACAGCATTCCATGAGTTCGAGGGTGGCCTTGGTTTCTATGGGAGTAAGTATAAGCAATGGCCTTTCTGCATACTGATGTCCCATATTATCACTTCTAGAGAGAAACACTGTCTAAAAAACATGCAGTTAACCTTCAGAAAATGAAGTTACTTAGGTAAGTAAAATTAGAAAAGTTAGAAACTGATTCTTCTTTAGCTCAAACAAGAACACTCTGTTCCCGTAATATACTAGTCCTTGGCTGCCAGCACAAAAGTGTTCAGTTAATAACAAGGAAAATAAATGCTGCACGTATAATACAATTGTAAATAAATAAAAAAAGAATTAAATAGCTATCTAATAGAAACAGACAAAACTAGTCTTTTCATCGATTTGAAAATAAAAGATGGCATTAAACTAAGTGTTTGGTATAAATACACAAATTACTTCTACAAAGTCTTTTGCAGTATTTGAGCAAAACTCCTCCTAAAGAAGGTGTACATTTTGTGAACATATTGACAGACACAAAAAAGGCCATATTAGAAAAGGAGCACCGTTGCCTTCCAAAGTGAAAACAAGCAAACAAATCCCATTTGTTTTTTCATGTACTTGGGCCAATTGTATTGAGAATACTTGCGGTTATGAAATAGAAAGCCTCCTAACTACTGGAAAAAGGCTTCTTGTGAGTCTCCAGTTCTTACTGGAAGGTAGAAAAGGTAGTCTTGATAAAGATGGACATTCACACAGCAGCAATGTTTTTTCAAAGGTATATAACCAGGTAGTTAGACAGGTATTATCCAGGTAGCAATCTGCATATGAAATTTAGTGATGTTTGCTTTTTTCCTCTGTATCTTCAAATAAGCTTTTTGCATGAAGGTGCTGAGGTGGCCTAGATTCTCTTGTAAAGACAAGAAAATGAGGAAGAGTATGGCCTTTGAGCCACACCAGTCCAAAACACAACCCCAGGCAGTATATTCCAATCAGACTTCCAGGCTACCACTGGGAGGAGGCTGTGGAAAAATTAGTCAGTATGAGCAAGGCAAAAATGAACAAGAAGTACAAGTAGCTTGATGACATTTATTTCATGTGCTCCTGAGAGAATGCTCCTTTGAAGAGTGGCAACTATGCAAGAGAACTGCCTTTATTGCCACACAGGGTAAATTCACAGTGTGTCAATTTGCCCACAGCACCCTACATAGAGCAGCAAAGTTATCTCCTCTCTGTGAAGCGCCACACACACACATCAATGTTCTGCACAAGCAGGTGTTTTGCTGTTCCTTGGCAACAGTGGGATGCAGTTAGTCTTATCACCTGATGTTGACATCCCTCAAGGGAAGTTTTCAGGTCTGTCTCTACAGTTTCACTGTTCTGTTCAGACGCATTCTGCATCATAGAGAACAGAAATTTTGAAAAACTACATTTGAAGCACACAATGGGGAAAAGTTAAATTCCAAGAAACTTCTGATGACCCGGTAACAGAAAGACATACGATAATTTGTTCTCACATTTAACTTTTATTAAACTTAGTAAATTACATCCAGAGGGAAAAAATCTTGGGGAAAATACTATGCCTCCACCTAGTGTTACTATCTTATCAAAGTTAATAAGAAAAACAACGAATAGGAACTGGAGAGTGTGAAATCAGATTTAGAATGAAGTCAGGTTACTGTATACTAGGTTTCCCTGAATTGTAAGAAAGATGATATTTCTAGAAGCAGCACTTTCAGTATAAATATCACCAGACCATCTATTAAAAATCACCTTATCTCTGTAGAATCACTCCAGTGAACACAGACGTGTAAGTAAAAGTGGTGCAGAAGGAAAATAGATTCCACTCAGATGAACAGAAATGCATTTGTTTGGAAATTCAATACTAATGTCATTTTCCTTGACACAATATTTATATTGCCAAAAACTACCTGATTTGTTAGAACTCTGTTAGCTTATACCACCGTAGAAGAGCTGTCAGTAGAACATGCATGTTTTTCCAAAGGTGGCTTTTGTCTTGGAAACACTGGATTCCATGTCCCAAGAACTGTATAGCATGAGTAAATCTTTCTGAATGCTGTTTCTCTGCTGCACTGAGGTGGCAATGTACTACCATCAGCAGCACCGTGAAAGAGGGAGTACTCTCCAGAGGATGATGTACGCCCCACAGCAGGAAGTCCAGTACTTTCACTGTAGCTACCAGTGGGTAGGAGGAAGGAAAACCTCTACCAGATAAAAAGCATTAAAGCAATGCAATACTGTGTCATGAGATGTGCTTGGCAGTCAGTTGCTGCTTATGGGCTGATTACATTAAAAGCTTTAGATATATCAAAAAGAATTCTTGTAAGAATTCTTCAAGGCCAGGTTGGATGGCGCCTTGAGCAACCTTGTCTAGTGGGAGGTGGCCCTGCCCATGGCCGGAGGGTTGGAACTAGATGATCTTTAAGTCCTTTCCAACCCAAACCATTCTATGACTCTAAGATAGTAAATTCTGCTCACTTATTGCTTATTTTTTTCAATTGATGCCCACATTGTTAGCCTCTGAGTAAGCATTATGTCAATAGATTTCAAAAAAGACAAGCACCTCCATTGTTGCAAACAGAAAGTTATTAACTCATGCTTTCTATAGCTAATATTTATAAAATAAAGCAGACAAATTAGTGTTGTCTTTAGTAACTGAATAAAAGTAAATAAAACTGCTTTGAAATTAGATTCTTTGCTTTTCACAGCAGATAAACAGCTCTAGAAATAAGTAGGGATTGTTACCCAAGCTACAGCTCTCAGCTACTTGAGGCAGTACGTCTGTGCTTGATTATGCACACTTAAGAGTAGACCAAGGATAGAAATGTACGTAAAAGGACCATTGAATACTTATGTTTCTGATAAACAGAAAAAAAGAAGTACTTCAGTAAAGTTATTGTTGACCCACAGAGATTACTCACAAAGTAGACACAATTCTTAAAATCTCTTTTTTTGATCTTTAATAGAATCTGAAACTTTTAAGATTAGAAAGAGTACTGTATATAAGAAGAAATTGAATTATTACGTCTAGCCATACCTGTGATATGAAAATCCCTAAACACACCAGAATCAAATTAACAGAAAATTGGAATTGTCAGTCACTCTAAGACTCTGTATTTCACTATATCACTGAGAAGTGTGAAGGCCTTCAGTCTGTAGCTTCCTCTCAAAAGGTGAATTTAGCCCCAAGGTAATTCTGCCTGACAGGAAATGCACATGCAGAATGGCAGAGACTTATATGCAGAATAGAGAGACTTAAACATAGAATCATAGAATTGTAGAATTATAGAATGGTTTGGGTTGTAAAGGACTTTAAAAGTCATCTAGTTCCAACTCATGGTCAGAGACACTTTCCACTAGATCAAGTTGCTCTCATCCAACACATGAGGCTTCCATGGCTTCTCTGGACAACCTGTTCTAGTGCCTCACCTCTCTAACAGTAAAAAATTTCTTCCTAATATCTCATTTAATCTACCCTCTTTCAGGTTAAAACTGTTATCCTTCATCCTATCACTACAGTCCCTGACAAAGAGTCCCTCCTCAGCTTTCCTGTAGCCCACTTTGTACTGAAAGTACTGGAAGGCTGCTATAAGGTCTCCCATGAACCTTCTTTTCTCTAGGTTGAACAAGCCCAACTCTCTCAGCCCATCCTCATATGAGAGGTACTCCAGCCCTCTGATCATCTTTGTTGCCCTCCTCTGGACTACCTCTAACAGATCCATAATTCTTCCTTCTTCAGATTAGAGGAGAAATGCATTGTAATGATTTTCCTTGTGAGTTATTTCATGGCTGATGGCAGCTGACTGTAACTTTTAAAAATATTTTTATGAGCTTGTCTAGCTTTAGGTTATGAAGGAGAAAATCTCATTGGTAGTAACAGCAGAATTCTCATAGGAAAGTCACCTTAGTAAACAGTTATTTTAAAGGTACATAACATTGAAATAGAAAATAAAAAATCTTTATAGAACTGCTTTTATAACTGTATATATGAAAGTGCAAAACGCTGCAGCAGTTGTCTGCTTTATCCAATGAAGTCCAAAAATATGTCGACATATTTTCAAAAGGCACTCCAAGGTCTACAAATTTTAAACAAATCTAATAAACATAATTTTAAATACTGTTTGGAACCGGCACACTGTATGAAATAAAGTAAGACAACAGAGGTTAAGCATGAAAGAGTTTGTAATTCAAATTCACTGCAGAACTGACAAAGCTGAAGTAGGCTTGTCTTTCCAATTGGGTTCATAGAAATTTAAGAATTATTTCACTGAAACATGTTTCTTTGACTACTTCTGTCATAAAGTCTTGTTCACGGATATGAATACAGATGAAACTACAGATTACACACTTCAGTTCTAATATCAAATGTAATGTTCAGAATCAGACTCATCTTATAGAAAATGCATTCACAGGAAAATAATGTGATTTTAGATAACGAAACGTTACATTTGATCTGCGCATTTCATCAAAATTATTTGGGGCAGGATCCACAGATGCTTATTTGTTGCTGTTTTTTTGGCATACTTGCTACTGAACAAACCATAATTGGTACCTAGAGTTGCACATATACTTTAACTTAAATGAAAAGGAATTTTTTTTCAGAATAAGAGAGCAGATTCTCAAAATCTTTATGAGCAGCTTAAGTGGAACAGATAATAAAATAGCCTTATAAACAAATCAAGTTTCTTTATGGCAAGACCTTTATAAATTCAGGAAAAGCAATACCTACAAATGATCTTTGTCCTGTGGGTGGGGTTTTAAAAATTAATATTCTGAGGAGGTGGTTTTTCACCAAAACACCATAGACAAGGGTCTGACATGACAAAGAAAATTCTGAAAGAAGTCTGTTTAAACTTTAGGATTTGATCTACTAAAACTATGTAGAAATAGTGATTTTTGTTTTTGTTTGGTTTTCTTTTTGTTCCTCCCACACACGTATTTTAAATAAATTTAAAGTTTTTGATCCAGTTAATACTTTTTAAAATAGTCAAATTCTTCAAGAGGAGGATAAAATCTAAAATTCTTCAACTTTTCTTCTCCCCTGGGAAGATTTATATATGTAATTCTTAATTTTTGCTAAAAATAAACATGATGGCCCAGAAATGTGAATTCAGTGCAAAAAACACAACCCACGTACGAATATACAGCTCATATATTTTGTAATGGAAAGCACTGGAAGGCAATCCACAAATAAAACTGTTGCAATAGTATGAGTAAACTATGTCTCTGAACACTACTATAATCTTTATAACAAGTTAGCATATATTTGACCATAACGAGTAATACTGATATAAATTCCTAAATGCATCCTATTTGTGTCTGTATAAATACATAAGTTCACATAAGGTCAATGGATAGGGCAGGAGCACAGGTGGTGTTCTGCTTGGTTCCTCTGGTGGCAGAGATGTATACCGAAAGGAATAAGAGAATTTACGCTCTTAATAAATGGCTTAGGGACTGGTGTCGGCAAAGGAATTCTGGGTTCTACGATCATGGAGAAACCTTTACGACATCTGGCCTGCTTGACCAAGATGGGTCTCCTCTAACTACAAAGGATAACAGGATTCTAGCCCAGGAGCTGGCAGGGCTTGTAGAGAGGGCTTTAAACTGGGTATGAAGGGGGAGGAGGCTAGTAACTAGGCTCACCAAAGATGTTGCTGTGGAGGATGAGCCATCTCAAAGGGTGTCATCAGTAACCCAACTGAAGTGCATGTACACAAACACAGGCAGTATGGGGAACAAACGGGAGGAGCTGGAAATCCTGGTTCAGTGGGAGAGCTATGACATAGTTGCTATCACGGAAACGTGGTGGAATGACTCTCATAACAGGAGTGCTGCCATGGAAGGCTACAGGTTCTCCTGAAGAGAGACAGGCGTGAGAGGAGGGGTGGAGGGGTAGCCCTCTATACTAAGGAAACCCTGGATGCCGTTGAAGTTGAGATCGGTGATGACCAGATTGAGTGCCTATGGGTAAGGGTCAGAGGGGCAGTCAAGTCTGACCTCCTGGTTGGAGTATGGTACAGACCATCTGACCAGGAGGAGGAGGTGGATCTTCTGTTGTTTAAACAGCTGGAGGCTGCCTCTAGATCGGCTGCCCTTGTTCTTTCAGGAGACTTTAATCTTCCGGATACCTGCTGGGAACTTAACACTGCTGAGAGGAGGCAGTCCAGGAGGTTCTTAGAGTGCATTGAGGACTGCTTTCTGTCGCAGCTGGTGAGTGAGCCTACCAGGGGTGAGGCTCTCCTTGACCTGCTGTTTACAAATAAAGAAGGGCTGGTGGGTGATGCTGTGGTCGGAGGCTGTCTGGGGTGTAGTGATCATGAGATAATTGAGTTTTCTGTAAAAAATGTAACAAGAAAAGGCAGGAACAGAACATCGATGCTGGACTTTCGGTGGGCAGATTTTGAATTATTTAAGGAACTAGTCAGGAAAGTACCCTGGGAAATGGCTCTTAGTGGCAAGGGGGTCCAGGAAGGCTGGATGCACTTCAAGAATGAAATCTTGAAGGCGCAGGAGCGGGCTGTCCCCATGTGTTGTAACAAGAGTCGTAGGGGCAGACGGCCGGCCTGGATGAGTAAGGAGATTCTGAAGGAGCTAAGTAAGAAAAAGAGGATGTAAGGCCATTGGAAAGAAGGGGATGTAAGCCAGGTCATGTTCAAAGATGTTGTTATGTAGAAAACAAATCAGGGAAGCAAAAGTCCAACTGGAGCTTAAATTGGCCACTTCTGTTAAGGACAATAAGAAGAGCTTTTATAAATATATCAATTGTAGAAAGAAGGGCGGCAGCGACCTCCACTCCTTATTGGATGTGGAAGGAAATATAGTAACCAAAGATGCAGAGAAGGCGGGGGTACTTAATGCCTTCTTTGTCTCAGTTTTCAACAGTAAGGAAGTCTGTTCGCTCAACAGTTGGTCCTCCAAAGTGGTTGATGGGGACAGGGTGCAATATGGCCCTCCTGCAATCCATGAGGAGGAAGTTAGAGATCTGCTGAGCCACTTGGATCCTCATAAGTCTATGGGGCCGGATGGGATCCATCCTGGGGTGATGAGAGAGCTGGCGGATGAGCTTGCTAAGCCGCTCTTCATCATCTTTCAAAAGTCCTGGCTCACTGGAGAGGTCCCGGAAGACTGGAAGTTGGCCAATATGATGCCCATCCACAAGAAGGGCCGTAAGGATGATCCAGGTAATTACAGACCTGTCAGCCTGACCTCGGTTCCAGGTAAAATTATGGAGCAGATAATACTGGATGCAATCATATGCCACCTGCAGAACGGTCAAGAGATCAGGCCCAGCCAGCATGGGTTTAGGAGGGGTAGGTCCTGCCTGACCAACCTGATCTCCTTTTATGACCATGTGACTCGCCTGGTGGATGAGAGGAAGGCTGTGGATGTGGTATACCTGGACTTCAGCAAGGCCTTTGACACTGTCTCCCACAGTAGACTCCTAGAGAAGCTGGCAGCCCGTGGCTTAGATGGGAGCACTCTGTGCTGGGTTAGGAATTGGTTGGATGGCCGAGCCCAGAGAGTGGTGGTGAATGGTGTCTCATCCAGTTGGCGGCCAGTCACCAGTGGTGTCCTCCAGGGATCGGTGTTGGGTCCAGTCCTGTTTAATATCTTTATTGATGACCTGGATGAGGGGATTGAGTTCATCATTAGCGAGCGCACAGACGATACCAAGCTGGGAGGAAGGGTTGATCTGTTAGAGGGTAGGATGGCCCTGCAGAGGGACCTGGACAGACTGGAGACATGGGCCAATTCTAATGGGATGATGTTTAATAAGTCCAAATGTCAGGTACTTCATTTTGGACACAACATCCCATGCATAGCTATAGACTGGGGACAGAGTGGCTGGAGAATAGTCAGGCAGAAAAGGACCTGGGAATGCTGGTTGACAGGAAGCTCAACATGAGCCAGCAGTGTGCCCAGGAGGTCAAGAAGGCCAATGGCATTCTGGTCTGCATCAGGAATAGTGTGGCAAGCAGGACCAGAGAAGTTATTGCCCCCCTGTACTCGGCACTGCTCAGGCCTCATCTTGAATACTGTGTACAGTTCTGGGCCCCCCAGTTTGGGAAAGATGTCAGGATGCTGGAGTGTGTCCAGAGGAGGGCAACGAAGATGGTGAAGGGGCTGGAGCACAAGCCCTACGAGGAGCGACTGAGGGAGTCGGGGCTGTTTAGTCTGAAGAAGAGGAGGCTCAGGGGAGACCTCATTGCTCTCTACAACTACCTAAAAGGAGGTTGTAGTCGGGCAGGGGTTGGTCTCTTCTCTCAGGCGACCAGTGACAGAACTGGAGGGCATGGACTCAACCTTCATCAGGGGAGGTTTGGGCTTGATGTTGGGAAAAATTTCTTCACTGAAAGGGTGATTGGCCATTGGAATGCGCTGCCCAGGGAGGTGGTGGAGTTTCCAACCCTGGAGGTGTTTAAGGGGAGACTGGATGAGGCACTGAGTGCCATGGTTTAGATGATGGTTTGGTGTTGTGTTGGGTTGTAGGCTGGACTTGATGATCTCAGAGGTCCTTTCCAACCTTGTGATACTGTGTGATACATATCTTCAGGACCAAGAATAGCAAAAGAGCAGTTTTCATGTTCTAAAATCAGTATTTCTCCCTGAGGCTAAGACTAGTTCAAAATATTCTATCTGATAGTGCTCACTACTTTATGTAGCTTCCTTTTGTTTCCTTACACTCAAACTGGACCTGACAGATACCTTGGAAGTGCAGGGATAATGTGTAATTTGCCAGACCTGAAGTATCTCTTAAACCTGTACTGTTCAGAGAGAATTGCAGGTAGATCTATTTTTACGACAACCTGGAAAGATTAGAGATTCCTACAGCTTTTGGGAGTAGCGTGGCTATGAAAATTTGATTTAATCCCCACAACTTGAAAGTACGCTATTGTATGCAGAAAAAATTTAGTAATGGAAAGATTGCAATGCTGGTATAAAATCATGCAGAAATTCTGAAACACAGCTACAAGTTGATGTATAGAATTCTAAATTTTGAGTTGTAAACCACACGTTCGATATAAGAATAAAATGTCTGACACTAATGACGCTCTTCATACTGAATATTACTGGCAGTGGGTGTTTCTTGGAACTAAAACTGATATTATATACTTCCAGTGATGGCTTAGTGTACTAAACCAGCAAAGGCTTTACATGAAATTAACATCAACATATAAATATAACAGATACACCTATATATTCAATTAAAACTTTATTATCACCCTTTTTTCTTCTCTGTTTCTCCTTTTATTGGTATAAAAGTAACTTATTTACTGTGGGAGAAATATTACAATACAAAAGGAACTTCTCACAGAACGTGGAAATGACAAGATGTGCCTGCGTTTTTCTGGATTTTTATAAACATCCCTCTTTTGACTAAGAAATATTGTAACATCAAAAATTTTCTGTGCAATATCTAAGGGATATGCTCCAAGTAACTATAACTAACACCTGCATGTCCAAGGTATTCTCATTCCTTTCTCCATCTATTTTTATTTGCTCTGACAAGTCAAAATTGCTCAGCAATGAACTGTGCCTGTTTGCATTTACCATAGTACCTTCTATCAAATTATCTTTACAATGACAGAACTATTTCTTAGTGCACTTACTGGCTTTTTTCATAGATACTACCCATATTAGAAAGTTAGAAAAGTTACTTCAATGGTCATATTGAAAAAACCACACATATATCAATTCTAAAAGTTTTGGCAGTAAGAGGATGAAAAAGAATCTACATTTGAAACATTCAAAAAATTATCTTACTGATAAGGAATAATTGAGCAATTTAAAATTACTTTCTAGTTCAATTTTTATTCTCATAGAATCAATTGCTTTTCTAAAAAACTTGAATCATCATTGGATGCATTAAGAAAAATAAACAAAAGAATGTGGAATAGATTCTATATTGTGAGATCATCAATGAAGTATTTGTAAAAAAATTCTTGCTTACTTAAATGTATTTGATTGGTTTGAAAGCTGTTGTATCTCTTCCACAGGATACAGCATTCATACATATGTGAGATAACAAATCTGAAATTTCTGATTTAATAGTTTGCAAAATGGCATAAGTTGCAATGTACTTAGGTATCAATAAACTGAAGTGAGATTAGCAGAGAGCCCCCAAGACAGTGTGAGGCTGGAGCACTTTCCCAGTGGGGAGAGGCTGAAGGCTGGTTCACCTTGGATCAGGGATGACTTCAGTGGCACCTTCAAGCAGCACCCAGTGACTCCAGGGGGGATTACTGAGGAGACAGAACCAGGCTCTTCACAGCCTTGTCTGGTAGGAGGAAGATGGGCAATGAGTATAAATTGAGAAAAGAGATACTCAGGCTGGATATAAAGAAAAATTTTTCCTCCCTGAGGAAAGAACATCAGTGGGATGGGCTGCCCAGAGAAGCTGCTGTCATTGGAGTGCAAGATCTCCAGAGGTTTACAAGATCCAGATGGACAAAGCCCCGAGCAACTGGATTTCTGACTTCATAAGTGATCCTGCAATGAGAAGAGTATGGGCCTAGAGGACTTCTCATCTGAGCTATTGCACAGCCCTAGAATGTATTCCATATATTCTAAATACCACTTATTGTTGAGTTTTGGCATCTACTCTCTACCTCAAATTGCTGAATTTATAGTACAGATGACAAATACAATCTGTTCAACACAAAATATTTAGCAAAGATCTCTTTTTCAGGGAAACAAGAAAATAATCATAGCTAAATAAGATTAAAACCTGTAAATATTAGGATATTTTCAAACAGTCTTGAGACATTGGACAACTGTCATTCAATTTCTGTACTGCAATTTCTGTACTGCAAACCTTATCGTTCTTCCATCAGGGTCCCAAAACTGGAGATGTTATCGAGTTACTATAATATCTGTTCTTCAACAGCAATTCTGCTACTGATACAAACAGTGATTGCAATGCAACTAATATCACTAAGTTTGGTTTTTTCCCAAAAAGAATTATCTTTTCATACACTGATATACACTGAGATCTTGTTTTTTTACATGTAATAACTCTGCTTTTAGATTAGACTTTTGTTCAGTCTATAAAGATAAGAGCAGGTCTATAACAATGAGAACAAGTTCTTTATCACAGCCTTCCTACTGCCAAAAATCTATCATCAGCATTATATTTCCCTCAGAATAATATTTTTTAAAATTATACATTCTACACATAGTACCTATCTAGAATATATGAAAAGGCACCAAATGGTGTTCATAATGCATAAAAATTTTAAAATGTAATTATTATAATTATTTTCTAAACCATAAATCACTAACAAGACTTTTATTAAAACTTTCTTCTTTCTTTTTTTTTGTTATGTAGAGGAGAGACAAGAGGCAGAGGCAATCAACCGTGTTAGTATCCAAAGGTTCTCACTGAGGATGTTGTAGGAAGTCCTCTAAGTAATAAGCGTCAATCATCCTAGGAACTTAGAATTTACAGAAGTGAGCAGTGAAAAGAGATGTTGAGAAAAATGTGTCCAAACTGAGAATAAAATCCATGCTTCTTAGGTTAGTACCTTATTTGTTATTCTATGCCTGCATTCTGAGGTTGGTATGTCTGTCATTTCCTTTTTCAATAATTAGAACACTTTCTTTGGATTTCCTGTGTCAATCCAATTATTTCCCATGAGAATAGTTATTAAAAGCAATAAAATGACTCTAACCGTTATATTCAGGAAGTTGCCTCTACTGACAGAAGATTCTTACAAAAAAAATTTCCTCTCAGTTTAAGTGACTGCTTTTTAAAAGTAGGAGTTAATTAGAAAGGAAATTACAAATACAACTATGCAAAAAGTAATGTCAATAACAAAACTCAAACGAATTCATGAGTGGAAACAAGGCTGATTTCGGTAAATAGTGTTAATTACAACTTACTCTGCATTTGGTAAACAGAAAAGGTTGATTCTGTTTTGTCTTGTGTGTAAAACACAAGTAGCTAGGTAGGGCTTTGGTTTATGTGACTCCATGTCTGTTTCCAGTAGAAACTCATTATCCCCCAGCAATGACATAAGCTGTTAACTTCAGATAACCATGGGTTAGGTGAAAACAGAAAAAAAAAAAAAAGAATATAAAATACTCTTTTCAAATCCTTTTTCCCAGAATGAACGTTCACTGAAGGCATGCATACCAGAGTTGCTGATGCTTGTAAAGAAGGTGTCTCCTTTCCACAATAGCTCTTCCCAGGATGTCTTTGCACTCTTCTCTTGCTTTTTCACCTTATTTCTTAATTTAATAAAAAAGTGGCACATGACTGACATTTGATCTTCACATTTCAAGAGTCTTTGTAGCAAGAAAGAAAAAGAAATTTGTAACTCCTACTTTTTTGTCTAACCTTTTTCACTGATACACTGTATGACTAGTGAGTAAAAATATTTTATAGCAGATTCCCCATTTTTCTTAAGTTTTGCCTTTGGCCTTCTATTAACACCTTATCATAGAAGCTTTGATATATTATTGTATGATTGGAAGCAAACTGTGTGGAAAATCATTTTAGGTAGGGAGATCTTCAACTAGATCAGGTTGCTCAGAGCCCCACCCAACCTGCCCTTGAATGTTTCCAGGGATGGGGCATCTGCCACCTCTCTGGGCAACCTGTTCCAACGTTTCAGCACCCTCAGCATAAAAAATTTTGTCCTAATATCTAGTCTAAATCTACCTTCTTTTAGTTTGAAACCATTACTTCAAGTCCTATTGTAACAGGCTATTAAAAGGTTTGTCCTCATCATTCTTATAGACCTCGCATAGGTATTGAATGGCTGCAATAAAGTCTCCCTGGAGTCTTCTCTTCTGCAGGCTGAAAAAGCCCAACTCTCTCAGCCTTTCCTCATAGCAGAGGTGCTCCAGTCTTCTGATCATTTTTTTGTGGCTCTCCTCTGGACTTGCTCTGGTCTTTCTTGTGCTAAGATCTCAGTACTCCAGGTGTGATCTCACCAGACCAAAGCAGAGGGGCAAAATCGCCTCACTAAACGTGCTGGCCATGTTTCTTTTAATGTAGCTCAGGATATGGTGGACTTTCTGGGCTGTGAGTGCACATTGCTAGCTCATGTCCAGCTTTTCACTCACCAGCATTCCTACATCCTTCTCGGCAGGGTTGCTCTCAATCCCTTCACCTCCCAGCCTGTATTGATATCAGCTGTTTTCAGTTTAACCTAAAAGGTAATATATTTTCAGATCACTGAAAAATAAATTTACATTTATGTTCTTTTAAAAAAAGATAACAAAAAAAATATTTTCTTGTTGAGAGACAGAAATCCCTGTTTTATAAGTTGCTCACTCAGGAAGTTGCAAAGAGCAGCAGTGTTTTCTTGAAATATTTTGTGTAAAGCCAGAAATATATACTGTTTTTCACCTTAATTTTTAAACTCTTCTTGAAAATATATATTCTCTTGTGTTCTAAAACAATAGACAGCCTATTGCAGCTTCCTCACTAATACCTTCCACCAGTGATTGTTTCCTCACAGTGTCAGTCAGACAAGATATTTTGAGTAAGTGACAGACTTAACTGTTTGATATTGCACTTAAAACAGAAAAAAGGTCCAATGACGGTGTTTTGGGCCTAATCTGAGCCTGTAACACTTACTTACTGGAAACAGCAAAGGTAGCTTCCCTTCAGTAACCAAAACGTATTCTAGTAAGAAATTCATGCAAGAATGACAGATCAATTCTTCTACTGAGGGTTAAGTGCAAGATTTTTCCAAGTAGTCAATCTTACATCTCACTGGAGATTGTCCAAAGTGATCTTTCAAAAGCAAATTAAAATAACCAACAACAGAAGAGAGGAAACAAGATAGCACACATAAAATCAGATTTTGGAAAATGGGATGAGTTTCTTTCATTACTTTCCATTACAGGCAATTCTAATGAGTTATCCAGAGACACTCCTGACAAAGCAGGAACCTGAAAGAGTTTTGCACCTTACATAACAGTGAAAAAAAAAAAGAGCCTTGATATTACATGGACATGTAAAGTAAATTTGATCTTTTAAATTTTTTAATGCCTTCAAGCTGTGTTTTTCTTGCTAATGCTGCAGGTGAAACTAATGAATCCGAAGATTAGATTTTTCCCTTAATACAAACTGCACTAATCATTCTATATGCATAGAAAAAAATGATAACTTGGCTATTAAAATTTAAACAGCCATTTATTACAGACCATCAGAAGCTTGAATATAAAGAGAGCAGCAGCAAAAAAAATAACTTTGCCAATTATACTTGACTGTGAGCATCTTAATTATTAAATGTATGTGCAGTGAACAACAGGACCAAATATGTTGTGCTGCAGGCAAAAATTAGATTAATGTCATGGACAATGAACCAAGGATACACTTTTACAAAAACAAAGAAGGCAGGCATAGAACTATCTAACTGTAATTTTCATTTTCCAGGGAATGTCAGCACTATGTAATAATTTGATTTTCAATAACCTCATGATGAAGTGTAGCATTTAAACTGGAAAGAAGCGTTGTTCAGTTGTTTACTTTGATTATTACATCACTGAATTTTCTGATCATCCATAACACAAAGGCAGATACCAAACCACGAATTATTAAAGTAAAATATTTACATTAAACTTTACCACTCTAAATTTCATTTTGAAGGTGTTAAAAAAGTATTTTAAAAATATAAGATAAGTTTTTAAAATTAGTGTTATTGTTACAATTTTTATTATTCTTTATATTACTGTTAATGTTGTTGTTATTATTGTTGCTGTTGTTATTGAGATTGGAAGAGAATGTCTGCTCACATTCATGCATGAGCTGCCAAAAAACCTCTTCAGGTACTCAAAGGCTACAGTAACCAGGTACGGGAAGAATTGTTATTTTGATCAAAATACGCAGTCTATTAGCATTGTGATTTTAAGTGTCTTCACGCAATCATTTGACAAACATATAATATTTCATCACAACACACCTATAATACTGATAGTTTCTGCCACTGATACAAGAGATGGAGTACTCTTCATACACAACATCGACATCCTGCTGCTAAAACCCAGAGCAATAGGATCTAATAGTACAGATGTTTCATGTTTTAATTTTACCTTTTAAAAATGAGAGATAAGAGTTGGAACATCTAATTAAGGAGAAGGCTATCAAGACTAACTATTAGAAGCCAGAACTCTTGTAATTTTGTATCCTCTTCACTATCCCAAAATGTCTCTTCAAATTATTAGTATTATTTAACAATGGTACCTGACTGTTATCTCTCATATCAGTGTATATATTACTGAAAATAGAACTGAAGAAGGGAAGAGATATTTAGAAATGAAAAAAGTAAAACAACTTCTCAAGAAAATCAACTTATAGACCACTTGGGAACAGATTTTGCTTTTGAGTAAGGCAGAACATCTGGAAAGAAACAAACTGGAGGAAATCTTTTGATATTATGCTACTATACAATAAAATTAAACATTTTCAGTTAATTGTACAATAAACACATGTCAACTTATACAAACATAAATTTAAGCTATACAAAGCTGACTGACAGAATATCACAGTGTGATGGTGTAGTTTTACAAGTGCAGCTATGTTTTGATTATTTTCTCTTAATAAAAATCTCCACTTTTTTTAATAAACATTATTCTAATTTTGGTTTACTTTGTAAAAAGTACTCTACAAAGAGGTGCACAGATTTAAGGAATCTCAGCAACTTCTAGTTTCTGGATAGGAATATTTAAAAATAATTAGAGGAAACCTTGTTGCAAGCTCTTGGCTTTTAGGATCAGACTTAAAATTCTGTATACAAATTGATTTTTTTGTGAGTATACACAAATAAATTTAAGAAATTTTCAAATTCCTGAGTAAACTAGAAAGAATGGTGCTTTGACATCCTTTGACATCATGTACAGATTTGACACATTAGCAGACAAATGAGTGAAAATATTTTTTCTGCATTTGGATATTTCAAGAACTTGTATTTTTCAGTAGCTATTTAACACCTATGAGAATCTTCTATTGTGTTTATTCGGCTACTTACTATTAAACAGGAACAAGCATCTATGCTGAATGTTTGCCAAGCCAGATCATCCAGTAAATTAAATTCAACACAGAGTCCCTGCCAACTCAGCACCTGCTCCTGCCAAGTGCAGCTCTTTATAAATGTGAGAGGTTCAGCCTAGCGCCACCTGTGCAGTTTGGCAATGCGGCAGATTGCCTCTCACTTAATGCCATTCACCAGAAGCTCTTACGCACCTCTTGAGCACCTGTGGTGCAGCAACAGAGTAGGATGCAAGACAGAGATTTACAAAGGCTGACTCTAGGCCAGCTTTCAAGAAGATATAATATGCAGTGTCCATAGGGCCTGTGGGAAGAAGGGGACCAGAGGACAGTAAATTTACACCTTCAGGCAGCATCTGCCTCCATGGGCCATCTCTTGACAATGACAAATAATTTCATATCCTGAGAGAGTCGCTGACCAGTTACTTCTTAGACACTCCACTCTGTGTGCTTTGTTCATCAAGTGTATCTGACACTTGGTAGTTCATTTTCTATTACTGATTTTTGGCAGTTGAGGGGATTTTCAATAACAACTAGAATTAAATCTTGCTCTCATCTACTGAGCCCCTTTCTCCCACCCCAAAAGCTGCTCCTTCCTTTATTGTTTCACAAAAACCCCAAGCCTATGTCTGACCTTCATTCCCTGTAACCCCCATTTTTTTAAATCTGAAAAGATTGTTTGTGTAAGCAAATTTAACATGGCAACCCTGACATTTTATGCAATAGAGACATTAGTGGAAATAATACTGTGAATTGAAGAGAAAATCTTTAAGAGAGCATAAGGAAGAAGTCAATACGGGAGGAAAATGCAAGTTGCTGAAAAGTTGTTATCTGAGTAACAAACAGTTAAAAAAAAGACTAGTTTTAAAGCACAAGAATGGAAAAATGCCCAAAACAACAGAAAAAGAATCAAGGATAATATATATCTGTTCATTTAACATTAACAATTGAAGAGAGGAAAAAAAATAAAGACAAGTTTTATCCAATATTCAAGAGTCACAGATGCTGGAATAACATCAAAGACAGCAGACTCAATGAAAATACATTCAAAATTTTTAGCCTACAGCTGTTAGCATTAGATTAGTTTTGCAAACCTCAAAATCTCTGAAGAAAAGAGAACACTACAGGAGGACTACTAGTTACTCAATTCTTTTGCTCTGCTGTCTCTCTTCTGGCAACTATTCCTCCACTATGTCCAAAAGAACCGGAAAAGAAGGCACCAGACTGGGAAGCATTATGAGTGGTTAATGTGAGCTGGATGGAATTGGCCTAGTGGGGTAGAAACAGTTGCTTGTTTTAGCTGTACTTGTAAAGTCCTGGTTTTGGTCTTCTGTGTTTTTGGATATCCTGGAACACATCCACACAATCACAAACACAGAATGGCTGAAGTTGGAACAAACTTCTGAAGGTCATATTGTCCAACCTCCAGCTCAAGCAGGGCCACCTAGACCTGTTAGCTCAGGACTGTGTCCAGACAGCTTTTGAATATACCCAGGCATGGAGACTCCATGTTTCTGGGAAATCTGTGCCAGTGCTTGATTACCCTTACAATAATATATTTTTTGATGTTCAGACAGAACCTTCTGTGTTTTCATGGGTACCTGTTGCCTCTAGTCCTGCTGCTGGGCAACACCAAAAAGATTCTGTCTCTACCTCCTTTGCACCCTCCGCTCAGGTGTTTATATACATGGATAAGAGTCCCCCTGAGCCTTCTCCTTTCCAGGTTGAAGAGTCCCTGCTCTCATATGACAGATACTCCAATCCCTTAATCATCTTACTCACTGAACTCTCTCCTAGGACTCCCTGTGTCTCTCTTGTACTGGGGAACCCAGAACTGGACACAAAAATCCAGGCTTTGCTGAGGGTATACACTGCCTCACCATCCAGACCATTAATGTAGATATTAAACAGGATTAGATCCAGTACGGGCTCGTGGGTTACACCACTGATTACTGGCTTCTAACTGGACTTCTAGTGATCATCACATCTCAAGGCCCTGACGTTCAGCCAGTTTTCAATCCACCTCACAGTATGATCATCTAGCCCATACTTCATCAGCTTCTCTGAGAGGCTTTTATGGGAGACAGTATCGAAAGCCTTCCTGAAGTCTAGGTAGGCAGTACCCACAGCTCACCCCTGCTCTACCAAGCCAGTTGTTTCTCCATAGAAGTTTATCGAGATGGTCAAGCATGACTTCCCATTAGTGGATCCATTCTGACTACTCCCGATGACCTTGCTCTTCATGTGGCAGGAAATGGTTTTCAGGATTACATGCTCTATCACCTACCCAAGGACTGAGGTGAGGCTAACTGGTCTGTAATTCCTTGGGTCCTTTTGGTTCTTCTTGAAGACAGAAATGATCTTTGCTTTCCTCTAGTCCTCAGGCACCTCTCCCAGCCACCATGATCAATCAAATGTTATCAAGACTGTCTTTGCAATGACACCAGACAGCTTCCTTTGACACTCATAGGTGCATCCCCATCAGGGCCCATGAATGTATGTATGTTCAGTTTGCTTATGTAGGTATTTCCTGACCTGTTCCTCTTCCAGCCAGGGTATGTCTTCCTTGATTCAGACTTTCCCCCTCGTCTCTGGGGCCTGGGACTCATGAAGACAAGTATTGCTAATAAAGACTGGGATATAGAAAGCATTCAAGACCTCAGCTTTTTCCATGTCCCAATCCTATTCATCAATGGGCCTAGTTTTTCCCTAGCCTTTCTTTTGCCAGTTATGTACATGTAGAAGTTCCTCTTGTTCCAGGTAGGTTTTGGCTTTCCTAACTGCATCTCTTCATGCTCAAGCAATATTTCTGTATTCCTCCTATGTCACCTGCCCCTGCTTCAACCTTCCATACATTTCTTTAAAACATTCCAAATTGGTCAGGATTTCTATGTTCTTCTGGCATTTTTGGCTGAGTTCCTGCTCAATAAGATGGACCACTCCTGAGCTTGGAGGAGATGATCCTTGACTATTAGCCAGTTTCTTTACATCACTTTTCCCTCAAAAGCCTCCATTGTTCTCACTCCATGTCTCTTAACTGTCATATTAAATAGATACGGCATTGACGGGTAGCTGAGGGATGCCCTCCTGTCAGGCTATGAGGTTCAAGACAGACACCCTTGCTTAATAAGCTTCCCCTCAGAGAGACATTTAGGTGCAGCTGGATTTGTCTCTAGGTCCAGATCTGGTTGACAATTTATGACTAAAGGGTTATGTGTATGTATATATACATGTTAGCCACTAGTCAAAATTAGTGTCACCTGTGTGAGTTTCCTCAGAGACTGCCACAGAGACCGTTAATACTTGCTGCTAGTGTACCCAGACAGGCTGTAACCAAAGAAAGTTTCACAATGCCCGGAAGAGAGACAATTTTGCAGTGCTGAAGTGACAAGTAATTTAATTAAAGTGACATAATAAAAAGTTAGGGATTGTTGTTGATAAGTTCACTCACTGTGTTAGCACTAGAAGATTCTAACCAGTTAAAAACGATCATATCTATGTATATTTATGTAACTAGTGACAATAAAAACTTGAGTTAGTAGTTACTTTGCCAGGGAATGTCTGACAGAGTCACAGGCATGTAATTCTTACCAAAAATCTTACCTTGCTGCAGGCGGAGGAGAAGAGAAGTCCAGGCCTGTCGACCCATCCATCGGATAAGATAGTCATTTTTTCTCCCCCAGAGAAAGAGTTTTCAGGTGCCAATTTTATACTTTTTAAAAACTCTTTGGCACATCTTGGTGAGGTGGGACTAACTCAATATGTGTAAGTATGTGTTGACTCGGCCTTGGCAAGGCCACTTGTGTCATCATGCCATCAGAACCAGGGACTCGGCACCATGCCTTCAGGGCAGGGAGTTCAATACGTGCTTTCAGGGGTGTTTCTTCTCTTAACTAAAGCAACACCAGGCAGTGAGGCCTCGATCTCACCCCGGGTGTCACTGAGTTGATTTGAGCATTAGACCACCGCTCGATCTGTGTCACCAGATACAGTTGTCCATTGTTCAAGTCAAACCACTTCCCTTTGCAAAGTTCAGTATTTGCTATCCTCAAGGCCTAGCAAGTCTGTTATACCATACCTGACAAATTGAGATACTTCACTGGCCTTGAGTACACAGCCCATCTCTCTTCTATATGTATTCTCACAGCAGATTGCTTCACCATAGACAGGAGCCTGCATCCTCTTGAGTGCTCCGTGTGCTGACTCCTTCAGTTGAAGGCTTGAAAGATGAAACCATTAAGGTTCACAAAGACTCCTAAAAATTCAACTATTTGGAAAAATTTTAGTTCACTTTAATCGTGATTTTTAAGGGCTACTTTTCATTTAGGGGGCTAGTGCTGTTGACAGGATGATGTACATACAATAAGCTATGCTGGAAAGAGGAAAGAACAGCAGGGCTAATGCTAGATGTGGGAAGCCAGGGGAAATTGTCTTAAAAAGCACTAATGTTGACTCTGCTACATTTGTTTGCACAGTTATGTAATATTCCAGTCAGGGAAATGAAGGAATGTTTAAAATTTAAACTGTGGTTTAAAGATACCATTTTTTTCCCAGATTATACATGCAGTCAAGAAATTGCAATTTAAGATGGACCATTCTAGGAAGCACAGAAATCAGTGAATACCTAATGAAATTTAAGGACAAACTTGCATCTGTAAGGAATCCATATAGAACATTTTAACAAAGAGCTATCAATGCTTCTTTTGAGTGTTATATGAAGACCGATATTGTTGAGATATATATATAACAGGAATAAAACTGATGTACAGGGAGCCCATTTTATCCTTGAAGTTTTTGTAAACAATCATCCTATAAAAATTCTTTTAAAAAAGTGTTCACTGTGAACTCAAATCATAATTCCTATCCTGTCTTTTTCTGAGTTTCAGTTTTTTTACATTTTCTCTAGAGGAGCTGAGGCAACATTTAATATACAAGACTTAAAACATGCCAATATGAAGAAGACAAAATCTATTCCTTAAACTATATAATTAAATGCACTATTTCTCCTCTCCCTGCCAGCAGGAATCCCAATTTGCTTAAGTCATAAAATGGGAAGAATTCTCTTAATAAGCAGCTATTTAAAAAGTAGGCTAGGGCTTATTTATTCAAGGCACAGTAAACACTTGTCAGCTTTCTCATGGTCTTTTCATTTATTAGCATAGCATCAAAATCACTGGCAGTTACTATTCTCCTTGTTGCTCAGCAATTAACTATCTCTTAGATGAAGAGATGCTTATTAAAAACAGCAAGGACAGAATCTCCCTTCCTCAACAGTCTGTTCACTCTCAGACTATTGTCTTAAGGTTTTTCTCATAGTATCGACACTCACATCCATCTCTTAAGATTTCACTTTTTCCAGCCACAATTTTTTAAGAAAAGAGAGTTTTCCTCCTCTTTGCATTCAAGTAGTATGGGACGAAAACATCCAGGTTCCTCATATGCAAGCCCAGATGTAAACATTATGTGCAGATCGAAGCTTCATTTACACTGGAAAATTCTCAGTCAAAAGGGTGATGTAGGCTGCAAACAGAGATGTGATGGAGGCCCACTGACTGCAAGTGGTGCATTCAAAATTTCCTCTGCGTACAATTTCAGCTTTTTAAGAAATAAATGCAAGTTGAAACTACAAGCACATCTGCAGAAAAGCAAATATTTGACAAATCCCAATTTTCTGCTCTTTAGTAGAGAGGAGATAATTCTTGTTATTAGATACTGTAACAACATTTCCTTCCTTCTTATGAGATTGTAAGAAACTGAAGACAACATCTTTCATTACGAAACATTAGTAACCTCAATTTTCAGCTCTGCACACATAGCACTAGAGCAAGATTACAGTACTGATGAGAAAAAGTCATTCACAGTAAGCAAAGATTTACTGTCTTTTTATTTTAAGAAAACTAGTAGATACATATATATCTACGAATTAAGACTCTGAAGTCAATCCTATCAACAACAAAAAATATTTTATAAACCATGCAACACAATTAAACTTCGTGTATCTCTGGCTACTTGACACTGCTGATACTAATGTACCCCAGACACTATTATCTCAATAAATGTAGAACTATTGTTTTTCAAAGGAGAAATGCACAGTTCTCTATGTCTATAGCATGACAAATGGCAGTATTATAGTCTTCCTCAGAAAAGACTATATTAGTTCATTGTAAATACTCGAATGCAGCATAGACTGTTCCAGAAGGTATGTTATTTACCTTTAATATTTCGTTCCCTCAGCTGTTCTGCTGCTGGAATTAATTCACAACTTTTACAACTATTTTGTCTAAAGAGCAGAGACTTCATCATAAAGTTTCTAATTATATGTCAAGCAGAGTTTCCTTGAACACTGTCAGAAAGACAGTATGTTTAAGGGTAACTGTGTGCTTCACAAAGCAACATGTATTTTTGTCATCTCATACTAGCAGATAGCCTCTGTATATAATGGTAAGAGCAGACATGTTACCCTGACCTAAACAGTAGCTTCACCAGAAAAAAATGTATATTTTATGATCCAGAGGTCTTCAATTTAGTTTCCACATGTAATTCCTGAAAGGTCTTCACATATACTGGGATGTTACTCTAATATAACAGATTTATGTGCATTTCAGACAGAGCAAATGCAATATAATACATTTCAAATGAAGGAAAATCATCATTTTGCCTGGAATTACAACTTCAGTCAGAGAAAGATGTCCCCATCCAGACATTAGACAGGCTGATTTTGATCCCTCAAGGTTCTTAATTCAAAGGAATCCGAAGACATCTGATTGACTGTTGACCGTTCCATCACACTATGTCCTATTCTTAGCCACTGGCTGCTCTTTGTCCCCTAAAGCTGCCCTAGGCTAGACCATAGGCTTATCAGGGAAGCAGTGGAGCCAGTCTCTTCAGGGTTGATGCTGTCTGCATATACCTGCTCCATCTGTCAAATCAGTACTGTTTCTACCTTCAACTTTGCTGTCTGCCTCCACAACATTTCAGGTGGGCACTGTCTATATTTAACTGGTATCACAGAAAAAGATTCTCAGCCACACAGAAAGAAAGACATTAGATGAAGAGGAATGTATTTCTAGAAAAAGACCTGCTAATCACCAAGCATGAGTTTGCACAATAGATAGAATAAGAAGGAAAGCTACAATGATATTGTTTGGTGAAAGATATTCTATGCAAGTATAAAATGCAACTGATTATAAGCAGCAAATGATTCATTACAGCATGTTTATTACAGTAAATATAAAAATCAATTCATAATAATATTTGAACACTACAGACAAAGTAAAACCACTTTAGAAATTTGATTTAATTTTCCCTAAATTTATACTTGTTCTATGAGAAAACAAGACACATACATCCTTCGTCCAGGAAGGCAGGAGTTACTTCAAGAACAAAAATCTTGAAAGCACAGGAACAGGCTGTCCTGATGTACCCTAAGACGAGCCTTAGGGGCAGACAGCCATCCTAGATGAGTAAGGAGCTTCTGAAAGATCTAAGCAAGAAAAGAAGGTGTATCGCCTTTGGAAAGAAGGGCTAGTGAATCAGGTTATGTTCAAAGATATCATTAAGTTATGTAGGAGGAAAATTAGGGAGGCAAAAGCTTAACTAGATCTCAATTGGCCACTTCTGTTAAGGACAACAAGAAGTGTTTTTACAAATATATTAATGGCAGAAAGAAGGGCAGCAATGACCTCCACTCCTTATTGGATGTCGAGGGAAATATAGTAACTAAAGATGATGAAAAGGTGAAGTTCTTAATGCGTTCTTTACGTCCATTTTCAACACTAAGACAGATTGTTCACTGGACAACTGGTCTCCTGAAGTGGTGGATGGGGTCAGGGTGGAATATAGCTCCCCTGTAATGCAGGAAGAAGAAGTCAGAGGCCTGCTGAGCTACTTGGATCCTCATAAGTCTGTGTGACCAATGAGTTCTGTCCTAGGGAGATGAGAGAGCTGGTGGATGAGTTGCTAAGCCACTTTCCATTATTTATCAACAGTCCTGGCTCACCAGAGAGGTCCCGGATGAATGGAAGTTGGCCAATGTGATGCCCATCCACAAGAAGGGCCATAGGGATGATCCAGGTAATTACAAACCTGTCAGCCTGACCTCGGTTCCAGGTAAAATTATGGAGCAGATAATCCTGGGTGCAATCACATGGCACCTGCAGAATGGTCAAGAGATTAGGCCCAGCCAGCATGGGTTTAGGAGGGGTAGGTCCTACCTGACCAACCTGATCTCCTTTTATGACCATGTGACTCAGCTGGTGGACGAGAGGAAGGCTGTGGATGTGGTATACCTGGATTTCACCAAGGCCTTTGACACCGTTCCTCATAGTAGACTCCTGGAGAAGCTGGCAGCTCAAGGGTTGGACAGGAGTGCTCTGTGTTGGGTTAGGAATAGGCTGGTTGGCCGAGCCCAGAGAGTGATAGTGAATGGTGTCTCATTCAGTTGGCGGCCAGTCACTAGTGGTGTCCCCCAGGAGTCATTGTTGGCCCCAATCCCGTTTAACATCTTTGTTGATGATCTGGATGAGGGGATTGAGTCCTTCATTAGCAAGTTCACAAATGATACCAAGCTGGGAGGAAGTATCAATCCGCTGGAGGGTAGGAGGGCCCTACAGAGGGTCCTTGACAGACTGGAGGGATGGGCTGATTCCAATGGGATGAAGTGTAACAATTCCAAGTGCCGGGTTCTACACTTTGGACACAACAACCCCAGGCAGAGCTATAGGCTGGGGACAGAGTGGCTGGAGAGTAGTCAAGTGGAAAGGGACTTGGGAGTGATGGTGGACAGGAAACTCAACATGAGCCAGTAGTGTGCCCAAGTGGCCAAGAAAGCCACTGGTATCCTGGTCTGCATCAGGAATGGCGTGGCCAGGAGGACTAGAGAAGTTATCATCCCCTTATACTTGGCACTGGTTAGGCCGCACCTTGAGTACTGTGTCCAGTTCTGGGCCCCTCAGTTTAAGAGACATGTTGAGATGCTGGCATGTGTCCAGAGGAGAACAATGAAGATGGTGAAGGAGTTGGAGCACAAGCCCTGTGAAGAGGGACTGAGGGAGCTGGGGTTGTTTAGCCTGGAGAAGAGGAGGCTCAGGGGACACCTTATTGCTCTCTGTAACTACCTAAAAGGAGGTTGTAGGCAGGCAGGGGTTGGTCTCTTCTCTCAGGCGATCAGTGACAGAACAAGAGGACATGGCCTTAAGCTTTGTCAGGGGAGATTTAGGCTTGATATTAGGAAAAGATTTTTCACTGAAAGGGTGATCGGACACTGGAATGCGCTGCCCCTGGAGGTGTTTAAAAACAGATTGGATGAGGAGTTTAGTGCCATGGTTTAAATGATGAGTGGGTGCTAGTGTTGGGTCATAGGTTTGACTGGATGTTCTCAGAGGTCTTTTCCAACCTTGTGATACTGTAATATTTCTTTCAGAACTAGAATGAAAACAAAATACGTCCTCCATTCAGCAGACAGAAGGTAGGAAGCTTTTAGTTTATTCTCTCAAATTCTAATAGAATAGGCAAATTCAGGATTCTAAAATTATGTTTCACTATGAAATACATAGAAGGTCTTGAAGTTTTTCTACCACTCTTCCTTATTCAAGACCTTTCACAGTATCACAGTATCACAAGGTTGGAAAGGACCTCTGAGATCATCAAGTCCAACCTATAGCCCAACACTAACACCAACCCATCGTCTAAACCATGGCACTCAGTGCCTCATCCAGTCTCCAACACCTTAAACACCTTAAGGTTTTTCTAAAAGCACACACACACATCAGGAGCAGCTAATAGCTTGTAAAAGATCCAGTCTCATTTTGTAGGCATTTGGATTGATTTAAAACTGAAACAGGACCATCCATAACAGCAACTAAGAAAGCTAAAAAGATAAACACTAAAAGCAAATACACCACAGACAATGTGGGTTTTTTTGGCGAAGAAATATCTTCTAGAACATGTAGCATTGAGTAGTACAAACCTCTAGTTTAGTAAGAAACTTGCAAACAAATAACCACCGTAAAAGGAAATGTCTGCCTAGGCAGAAACCAAGACTCTAAATTTTATCATACCCCTTCAATTCCTCACTCTCCCTGCATCCTCATAACTATGGTTTGATTAACAAAAGTTAGTTAAACTGGTGAAGGGATGGGTGGACTCTTTTTCACTGAATAACATTAGTTCTCAAGATACTAAGCTAAGTCTACGTCAGCAAAAGTGTGACCTAATTGTAGCAGATTTGTGGAATAAAACAGTTGTTGCTGTTGGTACTTAGTCCACAACACACACATTTTAGGGGCTAGAGTATCTTTAGTCTGCTCCCATGAAGTAAATATCTATGAGCTACTGCAATACATTTTTCAGTTCAATTCCATCTCGAAAAACAACAACTTTGCAGTTTCCAAGACTAGTCCAAGCTATGAAGCTGTCCTGATTTTTGCTCGTGATAGAGATATACTCTTCTGAGTAATTGGTACATTTTAGTTTCACGTGGGAAAAATGTTGATAACACAGATAGATTTTGGTAGCTTTTGCTCTGCTGGGATAGAATTAATTTTCTGAGTTTAGTAGGATAAATGCTGAAGAATACTGATGTTTATAGTTATTGTTAGGGAAACAAAGGACATTATTCAGTTTCTTGTGTTTTACAAGTAAGTTGATGCACTTAACTGAGAGGAACAGATCCAGGACAGCTGACCCAAACTGGTCAAAGTAAGTATTCCATACCATAAACATCACAGTATAAATGGAAAGATTTCCAGGAAAAAAAATAGACAGATCTAAATGTTCAAACAAGGTACAATGAAAGATGTGATTTAAATACATATTACACTTACAGCTATGATGAAACTGGAAAATTTTGCAAGATCAGTTGTTAAGAAGGAGGAATACCAGCAAATGTATTTCTGTGCTCTGAAGTAGCTCATCTGAACGTCTGGCACACCAGGATTTGGATTCCTTTTATGGAAACAGTACCATATGATATTGTACTGAAAAATGTCAGGATAGTAAAAGTGGATTTTCTAATGGTAGACCTGCTAAAGTCTCTCCTATTTTCTCAGGTTAGTGAAAAAGAAAATATTGAGTTGGAATATATCTATGAGGCTATTTATTACAGGAGAGAGTTCAAGGGAAATGTCGATGAAAAATTGAAGAAACTTTGCGTCTACACATTATTTGTATACCATAGAATTTTTACTGGTACTGGGAGGACTGCCCTGTTTTTAAAAATATATTCAACTAAAAGAAAGATATATTTGAAACATCTCTGTTTCAAAGTGAGACATAAAAAGTAGAATCTACGTAGTAGTATTCATTACACACATATTAAGAAAACTGCAAACACTTTTTCTGCAAGGAGAAACATGTATGTGAATGGTCACATAAAAGAAAAAAAGGCGTGTTCCCAGTTGTATCACAAACCCATTTTATTCTCAGCCAAAGCAAGTATTCATTTTTTTGTGTAGTATCAGTACCATGCTAATAAAAAGCCTTTTGACATGTAGCTCATTTAGTTTTTGATGTTATGTCTTCAGAATATGGAATTAATATTATAACTTTTGCCTGAAGATTACTTCTACAAGGTCTCTTGATGTAATTGCACATTATGAGCATAACTCTATTAGTCTAACAAAAAGGGTGTTGCTTTTAAGCTCATGATGCACAAACACCATATGCCCATGGCAATATTTGGATGCTTTTTAACATTACCGTAAGGACTACATGAACAACTGAGCTGAACAAAAGCAGATAATGTGCTTAGTTCGCTCACCTCTATAATTAAAGATCCTAAGATTGTTATCTGATACTGACTTACGCTTACATGGCATGAGAGATGCTCTGGGCAAAAAAAAAAAATCACATAAATATCTGTGATTTATGATTTACTGAACTTATCACAGATATATATGAACTCACATTTTCCCATATTAGTTTTCTGCATGTATGTATCATCCTTTTGTTTGTTTCCTGAAGCTATTTCTCAATTTCTTTCTTTGAATCTTTCATCTGTAAAGAACAGAGGTACACAACAATGTTAAGTCTATACATTTACTGTCATCTCAGAAAGACTACTATTTTATTTAAGGTACACTTCAAGTTGACTGTAGCTGTACAAATCATAGCCCAACAAACAAGATCTTTCGTGGTAGAAAAATATCTCCATTTGAAATGTATCAGTATATTGCAATGGTTTCAAGTGAGAAGAAAAAAAAGGAAAATGTAAAGAAATGGAAAAAAAGGAAAAGGGTAAAGGAAAAAGGAAAACACTACCTGAAATAATGGAGCTTAGTGATACCATCAACTGTTCTTGTTTTCTCTTAACACTTTTCTTTCTTTTTGACTCATGCTGTTCTTTATTCATTCACTTATATCTAATCAGTAGAAAAAAATGTACTAAAACCTTGTGATGAAAATTATATATTTTTACAATCTATATTTCACCATATGAATATTTCTTGATCTGAAGCTTCACATCTAACATTAGATTTACTAAAGGGGGAGTAAAATAGAGCAAAAGCTGTATACCATAGCTCTGTGGAGAGTGTTTAATCTATCAAAAATCAGCTTGTCTCTCCATATAATGAAACTTACAGCACCATTTCCCCCACAGGTCTCAGTGAGACAGAAAGAGAAGCAGACAGGTTGATTTATTTCTCTTCATTTAAAAAGTCTGTATAACGTATCTTAATCAAAATAAATGGTGACAAGTTAAACCTAACAGTAAACACAGTAAGATAAGATTCATGGGATAAGTTACTTTAAGAACTAAAAGGCTAAAAGATGTTTCATCACTCTCCTTTTTGCTTGTTGAGCTTAATTGGTAATTTAGGGTAACCATTGATTGCTATAGCTTTTGTAGCTGAAAGGAAACATTTGTGTAAGTATCTGTATGATAAGTTACAATGCATTGGATAGAGAGTGTCTGCTGAGTGTCTATGGACCTAGGAAGTGTTAACTCTTGAAACACAATTATGTGATTAAAGCAGAGTGATACAGAAGGAATGTGTTGAAGAAAGTGCATGGTAGGGTTCCAAACCCACTAATTTACAAACTGTCTCTGGGTTTTGACAATACCTTATTTGGAATTCCTTGGAGAAATTAACTAGTAAAAAGAGCTCCCTATACTTCTGATGTGCTTTGAACATCGCCCGAACCATTTTAAGATAGTAAAATTCTACGTCAAGAGAAGAACACAGTTAAGAAAAGCCACTGCAATTTAGATTTCTTAAACTACTTTAAACTAAATGCATAGATGGATTCAGTTCATTATACACAATAAGCTGTTAAGCAGATGTTTCTAGTACGGCTCTGTTATGTGATGTATACTATGCCATCTAGAGACAGAAAGCTAGCAAAACACTCTTACATTATCTAATATCTGAGCAGGTCAGGTCTAATGACAAATCTTTTAGATGCTCCTTTATCTTTTTTTTCTAGCCTTGCTAGATTTTGCTCTGTTTGGGCTAGTTGAAATTAAAAAGAAAGGACAAGGTGATAACAGCCTGCTCCATGACACGTCACAACCCATCAGTGTGGTGACTTCCCGCTCTTCCACTGGTGTTCTGACTACAAAGGATTGCTCAGAGTAGACGCAGGAGATAAGAAATGTCAGTACTCCTCTTTATAGGCCTGTTGAATGGATGAGTGGATAGAAATACCATCAGATGAATAAGATTAAAGCAGAATGATGAATGCCTTAAGACTTTATGCAAGAGGGAAAAGAGATATCTTGGGAGAGGATATTGATCACTGGTAATAATCTGTAACAGTAGATAGATATGGTAGGATGTGAAACAGAGAAAATAGTAGGAGCTCAGATTGAAAAAGAACAGTTCCGAGTAAGTGAAATGAGAAAGAGAAGGATGGATTTAATACGTTGAGGAAAATGTATGATATGAGGATTGTATCAGAAAAAAAGACCTAACTCAGACTCTGTTCTGGTTTTGATAACATATGTTGGTTGAGTGTGTGGGAGGAAAGCATATCAGCAGACCTTCCCTAGGACTGTTCCTCTAGCTTCATTGGTATATTCCACTACATAGCAGAACTCTGTACTTCATGGACTTCCTATACTGCATTTTCATGTTTCATGTCCTTTGCTCTTCTCTTTTCCCTATGAATTTCTATGAATTATTTTAAAAAATAAGTAGAAATTTGATGCCTACAAACTAATGACTTGACAAGCCAACTCAATGAACACCATGAAAAAGTACCCGCTTGCATTTGCTCTAAACATGACTTAATCCCTTCATTTGATACTTCTGGTTCTCATGCTCTGAGGAACAATTAATAATAAGTAATTATTCCCGATTTCATGTTTATTCACTTCAACTTCTTACAGACTCCTGTTCTATATCCCATGACTTTTTTTCAGAATAGTACAACAGGAAGCATGCAAGAGAAGATACTTCAGTCTCTTCTAGAAACTATTTTCTTTCACTATTCTAGCTATAACTTTCCTGGAATATTTTAGTGCAAAGTAAGTTATCTATTCAGCTTCGATGGAGGTGTTTTCATTTTCTAGATATCTCAGTCATCTGCATATCGCCCTCACAACATTAAGCCAAATATTCATCTCTTGTAAGCTTACCAGTATTGTGGCTGATCAGCCATATATATTTATATATATGTGTGCATGTACATATAAAATATGTGAGTCACAACAACAGAAAAAAAATAGTTTGCTAAAAAAATATGCAATTTCTGGATTTTTGTCACTTATTTTGTACACCAAGTTTGGCAAATACGGCAACTGCAGTATCGGAAATATTTCAGGCATGTGCAAACAATGACATTTCTCAGAGAGCATTCATACCCTAATCTTCTCGCGTCAAGATCTTTAGAAATGAATAATGCATAAGAAAACATAATTTGACAGATAAAGTGTTCCTAACATGTTTCTGAGGAGAAAAAGCATTGCTTCTTCTATGGCTGACCTTTCATATCAGAACTAAATAAGAAGTGTAATAAGTATGAATAAAAGACTAACGGACTTATATCACAGTACAGAAGTAAAATTAGCTTAAGTCTTTCAAGTGGTGACTCTCTGAGACAAACATGAATATAACAGAACTTTCACAGTCTCTTAAAACAAAAAGTAAGCCACTGTTGCCCACATGACTTTAAAAAAGTGGGACATGGTGCATGCTCATCTGACCAATGCTATCGGACCTGCACTGTTTCCCAACACCTAGAAAAAAGAATGTTTGCAGTTAAGGCTTCAATTATGCAGCTTTTTTCAACTGCTGGATCGATTGTTTATAAGGGGTAGTACTATAAACTTCACTTTATAATAAAAAACATGCTCTGTATATGTTCAAATATCTTTATTTTCCTGAAGTATATAGAATGATTCAGTTTGGGATTTGTTGTCATTTGTTTTGTTTTGGTTTTTAATCAGTTATTTAATGTGAGGGAAATACACACAGGGGAAAGCGCACTTCAAAATGTTGGAAACAGGTTCTCAAAATAACCTCAGTGAAGTACATGTCTTAATTAATGACGTAATTTACTGTCATAGACCAGATGTTCATTACAATTGGCTCGCTACGTAATGCAGAAAAATTGTACGGAGGTCCAAAAAAGTAATAAACTGGTTTATACAGCACACAAGGCCTAATTATGTTCACACAAATTACTGGGTTTTTTTTTAAATATCAAGTGAACCTTCAAAATGTCTAAAATACATTCAGAGGAAAAACAGGGAAAGAAACAAAATATACAAGAAAGGAAGAAAATGTCTTTGGTGAGGAAAACTTCATTCTCAGAAGTGAGTAATTATCTTCCCAATTTTAGAACTCCCAGATATGGAGCCCCGACTCTTTCTGTGTCTCTGATATGCACCTCCACTCAGTGATGATCTCTGTAGAACCAGTTCACAAGTATTTCCTACACGGTTTTTGTAAATACGTACTGAAACAAAATGTTTGCAGCCAAAGAACCGGTGGACAGATGGTATTCAGACACTAAGTCCTAATGTGCATTCAGGTTTGATTTAATTAAGTTAATAACAAAATTTTAATTTTGACTGTAAAATTGATAATTGTGCAGTCTACTGTGTCTTGAGATTTAATCATGATTATGAAGTTACATTGTGTCTTCAGCCTTTATATTCAGATGAGGGAGATTCAAGGATTTGCAGAAGAGATTATAACTTTAAATTCATCTTTATCTCCTTTTGGGTGATTATCTCTCCTTCCCTTTAGAAATGAAGTTTCTTTCTTACATACCCTCTACTCCTCCTCATTTGCATATGCATCATATTTCTGTGTTTGAATTACACTTTTTCCTAAAACTCTCTTGAGTATGAAAGCCTTACACAGTTTTAATGCTGTAGAAGACTATTAGGAAGGATATATAAACACAGTGAGGAGATGATCTGTGAAGTGAGATGTTTCAAAATAATTAGATTAAATAGGATTAGATTGCAATCTGCTTCCTTAGAAAGTCATGTTCTTTTTGGCAAAATAATTTTATATAGCTCGGTCAAAGTTTTTAGTGCATTTCATCATTTTTTTCAACAAAATTATCTTCACTTTTCTTTTAGGGGGCTTGGAGAATTAGAAATGCTACAAAAAAGAAGATGTAAGTATATAAATAACTTTAAAAAATCCAATACATATGTGACTGAGATCAAATGACCATGTAAAAGAAAAATAAATTATACTTTGTTTTCTAACAAGGATGGAGGATTCAGTGAATAATCTTGCAAGTAATATCTGTAGTCATTTTCATGCGGTCCAGCGGAGAAAAATGTTATCAGTTGCTTTAAATTCAATGACTCAGACTGTATTGAATAAACCTGTTGTTGTAGAAAAATCCATACATACAGGAATTGTTTCTGTGGGTACAGAATTGTTGTAAATAAGAATGTACATAAGTATCATCAACTTCATACAGCTTCACAGAAGGGTTTATAAGCATCGTTAAAAATCCATAACAGCTTTTTTGTTGTTTTGTTTCCCATGACCTCTATTTAAAAAGGAGTTTTATTATCAGAGATGAAGCTAACACAATCTTAACAACAAGAAACATAAAACAAGCTCAGCAAGGATCAGATAAGGTCAGGAAGGAGAAGAGGTACTTTTACAAGCTCAGATCTCACCATATATCACGTGAGTCATCAAGTGAGACATCATATAAAACAGACTGTACAAATAACCACAGATTTCCATGTACATTAAACTTGTCTGATCAATACATCTCAAATTTACTCATGAATTTCCAGACTTCTACATAACTTACTCTGAGCCACATTTTCTGATTTCAGTACGTACCATTCATTTCTTGATATGAAAGTTGCACGTGGTCCTCTCTTCACCCTATTTCAGGCATTCTGAAGAGAGAAACGAAGAAAACCAAAAAGAGATATTTATACTTCTTAAGATAACTGTCCCACCATATAGGACAAGAGAAAATCCAAGGACACGTAATATAGAGTTTGGTCACCAACCTTGTTTTATTTAGATGTGTCAAAATGTCTTGAGATAGTGGAAAGCAAAAAGAGGTATTGGTATTCTTATCTTTGCTAATCAATTTAGCATGAAGCTGGACAATAAAATAATAAAACCTGATTGAAAATAGCTATTACTTGTCATTTTCTCTTCTACTTCCTTATGCCTTTTTTGTTTCTATCAGTTGATTGTTCACCAAATTAACCTCATGTCATAGAATAACCGCATAGAGGTTGCATATGTCATATGTTACTACCAATTGCAGTCATATAGAGAAGAAAAAGTGAGTCACTGTTAATATTGGACATAAAGGGGTAACTGATGTTGTCAGAAGCCATTCTCAAAGCATGGATAAAGACCCAGACAGATGCGGGTGGAACAGACACTAATATTTTTGAAAAAAATCCTTGGTAGATTAAACAATCTGAATATCTTCCAGTATTTGTAATAGTATGATAGTATGACTGCAATTTCAGTGAAGGTGATTAGACCATTCTAGACCAGGTTTAAATTAATGGGAACTACATCATCTCTCATGAAATATGATTTGCAGATAAGCAGAACAAAATTTGAAATCTGCTTTTCTATTCCACATTTTGTAAAAGTGACCCACTGCAATGTTTCTACAGGCTTCTAAAAACTGTTATGCTTCATTGCTTGTTTATTTCCCGAGAAACAGATCTTTCCCTCTCCCTTTAAAAAGACAATTATCTTTCCCTTAAAAATCTTCAGATGAAGTAAAATCTTCAGTTAAACACTCATCAAAATGACAAAAATATCAAGAAAGTTGCAGAGGCTGCCCATTGTTCTCCCTAATTATACCTGTATTTATTCTACATTCCTTAAATATATCTATTCCTTAGCCTTTCTTGAGATCATAGACTCAGAGAATCTTCCTGTTGGAAAAGACCTTTGAGATCATCGATTCCAACCAGACCCATCTTCTGCTAATCCATGCCCTTAAGAAACTCATCTACCTGTTTCTTTACACACCTCCAGGCAACTCCCTGTTCCAGTGCATGACCACCCTTTTGGTAAAGAAATTCTTCCTAATATCTAGTCTGAACCTCCCCTGGTGCAACTTATGGCTATTTCCTCGTCCTATCACCTGTCACTTGTGAGAAGAGATCAACACTCGTTCTGCCACAGCCTCCTTTCAGGCAGCCATAGACAGCGATGAGGCCTCCCCTCAGTCTCCTCTTCTCCAAACTAAACGACCCCAGTTCCCTCAGCCATTCCTCGTAGGACTTGTTGTCCAGCCCCTTCACCAGCCTCGTCGCCCTTCTCTGGATGCGCTCCAACACCTCAATGTCTTTCTTGTAGTGACAGGCCCAGAATTGAACACATTACTTGAGGCGAGGTCTCATTAGATGCCATTGGCCTTCTTGGCCGCCTGGGCAAACTGCTGGCTCGTATTCATCAGGCTGTCAACCAACACCCCCAGGTCCTTCTCCTCCAGGCAGCTCTCCAGCCAGTCTTCCCCAAGCCTGTAACACTACATGGGGTTGTTGTGCCCCAAGTGCAGGACTCAGCATTTGGTTTTGTTAAATCTCATCTCGTTGGTCTCAGCCCATCGATCCAGCCTGTTCAGATCTCTTTGCAGAGCCTCCCTTCCTTCAAGCAGATCAACGCTGTCATCCATCTTGGTGTCATCTGCAAACCTGCTAAGGGTGCACTCAATCCCTTCGTCTAGATCATTAATAAAGATATTGAACAGGACTGGACCCAGCACTGAACCCTGGGAAACACCATTCATGACTGGCCTCCAACTGGATTTAATTCTATTTACCACACCCTTTCCACCCTTTGGGCCTGGCCATCCAGCCAGTTTTTCACCCAGCACAGGGTATGCCTCTCCAGGCCAATGGCAGCCAGTTTCTCAAGCAGAATACTGTGAAAAACAGTGTCAAAGGCTTTACAAAAGTCCAGGTACACCACATTCACAGCCTCCTCTTGGTCTATTAACCAGGTAACCTGGTCATAGAAGGAGCTCAGGTTGGTCTGGCAGGACCTGCCTTTCATAAGCCCATGTTGACTGGGTCTGATAACCTGGCTGTCCTGCATGTGATGTGTGATAGCATTCAATATGATCTGCTCCATGACCTTTCCCATTACTGAGGTCAAACTGACAGGCCTATAATTCCCCAGATCCTCCCTCCGACCTTTCTTGTAAATGGGAGTTACATATGCCAGTCTCCAGTTGAGCGGCACTTCCCCAGTCAGCCAAGACTGTTGATAGATGAGGGAAAGGGGTTTGGCAAGGACCTCTGACAGCTCCCTTTATACCCTTGGGTGTATCCCACCCAGCCCCATAGACTTGTGGGCATCCCATTGGCTGATAACGTATCTAACCAAGTCTTCTTGGATTATTGAGGGTTGGTCTTCACAGTCTTCTGGCTCAGGAGGCTTGGAGCCCAGAGAACATCTTACCTTACTACTAAAGACTGAGACAAAGAAGGCGTTAAGTACCTCTGCCTTGTCCTCATCCTTTGTTAACACCACACCCCTTGCATCTAGTAAAGGAGGGAGATTCTCCTTGGTCCTCCTCTTGTTGTTAATATACCTGAAGAAACATTTCCTATTGTCTTTCACCAAACTGGCCAGTTAAGTTACATTTGGGTTTTAGCCCTTCTAATTTTTTGCCTACATGATCTCACCTGCTCCTTGTAGTCGTCCTGGGATTCCTACTCCCTCTTCCAAAGCTCATATATTTTCCTCTTTTTCCTTAGACCAACACAGAGCTCTCTGTTAAGCCAAGCTGGCCTTCTTCCCTGTCGACTTATTTTATGGCACATGGGGATGGCCTGCTCTTGCGCCGCAAGAATTTCCTTCTTGAGGATCATCCAGCCCTCATGGGCTCCTTTGTCATTTAGAACTGTCTCCCACTGGACTTTATCAAGCAGTGTTCTAACCTATTTGAAGTCTGCCCTCCGGAAGTCCAAGGTGGCAGTTCTGCTGACCCCCCTCCTTACTCCTCCAAGAACTGAGAATTCTGTCATTTAGTGATCACTGAACCCCAGTCACCTCCCCCACAAGGCCTTTTCTGTTCACAAACAGTAGATCCAGTGGGGCACCTTCTCTAGTCGGTTCAGTCAACAGCTGTGTTAGGAAGCTATCTTCCATACACTCGATGAACCTTCTAGACTCTTTCCTTTCTGCTGTGTTATACTTCCAGCAGACATCTGGAAGGTCGAAGTCTCCCACAAGAGCGAGGGCCAGCGATCATGAGACTTATCCTAGTTGCTCGTAGAAGAGCTCATTGGTTTCCTCTTCCTGGCTGGGCAGCCGATAACAGACTCCCACCACTTTGTCTGAGTTACTATGGGTTCCACTGATTTTAACCGACAAGTACTCAACCCTATCGTTAGCATATTTTAGTTCTACACAATCAAAACTTTCTCTAACATAGAGGGCAACCCCACTGCCTCTCTTTCCTAGCCTATCCCGCCTGAAGAGTTTGTAGCCACCCATGGCAGCACTCTAGTTGTACCAATCATCCCACCACGTTTCCATGATGACAATTTAATCATAGCTTTCTAGCCTAGCAATGGCTTCCAGCTCCCCTTTTTTGTTGCCCTTACTGCATGCATTAGTGTAAATGCACTTCAGTTGGGCTGTTGTTTCCACCCCTTTCCTAAGTGGAATAGGCTCCAGTCCTGATTATCTACTATTGATGGTTTGTAATCCAACAATAAACTTTGAATTCTGGCTGCCACCTGGAGTGCTATTCTGCACTTCCACTGAGGTGGCAAACCAGGGGCTCTCACCACCAGACCGTGCCTCAGAGCCTGAGGTGCCATTCCTATGATTTAATCTATTTTAGAGCCCTCTTGATTAGTCCGACCAAGTGGAGAGTGTCCTTATGCCCTTATGGGACAGGTGTGCCCTGTCATTTGCCAGCAGGCCTGGCGTGTAGAACGAATCCATTGTCAAAGAACCCAAAGTTTTGCTTTTTGCACCGTGTTCGGAGCCAGTTATTCAGTTCCTGGCTCCTCCCATTCCTTCCCTCACCATTCTCTATGGGAGAGGAGAATACTACCTGTGCACCTCATCCCTTTAACATTTGACCTAAGATCCTAAAGTCTTTTTAATTGCTTTTATACTTCTAGTTGTTTTTTCACTATTACTCACCTGGAAAATGAGTACTGGGTAATAATCTGTGGACTTGACAAATTTTGGAAGTTGTCTTGCCACATCACCAACTGAGGGCCCAGGTAGGCAACAGAATTCCCTATGCAATGGGTCCGGACTGCATATTGGACCCTCCGTACCTTTCAGGAGGGAGTCCCCAGTAACAATGACTCTCCTATTCTTCTTTACAGTACCAGTCTTAATTGGTGGCTTTGGTTTACTTAACCCGGGGGAGATACAGCTCAAGGATTTGTCTTAAACTATCATAAATAGAAACAGGATTTATCTGTTCAGTAAGTATGACTTTAAGAAAAAATGGAGGTGAAGATATTATAGAATACCATAGTTTCACCTGAAATTAAATAAAAATTGATACTAAAATATTCTAATAATCAAGTTATTGATAAGCAATTAGAGACAGCTCAGAGATCCTGAACAGTTGTGGTTGACTAGTACATATGGATAAAGTATGATACAGACATTGTCTCCCATTTTTATTTTAGGGACTATGTCTTACGTTATCACACCAGCATGCAGTAGCTTACTTTGATTTCTTTATTGAACACCATATCTTGGTTACCAAAATGTTAGATTGGTAAGTAAGGAGAAATCAAGACTGATGCTGAAAAACAGTAACATAAATTTATGCTGTAGATGTTACCTGACCAAATCGATGAAATGAGCAGAACATTTATGGGATGTCTCACATTTTCTCTTGAGTAAAATAGATGTCTTAATTTTTAATGTGTTAATTTCTAAATTTCTAGTATGTTACATGGCAAAAATTCTGTAAATTAAATATGAGACAAGCCTAACCCTGTTGTGCACTTTTTTTTTCCCATGTTACCATCATGTTTTGCTTCCATAGCAGAATACCCAGATCAAGAACTTCCTAACACAACAGTGAAGTATTTTGATATAAGAAAAATATACTACAATGTGTGTTAATCCCTATCAAAACGTATGCCTATTGAACATGTTTTAGGGACCAAATGTGAGCAGAAAATCAATCCTTAAATCAGTATTTGAAAAAAAAAACGTAGTGAAAAAAACATAGTGAAAGCAAAATTGATACTCAAAAGGCTCTTTCTGGAAGGAAATTATGATTAATTCCATTTGCAATAATGCCAGATTGTGCAGTTTTCTAATGAAAACATTCTTCCCCCCTGCATTTTACTCCCTAACATGTTAAAATATTCCCAGCCTTTTAGCGTTAGTTACAAAGGCACATTTGGCAGACTCACCATCTTTGATAGCATAGTTTTTAAACTGTTTCTGTAACCCAAGAGAATCTTTTAATAAAGAGATTAAAGTATTGAATTTTTATTGTCCACACTCAAGAGGACCTGATGACTAATTGAAAGCTAAATTTTATTGCATTATACTGGACACTAATTAGACCACTTGGAACACTTTTCCAGCAATGTAACATTTGCCAAAAAAAAAATCCACAATATTCAGAATAAAAAAGCCAACTAGTAGGACTGCAGAGAAAGGGACAAAGCAAAGAAAAAAATGCCTAAATTAAATGGGAGTTCATAACAGAATTAGATTAAAAATAAAGAGGATTATACTTTAATTAAATTGGTTTGTAGTGGAGTTACAGCTCATCAGATTTTTGGTTTTGGTTTTGTTTCTTTAATATCCTATTTTAAGATAAGCGAGTGTTTCAGCAGGAATGGGAGTTGTTTACATAGACAATACAAAATTATGTCTTTGCAGTCAACAATGATTGCTCGGCTTGCAGGAAATTAATCATCCTCAGTACTGAAGCTTACTATTCTAATAAACACACTTTGATGTAAACTGACATCCCCCAAAATAAGGCCAAATTCTTGAACCACGTGGTTGTGTAAATAAGTTGTGCTGCTTTCTTGAGACCAGTATTAAGATCTGCTTGGGCTACCAGTACTGATACTTATCCAGAACACAGTAAATATTTTACAGTCAGTACTGCCATGACTAGTACTTCTTCTGTGTGTGTGGATTTCATCTGGGTTTTAGGATAGAGAACATAAAGATACTTTGATAACAAGATGTCCATGTTCTTATGTGCTTTTCAAGAGTGATCTGAAGCACCCACATACTTGAATCACAAACGGTCAAGACATATGAGTATATAACTTCTGAATAATTTTCAGAAATATTTGAAAAGGGGTCAAAACAGATGGGTACACCTTCTATTCTAGTTAAATGCTCACTTTTAGTTGGTGCGCACACAAATATTCAGTGTCATATAACTCATCGTATTCCACTTTTGATTTTCCTTTGGCCTTTAAAAATAAAAATTGATGGTATGTTACTTTATAGATCTAGTATTATAAATAAACTTTTGAAACTCTTAAGACACCATTACTTTTAAATCCTATTAAAGGTTTTAAGAATGCCCTCAGACATTCTTAAAAAGTATTTTAAAAAATAGGAAAATCAGTTTAAATAAACAAAAATTATATGATTCTTTTTTTTTTGGTCACATGCAATTGCATGATTTAATAATATGAAAATATTCCATTCATTTACTTCATCATTCAAGCTGTAGGCACTGAAAATTCAAAGGAACCTTAATTAGAGTTATTAACTTAAAACTTCAATGGAACAGTTATCATTTATATTAAAGAAGTTTCTGGTTCAAAATAAAACTCTTTGCAGTGAAAATCATGCGTAACATTACAATCTTTTATTTCTTGTCAGAAATCAATCATTTTTTCATCATTAAGGAGAAGAGTTAGTCTTTTTAAGGTAAAGGACATAAGTACCTTGTCATGAAATATATCTATATAAATATATCTAAGTAAATATATCTAAATAAAATACCACTATTAATAAGGTTCGATTTTAAAAGATAAAAAAAGAGTCTTCCTTATTCTTCAGTTTATGTAAATGAGCAACAGAGGAAAAATAAGACATTTAAAGAAAATGAAATAGATGGATATAAATTTTCAAATGTTCAAGATTTGTTATAGGGCATGTGACTGAAAAGGGAAGGTGATAATTTTAACATAGGTGAAATTTATCACTGCAACAAAAAATACCCTATGGATAAAGTCTTGACCTACTTCAACAATGGAAGGTTTATAATTCACATATTAAATTCAAGAGGTCATAAACCAAAAATTCCCTAAAAATTCTGACCTCTTAGAAATCCAGATACCTAGTGTCACCATGCAGTTTTGAAGATCATGAAATCATTAGCTAATCTATGCTAAGCAAGTGAGCCTCAGGAGCTCTGTAGGGCCCTGTAGGCTTAAGGCCTAAGGTCAGACCTGGTTGCTCAGGGCTCTCTCCGCTCAGGTCTTAAAAGCCTCCTAAGTCAGCGGCATCACAGCCACCCTGGGCAACCTCTCCTACCGCTTGGTTGTCCTCAGGGTAGGAAGACTTCTCCTTTAATCTAGCTGACATCTTCCCATTTCAATTTATGAGAGTTTTGTGTCATTCATGTGTCACAAGAGCCTGATTCCATCCTCCTGATAGCCTTCTCTTTCTATATGTACATAGAGGAAAATAGCTCTGAGATTCCTCAGAGCTTGCTCAGCTCCAGGCAGAACAAGTCCCCTCAGCTTCCCTATATGGGAAATGTGCACCTACTCCCTAAACATCCCCTTTGGATGACTCACTACACAGAGATAGTATTCTGCTTGCACTGGGGAGTCTGAGATTTCATGTAGTACTCCACAAGTTTAATGAATGCTGAGCAGAAGAGGATAATTGTTCCCACTAGGCTGGTGGACAGTGCTCCTGTTCGTACAACCCAGGGAGCTGTTGGCCGCCTTTTCTATCTGAGGCTTAGTTCACAGCCTGCCAGATACCAGAATTTTTCTCTCAGAACAGGTTCCAGTCTATTCATCCCCATCCTGTGCCATCACAGGGATTCCTCTGTCCTGGGGCCAGCCCTTGGAACTTGTTCTTTCTCAGATTTTCAAGGTCTCTCTTCCTCCAGCTTGTCCAAGACCTTCTGTTCAATAGCCCTGTCCCCAAGTGAATCAAATGCTTCTCTCAGTTAAATGTCATCCTTAAAATTGGCAAGGGAATCTTCCTCTTCTTTCTGCAGGTCACTGATAAAGGTATGAAACAGGTGAACTCCACAAAGACACCCTGTAGGTGCTCCAGTTTTTATTAACTTCCATGCAGAGCAACAGCCAATAACCACAGTGCATCAACCCAGCTGCGTGATCATTTTTTCACTCATCCTGTATTAGAAACATAGAATCTTAGAATCTTATAATGGAAATGACCTTGAAGATCATCAAGTCCAACCACCAATTCAGCCCTGCCAAACCTACCACTAGACCATGTACCCAAGTACAATATCTACTAGTCTTTTAAACACCTCCAGAGATGGTGACTCAGCCTTTTATGTAGAGAACGATAAGGTCTCTCCTCAGACTCCTTTTCTCCAGAACCCCAGCTCTCTCAGCCACTCTTCTTAAGACTTGTTCTCTATACCCTTCATCAGCTTTGTTGCCCTTCTCTGGACACGCTCCAACATCTCAATGTCCTTCTTGTAGTGAGGAGCCATAAACTGAACACAGTATTTTAGGTGCAGCCTCATCAACACCGAGTACAGGGGAAGGGTCTCTTCCCTAGTTCTGCTGGCCACACTATTCCTGATGCAGGCCTTCTTGGCCACCTGGACACACTGTTGGCTCATATTCAGTCAACTATCAATCAACACTCCCAGGTCCTCCCCTCCAGGAAACTCTCCAGCAACTCCTCTCCAAGCCTGTAGAATTGCATGAGGTTGTTGTGTCCCAGTTGCAGGACCTGACATTTGAACTGGTTGAACCAGCGTGTCCAGATCCCTTTGCAGAACCTATCTACTCTCAGGCAGATCAATACTCCCACCCAACTTAGTATCATCTGACAGTGCATTCAATTCCCTTGTCCATGTCATTGATAAAGATATTAAACAGAACTGGACTCAGTACTGAGCCCTGGGGAACACTACTTCTGATTGACGACCAGTTTCCTTCCAGATTGTTACTTCCCTATACAGACACAGGACGTTGTGGGAACCCACATCCAAAGCCTTACTAATGTCAAAGTAAACAACTTTTAAAATCTTACAATTCATAGGTTTTTTTCCTCTTATCTCACGGCAGAGCAACTAAAAGATACTTTAGATAGAACTTATTATCTGTTCTGGTACACAGCCAGAAAGATCATAAAGACAGCACCTTGAACAGAATAGGTTTTTCTGAACCATTAACACAATACATTTTTTTCACATGCTAAAACAGATACAACCTTCTAATTTCAGTTTGGCTTTGTTAACTTAGGATGACTAAATTGCAGCTACCGCATACCTATGCCTTCTCAAGTTTTCTAAAAGAAGAAGGATTTAAAGGAAAAAATTATTAGATTCAGATTATATTAATAAAAATAAGTGATTCACTGAAGAGTATTGAAAACTACTCATCTTTCTAGGCTAATTTTTTTCCCTTAGACACACAGGAATCCACTGGGAAAAAATTGTTTTCAGATATAACACCAATTACTTCAGTAAATTTTAACCAAAATGTTGCTTAGTCCTAATCATGTTTATCCTACAATTTGAATTTCTTGTCACTTTTAGAATCCTAATTAGTTAAGAGAAAACAAAACAGAAAAAAAGTGTGACATGATGTTCTGGTTTAAGCTGCAGTAAAATGAATTGTCTAAATTTTCATGTAACCCTCATTTAAGTAACTTTATTTTCCAAAATTTAACTACGTTATTCAGAAAATGTCTGTCTCTAGAAGTGACAACGCTTGAAGTTTGTGATTATGCACAAAGTAATGGGGCACTGGTATGCAGAAAGGCCATTGTTTGGATTTATTTCTATGGATACCAATCTTACTTTTGAGTTGGTGAAATGTTTTAAGTCAAAGGGGTGAAAAAGGGTCGTACCTGCAGGGAGGAATGTGTGGGACAGGTGACCTAAAACTGACCAACAGAGTATTCCATCATATGTAAGTCATACTCAGTATTAATCTGAGGGGTTACAGGGGTAAGGCTTTCTTCCTTGACAGCTGACACCTAGTAAGAACTCCATCTGTCCTTTTGCCCCTGATCTCAGATTCATTCCTGAATCCAGTTACCACCTGTCATTGAGTCCAGCCCAGGACCTTTTCCTGTGCCAGCTCTTCAGCATTAGTGATGACATATAGTCATGCATGAGGGTTCAATTTCATGTGTTTGTGCATATTTTATTATTTTCTTATTGATAGCATTTTTCCTTATTATTATTGTTTCATTAAAGCTAATTTAGTTTAAATTTCCAACTTACAAGTCTCTCTCATATTCCTTTCCCTTTTTCTTGTTGCAGGTGGATTGGGGTCACAATTGCCCGTGTTTAGCTGCTGACCTGGCCAGGGCAGGGGCTAAACCGTGACGAGATAAAGATTTCCATAAAACCAAATTATTTATAAATATTATTTTTACCCACTGAAAGACAGACTAACTTCCTTTTCTGGCAACTAGATGATCATGAAGCTCCATCTGCAACATGTGTCCAGGTCTCTAATACATAAATTACATGTTCTGAGTTGTAACCCAAGGACTAAACCAGCTGTCTTTGAGGCGCTTGGGGCCAATATATTTAGGCTTAGATTTTACTTAGTCACAGAAATTAGATTACTATCTAAATACACTCACTACCTTGCTCTGGAAGAAAATTCTGCTTCCCTTATTCAGTATCATAAGTAGAAAAGTCAGTGAAAGGAAAAAACACATAGAATATATTGAGTAAGTAAGCAGAACTGTTCAGCTATAAGCAAGCAATTGCAGTTCATGTCTTACGTAAAGGTCATCATATGCTGCTTTTGCACACATCACGCAAAGACATCAACAAGACACTGGATGAAGAGAAAAATTCATCATTCAGACTCACACGGAATATGGAAATGAAGAAAGATATGTGCACAGCACGCAAAGCAGGAGGACTTCACGGCACGGTTGCCTGTGCTTCTTGCTATCTAATTTCTCTACCCTGTGAACAGGACAAAAAGGCAGGCTAAATTCAAATGAGAGGAGATAAAAGCCTAAATAAAGAAAAAGATCATTTTGATTTTGACTTCTGAGGAATAGGGAATACATTATCTATATTTTTCTTCTAAAGCTTTGAAAATTCTTTTTAGGGTTCTACTTTACTCTTTCTTTGCGTGTCTTACTTAGAGGGTTTTGGTATTTTGGGTATTTTTATATATTTTGGGTTTTAATTTAGATTTTGCTGTAATCATCTTATCCAAATCTTTTTTTTGGTATTTCAGCAAGATAGACGATTCCTTAATAGCAAATACTTTCTTGAACCGGAGACATAAAGTTCATCTTAGTTCTTTAGATATCAGAGATTGTGTTGTCACTCAACCCTTTCAGTTCAACAGTGTTTTGAAATTCTTCAAAAGTTGAAACTCAATCCAGCATTACCAGTGTAAGTAATCTTACTCAGTGTTGTCTTTTTTCTTGTAGCCCACAATATAGATGCTGAACAGTCTCCCAAAACATTTTTGCACCTATCAGTCTTATAGCCTAGAATGACTGTTTTAGCCATGAAAATGTAAAGTTCTTCTGTTTTGTAAATGTAGCACAAATTTGTGAGGTCTACCATTTCCAGCGACTACAGTCAAAATCACTGAGAACAGTCTGGTTTTGGAAACATTCAATAAAAATTAAACAACTCAAATATAGTTCTAGATTTATCCCATGGTAAAAAGGAAAATATAAGCCTGAGTGACGTGTATTCCCAAAGTCAGTATATCACTAACAAAATTTCAGATTAATTCTATGTTTATATATGTACCCAAAGTGGTTACAAAGAATATGGTATTTCAGGTTAATTTCCATCCTGACTAGATCCATTGAACAAATCAAGTCTTGAGAATTTAAAGGGAGAACAGTTTAGACAATTCTAACCCATCACCATAAAAGCTTGCGATAAATGGAAATTCATCTGTAAAATCCTTTTGCTAATTAACGAAATACCCTGCAAGGGTATGTGGAAGGAGACTGTATGCTCCTTTAAGGATACCTGGTCAAAGGAACCATAAACAAGAACATACAGACACAAACCTGACTGACAAATGATAAGGGAAGCCGCCGTGATTAGAATAAACCTAGCCAGTCACACTAATTGGTAAAGATATGTGGAGCATGAATAGTTTTTTATTTTCCTTCAGTAAGATTGTCTGACTAATGACCTTGTCAAATTGGGACAATAAGCGAAGGGAGGGAAAGGAACAGACTGAGACATAAAACCTGACCAATTAGCGTTAATGAAGACAATAACCAGAAACAAACTTGATCAGTCATACTAATTGATGGGCTACCAAGAAACTGCAGGTAAACTGGGACTTAGCAACTGATGAGGTTGCAAACCTGAGGATCCAGTGTGGGTGTGGGAGAGGGGGGGTCAAGGAGACTATGCCAACTGATGAGACAGTGTGTAAGAAAAGGGGATCTGGGAGGGCATGTAGACAGAAAAAGGTATAAAAGGGGCCAGTCACAGGTAAAATGGGGCCAGCCAGTACATTTTTCTGGCTGAGCCCTGCAGCTAGTCACCGGTCTGTCCTACCATCTCATTAAATCTTTCCTCAACCATCTCTTTGCGCACTCTCACTCTGTATCCAGTGTGTGCTGTGGGGACTCAGTGCCAGTTACCAGAGGGCAGGCATGGCTGGACTAGGTGCTAGCTACTGGGGTCAGGCTGGGGGGTGTAGGCACCTCCAGCCTGCGGTGTCAGCCACTGGAGCAAGTGGGATCTTTAACTTTGAGTTGCAGAGATTGGAATGGTGTGTGCTACCAAAACAAGCTACAGGGAGGCACTTGTGTGAGTGAAGCAGGTGAAGGTCTCTACATGGGTAACTGGAGCAGGACCACAAGTCACAGTTCATGTGGCTGGTGCTGGCTGCTGTTGAGTGTCTGTATCTTCCCTAAACCAGGTGTGTGTCCACCTGTGGGTAGGCTTGTGCATGGATAACTTCATTTCAAACTTTAAGCTGGACTCAATGGCAAGTAGGAGATCCTCAGATCTGGACAAGAGTATTAGGTGGGAAGGGGGTCCATGCTCTTGGGAGGACTTGAATATGTGAGACACATGAGGGACAAGTGTGTGAGTGCAGTGTGTTTGCCAGGGAGCACCAAATTGGACCAGATGGTGAGTCAGGAATCATGAAGCAGGTAAGGGGGCCAGGATCTTCACAGGGGTGCCAGGTGGGTAGAGGGTTGTCAATGAAAGACAATTCTCTCTTCTTTTTTTCCCCTCCTTCCTATTTGCTGTGGAAAATAAAAGATTCAAAGCTAGTAGGTCTCTAATTGTTCAGTGGCAACAAAATCAATCATATTAAATTTATTTGCCACTTCAAAAAAAATTCTGTTAAAAAAATAACAACCAGTGATGAATATTTGGGAAAATCACATATGTTCTATTCATTTTATCTATAGTATCCCTCACGACATGGAATCTAAAAGTTAGGGCTGTTAAAAAAACTTAAAAGCTCCAGTACTGGCATAAATCCCTCAAATTAAACTTGTCATTCCAGTTCCAAGCCTCATTCACACCAGTTAATAGAAATGTCATTCTCTTTCAAACAAAAATTTGAAAAAAGCATTTTGTTACTTTGTTGGGCCAAAGGTAGAAAGAGAAGTAAGTAAAGAACAAACAAAAGTAACTTTGTCTTGAAACAGTATTAAAGTATTAGCCATCTTGAAAGCAAGGAATAATTTTTCTTTTGACATGGCCCCATGATACTTTTTATTTCAGATACACTCAAACTTTGAGGAATATAGTAGAGAGAACAATACCAGTCAAGGTATATCTCCAAACACTGCAAGAAAAACCTTTGTCATGTAACTCACAAAAAGAAAAAGGAAAAAATAATTACTATTTCAGCCATAGATTCAAAATTTTATAATTATATTAAAACACTTTTGGGGCTAAAAGAAGATAGATTTTTCTTTTGGTTCTGAACTAGGTTCTGAACACCTGATCATAGGCAATCCACAGAGGGATATAAAAAACATGTAGTTATTTAAATGACATTTAGCTGAAAAGTTAGAAAATCAGTTTTGCTTTAGCTCAAACTAGAACAGGTATCAAGAAAACACTAGGCTTTTTAGATTCTTTCTTCTCTTCTTAGTTCTAGATATCATTCAGTCAATGTTTCCACTAGCTCTGATCTCACCTCCTGGGCAACAATAAGCGCAAGTGTCCGAGAGCTTTATTTTCTACATTAAACATCTTATTAACTGCATTAACTAAGCACACCAAAGCGAGGAGAGGGAGGTAAAAGTGAGGAATGAAAGTTTCCAACATTTTTGAATACTTTACAGCTAAAGAAACATTGAAGTACTTTATCCTTTGGTCTTACACTCTTCTGTCTCTTCACCTGTTAGCTCGCTGGCAGCTTCTTTGTGTCATCACACTTAGCAGTTGTTAATGGTTTAACCCAGCAGGCAGCCAAACACCATGCAGCCATTTACTAACTCTGCCCACTCATCCTAGTGGGATGATGAAGAGATTCAATGGTAACAAAGTAAAATTCATAGGTTGAGATAAAAAAAAGTTTAGTAGGACAGCAAAGGAAGAGATAACAGCAATAAAAATAGAATACAAAAAAACAAGTGATGCACAGTATGGCTGTTCACCATACAGTGGCTGATGCCCAGCCCTGAGCAGTAATCCTCCCCTTAACTGACATCCCCCACCCTCTAGCCGATGTCCCCCTGTTTATATACTGACCATGACGTTATATGGTACGGACTAAACCTTTGGCAAGCTTGGGTCAGCTGTCCTGACTGTACTCCCTCCAACCTTTTTTCACCTCCTCACTGGTGAAGCCTGAGAAGCTGAAAAGTCCCCAACTCAGTATACTTAGCACCACTTAGCATAAACATTACTTTCATACTAAATCTAAAACACAGCACTATACCAGCTACTGGGGAGAAAATTAACTCTATCTCAGCTGAAACCAGGACATTAGTCTTCTATTTTAATGCCATTCTCTCATTAGACAACAACCTGTTTTCCTCTGTGTCAAACGAAGACTACAACAGAAGGTTTTTTGATCTTTATTAAAATAAGCTTTTCAACTATACAACATGGAAAAATTACAGCCTTAGTATTTTTCAAGTTAAAACATTTTTTTCCATATATTCTTGAGAAATAGAATACCTTTTCCTTTAAAACAAGAGTTCAATCTTACTACACAATGTGTTCTTTGCCTTTGACATTTAGGAACATGAATGATTGATAACAGCATTACTTAGGTAGAAGATTAATCTCTATGTAGATTCAAGAGTAGGAAGAAAGAAACATTTAAGTTCCTTGTACTTATACCTGAAATGCTGTAAATTAGAAATGTCAAAAATGTAATTCATCAATTGATATGCATTGAAAGAGCTCAGTTTTCTTTAAAAATACTACCAGAAGGAAAAAGAACTCCTTAGGTCCAAATCATGTCCAAATATATAACTTGTATTTAAAATATCTGCAACATTGTTCATCACTTCTAAAAAATATCGTGCTATTTAAAGAAGTAATTAAATAGAATATATGACTAACCATTAGGATCACATAGGAAAGACAGAAAATATAATGGTCATAGTATCCAAAACGTCTGTCAATTTAAACAATTCCACATTAAAGAATTTTTAGCTGTTGCAGGAAAAAAAAAGAAAGTACGTTTAACAATACCAGGAAACAGCTTGAATATTTTTACTTCTGTTTGAAAGGGCTGAAATTGCCACACATTACACATAGGTTACGCCCGTGTCTCAAAAATGCGTAAGCAAAAACATCACCACCAAAATGCCCACACTATCACAGATAACTGTAATAATAATGTGCTATATGTCAGGCACAATCTTCTAGTGTAGGTAATTGTTGACAAGCATAAGAGTTGACAAACCTGGATATGCACCAGGCTTTCTTGGACACAGTTACACTTCTATCAAAATTTATTTTCTACTTTCAGGTGCTCCACCAGCTCGAGAGGAGGCCCATGACTGGCCTCACAGACCTCATCTCTCCTCCATCCTCATTCAGATACTGAGGGACTTCTTTTTTAGAATGATCCTTATATTGTTATTTTTTCCCCCTTGGATGATGCAATCCATTCAATAATCAATCAAAGTGAGGCCTTAAATATAGAATTCCTGGTTACTTATTTTCTTTAAATTAAAATCAATCTTTAAATTAAAAAAGTTCATTGGAACTCACAGTTTAAATACTAGTCTGCTCCTTATGCAAACTAGGACTATGTATGATCTATTATGTTATTCTGCAAAAGACGATTATCTAAATTTTCTGTCCCACACAATATAATGGTGGCACTGTAGAAAACAATCAAATATAGTATTTTCACAATAAAATATAACATAATGTGATAAAAATACCATAACATAAAATACCATAACATAAAATACCATAACATAACCATATAAGGAGAACAAACAGGTTAAAGGTACTCAATTTTCTGATTAAGACTTCAGAAATACACCATAACTAGAAACCAAACTTGTACACTGTAGAATGAAAAACAGTCCAACAGAAAGTGAATGTACTTATGTTTCTCCAATACATTATTCCATATATTAATATATTTCCACAGAAAGTGAAAATTTTCACACACACAAAAGATTTTCATATAGTTATATCAAATTCTGTCTAGTAACAACTTTGTAGATGAAAATGTGCTTGATAAGTGAGGTGCTGTTTAAAATAAAAATCCAAAAGCATTGCTTTGTTGTATCCTTTGAAAGTATATTTCATTGTTTCAAAGCAATTTCTGAGAACAGCAAAACTGAATCATAAAGCATTTGTAATAATTCAGAGCACCTTGACACCTCACCTCATTTTCTTAACTATAAATCTATTTATAAATTCTTGCCATAGCAATGGTTGTGATCCACTGAGTTAAGAACATATTGTATTTTCTCTTTTGAGAAATGGAATGCATGTTTATTTACTGCAAGTAACGTACTCTCCCAAATACGTAATTGAATATTACTAAAACATAACCTTCTTCTTTTTACATACACACGAAAACTGTGTTAAAAATCATAATTAACTTTGAAAAGTCAAGACTCAGAAAATGTCATAATTATAGTCTGCCTTTTAGTACTTTATGGTGCACGTTTCACTTCAACAATTGGATAGTGTCATCAATATACTGTTTCTAATTAATTCATTTCCTGAGATGGATGTTATTCACCAAATGTGGAGCTATTCAGTATCGGGCTTTTGGGGTTTTGGTTAGTGTTTGGGATATTTTTATCATTCACTCTGTGCATCCATGCATTATTTACTACACATTATCCAAACTCTGTACTGAATACAGAGTTATTAATTTTGTCATGAGGTTTTCTATGGTTCTCCTGCTACTGCTTTTATCACTGCAATTCCCATCTGAGACAAAAATGACTTGTGATCCTTATTCAACCTATTTGCTCTATCAGGAGCTGGCATAGAGAAATTAATGCTAAATTTGTTAAACTTGTTTACATATTTGAGTTATCTGATTTTTTTTAAAGTTCTCAATAACATAAGAGACTTCTCATGTTCATAGCACAGATCCTAAAATAGTTTAATTATTCATGCATTCCAGACATCAGGCTCCATAAACAGATATGTGGAAGGCATCAGTAACTTCTTGTAGGCACTTCGTTTATACAATTTTACTAGGATCACAGAGTAAATTCGCAGCCACAAAATCCAGGCAGTGATCAACCATCATGACCACAAGAGTTTCTTAAAATTACTATGTGACGCTTCTAAAAACACATCGAACAACACTCTTCTGGCAATGGCCTTATTCAACACAAGCTTTCATTCATTTTCAGTCCATTAATGTAGTGGGTTGACCTTGGCTGGAGACCAGATGCTCATCAAGCTGTTCTATCACTCCCCCTCCTCAGCTAGATGAAGAGAAAAATACAATGAAATGCTCGTGAGTCTAGATAAGGACAAGGAGAAATCAATCATCAGTTACCATCACAGGCAAAACAGATTCAATTGGGGGAAATTAATTTAATTTCTTTCCAATCAAAATCAGTGCAGGGTAATGAGAAATAAAACCAAACCTTAAAACAACTTCCCCAACACCTCCCTTCTTCCCAGGCTCAACTTCATTCCCAGTATTTCTCCACTTTCTCCAGCCAAGCTACACAGGGGTACAGGAAATGGGTGTTGCAGTCAGTTCATCACACACTGCATCGCTGCTCCTTCCTCCTCATACTTTTCCCTTGCTCCAGCATGGAATCCTTCCCACAGGAAACAGTCCTCCACAAAGTGTTCCAGCATGGGTCCTTCCCACAGGGTGCAGTCCTTTGGGGACACACTGCTCCAGTGTGGATCTCCCATGGGGACACAAGTCCTGCCAGCAAACTTGCTGCAGTGTGGGCTTCTCTCTCCACACTGTTACAGGTCCTGCCCGGAATTTCACAGTATCACAGTATCACAGTATGACAAGGTTGGAAAGGACCTCTGAGATCATCAAGTCCAACCTATAACCCAACACTAACACCAACCATCATCTAAACCATGGCACTCAGTGCCACATCCAATCTCCCCTTAAACACCTCCAGGGTCGGCGACTCCACCACCTCCCTGGGCAACGCATTCCAATGGCCAATCACCCTTTCAGTAAAGAACTTCTTCCTCACATCAAGCCTAAACTTTCCCTGACGTAGCTTGAGTCCATGCCCTCTAGTTCTGTCACTGGTCACCTGAGAGAAGAGACCAACCCCTGACCGACTACAACCTCCTTTCAGGTAGCTGTAGAGAGCAATGAGGTCTCCCCTGAGCCTCCTCTTCTTTAGACTAAACAGCCCCAACTCCCTCAGTCGCTCCTCATAGGGCTTATGCTCCAGCCCCTTTACCATCTTCGTTGCCCTCCTCTGAACACATTCCAGTATCCTGACATCTTTCCCAAACTGGGGGGCCCAGAACTGTACACAGTATTCCAGATGAGGTCTGACTAGTGCCGAGTACAGGGGGACGATAACTTCTCTGGTTCTGCTCACCACACTATTCCTGATGCAGGCCAGAATGCCATTGGCCTTCTTGGCCACCTGGGCACACTGCTGGCTCATGTTGAGCTTCCTGTCAACCAGCACTCCCAGGTCCCTTTCTGCCTCACTACTCTCCAGCCACTCTGTCCCCAATCTGTAGCTCTGCATGGGATTGTTGTGTCCAAAATGAAGTACCCGACATTTGGACTTATTAAACATCATCCCATTGGAATCGGCCCATCTCTCCAATCTGTCCAGGTCCCTCTGCAGGGCCATCCTACCCTCTAACAGATCAACCCTTCTTCCCAGTTTGGTATCATCAGCAAACTTGCTGATGATGGACTCAATCCCCTCATCCAGATCATCTATAAAGATATTAAACAGGACCGGACCTAACACCGATCCCTGGGGGACAGCACTGGTGACCGGCCGCCAACTGGATGAGACACCATTCACCACCACTCTCTGGGCTCGGCCATCCAGCCAATTCCTAACCCAGCACAGAGTGCTCTCATCTAAGCCACGGGCTGACAGCTTCCCTAGGAGTCTACTGTGGGGGACAGTGTCAAAGGCCTTGCTAAAGTCCAGGTATACCACATCCACAGCCTTCCTCTCATCCACCAGGCGAGTCACATGGTCATAAAAGGAGATCAGGTTGGTCAGGCAGGACCTGCCCCTCCTAAACCCATGCTGGCTGGGCCTGATCTCCTGACCGTTCTGCAGGTGCCGCATGATTTCACCCAGGATTATCTGCTCCATGATTTTACCTGGGACCGAGGTCAGGCTGACAGGTCTGTAATTACCTGGATCATCCTTACGGCCCTTCTTGTGGATGGGCGTCACATTGGCCAACTTCCAGTCTTCTGGGACCTCTCCAGTGAGCCAGGACTGCTGAAAGATGATGGAGAGCGGCTTAGCAAGCTCATCCGCCAGCTCTCTCAACACCCTAGGATGGATCCCATCCGGCCCCATAGACTTATGAGGGTCCAAGTGGCTCAGCAGGTCTCTAACTTCCTCCTCATGGATTGCAGGAGGGCCAACCCTGCCCCCATCAACCACTTCAGAGGGCCAACTGTCAAGCACGCTGACATCCTTACTGTTGAAAACTGAGGCAAAGAAGGCATTAAGTACCTCGGCCTTCTCTGCATCAGTGGTTACTATATTTCCCTCCACATCCAACAAGGAGTGGAGGTCGCTGCTGCCCTTCTTTCTACCATTGATATATTTATAAAAACTCTTCTTATTATCCTTAACAGAAGTGGCCAATTTGAGCTCGAACTGGGCTTTTGCTTCCCTGATTTTCCTCCTACACGACTTAACAACATCTTTGAGCATGACGTGGCTTACGTCCCCTTCTTTCCAACGACGATACATCCTCTTTTTGTTACTTAGTTCCTTCAGAAGCTCCCTACTCATCCAGGCCGGCCGTCTGCCCCTACGACTCTTCTTACAACACATGGGGACAGCCCGCTCCTGCGCCTTCAAGATTTCATTCTTGAAGTGTATCCAGCCTTCCTGGACCCCCTTGCCACTAAGAACTATTTCCCAGGGAACTTTCCTGACCAATTCCTTAAATAATTCAAAGTCTGCCCGCCGAAAGTCCAGCATCGATGTTCTGTTCCTGGCTTTTCTTTTTACATTGTTTAGAGAGAACCTGATTATCTCATGATCACTACATCCCAGACAGCCTCTGACACCAACATCACCCACCAGCCCTTCTTTGTTTGTAAACAGCAGGTCAAGAAGAGCCTCACCCCTGGTGGGCTCACTCACCAGCTGTGACAGAAAGCAATCCTCAATACACTCTAAGAACCTCCTGGACTGCCTCCTCTCGGCAGTGTTAAGTTCCCAGCAGATATCCGGGAGGTTAAAGTCACCTAAAAGAACAAGGGCAGCCGATCTAGAGGCAGCCTCCAGCTGCTTAAACAATAGAAGATCCACCTCCTCATCCTGGTCGGGCGGTCTGTAACATACTCCAATCAGGAGGTCAGACCTGACCGCCCCTCTGACCCTTACCCAGAGGCATTCAACCTGGTCATCACCGATCTCGACTTCGACAGCATCCAGGGTTTCCCTAGTGTAGAGGGCCACCCCTCCACCCCTCCTCTCATGCCTGTCTCTCCTGAAGAGCCTGTAGCCTTCCATGGCAGCACTCCAGTTATGAGAGTCATTCCACCACGTTTCCGTGCAGACTCTTCTCATGGTCACTAGTTTCCTTTGTGGCATATCCACCTGCTCTGGTGTGGGGTCCTCCATGGGCTACAGGTGGATACCTGTTCCACCATTTAATCTCCATGGACTGGAGGGAGACATCCTGTCTCATTCTGGTCTTCATGACAAGCTGCTTGGAAATCTCTACTACAGCGCCTGGGGTACCTCCTTCCCCTCCTTCTTCACATTCCTTGGTGGCTGTTTCTCTCACATATTCTCACTCCTCTCTTCTGCTGCTGTTGTGCAGGGGTTTTTTCACCCCTTCTTAAATATGCACCATTGTTGTTTGGCTTAGCTCTGACCAGTGGTCGGTCTGCCTTGAAACCAGATTACGTTGTCTCCATTGGACATGGAGGAAGCTTCTAGCAGCTTCTAAAAGAAGGCACACTGGTTGCCCTCATACTGTTAAAACCTTGCCATTCAAACCCAATACAATTTTTGTATTCAACCACAGTATGAGACTTGGATTTGAAAGTGAGCAAGTAACGTGACAGACCTCTGCTTTCAATGTCCATATTCAGCGTGTATGAAGCTGGACAGCTCAGAGAAAAAAGTAAAGGAGGGTCAAAATCAAAGGCTATACTCTGCTATACTGCCCGTATGTTGTATATTGCTGTGGATTGCTCCTTTCAGTGCCTGGTGGTTTTCTGGCACTAATGCACACATATACATTGTTGCAGTCTAGCAAAGTCTTATTTCTTCCAATTTCTTTCACAGCCCCTCTGCTCACGTAGTTCAGATTTTCATGCAGGGAGGTGACTTCGCCAAGCACTTTACAAAAGGTTCTTCATCACTCTTTCATTTTGCTGGAAGGAACTGTAATATTAGTCATGATCAAATCTGTAAATTATGGCAGCTAGAAAAATAAATTAACAACACAATGCTATTGGAAACACAAGAACATTATTCACCTAAAGAACTTACCATATCTACTTCTAACCTGATGTGAGGAACTAGGAAAGATATCTGTATGACGGACATTTTTAGCTTTGGCTCACCTGTTTCTTATACGATTGAACTTTCATAGAATATCAGTGTCCTTCTGAATCAGGTAATTTAGAATAAGTCTTACAAACCAAAATCAATTCCAGTAATACTACTACCTACATATCTCCACAAATATGCAATAAAAATCTGAGCTTACTTCAACAAATTTGTGACATTTACTGAAAATGCATCTGAAAGGAGATATGCAGATAAGATATGAAAAGCCAAAAGATCATTATCTACTCTAAATAAGTAGGTCATAATTTATTTCTCTCTTTACAGAAGAGAGATCAAATCCAAGATAAATTTATTTCATTAAAAAAGAGAGTTTTATCTGCTAAGTTACAACAATGCACTTCCCATCTTACATATCAAACTTGAAATGTTAAAAGCCTGACAAAGTAATACTTAGGTAATAATATACTGTTGCATGCACAAGAAAAAAGATGTCAAGCACTATCTTGGTTTAACCCTCACTGGCAACTAAGCACTACATAGCACAGTGGGATGGGGGAGAGAATCAGAAGGGTAAAATTGAGAAAATTCATAGACTGAGATGAAGACAGTTTAACAAGTAAAGCAAAAGCCTTTAATACAAGCAAAGCAAAACATGGAGTTCATTCAGTGCTTCCCATAGTCAGGCAGACATTCAGCCATTTGGGGAGACAAATGCCATCACTTCAAACATACCTCCTTCCTTTCTTCTTCCCCCATATTTACATGCTGATCATGATGTCATATGGTATGGGATATCCCTTTGGTCAGCTGGGGTCAGCTGTGCCAGCTGTGTCCCCTCCCAGCTTCTTGTGCACCCATAGCCTACTTGCTGGCACAGTGGTGTGAGAAGCAGAAAAGTTTTGATGCTATGCTAGCAATGCTCAGCAGTATCTAAAACATCCCTGTGTTATTGATACTGTTTTCGTAAGAAACTCAAAACATAGCCCCATACTACCTACTTAAGATAATTAACTCTATCCCAGAAAAAATCAGCACAAGCATAAGCACAAAAACAATTAGCAATTCATACTGACAATTATTTAACTTACCTCAAAATCTCTAACAGCTGGAAAGCCATAAAAGTCATCACACCACAACAATGCCGCAATAGTGTCCTGTAAACTGACTGGGGAAAACTACAGAACGCAAGTTATTAATTACATACAGATAGGAGTGGAGAGGATAATGAAAATGCTATTTCTCAGATCACACTGATCAAAGAATATGAGAATTTGTATTCAAGCCACTAGGTTCAAACAGAAAGCAGTATTGCCAAAGCCTCACAGGGAACATTCTTAGAAGTCAAAATCAAGAACGCACTTCTGAAAAGTATAGCTTTATCTATGTTTTTATTAGCAACATCAGGCAGACTTGGCTAAAAAGCAACACCACCATTCTGTAGTAAAAGCTGCTAGCAGTTGGGTTTTGAGAAAAGCAGCCTGATAAAATACGTGACTGAAAAACAAAACAACAAAACAATCCATCTGATTAATCAAATACCTGTAAGATACTTGGAAAGCCATTCAATACTTACATATTTTTTAAGAAAGCTTAAAAATGTTCTAGATATTTCATTCACTACAAGGGGAGCATATGCAGACGGATCCTGATTTGCTGCTGACATGAAATGACACAGCAATGCCTGCCTGTTTCACTTGTGAACTGAAGTGGTTAGAAGAGTCTAGATCTATCAATATAGGCTGTAGGCTGCTGCCTTAAGCTGAATACCTTACAGCCTGTGATCACAACCCTGCCAAGGCCGCAGCTGGCAGCATGGAGCCACAACTCTTTTTGGGGAAAAGGGGATGCAGGACAGTACCATGCGTCAGGTCTGACACAGGGAAGATGTTTGCACAGCATACTGAATCTAAAAGCTGGGCTTTTGAGAATAACCAAAGGGACTCCATCATGCTCCCAAGCATTCAGTCTCTAATACTGCCTCCTGAAGGGCCTTTAAACTGTGCATAATGCATAGGAGTTTACAATATCAACAGAAAGTACCACACTGAGCAGGGAGCTGAGTAGTCGACATGCCTGAGAAAGAGATTATATGAATCAAAGTAAATCAAGATGTTTATGATTTACTCTAGTTTGGAGAGCAATTCCTTCCCCAATGGTGTTTAACTCACCTGAAGGGGTAGTCATGTAAAGGCTCCATCTCCAGGATTTTTTATAATCCTTAAATACAAATTGTTATTCAGCATTGCTCTATTTTATCCAAGAACTCAGCAGCTGAAAAAAATATTGCTTCTCTCTTTTTAACTTCATCTATTTAAAAAAAATCCTTCTCAAATGCATGAAGCAAATCTTTAATGTTGTTCTTATCAAAAGCAAAGGCTCTTTCAAGATATACTAGTTGAATTCAACTTTGAAATTCTGAACCTTCATCATTTCTCATCTTCTGAATCCATTTGAACACAACTTCCAACCACTCACTTCTGTATTGTGTATTTACAGGGCTGTTAATTATTCCCGTGGATTATGGTTTTTGTTACATGAATTCCGAAACAAATGGAAATTCGTACTTACATTTAACAGAATTATTTCTGGTGAAAACCAATAGACTTGGTTTTACAACAATGTGCTGTGTTAAATAGACCTGGAATTTATAAAGACCACCCTAAATACCTCAAGATACACAAAACATCCATTTAATATAAGATTATCCATGTTAACTTTATATCTTATTATCTTGAGTTTCTTGCAGAGACCCAGTTAACAGACAGAAATTATCTTATTGAGATGGAGAGTAATTTACATCTAGGAAAGCATATCTAGTGGTTTTTACAGCAGACTGCAGGCTAAGATGCTTATCTCTTTCCTAATAGAACCCTAACAGTTTTATTTTGGGAAACATGAAATTACATAGGATATATCTGCAATGCATCTACTGGCAAAAAAACAATAGAGGAGCGTTTGGTCACAGCAAAGGTGTTATTTGTGAAGACAGCTTGCTGCATGCACATAGGCAGGGTACTGTAAGAGGGCATGGAGATGGGAAGACCTTACAAGGCATATACAAGTTCTTCTCTTCCTTATTTCACCTTTAGTTATACTCCTGGAGCAGTGCTGAGTCACAGCATGTAGGAATACAAATAAGAACATACACAATGAACAGGAATGTAAAAATTAGCTTTTATATCATAGTGCATTCTCCCATGTTTTTCTCTATATATACTAAATCCTCAAAAGGACACGTTCCTCCACCTTTTCTTCCTCTCTCTATTGGTTGGACTTGATGATCTTGGAGGTCTCTTCCAACCCAGATAATTCTATGATTCTATGATACATATCACACTAGAGATATAAGGTGCATACTGGAATTTTTAAGTAAATTACTTTAAGAGTTAAAACTCGAAGAGTTTAAATTTAAAAGATTTTCTATGTGCTGCTAATCTTACAAAGTTAGTGTACTGTTTCAGTGTGATATCCAAAGACCTTTTTAGCAAGCATCAACTCAGATCTTGCAACTTTTGCTAATACATTTGTTAGTAAGGTGCAGAATAAAGGAATGATGTTCAGTACAAGGAGCATATGAGGAAAAACAGTGAGGTAAGAAAATTCCCTCCCTTCCCTCTTCTCTGGCCATAAACAGCAAATGTGAGATCTTCAGCTGTTTTTTGACAAGAAATCTGGATACAGAGCAAAAATCATGCTTATGTGGAAAGAAAGAAAATTGCAACAATGAAGAACAGACAAAGGGAAGTCAAAGTTGCTGACTGGACAGGAGATGAATTTCTGTGATAGTGTCAAGCCCTTTTAAAGAGGTCTTAGAAGGTTCATAAGTCCCTGTTGGTTCACATTAAGGTGAAGAAACACCAACAATCCTTTCCAGCAATTGATTTTTTTTTACATTTGTATTGGTTTAGGCTATGAATGTGACTCTTCTGAAGCTGACATTGGTTTGTAGGAGAAAAGGGATAAAAGGAAGAGAGAAAAAAGGGAAAAAAAATCAGAGAGAGAGGGAGAGAGGAATGAATCACAATTCTTGGTTCCAGAAATGATTCTCTGTTGTCCGTCTGTTGTTGAGGTCCTGCGGTGATGACTATACCCAGTCACCCAGGAAGACGTCTTTATGTGGTGCTAGTTTATGTCCCTTCTTCACATGAACGTAAATTTGCATCGAAAAATGAGAGGAGGCAAGGCTTTTCTCTGTGCATACCAGGCAGGGGTCTCTGAGGGTACACAAGGGTCTTTTTTACTGGTTCCCCCCAAAATGTTAGACATAGAGTTCACAGATCAGTCAAACACAACTTCTTTGCTCCTCTGATTGGCTCATTTTCGACATCTCAATACAGGGAACCTGGTTGAACCTTCTTTACACTCTGTCCCCATTGAAGTTTCCATTCCTACAGAAACCTGAGAGAACTGTTAGAGATGGTGCCTCATCCAATTGGCGGCCGGTCACTAGTGGTGTCTCCCAGGGGTCGGTGTTGGGTCCGGTCCCATTAAACATCTTTGTTGATGATCTGGATGAGGGGATTGAGTCCATCATTAGCAAGTTTGCAGATGATACCAAACTGGGAGGAAGTGTCGATCTGCTGGATGGTAGGAGGGCCCTACAGAGGGGACTTGACAGACTGGAGGGATGGGCTGATTCCAATGGGATGAAGTTTAACAATTCCAAGTGCCAGGTTCTACACTTTGGACACAACAACCCCAGGCAGAGCTATAGGCTGGGGACAGAGTGGCTGGAGAGTAGTCAAGTGGAAAGGGACTTTGGAGTGATGGTAGACAGGAATGGTGTGGCCAGCAGAAGCTATCATCCCCTTATACTTGCCACTGGTTAAGCCGCACCTTGAGTACTGTGTCCAGTTCTGGGCCCCTCAGTTTAGGAGAGATGTTGAGATGCTGGAGTGCATCCAGAGGAGAGCAATGAAGATGGTGAAGGAATTGGAGCACAAGCCCTATGAAGAGGGACTGAGGGAGCTGGGGTTGTTTAGCCTGGAGAAGAGGAGGCTCAGGGGAGACCTTATTGCTCTCTGTAACTACCTAAAAGGAGGTTGTAGGCAGGCAGGGGTTGGTCTCTTCTCTCAGGCGATCAGTGACAGAACAAGAGGACATGGTCTCAAGCTTCGTCAGGGGAGGTTTAGGCTTGATATTAAGAAAAAAATTTTCACTGAAAGGGTGATTGGCCACTGGAATGCGCTGCCCAGGGAGGTGGTGGATTCATCGTCCCTGGAGGTGTTCAAAAGCAGATTGGATGAGGCACATAGTGCCATGGTTTAGACGACGAGTAGGTGTTGGTGTTGGGTCATAGGTTGGACTAGATGATCTCAAAGGTCTTTTCCAACCTTGTGATAGTTTGATATTGTGATTCTGACAGAAACCGATATCTCACAGATGGCCTTAGGATTGTGTCATTATTAGTGAGTTCAAGTTCAAGTTCTCATATACAGAGTGAGATACTCTGCTTTACTATAAGATCATTTAAGTCTTCCATTTCTGAGACTAATCAAGAGCTGTGAAGACACACGTATTGGTCTTCCTCTTTTTTGCACCTCTTGTAAACAAAATGTATGTACATAGTGCATCGATTCTGAATGTGTATATGCATGTGTCTATACATATTTATTAATAAAATTATATATGGTAGTAAATATCTAAACTTTTAAAATACTAAGGGACACTTCAAGATCAATGGCAAATGAAGTTGGACATCAGCAGGTGTTTATGTCTAGATGAAGAGAAGGTTTCTGGTCCTTCTTCATGGCATGAAGACACTCATTTATTTTCAATGAATTTAGTGGAAAAACCTTTAAAGTGACCATTATGCCACTGTGGATGAATTCTCAAAGAATTCAATTGGCACAAGCAACTTCTCTGAAAATACGTGTATGGCCAGAAAAAATATAAATCAGATGGCATATTTCACAGAATGAACAACTGAACTTAATTAAAATCGATCTCTTCTGAATTCAATTTGCCACCAACAGTCATCTCCAAACAAAAAATATAAAATAAAAAAGACTGAATTCACCAGAATATTGGAGAATATTAGTCAAACTGTGCCATATAGCACTTACCAGAAGAATTGTACTAGATAACAGTGTAAAATCTTTTCTGTACTTTGGGCAAATATCATACTACTATGAATGAAAATTATAATTACTAATGTTGGATAATTTTGTGTAAGAAATGACTGCTTGTTTTGTGGAGCTGGTTGAGAGCATCTATGATGCTGCCTTCTGTTATACATGAACTGGATTTCAATAATATGCTTATATAATATAAAATATATTTGAACAGAAGAACAGTTCTGGTAAATTTCATATAATGTATGAGTGACAGACATTTTTTATCCAACAGAATAATTAAATTTGGTCACTATCTGACTAACATTTTGATTAACAAATATTGCCAGGTGCTAAAAAATCTGTTTGAAACGGAAAAAAGTGAAAAACAAGGTTTCTCTGTGTTATAAAGTTAGCCAAATTTATTTTTAAAATGGGAGCAGATTCAGTTAATTGCTGTTATTATATTTATTCCAAACAACTCAAATTTGGTAAGTTTTTTCATATTTTCATATTTTCATAGGATATCACAGTCCGCGTTGGGATTATGAGTGCTGCTGGACTTGTCTCCAAGCATCTCTGAGGATTTCATTAAATAATAACAAAAGTTTAGTAATCGTAGAACTGAACAGATTATATAAGATAAAGAATCTATTGGCATGTATGAGGGTTTATACAGAGAAATTCCATCCAGTGAGAAATTCTGAGAGGCTGTTTCAGAAGAAGATTAATAGCTCAGAAAGCCATAGAGGACAGTTAAAAATAAAAAGGACACTGCTTAGCAACCAAAAAAATGAAAGCCCAAGGAAAATATACACAGGTGGGTTGCCTAGTACAATTTTAATAGCTTTAATATGACCTATTTTTAAAGCCACAATGCATAAAAACGGTGCATAAAAAGAGTTAGTAGCATTACTTTTGTACTAGTTCTTTTGTATTTTGATTTTAGGATTATTGATCATTCAGAACTGAGTGATATTGAACATAACCTATTATGATCTATTCTCCTATTATGAAGAATTCCAGTGGAAAATTAATCCAATGAATCTAGAAATAAATTCAATTTCCACTTGTAGAATTGATAGTAACTGTTACCCTTTTCTCTCTCCTTTTCTTTTTTTAATCCATTTCTCTTTTCTTAGCTCTTTTTAAGCAAATACATAGGGGTTTGTATTAACAATGAGAATGTTAAGTCACTGAAACAGCTGCCAAAGAGACTGACAGATTACTCATCTCATCAAACAAAAATTTTGTAACGTAAAATACTAAAGGCACAGATGTAGATGAAAATTAAAGGTCTGTGATGACAATCATGCTTTTTATTTGCTCTAAACCTTTACAAAAAGGGATCAAAGAGGCTGTAGTTCCACACTATAATTTAAGGGCTTCGTGCTTATAGTTCCCTTCTTGTTACTTACATGAATCAGAATCACTGAAGTGATGTAAAATTGGAGAACTACAATGAAACATCCTTTTCCCATTTTTTCTAAATATTGAGGTCACACCTTTAACTCAGCAGATTGACACTTTTAAAAAGAAGAGCCTAGAAGCAGTTAATAAAGATGAAGTCTCTCTATATGCATTCATACATTATACACATAATAAACTAGTTTCAAATGAAATGTTTTCATATGGAAGCTATGAAAAATGCATAGTTGTGTCAATCGAGTTCATGTAGTTTTTCCAAGCTCCTATGATCATAAGAAAATGTATGTTTCTTAACTTGAAACATGACTTTCACATGCTTCCTCCACTTTGTGATACTTTTTGTTCATTGAAGTATTCTATCAGACTTAAACTGCTGGAGAGTTTACTTCTTTTCAGCTGACAACTTACATCACAATTTGGACTCTCCAGTATGGTCTGAACAATCTAAAGGATCCTGAGATGAGTGAAAAAATTAATTTCATTTTTTATCATTGAAAAAATATGTAGATTTCCTTTTATACTCTAGATATTTTAACATTGCTTACATCTATGTGTAAATTATAATCACCTTCCAAATCTGAAGAACTAAAATCATCTGGATGTTATGGCTTCATCCACTGGAGTAGTGGCATCAGTTACACTGAATTTTCCTGAGGGCAAATCCTTAGGGATGGCGAAATCCTGCGGTAACTCAAAGGCCAGTGCAATAATTCTATGCTCACTCACGTTATGTAGAGAGGGCTGTCACGAGTTTCCAGAAGCTGGAAGAATTTCTAGAACATGTCTTTAACTTATGCCCAGTAAATTGAAGGTCTACTTCAGACATCACTAGAAACTACCTTCCAACCACCTCATGATCCTCTAAATTTATCTAACAACTTTCCAGCCAGATAAAACCCAGGACTACTGTATTATATTTTTTTTTACTGAGTTTTTGATAACATACATAAACATAACATAGTTTTCCGGCAACGCCTAAAAAAAAATGAAGACATTAATAAAATCCATGAGTTATCAAATCCTCTAGTCACAGTGACATTTTCTTGAAGACACAAAATTTTAATGTGGGAAACTCCTAGCAGCCTCAAATAACTTTCTCAGGACTGAGCTATGTGCAGACTCGAGAAAGAAAGAGCAACAGGCCCCACCGACCCCAGGTGACTCCCTTTGTCACTGATCTGAATTATAGTAGTTTGAAGACCAAAACGATATGCTAACACAGTACAAAGCGTTTCAAAGTCATTCCAGAGCCAGAAGAATCTGTGTCTACATATCTAGGTCGTAGTCAACATTAACAGAATTACCTTGTTTCCAAGCTGTGGAGTTGTCATATGTGAGCAATGCAACCCTAGGATTTGTAGGAGTGCCAGGACCGCTCCAAGCAAATCCAGGTATTTCTTCATGTTGTTGCGTCATGAGGAAGAAACTATAAACAGACTTATTTCAAAATCATGGCCTCTAAGTTTCCATCCTATGTTATTTACAAATAGCATTCTTGCATAAGAAATCCTTGCATAAGAAATCCTTTTAGCACCTTGTGAGAAATGCTGATATTATGAAGGGAAAAAAATATAATTACTAGGAGTAATAAAATGTGAAAGATTTTCACTGAGTTCAAATAAACTCACTTTACCATTTCCTTTTAATAACTTCATGCTAGCGCGTGTTTGACATTTGTAATGCAACTGTTTTAATAAACGCATTTTGAACAGTAAATCAATATTCTTCACTTAAAGAAATAATTGAAAAACATAAAAATTATAAAAAACTGTGTATTGCTTTTCTTTTAAATTTAGAAAATTCTTAAGATTAACTATATCATTAAAAACATTTGGATGAATAATATAGTAACAGTGTTACATCAATTATAATAAATAATAATAAGTTTAGTTTGGAGAATATTACAGGTTTATTAAGCTTAATCAACTATGCTTAATATTTTTCAAAGTTATGCTTAATGGGAAAATGTATAGTAGCAATGTGGAGTATGTAATTTACCTAATAGTAGCTGGTGAAACTTGATGAGCTTGTGTTTTCCTATTTGTCCATGTGTGTAATACAAATCAAGATCAACATGTATCCTCTAAATATATCATATACTCGTATTTAGACTATGTATCCTATCTCCTCAATTTTTAATTCACTATATATGCATATTTGACAGAAAGATCAATTTCTGCTTTAAATTACATATTCATAATCAGATTCTTTCCAGATTATGATTCAACATGAAAAAAGAAGAGATTTTTTAAAGGGAAAAAGAGAAAAAAATGTAATGTTAGAAGTAAAAAATCATAGTTGAAAGAAGCAAAATCCAAGTTTCCTTCTAAACCTTGATTAAAAAAAATAGATTTTAAAGTACATGCATCTAAACTAATACGTTATAAAAAAACCGTTATAATTACAAGAGTCCTCTGAGAAGCTTTTGCTAATATACTGTTCCAGATGGCAGGTTCATAATAAGCTTAAAAGCTTCATGAATAAAACCATGGACATTAGATCTGATTAATAATTTTTTTTAAAAGAAAGAAGAACGAAAAATTAAAGTTGCAGAAGTCAGTCAGTACTCTGAATGCTGTTTTTAATCTTTCTAAAGCATATATAAGAAGACCATCTGCAAATTAATTCAGAGATGGCTGTGTAAAACTGATCCCTTGATAGAGGCAGAAAAATTTTCAGCTTTCTATCTATGAATTGACTCGCTTATAAGCAAATAAATTATTGTTCTCAGAAACAAAACAAACACAGGAACACTCCCACATCCCTGTATGAGAATGCTTGAAAAGCTTAAGAAATGAAGAAAATCAGGTAAAAAGATCACTTTTCAGTTTCTAAGAAAGTTAGTTTAATAGACAAGGTAAAAAATAGAAAAATCTATTTCAGTGAATGGTAATCTGAAAAACTGATGCTTCAGAAAAGAAAAACCATGTAAAATTCATGCAAACAGACATACCAAGAGCTAGCTACAATGAGAGAGATCCTACCAACAGGTACCTTCATATATCTCTTTTCTGTAATGCTTTGACACTGTCTCAGTAGCATGCTCGAAGATAATCAGTGAAGACTTATCTAGCTAATTTACCATGAAGACAATGTAAAGATGTTCAAAAAAGCAAAAGCAGAACCAAAACAAACCAAAATCCTTTGAAGGCAATCAACAAACTTGGATTGTCAACTGGGCTATCATTTCAAGAGAAATCTGCAGGTCAACTTGAGTAACCCCAGTGTTAATTGTCTCACACATTGATGGTGCAAGTGACGGAATAGGGGATACAATCTGAAAGTTTTCTGAGGATGTTAAGTTAAAAAGAAGTGACAGCAGTGTGCTGAACAAGAGCAGAATGTGATTTTTCTTTTCCTTTGTGAAAAAGTGATATCTCAAAAGCCAGCATGAAACTGAATTAGTTGTAGACATCTATAGTGAATAAACCTTAAAAGATCCTCAGAGCCATTTTTCCACGTATTGTTACAAATCTAAACTTCTGACAGAAGTCTGCAAGGAAAATGACAGGAAATCAAAGACAGCTTGCTACAGCTTGCACAGTTTGCAGTGTTCTGAACAGACAAGAAGCCCCCTCCCTTTTTGATAAGAAATTTGTTCATTTTATCACACAGCATAATTGTGATACTTATCTTGGATAAGAATCTTTTCATGGGTTTGTTCTCCCTGAATATATCTATTCCATAAATTTCCCTATAAATTCCACCAGAACAATGCAAAAACATATGAAAAAATTGGTCTACCGTTTCTTGAATAATAGAAGTAGATTGTATTGAGTTCATGCCAAGAAAACCCTCAACCTTCAAAAATATAGTCTCAGTAACCTTCAGTTTTTCTCTGGGCCTCACTTAGATCACAGTTCAATCACAATTAAGGCTTCAACAGTTTAGTTTATATTTATTATCTTTCATGAGATTATGATTGTTTCCTTAATTATATGGTGATTAAAACACATCCCCATTTATCATATAATCAAGGTTAACACATATGCCCACAAATTATATATAGCAATTTCACATATTTAAAGAAGGTAGATAAGATATTAGAATTGTAAAGAAGGTGTCATGTTTATTTGAAGCATTTAACTATTATAGATTTCTTTGTCCTTACCCACAACCAATAATAATTTTATGTTATAATTAGCCATACTGGAGCTATAAACAATTTTAGCGCTAAAAGTTCTGTGAAAAGCAGCACATCTGCTAAAAATAAAAAAAAAATGGGATAGGGAATAAGCACTTCAGAATCTTCAGAATTACAATGTGTTGTTTACCTTTACCTTGTTACAATAATAACTCAGATGAAGCTTATCTAATTAGCAACTACAGTTATTTTCCTTGAAAACAAATAAGAAATTAAATAATAAAAACATTTGTTAACAGTTAAAATTACTCATGAATAACTTCTAGTAGTCCAGAATTCTGCTTTCAAATTCAAGCTGGAAAAGCATAAATTTGGTCTTCATGGTTTGCTCATATTACTGAGGTGAAACAGATTTTAAAAAGCTTCTAAACCCATCTTTAAACACTTCTGATCTCTAAGAGTTTCTATCCACAGAAAGCACAGGCTTAACTAGACTAAAGTTCTTAATGTGTGACAAAATTAGGGAGTTTCAGAGGACAACAGATCTTTCCATTAAACTTGTTCCTTACATATCAAACCTGCACATGAAGTTCACATTGAAGGAGTAGATTGATCTCATTGGGTTTTACTCGTTGTAGTAGTAGTAATAATAATAATAATAGTAATAATAGAAAAAACCCTAAAACAACAAAAAAACCACAAATAAGCACCCCAGTAGCTTTTAATGGAGATAAAACATTTTTCAGCTCTGTTTCAGTGCTCTGGGTAAGAAATGTGTGAGATCCCTAGACATATCCAGTGTCCAGCTGCGGACAATCCTTCTACATGAAGGTCCAAGGTTATTTTTAGCATATCTGAAATGTTTGTCAGGAGGAATTGCATGAATATAGCATGGATTCAAAGGACAATGTAGCTCAGGTGAACTACAGTATTTAACCCAAAAGCTGTTCTAGATGTTTTCTACTCTTCATATTCCTTGAGTTATGCCATAAAATGAAACTTAAGCAAAATTGTATAATATTCAGATAACTGACATTCGATATGTCTCAGAATTGAAAAACTATAAAAACTCCCTTTCATGCTAGTAAGGTCAAAGATTCTCTCTGTGTAAGCAATTTCACTGATAAAGCATAGAAATAAAATAAAACCCCTTTCAAGCAAAGATGGAGCATGATGTTGAGGATAATGTTGAAGAAGAGTATAACAGGAAACAAAATGAAATATTTGTTTTTTCTCGCATATCATCACCACAACCATCCATTTGAGATCACCATCCTCACATTTGGTTCTGCAAGGTTTCAGAAGAGCTTTCTTGTATCTTAATACTGTCATAAGTGAGATTAAAAAAAGGGAGGGGAAAAATATAACCAAGAAAAATATTAACCTTCCCACTTGGTAACCCTAAGTGCAGGTTACATGAAAATTATTTTTCATTACAAATGTGAAGGAGCTCACAGGCTGTGAAGGATTCTACATATTTGCATCTTGATGACCTTAGTTAAACAAAATGTATAAACCTCTAACTATTTGTACTTGTGGAATTTACAAAAGAGTACCCAGAAGGAGAATTAGCGTGGAATAGCAGTCGTGTAGAAATCCACACCCAAATTTACTTCCTTGGAACATATTAGTGTACACCTCACACAATTTAAGATAATCTTTTTGATATCTGAACTATTGCTTTTCTCTTTTAATCTGTTTCTCAAAGAAATTTTTTTCAGTCTATTGAAAATGTCATAATATGAGAAAGAAAAAAACCTGTACTCCATTTTAGAGTGTTTGTCTAAAGTACTAACTTCCATTAAACATTATAGAAGGGAGTTTGAGTCCAAAATCCATAAAATATTTCTCCTGTTGTGAAAAAAATTGAAGACATCCATTTGCAGAAATGGCAGGAAGCATCCAACCAGTGCTAAACAATACCAAGGACTTACTGTTCAGGTAAACAATTTTCTCTGCATGAATATAATGTGTTTACAATGGGAACTGCTGTATGCTAATGAGATCTTATTTGCAGTTTTTATGGCATGAAACTCAGGAAATTGTTCAGCATTTACCCCTGCACCTTCAGGTAGATGGAACTGTGGCAAGACGGTACCTTTCCATGATACACTCCACAATCTGTCAGCTGCAGCAGCACAAAAAGCCTAGCAGTCTATTCTGTATGTTGATGACATTTAAGATAGACTAGCAGAAACTCCAACAAGGAAAACCGTTTTTGCTGAAGGCATTTAATTAATGGGATCTGAAACACATATTACCAGAGCCAGTAGAGATTTATAACAACCTTAGTTTCTTATTGTGAGCAAAATCTTTTAGGGTTGTTGTTGTTGTTGCTGGAGCCTTATAGAGGTCATCAGCAAAAATCAAACCTGTTTTTTTTTATTTGAGACTAAAATTGTGTTCATCATATTCTGACTGAAGGAAAAAAAAGATAATTTTGCTAAAGAAAGGTACTTAAAACTTTCAGATGCCATTTAATTGTATGTAATATAGGAATGGAGTTTCCTTTAGGATCTACTTTTTAATATATAATCCAGTATTTATATCAACAGGCATTGAATGTTGCAGTTAAGGACTAAATTTCTTCAAATAGTGGTAACATAGTACCATCAGACCTCTCAAATTTAAAAATGAAACTGGTTTTGGCTATGGGACAGTTACTTTATGGTACTTTACTCAAAATACATCTGAGGAATTGAAATATTTATTAGATATCTAGGCAAGCTTTTTTGTGATGTACACCTAAGGCAGTTAAACTTGACAAGCTAAAATGATTTTGAAGAGAATTATAATACAACAGTAACCTTCCCTTAACCCTGAAATATATATTGGAAAAGTACTCCTTAGCTCTACCCCATTGCTATTCAAAGCTAACCACTGTGAAACAAATCATACATTTTCTCAGCTGATTTTAGAGTAAACATCAGCCTCAAACAAAAACTTTGAATTGATTACAGGAACGGAGTGACAGTGCAAATAAAGCACAGGGTCTCAATTCTGTGAATGACATTGCTGTATTAAAATCAGTAGAAACATTCAATTTTATGCAGGTGCACAAGGTAAACAGGTCCCCTGTCTGTGCTGGTGCTCCTCCTCTTGGACTCTTCAGATCAGAACTAAGCTGTTTTCTAAGCCTGGCTTCTGTGACTTCAGAGCCCAGGGAATGCAAAGCCCAGATAAGATGTGTAATGTTCCCATACAGAAAATCATGATGCAGTCAGTCTTTTTTTGCCAAATGAACTCACAAAGATTTTACTTTTTGTTTGTGTTGCTGTGGCTGCTGCTCGTTGTTGGATTCATTTTCCATTGTGCATCCCAGCAAAATAAAAATATTCCCTGTAATACAGGGCCACAGAACTTAAGATCAATTGTCTACTTCTAGTTCAGTGAGAATCTCTTATTTAATATTGAAGAGCTATGTTTTCCTCTATTTCTCAACTCAACACTCAAGCTCACTAGAGATGCATTTATTTGCTCAGTATGGAGTTTTTATTCAGTTTTCATTACAAATTCCAGAGATGATCATTAAACACTATTTGAAGCTGTCTGCTGTATGCAGAGAAATTACAAAAGTACAGAGCAGGTGTTCAGAATGGCTCAGCAACCACAGAAAGGAAACTCTTTATTTTTCAGAATTATCTTTCAAGGCTGGTCTCACACAAGAGATATCGTTGTGGTATAAAAATAAAAGAAAGATTAGTACATCTTACAGATCTTTATTTTCTCCTTGATTATCTAGCTTATAAAGATGAATACATTGGCTCTTAGAAAATTACAGATATTTGTGGCTTAACTAACAGTACTACATGCAACTTGTTGCTGGGGAAATATGTATAACACATCTGCTCCTCAGCCAGACACACATTTCTCACTTCAAGAGCACAGCACTGAATGTACTGACTTGCTTAGAGAGGTATCACATCAAGATTCTCTTCAGATATTCAAGGAAAAATCAGATAAATCTACGGTCCAAGAATTAGTAAAACTTGTTCTCAACATATAATGTAGGCTAGGCAACCATGTTTTTGACCAATGAAAAGGAGAAATTCTAGTATTAGTACTGTGAATTAAATTCTCATGTGAGCTGTGCAGATACGGTCAGGGTCCAAAGAAAAGTTAGGAAGTTTGCCAATGGGAATATTTATGCCTCATTGTGCCAGTAAGTCTCAATCTTTTCTCAGTGAGAAAAATTAACACGAGTTTTACTAATTTGTAGTCTCGTCTAAAAGGAGGAGACTAAAGGAACTTGGAGTTTTAACACAAAATTTTTTTTTCCAAAGTAGATTTTTATAACTTTCAAAAGGCAACACGGGAAAGTGCAATGATTACTTTTAGAAGTAAAAGCATTTTAATCTCAAAGAACATTCTGTCAATGCATAGATGCAGATGACACAATTGTTTGTAACTATCAAATCACAATTTCCTCTTTGTTGTTCAAAAACATCCCATTACAAGTCCATAGCGTTACTTCTAGCCTCAGTTTTATTCCCTGTTTCTTACATCATAAAGAACAGTTCTTCCACCCTTTCAAGTTCATAGGAACAGTGAAAAAGTTGATTAGAAGATACATTGTTGCATCATCTTCTTGTTCTTCAAAATCTAAAAAACTGTAAAATAATTTATCAAAATATACAGTATTAATGTTGGGGAAGAAACCACTGCATTAGTCTGTCAACATCTGCAGAGCTGTGGGGTTATCTGTATCGTTCAGACTGAACTATGGCAGTAACCATACTTGGCTATTGTGTTTTATATGCTAAATTTGGAAGAAGTCCTAACTATGAAGCAGGGACTGACATAGTATCATCTAAATAGCTGATGAGAATACAAATGTTTATTGAGGTAGTTCAATTCTCCTGTGATTGTTTGGAGAATTGTATTTAGAAAATAAGGGCCTGTATTTTGAAAGTTTACAGTATGGCAGCCCCTGAGCACAGACAAATCTTCATTAAAATGCCTTCAGGGTTTAATTCACGCTCCAGGAATAGTTAGGCATGAGAGAAAATGTCCTCTCTCAGCATCAGGTAGGATTGTTTCTTAGATACATAGACTGTATTTTAACTTGTATTCTTCAGAGAAGATGCAGCATTTTCTTTGGCCATACTTCTATACTAATGCAGATCTACAAATGCCCAGTATGGCACAATCTGAACATTAAAAATACAACAGAAGGAGTCATGAAAACCTCAGGGCTCATCTTCCTAATCGCTCCTATTAATTCATCACCATAACAAAAATCTTAGTCTCAAAATATGACAATACAAGTATGTGGTGTGAAGACCTTACTATATTGATGGCTATTGTAACATAAACTGAGACTGCAAAATTATTTTGATGGAAATTTAGATATGTTTACCTCATAAAAGGAATTGTTTGCTTTCTAATAAGCAATGGAATACGCTAACAACACTGTTCCTGCCCTTGAGATTCCATGTTATATGTCTTCTGGGAGAAAAAGCCCAAATCAACAAGAATTCCCCCACTTAACAAAATAAAATTTCTAAATATCCTATACCAGAATTAAACTCAAATTATTTATACAATGGATACTTTGACAAAGGAGAGAATCCAATTTTTCATGTTGTTATATACTCAAAGTCCATTGAATAGTAAAGGTATGCTCATGACATTATTTTCTTGATTTCAAAGGGATTATCATTTCGTTATTCTGTTTCAAACACACATGCAAAATATAACTATAGAGAATATATATTAACACAAGTTTTCCAGAGTATATTGGAAAACTGAGTAAATATTCCATTATTATTCAGCCTCAATCTTACATTTATTTCACAATAAGCAACCATTTCATTAGTGATATATTTATGTATTTTTCTTTGGATTTGCAAGATTTTACAAGCCAATATTTTTTCTCTGCTTTTGGTTAAAATTTCCAATGTAATTCCTGTTTCTCATGGAGTATAATATCAATTACTTAACTACTACAAAAATTGGGTTTTTTCCATGAAAATTGCACAGATTAGAAAACAAGCCTAGTTCTAAGATTAATATCTATCTATATATATGGAAATTATGCTGTAAGAAGCACAAAGCAACTGTAAGAAGACCTCATGCCATGATGGTATAATCCCCCCTTGCTAACAAAGAAAAGTTAAGATGAGGTTGTTAGAACATGATGGCTGATTTGTATAAATATACAGATATATGTGCACTGTTCCTTTGTCATCTTAACCATAAAATATGACTGAATCCATCCCAGGAATGCAAAACTCATTATATATAAGCATCTAAGGTGAATTTTGCCCTTCAAAAGAAGGTGATTTTATCATACTCTGTCTTGACCTCTGCAAATACCAAACCATGCCTGGTAATCATTCAGAATAATGGTAGCTAGCATATGCCAAGACTATCTTGGTGACAGTACTGAAAACAAACATTGTCAGTGACTACAGAATCATACCTGTATTGTTTACTAGTAAACTGACAGTACTTTTATAGGACTACTTCTTAGAAGTTTTAGAAAGAAGGTCTCATCAAAAGTTAAAAAACATTGCACAGTCTAGAATTACTGTGCTACACTACACATGGTTTCTTCTATGAAAGAAAATGTTGACAAAACCCCTCCAAATTTTTATACAATATAAGAAAAAGTTAAAGACAATTCTGCTCACAATAATATCAAAAGCTCTGGATGAGTAATCTCACTTTTTACTCCATCATATACTTCTGGAATGTGGCAGTTTCACTTCTATATCATTCAATGTATGTTCAATGCCTCAGTTAATGTTAAGGTTGCAAACGCCAAGAGTTCATGGATACTTTACAGCTGTCCTTGTATCTCACCTCTGAATCGAATAACAAAAAATGGATGAAGAACATTTGTTTTTTGCTAAACTTCATCTTAAGTTTACACATATATATGAGAACAACTTTGGCAACAAATAATTTGGCTATATAATAATTCTTTGAACTTCATTTTCTTTAGAAACATACTTTTCTGAGCCTGACACATGGTTTTTCTAAGGTAACACTTAAACCCATTTTCTTTACCAAAAGCAGACTGAATAACAACTAATAAAAGAAGATAAATTTCAAGAAAATAAAATTCACCTTTTAAATAAATACTTAAGGAAAAGAGGAATGGAGACTAAATGACTTGTCAGCACTCATTGAACATACTGACAGATATAGTATAAACACATGGAATTTTAATATCTAAAAGATATTTCCTTAGTACAATGGTAATGTTAAGGTGAAAAGGAAGTTAAAAGATCAGAAAGTCAAAAGTTCAGAAAACAGAAAGTGCCGGGATCATATCGGATAACTTGTATGATTATAATTAAAAAAACCTCCCTGTTATCTTTTTTTAGCCAGGATTCCAGACCATGACTTTAAGCTGTTTCTGCACTGTTTCTGTATTATAATGGTCCAGAATAATTACATATTACACACAAAATATAATCTTATGTTATCATTTGTACACATTTATGCACTGCCTAGGAGTCACTATTATGGGCCAAAATGCTCTATGATGTCTTCGATGTAAATATACAACAACAAAAAAATTCCTGAACTCACAAAAATTCAGTTGAAGATTTTTATGTAATTTTCTTTATATTTCTATAAAATTAGCAAGAAGACAGCTGTATAAATGCTTCAATATTTTTAAATCTGTAACCCCTTTCTTCTTGTAACAAATTCTTTCCTCTGTAAGACGATTGACTAATTGTGAAAAAGTTTCTTGAACAGTAATGTTCTTTCCACATAAGTTACTACATTTTAGTCATCTAAAATAATCTTTTAGTGAAAACTTTGCTTACTTTTAAATGCCAGTTTCCCATAATTTTTCTGTGACAATAAAATCCAACCAATATGTTTATTTATCAAAACTCACAGACCTTTTTGATGATTTAAAATTTATTTTTATTTCTGCAAAAATTCAAAATTGCAGGTCTTGAACTGTACTTATACCAGTCTTAACAACTTCAACAGTAACCAAGTCCATAAACCACTACTTTACCTGTTCTGTTGTCACTATCTCTTACATTGTCAACTAAGGAGTCTTTAAACTGGTATTAAATTGATGTATGCCAAAATGGCAAGAGCTGATAAAACTGAAGGAGACTAAAATCATTCTAAATGAGGAATTCTTGCTGGGGGGTTCTCTTGAGATTCTTGACAGAAGTATTTCTGAAGAAACTCAAATGGTATCTGTTTCGTAGACCTTGATGCATATCCTCAATTTTTCAAATGGGTTTATGTGTTCACTATTTTACAAGCCATTTAATTAGTTGTAGTGCCTGAAGGAAGTTTTATTATTGGAAAAATAACATTTTAGGATAATTATCTTAGGAATGACTGAAGAATATTTTGAGAAATTTTTTTTAAACAGTAGTAATCAGTAGGACAAATCTAGATCAAATTGTAGGAAGTAAAATATCCAGGTTCACCTTCCCATCACCTGGATTATTATGTCAGCAAGTACTCCTGTCAAGGACTGTGTAACAAACCACAGACGAATTATTCCTTTTATTTTGTCTTAGACACTGCGAGATGAAGTGGTTGAATCTAACTCAAAAGGACAAAAACAAGGCCACTAGGTTTTTTTGCACTTGTTAAAACATTCTTTGTGCAAGTGCATTAAGAGAGGTCACACATCAGTGCCCAGGAGGCCCAGTGCTCCTGAGATGACAACACGTGAAAGCTTATGTAACACAGAACTCCTACTAAAGGAATGCCCAGTGGGTGTAAATGGATATGATCAGCTGGCTTCAACTGAATAAAGAGGGAAGTATCCCTATTTTTAATGTACATTCCCATCTTCTCAAGGATCACATTTTATCAGAGAATTCCTGGGAAAGCTGAAATCTTATTTTTTCCACTAATTCTCTACTTCCTCCTTTTAATTTGTCTCTTTATGCATTTCCCTGATCCTTCTTTATCTGAATTTCCATTTCAGGAGAGGTACATTATTGCTTTATACAGTTCATATATGTATATGTCTTTGCCTTCATCATGAATCAATACTTATTTTACTATAATAGATAACTGAATATTTGTAAACTGCCTTAGAATTAAAAAATTACTTCAAATTAACCACATAGTGTCATTTTCTCTTCATTTCACTTCCTGGAATTCCATTTTAATGAACCGTGTCCCCCTTTCACTTATAGGGAATTGGGTCAGGACGTGACAGCTCTCTGTAGAGTCGTTCTTAGAGTCATGTCATATTACATCCTGAATAATATAATGATAACCATATGCATCACCCATTTCAAAGACAAAACATACAATTGTATATGAATGAAGGATGAATAATCTTATAATTCTTACGTAAGCAACATTCTCTCTGACATCCAGTTTGACTCCTTCTTCTGAATTATGATATTCATTATTCAGCCCCAGTGATTTTCTAGAAATGGACTACGTGAAGTCCAGAGAGGTTTTCATTACAAAGATAAATAAGTAAATATAACCCACTCTTGCAGTCTCTGAAAGGTAAGAAATAATACAGATAAGGGTTCATTAAGGCACTGTTTGGAACTGCAGTGAAGAGAATTTATTTGTAGCATGTTATTTCTTGCACTCTATTTCTGCATAAGAAGTTATATGCATTACCATTTGTAGGCAGTTATCACTCAAGTTCGAAAATTCAGGAAATTACGCAGAAAGAGGATACTGAGAAAGAGAATATTCTCTAAGGATTGATTTTCAGACTCAGAAAAAAACAGCTTGTCTCTGCAGTGTTGCAGACACTGGAAGACAGAAAATGTGTCCGTCATTGAGAATGAAGTGCATGTTGCAAAGCACCTCTCTCCTCTTCCTTTGAGAGGTAAATTGTTCTGCTGCTTCTGTGTATTTAAAACACAACTCATCTATCACAATAACCAAGAACTCTTAAAGGTTACAATTTGTCATCAACGAACATTGAAATACAAATACAATTACTGTTTTTCAGCTCTCAGTACCTAAAGAATGATATGATCATACAGATTTCTTGGAGACATGGGGAAGAGGAAAAAAAAGAGAGGGAGAATGAGCCATATCAGTTATAATCAAGAATAACAGGTACTCTCATAGAATTAAATGCCAAATTAATCAGGTTCTAGAGGAATAATCACTGCTCTGTCCCTGTTCTGTTGCACTGAACTCTTACCATCAACTCCTGATCAGAGGTGCAAGATACCTATCAAATTCTGGAAAATAACTTTTTTTTTACACTGCAAAACTGTTAAACTTTTTAAAGAACCAATGTTAGCAAATTATAATTGTCATCCAAATGGAAGGTTGATATTAGTCTCAATCTTTTTATGGCACATGTATGTTACAGGTTTTAAGAATTCCTCTAAGGCTCTGTTCTGCCTAATAAAGACATGCTCTGTTTGATTTAGAGTTACTCTGCCTCAAGACAGGGACATCTGGCAAGAGGATCTCAATCAAAATAATTGCCCTGAAATCACATCATTAATTATGACTTTATGTAATGACATTTATAAAAAAGTAAAAATCATATTAATTTGCTCAAATAAAAATGAATATTTCTTAATTGTCTGTCTTAATTAGTTTAATTTCAATACAAAATTTATCCATCTGAAGCTGATATATATCCACACAGAAGTAGTATTCTCGATGTTATAAAAACAAATTTGTTTTCAGTTCTACAAAACCCTGATGGTGATTTATGATAAAGTATTGATGAACAGGCTTCTAAAGCAATGTTGCACATGTTGCACTTCAATTCAAAAAATAAACAAAAGTCATTAGTTTTGTGTTCAGACAATTTGGCAAGTAAATTGACAGGAAAAAAAAGCACAAGCACTAAAGAAAAAGTATAAGCAACATCTCTCTAAGATGTGCCACAGCAAACAAATAATCTGTTAACAATAGGTTTTAGTATATATCAACTAGGTAAAGACGTAAAGATGATCAGAAAAAAGTACTTCACAAATGACATCACAAATATTTGTGCTACAGCCCAATAGACCGTTGCTTCAGACTTTCCCTTATATCTAATGCTCAATTGAAATTTTGTAGAACTTTTCAGCTGAAGCTATTTACTGTATGATGGATTGTATTATTATTGATCTACATACAACATTTGAATATACATGTATCCTTGTTCTCACCACAAAAAAAGAGGACCATTTAAAAAGTTAAATGTAATCTCATGGAAACTGAAAATATGCTGGGTATCTGTATATCATACAAACTACTGTCCTCCATACTACCTCATTATAACATACAAACAAATCCTCCAAGCAGGTATTTCTCTGGGGTTTTTTTTCATATTTTTTCCCCTTCTCAAAAATCCAAATGAAAAAGTCATGACAAAAATATTTCATCCTTTTTAGCAATATTTCCAGTATTCATTAATGCAGCCACACGAGCTGCATTAACTACAAAAGAGAGATTTCGGGCAGGAGGCAGGGAAGGGACCCAGAGCTAGACATCACCTAATCCTTGAATTAACTAGATTCATTTGAAAATCAAACACTAACACAACGAGCAGCCACCAGGCCAAGCAGCCACCAGGCCTTCTGCCACCAGATTTTTTTGCAGGCAAACACATATGCATGCCTTCATAACAATGAAACACACCGACAGAAAACTGCTACCAAACCATGCCACCATGTGAAATTTGGCAATAAAACTGAACTCCCCTCTCAGTGTAGAATTTATCAACTATCCTTCTCAGGAAAAATGGCACTAATGGAACCACAAGGCTATAGTTGCTATCTATAGAAATAGCTAATTACCCCAAGGTGATGTCCTGACATATCTCTCATGCTTAAGAGATGAATCCCTTAAACAAGTGACAAGAGTTATGTGAAAAAAATTGTATGAGGGTACTTACGGATTTTATATCAATCACCTATTTACTTTATTCCATATGATGTAAATGACAGCTGAATACATCAAAACTTCAAAGATCTACTGTATATTAGAAAAAAAAGAAACATTTATTTCCTCACACTCCACCTCCACTTGTCTCATTGTTATATAATCCATAAAGTTAAATTAAAACCCTGTATGCAACACAGCAGTCATCTTTTTCAAGCCACACGTGCAGATTTTTACAAAAATGCTAGCTTTGGTCTTGGATATATATTGAATGTGAATTCATTCTTCAGCAATTTATTTGTACTGTATACTATAAGCAATAAATGAGGTTTTATTGTCTAAAACCCAATTTCTAATGCAGTAGGAATGAGATATAAGATCTGTAGAAGTGAATTCTACAATAATAAGAGAAAACTCATTTGAGAGTTTATTTCTGACTTCATATGGAAATTTAATGTTTTGAGAGTTTTAAAATGTGAGGAAAAATATTTACATTCCAGTTAATAGAAAAGAATTTTTATAAGCAGAAAAGCAACCTTCCCTTTTTTTTCTGATAGCAAAGGTTAATTTAGAGTAAATCTCCAAAGAACTTCAGAAAATTTATTCCCCAGAGAATTAATAGGTGTTCAACTATGATACGTAGTTCAACTACATTGACTTGCAGTTGCAGAATCAAGAATAAAACTGCTATGGCCCCTTGAGAAACTTTCAATCACCAAGTAAAATAGAAATGTGAAAAAAATTAGAGATCAAAAGACAAACTAAGAATAAAAAAAAATCCTAAAATGCATTTAATATTTATTTAATTTTTTAAAATCTGAATACAGGTTAAAAAAAAGACTTTGTCATCTGTCAAGGTCAACATTGCGTCTTCAAAACCCATAGTTTGCAAAATCGTGTAACAAAGTATCCACATTTTTTTTTAGGAAAGAATAAATTCAGACCTCATACAGAAAAAAACCTTAAAAAATGCAACCAAAAAAAATCCCAAAACTAAAAAACCAAAAACCACACCAAAATCAACCCCCCCAAAAAAACCAAACACCCTTTTGATATATAATGTTAATAGGAATTGACAAATACAGTTAAAAAGTAGTAATAGAATATAGCAGCGCATATTACATAATAATACATAATGCATACATAGCCATAGATTACGCAAAGCCTATACTTAAAATACTTATTGGTAACATGAGTTCTGTCTAGTTCTGTCACTGGTCACCTGAGAGAAGAGACCAACCCCTGCCCATCTACAACCTCCTTTTAGGTAGTTGTAGAGAGCAATGAGGTCTCCCCTGAGCCTCCTCTTCTTTAGACTAAACAGCCCCAACTCCCTCAGTCGCTCCTCATAGGGCTTGTGCTCCAGCCCCTTCACCATCTTCGTTGCCCTCCTCTGGACACACTCCAGCATCCTGATATCTTTCCCAAACTAGGGGGCCCAGAACTGGACACAGTATTCAAGATGAGGCCTGACCAGTGCCGTGTACAGGGGGACGATAACTTCTCTGGTCCTGCTCGCCACACTATTCCTTATGCAGGCCAGAATGCCATTGGCCTTCTTGGCCACCTGGGCACACTGCTGGCTCATGTTGAGCTTCCTGTCAACCAGCACTCTCAGGTCCATTTCTGCCTGACTACTCTCCAGCCACTCTGTCCCCAGTCTATAGCTATGTATGGGATTGTTATGTCCAAAATGAAGTACCCGACATTTGGACTTATTAAACATCATCCCATTAGGATTGGCCCATGTCTCCAGTCTGTCCAGGTCCCTCTGTAGGGCCATCCTACCCTGTAACAGATCAACCCTTCCTCCAAGCTTGGTATCATCTGCAAACTTGCTGATGATGGACTCAATCCCCTCATCCAGATCATTAATAAAGATATTAAACAGGACCGGACCCAACACCGATCCCTGAGGGACACCACTGGTGACTGTCCGCCAACTGGATGAGACACCATTCACCACCACTCTCTGGGCTCGGCCATCCAGCCAATTCCTAACCCAGCACAGAGTGCTCCCATCTAAGCCACGGGCTGACAGCTTCTCTAGGAGTCTACTGTGGGAGACAGTGTCAAAGGCCTTGCTAAAGTCCAGGTATACCACATCCACAGCTTTTCTCTCATCCACCAGGCAAGTCACATGATCATAAAAGGAGATCAGGTTGGTCAGGCAGGACCTACTCCTCCTAAACCCATGCTGGCTGGGCCTGATCTCTTGGCCGTTCTGCAGGTACCGCATGATTGCACCCAGTATTATCTGCTCCATAATTTTACCTGGGACTGAGGTCAGGCTGACAGGTCCGTAATTACCTGGATCATGCTTATGGCCCTTTTTATGGATGGGTGTCACATTGGCCAACTTCCAGTCTTCCGGGACCTCTCCGGTTTCACATTTTCTCACTTCTTTCTCTCACAACTGATGGACAGCCCTTTTCCCCCTTCTTAAACATGTTATCACAGAGGCATCATGAATGAAGCTGATGGGCTCAACAACGGCCTGTGGCAGGTCCGTTTTGGAGCTGGCTGGAAATAACTCTGCTGAGTATGGTGTTATCACTAATAGAGAATCATAGAATCATCTGGTTGGAAAAGACTTCTCAGATCATTGAGTTCAACCATATCTGTCCACTTACTAAACCATGTCCCTAAGAAACTCATCTACCCGATTTTAAACACCTTCAGGGATGGTGATTCAGCCACCTCCCTGGGCAGCTGTGCCAGTGCCTGACCACCCCTTCAGTGAAGAAATTCTTCCTGATGTCTAATCTGAACTAGGAGCAACTTTCGGCAGTTTACTCTTGTCCTACCACCTTTCACTTGGGAGACCAGCCTCAGCCTCCTTTCGGCTAGTTGTAGACAGTGATGAGGTCTCCTATCAGCCTCCTCTTCTTCAAGCTAAACAACCCCAGTATCCTCAGCTGCTCCTCAAAGGACTTATTTTCCAGCTCTTTCCCCAGCCTTGTTGCCCTTCTCTGGACGTGCTCCAACACCTCAACGTCCTTCCTATTCTGAGGGGCCCAGAACTGCACACAGTACTCGAGGTGCAGCCTCACCAGTGCCAAGTACAGAGGCACAATCTATTCCCTGGTCCTGCTGCCCACAGTTTCTGATATAGGCCAAGATGCCATTGGCCCTCTTGGCCACCTGGGCACGCTGTTGGCTCATATTCAGCCGGCTGTCAACCAACACCCCCAGGTGCTTCTCCAACAGGCAGAGAGGTGCACTTGATTCTTGAGAGAATCGACAACACATTTATTGATATAAAACAGTGATTTAACAAAGTTTTATAGGAAATGTGACAGTGATTTAACTACATTTGATAACAAGGTACACTGGATTGTTTACTGCATAGAAGACAGTGTCAGACAAAAACTGTCAGGGAGACCCTCCTATTGAGTCACAAGGTTCAGAAAGTACCTCTTTGTTTTCTAAACTCCTCCTCAGAGAGCAGTCTAAGTGCAGCTGGATCCAGACTTAGACACAGACTTTGCTGAAAGTTTATGTCTAAAGGATTATACATGCATAATCAATCCTGAATGCTTCATAGTTAAGATCATGAAGTTTAATGCACTTATTCCCAATTTACTTAACAAGGATCTGTTCCAGCAAGGAATCTCTCAGACTCGAGGTATAACCTTGAGAAATGTATAACCTTGAGAAATGTTCATTTTAAGGGTAGATCCTGGCATGAAGCCTGCTGGCATGTAAGAAATCTCAAAGGGGTCTTGATCTGTCCACTATTTATGTAGTAAGGTGCTTGACTCATAGTTATATTTACATACTGACTGCAGGTGCCAGTTTCTTCCAAAACTGGCTTAGCCAGACTCTGACCAGCACTATGGCCTGGTGAGTGCATTGTCATAGATTAGACCTTCATTTTTGTGTTGTTATCTGTCTCCATTAAATCCACTTCGAGCTGGATGCAGCCATCATGACAGCCACCACTGGTGGTTATCACTTGATTAGGATTGCAAGAAATGGTCAGGTTGTGGAGGAAGGGTGAGCCATCACAGGGAGGAGCTCCTGGTGTCTTCTCACAGAAGCTATCCCTGCAACAACACCTACTACCAAAACCTAGCCTCATGTACCCAATACAAAACCACAATACTAACTTACTACAAAATGTCAGGATGTAAATGAAATCACAGTACATAATAGCCAACCATCTGTAGGACTACAATTCTAAGGCTAACAGATCTACATTAAAAATTATGCACCTAATACTTAAAAATGAAGGCTTTTGTTACTTAAATTAAACCCTCAAAGGGGCTTTAGACCATCATATGGAGCCTTAAGACAGATTGTAAGATTTAAACAATTGTTTAGTACTTGAAGCAATATGCAAAGCTCAGGCAGCTATTTCAAAAAAATATATTACTGGAAATGGTATTTGATTTCAGTCTTTATGAAGGGAGACATATTAAAGTGAATTTATAAGTCATTTGATGATCACATGCAAGTTTCATCATTTTCTCAGTTAAAGCATATTTTTTTCTGCTTTTAGAGCTGTCTCCTTACTAGCCCCTAGAAACACAGAGCTATCTGAACATACACGTACTGAGGAAATAAATAACTTCCCAATTACAGTCTAGGGTAGGGAGTGCTACAATTTTACAGAAGTAAGCAACAATGCTTTGACATATCCCTGTAAATGGTAATTTTCATCTTCCTAGAATGCTTATATATAACCATTGAGAGGCACAGAATCCAGATTTTGTCATTTTGCCCCCTTCTTTTTCATTCCAAGAGACTGGTATATTGGGTTTTCACTTCAAGTTCAGTTGTGACTGACGTTTCATATTGGAAGGGAAATATAACCTCCCAGCAGAAACTGCAGATAGATTGAAATATCAAGTAGGATCAACAGATGATATCATACCAGATAGATATTACAGCATCACCAGTTCCCCTCAAAATAATGTGTAAAAACTGCTTATATCACAGTTTCCATTTCTTCTCACTATAATATTAGTTCTGGTTGTGGGAAGTACTCGGTTGAGAAGGAAGATCTTTTCTGCAAATCGTGGTTATTAGCATATGAAATCTCTGAAGAAAATCCTCTCTATGTGTTTTTTTTCATAACAGTAGAAGAATGATGCAAGACCCAGTCACCATCTGTATAGTTTGAGTTTATATGAATTCATTTTATACTTACTCTTAAATGAAAGCTTAAACATAAACCAGAGAAAATGGGGAACACAGTTAAACCGAATCCTGCTGCTGGTAGCCAAAAGTTCTGTATTTGCTTATAGCCTAAATCTGAATTTCTTTAACTCAGCATTTAAGAGCTAGACCTGTCAGAAGTCTGAATTTGGCTGAGAGCTGTTATGCAGAATGAATATCTGCACCCTCAAGACCAGATCACACAGCCAAGCATATTCAGCTGGAACATGTGTAGAAAACTGCTTAATCCTTGGTGGAGCTGGATCCAGCACACTGTCTCAGCAAATGCCTAACTAACACAAGAAAGGTTCCAGTCACCAACAGTTGAGAAAACTGTTCTTTAAATCATGCAGATATATGAACTTCTAATTTGTATTTCATAACAAATCACCATTTGATTTTATTCAAAGGTAGGAGAAAGCAAGAGGTCCAGTACAAACATTTTCTTCAAGGGAAAAAGAAGAAAACTAGACTTAGAACGCATCTAAAATTAATTATTGTACGTTTCACTTTTTTATATATTTTTATACAACATTAGGATCCCTTTGATAGGTGCCTTAAATAAATAAACAGTGAAGGATATAAATGCTTGAGAGAAACAGACAATTTAAACATGGTGCTGATGCCTTCCATAAAAAAAAAGTAGGGAAAGTAGTCAAGAATAAAAATAAATTATAATAACTAGTTTCATGATAACAGTACAAAACCCTGCAGAAAATCCTTTTATGAAAGTAAATTCATCAGCAAAAGTGAGGCTATCCTAAAAAAAAATAAAAAGTTGGCTTCAGTATTAAAGGTTTATTTGAATGAAGTTCCTGGCAGATGATCCAAGAAACTAGTAACAAAATACCTTATACTGAGAAGTAAATACAGTAACACGTTGCAGCTTCAGAGAACTCAATGATGAACAAAAGACAACTACAATGTTTGGCAGCAGCAAACTCAGCAAGGCAGCCCACAAAGCAAATTTGCTTTGAGGTAAAAAAATAAGCTTCAAAATAAAACAGCAGAGACAGAATACAATATGCTTCATAAAATGCAGTCAATAAACGCATCTATCCAGAGAATACCAGCTCATTCAATAAGAAGAGAAAGTCATGCCAGCTTAATTACGGATGTATGACAAATCTAAAATGCAACAGAAAACTAAAAGGAAAAATCAGGCCAAAATCAAATCAAATAAAAAAAAAATAAATTAAGCAAAACTGATTAAAGTCTTGGAGGAAGAACAGTGGCATACAGGCTACTGTCATAAGCATAAAATCACTTTTGGAAATGAATGAACTGACATAGAGTTACTTATCACCAAAATGGAAAAACAAAATAACAGAAAGACATATACCAACACAGATTTTGCATTGCAGAATTTCTGTGATCTCCCCAATTTTTCCATTTTAATATTTGAAAAATATCTCAGGTTTAAAATAATGATTTTTTAATTTTAATTAATGCCATGTGCACTTAGAATACCCTATAACGGGCAGATGCTCTTTCACATTAATTTGCCATTAAATTTTAATATTATTAGTTTAACATAAAATTCTACTATTTGTGTTTTTATTACTGCTGCTATTTGTATAATGTTAATATCACACATCTGTCATAATTTGAATCTTGTAAAACAGTATTTTACTGCAGTGTTTACAAATCAAATTTATTCATTTTCAGTGAGTAATGTGACCTGTGTTCTGCCTGTCAGCTTGATGACTTTGATAAACCAGGCTGATTTTGAGCCACCAGTGCACCATCACAGCAAAGAAAGTGGATTCTGGGTCTAGTTGTGAGCTCCTCAGCAAAAGAGAGACATGGAAATACTAGAATGGCTCCGATGAAGACACAAAGGTAATTGAAGGCTTTGATCTGTCTTGAGAGGGTGAGGGTCAGGACTGTTCAGCCTGGAGAAGGCAAAGCTTGGGGATCTTAATGTGCATAAATACGGGAGAGACTAAAGTTGAAGCAGACAGACCCTTCTTGGTAAATCCCAGTGACTGGAGAGGAGACAATAGACTCTGCACATCTCTGATGTTATTTTCTCTTTAACATTTTAATTAAGAGCACAAAATTACAGGATTTGCATAAAGATGAATTTCGAAATTGATGAGCTATTTTCAATTATGCAGACTTTACACAGAGTACTTTGCTAAATAAAACATTAACAGCAGATCCCAACCTTCATTACAGTCCTTATAGACTAGCTACATCAGGTTTAAAATGTCATCTAACTGCATTTGCAAATTTTCTCTATGGATCAGCACTGGATTAGGGAAAAGTTAAATTATGTGTCTAGCCAAGAACACAGCAAGAATATGAAGAGGACACTCATTTCTGAATTGAACACTCTTCTGAATATATGGAGCTTTTATTATATTTGAGTCATTCTTCTAAAAAAACACTGGAAACATCTTCAGTTGTACCAAAGACTCATTGTATAGTATTGACGAATAGACTAGACTAGACTAGACTAGACTAGACTAGGCTAGAATAGAATAGAACATTTCGGTTAGAAGGGACCTACAATGATTGTCTAGTACAGCTGCCTAACCCCTTCAGGGCTGACCAAAAATTAAAGCATGTTATTAAGGGGATTGTTCAAACCCTCTTAAACACTGACATGCTCGGGGCATTGACCACCGCCCTTTAAAACCTGTTCCTACATTTGAGCACCCTTGCTAACGTCCAGTATAAAGCTCCCCTGGTGAAGGTTTGAACCATTCTCATACCATTTTACCTCTGGAAACTATTGAGGAGCACCACATTTTTTGGAAAGAAGTGTATGAATTATGCTTTACAATAATATTATAAAATAGATGTGCATATTAAAAATCAGATGAGTTCTAGATGAGTATCTAGAACAATGTATTTGGTGACAAATCTGAAATAATCCCATGCTAATCAATAAAAATTATAATTTTTTAAGTTATACAAATAACTACCCAATATAAATTTAAGAATCTGGTCAGTGGTCTTAAATTGGAAGAATGAATAGTTCTACAAGAAAAGACAAAGAATTTACAAAATCAACAAAGAATGAAAGAACAAAAGATTCTTAGTGTCTGGGAAAAATTGAAACACTAACAAATGCTATAATTTTTGATAGTGCTGGCAAAATATGTAAAGAAAAAACAGAAGAGGGTAACGACAACTACCATGATTTGTACATAATGATAAGAGATTACACTGTATAAAACTAGTCTTCGTATCAGCAGTACAGAATTAATAAACACTCATTCTAAAAAGTATAAGGACATCTTTCCATTAAGCTATACAGACGTTGACACGCCAGTATTGTTAAAAAATAATGATAAATATTATGATACTAGCATAGGAAAAATAATTTAAAAAATAAAAACAAAAGGTAAATAAGCTTAGTTCTGTATCCACCTATTAAGGAAATGTGTAGACTAATTGCATAAGTATCAAAATTGTTAAAATACATACTTTGTCCCTTGCACAGGTACAAATCACAGGTGATTTCTTTCATTCCTTCACAAGCTGGATTATCCTAAAAATAGAGTCATATGACCTTGGAATAATGTTAATATATTCAGAAGTCATATAATACCTAATCAGAAGAACTGATACTATTCGGCATTGCTAGTAAGATTGCGTTCCAAAAAGAACAGATACTTTTATTCTAAATTTAAACTGATAAAATAAAAAAAATGGACATTAATCAGCTTTCGCCTCGGCCCTTTTTCTTGTATTAATCAGTAGAAACTAAATAAAAATTAAACTAATAATTGATTTTAGATACTTCCATAAGACTAGTGTTTATATCTCACAGTATGATTGTTTTGAAAATATTTAGTTTTATCACCTTCTGAAACATTATTTGTTACATACCAACACTGCACGCATTTGTATGAAGAAAATGATGAGAATTTTTTTCATTACCTTGATATCTGCAACAGAACATGGCTTATACCAAAAACCTTACATTCATAACTAAACTTCCTTGACCATAAAGGAGTTTGTTTTGGAAGGTGGCTATTTTCAGCTAAAGCATTCATTATAAACCAGGCATCACATCACTGCCATATTAAAAACAGCCAAGATTAATAATATTTTAATTTCAGACTTTATACTCAGATAAACCAAAAAGGAAAAGTCTGCTTCTTGTCAACATTGGGCTATTGCAGATGTCTGGCTGTAGTTTCAGAAGAAAGAATAATGGTATAAGGAGGACTGGTCATGAGTTCACAATTCCAACAAGCTCTCTGGTAAAATATCCATAGGATAAATCAGTAAATACCATACGGTAAAGACAAAAAGAGTGAGATTTGTTTCATTTGCATACTATTTAGTTTAAATATTGACCATTTCCCTTGATTTTTGTAGGTACAAAATGAAGAGACAATATCATAGTGCTAGAATTGAAAATTACAACTCTTAGATAACAAACTTGAGAAGAAAAAAAAAGGATTTCACTTTGGTTTTATTAACAAATATTTTGCAATTTAAATGAGAAATCTATATAAATTTTGAGCTCTGACTATTCTCACATGCGGTCTAATCCTAAATAATATACACATTTCCAAAGGAATGGAACAAATCATGACAAAATGCATTCAGAAAAATAAAATACAGCTAGCACCATGTCAAGTAGAAGTGCTTATTATATTAATTCCAAAGAGATATGTTTTAAGCTAGCAGAAACAGAGATATACATTAAATGGGACAACATTCTCAATATATAACACTTTGGTTTTTTTTTTTTAAAAAAACCCCTAATTAATAAAACAGCTATGATACTGTCCTTTAAGCGAGAGTAAACAGTGGTATATGAACATTTAGAATGAAAAAAAAAACATTTTAGAACTGATTCAAGTTTTGGAAAGGCAAGGTATTCTTAGACAGTAAAAGGGAAAACTGGTTTCTCTCAAAACTTCGAAGCTCAACCCACAGCCAAGTTGGCTACCTTAATCCTAAACATTCTTTTTAAACAAAGATAAAATGTGTAGAAGTTACTAAATGGATCTGGAGATACTTGTATTCTAAGATCTTTAAGCATTTACCTATAAAAAGTTAGAAGCTGTTTTCCAGGAAGTTGTAAAATAGGTTTGCATTGATCCCTAGAATTTGCCATTGCTAATGTTCCTTGTTCACTTCCTAAGCTTTCAGGTATGTCAGAGGGCATAGGCAACCATGTTCATAATGTCCATAACTTTTGTTTTGAGATTATAACAATTATAACCACAGAATTCTAGAAATCTAGAAAAACTACCCTCTAAATTTCCTATTCTGTTCAAGGCCATATAATATAAACTCATTTTAAGAACCTGAAAGAAAAGGATATTCCACATCTTACCTAATCCATCTATTCTAACATTAGATTTTTCTGCACAAAAAAAATTCATCACCCTTCAATGCAAGTTAAACCCTGTACTTCTGTGTTTTAAAGCTAACACAAAGAGCAGATTACTTCCTATCTTCCTGAGAATTCTTTGTGTATAAAAATATACTATCCTTTTTTTCCTTATGCACCACTTCTCTAGACACACCCAGTTACTTCAGTCTCTCTTCTTGGATCAATATTTTCAAGCTTATTTGGATCTCTGGGACTCTAATTGGTGTACTTTTTTCTTGAGATACAAGTGTCTTAAATTGGTCACAATATTAAAGGCAAATATTATCATTAGGGTTTCAGGTGCAAGACAATTTTTTACATCATACAAAATACATCTATTCATACAGCCCAGAAGAGTGTTTGCCTTTTTAGATACAGCATCATTATAGTATGGTTCTAGTGACTAAAAATTAATTAATTTCTTTACCTCCTATATTCTTTTTTAAAGGCTGTATCTAGGCCAACTGTGTCCTATCTTTTTAACGATATGTTACATATCTGTTTACTTGTATGTAAGAAAAAGAAAAAGAAAAAAAAAGGAAAAGGAAAAGGGAAAGGGAAAGGGAAAGGGAAAGGGAAAGGGAAAGGGAAAGGGAAAGAGAAAGAGAAAGAGAAAGAGAAAGAGAAAGAGAAAGAGAAAGAGAAAGAGAAAGAGAAAGAGAAAGAGAAAGAGAAAGAGAAAGAGAAAGAGAAAGAGAAAGAGAAAGAGAAAGAGAAAGAGAAAGCGAAAGAGAAAGAGAAAGAGAAAGAGAAAGCGAAAGAGAAAGCGAAAGAAAAAGCGAAAGAAAAAGCGAAAGAAAAAGCGAAAGAAAAAGAGAAAGAAAAAGAAAAAGAAAAAGAAAAAGAAAAAGAAAAAGAAAAAGAAAAAGAAAAAGAAAAAGAAAAAGAAAAAGAAAAAGAAAAAGAAAAAGAAAAAGAAAAAGAAAAAGAAAAAGAAAAAGAAAAAGAAAAAGAGAAAAAAAAAGATCAGATTGGACCCCTGCAGAATCACGAGTGGTTATATACTGTTAGTCTTCATTTTGACAGCAAACAAATCATTACTTCTCTCCTGGCAGTTTTCCAACCGGTTGTGATTTTATTTTGTAACCCTTTTTTTTTTCCTAGACAGAATTTCCCATAACTGATTAATGAGAAAATCAAGACAGAGTATCAAGCAGCTGAGTCAAAACATTCTGTATCTTCTGCCAGTCTTTAATCAATAAGCCCTTTTCCTCCTCATGGAAAGAAGTTAAATTCATTCATCACTGTCCAGTTTCCTTCTCTGTTTCTGTCATATATGTGTGCAAACACACACACTATTCCATGTTCTTTGTACAGTTTCTTTTTCCCCCCACAGTAAAATATTAATTGAAATAAAGCCTTTCAATTTGACTTCTTCATATGCACCCAAGCAGTTTTTCATGCACATATATATACGTCCCCCACTCCCATCTATGCAAGTGTTCACTACATAAGCAGAAAAGTATGCTCTCAAAATACAGTAAGAGTAAATGAAATCAAGAACAAAGAAGTCAGATTCAGCTAATATAAATCACCTTGTTCTAAAAATTTCAGAAGAGCTATCTATCTGATCCACTGGGTAGTGAATACGACCCCAGACACAACTGGTTTGCTGTTTGTTTGGTGTACAATATTATTTTTCCTCTGGTGATAGCTTTAAGTAAAGCATAGATCTCCAAGGCTTTTATCAACTATAAATTTCCTGCAACCCATCTTATAGCACTAAGAATACAGTAAACAAACAGACAGTAATTGTAGTTACCAAATTATGCTTTATAACTTCCACATTACTTCCAAGAAGAAGGAACACAGCTATATAAAATGCATTGACACATACATACACAGACTGTGTTTTGGCAGAGCTATACAGTTAAGAAGAACATTACAAGAAACTTTTTTCCATTTTTCTTCTTGAAGAGAAATATCATCACAGATTAACAAAAGCACAATATGTGCTCTAAAATGAGGCATAACAGAATACAAATCATACATTCTTTCAGCATGTCTTCTGAGGCAGGAGATATGCTCCATATTCTACCAAATACCTTTCACAGTGAGTTAATGCAGGTGGTGTATGGAGTTGGAACCAAGAGAATCATCATTTCTGTGCCTACTCTTCTATTCAAAGAAACTTATTGCAATTCCATGAAACAAATAGGTATGATCTTGAATACAAAAGTCACTCATATATGTGGAACCTATATTATTCTGAAAGAGTTTCAGGGGGTTGAGAAGTGTGTAAGACAACTCACTGAGATTGAGTATAGTGAAAATAGCATTGAGCTGAATAATAGGAGTATAAGGAATGAGTAAAAAGAAATTTTTAACAAATAATCCAAAGAATTGGACAAAACCAAGAACTTAGCTTAAGAATTGAGTTCTTTCCTTACTTCTGGAAAATATAGATTTAGAATCAAAGGTCTATAATTCCTTTCCTGTAGCTTCATCTTTCCGGGTTAGACTATCAGTACAGTAAGCTCATTTTTTACATAAGTATTATTCTACACACACATCTCTTTCAGCTGCCTAAAACTTTTGCTATATACTTTATCCTCAAAAGAAAATGGCAATGAGCAACTCACAAAAATATGATTAATAATGACAGCAGATAGTGTATGATTGTACCAATCAGTGAGCCTAAGCTGGAACCAGTCTGAGAGTTGTTCCAGTAAGGTGATCTCAGCACTACTCGAAAAAGAGTAATCAGAGTCAGCATGAACAACATCCTAGTCAAGCAAAGCTTTTAAGTCATATGTTTGCATTTTGCATTCTTAGTAAGGCACGTCTTTTCCCTATTAGGTTTCCCTTATGCCTTTTTCAGAACTAGCTTGTGAAACAAAGTAGAAGCTCTGCACAGTACATGTTGTTCTCTGTAGGTGCAAAGATGTCCTTATACTGAGTATGATGAAATAAGTAAGTAATATGACAGCTATTAAATTGGTAATAGTTATCCAATAGACCTTATGTTTATTCTGCTCATAGGACATAAGTGCAGTTGCAAAAGGAAACCACTTGTATTATCGTAAGATTTCCATTGCATATTATCACCACAAGGTTCTACAGATTTCTGCCATATCTTTTAGTCCTGTACATTCAATCCTGCAGTCTTTGCTTTACCTGTCTGTATGGAGAAGCTAGGACACAGGAACATATTAGTCTCTCACATAGGTGATCAACCTGTATATTCAATTACCAGACAATTACTTTTATTTTTGTTGAGGGAGAGATTCTTTTCTTTGTTGCTGTAGATATTTAAGATGCTATTTTGGCTGCTGATTTTATTTCTTAGAGGAAACAAAGCAATTTAACAGAGTGGAGAACCATGTATTTCAGTGGTGAGGATGGTTGATTACCTCAGGCAACATCAGCTAATTCCTCAACTCCTTTTTTTTTATTTTTGGAGGAGGGGGGTGATATATGTAAATAATTGTTGTAGTTCTTTTAATTAAAGATAATTCAATATTACTTAATTTCTGAAACTGCAGAATATCATAGTCAAATCCTGGGTGAGGACCCCTCCCCCAAAAAAACAACCCACAAACAACAAAAAAAAACAACAACAACAAAACAAAACAAAGAAAAAAAGTCCACATAGACTCCCCTCTCATTTCATTATCTAATTCTTACATGCCAGCCAAATAAACTCTGCCCTGGGAAAATTAATTTAAAAAAAAAAAGATCTGTCAGAAACGTGAGTTCCTATATCCACTATATCCACTTATGATATTCACTGTGAGGAACAAGTAAACATACCCATGATGTTCATATATGAAGGTTCTATTAAGATACCATTATAGAGGACAATATCTTCTCTCTGTCATCATTAAAAGTCCCAATCTTGTTATCCCATTCCTAGTTGCAAAAAATAAGTCACTCAGGTCCTTTACAATTTTAAAATACTGTGTACTACTACTAACAAAAAAACCAGAAACAAAACAACACTTCAGAATAAACCACTTATGTAAAAATTGTGATTATTTTTCTCCTCCATTTAAAATAAATACTCATATAAAATCAAGTCAGTGTGCAACAGTTGCAAAACCTAGATTCTGTTCAAAATTTCTATTTCCTTTGAGCAGTCAAGGATAAAATATTGCACCTTCCTTTTTGCTACAGAAACAGTATTACTTTATATCAATATTTTACTGCAGTGTAGGCCTCCTTTCATGTTATTAGATTAGCATGGGAAGTGGGAGAAAAATCTGCAACAGTAATAGGTTTAATGCCTGATCATAGTGTGGTTAGAATGAGTTGATGAAAGCAATAGCAAGGGTCATTCATCTTCTCAAGCAATGCAAATCCAAAGGTCATTTCATCTGAAAAAGTCTAATTCCTAATGAACTATATCTTGAAGGAAAAACATGCAATTTAAGTACCATAGTAGATAACTAGACTTCTAGAAAGTGAAACAAAGGAGGACGTTTAAAAGTTTGAAAGTAATCCAAATCTAATTTGAAATAGACTGTGAAGCCTTTTAATTTTTATCTCTACATGTCTTTTAACCTCTAAGAATCCCTCTGAAAGCAGGTTTAATCTGTAGAAGTACATTACGTGCTCTCAGAAGTCTTTATGTGCTTTCATAATTCACACTTCGAATGCTATAAAATCCTGAGTTTAAGGTTTTGGGGGGTGGATGAGGGGTTAGGTGTTCTCATATTTTTCTTTTTTTTTTTTTAATTCATGTTACAATTATGAAATGTAAAGGCAAAATTTCTACAGGGCAAAATGATGAAAGACATATACAACACCAAAGATTGAATCAGTACATTAAATTAACTATTGAAGACGTAGGGTTCAAAAATGCATTGGAAAATATTTACATTCCAAATACAGTCTTTTGGTGTCAAACCCATCAGTTCAAATTGGGTAATTAATAGTGCTCCCACAGACGTTTAGGGTGCCTATGGATTAATTAGCTTGGGGCAGCATCCATCAGGTTAATACCCACACTGCTGCTCACATTGTCATTCACTAAGTATTAATGTGACACTTCTAAAAGACTGTGAATGCAGCTTCTTCAAACTTCTATGAAGAGTATTCTTTCTAATTACCGGATTTCTTTGTCAGTAAAAAAAAATATTCAAATTATGCCATTCCTCTTTCTTACTGCTGTTGACTGAAATCATACACATTTGACTCAACAGTGTGAGTTTTCATCCAGATATCCAAAACTACAATCTGACCTCAATGACTGAAGTCCCTCACTGCCTCACCTACTGCACCCAGCTGGGCAGGATCTTTCTTCAGAGCATTATGTGGGAGGCTGGATTTTCTTTTGGTATTTTTTTCCCAACCTGAGTGGACCTACTTTCTTCTTTTTCAAATTCCTCTCTCTCAACAGCTTGTGCAGTTCATAGGCCGAGATGTTGGTAGTAATTCTATGTTGCATAGTTTCTGCCTACTCCCAAAATCCAAACAGTCTCAGAGATAACTAGGGACTTGTCAGTGCATGCACTGTTTTCTGCCTGTGAACCATCAGGAAACAACATAGCCATTAGCTGTGTCTTAGAATCCCAAGGGAAAGGGGGGGGGGGGGGGGGGGAATATGTTATGAAAGACTGACATTTACAGTGGGAATTGTTTAGAATGTTCTTTCTCTTTTTTTAAAAAATGAGTTATTGATGTTAGGATATAAAAAATTCAATATAAAGACTATCACTTAACACAGAAGATGACTCAATGAAAAAAAAAAGCAGTGAAATAAAATGCCAAATAACTGGTATTCAATTACTGAGTTCATTTGCATGTTTTCATCATGAAGATCTACTTAGTTTTACTAAACCTAAGCAAGGAAATTCTCTGGGGGAAAAAAAAAGGAAAAAAGGCAAAACAAAACAAAACTGCACACACGTTTTCCCCAAGAGATATTTTTGAAGGTTATTTCACCTCTCCTATGGATTTGGAGAGATTCTTATCACTACAATAGACTGGTTGATTTCTTAGTAAAGCTCCTACAAAAACTTTATAGATAGACATACTCCTATTGATTTTTTTTAAAAGACACCAAAGACTACAGATCGAATACCCATCAGTGATTCAAAAGCACTGAAAATACTTCTCCAGGCCACAAGGAAATGTTAAATATAAATAAAAACACTGACAGCACTTTCCACAGCATTTCCCTAGAGAGGCTGATGACTCACAGCTAAGACAGCTGTGTAATTTGCTGTGTAAAAAGTGGCTGGATGGTCCAGCCCAGAGAGCTGTGGTAAACAGAGCTAAAGTCAGCTGGTAGCTGGCCACATGTGGTGTTCCCCATGGATCACTGTTGGGGCCAGTTTTGTTTATTATCTCTGCTAATGATCTGGACAAGAGGATTGAGCGCTCCCTCAGTAAGTTTGCAGGTGACACCAAATTGGGAGGGAGTGTTGATCTGCTTTAGGGTAGGAAGGCCCTGCAGAAGGACCTGGACAGGCTGGATCAATGGACCCAGGTAATCATATGAGATTTAACAAGACCAAGTCCTCTGTCCTGCACGTGGGTCACAACAACCCCGTGCATCACTACAGACTTGGGGAAGAGTGACTGGAAAGCTACCTGGCAGAGAAGGACTTTGGGGTTCTGGACAACAACTGGCTGAATATGAGCTGGCAGTCTGCCCAGGTGGCCAAGAAGGTCAGCAGCATCTGATGAATTGGTGGGGCCAGCAGGACTGGGGAAGTGATCATGTCCTTGTACTCAGCATTGGTAAGGCTGCACCTTCAATACTGTGTTCAGTTTTAGGCTCTTCAGTACAAGAAAGACATTGAGTTGCTGGAGAGTGTCCAGAGAAGAGCAACAAAGCTTCTTTAAGGGACTGAAGAACATTTCTAATGGGGAGTATCTGAGGAAACTGGGGTTGTTCCACCTGGAGACAAGGAGACTGAGGGGACACCTTACTACTCTTTGCAGCTACCTGAAAGGAGTTATTAGTGAGGTGGGTGTTGGTCTCTTCTACTAAGTAACAAGTGATAGGAGAAGAGGAAATGGTTTCAAGTTGCATCAGGGCATGAAACACCTTCTTAAGTGGAGAGTATTTCATACTAGAGGGACTAGACTTGATAAACAGAAGAAAGAAAAAAACAATTGTCATTCAGACTCAAAAGTGATATCAAACAACTCGGAATCATCGGCCTGTAGACCTTACTCAGATTACTTTCCAGCTGTGTGTTTAGCTAGTTATAGTTTTGAAAATCTCCTAGCAAATATTCCATTTCACAGGGGTAGTATGCTAATGAAAGACGCTATATTACCCACCTGAAAAAAAAAGTGTAAATTTACTTACTTTCAGGAGAAAATACCAGTAAAAAAACACCCAGGAGTTTTCCTTTTCAATTTCATACTTAAGAGTTTGATGCATTTCAATTTCAGTCTGATATTGTAACCACTGAAGAAAATGTGATGAAATAGTAATGAGGTATATCAAACAATATAGGGATCACAATTTCTGAAATCAGCCATAAAAACATTTGAAAAAAAAATCTTTTTATTTTTGGTTAGGTTTTTTGATTTTGTTTTTGGTTCTTTTAATCACCTCATTATTTATTTTTTGCACAGAGGCAGACTTTTTTGCCTAATCTGCAAATTCTTTTGAGTTTTATATTTCTTAGCAAGTTTTCAATTTTTAACTCTTCCAAACATAACTTATGAAAACGTGCAGGTGTGCTGCTTTTGGCTGGGAAAGAGTTAATTTTTTGCATATGGGGCTATATTTCTGATTTGTAATGAAAACTGTTCTGTTAATACAGGGATGCATTCATTACTGCTGTACTTACACAGAGTTTTCTGTTTCTCACACTATCTCACCAATGAGGAGGCTGGGGATGCACAAGAAGTTGGGAGGGGACACAGCTTGCAGACCTGACCCCAACTGACCAAAGGGATATCCCAAACCATATGACATCATGCTTGTCATATAATGCTGAGGGAAGAAGAAGGAAGGAGAGAATGTTTGGAGTGATGACATTTGTCTTCCCAAGAAACTGTTGCACATGATGGAGCCCTGCTTTCCTAGAGATGGCTGAACACCTGCCTGCCAATGGGAAGCAGTGAATTAATTCCTTGTTTTGCTTTGTTGGTGTGGGCAACTTATTAGACTGTCTTTATCTCATCCCATCAGTTTCCTCACTTTTACTCTTCTGATTTTCTCCTCTATCACACAGTGGCTGCAGTGATCAAGCAGCTGTGTGGGGCTTAGCTGACAGCTGGGGTTAAACCATGACAGCAAGACTGGACCTACTTGTCAGAACATTTATCCCAGAGGTAAGCAACTCTGTTTCAAATTATTTTTCATCTGAGATTCTTCATGCCTTTTACAACAGCTCCCTAACCATCAAGCCTAATTGAGTAAAAGTCACAATACCTTCCCCCTGGGGAAATCAAGTAGCTGTGCAGAAAAGAGCACAAGCATCACTGATTCCGGGAAAAAGAAGGAGAATGGTTGTGAAGAAGCAGCAGATGATATGACATTTACCCAGGAGGAGAGTCATTCACTGGAGAATTTTCATTCAATCTCAGCCATTTCACCTGATCTACCAGTGGGCCAAGATATGAGCAGCTGCTGCTTTCAAAATATGAGAGGTTTCAAAATGTGATGTGACAATTTGGGCTTGTAGGAGTCAGGAAGGAAAGGAATCTTTTTGTTCTTTGCCCCATCAAGCAAAAGGGATCCCCATTAGCACTTTTTATTTTATTTTGTTTTTCACAGAGAAGCAGGTAAGACAAGACCAAACCAGACACTACAAGAGGTACTGACCTCTGTATCTCAAGGCAAAGGCCAAAGCCAAAGATTTTTACCTACTCACAAGATGCAGTCAGGAAAAGTAATCTAAGGGTTGTTCAGCTGATAAATCTACAGTCTGTAGATAAGCAGACAATTCCTGCAAAGTCAATCGTTGGATTGAATTGCAGTTGTTTACTCTGGGCCATAAATGAAGCTCCTTAGTTTTACCATAATAGAATTAAGGAAAAAAAAAGAAAAATACATTATAAATTTAATTTCTCATGTAAAATTGAGATGTGGCTGCCTCACATTGCACCATCAACAATGCTTTCATTAGCTTGGACTATTCTGATTAACAAGAATGGCAAATACAATCCAAGCAGAAGAACCTTGTTACTATTTACTTTTTTTTTATTAAACTGAAGAGAACAGTTCCCATAGTATCTGGATACCATTTAATTCATATATCAATATTTGCACTGCCTGTGAAGATCACTCATAGTTCATTCTTGACCAATTGGTCTTCTGCATTGTATGAGTTCACTGTATGAAGTTTCTGAATAGTAAGACAAATCAAACTTCTGTTCAAAAGACCACGTGCAATGAAGACTTTTGTACTGGATCAATAGGTGTCAATGAATAGGTACAAGCCAGGAAAATTTCACTCATTTGTCTTATTAAGGGAAGTTAAAAAACACTATTCGTCATCACAGCTGTTTGTTCAGCCATATGCTAGTGTGTTATATATCTAGTCCTTGATTGTGGTAACTGAACCTCAATGCAATGAATAAGACATATGAAGAAAAGAGTGGACAGTGCTTTAACCATCCATCATGATCCTGCAGGTTCTGCTGAGTCACATAAAAGCCAGGAGCTCAGAATACTGAATGCCCAATATTGTTAGGGGATGAAAGTGCTATTCACTTTCACTGAAAGGGCTGTTTTCAATCCAGAAAGAGAAGTGAGTTACATGCTTTTGTGTTGCTTCCAAACTACAAAAGCAGAGGATTATGGAATAATTTGGTAGTTTTTCTTTCAGATTTCAAGCAGTCAAAAGAAGTAAAAAGGCATTTTTATAGTTAATTATGAACAAGACATTCCATATTACGTGCTGTCCCTCTCATATATAAGAAAAATCAGAATCTTCAGATATGCAAAAAATTAGGGATATGAACAACTGGATGCAGAATCTCCTTAACTTGAATGTAAAACTAAATACGCGTCTATCTAGACTGCTCCCATAACTCACATAGCTTCCGTAACTCTCACAGATCACATAAGCACAGAGATGACTCATCTGTCTCTCAAACTAATGAAAAGAGAAAATATGGTTCCACATGGAATATCTGTTGTTTTATCAGTTCAGCAATTACAGATCCTTTACATCATTAACACAGAGCAGAAAATGGTCTCAGTAAGTAGGTTTCTGAGCATAATATGTCTGTGGATAATTCAACAATTGTGACAGTGCAGCCAAGTCTTACTGACATAAAGAATTGCTATCAAGAAATGGTTTTTTGAGAGAGAAGAAAAAAATTTTCCATCCTTTCTCTAGTCTTGTGCACCCTTAAGAATCCTCCAGTAAGCCAAATAACTAAAAGTGAAAACCAGGAGTGGCACTAGTACTTTGAATTTATAATGATGGTTGAAAAAGAGTGAATGACATCTGACTATCCTGTCTTTTTAATAGTTTGTATGGCTAGTGACACGAAACACTGCAGAACTGGGAGGATTTGAAGCTATGAAACCAACAACAAAAATTTGCAGCTGTCTGGTTCTCTGTGGTCTCCAGCAATAAAATCCTCTGCAACAAGTTTTAAAGTATTGTCTTATTTTCTTGATTGTTAAAGAGCATACTTCTTGCTTCTGGCTTTTTTTGACCTACAGATATTTGTTTGCAATTCTGGTTTTTAGACAAATGGCTCACATTTCAGGGATTAATTTATAACATCAGCAAGGAAGTAGTACATGATTCAGAATTCAGGAAAAGGGCAAATTTGTTCAGATCATAGAGCTGATCTTCAATCAGGCCCATCATGTATTTGTTTCCTAGAAGTTTCCTGAATGCTTTCTTGTAATACGTTTTGCTGATGAAGACAAAACAAGACAAAATTGCTCTGTTCCAGGTAAAACAAGGAGCCTTATCAAGTATTCAACTCTGCTCATTCATGGGGGTTTGTTCTAATGTTATTCTGAATAATCACAAGTTGGATCTGTCTTGTTCATTGTGAAATCCTTATAAATCGATACTTTGCTTAAGGGTTCTTCGAACAAGAACAACAAAAATTGCGTGGGGGGAGAGTTTGGAATAGAAGCGATGAGAAAGGAGTCTAGAATCACTCATTATATTCGTACTAATTAGATGTTTGTACTTCTGGAGAAGAAAAAACAAACAGAAAGGATGATTATTATTTTCGGTAAGGAAATAAAACAAAAAGAACAAGAAAGATGCCATAAAGCATCTTTAAAATAGTTATATGAATGTTACTGCACTGTTAATTTCCAAATAATATTTCTTAAACAATTGACTAATGTAGATTCTTTTAGATGATGTGAGACATAATTGCCCCTATCTCCAAAACCAAATGTTTGCCTCTTTTCCTCCCAAAGACTACCCTGCAAAAAAAGAAGACAAAAAACCATATAATTTCTATAAAAAATCTTTCAAATTATAAGGGGGGAAAAATTCTACTTTTATATTTGTTTGAAAATTTAAGAAAAAAATATTTTGTAAGGGTGGAGAATGTGAAGATGACCCTTGGGAAGTAGTTAACAAACTTTTGGTTTATGTCTCTTAGATTATTCTCTTTGTCCAAATATACTTATTACGGGTTTGTTTTCTCCATTCACTCACAAACTGAAGGCAAAGTTTCTTTCTGCAATGAGAAGAGAAGGGGGTTTCAACACTAAAACTAAGCATACCATAACATTTCCCAAATCTAGGTACAAATAAGGGGTGAGTGGAGTGGAGGAGAGAAAGCAGCTGAACTAAACTCTGAACACTGATACTATGAGTTAAGGAAAATACACACACACACACAAATCACTTCAGGAAAGATTTCTTGCAAATAAATATATGTCCTTGGAGGCCAGCAATGTGGACATTTGTTTAATTAAAAGACGCATAGATACCATATTAGCAATTTCTACTCTTCACCCAATGACTCTAGGTCAAGAGTTAAGCTTTTTCCAAAATTGCGTAGCTCATAAGGGAAAATACTTTTAACAGTATATTTAAAGTAATTTTGTTTTGCTTTAAGAATTACTATTTTTCCTAGTCTGAAAATTATTAACCAAAAACATTGTTCAGATTCTGTCACCACTGACACTGACGTGATTTCATAAATAAAGTGGTGAATGAAAAGTCCATGTTAAACAAGTTTAATGAGTCACAGCTAGTGTTAATGAGTATTGCCTCACTGGTTAACATAACCCTTCCAGATATCATCATAGTATATATTGTTGGACAAATAAATTCTGGGTTCTTTTGAGCAGAGATGTTAACTATCCAGAAATAATAAAAAAAGAAAAAAGTATGTTTTATCTAACCAGTACAGAAGAAATACATAAGTAGAGTAGAAGTAATGAAAAGAGAGAAAAAAATATGTTATTAAAATTGACCAGAAATAGTTGGTTGAATAGACTACAGAAAGTTTTTAATGTAAAGAAGAAATTATGTGTGAAGTAGAAGTTTCTTTGATGGACTCATACGAATCTGTACATTCAATGTGATACACTAGAGTTTTTTAATCAGCAACTTATTTCTCTTTCAGATATTCATCCTAGTGAAGAGAAGGAAAAACAAAAGAGTGAAATTGAGACAAAGTACCTAAAGGAAACAAAAAATAGACCAGAAAAAAAGCCTTTATAAAATAATTAGGTGGTTCCAGATACCTTTAGAAAGTTCATTTTGAGATCAAAGCAATTTCAATTAACATTTTAGTTTTCAAAATATGACATGCTGTGTAAAAGATAATTCATAACACCAAATAGTATAGTCACTAGTCAGGAAAAAAACATGATAATAATAAAACCAGAAAAATTATCACCACTTTGTTTAGGATCAAATTCCAATGTGGTAGGATTGACAGCGCATAAGGAAATTGAAAGAAACTGCATTAGGAGTAGCTCTTACTGGACATTAGGAAAAAGTTCTTCACTGAGAGAGTGGTCAGTGGAATAGGAATAGACTTGCCAGGGAAGCAGTCGTGGTATCAAGCCTGTCAGACCTTAAGGCGCTTGTGGACAGCTCTCTTAGTCTTATGGTTTAGTTTTCGGTAGCCTTGCGAGGAGCAGAAATTTGAACACAGTGATCCTTATAGGTCCCTTCTAACTAGAGACAGACTATGATTCTGTGACACTGGCCCTTTAAAAAAGGCTCAAGAGAGATAAAGGGATGAAGAATCATATATTTTGAAGGGCAGAAAAAAGTTATTCATTTCATAAGGCAATGCATGAGTTGTCATAGTGTAGTGCATCTGAGCAAACCATTTTGCAACATACTACTTACTGATAGAAATTCTTTGCCCTTACAGAGGCTTTTTGTGTTTAAGTGCATTTCCTATGCAATCTATGGTTGAAAGGAAACTATCTACAAAATATTTTCACTCACACTTTTGCATACTTGCTAGCATCGTAGGTCCTGGCAGTTCTGTGCAACAAACACTGTGCAACATGCAGGACAATCAAAAAGACCAACTTGAAAAGCAACACTCAAAAGACAAGTAGGCAATATAAGCCAGGTGAAGAGTACAACTCTTTATTTGGATAAATAGGTTACCCTTAGCTAGTTCAAAACCACATAAGGTGTCTTCATTTAGATATATTTTATGTAGCTGCCTCTGATAAATTTGTCTACCAAAGCATCTTATTTACAAAGCATTAATTACCAAAACTTTTGTTCAGGTTTCTAGAAAGAGAGTGGAAGTAGAGGAGATAGCAGTCAGGAAGAAGGAGCGGTGGGAAGATGACAAGTAAACTTCTTGTGCCAGAGGCCTACAGAATTGAAATAAATTCTCAGTGCTCTAAACAAAAAAAATCCTGAAAGATGAGAAAATTCAACTACCTGCCTGGTAGGATTTCTGGACCAGGTAAGAACATTGCCAGAAATCAAGCCTTATGATATAAATGAGTTGACGGAGGCTAACACGGTATCACACAGTATCACACAGTATCATAAGGTTGGAAAGGACCTCTGAGATCATCAGGTCCAACCTATATCCCAACACTAACACCAACACTAACACCAATCATAATCTAAACCATGGCACTCAGTGCAGTGCCTCATCCAGTCTCCCCTTAAACATCTCCAGGGTCGGTGACTCCACCACCTCCCTGGGCAGCGCGTTCCAATGGCCAATCACCCTTTCAGTGAAAAACTTTTTCCTAACATCAAGCCTAAACTTTCCCTGACGAAGCTTGAGTCCTTGCCCTCTAGTTCTGTCGCTGGTCACCTGAGAGAAGAGACCAACCCCTGCTCATCTACAACCTCCTTTTAGGTAGTTGTAGAGAGCAATGAGGTCTCCCCTGAGCCTCCTCTTCTTCAGACTAAACAACCCCAACTCCCTCAGTTGCTCCTCATAGGGTTTGTGCTCTAGCCCCTTCACCATCTTCATTGCCCTCCTCTGAACACATTCCAGTATTCTAACATCTTCCCAAACTGGGGGGCCCAGAACTGTACACAATATTCAAGATGAGGCCTGACCAGTGCCAAATACAGGGGGACGATAATTTCTCTGGTCCTGCTCGCCACACTATTCCTGATGCAGGCCAGAATGTCATTGGCCTTCTTGGCCACCTGGGCACACTGCTGGCTCATGTTGAGCTTCCTGTCAACCAGCACTCCCAGGTCCTTTTCTGCCTGACTGCTCTCCAGCCACTCTGTCCCCAGTCTGTAGCTCTGCATGGGATTGTTGTGTTCAAAATGAAGTACCCGACATTTGGACTTATTAAACGTCATCCCATTAGAATCAGCCCATCTCTCCAATCTGTCCAGGTCCCTCTGTAGGGCCATCCTACCCTGTAACAGATCAACCCTTCCTCCCAGCTTGGTATCATCTTCAGACTTGCTGATGATGGACTCAATCCCCTCATCCAGATCATCAATAAAGATATTAAACAGGACTGGACCCAATACCGATCCCTTGGGGACACCACTGGTGACCGGCCGCCAACTGGATGAGACACCATTCATCACCACTCTTTGGGCTCGGCCATCCAGCCAATTCCTAGCCCAGCACAGAGTGCTCCCGTCTAAGCCACGGGCTGCCAGCTTCTCTAGGAGTCTACTGTGGGAGACAGTGTCAAAGGCCTTGCTGAAGTCCAGGTATACCACATCCACAGCCTTCCTCTCATCCACCAGGCAAGTCACATGGTCATAAAAGGAAATTAGGTTGGTCAGGCAGGACCTACCCCTCCTAAACCCATGCTGGCTGGGCCTGATCTCTTGGTCGTTCTGCAGGTGCCGCATTATTTCATCCAGGATTATCTGCTCCATGAATTTACCTGAGGTCAGGCTGACCCTCATGTAACGGAGAAACACAGAACTTGTTCAGTGCTATAACACTGCACTAAACGGAGATACTGAAAATCATTTTGCCTGTTGAAAATCCTGTAATTATGCTGGCATAGTGCTCTACCTGAATAACATACCTAACTACTCAGCAAGTTAATGAACCTAGGAAGAATGCCACACTAGCATAACTATACTACTTCTGACACTGGAATGACTTGGCTCATACCTTACTCTGGTGTCTCCAGATGGTACTGCTTTGTTATCTGTAGTTGGACTTGAATGGTGTGAAGGATTAAAATAAAATTTACAACACATTATGTTCTATTTATGTTCCAGCCACCAGAAATAGGCAGACACATCCTGTCATACAACATAAAAATATGAAAAAGTGAAGCCACAAATGCAAATAATGTAACTAAAAGAAAGCACATATAGCTACAATCTAATTAAAAACGAAAAAAATCACTAATTTTTTTTGTCAACAAAACCAACAATCTTTCTTAGGGGCAAGCTAGATAAACCATTACTTCTCTCTCCCTCTCTTGTGCTGACCATCCTTTCTTCCATCTCTCCCCTCCCAGTCAGGGAGTGGGAAGGGGGTTTATTAGTATAATTCCAGGAGCGAGAACAATGCTTTTCAATTTTTGTGCCACAATCATTCACTGGAAAATTTATTGATAGAAAAAGCCCCATGAGAATTCTGATTATCCTAACATTTTTGCCTGGGAGAGAAACAGGCAGGTTTTCCTATTTTGTTTTATGCAAAATTACAATAATTGGTGTCTGACCTTTTTGGAATAGACTGTTAAGGTCTGTACTGCTGGATTTTTTTAATTAAATCAATTATTTAAATTATGGCTATCACAAAAGGAGCAACAGGGTGCAAACAAGAACAGAATATTCAAATGCAACCAAAAACTGATTATCCACTACTACCTCATTAACACAAAACATGCTACTAGTTGAAAATTCAACCTCTAGAGGCTTCTACCACTTGGATTAAAAAGTAGCTTTTAAATAATTAAGCTAAACTAGCCCAAACAAAGACAAATGATTTTTTTAACTTTTAAAAAATGTCTAAATTAAAATACAAGGACAAAAAAAAAGCAAAACTGCATCAATATTTGAAAATATAGTTCAGAAAATTGTTATTTTGAAATGGCCTAAAATAAGCTACTTATTCCAAATACCTTTTTTAAAAGTAAAACAAAGATAGAAAAAGGATAGAACAGCTGAGCAAATTGACTGAAGTTCAAATATTTCTCAGATCAGCCCCTAGTAAGTTCATTCCCAATTGGTAATACAGGAACAGTGTGCTTCTTTCTAATGTAGGTAACCAAGACAGTAGCAAGGCAACTGAATTGCAATTCCTGTATTAAATCCATCACAAACCAACCATGGTACAATTTTGTAAAAGTTACTTCAGGGCAAACTGAGCTTAAGCCACTAGAGAAAACTATTCAGGTGCATTTGCTTAACCTGAAGTGGTTTAAAATTACCGGCAATTGAATACAATATTTTTTCAGAGATATGCTAGATTCAGATAGGATAATTGCAAAATTATCCAGTGAAAGATCAGATAATCATCACAAATTAGTATTTTCAGTCATTTTAGGCAGTCTCTTCAGGCAGTCTCTTCTGGCTTAAAGTAGCGTCATACAGTTTCTACTTACATCTTGCAAGACTTTTACGCTCACAATAAAACCCTTCTCCAGTTTCTATTCAAGAGTCACCACTATTTCAGGAGGTGCAGAAAGGACAACACTAGTCTCTGGGAAATGACAAGTAACCAATGTCAGCATCCTGAAAACAAATTATGACTAATTTACAAAAAGAGCATGTAGGGAAAACTGCTTCTAAATAGTACTCATGTTGCTTACAGGGTTTGGCATAATTGTTTCCTTAAAGTCAGAAACCGCTTTTCAATTCAGGTCCTGGGAAAGTTTCCTATTTGCCTTAGAATCCAATACACAAACTCTCACTTTGCCACATCAAATTTGGAAAAAAGGTGAAACACCCCTGAAGACCATTGTACTGCAAGTTCAGGAGATAAAGTGTTTATATTAAGATTTTTATGTCATAAACTGCAGTTTCTCTAACCAGAAGTACCTCTCTTCCACCTTTCCCCAAAGCATTGCCTTCTTCCTCCTTCTTTGCTTCTCAACGTTTTGAAGCCAAATCAATTCTAACAGTGCTTTCAAATGCTTTGTTTATCATTACAAAAAAATTTTAAAATGTTGTTTAAGAACCCTTCCATCAATAACATTTAATTATTTAGATTTTTAAACTATGTACTGAGTGTGATTGGGATGGCATTAACTTTTTTTCATGGCAACCTTTCTGGATGGTTCTGTGTTTTGTATTCATAGCTAAAACAGTGTTGATAATCACACCACTGCCAGCTACTGCTAAACAGTGTTTGCACAACATCAAACCTTTCTCTTTTTCCTCCTGTCTTCATTTGTGTTTGTCTGTATGTCTTAAACATCCATCCTAGTGTGAAACTGTGTGTGTGTGCTTGGGGTTTTGAGCAGTTTGGCAGCAGCAGTGGAGAGAGAGGTAGGTGAGGGAACAGATTCTGCTCCCTCCCCACACCTGCAGCTGGGCTGCAAGTGTTTGTGTAGCTGTCTGTGCTGCTGTGGCTAAGGAATTTGTGCATTCTGAAGAGGCAGGAGTGTCCCTGAATGGATATGCACATCTAAAGGTGTGTTTTTTTCTGGCAAGGGTTCTTTGAACTGCTAATGACTTATGGAGACCCCATCCCCAATTCGAGAACTTTCAACATAGAGATGCAACACAGGCATGGTGAGACCGCTCCTTATATGTTAACAGGAAATGGTGCTCCTCTACAAGAAACACGTGTACACCCCTGCCCCATGAACCACGTTTTACTGCCAAAAGCTCTGTTGGATTAATCGGGATGATGATTACTTCCATGTTATATTACCATTTCTTCTGCTACGTTTCTTCTTTTACTCTCTCGTTCTTTATTCTCTCCTCAAATGTACCTCACTTTTCTTTTTCTTGGCACTTGTGGTGAATTTAGTTATGCCCATGTTCTTGTAGTAAACCATCATTACTTTGACTGAACTCAAAGTAAAGAGTTGTAACTTTGACTGCATTCAAAATACAGATTGGAATTTTGACTTTGACTTAGCTCCAAGTAAAAGATAGTTCCTGTAAATCATTGTTACTTTGACTGAGTTCAAGTGAAAATTGGGATTTTGATTAGACCATTTGAGTTATTGTCATCACTTCCATGACTGCAACAGAGGGAGGGCTTTCAAAAGAAACCTACAGCCTTCTTGCTCCATCCTGCCAAGCAGATCCATTAAGGCCAGGCCATAACACCTCCCTTCGCCCCAGCAAGGAAGCTGGGGGTGGACAAGAAGTTGGAAGGGAATACAGACAGCACAGGTGATCTGAATTGACAAAAAGGATATTCCACACCAAATAACATTATATTCAGTAATTAATAAAATATGAAATAGAGGTGGTCTTCCACCTTCCTCTGCTACTAAGAGACTGGTTGGTCATTGTTCTGTTTGTGCAGGATGATGAGGAATTCCTTTGCATTAGTGGATTTTTTTTTCTCTTTCCTTTTCTCTTTCTTTGTCCTTACCTTGACTCAGAAATTTTCTTACTTTTATGCTTTCTGTTCTTTCCTCCATCCTGTTCCTGGGGGAAAGGAGTGAATAGTTGGGGGGAAGGGGGATGGGCTTATATGCTGTCTGGGATCAATCCGCCACAGACTATAACCATTTCCTCAGAAAATACACTTCCTTAGTTGACTGTACTGAGAATGATAACAAAAATGTAACATCGCTAAATCATAGAATTATAGAATTATCTGGGTTGGAAGAGACCTCCAAGATCACCAAGTCCAACCCTTAATCCAACATTATCATGATTACTAGATCATGGCACTAAGTGCCACATCCAGTCTTATTTTAAAAACCTCCAGGGATGGTGAATCCACCACCTCTCTGGGCAGGCCATTCCAATGCCTGATTACTTGTTCTGTGAAGAACTTTTTTCTGATATCCAGCTTAAACCTTCCCTGGCAGAGTCTAAACTCGTGCCGTCTTGTTCTGTTGCTGGTTGCCTGGGAGAAGAGTCCAACCCCCACCTGTCTACAACCTCCTTTCAGATAGTTGTAGAGAGCGATGAGGTCACCCCTGAGCCTCCTCTTCTCCAGGCTAAACATCCCCAGCTCTCAGCCTCTCTTCATAGGACTTGTGCTCAAGTCCCTTCACCAGTTTTGTTGCTCTTCTCTGGACCCCCTCCAGCACCTAAATATCTTTCTTGAACTGAGGGGCCCAGAACTGAACACAATACTCAAGGTGGTGTGGCTTCACCAATGCCGAGTACAGGGGAAGGATCACTTCCCTCGTCCTGCTGGCACACTATTCTTGATACAGGCCAGGATGCCATTGGCCTTCTTGGCCACCTGGGCACACTGCTGGCTCATGTTTAGCCTCCTGTCAATCAGTACCCCCAAGTCCCTTTCTACCTGACTACTCTCCAGCCATTCTGTCCCCAGCCTGTAGCGCTGCATGGTGGTGTTGAACTTCATCCTGTTGGACTCAGCCCATTTCTGCAGCCTATCAAGGTCCCTCTGCAGAGCCCTCTTGCCTTCTGGCAGATCGACACTCCCTCCCATCATTTACTTATGATGGACTCAATCCCCTCATCTAAATCATCAATGAAGATGTTAAACAGAACTGGACCCAACACTGATCCCTGAGGGACACCACTGGTGACCGGCCACCAGCTGGATGCAGCCCCATTCACCAGCATGCTCTGGGCCCGGCCATCCAGCCAGTTCTTAAACCAGCTGAGAGTGCACCTGTCCAAGCCATGGGCTACCAGTTTATCCAGGAGTATGCCATGGGAGACAGTGTCAAAGGCTTTGCTCAAGTCCAGATAGACTGCATCCACAGGCTTCCCTTCATCCACCAGGCGGGTTACCTAATCATAAAAGGAAATCAGGTTGGTCAGACAGGACCTGCCCCTCATAAAGCCTTGCTGGCTGGGTCGGATCCCATGTCCATCCTGAAGGTGCTGTGTGATTGCACTCAGGATGATCTGTTCCATAACCTTGCCAGGCACTGAGGTCAGGCTGACAGGCCTATAGTTGCCCGGGTCCTCCTTGCAGCCCTTGTTGTGGATTAGCATGGCATTTGCCAACTTCCAATCCATCTACTGTTGGTAGATGATGGAGAGTGGCTCGGCAAGCTCTTTTGCCAACTCCCTCATCACCCTAGGATGGAATCCATCAAGTCCCATTCATTTGTGTGGATCCAGGTGGCTCAGTAATTCATAGACTGTTTCCTCCTGGAACACAGGGGAGCCATTTGGTTTCCTGTCTCTATCTGTGAGCTTCGGAGGCCAGTTATCGTGAGGGCCACCTCTCCTACTGGTGAAGACTGAGGCAAAGTAGGTGATGAGTACCTCAGCATTCTCCTCATTCCTGGTAACTATGTTCCCCCCCAGGTCCAACAAAGAATGGAAGTTTTCCTTGCCCCTCCTTTTGTTATTAATGTATTTATAGAAGTGCTTTTTGTTATCATTAACAGAAGTAGCCAAATTATTTTCAAAATGCGCTTTTGTTTCTTGGATTTTCCTTCTGCATGATCTAACTATAGTTCTATACTCTTCCTGATACATAGAGTCATAGAACATCCTGAGTTGGAAGGGAACCAGAGGGATCATAGAGTCCTGTCCCTGCACAGGAGAACCCCGACATTCACACCATGTGTCTAAGGGCATTGTCCAAATCCTTCTTGAATTTTGTCAGGCTTGGTGTCATTACTGCTTACCACATGTACCACAACATTGTAATTTACTATGAGTAATAATATTTTTCTCTTTGCTCCAATAATACTCCTAATTATACAGATATCTTTAGTAATCATGCTATTATAAGAAGGTCCTTCAAGAACTTCAGATAAGGTTACCATTGTCATTCTATTTCATAGCTTTACAATTAAGTTCTCATCAAGAAACTATCATAGCACTCATGCAGTGTAATGCTGGCAAATCACAGTTTACATGGAAAATGTTGTTTTCCAGCATCACACTATTCAGCATTCTACCTGTTCGGGCACAATCTCCGAATAATGAAGTAGTCAAGTTTACATGAAGTCATTTCATTACCTAAAGTTCTGTCATTATCATACACTGAAGCATCTAACAAAGAAATATAGGAGGAAAGTGCCTTTCTGCTACTACAGCAGTGACAAAATGATGCAAATAGAAAGATGCAAAAAAAAATAAAAAGAGACACCACCCCAGGATTTTGTTCACAATGGAAAAAGCAAGTAGTTTTGTCACAATCGTTTCCATTCAGCACTGTAAGAGCTCACTATCAATCTGTATACAGGCATTCATCATTTACAGCAAATCCCAAAGGAACTCACATGCTGTGACAAAGCATTAGAAATGCTATACAAAACCCAGGTGAAACTTGGCAAGACAAACACATTCCATCTGACCGAGTCTCCAGTCTAACAGAGTGCATTTCTCTTTCTCACTGAACACATACCAAATTTAATCACAAACGTTTGAGTTATCAAATTTTCAGCTTATATAAAAAAAATAATTCCTCCTGTGATTAATCTAGACCTCTTGTACTATGGTATCCAAGGGTCTATATGATCCCCAAATAAGTTATTTCAATTTTTAATCTAGAAATTATCATGCTAATGCATTAAGAAGTAATTTTGAGATATGTATAAATTTAACGAATACAAGAAAAACATAAGTGACCTTCAGGTAAACTGCAAACATTGCAAACTTAATTTGTTGTCTACTTACCAGATATAGACCATAAGCGTGAATCATTTTTTGAAGAATATTTTCTTGTAATTTTTGTGGAGGCAGTAGTAAATGGTCTCTGTATCTTAGAAATCATATTAGTCCTTGTACTTTATTTCAGTCTGCATATGTGTTATAAAAACTAGACAGTTTGCAAAACCATTTTTTATTCAATTGAAAATTTGAGCAAAAAAAAGACTTCTAAATCAATACCTTCAACATAACTTTAATTACAATTTTGTGTCAACATTCAGTTTTTTATATATTATTATGTATTTTCATGTAATGTTAATTTCTAATTTCTTCTATCATTTAAATCTTCTTAAAAGTTCTGTCCTTAGAAGTCTCTGAGACTTTTTTAGACAAATTAATGGAAGTCAAACATTGCTTAAAATAGGTCACCAGGTCACTCCAATTCTCACAATTCATCTTGATACACAGCAAAAATGCTTTTTTAGCCTTCACTGACTGATATTTTGTATTATTTTTTTTATAAAAATGTACTTATTGCAGTAACTTTAAAAGTCTAACAATTGTGCTATTGCACATTACTGAAGATGTCATGTAGCTTTTTTCAAATTGTGAAAGTAAAACTTGAAATTATTAGTTGAATAAAAAACTTTTACTCCCTTGAGAAAACTGTCATGAAGTTGAATTTAAATATTATTTACCTTTTTTACAATTGCTGTTGAATGATATTGAAATGCTCAAGTAGCATAACAAAAAAACTCTCCCATTCCTATGAGATGTTTATAATGTTTTAAATAGTTGAATACTATACTGCTGGTTCTCATTATTTATGAAAAGTGCTCATTTCCATTATCTTAAATCTTTAAAGAAAGTAAACCAAGCCTTGCTTTACCTATATTTTATGTTCATGAATTTCATAGTAAGTTGATATTTTCATGATACATTGTCCTTTCTTTTTAAACAGTGCATTTAAGTCACCATCTCTGGGGGATCCTGAGTTCATTTTTGCTACTTATTAGTTCAACTAATAAAGCTGAATACAACTTGTAACTTATGCTACAAGTTCAACCTTTTTTCATTTAGGAAAAAACCAAAACTATTTCCTTCTTGTGGTGTGTCTCACTGCTTGTCAAATACTATGCTAGACTATGAGGAGTATTACTACAACAAACAGTAACCAGTGAATTTTAACATTTCAAATGTTCTGTACATTCTGAACATTTTAAAGGTTCTGTAACTAGTGTAATGAAAATCCAAGAATAATTTTTGCTCACCAACAATCACATATAACTATATTTAATTCTAGATACCATTTTCTTCCTATCTGTATTCTTGGTTAATTGGTACTCAACATCCTAGTAAAATATAACTTTAAATCCCCCAAATCAGATTAATCCAGAAGATAAACAGGTGGCTAAAATCAGGAAAGACTAAATTTTAATTGACAGGCTTCAATTTAACTACAATACCAGGTGTATCATAATGGTTCACTTGAAGATTCCTGTCATATAATTTGTATTCTCTCCTCAGACTACTCAGAAACTAGTCTTGTTGCAACACGAAAACTACAAGTTAATCTTCAGTATGCAAAAATCACAGTGACAAAAAAAGGCCACCCCATCCCTCAAAAAAGAAAAACCCACATCCCCCCAAAAAACAGAACACCCTTTAAGTCACCTAAACTTTTTGAAGACTTGGTGCTTTTCACTGGCTATAACCAACTACTGATTATTATTAGCAGGGAGAAAGAAGCAATTTCAAGGAAGAGACTTGAGGGACAAGAGACGTGCTCGGACTTGTCAAGGCCAGTCTTGCAAGAGGCGACAAACACCGAAGTCACTGTGACTTTGCAAAGGGGAATGGTTTGACTTGAACAACTGTATCTTGTAGGGCAGATGGATAGGGTGGTGGTCTGGTGTTCACACCAGCTAAGTGACACCTGGGGTAAGGCAGAGGCAGATGATGTTTCAGTTAAGAACAGAAAGACCCCTAAAAGCATGTACTGAGCTCCCCACCCCAAGTTCCACTTCTGGTGACACAGCAGGCCTTGTCAAAAGCCAATCAACACATAATAATTGACTTAGTCCCACCTTGCCAAGAGGCTCCACAAAAGCATAAAATTGGCACCTGAGAACCCTCTGGCTCTCTGATAGCAAGTATTAACCTGTTGGTGAAAAGCCCATACATGTGCTTTTAAAGGCAAACCTGTGGGTAACAGTCTGTGATGGGACTTTCACAATTAACACTAACTCTGACTGGTGGCTAACTTGTGTATGTATCTATCTACAATTTGTATCCTCCTAAAGAGGGAGTCTGACGTGAGTTTTACTCTGGTGTAATTTCACGCTGTAGTGGTTACTTTTAATTCAAACAGTATAAATAAGGGTGGACTAGGTTCAGCCGGGGAGCATTCACTTGTATCTTCAGCTTAATTTACTTCTGTTTGTAGAAGATCAGAATATTGAAAACCAACAACTTAAAGCCATATTTTGTTGTGCATACACAGCTGTATGTATAGGAGCACCAATCTACACCTCCTGCAATTCTCATATTACTTTAACTCATTTTAAGCAAATGGGATACAAGCATTAAGATGCATAGCTGGAAGGCTTGTTACAGATGCTTCAGTCTACATAGTGTTCTGCATTAATTCAGAAAACTCTCAGGACCAGTTCAGAATGAAACAGCAAAAGGCTCTTCAGATGAAAAAAAAAAATAAAAATCATAGAGTCATAGAATGGTTTAGGTTGGAAGGGACCTTAAAGTTAATCTAGATCCAACCTCCCTGCATTGGGCAGGGACAGCATCCATTAGATGAGGCTTCTCAAAGCCTCATCTTGGCCTTGAACACCACAAGGGATGGGGTGTCCACAGCTTCTCTGGGCAACCTGTTCATTGTATCATCATCTTTACTTACTTTTTCCTCTTTATACCTTGGCAATTATATTCCTTTCACAGGTGAGATCTGTAGAACTGAGAAAAAATTATGTGGAGTGATATTTTTCTTGCTGTGAAATATTGGTCAAAAAATTCATTGAAAATACTGATCGTTAAGTATTTCATTACTCTCTTAAAGTCCCTTTTCCAGTTTTCCCTAGCAATGTATAGCCAAAATTATCTTTCAGTATAACTCTCATTTTTTATGTGTAATTGCATAAGAAGTATTTATTTGTACTTTAAAGATAAAAGTGAAGCATTATATTTCAACAGGAAATAGGAGTTAAATAAATATGAAATTCGCATTAGACAGTAATGCTATCCCTAGAATCCATACATTTCTAAGACGTTTTTTTTAAGTATGCAAATATTAGTATAGAATGAATTCTCTTCTTTCAGTAGTGGAAGAGCCAGACCTCCACATTTTAAATAAGTGTTTCTCTCTGACATAAAAGAAACATCTTTTTTTAAGAACTACGAACCATGCAAACCTGTTTTTTCCCTGATGACAAACAGTAGGTATCTTATGGCAAAGATCCATTTCAGGTGTCTTTAAAATAATAATGAAGTTACAAGGTTAGAAACATCATATCTTGTTAGGAACATCCAAATGTTAGGAATATCAGTTCAGTACCAGTTAACAATAACACAAATAAGCAGGAATTCAGAATAGAGGACACCGCCTGGTGTCATTATTAGAGCAGCTTTCTACCTATCTGTGTAGAAGTATTCATCAGTGTCACCTCCATGTGCCACTATGAGCTGTTTTGCTGCAAGAGGGAAAACTCTGTTTTCAGTTTCAGCAACCAAAACTGAATTCTGTCCTGGCAAATTTAAGCAGTGAAGTGACCTTAGGAAGAACCACTTTTGAAATGCAATTTTATTGTCAGTTGTAACCTGAAGAAGAAACTAAAAAAACCGCAATCCTCTCAACAGTAAATGCTACTTTTGAATGAGACGTGCTATTCAAAGTTGAATTATCACAGTCAAGGATATATTCTTTTGATGAAAGTTGTAGAAAAATATTTTTTGAAAAGGAAAAGCATATAAGAGAAAATACTCTTGCTAGAATGGCTAAAGCTGCCAGAAAAGGCGTCTTCAAAAATTTAAAGAAATAAGAGTGCAGTACTTGGAGACAAACCCATCAGTGGGTAAATCCATGAATATTTCCCCATAAAACTTTGGAATCATTCATAGCATATCTGTGCAGATTGTAATTTGGTTTTTGAACAGCAGGGAGATAATTAGAGGGGATAGATCTGTTCTATCATATAAAAGGTAGACACTGGTTTCCAATAACATAAAAAATATTTAGACATTTATAAAAAGGAAGTAATTTAATCTTTAAAAAAAAATAAATCAAATACTAGTACTGGAAGAGGATTTATGAATGTTGACCCTCTCTCCCCTCCTGTTTGCACGTTTGCTGTTGGTCGTGGAAACAAACTTATAGCAGTATGGTTCATGTTTTCACCGATTTCATAAAGGCCATGTATAATTTAATAGAAACCAATTTACTCATGAATATAAATTTTCTGGCAGTTGGGAAAAAAATCTTTATTATGCATATTTTGCAGCTCATTTTCCTCCTTTCCTTTTTAAAATGTGCTACTATGGCATTTTCTTACATTAACTTATGACTATATAAATTATAAACCAGCAGGGACCATTAAAACATCTCGAAAGACACATGCTTGTGATCTTTATCTACAAGGATGTCTTATTTATAAGTCAATAAGATATTGTACTGAAATTATAAAATTTGCCTTTAGGTTCCTTTACTGTATCTAAACATTTTTTCACCAAAGATTCAGCGTTCTGGCTTTTTGAGAAAAGTAGAAAGACTTTTTTCAAAATAAAAACTTACATAAAATACGATTGTATTTCTCAGTTATTTCAGCCATCTATTATTAGACACTGAGGGGGAGGGGAGCCCTACAAAAAACAAAGCAAAACAAAAAAGATAACAAACAGAACCCCCAAGAAATATTGTATTAACCTCTCTCAACGGTTGCATTTTTTAGGAAAAAAATTGCTCAGCATATTCCAACGATTTTATGGCATGATTTTGGCCAACAATATATACTATTAGCGCCTTACAAAAATGGAAAGAAAACACTTTGTAAAGTGAGCATTCACCAGTGTTCCACCAGCGATCCTATTTCTGAAAACACAGGGAAAATTGTTATTTGGGGGGGTGGGGGTGGGGCTGTTGAAAAGAACTTGGCATGATGCCATTAGAGGGGCAATTTGATCTCTACAAAAGCAAAGGAAAAATAAGAAGGGGAAAAATGCAAAAAGATAAGCAAGTGTCCTTCTCTTCTCAAACAACCTGATGAAAATCTGTGCACAACTGTTATTATCCAAATGCATTTTTCATTTTCATAGTCGACTATCCTCTCAATATTATTGCTTTATCACATGTACAACAACAAAAAAAGACATTTCAATATGGTTGTACAAATACTTTTAAAAAAAAGTAGCAAAAGGCTAACAGGGATAAGAAGAATCAGGAATATACTTTCTCAATTTACTAAATTGCTCTTCTTGCTTAGTCCAGCAAAAAGATTAATAAGGTGGAATACAATTACTGTTTTATATGTAGATCAGCTGAGAACACACAAGGGTTGCACCTTAAGCCACCATTATTAGCTTTCTGAGAAACTTATTAAATAGAGCAACTTCTGTGCCAGGGCAATTTTCCTGATGTTCTCTTCCTTCTCTTTTAGTTTTGCTTTAAAAATGAGCACAGAAATAAGCACAATGTGCTGGAGAAGAAAGGTCAATGTATTCTGATCCATGAAATATATACACGCAGAAAAAAAAAGTTACAGTTCTGTGAGGTTCTTTACTTTTTAAAAGCAAATCTTTTCACTGAGATGTTACATTTTTTATGCCACCCTTAGGTACTGCACAACCAGAGAACCAGACATGAGCATAACCTTAATGAGGAGTATACTAATGGTTTTACAGAAAACGCTTCAGAATATCAATATTGAAGTGAATGAGGATTTATGAAATCTAGAACAGCATAAGATAATTTGTTTTGATAAGAGAAAAATGCCCAGATACCTTTAAAAACTCACATGAATGTTGAAATTTAAGTAATGTAACAAATTGGCTTAAGCTTATCTATTTTAGAAGCAGAAAGGAAAGCCTGTGTTTTCTGTTACACTTCCTATTCATCCTATCAAAAGACAAAACTTCCCCATTCAAGTTAAAAACTAAACATTTTCTATTTTGAAAACTGTGATATAAAATATTCAAAATGGCAAAGGAGGTCAAACGTGTGATGAGTATCAAAGCAAAACAGAGGCACATTTTATGCTGCAGCATAAAACCCAGCAATTCTAATATTCACTTCTTCCAGTTCCCTTCAACCTCTATTTATTTTGCATAAGGCTACGTAATGTTAGATTTGCTCCCTACTTTGACTGAATTCTTTCATCCATTTACAGTCAGAGATAGAGATACTAGCACAAATGCCAATCTTTATGCAAATAACCACATACACTTTTTAGCTAAGTTTTCTTTTGCTTTTCAGTTCTGTGTGCTACGTTACCAAATGCTGTCATGCAAATTACTTAAAAATTGTCATAAAATCTGCATGTATTTCCAGCATCATCCAAGTTGAATGGAAGAAGAAAAAAACCCCACAAAGTCAAAATAAACCCACAGAAAGAAGTCTGAATAAACAAGGTGCTTACTGTCTTTATGCAAACATATATCTAGATCACACTTGAATGTAAGTCTTTATTTGCATATGGGTTTCAAGGTGTCAGATGGCTTGAAATATTAGTGACTTTAGACATCCATTCAAGAGATACATTTTGTTCACAAAGCATTGCAACCAGGGAACTGTGTGCTATGTCACAATAATCCATCACTTTATAGAAACAATATTTTATATAATAAAATACTATGTATTTTTTTTACTTAACAGAGTAAGCTAACTTAAAAGTAGAGATCATAAAACTTTATATTTCATATAAGACTCTAGACTTTTACCAAATACTAGAGAACACATAAACACAATCATCCATTGAGACAGAAGTTTTAAACATGTCATTACCTGATTTTAGTTTTAACTGGATGAAAAACACTTGTGGAGGTGAGGGAATCATACATGGAAACTTACCAGTAAAGGAAGCAGCAGCAGGTAAATAGGCGGAAATGGGTTATTAAAGACATTGCAAATAAAATTCTGGATCCAATCTGTATGGTTGGAAATGAAATTGTAGTACATTTAGTGACACAGATGAAGACTGGAAATACAGTACTTTCAGTTTATAAAACTGAGAGAATGATGCAAAGATTAAGGAAAGCAATTAATTTAAATACAGTATCATGCAGTGATCAAGTAAAGAATAATTACTACAAAAGCACTGCATGGAAGGAGAAAGAATTGTGAATGTCTAAAAGAAGTACCTGAAGTGGATTATGAAACAGAAACAGCAATCTGAAAGACCAGCAGAAATGCATAAGGACCTGTACTACCACTTCTTGATAGAAGAGCACTCCTAGGTAGAGTTTGGCTATTGAATCCTCATTGAAGCAAAATGTAAAGAACAGAGAAAAAAATACAAGCTCCAATAGTCAGGACAATCCATTCCCAGGAATTTACTGAGTTGACTAACTGAGCTTTAAGAGGAAGAATAAGGATGACTGGGATCATTCACTCAGCCTCTGTACAGAAGTTGCACTGCAGTTGCATGTAACTGAGATGTGAACAGGTCCTACCATGTGAACGTACATTGATCAAATTATTTACTTCAGAACTACTTCCTTCAGACTCAATCTATAACATAAGCCACCACTTAGGGAGTACAATTAGGAGACAGACTGAATGTAGCTGAAGCTACAAGTAGAACAACAGTACAGGACTAATTAAAGAAGTGTCATTTCACACGCACCAACAGTCCCATCCTTTCGCAATATTGACACCTACACTGACAGAGTGCTACCAACAGAGACGGAGGGAGGTGTAACTATACAAAGAATTGGATTAATATCCTTATTAAAGACTCATATACACACACCCATTTTATCACCTTCCAGGGTGGATTGAATGTGAGATATGAAAAACCTTGTGTTTATACTGATTTTTTTTTCCTCTGATGTTTATATTTCTTATTTTCATATGGAGAACATAAAACAAACAAAGCCAATGCATATTCCCTCTAAAAAACAAATTGGGGAATCCGTCAATGCAGTCAGCAATGACCTGATTACCTCCAGCATATAATAGTGTTAAACCTAGGTTAGGCTTATAATGTACTTTCACATTTTTATTGATTCAAGCATAATCATTAGACTAATACTCAGTAAATACACTGCATCCCCTTTCAATAAAATATGTATATTTCCATATAATCAAAGAATTTTTTTTCTTGTAGTGTTCATACAATGCTTTGACTGCACGATGGGCAAACGGAAAGAGTATGTTAAATACATAGAGCTGCAAGATCATATTAACTTACAAAGAGTACTTACTGAGCAAGACACATACAGGGAAAGCAAAACATAATTAAAGAATGCAGTTTGAGTTCAGGTTGCTCTGTGCTCTGCTCAGTGAAACACTGGGTCAAATTCATCCTTAATGTAACACCCTAATGATTTGATTATCATTGAAGTTACCCACGAGATTATCTGACTCAAGGAACACAAGACGAGCATGCTCAGAAGCAGCAGTTTGCAGATGAGCACTAAGAAAAGAAGCATTCCAGTATAAGTTAAGCAATGTTATTTAAACACCTTCTTAAAATTTTATTTCAAGCTTGAGAATACAAAGGCTTTGGCTGCAAACAACAGCTTTGCCACCACCTCCTTCTTTCCAGAAATGTAGCTGAGGACAAGGAAGTCTTGCATTAGAAGGGCAAGACTGTTTTCTGCACTTGAGTCAGGAAATCGTTTACAGCTGACACCTCTGCCTCCTGTGAGTGACACTGGCACCTTAAGAAAGTCTAGGTGAGCTTCTAGGACTACATTTCTCTTTTCAGTTCTTAATTTTTAGGGTAATAACACCGGTATGCTCTTCCCCACTGCTTTACAAACAGGAAGATGTGTTCTCCAATTTAGGGAATGCTTGACACATCTGTCTCCTCAGCAGGTACTCCGGCTGCTAAACTCTACCCAACTCACCTCAGAGGGGTCTGCAACCTCCAATTTGGTTGCAATGAGAGAAATCTGCCCCTGCTGAGCTTTAAGCTGCAACCTTCAATACAGAAGCAGGATATTTTCTATTTGAGCTAAAGAAGATTAAGGGAGCCATGTGAGGCCAAAAAGAAAAGAAAAATATCTATAGCATAAAAGCTGTCTCAGATGTTACACAAAGAGGTGTTAAAAATGTGGGTCAAAGCCCTTCTAAGTACAACAGAAGTTTTTAACTTCTAATAATGAATTGGAGAAGTTCTGGGAGAGTGGTCACGAATTGTAAATTAAACTTGTCAAAAGGTACATCTGCTGTAAGAAATTCATAGCTTACAGAGTGTCTGGCATATTCTGAAAAGTAACTATTTTTTTGATGCCAAGAGACAACATATCTCTAAACCAGTTAAAGCTAAGATAAATAATTTGAGCGTGAGAACGATAACCTAGGTAACATCTTTCATTTCTACTTTGTGGGCATTTTACTAACGCATATCTCTAACTTGTAGGACAGAAAGAAATTCTAATTTAAACAAAAAATCTTTTAAGTGCTGACGTCCCCCTCAAAGCTCACTAATGCATTAAAAATGCAACACAACTACTTTCATTCCTTGCTGCCACTACAATAAGTGAAACAGAGATCTTTTCTCTCTTCATCAGTTTCTCACCGGTTGTTCACAGTGTTGAGAGGCAATGCAGATGAAGAAGTATTCTAAAATACTTTCTTTGCTCATAGCACAGAAAGAGATGTAAAGTCTGTGAGAGAAAGTTGAAAAAATATTCCTAGTTTCACCATTCTTTTTTGTGTGTATGTCTGAGACAGAGATGGGCAAATACAGATTTCTTGCATATTTATGGGAAAGAGCTCCTAAATGTAAGATTAAGTCAAGATACTAGATACCATTTGGAAAAGCACATATTGGTTTGATTCTTTCACCTGCTTCACTTTTGTTCAGGCCATTATTTAACTATGACTGTGTTGCACCATAGGACACACCATGTGGCAGTAATCAACAAGAAAATTCCATTTCTTATTTGGCAGGGTTTATGTTTGTTTGGTTTGGTTTCTTTAATAAAATGGAATTATTAGGAGAACAAGATATTTCCTATAGTTGACAACAAATTCCTTTCCCCAATAAAGAGAGATAATCTTTTAGTTTATTGCTTGATTTGCATTACTTCATTCTACAACTTAAAACCTACTGCACCTCTTTTCTTTCTATTTGAGCATATACTAAAACAATCACCAGGCTTACTTACTGAATTTGTAGCATATTCAGTATTGTGCATTTGTTCGGAGGTTTGAAGAACACTGGAATAAAATTAACATAACCATCAGCACCTGGGAAAAGTAAGCGAAGGAACTGAAGTGACAACACAAAGCAAAAAGGAGAAATTAACCCAGATTAAATAAACTAATTCAAGGTATAAAGTAACTGGGTAATTCAAAGCGTAATCAGTCAAGTAAATTTTCTGAGACAAAGATGTGTAGAATGGTACTTTCAAGCCAAATGTGAATTTACAGTTGTGTTTAAAATCAATTTTGAATGCACATGGATAAGAAATAGTAAGTAAATACAGTCAATGTTGATATATCCTTTTTTTGATCAGTCATAATAAGGTAACAGTGTTAAATATTTGGCATATTTTGCCTTTATCTTAACATATTTTTTAAATCCATTAAGTTGTCAAGGTGTTTTAAATCTTGTAATGAAGCTTGTGAGAGATGAGTATCATTTATTAACCACTAGGAAGGAGGATGGAGTGTTGATTTGCACCTTAGGTGACTTCAAAATACTGACAAGGACATTCATTCTTTATTAGTAGTACTTGAATACTAAAAATCTGCTAAAAGCTTCACAAGGGAAAGAACAAAAGAGAAGAAAAACTTCACTGGAGTCAAGAAGCAAATATATTAATTTGTTGAATTCTGAATATTAGCTGTGAACTTTACATGAAAGTTTCCTATTCCACCATGCAAATTTCCAAACAATCTCTGAACAAATTCTCCCTGAGGATGGTGAGACAGGAAGAGAGAACTAAGAAAATCCCCCCAAAAACCTAACAATCCTCCCCAAACCCTGCCCCTAAAATGCACAATATTAAATGTAAATGGAGTTATTTATAAATGAAATATGATTTTATAAGGTGAAATAATTCAAAATACATCTAGTATTGATACAGAAAGAAGACTGTCAAATAGGGTGAGGTTTTTTCATGAGAACTTAAATGCTGCTGCCATTTTTTACTTGTTAAAGTACATATGAAGAAATAGATATTTTAGCTGAGTTTCTCAAAAGCCTCATTGTATTTAATTGCTATTCCTACAGAACCATTACTGCTAAACATTTGTAATTGAACTACAGATAACATAGCACATTCAACTCATTTTTCTATTCAGGAATACAAACCGCAGAATATTTCTTAAATGGTAAAGATGTAATTTTATGTATTTTATATAAATGAGAACTTGCAATATAATAACACTCTAACTGTGATGCTGCTAGATTGGTTAGTTACTAATTAAAAAACAAAATATGTAACTGCAGTACAGAATATCTATCTCACTGGGAAAAGCCAAGTAAGTAATTTACTTATCAAAAATGGCTTATAAAAAGGACAGAGAATGTTTTTTAAAATATTACTCAAATTTAAAATTTGCCTTTAAAAATATATATATAAAGACAGAAATGAGTCAGAATAACACTTAATAAACATTTGTACTTCCTTACAACATTATTTTGATTGTTACTAATGTCAGTTGAAACATGAAGCAAATTTCAGAAAATGGGTTAGCAAAGTGAAAAATTAAAGAACTGTAACTGCAGAGACTCCCTGGGAATGTTCAGCTACAGAATAAACACTGTTATAAGTAGCTGAATACTCACCAAGCAGACAATATATTCATGATAATGTTACATATAGTAGCTCAATATGGAGTTATGCTGGCAAATTCTAAATAAATTAAATCTGAGATGACTGTTACAAAAAGTTTTTTAAAGGCTTCTAAATTGAACAGTTTCCCTCCGCTTCTATTCAGCTTTAAAATTCATTTTATTTATCCACATCAATAGCAGCCAGACAGGTAAAATTACAGAGAACAAAATCTCCAACTCAAAGAGTCACTGAGTGTTCAGGGCGGTTTCTGTAAAATATGCCATCATTAAGAATAATTGTCATAAGGCAAGATATCTGTTTGCACTTGTCACACACAAGACACATATACACATAAGATTTTTTTGCTAGTACTTTTGAATGTAGGATACTGAAATTCTGTTGTAATTTACATTACAAACAGCTTCCATCATTAACTGCAAACTTATATAGACCTTATATGAAACAAACTCACATTCAACTTCGGTTTTATTCTTGCAGAATAGCTTAGCTTGAGAGAAAGCTTTCAATACATTTTAAGAATAACTTTGGTTTAAAGGAATCTCGATTAAGGCTATTTACAATTGCTCAGATATATGCCATTCTTTAAAATTTAATTCTGCATCTATAACCTGTTTTGCTTAATTCTGAAAAAGTACATATTAAAATTATTTTTTAGCCCACTCTCACTTAAGAATAAAAATAATTAAATATAATTTTCATAAATTAGTTTATCTTTTGCTGTGATGTCCCCTAGTATGGAAAAGTGCTCAAGTGTCTGAATATTGCATGAGAAAATTATACGATCTTCTTTCCAGGCAACACGATAACAGAAATGACTGAAGTGAAAAGCTAATGCCAGGGTAGGACAGTCACTGCGCTGAATAGCATTAGGGAGTAGGTGGTTGGCACCATTGTTCCTATTACATATTCGAAAACTAAGCAGGAATAACCTCATATACGTTGCTGCTGAAGACAGCCTTCAAGAGGTTTCCTTTCATGGATTTCCAGCTACCAAAGTAAAAAGGGATGGCAAGTCCTATGCTATTTTTCATTAAAGTTTATGATCTTCAGGTTTCAGTTGCAATAATGATTTGTTGATCTATTGTACTATTCTTAAAGTTATACTCGTTTCTTGGCAGCTGCAGCAGTTGTTCCCTTCATGAATATGAAGTCTGTCACGTTATACACTGTCTAAGCACAGAAGATAGTTCCTACGAAGAAAAAATATCACTCAGCTACAAACCAAGGGGAAAGAAATACATGGGGATATATAGGCAGAGAAAAAAAAAGATGAGATAGTGAGCTGCTTCTGCTTATCAGTAACACAACTTTCACTTACTTTCTTCTTAAAGCTCAGCTATCCTGCTGTTCTCTATCAAGTATTTTTGAGTTTTGTGGTGTTTCTCTGATCATATGTACTAGTATTTAGGAATTGAATATTAGAAGATTATTCCATTATCCCGACCTATTTGTACAAATTCTTTGCAATGTGTTCCATGTGGTTTTAATTTTATGCACTCTATAAGAGCAATACAATGCATGAAATTATGAAACAAAAAAGCAGAAAAAAGTCCACAAACTTTGCTCGTATGTGTGGAGAAAATAATTTATACATAATAAAAGCTAAACAGTGTAAAGTCCAAGCTGCTAAATATAGCATAGTGAGCCACTTAAATCCAAAGAAGTGCATATATAGAATATGTTATCTGCTGTATTATCTATGTAATTGTAACATATGGCTAGTAATTTTTACATTGGTTTTCAAACTACCTACAAAAATTATTTGTTAAAATAATACATCCTTCATTCTTTATGTTTCATACAAATTTATGACCTATATTGTATAAATATGTTGAATAGGTGTATGTAATGGTACAACTACTGTATGGTTGCTATAATTTATCAGAGCAGCTTGTTGGATTGCAAACCCCACTAGACCTGTCAAACAGTACTGTATTTTTTAGTGGCTCAGAAGTTCTTGATAAATTTGCAATGATATTCAGTTTCAGAGACAGCATAAATCAGATACATAGGATATTTCCAATGATTGTTAGGGAAATCCTAAGGATATTTGGGTTTTGTTACTGATTATGTGATTGGTTTCTAGAAACCGTGGCTTGCATAGCATGAGGTCTGTGTTCCTAACATTACTGCACCACTGCTCACATGTGCATGACTGGAGTACATTGTGAGTATATGTGGTTATGAATACCTAATGAGTATCCTCCTTTCAGCTTACATACATTTACATGGTTATTTCTCTAAATAATTATTGTTTTTCAGATGTCTTACTTTTTCTTTTTAAGGATAAGACAACCCAAACAAAACCCAACAAAACCTAACAGTGTGGCTACACACCAAAATTATCACTAGAACTCCTTCTTTTTAAAAAAAAACGAAGTTGGAATACATAGTGTTCTCTAGTAACAATAATAAGAGGTCTTACAATGTTAGCATTTTCACAGGCCCCTATAGTTATTTAATACCGATGAATCATTATTAACAGACTGGAGATGCCCAGACCTAGGCTATAAAGGCAGCAGAATGTGCAGAAACACAGTAGGGGCTTCTTCTGAAATGCTTTCTATGTTGTACGTTTCAGAAGAATTTAGTTTCCCATCCTTTCCTCCAGCAGCAAAACTTCAAGTAATTTGTAATTTTTCTATGGACGCAGGCAGAACACAGATGGAATCACTGTGTCTTTGTTTGTACATTGAGTACAAAGTATTTTTTTTGATTCATCAAAAAGTCTTTGAAATATATAGAAGTGATATCTTTTATCCAGCAGAAAAATAGGTACAGAAAGCCACAGTTTCAGCAAAGCAGAATTTCTGTTACAGACAATTATGCAATATAAGGTATGGTTCAGGTCAAGCATAACAGTATAAACTTCATAAAAAGACAAAATTTTGTGTGTTCAGTGGCTTCCTTCTATCATTCTTCTATTGAAATCAGCATAGATTAGAAATATATACTGCTTACTTTGTAGGGGGGGAAGAAAAGTCCAGTGTTAACTCTTCCACTTACAATATTCAAATTAAAACTAGTAATTTCTTTGCATGTTACTAAATGCACTACATTACCTACTTGCTCTTTAGAAGTGGAATATTTAAAATGTTCGTGAAACAAATGTTGGACTTAAAAAAGACCTAAATGCATAGACTGATAATTTTATTATTTGTTTTAAGGTGTGATTCTGAAATTACAAAATTAGGTAAAGTACGTGAATGAAAATTACTGTTTTCAATACTGTGTTATAATCTAAACACTTGGATAATGTTGTGAATTCACAAAGTATGTGGGATTTCATGTAGTGTCTTGCACACATTGCAAAATTCTCATAGCTACCAAAACCTAGCTAGAGGTTCAGAAGCTCATACACCAGAGTGACTTTAAAACTCAGTTAAGGGAACTTCCCATATCCATGCTACCCTTGTAAAGGTTCTAGTATGATTGTGGAAATGAAAAATTAGCAGCAGTAATCCTACACTGACAAGTTATTTCTGGTCGCCATAGAAGTGTTAAAAGCCATAAACTATAGCTGGAGAAAAATGTGAGTGTGTATATTTTCCACAAGTGTAAAAACATATTCTCTAGAAGTCATTCAAATTGGTCTGGTTTGTGAATGATGGACATCCATTTGATGAGAGAAAAACCCCACAACTTACTAATTCTTTCACAAATTTGAAATTCAGTGGGAAATTCAAATGGTTCTGGTTTTCAAAACAATCACAGATAGCCTTGTCCTCTCTGTCTCACCATATAAATAGATGTTGTTTCATGTATAGATACTGCTTCTGCCATAAAACAAGAGACAGTTGATAAACAGAGGGATGGGATGATATCCTTTCTATCCTGATGGCAGTGTTATAGTTCAATTCAAAGGAATCAGAACTTCAAGCATCTGATGTATCATTTGCTGTACTTTAAACATTAAACTTCAATTCTGGACTACGAACTGCTTGAACAAATTTAGGCCTGTATTCAGAGCTTTGTGAATTTAATGGACTTCCACCATTACGAAGAGGTCTCCGAACCAGCTCATCCAGAACAAAAATTAAAGAACTTCACATTTATCAATATCTCTCCTATGGCACAGACAGCATTTATAGTATTGACAAAGAAAAAGAGACTATTTTTCTCACTTCTATTGAGTCATTTTCTTTCCCTCTGTGGTGCAGTCTCACTGTTAGTCAACACTGGTTCCAGATCAATCAGGACCTGAAGGACAGTTCACCCTCCCTTGCTTCAGTTCCAGGGACTATGATGTCACAATGTAAATGAGATCAAGAGACTGAAATCCAGTGCACAAAATTATGAATATTTTAAATATATTTTAAATATTTATATATATACGCATAGAAGTTTTCAGTAAGCTCAACTTATTCACTCATCCAATAAACAGAGCATGCGAGGAGATAGCCAGGATGGGAGAAATGCAACTCTTCTTTCTGCAACAAGGAGATCTCACCCAAAGCTTAAAATCAATCTTGAGACAAAGAAACATGGCAACACATACAATAAATAGTAAATATTCTACTTCTAGTACTGTGCTACCTTTCTTTTGACCATGAAGTACAACTATTTTGAAGCAGAATACAATGCATAAACAAAAAATAGAAGAAATAAAAACTCAGGAGATGAATTAAACACATTTAATTTCACCCTAATATTTTTCCTACCTCTTCAAAGTCTTTCCTACAATATTCCCTGCAGGGACATGTACAATTAAAAGTAAAGTTAGAAGTACAATAACTAGCAAATATTTTCATCTTGATACTGAATTCGTGTTATAAACTTAGATACATTTTCCATTTTCTCTCAGTAGCCTGTGGCTACTTTTCCTTAGTAAGAAGTATTTTAACATCAAGCAAAAATATTTCTTTTACTGGGAAGCTGAATAATGTTTTTACCTCATGGTGTTACTTGCCACATTATTACAAATAAGAAAACTAACACATTGTCATATATTTATATATATATATGATGATATCAGAGACAATTTAGGATTCGGTCACTCCCTAGCAGGTAACTTTTTACTTTGAACTTATTGCTTGACTTTAGGGCATAAAATTGCATTTTATTACCATTTAGAATGTTAACACCAACAGTGCAGGCTTATCGCAAGAGCTGAGCGGTTTCAAAACCTGATTTTGCTAGGTGGTGCGTAACAAATCACATGAAAGGTAGAAACACAAGAAAACACACAAAATAAATCAACAAACACACAAACAGAAAAGATTTCAGCAGTATGTTGGTTAAGTATACAAAATAAAAATGGTAATATATTTCAGGAGTGTGTGTTCTTTTTTCATATATGTGTACGCATATAAGCAGGCAAATAAAAAGAAAGTCAATACAAAATTGTCAAATCGAGATCAAGAAGTCTAGTTTTACCTATTTATTTGCTAATAAATTTGTGGTTCAGAGATTTTCTTCCACAAATTTCTGGGGGATAAGGTGGTATTCTGATCTATTTCCCATTGTATTCAGTGGGAATTTGAATAGTAGGCAGCTGCTAATGACTGTAGAGAGATACTCATTGCCAATTATTCAGATTAATTCACACACTAGTAACTTCATTTTCTTGGAAGTCTAAGCCCTCAATTCTAGCTCTAAGTTCTAATTTTCATAAAGGACATGTGAGAGAAAAACTATTACCAAGTCCTGGGAATACTGAATAACTCATGATGCATGAATGTTTTGTTCTATGAAAAGGACTGGTTTGGCAACCACTCGCTACCACTCATTCTCATTTCTATCTTTGTCTTCAGCACTTCTCTGCTGCACCAATATAACTATTTAGGTGGCTTCACTTTAAACTTAATCAAAATACTCCTGATTATAAGAATCATTCATGTCACAACACAGTCAGGAATAAACTTTTAGACCACCTTTCTCCTGCCCCACTTTGAATAATGGTTAGGTGAAACATAGCCCAGCCAGTTCCCTGCTGACCAATTAAATCAACGATCAGGTGTTAAGAAGATTTTGTAGTTTTACCAAGATTTAGGGAATGGAAGGAAACCCTACATTTCTCACAGACAACAAATAGGCCCAGATCTAAAAAGGACTAAACTGTAGAACAGAATTTAGGTGAAATTTGGATGTTTAGTTCAAAAATATAGCCATTATGACCCTTCAGACACTCAAAAACTTGAAAACACTGACAATTTTAATTGTTAAAACTCCCTGCATGTCTAAATCCTTCTATCATGAATTTATCTATGTTTTGTGATACTTCTGAACATCTTAAGTAGCTTAAATAGCAAGAGCAATACTCTTGAGTGAGGTATATGTCAAAGAAAGAACTTATTCTAGCACAGTAGAAGTTTCATGTCCAAGAAAACGTATCATATACTATTAGAGTTCTCCAGGGAAGTTTAAGGTTTTATAGGAATAAAACCACTGCCAAGAAAACCTCTTTCTTTCTATATAGGGCCACAAATCTGGTTAAGGGTCTAGAGGTAAAGTCTTATGACGAGTGGTTGAAGTCACTTGGTCTGTTCAGCCTGTAGAAGAGGAGACTGAGAGGGGATCTCAGATGTTTACTGCCTTCTCACAAGGGAAGGAGGTGAAACAGGTGCTGATCTCATCTCTCTTGTGACCAATGATAGGATTAGACGGAATAGCAGGAAGATGTGCCAGGGAGGTTTAGATTGGATATTAGGAAAAGTTGCTTCACCCAGCGGGCTGGAGCACTGAACAGGCTCCCCAGAGAAACAGTCACAGCACCGCGTCTGCCAGCATTCAAGAAGCATTTGGACAATGCCCTCAGTCACGTGGTGTGAGTGTTGGGAGTGTCCTATGTAGAGATAGGAGTTGGACTTGATGACCCTTTTGAGTCCCTTCCAACTCAGGTCAATCCATGATTCTATGATCTAAAGTGAACTCCCTTAAATTTAGTTTTATGGTTAGAAATGATAAAAAAAACGCTTAGATAAAACTTGAACGTGTCTAGTATTATATTATTTTGTGTTTATTTTTTTACTGTACTGTACTGAAGTGCTACAGAAAGTGATTAATTTTGCTATAAGATGATTAAAAACTCCAATAAAACATAAGCATTTCATACACAGTGAATTCTAGCATACCATAGAATTCACTAAAATTCTGTTGTCAACTCATCATTGGCCTTAACCAGTTTTAAACAGTTTAAAAATTTTTTTCTGATACATTCATTACTCCTCTTTTTGAAGAAGTGGTTTTAAAGTTGGTCATATCGTATAACTGTTCTTATCCCAGGACAATAACAAGTACTTTCCTGATCTGTATGGTCCCACTGTTTCTCTGTAGTGCACAGAATCATAGAATCATAGAATGGTTTGGGTCAGAAGGAACATTAAAGGTCTTCTAGTTCTAGCCCTCCTGCCATGGGCAGGGACACTTTCCACTGCACCAGACTGCTTAAGGCCCCACCCAGCCTGACCTTGAACACTTCCAGTGAATCCACGGGTTCTTTGGGCAACCTCTTCTGTGCCTCTTCACCCTGACAGTAGAAAATCTGTATCTACCCTCTTTCAGCTTAAAACCATTACTCCTCATCCTATCACTACATTCCCTGATAAAAAGACCCTCCCCAGCTTTTCTGTAGGCTTCCTTTAAGCACTGAAAGACTGCTATAAAGTCTTCCCTCAGACCTATCTTCTCTAGGCTAAGCAAACCCACCCAACTCTCTCAGTCTGTCCTCGTATGGGAGATACTCCAGCCCTCTGATCATATTTGTGGTATCCTCTAGACTTGCTCTAACAGATCCATATTCTTCCTGAGGATTCCAGAATGGAACACAGTACTCCAGTTTCAGTCTCATGAGAGCAGAGGGGCAGAATCAGCTCCCTCAACCTGCTGGTCACATTCTTTGGATGCAGCCCAGGAAATGGCTGAGTTTCTAGACTTCAGGTGCACATTACTGGCTCATGTTGAGCTTCTTATCCACCAGTATCCGTAAGTCCTTCTCTTGAGGGCTACTCTCAATCCATTCTCTGCTGAGCCTGTAACTGTGCTTGGGATTGCCCCAACCCAAGTGTAGAACCTTGCACTTGTCCTTGATGAACTTCATGAGGTTACCACAGGCCCACTTCTCAAGCCTATCAGGAGCCCTCTGGATAGCATCCCTTCCATCCAGTATCTTTTACTATGTCACACAGGTTGGTGTCATCAGCAAACTTGCTGAGGGTACTCTCAATCCCACTGTCTATGTCTCTGACATAGATGTGTAACAGCACTGATCCCAGTACTGACCCTTGTGGAACATCACTTGTCACTGGTCTCCAGTTGGGCATTGAGCCATTGATTACAACTCTTTGAGTGCAACCACCCAGCCAATTCCTTATCCGCTGAGTAGTCAATCCATCAAATCTGTGTGTCTCCAATTTAGAGGCAAGAGTGTCAGGCAGGACGTGTTGAATGATTTGCATAAGTTTCCATGATCTTGCTGGGGTCAGAGATGAAACTGACTGGTCTGTAGTTCCATGGGTCTTCTTTTCCTATTTTTTTTAAAAATGAGAGTTATTTTTCCCCTTTTCCAGTCAGTGGGAACTTTACCAGACTGCTGTGACTTCTCAAATATGACAGATAGTGGCTTAGCAACTTCATATGCAATTTCCCTCAGGACCTAAGGATGCATTTCATTAGGTCCCAAATTCCTTAGACCTTCAGGTTCCTTAGACAGTCTCACACCTGATCCTCACCTACAGTGGGCAGTTCTTCGATCTCCCGATCCTGTCTTTGCCTTCTGTGACTTCAGTGGTGTGGTTTGAGCCCTTGAAGGTGACAACCAAAGCAAAAATATCATTGAATACCTCAGCCTTCTCCATATAATGGGTAACTAGGTTTCCTGTTTCCATCTGGAAAGGGCCCACATTCTCACTACTCTTATCACTAATGTACCTACAGAAACTTTTCTTGTTGTCCTTCATATCCTTGGGTAGATCTAATGCTAATAGGGCTTTACCTTTCCGTACTTGATCTCTGGCTACTTAGACAATTTCTCTATACTCCTCCCAGGATACCTGCCCTATACCTGCCCTTGCTCCCACCCTCTGTAGGCTTCCTTTTTTAGTTTAAGTTTGTCCAGGAGTTCTTTTTTCATCCATGCAGGCCTCCTAGTGTATTTGTCTGACTTCCTCTTTGTGGGGTTGCATTGCTCCTGAGCTTGAAGGAGGATATTGACCAGCTTTCTTGGGCCTCTCTTCCCTCCAGAGCTTTGTCCCATGGTACTCTACTGAGTAGATCCCTGAAGAGGCCAAAACCTGCTATCCTGAAGTCCAGGGGAGGGAGTTTGTATTGCACCCTCCTCACTGCCCTGTGGATCTTGAACTCCAGCTTTTCATGGTCACCACAGCCAAGGCTTCCCTTGAGCTTCACATTCCCCACCAGCCCTCTTTGTTGGTGAGAGTAAGGTGCAGAATAGCACCTCTTCTATCACTTGAAGAAGGAAGTAATCATCAATGAGCTCCACGAACCTCCTGGATTGCTTATGTCCTGCTGTGTTTTGTCTCAAACACATATCAGGGTGGTTGAAGTCCCCCATGAGGAGCAGGGCTTGTGAATGCGAAGCTGCACCTATCTGTCTTTAGAGGGGTTCATCTGTTTACTCTTCCTCATTCAGTAGCTTGTAGCAGAGCCCCACTATAATGTCACCTGTCCATCCCTTCTCTTTAATCCTGACCCATAAGCTCTCTATTGGCTCCTCAACCATCCCTAGGTGGAGCATTCCAGCTGGTCATTTACTTAAAGGAAAATGCTCTCTCCTCGCCCCCATTTCCTGTCTTTCCTAAAGAGAATATATCCCTCTATCCCAATACTCTAATCATAGGATCCATCCCACCATGTCTTTGTGACACGAATGAGATTACAGCCCTGCAGACATACAAACTTCTCTAACTCCTCTTATTTATTCCTCGTGCTGTGTTCTTTCACATAGAGGTGGTAAAGTTGAGCCCGTAATGAAGCTGTCTTACTGGCTGGAGATCCTTTGTGTTTCCCTTCAGGTGCTCTTCTACTGGCCTGAGCTCCTTCTCCAGGGTATAGGCATCCATTGCAAGCACTGCCACCAAATTTGTACGAGTGGGATGGATTAAAGTTCCCCTCCCCCAGAAACTTTATTTTAAAGCTCTTTTCAACAGGTTGGTAAGCCTATGACCTCCTCTTCTTTGACAGACAGACCAAATCAACCCCTAGTAGACCAGGTTTCTCAAAGTGAGTCCATGGTCTAATTAGTCAAACCCTTGGCTATGGTACCATTCCTGTAATCATTTGTTGATTCACCAGATTCGACCGGCCCTTTCAAATCCCATCCCTTTGACTGGGAGGAGTGATGAGAAAACTACCTGTGCTCCAGAGTCCCCTACCACTACTCAGAGGGCACTATAATCCCTCTTGATACCACTCAGACTGTCCCTTGCTGTATCACTGTTGCCCACATGAAACAACAGCGGGTAGTAGTGGGCTATACAAGGCTTGGTAGCCCCTTGATGACGTCCCTGACAAAAATAATAAAATTTCTCTAAATAGATACCTTAGCAAAATCTAAACAATTTTGTTAAGCATACAATTTTTGTATCAGCTCAGCTGTTGGTGGAAAATTCTTCAATCAAAATTTTTGCAGAAAGCTTTAAGATATATAATATAATTATCTTAGAAAACTTAAAATTTTTAGCTTGCTTGGTTATCTGTTGATGAATTTCTAACATATCTTAACTTTGCACCTTCAAGCTTTTGCAGCTTTTATTAAAACCTGCCTAATAGCTATGTAAAGACCATACAAGATAACTAAGGATTACACTACACTTAGTGTTTAGGGCTCTTGATAGGATTGGATTTATATTTTTAAATGAGAGGACACAATAAAACATTGTTCCACACAATATCCAAATTAACCCTGAAGGATTGTCACAGAGGTACCAAAACAAAAGTGTTATTTTTCATTGGATCTGTTCTGTCTCTGGTGTCCTTTGTACCATCAGCATTTTTGTGTTAGATATCTGTATAGCGAGTAATGGCAATGGATCGCTGCTTTTATGAAAACTGAAAATAGTAACAGTCAGAAGAGTTTAAGCAAATCTGAGCAAAATTATTTTGGGGAGTATCCGTTTGGATCAAAGTGATTTATCTACCAATAAATCTATCAATGTAGCAAAGAACTTTTGCACAACTGAGTCACAAGCTACAACGGTACTCTACACACTTGATGCTAAAAAACACTTGAATAAGAAAAGTCATTGGGAATAAGTATAAACTTTTACTAAGCTACAAAAATAAGTATTTAAAGCCTTCCTATGAAACACAGAAGAAGAAAACCCAAACACTTGTATATGAATGTATTAAATGATGGAGAGATATGGTTCCTGTACTAATCAAAAACTCTACACAGATTGAGGCATCAAATATCTTTAACCTGGAAATTGTTGGGCATTTTTCTATTGTCATTATTTTTTTTTTCATTATAATACACACTCTTCGTATTCTAAGGTGGTCATTCCCTAAGTGGCCACAAGTAACAAAAAATGGCATGAAACTATTGCTACTGTTTTATTATATATAAAATATACAGTATTACAGTGAACCTGTAAAATATTACGAATTTACTAAAACAGTAGAGCAAAAAATGACATGATCATGAGTTAAAAAGTTCAATCATGAGTTAAAAAGTTCGTTCATGATTAAGGTACCCATAATTTATCTGTGAAGCACTTGTTTCTTTCAGCTTCCTCACAATTTCAATGTTATACTAAGCTTAATATATGGCTGTGTAAGCAGGAACATCATGGCCTGATTCTCCTTTCAGGGAAGAAAATAAAATATTACAGCACTGAAATCTTAAGAATTATACCACAATAAAAAAGATACTAATGAGAAGTGTGGTATGATGAAGTCAAGCACATAGTCTTACAGAGACATGCAAGTAATATGCAGATGTCACCTGATCTCTCATGCTCTAGTTACAAGCTACAACCAGATTTTTTCAATCTTTAATGACTGATAAGCTTACCTTCCAGAGAATACTTTAGAAACTATGAATCAAGCAGGTCTATCAGACAGGTCCAGGAAAGGTCCAAGCGTCTCAGAGGGAGGAAACCTCTACTGCCAAAGGAAAGGCTGGGAAAGACACCAAAGTCACAGGAAGTGGGGCCAACTGCAGATGAAGTCTCCCTGCACCCATTCGAATGAAACTCAGATGAAAGATTAGGAAGCTGACAGAGAAAACAGGATCCAAGTTTGTTTTGCCTAGGCAACTAGCTAACCTTTAAACAACATCAGCTACCCACCACTGATCACTCAATTTTTCTCCTTACAGATACACAGGTTATGCAGAAGCGTTAATGAATGTCCTCATTTGCAAGAATCTTGAATCCTATAACTTGAGTACCATTTGGAAACATGAGAAATATGATCAGCTCTCCAGAGCAGGAAAATTAGAGTCTCCTAATACCAATCTAAGTAGTAAAAATTGTGAGAAAACTGAAAAATCAAAACACCACCATTTTTTGGTTTGTTTTTTTGTGTTTTGAATGAATACACTAAACAGGAAAAAATGAGACCTGATTAGTATTTTAGAGAAAGGCACCATATTTACAGGAAAATTTAAGACTGTCTTTCCTATGTTTGATGAATCTTTCAGACCATAATCTGAAAGATAAGTAAGTCCTGTATAACCACTCAGAAACTGAACAGTCCTTCAGAAAGGTAGACTTTTCAGTCAAAAAGCTCAAATCTTTTCTTACTGGCGGATTTCTAGCTCTACATAAGTATGCATTGTATATTTTTTTAATAGGAATTACAATATTCTGTTAAGAAAGGGAAATATAAACTCTGTCACTATTTCAGGATTTATTACTCAGAATAGTGAAGATCTCATCAGCTGCAGTTATGTTTTCTCCTGTCTTCATCTGAAGGGTGAGTGTATGTGTGATGTTCTGTTGTGAGTGTGAATGTCCTCAAGAAGAAAGATTTTAAAAGATTTCTATTTCCTGCTTCATAGTTCCATTTTTCCATCCCCTGTGAGAGGTGTAATGTTTGCTCATCTTTTCAAATGGTGTAACTTACTGCATTCAGGTTAGGATCTATCTAGACCTCAAAGAAGGATGAATTTTAGGATATAATTCTGCTCTCCACATTTCTATTGGATGGCTTTGCACAACCCCCAATACAGGATGCAGACCACTACTTAGCTCACCATCCCGAGTCAACAAAACTACTTAAAGAGCTGAGGTGCATGATGCAGAATTCTGATATAGCTTCAAAGTCTAAATACCCAAAAGTTTTTTACTGCCCTACTTACCTCCTAGGCATGAGACAACTTCATTTGATCTAAGCATAGCTTGTTTTTAACGTTTTTTTCAAGTTTTTGTTAATAAAGTCCCACAGCATGTTGACAGAGTGTTAATGAAGAAATCAGCATTTTAATCAACTTTGAATGTGCTTTTAAAGACATAGGTCGAAATAGAAATTATGTAATGAAATACTCTGACAGCAGTGCGTACAAGATCGAATGATGCTAGCTGTCCCTTTTGTCCTTATTGCCTAAAAATTCCATTACAGCAGATGATGTTGTACTCAAATATCCCTTCAGAGGCATACAAATTCCCCATTATCAAAACCTGCATATCAGGCATCTTGACTCAGTCCATCAAGCACTCTTCTAAGACTAATTATTTTTTTGACCTTAAAATATGAATCCATGACACCAAAGGGATAACTATGCATTCTGCTTCTCACTGACTGCATTCACGTTGCCGGCTCCTGAAAGCCAGAAAACTACACTCCTCTTGAGTAAACAAACCATCTTTCCATCTAACTCTTCTTTGTTTAGGCACTAGATGATTTTATTTAAGATGGTCCATCAGGAACAAAAGAAAAGCCCCAAACTTTAACAGCTGTTATCTAAAAGTCTGTCCTTTAACAAAACCCTATTAAGATTTTATAGTCCCAATACTGATACAACATGTAAAATCATGGCACAAAATAGCATCTTCATTCAATGATCACTCAGAGAATTTGTGCAACACAAAACACATCATTTCCATCAGGTATCTTCCATTACTGATATAAACATCAACTTCTTTATTTGTATTTGTCTGTACATCTTAAACATCCTCCTTGGTGCAAGGCTGTGTGTGCCTAGGGCTTTGTGAAGTTTGGCAGCAGCAGAGGAGACAGGGGGAGGCCTGGGAGCAGATACTGCCTTTCCCACCCTACCTCCAAGTCTGTGGTTGGGCTCCTAGTGTTCGAGGGACCTACACACTCTGAAGAGGCAGGAGGAGCCCTAACGGCACATGAGCACCCAAAGAGTTCTAGCAGTGGTTATTCTGGTGAGGGTCCTTTGAACTACCAGTGACCCCTGAAGACCCCAGCCCCAATTCAAGATCTTTCCCAAAGGAACTTCTGCACGTGCCTCAATTGGAGAATTTTCCACCCAGAGAAATGACACAGGTGCAGTGAGATTATTCCTCATATACTAATATGGGACAAAGTTACTCTATAAATAATCAGTTTATTTCCAAATAAAAATAGAGTAGGATGGTGAGGAACAGAAAAACTAAAACACCTTCCCTCCACCTACCCTCTTCCTCCCAAGCTGAACTTCACTGCTTTATTCCAGATTGATCTACCTAGTGAGCAGTGTAGACCAGAGTGGGAAAAAGGGGGTTTGCACTCACTTCATAGAAATTACTGTCTTCCGCTCTTTCTTCCTCACACTTTTCCCCTGCTCCAGTTTGAGTTCTCCCCACAGGCTTCAGGAAAATACCTGCTCCACTGTGGTTTCTCTATGGGCTACAGGGGAACCTCTATTCCAGCACCTGGAGCAACTCCTCCTTCTTCCCTGGTGTTGGTGGCTGCAGGATTGGGGGTTTTTTGCGTTTTTTCCCCACTCCTCTCACTGCTTCACGGCATTTTTTTAGCCTGTTTTACGTGTGCTTTCTCAGAGGCCACTGTTCATGCTGGGGCACTCAGCTGTGCCCTGCAGTCGGGTCGTTGGAGCCAACTGCAACCTGCTGTATCTGGCATGGGGCGGACCCAGCTTCTCCTGACAACCTTGCATCATCCTCTTACCAGCACCTGGGCATCTGCAACCTGTACACTTGCACATGTAAAATATTGACAACTGTCCATGTGTGAAAACAAAATCATAACTAAATGTGCAACAGCGCTGGCTTTGAATTCAATTCTTAAAAAAATATAATTTGGAAGAAATGAGTTTTAAAATGTAACTAATTTTCATTTTACTAAAGACAGACTGAAGACATTGTCACTCTGTAATGAGCTAATCTGAGCACCTCCTATTACTCCAACTACTTTAATTCTCCATTTTATATTTTGCCACTGTATCTTCTTATACATATGAAAATTCTTGACTTTGTATGCTACACGTATTCATCTTTTCAGTATCACAGTATCACAGTATCACAGTATGACAAGGTTGGAAAGGACCTCTGAGATCATCAAGTCCAACCTATAACCCAACACTAACACCAACCATCATCTAGACCATGGCACTCAGTGCCACATCCAATCTCCCCTTAAACACCTCCAGGGTCGGCGACTCCACCACCTCCCTGGGCAACGCATTCCAATGGCCAATCACCCTTTCAGTAAAGAACTTCTTCCTCACATCAAGCCTAAACTTTCCCTGACGTAGCTTGAGTCCATGCCCTCTAGTTCTGTCACTGGTCACCTGAGAGAAGAGACCAACCCCTGACCGACTACAACCTCCTTTCAGGTAGCTGTAGAGAGCAATGAGGTCTCCCCTGAGCCTCCTCTTCTTTAGACTAAACAGCCCCAACTCTCTCAGTCGCTCCTCATAGGGCTTATGCTCCAGCCCCTTTACCATCTTCGTTGCCCTCCTCTGAACACATTCCAGTATCCTGACATCTTTCCCAAACTGGGGGGCCCAGAACTGTACACAGTATTCCAGATGAGGTCTGACTAGTGCCGAGTACAGGGGGACGATAACTTCTCTGGTTCTGCTCACCACACTATTCCTGATGCAAGCCAGAATGCCATTGACCTTCTTGGCCACCTGGGCACACTGCTGGCTCATGTTGAGCTTCCTGTCAACCAGCACTCCCAGGTCCTTTTCTGCCTCACTACTCTCCAGCCACTCTGTCCCCAATCTGTAGCTCTGCATGGGATTGTTGTGTCCAAAATGAAGTACCCGACATTTGGACTTATTAAACATCTTCCCATTGGAATCAGCCCATCTCTCCAATCTGTCCAGGTCCCTCTGCAGGGCCATCCTACCTTCTAACAGATCAACCCTTCTTCCCAGTTTGGTATCATCTGCAAACTTGCTGATGATGGACTCAATCCCCTCATCCAGATCATCTATAAAGATTTTAAACAGGACCGGACCCAACACCGATCCCTGGGGGACACCACTGGTGACCGGCCGCCAACTGGATGAGACACCATTCACCACCACTCTCTGGGCTCGGCCATCCAGCCAATTCCTAACCCAGCACAGAGTGCTCCCATCTAAGCCACGGGCTGACAGCTTCTTTAGGAGTCTACTGTGGGGGACAGTGTCAAAGGCCTTGCTAAAGTCCAGGTATACCACATCCACAGCCTTCCTCTCATCCACCAGGCGAGTCACATGGTCATAAAAGGAGACAGTTTTCATTTTACAGATCTTCACTTTCATAAATCTTACTTACAGATTGCATGGAGGTCTAGAAGTGGAGATTTAACTTGGCAGTGAATGGTCAAGAGGTAAAATATAAAAAGCTATGTTTTGTAAATTCTTAAACACTCCTGTATACTTGAGTTATTCCAATCCAGAAGCCTGAAGATTCCTTCATAATATGTACATATTTGTTCTTTATATTATAGATTCTTGATGGAACTGCTCAGGTTCTGGAAACTGATTCCAAAAACAGTCCTACAGGGCTGACAATGATTATTTCAGATTACCATCATTTGAGTAAATAAAGAATGCCTAACCTCCCATTGCAGCATGCAGTGGATTCAAACAACTTTAAGAACTCTTGATTATGTCAGTGTTCAGTCAGAGCAGTGCGAAGCTAATGATATTGCTTTCTAGTTCATTCTGTTTTGGTTTCCTTAAAGCAATATGGTGGAAAAATTTCATTAAGTAGATTTTAAAATATATAATCTTTTACAAGGTATAGAATGGTAGTCCCTTGATTGAAATATTCATCTTAAACTAAACAATCCCTCTCCTGAAATTCTACTTCATTCCATAATCTGAACTTGAAAGACAAAGATGGCTTTGGGGAAAGGAAAACAATAATATTACTTGGTAAATAAAATAGCATTACTGATTCAAAAACGCACAAAATTTTCCCCACATTTTTAAATAATAGCAGTGGAAAGTTGGGAAAATTGTCTTTTCTCAGAGCTTTAAATATGAAGAAAATAAAGGGATGTTCAAAATGATTTGGGTTTTTTTAAGTTAGGATATTTCGAAACATGGCTTAAACAGCAGTATAGGTTTTCATCAGACAAACAGTGTCTTAGAGTTTCTCTGTTAGCTTGATTTTTCTCTGTAATGGGAAATACATGGCAAGTGGCAGCTCTGCCCATTACTTCAATCTGCTGGCAGCAGCAATTTTTCCAAGGCTCATATGCAAATTCTGATGATAGACTTGTGCCGCGCAAAGAGCAACTTAAGGTCTTTTAGTTATTTTAACAAAATCAGAAGCAATTTAATTATTGAATTTACGTTATGAAGGAAACATAAGCTGCTGCTTTGCTGCTTGAAATTATTCAATCAGTCATTTTCAGGACTGAAATCCATTCTAATTTCCCATTTCCCACCCAATGTATGAGAAGGCCAGAAGTACTAAGCAAGTATTTTAGTATATTGGGAAAAAGTGCTTTACATTGGCTAAAAGCCTAGGAATCTACATCCACTAGGGGTCAAGTCTTCCACTTTATGAAAAATGTCTGGCAATAGTACAAAATTTGAGACAATTCAGTACTTTAAAATTAGGGAAAATATTTTGGAAGAAAAGAATGATATTATAATTTTATGTTATGCTAATTCTGGAGAAGCTATTCAAATGTGAGTTGGTTAATGAAATTAACTTATTCATTAACTGCATACATAAGTATAATTCTAAGACTGCAAAAATATTTACAACAGCTTTATCATTTCAACTGCATTTAGTAGCCACAGTTTGACATAGAAAGATGCAACAAAAATGTAATATTAAAGAAGATTAATGTCTAAATACAATGTGTACTTGAAAAGAAGACCAAAATGACTGTATGTCTCTGATATTATCTTTTTAAGTGCTATTTAAAATCAATTCACTTTAAAACAATCACAGATTACACTCTAGCATCGGTAAAACTGCAGATGAATGTTTCTTACATCAAGTATATGATCTGAAAAAAAATTAACCAAGCCAGACTTGCAGCAATATCCCTGAGAAAGTTAATGGCTCTGTAGGCTAGTTGACCTTGATTACATAACGGATTTTAACAACAAATACATAACAAGTACAAATACAAAAACATAACATTGTTTTTAACAACATCTGTCAGAAGAAATGGGAAGTGATTTAACTACTCGGTGCTCACAGATAATGCCCTTTGTCTATAGGTATCTTCAATTTCAGAATAAGACGCTGTATATAGATGTTTGTTAGCATGAAGTGATGATGGAAGCACTCAGATCTTCATGCAATCACTTTACACTTTTACATTTCTTCCTTCCATATGACATGGGTCAAACAGTATTTTGTGCCAGAAAACAATATATATTATTTAAGAAAAAAGGGAGTATGTTTTTAATACAGAATATATGTGTCTGAAACAATTAACAAAGTTTGAACAATAGAACTGTAGCATCTATTGATGATGTCACTGATTTGAGAAAGATAATGTATTTTATTTGCATTTTTCAGGGTCATGTACTGACATTTCTCTGGGGTTTTTTTAAAGAATAGCTGTTCCAGAGAATATATTTAATCTCAAATTTAAAGAATATTTGGACAAGACATGACATTGAAACTTCAGTCTGAGCCTGAAATTAAAAATAATGATTGGGTATAAGGTGGACTGATTTATCTAATTAATTCATTCAAAAAAGAAACTATTTAATAATCATTGTATAATGTTCTTACTGAGAGAACGTTATTTCTCCTGCTATCCTGATGAGGAGTGTAAATAATAATATGTAACTTTTGTGATATGCATGTGCAAAGATCAGAATTTAAAAGAGAGATAGGGTTTTTCCTCATGGTAGAAATTTAATGAATAATATTCAAAATCTACAAATGGAAATATCACTATCAGGTTGGCTGACAATATCATGCTGATTGGCTAAGTTTCAGACAGAGTGAGAGAGTAAGACCCATATGCATTAAGATGATCAGCAGTGTCACATGCAGTGTGACTAATAAGTGGTATGTCTCACTATGAATGATTAAATAAGATTGCCCATAATTAGGAAAGATTGTATTATTTTCTTTGACTCTTGCTCTTTAAAAAGCAGTATTTATGATGAAATGTTCTAAGGATTCTCACTGTTTTATTGTCAAATACCTGAATGTGAACCAATCAGTATTTTTGGTTATGGGGAATTACTACTCTTTCCTTTCCGGGTTTTTTAAAATCTTCTTTTGCTTTTTCCATTTTGTTTTAGTGGAAAACCACTGATTGAGGCACCAAACTTAGCAAAGAGAAAAAAAATGTTGCCATATTTAGATAGCTTGACCGATAATATAAGTAATTTGGAATTGCACTGCTACTCTTTCTGAGTAATTCTATCAGTAGGCACTTCCTGAAACAATTAAGAAAGGCATCTTAAAATATTCAGCGCAGAATAGAACTCTTCAATATTATTGTTCTCCCAAATCTTCTTTTCCAGTATTTGATCACACTACAATGCTGTCTAAAAAGCACAGTACAACATATTCAAGGACATATTCCAGCCAACAGTGGAATCTCCAGTAGTAGGCTGCATCTCTCAAATCCAAATTAAATTTGACATACAGCATATATTTCAACAGCTCTTAGAAATAGAAATAATTGCCTTTAAACAACAGCAGCATCAGTTGGGAATTTTGTATTTGTTTCTCAAAATAGGCTGTCACAAAAGTTGAGAGAAAGAGAGAAGCAGGCAAACAGGCCCAGAGGTGTTCAAGGAAAGCAGAATGATTGCGAAGAACAGCTTTGAACAAATGAAGAAAAAAGAAAACTAGGATAAAAATATATCAGTGATAGAGAGTGCTACTTTATTTAGTCTACACATCAATATGTTTGATGAAAACATTTACAACTTTTTTTTTGCTAGAAGTCTAGGATAAAACAATAATTAAGACTAAAATTATTGCCTCAAGGCTATAACTGCAAGTAAAAGAAAAAAAAAGTGTTTCATTGTTTTCTTTGATTAATTTATTTCATGTCCCAACTAAACATTTTTTCAAATTGATCTGGATTTTCTTGTGCCAGTTCTAATCTGACATGGTGGCTTTAAAAATTGTGGAAAATCATAATGAAAGGGGAAAAAGTCTTCAGTAACGATCTTGAGATTTCTGAGAGATAACTTTAGTCTTCCAAAGTCATAAGAATAAAGAAGAAGGATAACAAAAACACTAGCTGAAATCAATTCTTTTGGAACTGTAAACCATCATTTATTCCATATTAATATTACCTTTCTGAGTTTGTAGATAACCAGAATCAGTTGTCTGATTTTTTCAGCATAAACTTCTCTAAGTGACAGAATTTCCTGAAGAACAATTTTTTCCAGACAGTGTTTGCTTCTAGACATGATAACACTTGACATTTGTATTTATTAGTAGGTAACAAGATGAACTGTATGCAAAGAAGCCCTTCACTTATTTCTGTAGAAACCAAGATCATTGCTGAAGTTCATGGAACACTTTAAGTCAAAGTGTGAAAATGGGTCACATCAACAGGGAAGACCAGACAGATCAGGTGACCCAAAATTGATTGATAAAGTATTCCATTCCATATACATCATACTTGGAATAAAAGTAAGGGATCTCAAGGGTCAATCGGTCTTCTTCTATGGCTGGTGTTCTAGAAGGACTCTGCCTGGTCTCCTGCTTTCCATCCCAATCTGTGCATTCCTGAATCCATTCCTGAATTCAGCTCCTGTATCTGCCACTGAGTCCAGACCAGAATGTTCCTAGGGCCTGTTCTGCAGCACTAGTGGTGATATGACTGTCAGGGGGGGGGGGGGGGGGGGGAATTTGATTTTGGGTTTGTATATATTTCATTATTTTCTTATTAGTGTGATTATCCTTTCTTTTTAGTATTACTGTTTAATTAAAGCTGGTTTAGGGTTTTTTTTCCAACTCGTATGCATGCCTCCCTTATTCACGTCCCTTTTTCCCTGGAGGGGTGGAAATGGGACTGCAATGCCCAGTGTTAGCCACCAGAAGTGGGGACACTAATTTGGAACATTGTTTTAACATACATATCTTGAATGTTTATGTATGTGTTAGTATGTAATCAAAATACAAAACTGCACAGTAAAATTTATCAAACTTCCATCTGTTGATTATCAGAAGAAAGGAGTTTTGATTTTAGTGTTACCTGTCTTTCTAGCATGGATAGTTAATTTTAGAAAGCCGTCATGCTGATCATCTTTGTCTAAGTATATTCTGGATCAAAATTTTTGAAGTTAGTTTCTTATCTGAGAGGTACTTTGAATCAGTCTAAAATTATTTGTGAATAGTAGAAGCGGACTAAAGACTAAGTTTATCATAAAAGCCAGATATAAGATCCTTTAGACATTATAACAGTGCCTTATTAAGAAATCTGGTTTTAGTATTACCATAGCAAAATCCTCAGGCAAGGCTGACATGGAACAGAATTTCCAGCTTACATGTGGAAATATCAAGTATTGAACATTCATGCTTAGATTCCACATATTATCTGAGAACTGAAGAGAAAAGCAAGTAAGACCAAGTTGTTCACTTAAACAAAAAAAAAAAAGACCATCCCGTTTCTTGGGTGAGAGATGCTGGAGATGCAAGTTAAAAACACTTCCTTGTAAGCTGGTCTCATGGAACACATTTAGTATTTTCACTGGTGAGGCAAACCTCTTGTCTATTTTACTTGATGAAAGAAAATAATAAAACATTTTTTTCTTAATGAAAACAACATAAAGAAAATTGGATTTAAATTAGAGAATAACTAAGGAGAAGAGATATATGTATGTTTTGCAGTTGAGTTAGTACACAGTTGTACTAAAATCCTGCTTGCTATAAGAAAGCTACTTTTTGATAAAATTGGAATTTATACAGTGCTAAATCATGTATGAAAAAATTACATAATTGAAAATTTATACAGATTACAAAAGTCAGTTCTGAAGTATGAAACCCATAAAAATTAATCACAAAATGAAAAAGAGAAATCCACTGAATCAGAGCTTATGTTGAGAGCAGGTACCTTTGCAAAATGTTCTGACTTTTCCAATATTCCTCTGAACTCCAAACTAACAGACCAAATTCTGTTTTAATTTTATCTGATGAAGTAATCATCTTCAGGATAAAGTAATTATTATCATTTTACAAATAGGACATGACTATTAACCAAGCTTTTGAATATCATACTGTGGAAAATACAGCAATATCTATGGGAAAACTAATGCCAAAAAAATCACGTGTACAAGATTTGAATAGTCACCTAATGCAGTTAGTTGAGCTCATTCTACATAGACAGGAAGTTTACTTTCAAGCCAGGATTATATCTGAGGTTCATTAGTAGAATTTTGTCTATAAGAGGTGCAACTCCATGAGTGTTCTGGTTCGGACTGCACTTTTGAATCACATTTTGCAGTTACCTCTTACTTGCTATCCATTGATTTGCCATGTGAGTTGGATTATGTATGGATAAAATAAAACCAGAAGATGCATTACGTCTTGCAATGCAAATGCAAAAGGGCATTTACCCAAAGTGAAATGCATATGTTACAAATTCAAGGAACAGCATAAAACTAATGCAAAAGGGCTGAAAAGAACCACAAAGTCCAGTTTAAATTAGAACATTTTTCCATGGAGATAAAAAGTAGTTTTCTTGGAGATCAAGTAAAGCAAACAGTATTCAGAGTCTTTCCAAAGCAGGAAGAAAAAAGGTAGAAAAAGACACTGCCTTTCTACCTTGAGGTTTTGTACTTTTATCCAAAAAAACCAACAACGGTGTTCTGATTCCTGTTCTACTGAGTATTGAATTACTCATATGGAGTGGAAACATTCCAAAGGTCAGAATGAGAGTAGTCTTTTGCTCACTGATCATGAGACTCTATTAGAAAGTATGTATTAAAATCTCCTTATAAATAAGCAGATACTGATTTCAGTTCTCCCACCAGGGTGTTTTTGTTAAAAGATCCAAAGTTCAAGTTAAAGACTTTTCTCTCACTAAAGTTGCTTGAATAATTCTATCCAGTTTTGGAGATGGCATCCAGATTATCACAGTCATATACTTACCCATCCTGTGTCTGTGGGGGAAGGAAGGGAATGGAACTTCATTTGTATTACTATTGGGTATCTCATAATCCTGCTAGTCCACACAGTAGAAAGGTAGAGAGCTGCAATAGTTAGTTAGAAATCAAACGTTACTCTGAGTATGTGTCTGTCTGAGCATTTCAGTTGAGATCGGGAATATACTCTTAAACTGAATCCTGTTTTTTCCCGCTCTGGCTCTCTGGTTAACAGCAGAGAACAATCTTGAGGCATATAAACACATTTCCTTTCAGAGGAAACTAAGCTGGAAAATACACTACAGAAATTCATTTAATGTGCTTTAGCTACTGGTAAGTACAACAGACTAGACTAGACTAGATTAGACCTACTTTGAAGAAAAAAAACCCAACAGGCAGTGTGGATTTTGGATTCTCAACACCAAATACTTCACTCTACAGCTTTACTCCAATTGCTCCACAATATTTATTCATAAGCATGCAGCAAGAGTCATAAATAACCCTTTCTTTCATTTGAAAAACAAGTTCTCATCTCTGCCATCTACTGCCAGATTTACTTGAGGCATTTAGTTTCTAATAAACGGTGAATTCAAAATATCAAGTTTACAATTACACATAATAGCAAGCAAAAATCAACACCCCATACACACACAATTTTGCTGTTGACATTAAGCTTAAGTGATTACTAGCTTTTCCACAGCCAGCAAAACTTCAGTCCTTCAAGTACTTTTCCTTTTGAAAGCTTAATCAACCTATTTTGCTACTTACTTCTAGCTAAGCTTTAAAAGAAAAAAAAAGAAAAAAAAAAGAAAACCAGTAAAAGATAACGTTTTCAGGAAGCTAAAAAATATAAAAATTGTGATGAAGTGGCATATGACTGGAGAGTCATAAAAACTGGTGATACTATAAGTAGCATCTTTCACTTTAGTTTTGTAAATAAATGTAAATATCTCAATTTTCAGTTTCATGAAATGCCTTCTGCACACTTGACTGTCTTCCTTATTTAACATTTGCCCAAAGTAACTTTTTCCCCTCAAGCTATTGTGGTTATAGGATGCTCTCTGGAATTACATGTGAATATTGTTTTTCCTGAAGTCTGGTTTCTTACAGCGATAACAAATGCAAATCTATTTCCTTTCTGATTGACATTTAGCACTGATAACACCTACTTATTTTACACTGTAGGATGGCAATTTAATTTTATGTTATAATTTTATTCTTAATGATGAATTGGTCAATTACCTCCTGAACAATTTGTATCAGTATAATCCTGATTCACATTCCAGAAAAGCAAGGTCAAGCACTAACCCTCAAATAATGAAAAGAAACAGCTGAGGATGAAAGTCTATTTGAAAGCACAAACTTTAAGGTAACATATTAGTTTCTCCTCAAAGGAGGTTTTATGAGTTTGAAAATTGCCGTGTAGCAGTGTCTAGTTGCTTGTAAATCCAAGCCTCAAAGACAAGCCTGTCAAACGAAAGGAATTTCCAGTATGGGGAAAACAAGTATATGCCAGTTTATGTCTTTCTTTTTTCCCAAATGAATTTCCAAGAGAAGATAATAAATCCTTTGAAGTACAGGCTGATTTAAGCTGTCAAATTTCAAAATCCTACTTAATTTTGCAAACCTCACTATTGCATAACCTCAAACACTGGGTTGGGTTTTTTTCTGCTTTACACTTTGACTTTGAGCGTCTAGTCCTTTTCATGTAACTAAAATGCCATATAAAAGTACATGACAGAAACCTATTTTTCTGTTTGCACATGTACAAAGCTCTGGGACAGATCTACTTTTCCATAAAGCAGCATTTTGCCCGTTGGGGGAGGGATGAGCCTTTTTTATGTGTGGGGTTTGCGCTTTGAATTCCACTTTTTTTAAGACTTCTTCACACTACCTATGAAAACCACAATCAGGGCTGTTCTTTCAGGCAAATTTATGTCCTGGCCATTATGGTCATTATATGTCCCATTGCATATTTTCAGCTGGATGCTCTGTACTTCTTGTACTCAAATAGAATGCTCATAGCTGCATTATGCCCCTTATTATTATCTCTCTGCATAATTTTCTAACAGTGAAGGGCATATTTTGCCACTAAAGTGGTTGTGTATTACTTTTATTTTGTTGTGCACAATTAAACAGCTGCTCCATAAGTAATGTTGCAAAGGTGACTGCATTTTACTATTCTCAGTGAATACATTTTCTTCTTTGTCTCTGATAAGGATAACCATGAGACAAATTGTGTTCCTCATGTATGTCTCCTAACCTTCACTGTGCTCACTAATCCATCTCCCTTAGTGCTATACCTAGTTTATGTGAACTTTCTAACAAGCCTAAAAAATGTCTTTTGGGGAGGTATTCCTGGGTAAAAAAAAAAAATACTCTCCACAGTCTTATGTGAGAAGAGTGAATAGACAGATTGTAACTCTAGCTTCTGAAAACACTCTAAACCAAAAGATACATACTTCAAACAAAAAAAAAACAAACAAAAAAGCCCACGCAACCGAACACATTAAGATGACCTAAATACAAATGAATGTGCTTTTTTCTCTCTGAAACACTTCTTTCTTTACTGAATTTTGTCTCAAAGAAACATTTTGTATGCCGTGAAAAATCTAAACAGATACATATGTGAGTGTACCTGGGACTTGTGTGCTGATAAAAAAACCCACGGCTTTTTGGAGGAGGAGCAATCTCTCCCTCATCCAATAATGTAGCAGTCCTCCTCTTACTGATAAATTGCATAGGAATAAAAATTCTCATAAATCATTAGCAAAGACAATCACCTAAGAATACGTCTAAGAGAGAATTAAAACCAAGGGTGCTCAGGTGAGCATCTCAACTATCAGTTCTATAAGAGATGGATTATTATGCAGAATGAAAATGAAAATACATGATTAATGTCATTTTTTCTAACGCTATCCCTATCATATATAGAATAAAAAAGTATATTCACTGAGTGTAACAGAAGCTCTGAACTGAGCTTCACACACAGAGCTTTGTGTTTGGAACAGTCCTTTATACATAAAATGTATACATAGTTATTGAAATAGCTAGAATTATACTGGAGCTCAGTAAAATTATTTTGAAGCTATAGTTTAACTATTTTTTAAAAGAAGATGGAGTTATATTTAAATTTCCTTTTTCCAAACAAGAACTCTTACATCTTCCTGAATAGATAAAAGCCATGTATCAACATATAATCCAACAATTTTGTAAGTATAGTCTTAAAGAACAGTTTTATCCACCTTTATAATTCAAATGTTGAGATTCCAACTCCAGTCTCCAGTAAATTATTGGTAACAGATCTTACAGAAACTCATAAATAATCTTTTGGATCTTTTAGGCTGTGTTGAACAAAAGTTCACGAGTCCAGAGGCATTAGTTTGGTGGAAAACACATCAGAATAGTGTCACAAATTAATAATTATATTTCTCCAGTAAACCAGTCTAGTGTTTCAAAAAACTGCATTTCCAAACAAATGGACTAAAAGAAAAAAATTGCGCCCTTCCCTAAAGAGTAATATTTTTTTCGTTTATTAAATATTTTCCACATCATTCATTTGCTTTCTTTGCAAAACATGGCATAACTGTAATACACGATGGCATAGCTTATGAGTGTAATTAGTAGTTGTTTGGAGTAAGGCAATAAGCCGTTGTACTTTATGTCACTGAAGGAAGATGAAAACTCTTCATGATTTCCGGTACAATGAGAATGATAAATGCAAATTAGTAAAATAGCCAGTACAGTGCTTTGTTTAATTTCTTAGTAAATTCTGCTTGCTATAGACTTGTCCCAAAACTCTCACTTTTGATGTGTTGCATAATTTTGCACTGAAAATAATTACTAGTCTCTTAAGGTTGTTACGGGGTAATTTATCACTTGGAAGAGTCAAAGGGGATTCTGAGAAACGTATGTTATAAAACATTTTTAGGAATGATGGAAAGTGTGATTTATAGGTGAAATGTGCACAACTATTCCTTGAAAATGAGATATATTAAAAGGCAAAGTCTATTGCAAAGCACTTTCTACATTCAACATCAGTAGCACTTCGCGAGTTGTCTGTGCCAAGGACTGAAGGAACAGGTTACATTAAAGGAGTTCTTTGATGCTCAGGAACAAAATAAAAAAGTCTCTACCTTTCAATATGTTGTAGGCATTTATGTTTTTTTTCAGTAATAAGTCAAGCATTCTGGGGTACCAAAAGTTGCCAAGGTCCAAATATTCTTTCCATAAACCTTTGCTTATCTAGTAAATGTTCTGTCCCCTGGGAAAGGTACTAACTGGACCCTTGGAAAAAATGAAGTATACTATATAAGTGAAATAATAATAACACAGCTACTATATTATTTAATACATCAGAAATATTTTTATGAGCTTCTAAATTAAATACCCCTCCCTCAAAACACCTTTTTTGATCTAAGGAAATGAAATGTTGAATGAGTAATAAGCCATTTTCTGGGTTTCTATGAAGATTTTAAAAGATTGTAAATTTTGCTTTTGATTCAAAAGCTCGCTGCTTTCTTTGATGTTTCTGTTTGAGTTTTGTTTGTTTGTTTGGTTGTTTTTTTAACTTAAGTAATGTATTAACACATGACTACTTAAGACAGAGAAATATTAGCAAATGGAAGGACTTGCCAGCAAGACACTTCTAAGAACTTTTTCTTCAACAACATTGAAATCTACTCACTAGTTAGTAAGCTTCCAATCTCTTAATAAACCACATATGAAGGTGTAGCTTATTATTTCAAAATCTGGCTTGTTTATGGAAACTGGTAAAATAAAATAAAATAAAATAAAATAAAATAAAATAAAATAAAATAAAATAAAATAAAATAAAATAAAATAAAATAAAATAAAATAAAATAAAATCCATACACCTTGAGATACTGTAATGTTATCAGAAATCTAGATGCATAATGATGGTTTAAACAAATAGCAACAAACTTCGCAACTTGAGTATACCATATTGCACTTTATGCTATCACAACAATCAGTCCAAAATAATCCATATAGATTTTCATCTACCAGTTCAGTCCAAGTATCTTAGGACAAAAGAGAGTATTTCTGTTAAAAGTAGAAATGTCTCCTTTGTCTTCATGATTGTTAATAAGATGTGAGACAAGCATACTACTAAGTGTAAGATGCCTGTTATACAGAATTCAGGTGAAATTTAATTTGTTACTTATAGGCTATTAAGAAGCAGAGACATCTATAGAGGGCAAAGCAACACAGGTAGTGGTAATTTACAGATCAGGACACTTTCATAAAGATCTGTATATGTATGCTGATTTCAAACACAAGAACACCTAAAGGAACCTGTGGAAATCTTTCCTGCATAAAAACTTATGCAGACTGCACTCTGCTATAGATAAAAGGATAGTCTCCCTAAAGGTATGAACCTTTTCATCTTTATAAACACTGCATTAAAGAACAAACCCAGAATGCATTTATATTATTTTTGGCCACATTAATCACGTCTAGTTCTGCTCACATGAACAATCTCTTTTAGTTCAAAGGTACTATAGTTTAAATATGTGCATAAATACAGTTTTTATCCCAGATGTATATATCATTACGTTTTACAGGTAATTTAGGTGTAGACAAATACAAATTACTAAATCGAAAGAATCTACATCCCAGCTGAAATAAATTAAAAGAGGCTGTGTATTATGTACACCATGAAGAATTTATAGAGAAGAAATAAATGGATAATGAAAACGGGATTCAGAACTCTGAAGATACTAGAATCAGTAAATACTTTTTTTTGTTTGTTCACTGCTTTGCTATGCCTTACTTTACGCAGTACAGTATGTTGATGCCCTTTAACCTTCTCTCC